>OX387644.1:27316521-28566521 GCA_947568875.1 Fissipunctia ypsillon
TACACACAACGCAAAAATTGCAAAAACGTCAGAATAACTATGAACATTTAAAGTTATGAAAAAACTCTTCAACAATATTCTATTTATATGTAGGTACAAGATAACACTTATATATATATATTATGTACAAGTATACAATAAAAAATAAAAAGGGGGAAGAGCTCATTGGGCATCAAAAAATTCGTCCGCATCGCTGTCAACCGGAAAAGTGCCCAAAAGGCTGGCAGCATTGCCACGCTGAATGGCAATGCTGATTCTTTGGGCTAAGAATAGGCCAGCCCTCTGGTCCCGTAAAGAGTCGACCAACCGCTTAGCGATGTCCCGAAATACTCGATGAGCACTCGGACCCCACGGCCCTAATGTTTCAACCCCAAACGGCTCAAACAATATTCTGACAAATCATCATCTGCCTAGCCTTTTCCCAACTATGTTGGGGTCGGCTTCCAGTCTAACCGGATGCAGCTGAATACCAGTATTTTACATGGAGCGACTGCCTATCTGACCTCCACAACCCAGTTACTGGGTAATACGATACCCCTTGGTAAGACTGGTTGTCAGACTTTCGGGCTTCTGACGACCCGTAACGACTGTCAAAGATACACGAATGATAGCCGGGACCAACGGCTTAACGTGCTTTCCGAGGCACGGAGGGGTCTTGATATGTAAAGATGGTCACCCATCCACGGACCAACCGCGGCAAGCGTAGCTTAACCTGACCGATCGACCCGTGCGGCTGTTATTTCTTAGCCACAAGCCCCTCTCAAACAATATTCTGACAAATAAATGAATTATTATGACCTTAATCCAGCTGCCCAACGAGAGCCTCCTCAGGTGTTGGTTGAGGATCTTGGCTATTAAACCATGGGCTGTTACGACTATTGCCACAAATCAAAATATTTTATTTTACATAAACCTACATGGGTACTTATTAAACGTCAGAAGCTAGGTTCACGATTCCGATTAGTCGTTTCTTATGGAGAAGAGCCGGTCAGAAACTCCGCGGTTACTCTTTTAAAAATAATTGACTTTTACAATGTTTCAAATTACAGTATTATTAAGCCTACAACGTTCTCACATTCACAAAATATAAGAGCATCTATTTAAACGAGAAATAAATAATAAAAACAAAAACCTATTTAAACCAAATGACATGATTGCCATTACAACTGTAACAAATCTGAATTAATATCTCTTTCAAAAAAGCCACTAATAAATAGTTAAGAATGGAAAGGGAAGCCACATGCGACGGCGCGTCGTGTTCCACGCGCGCCTCAAAGAGATGTCAGCACTGACTGATGGGGTCTGCTAGGGCCGATGCCTGCCAGGGTCGCGGGATATTCGAAAGAGTTACCGTGGCTCCTGACACAGGCAACTGTAGGAACATGGGTGGGCTTTATTTAGTAAAAGTCTGACACGCCCTCCCGCTCCGCCCAGAGCGGGAGAAGTCATTTGATGATTTCTTACCCAAAAAAAAAACATAAAAAAGGGAAGCTACATGTGCAGAAAGAATTGTCGCCAAACTTCTCTGTCTTCAACGTAGTCTTCCTTTTAATCTTATAATATGCTTTTTTGATAAATACTTGTTTGATGTGTGCTTTGATCTTGAATAAAAGCGGATACTGTTTATAAGAAATGACTTGCTTGTTTTTGTTAATCTTGGGTATCACAATTTCATGTTTATTTCATGTACATTATACAACGCGAACGTGGATCTGGATGTACGACATTAAATGATAACGAGCACAGTACTAATTCATCGAAACATTTTAAAACACGAAGATCTAGTTAATGGAAAATTTATAATTGCAGTTTTCAAACAAAATAAATAGCAGAATCAACTACTTAAAAAGTAAACACGCTTTATCTACGAAAAGTCACTGACCAACGGTGCGGTGCGGGCCGTGGCGGCGGCGGTGCGGGGCGCAGGTAGGTAGGCGCGGGCACTTTAGTCGGAGAACAATACAAACTCAAAGTTGCGCGTTGTTAATTAAAGGATCACTGATTGAATTATTAATCACATAATATCAAATCACAATCAGAATTTACATCATCAATAGAGTAAATTTTTTAAATTTTCAAAGTGTCCGTTGTTAATTATGCACAAGCGACATCGTCTTATTAAATTTTCACGGACTCGTCGTAACGTAACAAGTCCCCCATCTGCCATTATTTTTAGTTTGTCGAAAGCATTAATTATTTTAATTTTTTAATCGTCCACAGTGTCCAATTCTCGTGCATACACCTCGTTTTTTACATCCCCCCACAAAAAGAAATGATGAAAGTGGTGGCAGGTCAATAGCCTGTTCCACCTTGAATTATGGGAATCGCTTTTTATTTTGAAAACTCCTAAGTTTTTGCGAACCTATAAAATACTTTCTAAGACATAAAGAGAAGGCAGAGGTTGCATATCAATTTCTTTGAATTTGTTTCTAAGGGACTCATTTTGTAGATCGCGCGGATTGCCCTCTTTTTAACCGACTTCAAAAAAAGGAGGGTGTTCTCAGATGTGTCTTCCCCGATTACTCAAAGACATCTGGACCGATTTGGGAAATTGTTTTTCTTTTGGTTGAAAGGGTCTTCCCAGGTGGTCCCGTTATTATAAGGTCAGGATCTGAAGATGACATCCTGGAGAAATCGAGGGAACTCTTCAGATATCTTAGGCACACGATCTGACACGATTTGACGATTTTTTTATACGATTTGGGTGTTTTTTATAGTAACTCGTCCATTTGCTCTCGGAAAGCACCATTTGGTGAAGTGGAACTGATGATGAAGACCACAGATAGCCACCAGAACTACTCAGTAATAAGTATTTCACGGGTTGCGATTCGACTACTATGGTTGCTAAGTAAGCGATTTATGCTCGTCGCAATGCATATGGTGAAGTGGAGCTGATGGTGAAGTACAAGGAGAACTCTTCAAAAATTAACGTCCCTGCATCGGGAAAAGTAATATTTTGTAAAAGTTGATGATTGATGAGCAGTTGACATTAGGCTATTGTAACTTAGATAAATTACAAACCGACCCACTAAAAATGAAAAATAATAAACTTTTTTACAAAAAAAAAAACCGACTTCCAAAAAAAAACACTATAAAGTGAAAATGATATGATATGGGTCATATTCAAAATAATTGTAAGTTACGGATAGGAAACAAATATGAATATTATTTATTATTATTAGGGCAAGTGTTGACAATTGTTGACAACTGCAAAATATGAAAAATGTAGATGTGCCAATATATTGCTAGGTGAGCGATAAGGTTTCTATGGTCTGAAAATAACACGATAAATCTCCCAAGTTTGTTCTTGGGATAAGTTCATCCCAACTACGGAACCCTACATTGTGCATGGTCCGACACGACGACGATGCCCTTAGCCGGTTTTTGCAAATTGCAGCTCTAGTAAGTTGTATGTAGATCAAAATGTGATACGCGACGATGGTAGTTTAGGTATTAATATTAAGGCGAAAGGATTCTAATGATTATAATTATGTAAAACTATAACTATACTATACTATAATTGTTACGGCCGTGAATCATACTTTAATCAACATACAACCTTCCACTGACCTACAAATTGTAAAAAACGTGAGGTAATTTGAATTTCGCGGGCTACTTTGGCGCATCCCCCTTAACTGATTCTGAGACTGCCGACGACGAGAGGCCGGGTACGCGTCGGCGAGGCTGTGCGGTTAGTACAAACGGCGCAAGCGGTGATATACCCAGTAAAACATGCACACACAGACAATACATGGCACAGCAATGCAATACAGGGCACATTATTCGAAAACTTTACATACTTCAAATAAATTGAAGTAAAAAGAAATGTTTTGGCTAACCTGAGGTGCAGTAAGTATAATTAATATTTTATTATCATTAATATATATGTGACACCATGTGAATAACGCCTAATCATTCATATCTGTTACGTAACAGAAAAAGTGACGGATAAAATAACGTATATGAATTAATTGCACGTGTCTAACCTACAAATCTATTTATTTCCACACTAATTTAAATGTTATACGAATATTTTATATTTAAAACAATTAGCACAATACAGACATTTTCTAGTATGAGTAATAAAACAGTAAACTTACTAACCGCTATTTTAAACGTCTCACATTGAATATTTACTTTTAAAAGTCTAATTTTCTTCGACAACGAAACGAGCTGAGAAACTATATTGAACAAAATGGCCGATCATTTATTCTTACGTCGTGTAGTGACAGGTAGTGGACTAATGTTGCCAGTATATCAAATTTCTTTATTACCATGGAAATAATATTAAAATAGCATAACAGAGAAGAATAACAGATATGTGTAAAATCAGGAGACTCATTAATAAATTAAATTTGAAGAACAATAAATAGTATTTTATATTTTGTTTAGTGAAGTGTTGAAAGTTTAAACAATATTCTCTGAATATAGTTTTTTTTTTAAACTTTTGTGTAATGGTTAATAGTTAAATTATTTTTTTTAGTTTACCGTCAAAGACGTGGACATTGAATACTTGTATGAAACGGAATCTACGCAATGTTTGGTTTCATTTTTGTTTAAGAATTGTTTAGCTGTATCAAATGTTTCGTTGTTTTTTATTAAGCTCAAATAAACATTTAATCTGTTTGTTTATGAAATTCTAGTCAATTGTATCTCGTTATAAAAATAATTGGGTTGGACAATAAGACAGTAGTAAATATACAATTATTTTGAATATGACCCATATACTGTGCTCATCTTACAACTACTGCTACATGTTCAAATCATAGACGAGGACGCTGGCACCCTAAACAAAAGTTAAATCTTACTTTGGGTGCCAGAGTTCATCGTAAACACTCTTTTTCCCTAGTGTATGCATGCATGCATGCATGTTCCACGCTGCATAGTGTTTAGATATGTTTCTTGTACAATTGAAGTTAAATAAAAATTTATTTATTTATTTTTGTTTATTTAAAAATAACTTTAATTTCTGAAATCGGTGCAAAAAAACTTAAATACAGATCTAAAGACATCGACTTCCGAAATTAAAGTTATTTTTCACTTTGTAGTGGTTTTTTGGAAGTCGGTTGTTTTTTTCTAAAATAAAAATTGTATATACAATCCTAAAATGCCATCCTACCTGCGGGAACGCTTTTCCTACGCTCGTCCTTCTGATGCTCCTTGCAGGTCACACCTTAGAAATCTCCTTAAATCCCCTCCCCACTCAACCGACTTGTACTCCTACTCCTTCACTGTGCATGCGGTTCAGTTATGGAATTCACTTCCGCCTGATATTAGGGACTGCCAAACTGTTGCAGTGTTTAAAAGAAGAGTGAAAGAACACTATCTCTCCACTTAGTCATAGCTATTAGTATTTATTATGTTATGTTTCATTATTATCTTATATTTTTTTGTGATATTTATTTTGGTAGTATAATGTATGTATTTGTATGTACTCATATTTTATGTTTATATATATATTTGTTTATATTCATATTAGTGTATCGTTTGTGATTTTATGTATTTTGTTTTCTCTTTTACTCTTACACACGTTGTCTACATCTCTTTATCTACTTTCCTATCGCAGGTATGCTGGAAGAGATTTCTTTAGAAATAAGCATCACCTTTGTACGTATTTTTCTGTTCCTTTCTTCTTGTTTGTTTATATGTGTGTACATAAACTGTTAAATAAATAAATTAAAAAAAATATACTACTAATGGTCGCTGAGTCCACATCCCACATGTCGACCTCTATTATTACTATTTTAAAAAGTAGATCACAAAGGGCAAAGCTTGTACCAGAGAATATACTTTAAGAAATCACTAACACTTCATTCTATAGTGTACAGCCATATCTACATAACAGTCTTACACCGTTATCATTTGAAACAGTTCCCACATCCCCTGCCTGCCTGCCCGAGCGCTGTCGCCGTGGTGACGAGGGTCACCTGAGCAGTGAGCCAACACCGGGTGCCAGAGCCGATACGTAAACGATCGCGTTATTATCTTGATGGCTATTCGACAGTTTGTTTGAGGACTGAATATTAATTAGGTGGTCGATCGGTGATGGATTTATGTTGGTTGAATATGGAGTTAGGGATTTTTGGTTAAGGGGGATTCGCGAGTTCACGACCGTAAAAATATGTATTTACATAAATATAATCATTTGAATCATCAATACAACTCCCTAAGTTAGATAAATGTTTAAAATATCGTGATTTCATGAAATAATCTTACAATAAGACAATTTGAGTCGATATAAAAAATCGGTTATGGCACGCCTTATATTCAGCAAACACTGCTCCTTTTTTACGAGTTGGTATACATTGGCCAAATTCAAAAAGGTCTTCTTTGATTTTAGTCTTCCCTCCGACGTTATTAAAACAAGTTTGAACTTGCAAGAAAACCCCATGAAAATGTTACGAAACTTGAAATTAATTTAAAAAAAAAACTGTAAAATTGTAACATTGTCAAAGATTTTTTCGTACTCGCAGCTCAAAAGACCAGCCAGAAACAAACCGCAAAATCCATATTTCGAACAACACTCTTTAAACACACAAACTTTTTGCATTGCACAGCTGCTTTAAATACTAAAAAATAACGAGCCCTCGACATTTCTGGCTACAGAGAGATTAAAAACCTTTGTTGCTCATTTTGCTCTAAACGTAGGGAATAACTGTTGCTATGTGGCTTTAATTAAAAGGCCACATGGCTGGAATAATTGTTCGTCTAAATATTAAGCTGTGGTATGGTTGTGTAATCACGGGTTTACTTCTAGGAACATAGGATACTGTTCTAAATAAATCCATTGCATTAAAGCGTAATTTTATTTTATTTTTTTATTTTATTTAAGATAGGTTTGCTCTTGACTCTAGTCTAGGTCAGAGATGACAGAGACAAAGTCGACGATGGAGCGAGCTTACCCAGAAGAAGCCTGTTAACTCTCACTTTGAAGAGATCGGGCTTGTATGCGTTCGGAAACACAGACGCAGGCAGAGAGTTCTACTCCTTTGCTGTGCGCATCAGAAAAGACATTTGGAAACGCTTAGTGCGAATTGGTGGAATAGCAACTAGGTAGGGATGGTAACCTGCAGTGCGTCTAGATGTCCTGATGTGTGTGATGTGATGTGCGTGATGTGTGTGATGATGTGTGTGTGTTATTATTCCTTTCTACTAGCAAAACATATCTGTTGCACATCAATCTACCAAAAAGTGGCCAAGTTCATGTCAGACTACGGTTCCGTAGTTGGGATGAAGAAAGAAGAGACAGAATTATCCTAAGAACAAACTTAACATTGTATTTGAAAAAAATATGTAGTTTAAAAAAACACTCTTTTAACACTCACCAAGAATGATAAAATAATTAAATTGACTTGTATTAGTTAATATATAAGTACCTAAGCAGCTGCTTAGGTGTGACAAGCTTGTCACTTCTTTTATATCCAATGTTTAATAAAAGCGTGGAGCGCTTTGTTTAAATTAATTAAAAGTACACACAACTAAAAAGTGGGATGAAGAAAGTTGGGATGAAGAAAGAAGAGACAGAATTATCCCAAGAACAAACTTGACACTGTAGTTGAAAAACATGTTCTCTTATACATTCCAACTGCAAATGTAAGTTTGTACGCACAATATTGAGAGATTTACCGTATTATTTTAAGACCATAGACTTCTTATAGATTTCCTGTCATCTATAGAACTACTTTCTATATTTTTTTCAAAATTTTAGCACAATTGCGGCGATAAGTCCCCTCTTTGAGGAGTGGCTGGAGAGGCGCCACGGCGTCCTCACCTTCCGCCTGACGCAGGTCCTCACCGGACACGGGTGCTTCGGGAGGTACCTGTTCCGGATAAGGCGGGAGGAAACGCCCGGGTGTCACCACTGTGTGGATCGCCCGGAGGACACGGTGGAGCATACGGTGGAGGTCTGCCCGGCTTGGGCGGAGCACCGCCGTGTCCTCGCGGAAGCGATCGACGGCGGCGATCTCTCGCGTCCGGCCCTGGTCCAGGCCATGGTACGGAGCGAGAGTGCATGGGAAGCCATTACCTCCTTCTGCGAAGCAGTAATGCTCGTGAAGGAGGAGGCGGGACGCGTGAGGGAGAGGCAAGCTTTGCACCCTCACGCCCCTAGTCGCCGCAGGAGACGCCCTGGGCGTCGGGACTTGGCAGCCGATTCCCGGCCACCGTAGGCGCGGGCTTGCTGACGGCGAGCAATGGGTAGCTCGCCATCCGGTAAGGACCAAGCCCGAGTCGACGGCACGTCGTGTTCCACGCGCGCCTCAAAGATATGTCAGCACTATTGACGGGGTCCGCTAGGGCCGATGCCAGCTAGGGTTGCGGGATGTTCGAAAGAGTTACGGTGGCCCCGGCACAGGCAACAGAAGGAACACGGGTGGGTTTTAGTCAGTAAAAGTGTGACACGCCCTCCCGCTCCGCCCAGAGCGGGAGAAGTCATTTGATGATTTCCCATCCACAAAAAAAAAAGTAGTTTTGGTCAATTTTCGTCTATATAACTTTAAAACTACTTATTTTACAGAACATGACATAACGTCACGCCTTGTTTCCCCGAAGGGTTAGGCAGAGGTTTACCTATAGTACACCCACATTTCGCCAGTTATGTTTGCCTATTTATTTTAAAATTATAAAAAAAAACAGTAAGCCCTTTTATTTGATCTGTCACACGGTATAGTTTGCAAAACTTAATTTTATGACTTTATTTAATAAACTTATAATAATAACATAATTTAATTTTCTTATTTTCCCGCTAATAGTGATCCTCATAATCAAAATTCATTTATTTACGTTACACGTCCGTGTTTGGGTCAAAAATTCATATGTTTACCAAAGGAAATTTTCCAAAATTTATGGAGCCTGGGCCAGGTATAATGGGCGCCAAACTATTATTTTGTATTAAATCTGACTTCAATGTTATTTATTGAATTAATATTTGTATTTCCGGTTAAGTCTATGTTAAGTCTTTACTTTGATGTATTTAAAATACTGTTGTTTCCGGTTGAATTTATATAACGTTTCTATTCTTACACTTCCTTTTGATTTATTTAAAATATTGTGTATTTCCGGTTGACTTTAAGTTTCTATGTTGGTATTAAGGACTATCTTGACACATCCGCTTGAATTATTTAAGATTTAATTTCCTGTACAGTGAATACTATTAAGGGGGAAGCGCTAAGGTAGCCGCGAAATTCAAATTTTCTTACGATTTTGGCAATTTGCAGCTCAGTGTCTGAGTGTATGTTGATCAAAGTATGATTTGCGACCGTAACAAATATGTTTTTACATACTTATAATCAGTAATACAACTCCTTAAGTTAGTATAATCCTACAATTTTAAGATTTCATGAAATAGTCATTCTTAGATTTACTTGGTCTTAGAGTGTTGTACAGGCTTCAATGATTATATCGTTTATATATATAGCTTTAATGATTATATTATTATTGATGTTAGAGGCTTTAATGATTATAATTCTGTTAATAGATATTAAATATCTATTTACAGATGTGCGGTGCTAGGTTTTCGTTTGTCGGAAAGTTTGTTGTAAATGAAAGTCAATGTTGTTAATCCACCAAATCTATTAAACTGTTACAAAGTAAAAATACTAATTCTAAAGTTATGTTAAAATGTTATAATGTTAGGAATGTTCTGAATGCACCCGGTCGCGATGTACCCGTGTAATGCACTGACTGATTTTAGGCGGCTCATCGCTTTATAGGCGCGTGCGCTAATAGTATGTAGTGTGAGTTATTGTTCGGTGACATTACACCGAACATCTTGCCGGAGGGCAGAGAAGAGGATGAGGATGGAGGCAATGTTTGGAAGAGGGGGAAGAGGATTCATAATTGTTCACAAATTATTCACTTAAAGTCTCTATGGGTAGCAACGCGAACGTAGGTCGTTATGAGGCGTCACTAAATGAGATTTTTCTCAACACTGGGGTTGTACCCTTGTTTTTATAAGAAGGTCCGTTCACTATTGTCTGTTCACTACACTCATCTAGTTGTTTTTGCTCACTACACGCACATTTAACACTGTTGATATTAACGTGAACATCGGGCTCGACTTTAGTCGTGCTTTCCGCCCGCACAGTATTCGAAGAAGCTGGTCGGCAGCGGAGGCATCTTGGCTTGCACACATACAGTAACCCGATAGCGATAACTGCTGTACATAGGCACCAAATTAACACGTAATGGTGTACGTCATGAGTAGATATGCTGTTTGGTAGGGCCTCGTTTTGTTTCAGAAACTTGATCTTCTCGGCTAGTTCTCGTAGTTGTTGTATGTTGTTGGTGTCAGTCATGTTTTGGACGTTCAGGTATTCATGTGTAGCACTTATATTAATGATGTGATTTATGGGGTCTATTTCCGGTATTAGTAGATCGTTTCTAACGTCCATTCTGTTGCTCTGAAGTTTGTGACTATGGATTGTGAAGTTTTCTGTTTTAACTAAGCAGTTTTCTTCAATGTTTATAATATTAACTCCTGTGAATCGAGGTGCCGTTGCTTGATCATTACATATGACTCTTAGTTGGCACTGATCACAGCAGAAGTACATGTATTGGTTTGCTTTAGTTAAACTTATCCATCTGCTTATGCATGTTTCGACGCTTGTTTTGCAGTTCGTTGCATTATCGGTATGTTTAACACAAAGATCTGTATCTGCGTGAAGTTTGAAAGTAGGTGTCTTCAGTTGACATAGGTATGTGGATGCGTCTCGTAGCGTACAATGTTCTAAGTCGGATAATGTGACGGGTAAGTAGGAATCCTTCTGTAGGTTCATAGCTACGTGTGTTTCAATTGGAATAATTGAAACCATGTTTTTACCAACTTGGTGAGGTAGGCTTATAATGTTGTATAAAATATAATTATCCCGGCTGATCAGCGGAACTGTTATTTCGATGATCATGAATTTCTGTGTTATTTTTGCCTTAACTTTCAATAACTGATATATGTTTTGCATGTCTGTTTGTATGTTGTTGATAGGAAGGGTGGTTTCTTTATTCAATTGTCCAGAGATAATGTTTAGTTGTGCTTGTAATTGTTGGGGGTCCAAGAGATGTAGGTTAATGTGACCGTGGTACACCTTGGTTATCGTGTCAATTAGGGAGTCTTGCATGTTTTTCAGCTGCGTTAGCATATTGTTTGCAGTCATTGCGGTTAACGTAAATTCCGCAGTGTAGGATATTTCGTTCATATGTTTGGCCAGATTATTTGTTGCTCTGTCGAGATTCTCCAGATGTTGACCAGTTATGTTCTTTAGCTGTTGCAACGTATTTTCTGTTCTCTTTAGCATGTTATACTCAGCTTCTATGACCGATGTTTGGTTTTTCCATAGTAATGCAAGGTGAGTCTGATTGTTTTTAATAAGCGTTATGTCTTTCTCGTACTGTTCCGCGAAACGGTCGTCCAATACTCCGAATAGTGTGTTGGCAAGATATCCGACACCGTTAATGACACCACGCCGTCTACGGGCACGAGCGCTTATTTGTTGATGCAGCAGAACTCGATTGTTGTGTTCTAACTCACTATACCCATGACGTAATTGTAACATGAGTGTCTCGCAATTAGTTAATTGTTTTATTATGAAACAAATGGAGTCTAAGTATCGATAATATTGTTGGTAAGTTGAAGTTCCATCCCAGTACGGCTGCATGTCGTAATAGGTAACTATCTTCCATTCGTCCCAAATAAGTTGTAGGTTAGCGAATTTGTCGAAATAAATGCCTCTGTTCTCATTTAGTTCGGTACTTTTGAAGCACCACCCACCGGTGATCATGCTCAGAAGATATAAGCACGTCAAAGCAATAGTTCCAAAAGATAACTTGGAGTGTTTTTGTGTTCGTTTTATGTTTTCTGGTGGACATGTCGACGGTTTAGGGTTTGATTTTTGTAAGGGTCCTGGTTTTGTTTGAATGTTTTTTGTTGAAGGATCTAAGGGTAACAAAGATAGCTTCACAATCGGCCTCTTCATGTAGCCACTTTTAGTCTTCAGAGTAACAACCCTCACATATCCGTCTTTGCCTGGATGACTCTCGACTACTCTTCCTAAGGCCCATTTCCCTGGGGGAAGATTGTCTTCGTGGATAGCAACCATGTCACCAGTTTTAATGTTTTGTTGATGTTTCTGCCACTTTGGTCTTGCTGTTAATTGGGTGAGGTACTCCGCTTTCCATCTTTTCCAGATGTCTCGTACTAGCTTCTGGGTTAAATGCCATCGTGTGCGGGCGTCTTTCTCTGTCTCAATAATCGTTATTCCGGCTCGTCCCGTTAGAAAGTGTGCCGGGGTTAGAAAGTCTAAATCTCCTATATCTTCGGTGATCGCGCATAATGGTCTTGAATTGAGACAGGCTTCCAGTTGCGCTAGCATAGTAGAGTATTCCTCAAATGTTAATTTTTGTTCGCCTATAACTCTTCGCAGGTGATGTTTTAAGCTTCTTACCGCACGTTCCCAGAGTCCGCCAGCACTGGGCCATGCAGGTGCGTTGAAGTGCCACTCTATGTTCATTTCCGCTATTTCAGTCAGGAAATTATCGCTAAATGTTTGTTGAAGCTCTTGCCATTCTTGTTGGAGGATCTTGTTCGCGCCAACAAAGTTAGTGCCGTTATCACTATATAGATGTTGTGGCGCTCCCCGTCTTGCGGTCATTCGCCTCAACGCTGCTAAGAACGCTGAGCTAGTTAGTGCTGACACCAGTTCCAAATGTACGGCTTTGGTCACCATACAAATGAATACAGCTACATACCCTTTTGTTGTTTTTACACCTCTTCCTTTGTTATATTTGACGTCGACAAATCCAGTGTAGTCGACGCCAGTATGGTAGAACGGATGAGCAGGATTAACTCGGGCGGCAGGTAGATCTCCCATCAACTGTTGTTGAGTTCTCCCTTCCTGTTTGCGGCATGTGATACATTTTCTTAGTTGCTTCTTGACGTGGTTATTCCCTCCGGTAATCCAAAATTCGCGTCTCAAATGGGCCAACGTAAGTCTTGGTCCACCATGGAAAGTTAGGTTGTGGGCGTGGTCAATCAATAATTCGGCCAAGCGAGATTCGTGGGGAATAATTTTCGGATGTCTCATGTCCATGTTTATGTTTGCTTGTGAGAGACGACCACCTACACGCAAGATGTTATCTTGATCGATGAAAGGGTGGAGATTGACTAGTCTGCTACTGGAGTGTACTTTTCCGTGTTTACGTATATGTTCGATGTCTGACCTCAATTCATTTTTCTGCATGTTTCTGATAATTGTTAATTTTGCACTTCGTAACTCGTGCAATGTTAAGTAGGTTGTTTGTTTTTTGTGTTTAGATGACCATGCTCTTTGTATCCATGCGACGACGCGTATTATTTTTGTAAAACTGCTGTATTTATTCAGCAAATTACTTATAATGCTTTCATTTTGAATTTGTTGTGTTATGTTTGATTGACCCCGTTTTATATCTTCTTCTGTTTCAAATGTCTGTTTGATTATTTTTTCCTCTAATGTAGGTATCCAAGACGGAGCTTTCCACCACAAGGAGTGGTTGCATAACTGAGAAGGATACATGCCTCTGCTTGCAGCATCCGCCGGGTTTTCTGTTGTGTTTACGTAATACCAGGCCTCCGTCACTCCATGTACTTGCGCGCTATAAGTGCCTACCGCCCAGCCGAGCGGTCTCGGTCCGCCGGCGGATCAAATTCAGTGCGGTTTTCGCAAGCGAAGCGCGCGCACGCCGTTCAATTTTAATAGTGCTGTTCGTTCGTACGCGTATTACGATGACGAAACAAACTTTAAAAAAGAGAACCGACTTCAAAACACTAAACCGTAAGAAATAATTTCTTCTTTGATGTCGGTGCTTTTTCGATTCGTAATTACCAGCTGTTAGCACTAACATAAAAAAAAAACAAATTATTTCTTACGGCTTAGTGCTTTATTTGAAGTCGGTTCTCTTTTTTTAAGGCTTTTTTTTTCATTTCTAGTGAACATCTCCGAAGATCATCATCAAACTAAGAAGTATTATACTTATTTTAAAACGTTCTCCTAAATGTAACAAATCCTTTTCTGAAAACCGCATCGATATCGGTTTAGCCAAACGCGAGATTATCGCGCACAAACATACATACCTACAAACCATACAAGTCAAACTTCTCAGTTTGGCCTGTATGTCTGATCACCTCCTTTTTTTTAAGTTGGTTAAATATTTTATAAATGATAAAATTTTTAACTGCCACATAAAAGTCAGAACATATTCACAGTTCTCAATAACATAGATAAAAAGTTATGTTAATTTAATTTTATCGAAGAGGCAGCCCTGCGATTACTGTGGAATCGCGCGGTGCGAAGCAATCACTGCTGTACGCTTGAGCATTTAGGCGCATTTTAGCATACAGTGGTTGTTGACGCGAGGGAGTAGGCAATTATCGTAATAGGTATTGGAAATTTTCTACTGAGTGAAGTATCTGTTACGTAGTAACTATTCAGTAATCTGTGGTAATACCATTGCTCTTTTGGCATTATTTCTGTTGTTTGTTGAACTCTGTTTGCTACAAACGGTTTCCAGCGACTTGTTTCTCCTTGTAGCCAACCAAGCACGACTTTGGAATCCGTCCATCCGTAGGTCACCAACTCATGATGACGTAGGGCTAGCTTAATCTTGGCCATAAGTTTAGATAGTAGATGTGCTCCACACAGCTCCAGCCTAGGGAGTGTTAGTGTTTGATTCAGTGGGACAAGTTTGGTCTTGGCAGCGACTAATACTACTTGTTTCTGTTGTTTGATACGAGCGTAGACTACGGCAGCGTATGCTTTTTGGGATGCATCACAAAAGCCATGCAGCTCTATGACGTCGTGTTCGTTACATAAAATCCATCTAGGCACTTCTATATCATTTAGTTTTTTGATCTCTTGTTGTAGTTTGGTTAATTCTTGTTGGATGGCACCTGGTACTTGTTCGTCCCATTTAATACCTGATTTCCAAACCTCTTGAAACAAAAGTTTCAGTTTTGTTACGACCGGAGCTAACCATCCTAATGGGTCGAAAATTTTGGAAATTTCAGACAGAAGTAGTCGTTTTGTCACCTTTTTGATGTCTGATGACATTTTACATTTAAATGTGAATTTGTCGTTGTTTGGGTTCCAACATAAGCCAAGTGTTTTTGAAATGTTTTCCGTTTTAAAATTAAAGATTATGTTGTCACCACCGTCTTGTTGGTCGGTCATGTTTTGTAAGATTTCTGGTTTGTTTGTGGACCACTTTTGTAAATTGAATCCTCCTGTTTTCAATAGCTTGTTGAGGCTATCTACTAAGTTTATTCCTTTTTCTGTTGAGTAGGCACCATGGACCAGATCATCCATGTAGAATGACTGTTCCACAATTTTTGAGACATTTTGGTAGTTGTGGTGTTCATCAGCTGCTAATTTCCTTAGGGTCATCATGGCTAAGAACGGTGCCGCTTTCGTGCCGTATGTGACTGTTACTAGTTTAAATGTTTGAATAGGTTGCTCAGAAGACTGTCTCCAAACGATCTTCTGTAAAGATTGATCTGTTTCATGGACCAATATCTGCCTATACATTTTTTCAATGTCTGCAGTGAAGGCGATTGGATATTGTCGCCATTGTAGTAGTATAGATTGTAAATTTTGTTGTAGGTTGGGCCCTTTAAGCATTAGGTCGTTGAGCGAGCAACCTGCTGACGTTTTCGACGACGCGTTAAACACAACTCTATATTTAGTAGTTGTCGATTCAGCACGTTCGACGCCGTGGTGAGGTAAATAACACTCCAGTGACGTTTCTTGACTGTTATCGGGTTTCATATGATTCATATCTAGGTACTCTTTCATGAATGTTTTGTAAGCAATAGCCAAGTTTTCTTGTTTCTTAAACTTTTGTTCTATGTTTCGGAACTGAGCTAAGGCTTTTGTTTTTGAAGCGCCGAGTTGGTTTTGAAAGTTTGGTTTCATAGGGAGTCGGACTTCATACCTCCCGTCTGTAGTGCGTCTTGTCGTTTGATTGTAATATTCAAGACATTGAATATCCTCTGAGGAGAGCTCTCCATCTTCCATTACATCTTCTATTTCCCAGAACTGTTGAATGTTTTCTATGTCATTCAGTACAACATTACAGTGGAATGTTTGGACACTCCCGCATAGCAACCAGCCCAGCTGTGTCTGTTGGCCTATAGGCTGCGTTGGATTATCACTCTTTATAATCCCAGTTAGAATAATGTTGGAGTAGATGTCAGCTCCCAAGAGCAAGTCAACAGGGCGGCTGATATAAAATTCGGGATCTGCAAGTTGTATATTTTGAAAGTTTGGCCAGTCGGGTTTAGCGAATGTTTTGTTGGGAAGGTTTTTTATAAGATGACTCATAATAATTACTTCTGTGTTGAATTTGTAGTCATTGTTCATGGAAACGCAAGTAATGCTTATTTTTCCCTTGCAGTTGTTCTCTCTCTGACCTACTCCGTAGATCACCCCTTTGCATCGCTGTCGCTTAATACCTAAGACTTGCGCTGCATGTTCTGTTATAAGAGATATTTGGGAACCTTGATCTATTAAGGCTCTCATGTTATGGTATGTGCCGTCAGCTCCTCGTACTCTTAACAGAGCTGTCCCTAATAGGACTTCGGGGCATTGCGCTTGCGTCACGTGCAAGTTCGACGACTCCGGTTCGGACGTTTTTGCAATGGTTGCACCGGACGTGGACGGTACCGATGATTTTTCCAATGCGTCATGAATTAAAGTGTTGTGCAGACTTTGACACTTACGACATGTTTTTGTTGAATTGCACGGTTTGCCGTGGTGCGAAAACAGGCAATTTATGCATATTGCAAGTTTATTGACCGTGCTTAACCTTTTGTCCTCAGCCATCTGTAGAAACTTTCGACAGTTATAGACTCCATGCTTCTCATCGCATAGTGGGCATATGATCTGTCCTGACACATGATTTGTTCTAGCCACTTTTCGTTCGTAGCCATTCCTGTTGTTGTTGTTTAGTTTGTTAAAGTTAGAGTTCCGCATGTTTGAAGATGATGCTTGATGACTGTTGTTGGATTTATGAACAGGAGTTTCGTGTTTTCGGCGCGCCGATGTTTCGAGAGTAGTAAACTTGCTTTCCAAAAAGTCTAGAAGTTCCTGGAGTAGTGGCAGTGCTCTCGGGTTCTTAACCGATTCCAAGTAGTTGTTATGTAACTCGCTGTCCAGTTTTGGGGCCAGAATAGCGACAATTACTGGGTCCCAAGTGGTGGTATCCACGCCTAGATTTTTAATGGCATGTATTGTTTCCATTGTTACGTCATGCATCTTCTTAATTTGTGCTATTGAGTTTTGTTGAACCATAGGAAGATTAAGCAGTATGTTTATCTGCGACATAAAAATGAGACGTTCATTGTTATAGCGATGGTTCAATATTTCCCAGCATGTTATGTAGTTGTCAGAGCTTATAATCAAGTGTTGTATTAATCTCTCAGCTTCTCCCTTTAGTTTACTTTTCAGGAACTGCATTTTTTGGCCGTTTGAGAGTGTTGGGTTGTTGTGGATCGCCTCCGAGAAGAGGTCTTTAAACGACACCCATTGAGTGAGGTTGCCACTGAATATTGGTATGTCTAGTTTAGGGGTAAATTTGGCTCTGTACGATACTGACCACATTTTCTTGTTAATGTTTCTCTTGAGAGTGTGATATTGAATTTCGTATTTAGTGTACTTTGCCTCATATTCTAGGTGTTTCCCATCTAATTCGCTATCAATCTCTAAGTGCAGGACGTCGATTGCTGCCCAACGAGTTTCAAGTGATTTTAGGGCATCCTCGAGCTCCCATTTTTCAACTAGTGTTTCAAGGTTAAAGTTTGCCATAGTCCTTGTAAAGGCCTTGAAATTAGCTTGCTGTTTCCGCAAAGCTTCATCCATTTTACTACAAATACCTCTGTCAATTGTTGAGGTTTGCAGCTGTTGAGCAGTCGGTTGATCTGCAGTCTCTTCCCTTTCCAGTGACTTCCCTTTTATTTCCGGGTCAGTTGCAGGCTTCTCTTGAGATGTACTGACCTGCGCCGTAAAGCGTTGATATTCTTCATTGATCTGGTTCTTGTACTTCGTGTAAACTGCTTGAAGCCTCTCGTACCACTGTTCAGTAAAATACGGGTCTGCCCGACTTATTTCGGAGCACAGCTGGTCATGCTTGAATTGAAATTCATTCCATAATTCTTCTAACCTGTTCCAGCGCCGCTTGAAATATTCGACGTTGCTCTTTCGGCTGGCTCCATCCTTCTTGTAGTTACGGTATTCCAGCTCAATGTCTTCAGCCAATAAGTATTGAGATTCAAGAGATGACATGTTGTTTGTTTTTTACGGAGAGATAAAAAAGAAAGATCTTACTTGTTGGTCTGTAGATGTTGCTGTTGAACTGTTTCCTTTCCGAACACTGAAATCCTTCACCAATGTTCTGCTGTTCATACACTTCACTCACGTCACTTTCACGTAAACTATGTCCGATCAAGATACGTGAGTTCCGGCTCGAAGGACCAAAATGTGCGGTGCTAGGTTTTCGTTTGTCGGAAAGTTTGTTGTAAATGAAAGTCAATGTTGTTAATCCACCAAATCTATTAAACTGTTACAAAGTAAAAATACTAATTCTAAAGTTATGTTAAAATGTTATAATGTTAGGAATGTTCTGAATGCACCCGGTCGCGATGTACCCGTGTAATGCACTGACTGATTTTAGGCGGCTCATCGCTTTATAGGCGCGTGCGCTAATAGTATGTAGTGTGAGTTATTGTTCGGTGACATTACACCGAACAACAGAATTTTGTTACGGTCGCGAATCATATTTTAATCAACATACAACCCAATATTAACCTGCAAATTGCAAAAAACGGAGGCGTATAGAATCAAAGGCAGCTAAGCGCCACACTTTCAAAAAAATAACTAAGTATGGAGCTGTCTAGTGAATTTTTGGTTGTAACTCTTTATGTTATTATTGTAAGAAACAAATACCACAAACAAACACTGAGAGAGTACGAAAACCCTTGACTCATAAATTAGAAAAAGGTTTTTTTCGGTTCCTGAAAATGTGATATAGAGGCACTTAGCTACCTTTGATTCTATATGCAATACGTAAGACGATTTGAATTTCGCGGGCTACCCTTTTTTTTTTTTTTTGTGGATGGGAAATCATCAAATGACTTCTCCCGCTCTGGGCGGAGCGGGAGGGCGTGTCAGACTTTTACTGAATAAAACCCACCCGTGTTCCTTCTGTTGCCTGTGCCGGGGCCACGGTAAATCTTTCGAACATCCCGCAACCCTAGCTGGCATCGGCCCTAGCGGACCCCGTCAATAGTGCTGACATCTCTTTGAGGCGCGCGTGGAACACGACGCGCCGTCGACTCGGGCTTGGTCCTTACCGGACGGCGAGCTACCCATTGCTCGCCGTCCGCAAGACCGCGCCTACGGTGGCCGGGAATCGGCTGCCTATTCCCGACGCCCAGGGCGTCTCCTGCGGCGGCTAGGGGCGTGAGGGCGCAAAGCTTGCCTCTCCCTCACGCGTCCCGCCTCCTCCTTCACGAGCATTACTGCTTCGCAGAAGGAGGTAATGGCTTCCCATGTACTCTCGCTCCGTACCATGGCCTGGACCAGGGCCGGACGCGAGAGATCGCCGCCGCCGATCGCTTCCGCGAGGACACGGCGGTGCTCCGCCCAAGCCGGGCAGACCTCCACCGTATGCTCCACCTTGTCCTCCGGGCGATCCACACAGTGGTGACACTCGGGCGTTTCCTCCCGCCTTATCCAGAACAGGTACCTCCCGAAGCACCCGTGTCCGGTGAGGACCTGCGTCAGGCGGAAGGTGAGGACGCCGTGGCGCCTCTCCAGCCACTCCTCAAAGAGGGGACTTATCGCTGCAATTGTGGCGTGCCCAGCGCTGGGTTGCGACAATCGCACTCTCCATGCCGCCATGAGATCCTGCCGGAGCTCTGTCCGCCGTGCCACGATTTCTCGCGGCAACGGAGTTACGCCCCGGCGTCCTGCCTCCTCGCGCCACTCCCACATGTGCGCGAGGACTTTTGCCTCCAGATCCCATGGCGGTAATCCGGCAAGGAGGTTCGCCGCCTCCCCGGAGACCGGGCGGTATCCCCGGGCTAACCGGATGGCCATGACCCTCTGGGACTCGTTCAACCGACGGACCGGTCGCCGCCTTACGGAACTCGCCCACACCGGAGCTCCGTAAAGGGCCATGGACCGCACGACCCCCGCGTAGAGCCTCCGGCAGGAGGCGTTTGGACCCCCCAGATTGGGCAGGAGCCGCCCCAAGGCAGCCCCGGCCCGCTTCAGTCTGGGAGCTAAACGTCGGAAATGCTCCACGAAATTCCACCGGCTGTCGAGGACGAGTCCCAGGTACTTCATCGTCGACTCGACACCGATGAGAACCCCTCCTACCGTTATTTGGGAACCCGATGGTGGCGCGTTCCGAGGACCATGAAAACACATGGCCTTGGACTTGTGCAAGGCCACCTCGAGTCCCAATTGCCGGATCCTCTCTACGATTGTCGCAACCCCGCGTGCCGCTAATTTGGCCGCCGCCTGGTGCGACCTCCCCTGCGCCAGGACCAGCGTGTCGTCAGCGTAGAAAACTACGCTGACGCCACCAGGGAGGTCGGCGCGCAGCACCCAGTCGTACCCGATGTCCCACAGATGCGGTCCCAGAACCGATCCCTGCGGGACACCGCACGACATCTCTCGCCGGTTCCACTCTCCCCGGTGGGGCCGTCAGATAGGCCTCGACCACGCGAGAGAGGTAGGTCGGCACTCGGTGATACCGGAGTGCCTCCCTGATGCAACTCCAGGGCAGGGTGTTGAAGGCATTGGCGATGTCCAGAGACACCGCCAAGACGACCCCACCCCGGGCACAGCATCCCTCGTCGTGAGGGCTCGTACGCGCATGATGGCGTCCATCGTAGAGCGCCCCCTGCGAAAACCAAACTGGCTCTCCGCCAAATGCAGCCCCACCCGCATTAGCCGCCCGACGAGGCGGTCTGCAATGACTCTTTCAAAGATCTTGCCCACCTCGTCAAGCAGCACGATGGGCCGGTAAGCGGACGGAGAGTCCGCAGGGCGCCCCGGCTTCTTAATGAGGACCAGTTTCCCCATCTTCCATTGAAGCGGGAACCGGCCCCTCTCCAAGCATGCGCTTAGGAGCCCCTTTATTCGAGGCCCGAGAGCCTCCAAGGCCAGGACCCAGGCTTTTCCAGGTAAGCCGTCGGGTCCTGGGGCGGTATTCCTGGCATTCAGCCTGCGCACCGCCACTCTCAACTCTACCTCGGTCACCTCCGGAGCATCGTCGTCATCGTCGGCTGTGTGGTCCGCATCGGACACCGCAGGAGACGGAGCCATGGGCGGAGGAGTATGTTCCCCTCGCGAAGGGAACAGAGCGCTCACCACGTCCTCCACGAGCTGGGGCCGGAAACTCTGCGTCAGCGGGGGAGCCCATGGGCGGACTTTGTTCCGCAACATTTTATACGGGCGTCCCCACGGGTCCCTGTTTAGAGCCTCCGGCGACTCCTCACGGGCCTGTCCCTTGGCCCGCAGGATCTCTGCTCGGAGGGCGGTCTTCGCCGCTCTGTACCCCTCGTACAGCTCCGCCTGAGTGGCTTCCGTATCCGGAGGGCGGATACGGAACCGATGACGGACGGATGGTGTACCGGCGTCGCGCAGCAACGCTCGCGTCGCGCAGAGACGTCAACTCTGGCAACCACCAGCACACCTGGCGCCGGGCGCGTCCGTGCCGGACCCGGGGCATTGCCACGTCGCATACTTCGGACATGGCCTCCCGGAACCACACTCGCGGGCTACCTTGGCGCTTTCGCCGTAAGCAATTATTTCGACATTATCCGCTTGATTTATTTATGATCTATTTGGCGGTAAAGTTTCGTGGTAATGTTTGGCGCTAATTTTGTGTATAAAAACTGTTGTAATGCGAATGGAAAGACATTCTTTGTTCTCTGCAGTATATAATAGTAGTCTATGGTTCTCTGCTCGTAAAATAAACACTCTGAAGTGAAGTAAGGTATTTTATTTGTACTTTCTTAAAAAAAATTCTGCCATTTCCTATTGCTGTCTATTTGTGTATTGTATTGGTGAAAACCAATATGTCTGACTCCAACAACGACGGCGATGATGCGCCAACAGCAGCGGTGGGGTCCATCTCGCAGTAGGGCCTACTGAGGTCTCCTGGATTGCGAGTCCGCAAAACAGTGCCCACTGCCCAGCCAGACCCAACAATCTCGATGGAGCAAGTGATGAGTCTGATGACATCAATCACGAAGCAAGTTAAGCAAGACCTGATCCAGACGTTTGGCGAAGAGTTCCGGTATGCTGACGACATCCAGCGATGGTGCGACTACACGTCAGACCAGGCGAGCAACCACAGGATGAACTGTTCAAGAGAGTGCGGCCCGAAGCCGCGGACACTGAGGTAATTGATGCTCTTATCACTGGTATCTACCCTGGTTATGTGAAATGTGAATTGTTACATAATAAGCCTGACTCTTTGCCCAAACTAGTCTCCGTTCTGAAAACTTTTTGTAAACATGACCGACTGAAAACTGACGGTACTGACAAAAATTATCTAAACAAAAATCATCTAAACAAATAACCCCATCTTTTTGAAAACCCTAGTCGCCAATTTGTTTCATAATTATGTAAAAAACCTGGGCACCGCATTCGTAACTGTAAGGAAAATTCAACACAAAATACAGACTAATATTTCCGTAAAGCCAGCTTCTCAGACAACCATACGTTCATTGAATGTAACTATTGCCATGAAAGGGGTAATTTAGAGAACTTTTTACGGTAAGCAAAATGACGAAAAATCTAAGTCAACCGATCAAAAATCGGAATTTTTGTTGTCCTATAAATCGGTGCACGACTACCGTCGTAATTGGAGCTAATTCATTTCCTTGCCTATTTGATTCCGGCGCAAATTCATCAGTTCGTTAAAAAACACGTTAATGCATTTCTGGTTCGATTCCGGAGACAAGGAAGACTGTCAATACAGTTTACAAGGAAGACTGTCAATACAGTTTACAAGGAAGACTGTCAATACAGTTTACAAGGAAGCCTGTCAATACAGTTTACAAGGAAGCCTGTCAATACAGTTTACAAGGAAGCCTGTCAATACAGTTTACAAGGAAGCCTGTCAATACAGTTTACAAGGAAGCCTGTCAATACAGTTTACAAGGAAGCCTGTCAATACAGTTTACAAGGAAGCCTGTCAATACAGTTTACAAGGAAGCCTGTCAATACAGTTTACAAGGAAGCCTGTCAATACAGTTTACAAGGAAGCCTGTCAATACAGTTTACAAGGAAGCCTGTCAATACAGTTTACAAGGAAGCCTGTCAATACAGTTTACAAGGAAGACTGTCAATACAGTTTACAAGGAAGACTGTCAATACAGTTTACAAGGAAGACTGTCAATACAGTTCACAAGGAAGACTGTCAATACAGTTCACAAGGAAGACTGTCAATACAGTTCACAATGAAGACTGTCAATACAGTTCACAAGGAAGACTGTCAATACAGTTCACAAGGAAGACTGTCAATACAGTTCACAAGGAAGACTGTCAATACAGTTCACAAGGAAGACTGTCAATACAGTTCACAAGGAAGACTGTCAATACAGTTCACAAGGAAGACTGTCAATACAGTTCACAAGGAAGACTGTCAATACAGTTCACAAGGAAGACTGTCAATACAGTTCACAAGGAAGACTGTCAATACAGTTCACAAGGAAGACTGTCAATACAGTTCACAAGGAAGACTGTCAATACAGTTCACAAGGAAGCCTGTCAATACAGTTTACAAGGAAGACTGTCAATACAGTTCACAAGGAAGCCTGTCAATACAGTTTACAAGGAAGACTGTCAATACAGTTTACAAAGGAATGTGAAAGGGTGGCGAGAATGGTCACGTGTTCCTAGAGTATCTCAGCTATTGTCGCGATCGATCAAGTTAGCGTAGAATTACAACTATTTGTCGTGATAAATCACCAAACGAAGATTTAGTGCAAATTCCGGGTCTTACTATCACATTTTTAGATAAAAATATGACTGCCTCGAGAAATATGATTATTAATGAATTTTCTTTAGCAGTCGGAAATAAACTAAATACTGACCTTGCTGACCCTACCATGTTAAAAAAAACTAAATATAATTTTAAAGACAATTTCGTTTCTGGTAATAAAGTTTCCCAGATAATAATTGTTCAATTGACTATTAGATTAAAAAATAAAGGGTAACTAACTTGGAATCAGTTTGGAAAAATTAACCAATGCAGGTTTTTTCACTAAACATAAAAAAATGCTCATTTCTAAAAAAAAATCTGTTGAATGTTTAGGAAATACTAGAAAACGGAACCGTTAAGCCTAGTCCCAGAAAATTAGATACCCTCTCAAGTCTGCTGTACCAAAAAAAAATATCTTTAAAGAATTACGGTAATTTCACGACCTAGCTGGTTATTTTAGGAAATTCGTACCAAATTTTTCCAAGATCATGGTCCCTTTATAGGAATTAACTAAATCTGGCATACCTTGGAGGTGGACTGAAAAGAAGGCAAATGCCCGAAACGAAATAATTAGTAGATTAACGTCTTCCCCCCACTGTTGACAATTTTCGACCCTGATTTACCATGTGAACTACAGAAGCTAGTTCTTTAGGTTAAGGTGCACTTTTGATTCAGCAACATAAGAATCCTCATGTCGTTGGTTATTCTAGTATGCGAACAACCAATGCTGAGAGCAAATACCATTTATATGAACTCGAAACATTGGCTGTCCTCAAAGCTATTACACATTGCTGCCACTTGTTGTATGATAGATGCTTTAAAGTAGTAGGTTTAGGATTGTAATTCGCTGAAAGCATCCAGAACCAAAAAAGGACTAACGCCGAGAGTACACCGCTGGTGGGCATTTTTGCAAACTCTCCAATTATATGTATATAGAACATAGGAAAGGTGACAGATTTTCTCATGCCGATTTTTTTTAGACGAAATTCTATAGCGAGCCCCTGTAAAGTTCCTAGCGAGAACATCTCATTGCATTTTTCAGTAAACTCTTCTACATTTGGTCATAACTGGCTTCTAATAGAACAAAAACGTATATTATCATCAAAATCATGTATAGCCAGAGTGCATCTCATGATAATTCCAATAAGCCCAAACACGGCTAGGATACATTGTTTTATTACAGACTCCCGGTGCCTACCTTCCGGCTTCATTATCAGATTAGGTCGTTGGTACCAGTTTCATCAGGACCATTTATTTAAATTTGCCTCGTCATAGTCGTTTAACTATCAAGATATCTTATCGCTACTCGTGAAATACATTGAGGAGTTCCCATGGCCACCTTTGGTCTTTTTCAGTTCCACTTCACTGTGAAACTTTCTGAATGCAAATGCTTGACTTGTTGATGAAAATACTAAAATCGCTGTGTGTTTGCCTAAAGTATTTGAGGAGTTCCCTCAATTCCTCATGGATCCTGCCATTAGAACAGGATTTTGATAAAAATGGGACCAATATGTATGCTCTTTCAAATAAAAAAAAGAAATTTCCAAATTGATTTATAAATGACGGAGTACTGAGGTGACAAACATTTTAAAAAAATACAACCGTATTGAGAACCTCCTCCTGTTTTTGAAGTCGGTTAAAAATAACAGCCACATTTTAATAAAACTAATCCCTCGGACCCGTCGCGTTGCACACCGCCCACCCGCGCTATTACATCGTTTTCGCTTAGTGTTCTTTCTGACTTTTTTCTTCCAGTTAAACATCAGATATCTGCCAGTTAAAGTCGGTCCAGCCGTTTCAGAGATTAGCCGGAACAAACAGACAGACAGACAGACAAAAAATTTAAAAATTGCTTTTCTGTTATAAGTATCGTATATTGTACGTTCATATGAATTTAGTAAAAAGTTGATATTTTGACATTACAAACAGACACTTCAGTTTTATTTATTTGTATAGATAATATGATTATGGTGCGTATTTGAATCTTGGTTACTAACACAATTTCGTAACTATACTAACAAAAATATGGATCACTGTATCTGAAGTAAATAAAATAAATAATAATTGTACTCACCGATATCATGAGGCGCCTTGCGAGTTCACTAACAGAAATGTTTTGCGCGTGCAAAACAATAATCTGAGCTTTTTGGAATATTGTTAAATGATGCGTGGTCTAAGACCTAGACTCTAAGTTAATCAATTTATCACAATCACAAACTTCGTAAAAGTGCAAAAGGAGGAGTATAGGTACAGTTGATAAGCAGACTGACTTATAAGTTCACAATAATTAAAATAATTATAAGTAGGCGAGAAACTTGTGGTAGTCGATTCTCAAATCGGTCAGAATATCGCTTTGTTTAGTTAGTATAACTACTCGAAATTACAAAATCTCAAAAATAATATATTAGTAAACTCGTGGCTCGAACTCAAATGATTTGTCACTGTAGGTCGAATGTTTACCTGTTGCGCCACGAGCGCAGTTATCCTTTGTGGCGAAATTATCGCACCTTTAAAGACAAACCGTTACTAAACGAAAAAAAAAATAAAATTTTACACCGGAGCTTAAATAAAAAAAATGCACGGCTTTTTCGCAATAGAATTTAAGACCATGGTGCTTTGAGCCATCTTTGGAGGTCATAATGATGGATATTTTACGTAATTTTATTTTATTCATCATATAAGTTTACGTAATTTTAACAAAGATGGCATTAGTAACTCAATTCTTGAAAAATTTCGTTTAATCGGTTTGTCTTTAAAGGTGTGTTATGTTGTACTATCATTTAGAAGACTTTAGCGCACTCACCGCTGTCATTGATAGCAGTACGTTAACAATATAGGTTTATAGTGTGCGTTGGTTACTTATCTCCTTTGCAGACTGGATATAGACCTGGCCCATTTTGAATTATCTCCTTTCCACTTAATCGGTCCATTAGATTCGGAGGAAATTGGCTGTGACAGACGGACAGGCACACAGACACACGAGTGATCCTATAAGGGTTCCATTTTTTTCCTTTTGAGGTAATAGTGACACGACGGTAACGCGTAGCGGGTTGGTTACATGCTACGGCGTAGCTGGCGTAGCAACAGTAGCATCACGTCAGCTACCGCCCTAGGCAACTGACATTGTACTTCTATCCACACAAATCGTACTGATGCCGCATAGAAGTAAATAAAATCGAAATTACAAACTATCATTTCAAGTCTTTTCAACGATATTTAAACACGAGAGCAAATAAACGCATAATAAACTCGCGGAAAAAGAATACGGGTCAGTACGAAAATCTAAAATTACTCTTAAAATAATAGAGCTAGTGGCATGAGTGAAACTGTATGTTGTAGATAATTTACCAGTTAATAAAACAACATCAAATGTTGGAAACATTATTAGTTTAATTGTCAAAATTACATAAAAAATCGAAATATCAATAATTTTTACGTTGAAAAAATAAGTTGAGCTGTAGTACGATTACTGACAGATGCTTGCACTGACTGGACAGGTCCACTCAATCTGTGTGGTTCTTTCCTCAAAAGACCATTTCACACACCAACCTACATGATCTTCATATGATCTGACCAAGATTATGTCTGGACTCTAAAAGAGACTGTGACCTCTGAGTTTGTTTCGGCCTTTCTTCTCAGAGTAGTCAGATAGGAAACACCGGCCTCATCTAGTTTAAAAAAAAAATGTTTGACGTGTAAAAGTGTTTGTATAAACCTACTTACAGAAATAAAATCATTTATCATTTACCAATGGTTGGGACCTCACTCACAAACACTCCCTCACAGCTGCCAGGCGATTGGGCATGCTGTTTATTAAGTTTCTTATGCAATGTTGCGGGATATTGTTCTATTCTTTCACTAACGCATGTTTCAGGTCTCGAAGTGTAGTTGGGGCGGGGATTCGATTTCTTACACACTTCCCAAGCTCGTCGCAAGCGTGTTCAATTGGATTCAGCTCCGGGCTTCTCGCGGGCCAGTCCATGCGATTGATGCCAACATCCTGAAAATACTCATTTACAATTTGAGCTGTATGTGGCCTGGCGTTGTCATGCATGAATATTGAATTTTCACCCATATTTATTAAATATGGGCCGACATACTCATAGGAATTTCTTCCACATATCTTGCACTAGTCAGCGTACTCCTTGCGACTCTCTGCAGAGATTCCAGCCCAAATCATAACAGATCCACCGCCGAACGGCACTTTTTCCTCAAAACAAGTGGGAATAAAACGTTCCTCTGGCCGTCGGTAGACTCTTCGTCGCCCATCGTGTGCGTACAGCATAAATCTGGATTCGTCAGAAAACATTGCTCTTGTCCATTCTTCGTCTCCCCATTGCGTGTCGCGGGCGTAACGTAATCTTGCCACCCGATGTTCCCTTTCAAGTTTTGGACCATTTGCGGGTCTATGTGGGGTCAAATTAGCTTCAAGGAGCCGCCGCCTTACAGTCCGCTCGCTTACGTCGTCTCTACAGGTCTCCCGAAGTTGATTTGTTCTGTAGTATATCTCTCGAGCTGTAGTATATCTCGGTCCGACGGTTCCTGGTCTTCATAAGTTCTGCCTAGTTTCTCGGAAGCGTTGGACTTATAGAAGCATGAGGAACAGAGTGTAAACTTCACTCATCCTCCATAGAAAAGGGAGGATCCTCTGACCAGACGGGTGTTGTTTCTGGTGAGCTATTGCCCGATGGTTAACCATAATGCGGATGTCGCTACGTCCCCGTAAGGGGGCGTGGCACGTGGTGCCAGGGCACAGCCTCCCGCCCACGGAGGGTATTACCGTGACCCGTAAAGACGGGCCCCTCATTATTGGTGCCTTTAGTGGCTGGCGGCAGTGTGGCCTGCGTAGCTTCGCACGCCCATGTGAGTGGTTGCTATGTGTTTTTCTGTAGGTGCTTTACGACGTTGTTCTACAACGCCAATTTCTTCACGACACCTCGGTGATCGGCCCCTGCCAGGTGAGACCCCCAGTTACCTGGGGGAGTCCCGACGAGGACGACCAGTGACAGAGGTGCCAACTCGATGCTTCTACAGATAAGATATGTAGCAGACGGGGACTCGCCCTGATCTCAGAGCTAGCGATCACAGTCCGGGCTAAGAGGCTGTAACGTATATGTGGGCGGTATTGTAGTGTGTAACACCAGTGTCTACGTGAATCGCGAGCCCACGCCGCGCCTTCGCGTGTGAGTTTGGATGCCTGTATAGAGTTGACTGTCTGTGTTTGTTACGTAACGCGCCTATATTAACTTAGCACGCGCTACGCAATAGGTGCATGTGATATGTAAAGTCTATTGTCAAAAGTATGCCGCGTGTAGACTGGAGCGGCATACTCGGAGGCCAATCCGGTGGGTGGATGGGGTCATCGTTCACGAGCAGGGGGGGGGAGGAGTCTTGCGTCGGGGGGCGTGCATGCCAGGGCGCTATCTGCTTAATATGAGACCTCATGTTAAGCAGATAGCGCCCTGGCATGCTTGACCAAGCGGATGCATCGGCACGCGCGAACATTCCCTTCGCGAGGCGCCCAGCAAACTCATCCAGGTTTTCAATCCCGAGGTCCCGATGCAGGACACCGTTCCTCACGAATCGAGGAGCGTCAAAAATGGTCCGCAGCGCAAGGTTTTGCTGCGCGTGGAGCAGCCTTCGCTTCGATTCCTTCGTGAAGCCGAACCAAGCAGGGGCGGCGTACGTCAAGATTGGGTGCACGTACAGTTTGTACACGCCTAACTTGACACGCGCCGGGATGCGGGACGAACGCACTGGTTTAAGGAGAATATGGGCGACTCTACCCCGTGCGGCGACAGTGCGGACGTGTGGCCCCATCGTGAGCTGACGGTCGATGGTGACACCCAGGTACGACCACCGGCGTACCATCGCGACCATCGCGTGGCCGGGGCGACCACGCGATGTCGGCTCCCTGTAGCTTTAAGGATGGAGCTGTGCGGCTCCGGTAACCATCGCCTGCGTCTTACCCACATTAACCGATAGCCGCTACTTCGATAGCCACTCGGGGAGTAAATCGAGGGCGCGCTGCGTTTTGACCGCCGCGTACTTCGCATTAAGCGAGGTAGTAATGTACGTGGTGTCGTCAGCGTACAGCGCTAGCCCGACGGTTGATATCGGGATGCTGTATACATACTAGTCGCACGGTAAACTCTGATTGCGCGATGCAGGGTTTTGCGTGACGGTAGCATGTGATGCGTTCGCATGTGGCGATGTAGATATGCCGCCACATCACTCCCTCCGGAGACCGGAGATCGATAGTGGGCTGAGTCGTGTATCTTGCGATGCTTGCCAGGGCCAGTTGAGGTTCCAGTGAGTCGGAACCGGGTGCCGCATAGTTCGCAGTGAGTCGGAACTGTCTGCGGAGATGCCTCCATTGAGTCGGGGTGGCGCTGCGTTAAGCTCCAGTGAGTCGGATGTGGTACAGCGCCGGGTTGAGACTGACTGCTGGCGCCAACCAGGAAAGCTTTTTGAAGGGCTTTGCTTGTTGACCGGCTGAGAGTGCAGTGTGCTGTGCCAAAGTTGCTGATGAGGCTGAGGGTGATGACCAGGTATGCGCGGTCGCTGCATGCTGGTGGTCAGGATACCCGTTGAAGCCGCGGGTACTGGCTGGCTGTGTGACTCGCCGCTCAAAATCTCGAGGAAGTGGTGCTAATGACGTCACGCTGAAGTAGGTGCACGAAGGCTGCGCTGACATTCATTTCCGGGGTCACTAGTATAGAGGCAGAGGAGAACAGGTCAAAAAAGTCCACTCATCCGCCATAGAAAAGGGAGGATTATGTCTGGTGGGCAACTGCCCGACGGTTATTTATTTTTTTCCTAACTATGGCATCTAGTAGTTGGCCAAGAGTGGCCGTGACTACTTAACCGGCAATCCTGTGGCTGCCTTAAGCGAACTCAAAGCCTCCAGCCAGGGGCATGTTTCTTACTCCGACGGTTGATGTTTTTTGTTTTTGGGGAATGGCATCTCGCAGTTCAACTTATAGGAGGTTGTCGACTGCTTAACCGGGCTTTCCTATGGATGCCTCAATAAATTAAGGCCTACAGCCAGGCATAAAAACCCCCTGTGGGGTACGGACCTCGGCTTAGGGCGTCGCTGGGAGAGGACAGCAATGGGAAATGCTGGATCGGATTAACTCCGACTGTTGATGTCGGGACGTTGTATTTATATATACTAGTCGCGCGGTAAACTCTGATTGCGCGATGCAGGATTTTGCGTGACGTTAACGTGTGATACGTTCGCATTAGCGGATGTAGATAATATGCCGTCACAGACTACTCACTGCACTGTAGAAAGTGACACGCCTATTGTTCTTGCTATACTTCGCTGACTTCTGCCTTCTTCCAATATAGTGACGACACGTGTACACTCTTTTGGTGTTAGCGACATGATATTAATTAAATAATGATGATGAAAGACGACAATGACCACCTTTTATCTTATTGATTTGACAGATTGAAAACAAAAGAGAGAAAACATGCAAAAGTAAAACAACCGCGAATAGAATTTATTTCCAAATTCGAGGTTTTCAAAATTTTAACCTGTTCAATTACGTTGTAGGTTATTTAAGGTTTTATTTCATACGATATTAAAATTCTCTATAATACTCGTATAAAGTTAGTTTCATGTATGTAACATTATTAATTTGCAAGTTACTGGGATTTTCGTCATCGACCCGTATTATTTGACCGCGAGTGTATAGTAATATAAATCCCTCTAGATTTGAGTCTAACAAGTTTAGTGGACCGCATCACAAACAAAGGCCAGCCTAACAGAGTTCCATCCTTTGCTATTATTTGCACGTTTTCACCGGTATATGATCAGCGCTGTCCCTAGTCACTTTAAGGTTAAAGATAATATGTTGGTCAATTTTAAAACGATTTTTTGAAGATTTGTTTCTGTTTGAATTAGGGGCGGAAAAATTAAAAAATGATATTGCTTGGGTTTCGAAATGATCATTTCAGGGGTACACAACAAACATTTGAAATTAAAACAGCTGAGATGTTTTATTTAACTGCTATTGAAAACTATAACATTTATATGTTCGTATCAGCCTGTATTACTGTTCTTCTAGGGCGTTTTCCCACGAACCACCGCACGACACGACAAAATGCGGTGTCGACTCCGGGCACCATACGTTTTTATGAACTGTTTACTCACGCAACGACACCCGCACGACACCCGCACGACACACGTTTTTCTAACGTTCTAACGACTGTTCGTTATGTGGTTAGCTGCCGCTACGTTGTGACGTTTTTTTTTTGCTATAGATAGAGGCTGTGGAAGTGAACTTTGCATATGAGACAAAACCAGTGAACTATACAGATTAAATAGTAAGAAAAAAAGCATGGCGTTCTGTGTGTGAGTTGCCGACGATTGAACATGTTGGCGTGCGTGCGTACGCGATGGATTAGGTACGCGACTGCTGTGTTGTTGCTGGAATAGTTTCTCGTGGGAAAACGAAAAAACGACAGGTCGTGTGTCGTGCGTCGTGTGTTGCTTAAATCGAGTCGCGCGGTGGCTCGTGGTAAAACGCCTTTAGTGTGCACTACCCATCCATATAATTTAACAAAACAGCAATATTTACTATTATTTATCATGATCATCCCATAACCCAATATATTCGGGGCCAACACATGTCTTGTTCCATACATCTCCCTGCATATTATGTATCTCTATTAGTCGTTATCTCAATAGTTACCCCATTTTTGACATAATAACTATTTGCTACATAATATAAAAATATTGCCACCCGTCACTAGATTTATCTGTAGGCCATACAAATATTTGTATTTATCAATTAATCCGCGGATTTTAGAGCGAACAAGGAACCCGTCTTTCCATCCAAATTACCAGAAACCCACGGAATAATTAAATGATAGACAACCTTAGTGTTTATACTGTACCCTTATTTATTTATTTATTTATTAATTCAAGTGTATCGTGTACTGAACCAATTATTGTTTCATTTTAATATTAAATGTATTTTTTGAAACCGTACTATCACATTAGGTAATAAAATCTGTAGTGATCATTATAATGGGGATAAATAAATAATGTAAACGGATAAACATGAAGTTTATGCCTCTTCTATCATCTCTGGTTATAAAAAAATATCTATGGTTAGGTGACTGTTAATGAGAAATCCGGTGTGGTTACAATCTACTGATATATTATTTTAGTGATATCCATTCGTCAGGAATTATCTGTAATAATGTATCAGTCAGTGAATCAGTGTTGTGACATTAGGTATTATATGCAGGAACGAATGCATTCATTAATTCACTAAAAACGCATAACTCGCAAGGTATGGTATAATCCAACGTTGCAAGCATTTTACAGTCACAAAACATTAAAGATTGTATTTTGATCATTTTAGAGCTGAATAAACTTAATGTAAAACACAACATTTTAGTGCTATTTACTTGAATGGAACGTTAAAAGTATATTGTAAAGTAGTTCAATATCAGACAAGCAAATATGTTTGAAATTCTTGCATATTGTAACCTTTTGGTAGTACTTGAACGTACAAATTATAGTTACAAATATGAAATACAGGTGAAATAATATTGAAAGACGTCAAAGAATGTTGCCGCGCGCTTTTGACAGTTTGCGCTTTGTTTACTTCATGTTGAAGTGGCGCCATCTGCTGTCTCAGGTTTGCGTAATATTCTCTATTGCTGAGTTGTGCGATTACTTTTCCATCCAGAAGATACTATTAACATTTGAATACGAGATAGAATAAGAGTCAGATGTACTTTCTAGAAGAGAATAGAATATTATTTGTTGCTATAGCTATTTATAAATAAAGCTGGTCAAAATATTAAAAAAGTGTCTCTGCAGAATATCTGTACTTTTAGTTTTCATAAAAATAAAAATTCCAACTAAGGAACTTTTTGCTAAGCAGTTTTCGCAATTAACAGTAATAATGTTGATGTCTGTAAACCAGAAAAGTTTGGGGAGCTGCGGTTAAAAGATACGCCGTTTTATGAGTACTTCGTGCAAACTTACGGAAAACTCCGGATAAACTCCACGCATTTCTACGTTTCAAGTATTTTGTAGTAATGTTACGGTTTTTAAAGCGTCTTTTTATTTGTCGCTCAGTTTTTGGTGAAGAAAATCATATAGTTAATTAATGAAATATTAAAAAAATAATATTTATCAGCCCGTTTGCATAATGTAGTACATACATAGATCGAGATGGCAATCCCACGACAAAATCATCATCATGCCAATGGCATTAAGTCCGCGTGTGTAAATTTGTGAGCTAAGAGGATTAAATAAATATAATAAAATAATACACGGCAGTGAGCAAAAAGGGGTTTAAATAAAACAAAAAGCACACAAATTATAATACACCTTACAGCGCAAGGTTGAAAACGAACGTCCCAGTAGTTAAAAAAACAATCACAACCGGTCGCCGTCGCCCGCTACACAATAACAGCCGCATCGAATCCAATCCATTACGATCGATCGTGTGCCCATATAGATGTAGAAGCTTTTGGTCAACAATACACGTGCCGCCGTGGCGATTATACAGGGTCATGCGGGATTGTTCTGTCACGATTATTGGTATTAGACTGCGTGTCAGTGACCCGGAGGATATGAACCGGTGGCTATAGTTTAATGTTAATAAGCTGGATGTGGTCGTTACCTGTTGCCAGGGCTGGCTATACCACCCTGACCTGGATAGATAGATAGAATACTCTTTATTATTTACACCAAGGTCTCTTCAAGGTGAGAGTTACAGGCTTCTTCTGGGTAAGCTCGCTCCATCGTCGACTTTGTCTCTGTCATCTCTGACCTAGACTAGAGTCAAGAGCAAACCTACCTCAAATAAAAAAAAAAAAGCGTAAAAATTACAGATATAAATGTAGACTTAGGGTGACACAATACATCTGGGAGTGGCGCGAGGAGGCAGGACGCCGGGGCGTAACTCCGTTGCCGCGAGAAATCGCGGCACGGCGGACAGAGCTCCGGCAGGATCTCATGGCGGCATGGAGAGTGCGATTGTCGCAACCCAGCGCTGGGCACGCCACAATTGCGGCGATAAGTCCCCTCTTTGAGGAGTGGCTGGAGAGGCGCCACGGCGTCCTCACCTTCCGCCTGACGCAGGTCCTCACCGGACACGGGTGCTTCGGGAGGTACCTGTTCCGGATAAGGCGGGAGGAAACGCCCGGGTGTCACCACTGTGTGGATCGCCCGGAGGACACGGTGGAGCATACGGTGGAGGTCTGCCCGGCTTGGGCGGAGCACCGCCGTGTCCTCGCGGAAGCGATCGGCGGCGGCGATCTCTCGCGTCCGGCCCTGGTCCAGGCCATGGTACGGAGCGAGAGTGCATGGGAAGCCATTACCTCCTTCTGCGAAGCAGTAATGCTCGTGAAGGAGGAGGCGGGACGCGTGAGGGAGAGGCAAGCTTTGCTCCCTCACGCCCCTAGTCGCCGCAGGAGACGCCCTGGGCGTCGGGAATTGGCAGCCGATTCCCGGCCACCGTAGGCGCGGGCTTGCGGACGGCGAGCAATGGGTAGCTCGCCGTCTGGTAAGGACCAGGCCCGAGTCGACGGCGCGTCGTGTTCCACGCGCGCCTCAAAGAGATGTCAGCACTATTGACGGGGTCCGCTAGGGCCGATGCCAGCTAGGGTTGCGGGATGTTCGAAAGAGTTACCGTGGCCCCGGCACAGGCAACAGAAGGAACACGGGTGGGTTTTAGTCAGTAAAAGTCTGACACGCCCTCCCGCTCCGCCCAGAGCGGGAGAAGTCATTTGATGATTTCCCATCCACAAAAAAAAAAAAAAAAAAAAGGGTGACACAATGGGCGCTCTTATCGCTAAAAGCGATCTTTTACAGACAACTTTTGAATGGAAGGTACTGTAGGTAGTCAGTGGTGTACCAGTTACATATACAATAATTAAAAAATAAAATAAATAATTATTTAAAAAAATTTATTCAGGGCTGATTTTTCAATCGTCATATAACTTTTACCTGAGGAATAAATATGGCGGTTTGACATATTTTCTATACAAAAGCTGTCAAAACGTCAAACATATTCCCCAGATTAAAGTTATCTGACGATTATATATATATATTTATATAATTATCGAAAGGCTTCATCATAAGGATTATTTTTTGCTAAATAACATAGTATCACAAATAAAAGGAAGACCATGAATTTTAACATTTGATGTGAAATTTTGTTCAGAAAAATGAAAAGCTGACATTGCCGTAAGGACATACAACTGACATTATCATAAGTACCTGTTACTAATAAATGTACCCACTTGAGAAGTACGCATCATTTCCCTATTATAATTTAAGTGCATGATAAAATGATAAAGAGATACGTAATTAGTAGGTTGTATGCAACAAATCGAGCCGTATCCTGAGCCGAAAGACGCGTAAATTATTTTGTCCATCGCAATGCGGCTGGCTGATTATAAAGAAATAATTCAAAAATTTGTTCAAATTTAGTTTACAAGAACCAGTATAAAATTGTCCACGAGCTACAAGCAGAACTTGGACGTATTATTCTAAATATTCACCACAACAAGATCAAAAAATCGGCAGGGAGTGAAATAATCAAAAGAGTGTGACTTTGTATTCAAAAGGAAGGGACTCATTTTGAGCATTTGATAAATTTATTAATTTTGTATTAAAAATATTAAAACTCATGGTCTTCCTTTTATTTTTGACACAATGTTATTTAGCAAAAAATAATCCTTATGATGAAGCCTTTCGATCGATATGATAAAAAAAATGTGTTTATTATCATAAATCTTTACAATTAAGTTGCCGGGGCTTCCCAGAAAGTAATCCTAAGATACTTGTGATGGGATAAACCTCGCTCTTCCTCTATTAATTAACAGTTGTTTGTAAAGCTACAGGGTGATTATTTTTCTCGTGTAACGGGTTCGATTTCCGGCTCAACTATGTAATTATTTAAATATCTATGAAAACAGTTTAAATTGTTTTTTAAATTCAAATAATGTCTTCTTTCAGTAAAATGTTCCATCTACAATATTCAAGGTACTTTCCCTCCATGTGGCATATCCGTGGGACGCCCTATACAGTAGCTATTTTTTGGGTATAGTAGACTCTTTATAATGTATTTATGAAAACCCCAAGGTGCGCAAAAAAATAATAAGCGCAGCCGAGGGAGCCCCGCTTCTCGGGGTTCAAAGGTTTAAAAAAATAACCACCTAACCTATCCGAGTATGGGTGCCTCAAGTCCCGAGTTCGCGTCGCTCGCTCTTGCATACTAAGTGTTAAGTGTGTACCGTGATTCGTCATTTACTTCAATAAACCTTAGCTTAATAAATTGTAGTTGAATAAACCGTAGATGAATTCTACTTTATGGATTTCGTTTATTAGTTATTAAAAAATCTGTGAAACGATCTATAGGTATTTTAACCCGTAGGTCTTTTGACCGTAGTTATCTCGAAAATAGAATACGTTTAGATATTATCATATGTAACCGTTTTATTAGAAATACGCGATAGTGTAGATAGGCCCTAAAGAGGCGCTCCACGCAGACAGCGCGGCGCCGCGTCTGAGACATTGTTTGGGTGAAGTCTGCTGTATGTAGTTACTAACTCATGTCGCGTCCCCCGCTGCCTGATCTCCAGACTGTGGAAAGAGTGACGACTCCCGTCGCGAAGAATTTTGAGATAGTAAGATTAGATAGGACTCTTCCTTTTATGACGTTGAAGCCTTTATTTACCAACCTTGCCCTGCTGGCTAAAAGTAATATCTATAATAATATTATATCCAAGAAAACTATAATCACCCAGAATTAAATTCTCCGCTAATTCCCCAACCATTTCAATAAAAAATATTTCTAGATCTGTTCCGCTTGCAAGACAAAATATAGTTATTGAAAAGTTGGTGAGTTCTACGCGAGAATCGCATTCGCATGGGATCGGATGTAGTCGAGATTGTGCCGTTTATGTCGCACGGCACGGGAAAGAGACGACCGAGATTAAATGAAGCAATATCCTTTTGGGTTACAAGGACATTTTTAAGGCTCGAACGTTTTCTATCTATTGTATAGATCCGAATAGAGGGATTACATTTTCTTTTAAAAATCAGAAATTTTGCGTGCAGGTGCTCAGTTATTAAAAAGGCTAATTTATAAATTGAAATGTTCGTCTACTGCTTGGTGTGACTGTTTATGAATTACCCTAGACTGATAAAATTTTCGTTTTTCCTAATTATGTTAATATTTGTATTTTGGTCAGTTTCCTCTTAGGGGAAAGAACCGTGCTCTTCTTTTCCGCACGGTTCTGTAGGGCTCGTCTCAGACTGGTCACCCTCCCACCGACTGTAATGAATTCCCAAGAAGTATTTTGCGTTGTCCCGACTTTGAAAGCTCGGGGACTAGGAAGGGGATAAAAGAAAACAATGTCAATGTAAAATAAGTTTGAAAACTCATATAAGAAGATTAAGGAAAGGAAATCTAGTTTATCTACTTTTATTTTGATTATGAAAGTTAGAAGACATGAGAGGAATACAAAAGCGTAATCGACACTTAAAGATTGCGTTGGGGAATATATTCCTTTAAGTTACGTTAAAAGCGACGTGAGGTTGCTTTACAGCAGCTGACAGCGTCGTGCGTATATTGTTAGACCTGAACGCATAGAACCACTAAGGAAACTGCTACCATTCTAACAAGACACGTTCGCAAAGTCCTGTTTTACTCAATCCTAAGACAGAATACTGCGAAGTTCAACTGCCACTGAGCGAGACACGTTCCAGTAATTACTGAGCACGTACTAAAGTAATGAACTCCTTATAACGGCCTACTCGCCCTTCACTAATACAATACAAAACTAGCACAAGCGCACCGCATCGTCAATCAGCTGCAAGATTTCTTACGATTGCTCCTGCTATACGCCGAAGTGGTTATTCCAAATCGCCACTTCTCACTTCCTTAATCTATCCCATTTAGAGGATGCTTACAATGTAATCGGCAGCCATGCGACCGTCCTTGTCTTGCAACGGACCGTTACTATCTGGGCATCCAAATGACGTGTCTCGGTAATATATTTGTGAGAGGCCCGAAAGCCGGATGTGGTTTAACGAGACACGATTCCTAGCGTTCCTAAGATCGAACAAATCCAGTATAAAGGAACTTGGTGAAGCCGACCCCCGTCCCGGGAAGTGTGCGTACATCAAGTGCAATGCAAAATATCCTGCAGTTAGTCAGTCCATAGGGAAAAGGCAAGCAACACTACATTTGGTTGGTTTGTGTTTGTAAACAACTAAAAAGTAGCATTATAGATAATAGATAGTATTTATATAGATGTTATACCAAGCCACAAAGAAATATGAATTTACTAGATTTTCTCTGATTATTGCGGGCAAAGGATTATTGGATGGGAAAGGTACTCACAGGGTTGAAGCTTGCGTCCCTTCGATAATGCATCAGGCTGGTTCAGGTTTGTGACTTCCCACACCAAGTCAATTTGTTTTTAGGCACAGCACAGCACTTCACTAATTTTACACTTTTTAGAGTTTTTAGCGGGAGCGTCTATTATGCGGTTAGTGAGCGGGTTTTTGGAGCGACAGAGAGTTTTGGACTGAGAGATTGATTAAGATCGAAAGAGGTAATTGAATGTTCTTCGGATGAGTGATTTATGTTGAGTGTTGCAATGTGTAAAACGTGTTGATTGTCGTTGATCGTAATTAATTAAATAGAAGAAATGACGCAGACAATTACTATCCAAAACCAAAACAACAAAGTGGTTCAAAAGGATATCATTGTTAACCACAAAAATGCAATTCGCTTGGAAGCTTTTAAAGTTAAACTCATTAATAAATTACCAGTTTTGTGTATTCATGCTGATCCTAATCACCGATGTGATGATTTTGTAATGTACACTGTCAACAAATTAAGTCCACCTTTATTCCCAAGACTGCCTCGGTTAATAGTAACGGTATACCAATGGTAGCCCAATCACTGAAAGATTCAGTAAAGTGGTATTCATAAAAGTAGAACACGGCTTTATGAGCAATGAAAGTACTAATGTAAACACTGCTTAATTTAATTTAAATGTTAGAAATTGTTCTAAATTATTTTAAAAAGTTGGTTGTATGGCTAAGTCACGTTCTAAGAGTTCGAAAATTAAAAACAGAAGTAATGTAATTAAATCGACATGAAATATTATTAATAGTAAAACGGGAAGGTCCAGAGTAACCGAAATATTGACTACATAGCCTGTCTATTAATGGTTACATAATAAAATCGCAGCATTTGAAAATTAATTTTCAGATAATAAAATCAAAACCCTAAACTCATCACCTTCTGTTGCTAAGTCTTTGCTTAAGGAAAATGTTAATGTTTGCGATTCGGAATTTCGTTTTGAACATATTACCTGTAGAGATATTATACAATTAAAACCTTTCACATTTTAAATGTAAAAAAGGCGAACGTCTGCATATCTGTGGGGTAATTCTGTAGAAGTTGCCAAGACAAGAAGAGATTGACGCTGTAGCACCTACTTTAGCTCTTATCTTTAATAATTGTATCGACTGTGGGGAGTTTCCTGACCTTATGAAAAATAGTAAAAGAATACCTTTGTTTAAATCTGGCAGTACATCAAACCCCACAGATTATATAAGTACCTATTTCAGTACAACCATTAGTAAAATTTTTGAGAATTTTTTAGACCAATTGCAAAGATTTTTTAATAAACATAAATTTGTACATAGCAAACAGTTCAACTACTGATGGTATTTCAACACCATCAGTTGTTCCTTTCTGGGCTTAACTTTGTATGCTGAGCTTCACTGGGGCCCACATACACATAAATTGTCAAAAAAGCTAAGCTCCGCAGCATACGCTGTTAGAAAAACTCGTAATTTAACTGACATAGAGACAAGCCGTTTAGTGTACTTTAGCTATTTTCATAGTATAATATCGTACGGTATTCTATTCTATCATTTATCATTTATAGTTCAAATTGGCCCTAACGAGTTGCGAGTATTAATTCGGTTCAGCCTTCCATAAGCGTTGTGAGTGCCGCAAGTGTCATGTCTTGGTTTTGGTTGTCTGTTGGTAGAGTAGTTGTCTACAGTCTCTTGGTAAGTGTAGCATCCAATGGAAGGCTTTCTCCGAGTCCCTAGAACCAAACACAGATGTAGGATACCTCTATCATGTCATAGAAAGGAATGAGGAGGGATAAAATATTAAGCACCCAATTGTTCACAAACACACTCACTGTTATACATACGTCTTACACACTACTTACATTAATACTAGACAAACATAACTTAGTCTTAAACTGCACCAATTAATACTTTTCCCCAGAGATTGTTCTCTACAGAGACATAGTCTCATTACTATGGACCAAGTTCTACTCTCCTAGCCTAGACTACGTCGACCGTTCCCTATCGTGATCTAAAACCAACTCTCAACTTAATAAATAATACTCGGTCCCCTACGACAGACCACGGGCATGGCCTCTTGGTATTCACCAAGTTTCCTAACTTATGTAACTAACCTGGACTATGACGTCCGTAGCCCACGATGATCACAACTCAACTGCCCTCACATTTCTCACATCTTAAAATCACCACGCTGACCACGCTCAGCGGCCTTTCCCTAGTTTTGTGTCACATAGACTCAAAACGCTTTTTGTTTATTTCTCATTTGGGTATTGCCTGGGCTCCACCTAAGGTAACCAGATGTGTCACTCGTATTGAAAACTGAGATTAGAAATAGGATATTTCACTCGATTCTTTAGAGTTTGTTGAATTATTGCATTCACAATCAGCAGTAATCCAAGTGGCCCGAACCATGCGCTGGTTTTAAAATAAATACTAAATATAATAATATTTTTTTATTTTATTAAATTGAAGTATGTGACAGACATTCACATTGGCTACCTACCCTTTCAAATTTATTTTATTTGCATTAAAACATGGTATTACAGGTATTGCATTAAAGTTGTAATGTGGGTGTACCATATAGGTACACCCTACCTAACCCTTCTGGGAAACAAGGCGTGATGTTATGTTATGTTACATTAAAGTTAGTGCTCACATGTTTTGCTAAGGATACATAGCATGCAAACTTGTTGGTATGCGTTACCTCACATAATGTTAGACTATTGCTGGAGCATGTTTACTCTCTAGAAATTCTTTAATAGAATAAATATTTTGTGTATTTAGCCATTTATATAAATTGTGCTTAAATGCTCTAGAAGTCAACGTTTTTAAATTGCTTGGTTTATTATTATAAATACGTACACACATTGCTAAACAGTTCTCATTGTATTTTGTAGATCTGGGAATGTCATTTAGTTCGAGTCTGAATGGATCTCTACGATTTCTTGGAAATTAAAATCTGAAAATATTAACACCATTATATCAACAGCTCATTAAGGAGCTTTGTACTCACTATAGCAACAGCTTAAAAGATTAACGGTTCATAATATTCATCACTCCTGTAAAATTCAGCTCAGGACGAACCAACATCTAGGTATATCTTTATCCATCTATATCATACTTTTATGTTATAAATAAAAGTCGCTTGTCGAGTGTCTCTGTGACCACGTCAGTCTTCAAAACAACGCAACAGATTTTGATGACACCATCATAAATTAGAGAATTTATTTACTATTGTAATGTTGCAATTGCACCCGTGCATGACTGGGGCGGGTCGTTAGTCACGTATAAAATAAACTAAGGGATATAATGTCGTGTGTTGTAAACGCAGTTGGGCAGTACATCGGGCGCGCGGATTAAGTTTCAATCGCCCATCGGACTGCGCCCGGACTTACTGAACTATGCTAAACTTGTTATGTCATCCATTCACAATATTTTACCAAGGATCACCTTTTAGTTTATAATTATCGTTACTGGTATATACAATAATTGCAATGTTATCTAGATTAAAAACACTGAGGAAACCTGAATTTATTTAGAGTTAATGTAAGTCTGACGTCGCCTGCCTTGAGCAAGCGTGGTGATCAATGATCGCTTTCTCTGTATGAGAAGAGGCCTTCGCCCTGCAGTGGGGCTAAATAGTTTCCTATACCTACATAGATAGATTTTGTAAATACCATAGTGCAGAGGTGTATTGGTACACGCGCGTTTGTCAGTTATGTTTAAGTCAGATGTAGCTAATAGGCGGTGAGCCTTATTCTAATAACGACAAATCCAAACTCGAGGCTCGTGCTGAGAAATGGGAAAACCCTAAACACTGCCCAAACCGGATATCGAAGTCAGGATCTCATGCTCAGGAGCTAGACTATTCAATCTGCCTAGCCTTTTCCCAACTATGTTGGGGTCGGCTTCCAGTCTAACCAGATGCAGCTGAATACCAGTTTTTTTCATGGACCGACTGCCTATCTGACCTCCACAACCCAGTAACTGGGTAATACGATACCCCTTGGTAAGACTGGTTGTCAGACTTTCGGGCTTCTGACGACCCGTAACGACTGTCAAAGATCTACGAATGACAGCCGGGACCAACGGCTTGACGTGCTTTCTGAGGCACGGAGGAGTGTTGGTATGTAAAGATGGTCAATGAAAATGAATGTAAACGAGGCAAATGGAGTATGTAAGGATCGTAGCAGGTGGCGTTCTGTAGTTTCTGCCGACCCCCATGGGAAGAAGGCGTGAGCTTATGTATGTCCACGTGGTACTTGTTTGCCCTATTCCGTGAATTTTTTTAGAGCAGATTTAGTTAGAAATTCTAAATTTTTGGTGAAAAACGTCAAATTCAGTATAGCAAAATTACCATTTTCACTAAACCAATATCTCAGTGCCATCTTAGTGCTGTCAAACTAAAATTTAGTTTAGGTGTGTCACTTTAGTCAATTTCAGAATGGTAAATCGTCGTTTGACAGGAATAAACTAAATTTTGGTGATTTTAATTTTAATTTATTTTATTTACTTCAGATCCATATTTTTGTTAGTATACTTACGAATCATTTTAGTAACCAAGATTCAAATACACGCCACAATCATATTATTTTAACTAAAAGTAAATAACAACAGTGCATTACTCACATAAATAAAATTACAATCATCTTTAAATTCATTAAAAAGTTTAAAACGATTAATATTGTTTAAAATCAAGAAATTAATTAAAATATTTAAATTAAATAATAATGTATTTAATATTTATTTGTTTATTTCTCCTCACAATGATACTCTTATTCTAGGACACACATATTGTTTTTTTTTTTAGCAATGCGAGGAGCTGGTGTCTGAGTTAGGCGTATGTATTAATTTATTATGTCACCGTGACCGTGAATTTATTATATATACATATAATCATTTATTTGTCAAGTAACATGGACTCAATTACACAATTCACATTAAACAAAACTAAACTATAAACTTAAGTGGGTATGTCACTTCAATCATTATTATAAAATTAAATTACACATTATATTAATAAATTTCATCAAATTACAATTTCATATAATTTCATTTACTTCCGACCCAGGATAACGCTATAGCACTGTGCACAATGTGCGAACTACAAATGATTAATATAAGGGTTATCAAGTGTTGCCGCGAGCGCGGCCAGCATGCCGTTGGCGCTCCCCCGCACGCGCCGCACCAGAGACGTGGCTTGCTTCCGCATTGTTGTGTAGAAGTGTTGCCGCGAGCGCGGCCAGCATGCCGTTGGCGCTCCCCCGCACGCGCCGCACCAGAGACGTGGCTTGCTTCCGCATTGTTGTGTAGAAGTGTTGCCGCGAGCGCGGCCAGCATGCCGTTGGCGCTCCCCCGCACGCGCCGCACCAGAGACGTGGCTTGCTTCCGCATTGTTGTGTAGAAGTGTTGCCGCGAGCGCGGCCAGCATGCCGTTGGCGCTCCCCCGCACGCGCCGCACCAGAGACGTGGCTTGCTTCCGCATTGTTGTGTAGAAGTGTTGCCGCGAGCGAGGCCAGCATGCCGTTGGCGCTCCCCCGCACGCGCCGCACCAGAGACGTGGCTTGCTTCCGCATTGTTGTGTAGAAGTGTTGCCGCGAGCGAGGCCAGCATGCCGTTGGCGCTCCCCCGCACGCGCCGCACCAGAGACGTGGCTTGCTTCCGCATTGTTGTGTAGAAGTGTTGCCGCGAGCGCGGCCAGCATGCTGTTGGCACTCCCCCGCACGCGCCGCACCAGTGACGTGGCTCGCTTCCGCATTGTTGTGTGTTGTGTAGAAGCCGTCTACACGTGCTTCCGCGAACATTGTCGACGCACTGCAACAGCGGCGGATCCCCACCAACAACGCGTTGTTGAACTGGACACGCAGGGCGCTGTAAGACTTTTGCGTATAGTCGGACCACGTCGTTTTAAGTCTAGTTTAGAGGCATTTGTGACAAGAGAATCGACACCATTCTTTCTTTTTTACAATTTTATCTTAAACATATCAGTATAAACAGACGTGAAAAATTCCATCGACTATTGAATTTGAACTAAGTTTGTCCTTTATACAATTGAAAAATCGATGGACACTAAAAGCATGGGATCATTGGTACCTTTGTATGTACGGGTTCGCTGAAGCCCCGGGCGGTCACAATTAACACAAAGGAAGTAGGTTTTTCTCTTTTTTCTACACTGGTTACAACAGAATTAATCACTCTCTCTCTTTAGTGTTGGGAATACTTTATATTGTTGAGAAAAAGTAAATTGTGAAAGTAAAATTATGCTGCTGTACCTTTTTTGTAAGAGAATCTTAGTGGACTCCCTTCTACATCTGACTATAATGTCGGATCCACTTTTGATCAACCCGTCGGCACAAGCCAGTCGATTTCTCTTTATGATTTGCATTTTCCGTCTTTCATACAACAGTCGATGTCTGAATTCGTAATTTTTACGAAGCGGATTTACGTATTACTTACAAAGCCCAAGAGGTACTCAATCTTAAAGTAGGGTTCACTATTAGCCGGGCGTCCGGAACGCAAAAGAAAAGCATACTCTTTCCGACTTAAGCACCATCTCCACTAACGCAAATACCCGTGGATACAGGGAATGTAAGAATTTGATTTTATATCAGAAAGTATCGACTGTATACGAACACGCTGTCTTACGGGATCTTGGGTAAATATCCCCAACTACACACAACCTTTCAAATTCAATTAAGGAAAATAAAACCGTATCTCACCGCAATAGGGACCATGAAGAGTGTACTGAAAAGGTTGCCGAACACTATACCCTAGGATGCTGGCAATCCATTGTAAAATGACCCTTCGTACAATGTAATAAGAATCTTCCATTAGGCGGTATTGTTGCGGATACCCCACGTGTCCCGATTGTAGGATATTTGTATTGATAGTTTTCAAATAAATATCTTGGTGTATCGCGCGGTTGATATTCAAGATGCGTAGTGAAGGGCCGTATGTTTTATATATATTTACTATGGTATATTATGTTTTGTCACGTAGTTCTGTAATGCGGGTTAGCGGGGCCGGGCAAGGTGGCTCGTGGGCAATATAGCGTGGTTGGTAGTTGCCGGTAACGATGTGACCACTCCATCATTTCTTGAGGCCTTCGCCAGAGGTTACTGCCAATAAATTTTATAGGGATGGATGTATAGAATAATACCTAATGATTTTTTAAGATTATTGGTGTAGCCTTTTCTTCCCCACTTAAGTCTAGATTACGCGTTGTCTCCCTTAATTTAGCCTATTTATCATAATATATCTTGGATATTAAATCTATGAGTCATAGGTATATGGCAGTGTTATACGACATAAATAGAAATCATTTGTGAGCAAGGCTATAATATTTAAAAAAGGATCATAAGGGATAAGAGATACATTATGATCCTGTATATATTATGATAGTGTAGTATCCTCCATAGTAATTGTAGCTCTAAATCAAAAATGAATACTGTTATATTCATTAATACTTAGAATTTGTTACTAAAATCATAAAAGTCTGTAGAAATTAAACACACTTTTTATTTATGTATCCTTTTATCCTACAGCGATCTCATCTCAATCTCTGAGACGTTGGAAGATAATATAAAATTTCTAATAAATTCCTCCGCAAGATAAGTCTTCCAGAATCATGTTGCCTCTAATATTAACGGATAGGAAAAGTAATAAACTTTGAGAAAAGCTTAAGGAGGAAAACGATATCCGAAAGTTTCGTTAGAATTTCATTCATGGTCTAATTTTGAGGTAATCTTGGCGTAAGAGGAAAAACTTGTAAATGGACATAGTAAACTTGTAACTTTCGTCGCACACCTTGAACATATCAGCAGAAGGGAGATGACTAGGATATCAAGCTGTCAGGAGAATTAAGATGAGATTCTAGCTGTTATTAAGGACATGGTAAAACATCGCTGCGTCAATACTCGGGGGTAGCAGGTGGCTTATTTTTATCTACTTAACTACATATTTACTTTGTACTGATGATAGGTACTAATGTACTTTAGATCAATGACATTTCGCTATTTTAAAGGTTTAAAAAAGAAATGTAGAAGAGCCAAAAAAGAAAGGGTAAGTGTCCTAAAGATTAGATATTTGTAGATTATTAAAAAATACTGGACACGTATTTTTCCTTTTTTATGTACCTAATCAAAAAATTCCGGCGAAACATTGAGTTAAAATGTGGCGTGACGTTAGTTCATGCGTAAGTTGTGACATAGCAAGGTAGCAAGCCCTCACTCCCCAACTTTAATGCATTTTATCTCAGTAATTTTTATTAATATGATAAAGCAAAAAATACGTGTCTAATATTTTTTTATTATCTGACTGACGGACTATAAATAGAATAATTTAATTTTTTTGCCCAAGCATCATCTCTACTCAATTTTATGACCAAACACTACAATAATAATTTAAGGTCAGAAAGCTTTCTGAATAAAACCTAGATATCACTCGACTAACATTATGGTTGGTTGGTTGGTACATTATGTTTGGTGTATAAGTTCTAATACTAATACGATTTGGATGTTTTCCGAAATAAATGATAGAATTGAATTGAATTGAATTATCTGTCACTCTACAAGATTATAAAAAGTATGTACGTAGGTAATCGTATATTGTAAATGGTTGTATGAATAGAAAAAATATTTATTTAGGTTCTATGATCGTTTTATCCGCCTAAAATAAGAATATACTGTGTAATCCTCCAAGAAACGCTGAATTTCAGCTTATACTTCAATATTTATTTATGTTATGGGTTAGTAAGCAAGACGCAGATTCAGGTGGGAGAAAGAGTTTAGAAACCACGTCGTCTTCAGGTGGGAGAAAGAGTTTAGATACCACGTCGTCTTCAGGTGGGAGAAAGAGTTTAGATACCACGTCGTCTTCAGGTGGGAGAAAGAGTTTAGATACCACGTCGTCTTCAGGTGGGAGAATGAGTTTAGATACCACGTCGTCTTCAGGTGGGAGAAAGAGTTTAGGTACCACGTCGTCTTCAGGTGGGAGAAAGAGTTTAGATACCACGTCGTCTTCAGGTGGGAGAAAGAGTTTAGATACCACGTCGTCTTCAAGTGGGAGAAAGAGTTTAGATACCACGTCATCTTCAGGTGGGAGAAAGAGTTTAGGTACCACGTCGTCTTCAGGTGGGAGAAAGAGTTTAGATACCACGTCGTCTTCAGGTGGGAGAAAGAGTTTAGGTACCACGTCGTCTTCAGAGGCGAACTTCGAAGGTCTCATTTGAAAGAAGTATTAACAGCTTTCATATTTAAAACTTTCGCTATTCCTCTAGTTTTCTTTCCTTTCTGAGGAAAACAGAGCTAAAATGTAGGTAACACTAGCTAATAGTTAGACTAGTGTTTAGTCAGCACTAAAATGTAGGTACATACATCAACTCACGCCTTCATCCCATGGGGTAGGCAAAAACTACAGAACACCACCTGCTACGATTCTTACATACTCCTTTTGCCTCGTTTACATTCATACATCTGGTCATAGACGCACGCCGGTTGCAAGTACTACGCACCTGATCTTTCTGAAGAACATCACCAATAAGATCACTATATGTCTTCCTAGGGTGTCCCCTCATGGCGTTTCCACTCACATCTGCCGTGTAAATACGTTTTGTTAGTCGACTTTCATTCATCCTCTCAACATGACATCTAAGCATACTCTTTTCAATTTTAGTCACTACATCTTCTTTCAAACCGCACCGTTGCCTTATCACATCATTCCTCAGTCTATCATACCACACATGCTTCGCAAGGAACGCATTTCCACAGTATTTAGTCTACTTTCTTGCTTCTTTTGCCACACCCAACATTCACTTCCATACATAAGCGTAGGCACCAGCACACCATTGTGAACAACCAGTCAGGCCTTTTTGGACATTAACTGGTTGGTCACAATCGCATGTATAGCACCATTCACTTTATTTCTCGCATTTACTCTCCTTCCCACATCTCCATCAATCTTTCCATCCCTTGTAAACAGATTCCCCAAATATACAAACTCACTGACTTGCTCCACACTTTTATCATTTATTTTCACATCAGACATCGATACATCCTCATCTCTTTCAAACACCTTGACCTTCGTCTTATTCACATTCATATTCATCCCTTTCATCTTATATACTTCATCCATGACAGTCACCATGTCTTGCAACTGTTCTGCTGACGATGCAAGTAGAACTTGATCATCTGCGTAAAGAAGGCATTTGACAAGCAACTCATTCATCCTCAATCCGCACTCACCCTCTTTCAAATTTGCCAGACAACTATCCATGTACAAGTTGAACAGCCATGGTGACGCTACACAACCCGTCTAACACCCCTCGAGATGCAGAACCAGTCCGTGTATGCCCTATTTATCCTAACACAAGCACTGGAATCCTTGTATAAAGATTTCAGTGCTCGTACCAAGCGCCAGTCCACACCGTACACCGACAGTGTCGACCACAGTTCCTCCCTCCACACACTGTCATAATTAACAGACTAGATTTTGCACTGGATCTCACAACTTTTCCCGGTAGAAGAACTGCGTTGCGAGACTTGCATTTTTTTACATGTAAAGTTTTTGATGGGATTAATTATTGACAAGTCATGATTCAAACGTCAATTTTATTAAAACTTATCAGTATAATGGTTATCAATACATTACTGTAGCATAATATGTAGTCCTGAGAACAACTATCAGGACTACACAATACATATCGTTGCGATTTAAATTAAAGTTGTAGACTGGAAGTACAATGAACTACTGCGATAAGCTGTTATCTTTGTTTCTTAGAAACTAACTAGTAAAGAGTTGCAGTATTTCTTTTTAAGCTTTTAAGTCTAGATACTGTACTGATCTGACTATTAGCAGACTTTTAAATAAATAGAGGCTTAGGTAGGATTTTACTTTAACAGCCATCGATTTAAGGGGAGGGATTGAGCAGAAGAGGAGTGTAGAACCCCCCCTATTAAGGAAAAGTTGCGAAGCCCCCCCCCCCCCCCCCCCCCTATTCGAAATATAATTTTTTAATATTCTAAACGTAACTTTCCAATTTTCTGCACTGTAAAATAAAAAAAAAACTTTACATAGCGGGTTTCCAAACAATAATACGGTCAAGGGCATTTTCAAGGTCAATAACAGACATCTCGAAGTAAGGCATAGTCGACGGAGCCCTGCGTTGCGGGGCTCCTCTTTCTGGGTGGTTTAAAAAAAAATAACCACCCTGTCCGTGTCTGTGTGTGTTCTAACCTAACCTGTCCGAGTCGGGGTGCCCCAAGTCCGGGGCTCGCTTCGCTCGCTCTTGCATCCTAAGTTCTCATTGCCTTTTTACTAAGTTGAGTCAAACGTTGTTTCACCGACATGATACGTTAACGCTCTCAACAGCTAGCGATACCAATGATGACTGACAGACTATGAAGTGACAGTGACAACACAAAATGGCGTCGCTTTACGTTTGGTTTCACATACCGGCAATAGTCGGTAAATTATTATAAGTGTTAATTTAATAGCACTAAAATTTATATGAGCGAAATATATGTCATATAATGAAATATGCATAAAAAGTATCTAAATTACTAATATTTATTTCATCATTAGTATGAAGTAAAACATTTTAGTGCGTTGAGCTTACATGAAACGAAACGTTCAATGCGAAATAAAATGTCAAAAGTGACAAAGTATTGCTAATTTCTACGATTTTGTTTTTTTTTTCTCATTAACCATTTATCTCCGCAACTTAAAACTGTACGAGGGGGCTTCTAATAATATGATCTTTCTGGAAAAGAAATGTGGACTCCCAACTCGATGGCTGTTAAAGTGAAACTTGCCGAGGCTTATGTTTTCACAATATAAAACGGTAGAATATTTAGTCCATTTATGATTATTTTATTAAAATACTATAGGCTACCTTAACTTGACCTAGCATATCACCATCATCTGCCGAGTCATTGAACAACTTGTTGCGATCGGCTTCCAGTCTCGCCAGATGCAGCTGAATTTATATTTGACATGAAGCGACTACCTCTCTGACCTCCACAACCCAATGTGTGGTGTACACACATTTAGCTACTATATATGTACATATATTGTGATATCTAGCCCTTTCTCTACAGCTTACTATTAACATTACAATTCTAGCTATAGATTCATTGTTCGTATTCAGCTCGTAAACTAAGCAATAACCACATTATGGCTAACTAATTCACATTGACTTGCTATACAACGGACGCCTAACATAATGTTAATTAGTGCCCGACTAGTTACCAACTACGACCTCATTGAATAACTAGCGTGTGAATTAGGCGATAGAAACTATTTTACGAGTACATTGATAACTGTTACATGACAAATGTGACGGTTTCGATGTTTGTAACTCAATCTATACCTGTATTAAAGTATGACATAGGATACTTTTTATGTAGTCATAGCCTGAAAGGGGCTCAGGGGGAATACAGCTGCACAGGTCGATCGAAGGTTAAGTTACGCTTGCCGCGGTCAGTTTGTGGATGGGTGACCGTCCATTACATATCGAGACCCCTGCGTGCCTCGGAAAGTACTAAGCCGTTGGTCCCGGCTGTCATTCGTGGATTTTTGACAGTCGTTACGGGTGGTCAGAAGCCCGAAAGTCTGACAACAAGTCTTTCCAAGGGGTATCATGTTACCCAGTAACTGGGTTGTGGAGGTCAGATAGGCAGTCGCTCCATGTAAAATATTGGTATTCAGCTGCATCCAGTTAGACTGGACGCTGACCCCAACATGTTGGGAAAAGGCAGGCAGATTGATTGACCCTGTAACTGTGCGTACATTGTCCAAATAAATATATGGCCTAGCTCACTAATTACTCTTGAGTTTCAATTGTAATCTGAATAATTAGATACAAGCTTTTGTATTGTTACCAAAACATTTATGTAGAAATCATTTATTTGTCAATAATGTAGGTATACAGATATGATGGTTATTTTGATGAGAGTCCCGACACATTTTGCCTTACGGCATGCAAAATTATTTAATATCATTTACTAGACAAAAAAAACATAACCAAACATAAGAAAAAAATACTAATAACTACAAATGTCAACAAATTAAATTTAAAAAATGGCAGAAAATTTAATTACAAATGTCAATAAATTAAATTAACGAATGTCAACAAATTAAACTACAAATGTAACAAATCAATTACAATTGTCAGAAAATTCAATTACAAATGTCAACAAATTAAATTAAAATGACAATAAATTAAATTACAATTATCAATAAATTAAATTTAAAAAATAGCAAAAATAAAATAAAATTAGAATTGCAATAAAACCGAAGATAGAAATGTCAGTAATTTAAATCACAAAAAAGCAGCATACACACCATTAACAGAAAGTTTTGTCATTAATAAATCTTTATTTGCGTAGTAACACTTTTCCAGTAGTAGTTTTGCTAACTTTTTTTTTAAATTTTGATGGGTAATTCTTTTAAATGTATCGGTAATTTATTATATATAAGATGACCTATGGATAAAATATTTTTTTTTAAGTAAAGGCGTTTGGTAACCACCTGTGTAAAGTAGATTTTAATATTGTGACCTTATTGGTCCTAAGCGTTGTATTTTATCCACTATTGACGTAAACAGATGCTTGTTTGTTCTAACGAATAGGGCAACTTCTAGTATATACAATGATGGCAATGTAAGTATCCTTTAAAAACCGGTTGACAGCTTTCTGTAGTCTGAAGACCTGTCATTGATCGAAGGCAACGTTTTTGTGCCCTAAATATTCTTTCTCTCTCACTGCAGTTTCCCCAAATCTTAGTGTGGAAGCAACTAAACCTTGTACTTAATTGCGTACCTTCAAATGAGCGGTAGGTATCACATTTCACAATAATAATTCCACTAGACGTACACAAAATGGATTATTTGTCACGTCACTTTCACTGAAAATCATATCACAAAATATTTTAATTTTAAAACCGGTACTTCAAAACAGCCTTTATATTTCTTGGCTGCCAGTCCACAATGGGCCACTTGTGATAGGATATAGTCGCTGCTGTGTTGTAGGCCATTCATCTCAACATGTAGCCCGGGTCGAACTGAAACGTCGGCTTGTCGGCCCCTTCCTGCTCTTGACATTGAAATGTTATTTGAGTTCGGACGTGAAATATTGGCTTCTGCGGTGTTATGTTTTCCTAGTATGTTACGTCATTTTAGAAGAACAAGATTATTTTGATTTGGTAGTCATAAAATAGTTTTTGGCTCACAGCTTTACGGGTTTATGTAAGGGAGGGGGGGGGGGGGTAACTGCACACTTGGCGGACGAGACCTAGACCGAAAAATTATAACTTTTTTTGTGCCTGGAGTCTGGATTTGTGCCCAGTTGATAGCAAAAGACTCGCCCCCTGTTACTTAAACGTAACTGGCGAGATGTGGGAGTACTCTATGTAGGTACACCTCTGCCCTACCCTTCGGGGATTACAAGCATGTTGTTATGTTATGTGTTATTTTGTTATTATTTTTTATTTATTCAAAATCTGTATTAACAATAACATATGTACATAAAGTCTGCCAAACTGCATAACAGATTGTTCGCAGTTAGCAATGGATTACAAATTTTGAAAATTACTGTGCTAAGTCGAGATCAAAAATCTCACATTTTACAAAAAGGCATTTACGCCAACGTGAGGTTTGTTACAAACATAGCTATGGACACAATGAGAGATAATGTTTTTGTAGAACTTTTTTTAGGTTGGTCCTTCGACTTGACATGTGATATCAGTTTTGGGGGCAGCTCATTCACTAACGTTGGTACTACATAGCTTCTTGTGTGCTTACCAGTAGTTTGTTAATTTAGGAACAGCAAGCGTCTTCTTCTTAGATAAACTTGTAGGTACATATGCTTACGTACCATACGTTCCACTTTGTGGCATTGAATATTGCATTGTTCAGTCAAGATATTTAACTTACTTTTAAGATGGACTGGGAGTACTTTACAAATTTTGAACAGTTCTGCAAATTTCTTGTACGATGTTCGACTTCGATCGCCCAACCTATCTCGATTCTCTTCAGGAAATCCTTGGATACTTGTGTTGTACCTGAACTTTGGAAATCGGCTTTCATAACGCCTATTCACAAGAAAGGAGTCAAAACCGAAATCGTGAACTACAGGCCGATATCCAAGCTCTGTATTGTAGCAAAAATCTTTGAAAGGTGATCCTTTCAAAGATTTCTTTCTATAACCAGGTGTATAATCCTCTTAAAAATTCGTTTAGTTCCTTTCAGCATGGTTTTTTTGAAAGGAAGGTCTACCGTCATCAACTTAATTCTGCTCAATGATTATATTACTGACGCCATGGATAACGGTAAGCAGGTTGATGTCGTTTATACTGATTACAGTAAAGCGTTTGACCGAATTGACCATGAGATCTTACTATCAAAGTTATATGGTATGGGAATACGAGGTGATTTACTTAGATGGTTTTCTTCTTATCTGGAGAACAGGTCCCATGCAGTAGTATTAAGCAATTATATGTCTGGTTGGGTGCCTGTCCCTAGTGGTGTGCCCCAGGGTTCATTGCTCGGTCCGTTGCTTTTCATTATCTATATAAACGACATCTACTCTTGCTTGATTTCATCCAAACTATTGTGTTTTGCTGACGATATGAAAATATATGCCACAATATCATCACATGAGGACGTGATTGCACTTCAGGATGATTTACGTTGTCTGGAGGCTTATTGTCATGGGAGTAAGCTTGATCTTAACCCTGCTAAATGTTCTGTTCTAACATATTCTCGAAAGCGCTCAATTATACCTTCATCATATATCTTAGGTGATCAAGTACTACCTAAAATGAATTGCATTCGAGATCTGGGAGTATATCATGATTCCAAGCTTACGTTCGAATTTCATGTCGATGCCATAGTCACTAAAGCCTCTAAAGCACTAGGTTTCATAATGCGGCTATCCAAGTGCTTCACTCAAGCCAAAACTTTAAAAATTCTTTACTGTACTTTTGTTAGAAGCCACTTGCAATACGCATCTGAAATCTGGAATCCATGTTATCACAAGTACATTGATCGTATAGAGAGTATCCAGAAAAGGTTCATCAAGTTTTTGTGTTATCATCAGAAAGTGCCCTACCGGTCTGAAGATTATCTTAACCTCTGTAAGAGGTATCATATATTACCCCTAATTAATCGGCGAACAATCTCTGACTGTATTTCATTATTTAAGATTTTCAATAATTCGATTAATAGCCCCGATATTCTATCCAAATTTTATTTTAACATTCCCGGAAGGTCGAAGCGATGGAACGCACCGTTGCGTGTTCCATTTACGTCTACGAATTACAGGCAAAATTCATTTATAGTGCGTACAAGTAGAAACTTTAATGACATGTGTAAACGGCATGATTTTGATCCTTTCATGACAGGTGTGTCCTCGGCCAGAAAGTGCCTTAGCTTTTTTTAATTAAAAATTTGTATGCTTAAGTTTTTATTAATGTACTGAATATAAAATGTGAATTTAGTTTAAGCTTGAATGTTATATTGTTTTTCTCTCTTTTTTTGGTAGCTGTGTTGTGTTGTTCACGCTCTTTGTTTCCAATCTGTTTTTAAAAGTGATGACTTTTAATTGGCTGTCAGTCTCACATACTATTTTTTATTCTGTTTTTTTTAGCTGTAAGTCATCCATAGTAAATAAATAAATAAATAATTTCTTAGTTTTTTTTATTATCTATACGTAGTTTTAGTAACCTTATCTTCAAGATCTTAATTTTATGTTAGTGGGAATATAAAACCATTTATCCACCCAAGCCATAGCCAATAATTGAGTCAGCCAGTGCGTAATAATAAGGTATACAGTACTTTCCTGCTGACAGCATAAGATTTTTCAATGTACCTTGGGTAAATGGAGCTTAGCTTATTACAAACGTTATTAACATGCAGATTCCATGTGAATGCGTTATCTATTACTAGTGCTTGGTACTTCTAAGAGGTAACTGTTTCTGAACATAACACTGACAAATTGCTTGTTGCTATGCAGACATTCGTACGAATGACCTTTTACTTGCACTAACAAACTATTTTTGTTGAAACCACTGAACCACATTGTCACAATCGTTTTGCGTAGCTTGCTGTATGAGATCGATATTATTATGGCTGTAAACTAAGCAAGTATCATCAGCGTACATAAATGCATAACATTTTTTAATACATTAGACGTGCTATTGACGTACATTATGTAACCTAATGGGCCATATACCTATAATGAACCGGTCGACATTCTGAATTTAATGTCGCCCCGTACACTTTTTGTTCCGCTGACATAGACTCTGAGTGATCTGTTCATGGGGCCCCTTATGCCACATTCATCCATAGCCTGCCACAAGCCGTCGTGGTCCAATGTATCAAATGCTTTTTTGAAGTCTATTAATATAACCATATCTACCTATTTTTCATCAAGACGATTATTGACTTCGTCTGTAATTTCTCTAGCGCAGTTGCAGTACTTCTATTCAATATAAAACTGTGTTTTATTGTTGTCCAAAAACTAGTGAGTTGTATAACTATATTTTTTTCGACTATTTTAATTGCCGTATTTATAATAGGAAATATGCATGTTTTTTTTTACTTAATCAATAAAATACAGAAATATAAACCCAAGAAAAGTATTAAAAGTTAAATTCAACTACTGCTTGTTGCTCAAAATAATTATGAAACTCCAACAATTGACTACAGTCCAAACGTCTGTTTCTGTCGCGGTCATGGTGTGACGTCATCTGGCACGTTACTGCTTTGTTAACATCTCTCTTTTAAGGTTTTTTAGCCCCAAATCATATAAATTAAATTAAAATGTTCTTATCTAACTTTTTAGACCTATGTATCCTGCTTATGCGTATGAAGTTTCATTAAAATCGGTTCATACATTTTGAAAAACAAGGACTTTAAAGTTTGTATGAAATGCCGTACGTCGTAAACGCTCTTAAGTATTTTATGGTTACAACAGCGAAATCAATCTCGGTTGCATATTTATCTGAACGCCAGTCAGTGTGATGACTAACAAAATTTGCAACTTTATAATATTATCAAATTGTAATAGTCGGCCCATTTGTCATTTGTGGTGATTTTCTAGTAAGTAATTTTCATTTCTATCATTTTGTAATTAATTATAGTACATAAATTCAAATTCAAGTTCAAAATGTTTATTGGCAAGAAAATACATAGTTTACAAGGGAAGATATTATTATTAACATACTAATTCCATATTAAGGTTGACTGGTAGAAAATGTCTCAGGCATTAAGTCCGCCTTTGTACGGTATTCTTTTTTACTTGTGTATAAAGTTTTAATAAATAAATCCATGCGTAAAATCGCTGATGTTGCTACGATAAAAATGATTTGTTTTTAATAACTTGCTACACCGGTCTCTCGTCGCAACATAAAGAAGTGTCAAAGTGCCTTTTTCGAGTTAACTCGAGCCTAGCGGTCATGTTAGGCATTAGGATGACGTCATAATCGTAGAAAAATTTCGACAAATCGAGAAAGAGAGCCTTCTCGCACTTGTCATGTTAGCCCGGCAGATTTTTCTCATGTATATGTGTGTTTAATTTCTGCACCTAGTGTACTGAAATTGTCTGCGCCATTTCGTCTATTTGATTGTTTACGCATTTTCTTTAAACCAATAAACACATTTTACACATTGCAACACTCAACATAGATCGCTCATCCGAGGGACATTCGTTCCTTGTTCCTTTCTTTACCACATTCAATAATGATCCATTCAATCCTCTCGATCCATTCGATACTAATCGATCGGCAGTCCAAAAATGTCTCGCATCCCAAGGGCTTGGCCGCTAGTCGCTTAATAGACGCTCCCGCTAAAAATTCTAAAAAGTGTACAATTAGTGAATTACCGGTGTTTTGCTGTGCCTAAAACAAAGTGACTTGGTGTGGGAAGTCACAAACCTGAACCAGCCTGCTGCATTATCGAAGGGACGCAAGCTTCAACCCTGTGAGTGTGCGCTTCAACCTTTCCCACCAGCAATTGTTTATTATTATTCTTGGGATCGCTTTTCCACTGTTTACATAGGATATCGTTATCTTCTATAAGTACGCGTAACTTATCTGTAACCCACGTCTGTGCTTTGCGTTTAGGGTACACCGAATTTTCTGTTTTTAGAAGTAACATAATATCACACATAACATCACGCCTTGTCTCCCCACGTGTGTGTGTGTCTTGTCTTGTGTCTTGTCTGTGTTTTTAGAAGTGTTATAAATATCGGTAAAAATCGCGGTCATGTTTGTATACAGTTCGTTCGGTTCTTGTATCAGTAACAGCGATGACCAATTTATGTTATTAAGTTATATCTTACCGCTTTGTTGTCGTAACTCATTTTATTCACACACGTTAAGTCTATTTCTGTGTCAATAACAGCTGAGATTCCCGTAAGATAGTTGTCGCTCGCCTCACCACTTACATTCTGCATGAAGACGTGATTGATGTGTCGCAGCCAACTGGTTTAATTAGCCGTTTAGTTAACCAACTAGCCTTTTAACTAAACGGCGGCCGTTCGACTAGTGGCCTGAATGATATTCAATTATAGGTTGAGTTGGAACTGAGACCAACCATGCACGAGCCGAATTAGTCGCAGTAACTACACACACCTTCATTGCGAATATATCTTTTTAAATTTTTTTCTTTAGTAATACTTTGGCATCCTGGATCCATATATATCTATAGGTTTCCTTAAGCTTTGTCTTTGAAGCCAAAAATAATTGCCTGTTTTGTCGAGTTATATGCTCATTCGTGATGTGTCATTGTTACTAAATAACATGTGATTAGTGAGTAGTAATTTTCGACTTTTAAGCCATTCCGCTCTCGCCAATTTTGTACGCACTGCATTTTTTTATTTCAGACTACACATACAAGTACATACAATCCATATAGAGTAACAAAAACTATGTCAGTAAACTTTTACAAACTAAAAATAACAAAAAAAGACGTGGCCCAACACACGTTGGCGAGTGCCTCCGTACCCAGTGCCTTATACAAGGACTATCCACTTTAATAATGTATTTAGGATGCTATTGGAACTTCCGCGCAACCTACCCATTATTGACGCTGTTCTCTTCCTAAGAATGGCATAAAAATCGTCAACATGAGCTTCTGCGAACATCTGCTAAGCGCTGCAGAAGCGTGGAAGCCCTTTTTTTTTTTTTTTTTTTTTGTGGATGGGTAATCATCAAATGACTTCTCCCGCTCTGGGCGGAGCGGGAGGGCGTGTCAGACTTTTACTGACTAAAACCCACCCGTGTTCCTTCTGTTGCCTGTGCCGGGGCCACGGTAACTCTTTCGAACATCCCGCAACCCTAGCTGGCATCGGCCCTAGCGGACCCCGTCAATAGTGCTGACATCTCTTTGAGGCGCGCGTGGAACACAACGCGCCGTCGACTCGGGCTTGGTCCTTACCGGACGGCGAGCTACCCATTGCTCGCCGTCCGCAAGCCCGCGCCTACGGTGGCCGGGAATCGGCTGTCAATTCCCGACGCCCAGGGCGTCTCCTGCGGCGACTAGGGGCGTGAGGGCGCAAAGCTTGCCTCTCCCTCCCGCGTTCCGCCTCCTCCTTCGCGAGCATTACTGCTTCGCAGAAGGAGGTAATGGCTTCCCATGTACTCTCGCCCCGTACCATGGCCTGGACCAGGGCCGGACGCGAGAGATCGCCGCCGCCGATCGCTTCCGCGAGGACACGGCGGTGCTCCGCCCAAGCCGGGCAGACCTCCACCGTATGCTCCACCGTGTCCTCCGGGCGATCCACACAGTGGTGACACCCGGGCGTTTCCTCCCGCCTTGTCCGGAACAGGTACCTCCCGAAGCACCCGTGTCCGGTGAGGACCTGCGTCAGGCGGAAGGTGAGGACGCCGTGGCGCCTCTCCAGCCACTCCTCAAAGAGGGGACTTATCGCCGCAATTGTGGCGTGCCCAGCGCTGGGTTGCGACAATCGCACTCTCCATGCCGCCATGAGATCCTGCCGGAGCTCTGTCCGCCGTGCCGCGATTTCTCGCGGCAGCGTGGAAGCCCTAAATCCATTATTATATTGTACGCGCAGGACGTTGTAGGATCTCTGCGTATATTTTACCTACAAGCTGCACGTGTAGAAAGTTTGGCAGTATGTCTTGAAAAGCGAGACTTTAACATCCTTACTACAACGCGCAAACCTGCAGGCTATCATATTACATCGAACCGCCCTCCACTCCCTCTCTATAGCAGCATCGTCAGATAAGTTCTCCGTGACTAAACGCCCTTGGTATCTGAATTGTGTGACTCTCTGTAGTGGCTTTCTGCTTAAAGTCACTGGAGAAACATTATCCAACGAGCTAGACTTAGATTTAAAAATCAACAGTTAACTTTTTTAGGCCGCACATCTTTTGTTTCCGAACCTACCCTCTATGCGATTTCAATTTCGGTTTTATCTAAGTTCAAGATCTCAGCACATGTTTTTACCAGTTCAACGGTTTTTTCACCTTCTTGCATCTTTAAATTCACTATTGCAATATTTTTTTTATCTAATTCCTTTTGTTCAAGATATCTGATTCATTCTTCCAGCACTTTAGGTCCTTGTTTCTGTTTTTCATTGCCTTGTTGTTTTCTATGATTTCTTTTTTGAATTTCTCCATTTTATCATGCTTGTCGCTTAGAAACTGCATTGTTTTGCCGAAGTCGATATTGGATTTTTTCAGCTCGCCTATTTCCGACTTAAGCACCGACATTTATGTAGCAGTAACAAGCGTGAGTCTTGCACCTCCTTAATGGAATTTAGGAGAGAATTCATTGTACCGTCTTAGTTCTTGACAGATAGAAGGATCGCTGTCTGATTCCTCATTGCGCTTCTTCCTACCCTGTCGTATTCCAACCCAATTCGATATAGGTGCTTGTTTGCCCTTAACATCCGAAGCAGATCTGTTAGATGAATGAGCTTCCTGAACTTCACCAGATTTGGAGGGAGTTTGTGGTAACTTCGGCATTATTGGTCCTCAGTCGAACCAGTTGGTAATCAACCCACAACTGTAGCACGATGTAATCACACAGTACTTAGCACCTATTTGTTAAAATCGGTAAGCAATTGCACAGCAGAAGTGACACGAGAAATGTTTGTGTTGATTCACTTCGTTCCAACCGTGTCCCACGACACCTCTCTACTGTTTTTTAACCAAAAATATGGAAGTACTGCTTGCCATGACGAAACGATTTTGTGGCGAGGTTTGTAGGTATGTCTATCCTAAAAGGTTATAAGAATGCTACCGAAAATGACTGAATATGGGTAACGAGGTCGTAATAATTTATGCCGATTAAAATCTCTATCCAAGAATAGCATAGAAAATGGAATTCAAGTACCTATTCAATATGAAACCAGTAAAAGCTCTAACCTAGAAAGTCATTAAAATAATGACAGAAAATTATGCAAAACTTTTCAACTGAACTAACGACGATCATTTTAAAATTACTTGCGAGAAAACTTCTACTAAGTTAAGAAAGCGTTTCCTTAGTTAATTAGCGGTTTCGATAGTTACATTAGCAGCTGCAGGAGATGCTGCATCGCTCGAGATGCCGTCAGTTAACTCAAGTTTAATGGTTCGACTTAACTGCGCAGTTAACTATAAGTTCATTTTTAATGTTAAAGGATAATGAGAAAGATACTGGCAGCCGGTGTCGTAAAGTGTTTGTTCAACTATATAATGTTCTCTTTTATTTTGAGATGAATGTGAAAAAAGTATGTATTTTAAGGTTTTAAGTCTGTCACAGTATTATGAGAAACTTTGAATTGAACACTTTCCTGTAATTTAGTATTGTTGAAATTAGTTTTTGGGAAAAATGACGTAACATATTAAGACAATACGTCTTTTATATTCTTTATTATTCTTTATTTTATATTTTATTTTTACATGAAACGTCTTTCCTTTCCTTCAGTAGGGGGTCAGTTGCAAAAACTAAACGTAACGAAATATGTACAATATGTTATTGCAAGATTCTTTATTACTTTGGAAGTATACATAGAACCTACTCGCATTATTTTATTACAATAATTTAGAGGATATAGGCCATTTTTTTTGGGATGGCATCTTGCAGGTCAACTTCGAAGGACGCGCACAAGACGTGTCACGTACTCCACTGCAGCTGTACTGTACAGTACAAGCACTAGTGCTCATTACACACTCTCTAGCGCGCACAAGACGTGTCACGTACTCCACTGCGGCTGTACTGTACAGTACAAGCACTAGTGCTCATTACACACTCTCTAGCGCGCACAAGACGTGTCACGAACTCCACTGCGGCTGTCCTGTACAGTACAAGCACTAGTGCTCATTACACACTCTCTAGCGCGCACAAGACGTGTCACGTACTCCACTGCGGCTGTACTGTACAGTACAAGCACTAGTGCTCATTACACACTCTCTAGCGCGCACAAGACGTGTCACGTACTTCACTGCGGCTGTACTGTACAGTACAAGCACTAGTGCTCATTACACACTCTCTAGCGCGCACAAGACGTGTCACGTACTCCACTGCGGCTGTACTGTAGAGTACAAGCACTAGTGCACACACTCTCTAGCATCCACGAGACGTTTCACGTACCTACTCCACTTCAGTTGCGTCCTATAAAATATCAGGTAGGCTGTATCACAGCCTACCTGATATTAATGACGATAAGTATCTATTGTTGTTCTCGTGTGTCTATTGTTAGGTACTTATCGTCATTGCTGTATATTGGTGTTTGTTATACTACGGTTTTTATTGTAGTTCTTACTTACCTGGCTATAATTAGTAGATAGGTATTTAAACAAAAACCAAAATAATCGATGAGCCACGTCACATTTAAATTACTACACAGAACTTACATAGCGTTGGTACACACAGGCCGTAGTGTGCGCAGAACGTTTCAGCTTCGCCTACATTATGCTAAGTCCGAAGGTTCGCTTTGTCATGCTAATGCAGATTCGTCACTTTCACGGTTCTGCATGAGAGCCGACAGGTTTATTTATTATGTATAAAATGGATTCGCGCTCTTATCTGTATGCTCGTTTATCTAAGATCACAGGCGAGCCTCACTCGTGGCTATTGTGATGGCAACTAAAGGATAACATCCAGAGTCTGGCTGCGACGATGTCCTCGTCTGCATCGCATCACTAGTGTGTGCACAGAGGAACAGAAAGTAGGTAAGATACAGAGTAAATGAAATAACATAATTAAGTTATATATTATAATTATTTCCTTTATTTGTTAATTATGTCTCGCCTTTAACTTATAATTCTAGAAATGAAATTGTTTATTTTGTAAGTAGGATATAGGAATCATTTTTACACGTAATATTAAGAAAAAATAAGCTCGATGGAGTCGATATTACCTATCTGACTACGCCTGAGAAATAATGGCAAAACAAAATCTTTTAATGTTTAGACATAAAATCTTGTTCAAATCATGTGAGGACCATGTAGATCCGTGTCTGAAATGGTCTTTTGTGTGGAGGTATCTATTATTAAATAAATTAGAGGCTTCAAAGTTATTTACTCCGACATCTTAACGGTAATCTTGAAAACCCGACCTTTTAAAATGTCAAAGCTAACCTTAATTCAACGTTAACTTTAAGAGTCGTTTCCTGGCAAACGGACGGAATTACCTTCAAATCGTCCATCTTGCTACAAAAACTAAATTTAGTACAGATCTCATCTCGAGATTATCTCTATCTTTCTCAAACGGAGACTGATTTTAATAGAGTTCTCGAGAGTCATTACTATCAGTAATCTGTTACGTATATATAAAATTCAAAGTTCTGACTGACTCACTGACTGACTGACTGATATATCAACGCACAGCCTAAGCCGCTGGTCCTAGAAACATGAAATTTGGAGAGTGTGTTCTTTGTGAAGAGTAGGTATTCACTAAGAAAGGATTTTTCTAAATTCTACCCCTAAGAGGGTTAAATGGGGGGTTGAATTATCTGTGAAACTTTTTATTCTCTGGGTCGATTGATTCAAAAATTGATACACATACTCTTCAACTAAAATTATGAAACACGTATGTAACAGTTTTTCCAAAATCATCCCCCAACAGAGTCAAATAGGGCTTCGAAAATCCTACTGGGTGATACATATCAACACACAGCCCAAACCACTTGACCTAGTCTTGAAATTTTGCACATAGATATCTTATAGTGTAGGCATCCACCAAGGAGAGATTTTTGGAAATTCCACCCCTTAAGGGGTGAAAAGCGGGGATTTCTTTTGTTAGAAAAATCTTATTTCTTAAGGTTCAGTTAATTTCAACTACCCCCTAAAGGGGGATTGAGAGGGTATCAAAGTTTGGCAAAATTTTAACGCAGGGTACGATTAACTTGAAACTCGGTGTTTATACTTAAGATCTGAAATAAAGTAAAACGTATATCAGGGTTTTCCAAAAAATCTACCCCTAACGGGGTGGAAAGGTGTAATCAATTGCAGAGGGGATGGTTTTATTGCGTGGTTTGATTAACTCGAAAATTGGTATAAATACTTATACCCCCTCTGGGGGGGAGGCGGGGGGGGGGGGGGTGGCTGAAACCGAGCGACAGAGTTTATCTCAAAAGAATCTTATTCATTTGGTTATAAACTTGAAATTTGGCGTGAATATTTGCCTAAGTAAGCAATAAAGTTTCGTACTATTAGTTTTTCAAAACTACCCCTCAAAGGAGAATTAAGGGATGTTAAAGTTTATATGGAAGAATTTTAACGCGCGGTCCAATTAACTCAAAACTCAGTATTTATACTTAAAATCAAAAATAATGTGCATCAGGCTTTTTCGAAAAATTTACGCCTGCCGGGGTGAAAAAAAGGGGTAGTCAGTTTTACAGGGGAGGATTTTGCAGCCTAGCTTGATTAACTCCAAATTTGGTATAAAAAACCTATAAGTCAAATAAAGGAAATTGGGGGTGAAAAGGGGAGATACAGTTTGTATGAAAAAAAATATTATTTCGTTGACCTATAAACTTGAAACTTGGCCCGAATACTTCATCATCATTCTCCTGCCCTAATACCAAATATTAAATACCAATTATTTGGGGTCGGCGCAACATGTCTACTTATATGTATGTATAAATAAATAATAAAGATCTTAATCTATAATACTACCATTGAAAGGGGGTTGGGGGGTTGTGTTTGTAGGGCAAAGTCCAAAACCATGCGAACGAAATCGCGGGCGAAGTGTTGATTGACTGACATATCAGAAATTTTGCACAAGAGTTTTTTCTTTTACGGGTGCGTCCAGATTATTTTATATAACACATGAACTTTTGTTATATAACACGTCCACATTGTTTAACATTGCTAACCTCTTTATAGAAACATGTTATATGAAAATGTTTTACACCATGTTATGTTATACAGTGTGGACACGCCTTAATGAAGGCGACTTCAGAAGTCGCCGATAGAATCTATGAAAGGCTTTTTGGAAATTCGACCTTTAAAGAGGTGAAAAGGGGGAATTTCTATTGTATGAAAAATGTTATTTCTTAGTTAATAAACTTGAAATTTAACACGATACATTCTTAAATGAATAATAAAGTTTGTCATTATTTAGTTATTCAAAACTGCCCGTTAAAGGGATTTTAGGGGGTGCTAAAGTTTGTATGGAAGAATTTTAAAGTGCTGTCCGGTTACCTCAAAAAACGGTATTAATACTCTTGACAAAAAATATAGATATTTGGGTTTTTCAAAAATCGACCAGTAAAAGGACCCTAATTAAGTTTTTGGTGAGGATTTTACTGCGTGTCTGGATTAAGTCAAATGTAATCTCATCATTAAATGACGAGAAACATGATTGAAGATTTTTTAAATCAACCCTTTTCGGGATAAAAATGGCGGAACAGGTTATATGAAAATTTAATTTTTACTATGATAAATAAATAATGTCATAAGTCTATAAATTAATCAATAAATCTTTATACATATTACTAGCTTTTGCCCGCGGCTTCGCCCGCGTGTATGTCCGAATATATCAAATTAGTACCTACCCTACGTGTTAATCCAGGTTCTAAAACATCTGTATGCCAAATTTCCTCTAAATTCAATCAACCGTTTTTGCGCCAATCCGGAATATACTCTTCCCGACAAATAACAAACGGACAAAAATTCTAAAAGCTATAGTGTGCGCAACAGACTCGTTCAATCACTTCTTTTCAAATATATGCAATGCACAGTTCTGACTTCGTTACTATTTTTAACCGACTTCAAGAAAAGGAGGAGGTTATCAATTCGGTTGTATGTTTTTTTTCATGTTTGTTACCGTTCCTCCGTCATTTATAAACCGATTTGAAAAATTATATTTTTTATTTGAAAGGAAATACTTTCTGATTGGTCCCATTTTTATCAAAATCCAGTTCTGATGATAGGATCCACGAGGAATTGAGAGAACTCCTCAAATATTATTGGCAAACACATAGTGGTTTTGGTATTTTCGTCAACAAATTGATTTGTTGGTATTTTTTATAGTAACTTGTGCATTTGCAAATGCTTGAGCATTTGCATTCAGAAAGTATGATTTGGTGAAGTGGAACTGACGAAGAATACCACAGATGGCTACAGGAACTCATCAATGATAAGTATTTCACGGGTGGCGATCTCGATTAAGATACGAGTAGTTAAACGACTATGACGAAGCAAATTTAAATAAATGCTTCTGATGAAAATGGTACCATTGAACTCAGATCAGTAATAAAACAATGTATCCTAGCCGTGTTGGGGCTTATTGGAAATGTCATGAGATGCACTCTGGCTATAAGTTATTTTTAACCGACTTCAAGAAAGGAGGAGGTTCTCAGTTCTTCGGAATCTTTTTTTTTGTGGTTCCTCGATTACTTGAAGACGGCTGGACTGATTTGGAAAATTCTTTTTTTGTTTGAAAGGGTATACTTTCCAGGTGGTCCCATTGTCATCAGGTCAGGATCTGATGATGGGGTCCTGGAGAAATCGAGGGACCTCTTCAATATAGGCACAGCTATAGCGATTTTGGTATTTTTTATAGTAACTTGTGCATTTGCTCTCGGAAAACAACATTTGGTGAAGTGGAACTGATGACGAAGATCACAGATGGTAAGATGGCTACTGGAACAACTCAATAATAAGTATTTCACGGGTTGCGATTCCATTATTTTAAAATTATTACTAAGCAATAGAAGCTTGTCACAATGCATATGGTGAAGTGGAGCTGATGGTGAAGTACAAAGAGAACTCCTCAACAATAACGTCCCTGCATCGGGAAAAGCAATGTTTTGTAAATGGTGATGTGCAGTTGCCATTAGGCTATTGTAACTCGATAAATTACAAACAGACCCACTAAAAAGTGAAAAATAAAACAACCGACTTCCAAAACAAACACTACAAAGTGAAAAATTACTTCAATTTTGGAAGTCAGTAGCAAAAACCTAAAATACAGATCCAAAGACACCGACTTCCGAAAAATTATTGGTACCAAGTTTCGAGTTAATATGACAGCGCGTTAAAAAATTTCCTTACTGTTCCTTACTGTTCTTACGGTCCTAATGTCCCTTACTTGTTTTAAAAAACTAAGAGTGACAATTTTTATTATTTCCTGAGGCAAATATTGCCAAGTTTCAAGTGTATTAACCAAAGGGATAAGATTTTTCGTCTAAACTATATCCCCGCTTTTCACCCCCACAGGGGTGGAATTTCGAAAAATCGTTTCGGATTTTCCATAACTGAAATTAAAGATTTCTTATACCAATTTTTGAGTTAATCAAGTCACACAGTAAAATCTTTCTCTTAAAAATCTAATTACCCCTTTTCACCCCGTCAGGGGTAGTTTTGAAAAACCAATAGTAAGAAACTTAATTGCTTATTTAGGCAAATATTTGTGCCAAGTTTCAAGTTTATTAACCAAATGAATAAGATTTTTCATCTAAACTATATCCCCGGTTTTCACCCCCACAGGGGTGGAATTTTAAAAAATCGTTCAGGATATTTCCAAAACTTGACTCAAAGATTACCCATACCAATTTTCGAGTTAATCAAGCTACGCAGTAAAATTTTCCCCTGTAAAATTGAAAACCCCTTTTCACCCCGTCCGGGTTAGATTTTCGAAATACATGTTATTCTTTATTTTTAGACTTAACTCTGTAAACAGGGACACTGTTGGCTGAAGTCAAAAAGGAACTACCCGAAATTTATGGTTTTATGTGGCAATGTTACAGGTACCCTTCCAAATTATTATACAAGGACAATGTTTTGGAATCTGCAGTAGGATGCCAACAAGGTGACCCTCTCGGGCCAGTCATTTTCAGCTTGGCTATTCATCCAATTATCCAGAAACTAAATTCAAAATTTAACGTGTGATATTTAGACGATGGAACTCTAGGAGGTGATGCAGACACCGTTTTGAAAGACCTACAACTTCTCAAACAGGAATTTAAATCTATTGGCTTGGACCTTAACCCCTCAAAATGTGAAATCTATCTTTCTGACATTACTGACAGACAATTGACCCTAGATAAATTTAATGCAATAGCCCCACAAATTAAAATTTTAGAAAAAAGTTCACTGCACCTCCTAGGTTCCCCAATTTTAGAAGACAGCTTTTCTCCTTTTATCGACGAAGAAATCAAAAACTTCAACGACATTTCGGACAGACTCTCCAAAATTAATTTACATTCGGCATTCACCTTGATTGGATACTGTTGTTTTGGCCCAAATTTTATATATTTTCTACGTTCTTCCCCTTTATGGAAGCAGCCACATCTGTTGGACAAAATTGACCAAATTATTCGCAACACGCTAACATCTCTTTGTGAATCTGCTGGGTTTGACACTCTTAAAATGGTGTACTTCGCATTATGCCAATCGATCATTGGATATTGCATAACTGCTTGGGGTGGAGCTGCAAAGACTTGTTTTCTGAGAGCGGAGAGGGCACAGAGGGCGATACTTAAAGTTATGACTAGGAAACCACATAGATACCCAACAACGCGACTTTACACAGATTGCAAAGTATTAACAGTTCGCCAGCTCTTTGTTCTTCATTCCGTTCTCAGAGTGCATGGCTGCTTACCACCCTCTGACCCTAGGAAGTGAACATATGTTCCCTCAGGTATACAACACAACACGTCATTCGCAAAACATCAATACTACGTCCTGAGTGTTCATATATATAAAAAACTGCAGAAGGAACTAGACATAATTGACTTAAATAAATATAAGGTTAAATTGAAGACTACGGATTGGCTCATGCAGCAGGACTATATTAAAACAGAATCCTTACTAGCATACATCACTTAAAATGTCCCTAACAAACATTCACGCACGTTATTATTTCTAATCACACAATCACTTGACCCTATGTATCACACACGCCTGAACCAAACACACACACATATCACACACACATACACACACACACATACACACACACCTATCCACCTTAATAACTACTCAGTCAGAACCTATTACAATTAAATCTCACAGTAGATCAATACGCGTTCATTCTCTTGAAGGCAACTATATGAACTGTTTGGCCAAACACTGTCTCTTAAGACACAGGTCTCCTAGTTTAAGAGGCAGGGTTTATAACTTTTGGTTATATAGATTTAGTTAAATTATTTGTATGTATGACCTACCACCCTATGTCTAGTCTGTATAATTACTTTTGGGAAAATAAATATTTTATTATTATTATTATCTATTTTAAATGTGGCCTTGGACGACCGAGCGTGGCTTCAAGCCACACTACCCATCCGTTTTGGCGGCCTCGGCGTCCGCAAAATTACCAGTAATAACTTACCGGCGTTCTTGTCCTCTGTCCACAGCACTGAAAAGTTGACGGGGAAAATTTTAGCTCCCTCCCTGGTCGACTCTGAAGTGCCATGCTTGAGTGATGCGGTGAACGCCTGGATAGCAACTTGCCCGGATACAGATCGGCCCGTGAACCCATCTTCCCAGAGACAGTGGGATGAGCCGCGCTGCAGGTTGGTACGGAATAATCTTATCAATACGTCCACCAATACTGCTGAGCGTGCCCGCCTGCTGGCTGTGGGTGAATGGGAGTCGGGCCTCTGGCTTCAAGCACTACCGTCACCCAACATAGGCACTTTGCTGGGTGACTCCACCTTCCGGCTCGCTACCTGTCTGCGTTTGGGCGCTCCTTGCGGAGCTCCACATCGCTGCCAGTGCGGTGAAGCCGTCGACTGCCTCGGACATCATGGCCTGTCTTGTAGTAAGAGCACAGGCCGGATAGCACGGCACGCCAGCATTAATGACATTATCCGTCGTGCTCTTGTCACCGCCGGGGTGCCAGCTGTTTTAGAACCCAATGGCTTGGCACGCGACGATGGCAAGAGACCAGACGGAATGACCATAATGCCTTGGAAGTTAGGCAGGCCTTTGGTGTGGGATGCAACATGTGTCGACACCCTTGCGCCATCCCATCTTCCTAGTACGGCGGGCTGTGCTGGGGCGGCTGCTGCAGGTGCGGAAAACCTCAAACGGCGAAAATATTCCGATCTTTTTCGGAGTTATATGTTCGAGCCGTTTGGGGTTGAAACACTAGGGCCATGGGGTCCGAGTGCCCACTTGGTTTTCCGAGACATCTCCAAGCGGTTGGTCGACTCTTCACGTGACCAAAGGGCTGGCCTATTCTTTGGCCAAAGAATCAGCATCGCCATACAACGTGGCAATGCTGCCAGCCTTTTGGGCACATTTCCTGTTGACAGCGATGCGGACGAATTTTTTGATGCTCTATGATTATATATATATATATATTTTTTACATTTGTACATATTATAATTATTATTTGAAGTCTGTTAGCTTATATATTATGTAAATATTATGTATTGGTTTAATTGAAATAAATTATAATTTTTAGACATAAGTATAAATACTGAGTTTCGAGTTAATCGGACTGCGTGTTAAAATTCTTCCATACAAACTTTAACACCCTTAAACTCCCCTTTGAGGGGTACTTTTGAAAAACTAATAGTGAGAAACTTTATCGCTTACTTAGGCAAATATTCCTGCCAAGTTTCAAGTTTATTAACAAAATGAATAAGATTTTTCATATAAACTGTATCCCCTCTTTTCACCCCCACAGAGGTGGAATTTAAAAAAAAATATTTAGGATACTTCCAAAACTGGACTCAAAGATTGTTTATACCAATTTTCAGGTTAATCAAGCCACGCAGTAAAATCCTCCCCTGTAAAATTGACTACCCCTTTTCACCCCATCAGGGGTAGATTTCGAAAAACCCTGACACAAGTTATTCTTTATTTTTGGTCTTTAGTATAAATACTGAGTTTCGAATTAATCGGACTGCGCGTTAAAAATCTTTCATACAAACTTTGACACCCCCCAACCCTACTCTTGGGGGTAGTTTAGAAAAACAAAAAATTAAAAAGTTCATAATTTACTTAGATAAGTATTCGTGCCAACTTTCAAGTTTATTAACTCAAGGAATAAGATTTTTCATACAAACGAAATCCCCTCTTTTCACCCCCTTAAAGGTCGAATTTCCAAAAACCCCTTCTTAGTGCTCCACTACGTTATGAAAGGAAGCCGTGTGCAAAATTTCACGTTCTTAGTCCCAGTAGTTTCGGCTGTGCGTTGATATGTCAGTCAGTCAGTCAGTCAGTTTCTCCTTTTATATCTTTATACATATTATAAAACAAAGTGCCCCTGCCGCATCTGTCAGTCTGTCTGAACGCGATAAACTCAAAATCTATAGAAAGAATTTTCAAACGGTTTTCACCAATGGACGGAGTGATTCATGAGTCATGAAAAAAGTTTAAGTGTATAATTCATTAGTGTTTTATATAAATTGGCTGAAATATGACGATTATTGTAGAAGACGTAAGGGGAAAATCAGGCCGACTGGGAGATTTACTGGCGTGCGCCGCGTAAATGGTAAGAGAAACATTTAATTAATGTTCTATAGGATTGTACATCTTAAAAAGATCCAACCATAAAAATCCGCGATAGCATAAGTCAATCTTCTAAGGATAACCCACAGTATCATTTTTATCTTCCAGAATATGATAAAATTTTCATTCACAATACCCAATTGTGTTCCCAACTCAAAAAATAGTAATATCATGTTATCTAACCCGGTGTTACTTTTGAGTGACACAATGCGTCATAAGAGTCAGGCCCACTTGCATGTTTAGTCGGGTTAAATGAATAAATATAGAGTTTATAAACTCGGAGTTAACAACTGACATTTTAACTCTTCTTACGCGTTGCGCCACTAAAAAGTAACACCGGGTTAGATAACCTGATAATAGGGTTTTCTGAGTTGAAAACATTGCAGTTCAATCGACGAAACATAAAATAGGATTGCAGTGTCTATGGCCTGATATGTAATCCGACCAAACATGAATTAACGAACAATGAACGGAAATTTTATACCCATCTCTTTTACACTACATTACGATGCGTAATACTTTCTTGTCTTTAAATTTTATAACATGACATTTTATTTTAATCGATTGTATGTGGTTTCCGTGGAGACTTAGTTTATTGATTGACAAAAAGGTCAGATAAGGCAAAATATGTTTTAAGTTTTTTTTTTTATAATTTTTATTTATTTTTATATGAATTCATGAATATATCGCCTGCTGATATAGTACCGAATTTTCACTTGCTACAACGTCGAACAATATAAAATACAAAATAAGTTAATTACTTAACTGCGAGTTTACAAACTCTATATTTATTTATTTAACCCGACAGAATCATAAGAACCGACTTAAAAAAAATGAACATTATTTGCATTTATTATCTGTCTGCCTGTTACCCTTTCACGCTTTAACGACCAAATGGATTTGGATGATATGTATACGGATAGGCCAAGACCTGGCTGCCTACATAGGATACTTTTTATCCCGGTAGCACGTTCCCGTGCGATAAATGATAAATGATTTTATATTTCTGTAAGTAGGTTTATACAAACACTTTTACACGTCAAACATTTCTTTTTAAACTAGATTTCTGACTACTCTGAGAAGATGATTTCCGACATCCACGCGGGCGAAGCCGCGGGCAGAAGCTAGTTAGATTATATTGCCCTCTTGTCCCTCTGTTTGTTGTCTCTGTTGGCTGAGTAAATACTTGAAGATTCTTTATCTAATGAAAATATTTTGTAGGTATCCAAATTGTGAAGTTCTTTGAATTTCTGTTTTTAATTGGACATTTCAATGTATAGTTTAGTTTATTTATTTATGAAACTTGTTCCAGCTGATGAGACTGGCGTGCCATACATATTTTGCAGATGTGTTCCTGCGTGTTGGTTTCTTATCACAATTAATCGTTTAATTAGACTTCATGCAATGTGTGCTTTTAAGTAAGTAAGTACCTACGTCATTCATTGAACAATTTATACCCCTTTGTAGGCAAAATCATCTTTGAGTTAAATACACTAATCAGATAGATGAATTTAAAATCACAGTACCTAGCAATGCTGTACTCAAAGCGGGCAAGTCACCTCTAGCTAACCTTAAATGAATCAGCTTTGAAACAAATACATCAAGTTCAGTCACAGACAGTATCAGTTAGAAGAACCCATTTGGAAAAGAATCAAACCATTAGAACGGACGAGTCCACACCGCGGTATCCGCAGACCGATCTTAATGTGCTGCCCTAGGGATGGGCCACGTGTGAGGCCGGCTTTTGAAGTCAATCGGCTATGTAATTGAGTGTTAATAGACTTTTAGATTTTAAGAGATTTATGTTTATGAATTTTGAGTAGTTTATAGATACCAAATGATGCTTTTATAGGACTATCAAGATAATTTTTTTCCCGTTGCTTATGAACAGATAGATGGTGGGGACAACTAGGTACATCAAGAACCTGTACACAGGAAATGTAGGTATTTAGATTGTACATATAAATAGCAAAAAAATCAGATATTTATGCATATTAATCACGCCGACCAAGTAAGTAAAATAAAATTAATAATTAATATTAATAAGTAAGGTATAATAAAATGTTGAAAAAAACATTTGTAGGGTGGCTCCCCTACGTGTAAAGTGGGGATGACTTATTTCTTTCTCGTCCATCCCATTCCCATGGTGTGCGGTGCCGTTAAAATAGGCCGTTCAAAAATATTGTGGGCGTGTAAAAACATTTTTCGATTCAGGGATCACTTTTCGAAGTATTAAGCTTTAAAGTGCTAATTTTTGTTAGAGTCAAGTCCGGGGCCCGAGCCACTTAGATGGTTGTTTTTGGATAATGTGAAAAAATTCACGGCTGTAGTATATTATAACGAAGTTACAAGAAAAACTATCACAGCTAAGTAGGCTTTACAAGTTAAATAGTAATAGTCGACCAACTTACATTTGCAGTTGGAATGTATGAGAGAACATGTTTTTCAACTACAATGTTAAGTTTGTTCTTGGAAAAAAATCATCCCAACTACGGAACCCTTCATTGTGAGTGGTCCGACATGCACTTGACCGGTTTTTGTGTACAATTATTATCTTGCCTCATTTTTAAGAATATTGTTATAGTTATCACATTCTACGCCTAAACCTTATTTATACATTTAAAACTACTACTGCCGACTTCATTAGAATATACGACTTCCAATTCCAAATTGTCCCCTCACTAAAACATTCCGCGTTCTATCGGACAAGTTCGTTTGATGACGTACGATCCCCGACCGTCCACGAATATTGGCATTGCAAATTTAAAATTGAATTTCACGTCGCGCTCTGTTGATTGACTTCGCGATGATTAGTGCTGAACACTCGATCGATATTTTTTTGTCGATAGATGGCTAATAGCTAGAAAGGTTTATGTCATTCGTTTTTGTTATGTACTCGTACATTTTTAGTCAATGCGGAAATGGGTAAGAGGGATTTTGTAGCGCTACTAGAAAAGCTTTAGTTTGGGTGATCAATATTTTAGTGAATTTTGCTAACGTTGCCGTAATGACGATGGTAAAGTCTTCATAAAGAACCGACATGGTACCCTTACCTTTCGGCTGACACAGGTGCTTCCCCGACATGGATGTTTTGAAAGCCACATGAGCCGGGACCAGGTGCTCGGAAGTTTTTATTAATAATTAGTGTGCAATATCCGGATGAACTTTAAAAGTCTACTGTCAAGCTAATATTTAAACAGGGATCTCATAAAAATATGGCTATTATATAGGTAGATCTACAGCAATTCTAAATACGGTAAACAAAATAGTCGAAAAAATTATAGGTAAAGAACTCGCTAGTTTTTCGGACAGCAAACTACGACTACTACTATTATTTTAAACGATGCCGATGTCCAACACAGTTTGAGACTCAATAGCAGTACTGCAACTGCGCTAGAGAAACTCACAGACGAAGTCAATAATCGTCTTGATAAAAAATATATAGTTATGGTTATGTTTTTAGACTTCAAAAAAGCATTTGAGACCACGACGCGGACAGCTTGATGCAGGCTATGAATGAATGTGGCATAAGCCCCCTGAACTGATCACTCAGAGAAACAAAACACGAGTGTTAGTGTCAGTGGAACAAAAAGTGTACGGGGCGACGTAAAGTTCGTAGTGCCAACCGGAGCGAGTAATAGCCCATTAGGATATATTATAAAGTACGTCAATAGCATGTCTAATGTCTTAAAAAATGTAAGGCATGTATGTACGCTGATGATACTTGCTTAATTTATAGCCATAATAATATCGATCTCATACAGCAAGCTACGCAAAACGATTGTGACAATGTGGTTCAGTGGTTTCAACAAAAATAGTTTGTTAGTGCAAGTAAAAGGTCATTCGTACGAATGTCTGCATAGCAACAAGCAATTTGTCAGTGTTTATGTTCAGAAACAGTTACCTCTTAGAAGTACCAAGCACTAGTAATAGATAACGCATTCACATGGAATCTGCATGTTAATAACGTTTGTAATAAGCTACGCACCATTTTAGGTAAATTGAAAAATCTTATCTATGTTGTCAACAGGTAAGTAGTAGTGGTAGTAGTAGTAGTGGTGTTGTATACTTTGTTATTACGCACTGGCTGACTCAATTATTGGTTATGGTTTGGGTGGATTATGATCTTACATTGCTTACACACTTAAATAAAATTAATATCATGCAGATAAGGTTACTAAAACTACTTATAGATAAAAACAAGAAAAGAAAACATTAAATAAAACGTGTGCGGTCGGGGGACCCCCGTCAGGAACGAAGTTCCTTGTCACGCATCATTAAAAAAAAACAAATATTTTCGCAGCCTCTGGGATTTACATTTTGACCTCACTATCGACTTTAGCACCCTCGAAAACTATGAAAACGACACCAATGACGAAAAATTTGAAAATTTTTGCAGCCGCCATCTTGGATTTACATTTTGACTTCACTATCGGCTTTAGCACCCTCAAAAACTATGAATACGACACCCATGACGAAAAATTTTGCAGCCGCCATCTTAGACATCGACGCGCAAACTGTTACCATGAATTTAGCACACGATTTTAGACCCTCCAGGAAGACATTTTTAGTCGGTTATTAAGAAAAAATCTGCTGTACAATCTAATCAGACCTTGACAGACATGCGCAACGGTTTCCTCAGCCTCCATGCATGCCCTGCACAGATGACTGTCCGTTATGTCTATTGTATGGAAGTATTTGTTTAGCGAGCAGTGTCCCGTGATTTTAATTTTTTTTTTAATTTCAGATAGGTTTGCTCTTGACTCTAGTCTAGGTCAGAGATGACAGAGACAAAATCGACGATGGAGCGAGCTTACCCAGAAAGCACTGGCACTCCCACATACCGACGGAACACAGCAAGCTGCTTGGCGCCAGACTCCAGTGGGATGGTGGTCGCGAGCCAGACGGCCCCTTGCCGGGTCTACCACCGCTAAGTGGGTTCGTTCAGCCGTACCACGGGCAAGCCCGTGGTGCCGTTGCCCGGGGTGGACCACTAGGAGGTAGATCCCAACCACCCCAAATGGTCCCTGACACCAGGCGCAGGCCATTTCTGTCCAGGCGTAATAAACGCCTGGTCAGCCTGCCATCTGATGATGGCATAGCTTCCCTGGACTGCCTGCAGCCCGGTGCCGAGGCCCACCATTTCTCCGCTTGTGTGTGGGTGAACTCTTGTAGCCACCTGCGTAGTTGGTTGAACGGAATGGGTACAATAGGTTCGGGCCCACAGACTGACGTGCCGGATGCTCTCCTAGCTAATTCGTCAGCTGCGTCGTTGCCTAATGACCGCTGTGTCCTTTTATCCGTTGCAGTGTCCAGTCACACTGTAATGGATAAAAGGTATAAGTAATAACTAACCGCAATACAGTTATTACATTACCTATATTAATTATTTTTGGTCTGGGGGTCGCAGGCCCGATTGCTCAGCGTGTGGTCCTGGGATCAACTTCCAGGTCAGACAAGTGTTTTTGAGTTTTTAGCTGTTAGGAACATATCAATAACAGCTCGGAATCTTGTTTGCGCCTGGGTAATGGTAATAGGCTCGCCCTCTATTATTTGGGACTTAACTAGATAAATATTGGTCACCTTTGTTTACTTTCAGGAAACACAGGTGTTTTGTTATCTATATCTATACATATTAAAAATTAATGTAGCTTTTGTGTGTATATGTGGTACATTCATATTAAACTAACACATAAAGTTGAAATCTCGATGTTTCGTCAAGTCGTTCAAGCGTGCGAGGCTCGCTAGTGTCGTATAAACATGAACCTTTGAAGTACCTTCACGAAGTGTTTCTTAATACTGGTCATTAGTGTAGACGTTTCGTAAATATGTTGAGGTCTCTCAGTAGTAGTTAGTGTAGACGTTTCGTAAATATGTTGAGGTCTCTCAGTAGTAGTTAGTGTAGACGTTTCGTAAATATGTTGAGGTCTCTCAGTAGTAGTTAGTGTAGACGTTTCGTAAATATGTTGAGGTCTCTCAGTAGTAGTTAGTGTAGACGTTTCGTAAATATGTTGAGGTCTCTCAGTAGTAGTTAGTGTAGACGTTTCGTAAATATGTTGAGGTCTCTCAGTAGTAGTTAGTGTAGACGTTTCGTAAATATGTTGAGGTCTCTCAGTAGTAGTTAGTGTAGACGTTTCGTAAATATGTTGAGGTCTCTCAGTAGTAGTTAGTGTAGACGTTTCGTAAATATGTTGAGGTCTCTCAGTAGTAGTTAGTGTAGACGTTTCGTAAATATGTTGAGGTCTCTCAGTAGTAGTTAGTGTAGACGTTTCGTAAATATGTTGAGGTCTCTCAGTAGTAGTTAGTGTAGACGTTTCGTAAATATGTTGAGGTCTCTCAGTAGTAGTTAGTGTAGACGTTTCGTAAATATGTTGAGGTCTCTCAGTAGTAGTTAGTGTAGACGTTTCGTAAATATGTTGAGGTCTCTCAGTAGTTAGTCTTAGCGAGGTGTTGTTGTGTTTTACTTGGAGACAAACCGACCTGACCCTCGCAACCCAGAAACGAAATACAGCAATATACCGTTGGTAATAAGCTAGTTGACAGTAAGAAAAATACCTTATGAATTTTATTATGTACTCGTAGAATGGTTGTAAGCTAAAAAAATTATTTCAGATTAAGTAATTAATATTTTTGAGAAATAGTTATCTACGTAAAAAAATTGCTCAAACTCAAAGCATTTATTTCAAATAAACCAATTGCAGGTACTTTTGAATTGTCAAAGAGTCGGTCAGTTAGTCAGAAAGTTGAAGCTAGTTGCCCATTCCCATAGCCCATAACCATTGGTCACGTGACATTGAACGTGAATCAGAGAGCGACACGTCACGATCTTCAGTCATATCTGCTGTATAACCTGCCATAGCGTATACGGTGCTAAATCTCTTACGGAATCCGGCTTGTTCGGGAGGCTGGAAGTCGTCAAACCTGCACGCGAGAGACGGTTTGTGATGACTCTTGAAAACAGCTTGTAGACATTGCTCAGAAGTGCTATAATTCTTAAGCAGGGCACTGTCGCCCTTTTTAAAGAAGAGTATCTCCACACCTTCTGTTCCATGCCTGTGGCGTTTTACCGTCGAGTAAGACGGAATCAAACAGCTTCAGGAGGGCCTTAAGAACGGGTTTTCCACCGGCCTGCTGTAGTATGCATGTATATTAAAAATAGTAGTAGTCTTAGTATACCTAACGCTCATGTCAATTTCTACCACGGACAATAACTATTTGTGTCTTTAAACAAATGTTCAAAATATTGTGGGCAAAAATATAATTTTTGGTAAGTATTTTCAAACTCGAATAGCAGCCAGGGGGTTAATTATAAACTTTCGTTGTAGTATTTAAAAATGTTCAAGATGTTATGCCCCTAAGAAAACAGCAATTTTTTTCTGGCCGGCTTTTGTTTTTGGGTACGAAATTAATTATGTCCTTTAAGCCACTTACATATTTACCCTCGAAAAAGATATTATCTATAGTAATATTATAAAGCTGAAGAGTTTGTTTGTTTGGTTGAACGCACTAATCTCAGGAATTACTGAATAGAATAGAATGCATTTATTTGTCAGAATATTGTACAAAGCTGTTATGTGCATTATAATATATTATGTCCATAATATTCTGCCGTTTCCGGCGTACAAATATTGTTGGTAAAATTATGGGTCATCATTACGTTATCAGGTACATGCAATTATTAATAATAATAATTACAAAATAAATTGAATCATAATTTAGAAAGAGTTTATATAAGTCAAAATTCAATGAAGTCAAGGAGATAAAATATGATTTATGGGCATTAATGTCAATTATTATTTTGGTAATTTTTCGTTCATAAAACCTTCAGTCGAATAATAACATTTGCTTAAAAGGAAGTCAAATAATTTACGTTTAAATATTCTGAGGCTGAGAGTTTTGAAGATGTCAGGTAATTTGTTGTAGACAGTAATGGACATACAGTATACATTATTTGAAAACAATTTAATTCTACGCCTAGGAACATTAAGCATATGCACTTTCCGGCTGGGTCTGGATACAACATCATTATACAATTCAAATTCATGTCTGTTTTGGTGAACAAAAATACAAATTTCAAAAATGTATAGTGCTGGAAGTGGTAGTATTTTAAGTTTCTTGAATAAAGGAACACAACTGTCTAGTGGGTGCGCTCCACAAATTGAGCGCACGCATTTTTTCTGAGCTCGAAACACTCTTTGAAGCTCAACCGAATTACCCCATATTATAATACCATAGCGCAAGATTGATGCGACATAGCCATGATATGCACATAGTGCTGCCTCAATTACACTAGCCACACGTGTTAGTCTATATAAAACAAAAACAAATCTATCGATCTTTTTACATAGATCATCAATATGAGATTTCCAGTTACAGTTTTTATCAATTATTATCCCCAAGAATTTTGCGTAATCAACCTCTTCTATTGTCTCATTTCCATATTGTATTTTAAGCCGTGGACGCGTACTGTTATATGTCTGGAATTGTATCATTTTTGTTTTATTAATGTTAATATGAAGATTATTTTGTTCAAGCCATGTGATAATTTTATTTAATGTCATATTTATTTCGTTTTGGTACTCAACAATGTCGTCATTTTGGTTTATAATACTAAGGGTTGTATCGTCAGCGTATAGTATGCAACTGTGGGGTGTTCCACTAGGCAAGTCATTAACATAGATCAAGAATAATGGCGGTCCTAGTATGGTCCCTTGGGGGACACCACAGTTGTTTTCACGATATTGAGACCTATATGCGAGCCTTTCATTTCCTGTTTGTCCCGAAATCTCAACACATTGCTGCCGATGTGTAAGGTAGCTTTCCAGCCATTTCAACGCGTTTCCCCTTATGCCATATCGATCTAATTTATACATTAATAGAGTATGGTTCACAGAATCAAATGCCTTGGACATATCTAGAAAAACTGACTGAAAATTGGTTCGAATTTAAAAATTATTTTAGTGTTGGATAGCCCATTTATCGAGGAAGGCTATATAACATCACGCTATGACCAACAGTAGCGGAGCATCAATGTAAAATGTTGCAAAAACGGGAAAAAAATATTCTTTTTAAGAGCTTCTGTTGCGTGCGCTGCATAAACGGACTATCCCTCTTAAAAAGTTCTAAAAAAAATCATCCGCAATGGCATATGTCTCTCTTGTAAGGTTGGCTCAGTATAACTTTTTATGGTAATCAAATTTGTTATACAATAATACATTATTGCGAAGGTGTTTTCACAAACATGGTATTAGTCCTTATCCAAATAAATAGTTTCATAATCAAAGTTGATTAAGTACATGTATTTTTTTTTTAATTATTCAAATTGGACCTTTCGTTTGGAAATTACGAGGAGTATAAAAATGCCTATAGTAAGAAAAATGCGCTTAGTGTATTAGTTACCGACACATTTTATTTTTTATTGACTGTTTGAACGCGCTAATCTCTATCACTACCTGTCGGATTTGAAAAATTATTTTTGCATTATAAAGCCCAATTCTTGAAGAAGGCTGTAGAGAATGTAACATATATGTAACATTATGCTAGAATCCTTCGAAGCCGAGCAAAAAGAAAAAAGTAAGAACGAGCGCTAAGCGAAAACGAAGTAACAGCGCGGGCAGGCGATGCGATGCGACGGGGTGTGACGTCGCGGGTGGAAGCTAGTTATAATAAAACTAGTATTCTAGACGAATTAAAATAATAAAATCAATTCTAGTCGCGGTCTCTTATTACAGACCCATCTAGCGGCAACTAAGGAACTAGTTATCGGTTTCATAGTTATTGAATGGTTTGTTGCGTATTCAGAAACGCAGCGAAAGTTAACCGACGTTTATCTTAGGAATAACTTAAGGTTTCGTAACCTTTTGTATGAGACACTTGAACTTTTAGACTAATTGTTATTGTTTTTTTAATATAACCGTCATGCATGAACAGTTCACCTCCCGGTGACATTAAAGTTTTATTTATTAACTAGCTGTGCTCCGTGACTTCGGGCGCATTGGTTCACGTGGAAGTCGTAAGATAGACAAATACTAAAATAACAGCCACATTTTAATAAAACTATCTCGTCCTCCGACCCGCCGCGTTGCATCGCCCGCCCGCGCTATAAGTAATAGCTCGTTTTCACTTAGCATTCTTTCTGACTTTTTTTCTTTTTGCGGCGCCTAACGTGATGTTAAATAGCCCATAACCATCTTCGAGAATTGAGCTACCAAATGCAAAAAGAATTGTTCAAATCCGACTGGTATGTTCCAGAATTATTATTTTTACATGGGTTTTAATTTTTTTATTGCGGAACCCTATTAATAAAAAAAAATAAAAGTAGCTGTAGTTACTCCTTATAACATCAGCTATCTGCCAGTGACAGTTCCGTCAAATCGGTCCAACCGTTACGGAGATTAGCCGGAACAAACAAACATACAGATAAAAAAAATGAAAACTGTTTTTTTTTTTTTATAAGTACCGTATATACTTTCATATGCATTTAGTAAAAAGCTGTTATTTGGACATTTCAAACAGACACATAAATATTTATTTGTATGTATAGATGGTTAATCTGTAAACGTGCCGTGGTTTTATTACTTAACTTATTTATGTTTTTCTGTTTGTAATATTGCATAGTGTAGCTGTTTGTTGTTCCAACTTAATAAAATAAAATATTTTTATTGAATCAATAGCTATTGGTAATAGGTATTCAGCTGCGTCCGGTTAGACTGGAAGCCGACCCCAACATAGTGGGGAAAAGGCTCGGCAGATGATGAATCAATAGCTATTAATTGAGAGTTTATCTGAGGATCTGAGAAACCGGGCATAAGTCTTTTAGTAGTGTATTTTTAAATGATAAATTGGTCTGAATGCCGAGTCATGATCCCAGTCGAACGTCATGAAAAACATTATTTCAAATACCTATAGTTTGTTTTTATTCTGCTTTCCCCATTTCTAATATTAGCGTGATTTAATATTATTGACTGACATAAACCACGTTATGATAACTACAACATTACACAGAACATAATAATTCCGAACTCAATAATAAACGAAACTAGGTAGACGTACGGGCTACGAGCTACGCGGCTGCTAAGCGTGGGGGCTACGGCTACATGCGTAGTAGCTACGGCGTAGCGCGTAGTAGCTACGGCGTAGCGCGTAGCAACGTTGTTATTGTATATTTTGAAGGCGTCTGGTAATCAGCTGATGCGTTTGTAGCATATTATAAAATTAGAAATACTTTATGTATTTAGTCTGTATGTACTCATATCATCACGCTATTCTCTCTAATAGGACTAAGCTGATATCTGAGTTCAGAATCTGTTTCTAAAAGCAAAATGTGCAAGCAAAAGTTATTAAATATCCTGTAAAGTAGACTGTCAACAGGGTTAACTCCATTCTAAAATATTGACTGTATTGCGTGTGTAGTAGAAAGGAAAATAACAAAAAAAACAATTCGTAATTTTATAGCATCGAAAACATGGCGAAACATCTTAAAACACATTTCAGAAAAAGAGTGAACACCTACATATTAATTACCTAGTACAAAAATATTAAATGCTGAGAGCTGCTGAGACTCCAAGGACCACTTCAAGTCTCTCCGATTCTACGAGTTTGACACAAAAAAAGTTTATCTTCCAAATGTATAGTGAGTAATACCTATGAAGAAAGGTTTACCGTAACGTTTGGTATGGACAGCCGGCGTCAAAGACATTAATCAAGATAATGTGGGTAGGAAGATCAATCACACAGGCCGGAATAGTTCTTTGACATTGTTCAAGGTCAACAGGAGTAGGTGAGTTGCTAGTTTTAGGGGCGTTTTTGGTGAGTTTTTTAAAGTAATAAATAGTAAAATAAAACTAGCTTAATGAAATAATCCTGATACCTGCTGTTAGAGCAGTGTTAGAGCAGTGGTGGCCCAGTGGTAACGGCCCCGACTCACGAGGTCGTGGGTTCGAACCCAGGCAGACGCTTTTCATTGTGTAAATAATTGCATCAGAACCTCAACTGGCGCATGGCGGTGTTGCCTCTTATTGGAGTACATGAGTGATTGAACCGGCCCGCCCGCGCAAGCGCTGGCAAGTGACTTTACTACAAAGATTCTTCACACGCCTCTCACAGAACCAGAAGCTCAACTGGCTCTCAAAACGGTGAAGGAAAATATCGTGAGGATACCAGCATGTCCTAGAACCAAAAATTCGAAGACATGTGATATCTACAAACCCGCACTGAGCCCGCGTGGTGGATTACGGCCCACTCTCTCTCGAAGAGAGTAGGCCTGTGTCCCAGCAGTGGGACCATTATAGGCTGATTATGATCTGCTGTTAAAACAAGGCAGTGTGGTTTTCACAATTCTACGTGACTTAATTAAATTTTTAAATAGAATTGAACAAAATTTAACAAAATGGAAGGCAATGCCGCAAAATTCTCTTGTCAGAGTTTTTTTTTTAATCGCTTTGCTCGTTGTACTTATAATATATGTAACAGATGGTCTCATAAAACCTCTTGAATGCAACCCAAAATCATTGTATTGTTGTGTTGTACATAAAATCATTTCAACGTCACTCTTACCTCAAACTAACAAAATGACATAATAGAAACTACGGAACAACACAAACACTAGCAATTGCTGTAATACAGAATAATATCCCACATTTGTCTAGCTTGAGGTGGCGTGCTCGTGGGACTTGAGTGAGTGTTCCTCTCCCTCGGCATCGCGGTAACCAGATAGATAGTCGTAAATATTATAGACCTGAATCTGTATCCTTTGATATGGTAGCAACTGGCAGTTACTCAAAATAATATAGACCAGACTCAGAATATTATAGACCTGGATCTATCTCCTGTGATATGGTAGCAACAGGCAGATACTCAAAATAATATAGACCAGACTCAGAATATTATAGACCTAAATCTGTCTCCTTTGATATGGTAGCAACTGGCAGATACTCAAAATAATATAGACCAGACTCAGAATATTATAGACCTGAATCTGTCTCCTTTGATATGATAGTAACTGGCAGATACTCAAAATAATATAGACCAGACTCAGAATATTATAGATCTGGATCTGTTTCTTTTGATATGGTAGTAACAGGCAGATACTCAAAATAATATAGACTAGACTCAGAATATTATAGACCTGGATCTGTCTCCTTTGATATGGTAGTAACAGGCAGATACTCAAAATAATATAGACCAGACTCAGAATATTATAGACCTGGATCTGTCTCCTTTGATATGGTAGTAACAAGCAGATACTCAAAATCATATAGACCAGACTCAGAATATTATAGACCTGGATCCGTGCTTCGTTGCCTCATTGTATGTGTTGAGGAATAAGGGATGAGGTTACTTAGGTTTGTGTTGTCTCTTGAGATACAAATCAAGTTATGGAATATGATTCGGTACTGCTAGCTAGTGAGCAAATTCTTATTGATTATTAATATTATGGTCAACTAAAAACAACTATTGCGTCACTTTTATATCTTCTTATATACATATTATAAAATAAAGTCACTTTTTGTGTCTGTCTGAGTGACTATGTTGTTCTTCTCAATTTTGGTGCAGTTTTCACCATTATTAATTTAGAGAATTTAGTCCGGAAGTTTCATGCATAGTACTTACCTTTGGAAATCTCGATATCATATAAAGTCATGAAAACCGTGCGAAGCAGCGGCGGGTCAATACAATCTTGTTATCTGTTTATTAAAAGTATTTGTTAATTGACGAATGAAAAAATGTATGTATTTCTATCATAATATTATGTGAAAATTCTGCTTATAAGTTGTTATCTTATTGATTTTTAGATAACTCATTTATAAAACGGCGTGATTTCAAACAAAAAAAGTGCGCAGCGTTAAATCGTAAAGAGTAGTCATATAATCATTTCAAACTGGAACACGGCCATTTCCAAATCCACTGTTGAATCGACCGACTCAGTAATCAATTCGATGGACATTTAAAAAGAATCAATGTTATCTATGTACGCATCGGTGGTGATGACATGGAAATATGGAACGTTATACTATGGACGCCTTTGTATAATGTTTTATGTAACCATAACGGGCAAAAAAGCGGTGATACAAAATCCGTGTTCAGTGTTTACGGAAAACATAGGAATAAAATGTCACTTTTGAAAAATGACTTGACATTAGACCAAGGAAACTAGATTTTTAAAAGATCTGCATGAGAACAAGCACAAACCACAAAGTAAACAGTCTGTGTGCCTGAATCCCTATTAATCCTACCGACAAAACACGGCAATATATTTTTTAGAACATTCACGGCACAAAACCTCATGTGCCGTATATTTACCTGTCATCTTCAGACAACCAGAGCAATATTCATATCAGCCAGTAAATTGATTTACATCCATGAATACATTATTTGCTTTGAAATAAATAACTCTCAAAGAGGATACTGCAAAGTTTGGTCGTTAATATTTAATGAATAAAACTTAGTTAAGAACTTATTGCTTTTGATTTTGTGTAAAACATTTATATTTCTAAGTGTATGCATTCACAAAGATATCATTCAACATAAGAGACCCAAAAAAGGATTTTCTGTCGAAAAGAATTAAATGTTTATAACTATGGTTCCCTTTTATCACGAGCATTTATTACAGCATGGCTAAAGTAAAGCAGGCCATACACGCTAGGGTGTACCTGACAGGTTTACCGGTACAGTTCAACTGTACAGGTAAACCGGAGCGTGTATGTTGCACAACTGTGCAGGTTTCCACGCCTGTACATGCAACCCAAAAAAATATGAATACTGATATTTTATGCCCGAGGGTATACCTGTGCAGTTTAACTGTGCAAGCAAAACTGAGCGTGTATGGCGGTCACCTGCACAGGCGTCAGTTGTCCGGTTATAGTTAAAGGGGATAGACACGCGGCGGCGCTCTACTATAGGCACGATATTATTATGTCGTCTCGTAAGCGGAACTTAGTCATTGGGGAGCTTATAGATATACGAGGTGGAGATGACAACACAACAATAAATTAAACTGCATATATATAATTAATACTTCATGCACAGAAATGTACAGAGGCGGACTTAATGCCATAGGCATTTTCTACCAGCCAACCTTTAAATTAAACTTCATATACCTAATGACGTTGCCAGTCTGCATACAAAAATTTAATCAAATATATCCAATAGTTTAGTCACTGGACAATATTTTTCATTTTTGAGATTTTCTACATGATGTATCTGTTAAGAGGCCAGCACCGACAGGTTAAAGACATCTGCAGTAATGTGCATCTGTATAAACCCAACATCTTGCCAGCTCGCTACCCCTTCGCTAAATTTGTTCTTAAGTGTTATTTCCCGATGCAAATTAACGCATATTATACCTTATGCTAGAGGCATAAGAATCATAAAGCGTGTCATTAGATAAGAAAATGACGCATGCGGAAGTTATTAGTACAAATGTTATGCACTCATGTCAATCGAAAATCAAGTATGTGTGAAAGGGATAGATGATAGACAATAGTTCGTTTGTTTCTACTTCGCCTTCTTGCCGAAACCTGCAAAAAATGGTGTAGGTCACTGTACAGGTCAGTGAGTCGCCGCAATCCTGTGACGTCGTACGCGTCATTGTTTTGCATCGCAAGCGCACGTGTTCGGCGTAAGATATATTGTGCAAAATGGGATGCTTTATTTTTATAGTGACACAGGACACGTAACGTAGTAATAGACTAATTAGGCACTAAATATTTATGTGAATTGTGCGAAATTAGACGCTTAGTACATTGTGTGTAATCGTTTTTTTTTTAATAACAATGCCTCATTTTAGTTACACGGCTTCGGAATACACCGACATGATTTTAATTTATGGGGAATGTCACGGAAACGCCGAGGATACGGGAAAATGTACCCTTAATCCCGCGTTTGGATAGTGCTACTCTAGTCTGTAACGGTGACCTAAGACGAATCAATTTTAAATTATTTTGGACACAACCCAACATCTAGTCTGCGTTGAGCAGCTCGAAATTTGAAGACTAGGTAGGTGATTGAACTGTGATTGTGATTAATAATTACTCGAAGGTGATTGACTATTAGGTTAATAATCTGTGATTCGTAATTGTTTTTATTGAGCACATAAAACATAAACATCACGCCTTGATTTCCCGAAGGGTTAGGCAGAGGTGTACCTATAGTAAGTACCCCCACATTTCACCAGTTATGTTTAAGTCCCATGTAATATGGGGCGAGCCTATTGCCATCTACCGGGCACAAATCTAGACTCCGGGCTGCTACTGAGAAATTCCAGATAGGAAAATCCAATAACACTTTGCCCGACCTGGGAATCGAACCCAGGACCTGCTCAGCAGTAGCGCTTGCGAGCACTAGACTAACGAAGCAGTCGAGGGAGTTTTATTGAGCATTAGGTAATAATATTAAATATGGCGCTAAAAGACCACGTCTCGTCAACGCGACCCACCACCGATACACATGACAGCGCGCTGTTGCCACTCTTCTCACAAGTTAGTGAACTAATATTTAAATAGTATTCTATTTTGTTAACACTTTTATGCTATTTAATTTGTTAGCAAAAATATTTTTTTTAATTTCAACGTGAGGATTTATTTGACAGTTCCTAAATACTCTTATGCATTAGTATTGCTAGTGTTTTCATTTATTATTATATTGTCGTCTCCACCTCATATATAAATCTGAGTATTGTCTTTGGCGCGTAAAATCTAAAGAGTATCATGATAAAAATAAAAGAACGGCAGCCTATGAAAAACTGACAGAAAAACCGAAGAACGATATAGCTTTTCTCATTATTGTATCCTGCTTTTCAATTAAGGGAGTCACTGCTGATAACAGTTTGAGCTATGTCTTTTCATCCATTTGTAGATAATTGTGGTGATCTTTCGGCTCAAATTTCAATTCTTTCAATAAGTTGACATAGGAGTAATTTTTTTTTGTAGTTGCCATGATTTGTACCATTGTTCACGGTATGTTCGTTTAAATTTCCTTTTCTTCAAAACAAACAATAAACCTATTAACGCTACTGCGTTGAGATCAAGCGCCGCTGCCGGCCATAGTTTCAACTGAGAGTTTGTACAGGTTTTCCGCTACGTGTATGGTCTCTATAGAGCTCAGGTTTACCTGTACAGATGAACTGTACAGGTAAACCTGTCAGGTACACCATAGCGTGTATGGCCTGCTTAAGTGTTCGGCATTTGGCAGCGGTAAAAATAGTACGAAAGGAGTATTACATATGCCTCCTAGCAAGGAAAACTCCTTATCTCTCTGGCAACAGATAGAGAAGGAAAATATGTAGAATACAGGAAAATTAGTAGACGTTTCTTGGAAAAATATTAAGTCTACGGGATTACTTATTTGTATTTCTAAAACTGACTCAAATGACGAACAGAATCGGAAAGTGTGACAGAAAGGAAAGGATGCCTATACGTAGCAGCGGGTGATTCCAGCAAATGATGCTCCTGTCTTGTCCCTTTGCTATTAAAAAACGAGGTCCCAAGTTCCACTGTTAAAGATTGCTTAGAAAACGAACCACAATGATGATTCAAATTAATTTGGTTACACAAACATAACGCTGGCAAATCGTTAAAAACAACCATCAGCCGTCAAGCGAATTCCGAGGAGACATAAATCCTTTTCCGTCGGACTTTTTTAATAAGCATCAAGGTGTGGCGGTGGGGAGGGGGCGCGGGGTCGGCCTGGGCCCAGACGCCCGCCTACGCGCGTCGCTGCGGACGTCTCCACGTCCCGCCTCCGCTACAGTTTGCCAGCGGTGGGCCGCGTGCCCGCCGCGCCGCCGCGACCATTACTACCAACACTTTACGTATTTTCTACCTATTTGTATTTTTAATATTAAGTTAAAGGTGAGTGTATTTTATTTAAAGTTTTAAGTGGATTTTTCTGTTAAGTTTTTTGCTTTTTAATGGTGTTTAATTTTTTTTTGCTGATGTTTTAGATAATTATGGTTATTATTTTTCAGTGTTTTATTTTTGTGGGTGTTTATTGTGAATGTGGAATTACAGGAACATGTTTTAATTTACTTTACAAACGCAGTGTAAAAGAACGGATAGTATATTAAATTTTAGCTAATTTATTTTTGGATAATATGAATAATTAATTTAAACCCATAAGTACAAACAAAACGGCGAATTATTTTGTGTTTCTTACATCTGCTACCATCATTAGAATTTAATTACTGAATATTATCGTTACAATCCTGTCAGAAATCGATCATCATTTTTAAATTAAAGCATGTTCCATTTAAATTGCGAGTTGTCCACTCGTTTAAGTATCTCTTAATTAATTTAAATCAATTACCGCGATCTTAAGAGCAAATTCTTAAGTAAAAATTATGGTCCTTTAAACGATGGTTTTTAATTTGTCAAAATCATTTTAGCGTCACGTTATTTAATATAAAGAATTCTATATTTTTGACGCGTTTTGTGATAACGTTTTTTAATTATGTAAATAATATTTCTCGTAACCTTTTACGGACACGGTGCGTGGCGTTAGTTCTCATCCCGCACTTTTAATTTTGCATTGATAGTTTATTTTACAGTTTTATTATTTACTAACGTTTATGATAACTGCGTGGGTTTTACTTATAGCTTATGTTTTATTGGCGTTTGAAGAAACTGTGTGTTTGTAGTTACGTGCAGGACTGATATTTGGTCTTGTGTGAAAATTACACGAATATTTTTATTTATGTGCTAATCCGTGTAGTCTTCAGTGTTACCTGTTTATTTATTTTTTTAATATTTAAGGCGAGAACAGAATGTAGAAGAAAACGATAAAAGTAACTCCATGAGTAGTAACTACATCCATCTCTTATATTGCAATTACAAATCAATGAGCCTTAATAAGTCCATTTGACCCTTAAGTTTGAGGTCTTTGGCTCATGCTAAGGAGTAGATGTTGAGGAGCGGATATGAGATGATAATGATAATCTCATGGCAACTAAACCCACCTACCTCATACGACAGCTCCCCTTTGCCCCTTTCTAGAAGAAAACCGTGAGGGTAAGGGGTTCCTTAGTTCGGTGGTTACCTATAGTGATGGTTCAATGGAGAGAAGCGGCTATAACCATGGCGTCGGCACAGCGTCGGAGAGGTGAGCGCGAGGTGGTGAGTTCAATCCTACTGCTGTGTATTGACGTAGCACAAACGAGGGGGTGACAGGATTTTCAATAACCCGCATCGCATTACGAGTTAAATTTGATAAAAAAAATGTTTGATAAACGGTTTAAGCTACATACACTGGCTGGTGATACCAGCTATTTAACTCGAGTTCATGGGGGTGGGACATGACCACACGGACACGGTAGGTCATTACTACCCGATTTTTTGACTTCAGATATTCCAATATTTTTAAGAGAAATTCGTTATTTTAAGGTAACTGCTTTATTATTGTTTTATGGTTCAGTAAATAAAATAAGAATTTGTATTACAAAAAAATGTAACTAAGTCTTTAAACCTTTAAAAAAGATACACGTAAAAATCAACAAAATAGGCGTTCTTGAGCCTAATCTCACATTTTTAAGCATTAATATTGACAGTCTTTAATTTTTTATGGCTTGTTTATAAACCTCCGAACCTTCGCCAACAAATTGTCGTATTTTTTTGATAAAACATATTTTAAAATATAATATTAATATAAAATTTAAAAAAATACGCTGTCATTCTCTTTCCTTTCGATCCATTTTTTCGATCTACCGACAAAAAAGTAAATAAACTAATAAGAATCGACAGTTCAAGCATAAAATGCAAAAAAAATAGCACCTAAAGCAACGAAAAAACATAAAAACCATCGATTGAAAAAGTGGCGCAAAATTGTTACACTGAGTACGGTGGGTCATCTTACCTTTTTAGGGTTCCGTAGTCAACAAGGAACCCTTATAGTTTCGCCATGTCCGTCCGTCTGTCCATCCATCCGCAGCTTAGTTCAGAGAATCTTAGTACTAGAAAGCTATAATTTGGCATGGAAATACATATTAATTACGTCAAAAGAGTGGTAAAATAAAATCATGAAAAAAAAATTTTTTAGGGTACCTCGTGTACATGTAAAGTGGGGGTGTTTTTTTTCTCGTCTACCCCAGGCGTAGGGTCTTGTTGGAAAAGTCTTTCAAAAACATTGCGGGTTTGTAAAAACAGTTTTTCGATTAAGAGATCCGTTTCTGAAATATTAAGCTTTGAAGTGCTAATTTTTGTTATAGTTAAGTTTCCCCCTGCCGGCTAAACGGTTAGTTTTGGATATGTGAAAATTTTACGGTAGTAGTATATACAACAAAGTTAAAAGAAAAACTATCACAGCTAAATAGGCTTTACAAGTTAACGAGTAATAGTTGACCAACTTTTATTTACAGTTGGAATCTATGAGAGAACATGTTTTTCAACTTCAATGTTAAGTTTGTTCTTGGCATAAACTCATCCCAACTACAGAACCCTTCATTGTGCGTGGTCCGACACGCACTTGGCCGGTTTTTAACTTTGGGCACACGTAGCTCCAAGAACGGTCGCCGTAAAACTGATTCATTGTAATCAATGCTTAGAAAAACTCATAAATTCCAATTACTGAGAGGAGCAGCTACGTCACTCGCGTGGTTACGAATCTGTAAGCTAACACAAATGTCTTTTCACCCAACCCCCATGACGCCGAGTTAAGATTGGCAGATGGAACGATCCCGCTAAGAAAGGCGTCTTTTGCAACACTTACGGCGGGTCGGGAAGGGGAAGCACATTATTTTTTCCGAAATCAGTTAAATGAAGCGTTTATTTTCAAATAGGTTCCACTCTGAAAAAAGAGTTCAATATATTTTTAAAGAATTATTTCAGTGGCAATTAAATAATATTGCCCTAACAATTTATAATCCTTTGGTAAAGGAATACATGTTTACCTATATTTTGTCGTATGTACCACGATCAAAGGATATACACTATTATTTTCGGTCATATTTCCAAAAACGAATAACTTACCAGTTGTAACTTACGGCATTTTTTACTGGTCCTTTTAAAGTACTCTAGTTTCACTTGTTAGAAAATGCTTTTTGGAATGGCAAATGAAATTAGTTTTAACTTAAGAGGGTTGTGACATTTTGTCACCTCTATCGCTCACACGGGACCAAATTTATAAGAATGTTAAATGAAAAAATGCTTTTTTGAAAAATATAATCAATAGGCGACCTACTAAATAATATTAATGTAATAGGTAATTATTAAAAACACATTTTTATTGTGGCATTTATTTAAATCATCTCAAAAACAGATCATACTACTTATTGAGCTAAGTTTATTAGATAACCCCAACGGAATAGAATAGAATATTCTTTATTGTACACCACAAAAATTACAAATATAAATGTAGAAATTTTACAAATAGGGTGACAGAACGGAAATGTGTTTTTAATAACTACCTATTAAATTAATATTATTTACTACGTCGCCCATTGATTACATTTTTCAAAAAAGTATATTTTCATTTAACATTCTTAAAACTATGGTCCCGTGTGAGCGAGTGAGGTGACAAAATGCGACAGCCCTCTTAACTAGCAACGGTAGGACAGACCACGAAACTCCTCCTATCTAGCTTCTATAATAATAATTATTGGAATTTATAAATAATTCTAATTATTAGAATGGACAATTTTAACGCTAGTAGCTATGTGGTTATAACTGTTAGAAAATGTTTACGTTTGCTGTAGGGGTAGGTTTTTACTCGTAATATAGGACTAATAGTATTTAAAATCTATTGTTTAAAGCTTAAACACACTCAACTGCCTAAACTCTCGGGGCAATATAAAATACCGATACATACTCTGTCTCATCAAATACCGCTGCCGGCCATTTTACAAGCCAATTTAATATCGTGACCGAGTACCCCCACTACTGGCACATTATGGCACACAGTGACCGTGTCGCGGGTACTGGCATATTATGGCACACAAGCCCCGGGTACTGGCACATATAGCACACAAGCCCCTAATGAACGAAGGACGGCCATTTGCATTTTTTCCAACGGTTTATTTTATTTTTATTTTATTTATTCGGGACAAAAAACAGTTACACGCTACAGATTATAAAGAAATACTTAAACTAAGATTAACAAACATGTAACCCACACCATTGTCCTCATTTTAACTAAAAATTTAACAGCAGTGCTGATAAAAGAAAAAAAAACAAAAAGGAAAAGACAAAACAATACAATAGTCGCTACAACAATAGCGCTGTTGCTAAGATTAGCTTAACATAACTTATGTCACTTCGCCAGTTAAAACATTAAGAGCCATTTTCTTAAATAATCGCTTGGATTGAAAAAATATATCTAGTTCCATAAAATACGTGTTATAAGTATCAACAAGGCGACGAAGAGGTGCTCGCTCCCCAGCGTTGGTCCTGCATATGTCTGTATGGAACAGTTGAGGGACGCGCACCCCCCTTCGAATAACACTTCTAGGTACCCTGAGACACAATTTGTTTATTAGGTCCATACAGTCCAGTTGGTTATTGCATATGCCGTGTAGCGTCATTACATCGAGAAACAGCCGCCTGATTCCCAGATCCTGAACTTCATACCGTTTCAATAGCTCCACGTAAGGCACCTTTGAATGGAAGCACTTATAGTTCATAGACCGTAAGAACTTCTTCTGTACCATTTCTATTCTAGTGCCGTATTTGTTGTAGAATGGGTTCCAGATTGAAACGGCGTATTCTAACTGGGATCGCACCAAGGTCTTATAAAGTGTTAAAAACGTAGAGGGCCGCACAAAGTCACGCGTTGATCTCATGACGAAACCATACATCTGATACGCCTTGTTTACTATATTTTCAACATGTATGTCGAGGTGCAAATTGGCATCTAGTGTAACACCCAAATCACGAACAAAACTAACTTTATCCAAGTGCGAGTTATTAATTGAATAATTAAAATCAGCTTTATTCCTCTTTTTGGTAAATGAGATAGCAAGGCATTTGGGTAGACTGAGAAAGAGCTTATTATTGTTGCAGTATGTAAATAATCTGTCTAGGTCCGATTGAAGAAGTAGACAATCTTGTATATTCTTACATGGTCTGTAGATTTTTATGTCGTCAGCGTACATCAAAAATTTAGAGTTGATAAAACATTGATTAATGTCATTAATAAATATAATAAAGAGAAGAGGTCCCAAAATGGATCCCTGTGGTACGCCAGATGTTACAACTATAGGGTCAGACTCGTAACCGTTAACAACAATTTTTTGGGTCCTATTATAGATATAAGAAACAAACCATCTAAGCAAATTACCACGTATTCCGTTGAAAGCTATTTTCTCTAAAAGCAGTGTATGATCCACCTTATCAAACGCCTTCCGAAAGTCCGTGTACACAGCGTCCACTTGAACATTTTGATCCAGGTTTTCAAATAAATAATTGGTAAATACTAACAGATTGGTTGTTGTTGAACGACGTTTGACGAAACCGTGTTGCTCAGCCAAAATAAGCTGTTGAATATGGGGATACAAGGCGCCATGCACAAGACTCTCAAAAACCTTAGACAAAGTAGAGAGGATAGAGATGGGTCGATAATTCTCTACATTGCTCTTGTCACCTGTCTTATAAATAGGAGTAATAAACGCACGTTTCCAAATTGCGGGAAAAACACCTTCACGCAAACATTTATTAAAAATTATGTGCAATGCAGTACACAAGCTATCGCGTGTTTTTATGAAGAAGCTGGGAGGTAGGCCGTCGGGTCCCGCCCCTTTAGAGGAATCTAAAGATTTTAAAGCCGCGCGTACAACTTCGGAGGATAAACAAATATTGGATACATAAGACGAATTATCTGCATAGCGACCAGAAGGTTGCCAATAAACAGGGTTCAAAGAAGAGGGTTCATAGACAGAAGAAAAAAAAGATGAAAAGAGATTGCAAATGTTTATGGGGTCGTATGAGGAAGCATTTTTGAAATACATACTAGCCGGATAGTTAGATTTTCCTTTTCTGGATGAAATGTAGGACCAGAAATGCTTTATATTCTTAGGAATGCTGTCCTCAACCGAGTCGATATACTTCCGACTACACTTAGCTGACTCCCCGTGGAAAAGCTTACGATAGTCAGAAAATCTTAAGTAGTCAGATTGATTTTTGTATTTCTTCCACCTTATCCAAGCACGTTCTTTTGTTTTAAAGATTCGTATGAGTGAAGGTGTAAACCAGACAGGGAATCTTGAGTTTCTTATTCTAGTTAACGGAACATGTAACTTGATAATTCCATATAAAGTCTCATAAAAGACATTAACTGCTTGATCAGAGTCAAGGTGAGAGAGTACAGAGTCCCAGTTAATTTTACCAAGGTCAGAATTTATATTATCGTAGTTAGCTTTATGAAAACTATGTCTACGGACCGAGTGGTATTTTAGTGGAGTGTAATGCGTATTCAGACAAGTCAATACAGAAAAAACTGGATGATGACCATCAGGGTCAAGCAGAGCATTACATGACGTGGACTGACAGTCAACATTAGAGATAAACAAGTCTAGTAAACGACCTAATTTATTTTTTGTGATATTGAACTGTGAGCCACCAATTAAACTAACAAAATTCAAAAACAATCGCCCGATCGAGTTCGAAACCTGTGCAATTGCATGATTACCCTGGTCCAACCAGTCAATGTCAGGTAGATTAAAATCACCGACAACAAAGTAGGAGTCGGTAGTGGGATCGTTAGCCAAGCCTTGCAGCATGTCTAAGTGATGTGTATATGTTACTTCATGTGTTCGCGGTGGCATGTACGTAGCACTAATGATATGGCGTTTATTGTGCTGGGAAGCAGGCAGTTGAACAATAACTTGCTCAACTTCTGCCTGGACGAATTGTGTCGGTAGCTTAGTAGGACGCAGTTCACGTAGAACAGCTATTAAAACTCCCCCGCCGTCTCCTTTATTTGTCACAGAACGATCACGATCGCATCTGAAGACCACGTAACGATCGTCAATGAATTCATTATCCTGGATGCTGGGAATCAGCCAGGTTTCCGTCAGTATAATGATGTCATAGGAGCACGCCATAATATTCATGTACAACGTGTGTAACTTCGTACGGATCCCTCTACAGTTCTGATAATAAATCACAATATTATTACTGGCCATTGATAATTAGATTTTTACAGCTATAATAATAAATAATACGTATATTGTTGAAAAATGATATTAAAAAAGTAGATCTAAATTTAAGGTCTAGCGCACTACGAGTTCTTAACACTTTACGAAGGGACATTAAAATATAAAATTGTAACAACAGGCAATTATGAAACTGGTGGAAATATGACATAGCAATTGCAATTTGGTTTGGTGCCAATGTTGTGGATATTATTTAAATATCCTAAGCAATAATATGGTTTTGGATAACTTTGGTTTTGTTGGACGAGAAAATAGAGAAGATTCGCAGACGACTGTGAAAAACAGCTTTAGAATCCCGGAGTCTGGATTTAAACACACCGGTGAAATATGTGATACTCCTTTGGGAAATACAGACGTGATTAAAGGTGATTAAACAGAACATGTTTTCATTTCATAATAATAATTATATGAGTTTGCCACAACTGCACCCTGTGTAGGTGTACCAAAGCTTAAAAATTATGAAACTGCATTCCACTTAGAACAGCAAGGGTTTAACTTTAAGCAAAGCAAGTTTAAACGTTACTGCAAGTTGTAGACAACATATTAGTTAACTTTACACTTACTTGCATCTGAACGACAGATTTATCAAAGCTGTTTTACAAACAGCTGTATTTTTTTTACCTTAGTTCATAGATTTTTATCAGTTGTATCAAAAAGGATCTTTTTGTAAAGGTTACAGGATCATCTGAATATGCAAAGAAGCAGAATATTGGATCCAAACTGAACAGTCCTTTATTAAAGGTTAAGGAACTCGGATGACCTTGAACAATGTGGGCAATATAATATAATGTTGTGGGTACAAATACCATGTTCTAGGGCGGCGACGTTCATCTAACTCAAATATCTAGGAGTAGGGATTAAACAAGTGCAGAACCTGTCACCTAAAATAAACAAGTACCGAAAAGTGTCAAAAGTTTAAATTTCAGAAGAAAATTAATCTTAAACTCTGTCTGAAGTCGGTGAGCGATACCATAATATTAAATCGATTACTCGTTGTAATTATACTACTGTGGTTGTAATAAAGGAAAAGTTAATGTTCATTGCTCAATGTTTAATTCAAACTTATTGGTTTTGGTTTTTAAATCAATGGTCATTTTCACGTCATCATCGTCATGTAGTTTTGGTCGCCCCCAATGTGGTTTCGGCGTGCTTGCGTGGAGGTCACATCTACATAGTTGTTCAGTAACTTCAGGTTATCAATATATTTTGCAAGAAGAGAATATTAATAACACATGTTACACAGAATTCATGTCACAAAGGACCAAACACAATGCCCACAGTATTCCCATTTTCCCAAAAAACAAATTCCTCGCAATCTTTCCCCCTTCGTCCCTCACGTCACTAATTGCTCACACTCCCGAGCCCTTCACTTCCCTTTCTTTCTCTCACACACAAATGAGAGAGAGAGCACCACTCGAGTAGAGAACCGACCCCCGAACGTCTTATTTGGGTCAAGTTCAGCCACCATCTGGGCCGTTTAGTGCTAACTTAGACAGTAAATATCGACTTCTTAAGAATTATTAGGTAGACAAAGGTATTTGTGTAATGCGCATGGTGGTTAGATAGTGTATGTATTGAACAGTTAGTTTGAAATAGCAGCGTTCATGGTTGATTAACAAAAAAAATCATAAATCAGAACTCATAGCGATACCATAACCCTTTTTGTTTTTGTTTATATATAGTTTTTTTTTTGCAACAAAAACCAAAAGCGTGTCTTTTTAAGACCATACCAATTAGGTGACATCCAGTTGTCTCTTGATTTCAGAATTTGAAATAACTTCACAATTTGGCTACCAGTGAACTACAGTTTAACGCTTAATCTATACACACACACTGATAGCTGATAATTTATTGTCTTCGTCTGCGGGCAAAAAGTCAGCTCTAAAAAGCTCTACGAGCCCTCTTAAATAAAACTGTTCCCATCCCATCTATCTGTAGCTGAAGACATATCCCTGACAATCCCCGTGTCCCGGCAGCCACTGGCCACTAGAGAGCCTCCATGAATAATAACCCGGTTCTCAGTTTATGTGGCCCATTCATTTATTTTTTGGTCTCCGTAAAAAGCAATAAAAGTTCGTTCGAGCAGAAATCTCAATTTGCCCAAAGTTTAAAGACGCCTTCAGTTTATCATCTCTCTAACATTATAATTGGGTTATCGTGAGTTGTGATTCGAAGATAAATTTTTTTGGGAAGGTATTTTCTGATGTTTTTATAATTCATTACAGCATTTTGAAAAGTAACTTTGGAGATTTTTTGACTTCAAACGTCTTTCATTTCCGTCAATAGAGGGTCACAAGCAAAAACTATATGTAACGAAATATGTTATGGCAAGGTCGCTTATTACTTTAGAAGTATAGCACCTACCGACATTATTTTATTACCATAATTAAGAGGATAGAAGCCATTTCTAGTTAGTGCATATTATTATGTCACTGGCGTAAATAGCGCTGTAATCGCGCGCAGCAAGACGCATTCGGAACTAAATTTATCATCGCGCGCTGTGTTTATTTAGTGATTACTCAGCAGTACATTGATTGATTCGAGCGGGAGCGGTCGCGTTTGACAGAGTACAAGACGTTATAGAAGGTGGGATACATACAGCTTATACTTGCGACCTTTAGAAGTTGAAGAGTTTAAAAAAAGTGTGGTTTTTGCATAAATTTGATGACTGCTCTATCACGGTGCCACCGCGTGTGTAACGTACAAAACTGGTGTGCAGCAGCTCGAGTAGCAAGAGCGACAGATTGTGGCGATCAACAACCCGATTTGACCTCAGCTTAACGTGTTCGTCTCCACAGGGAACGCGTTAGATCGAGCCAAGCGCAGGAACTTCAGCCATCTACGAGTGCGGCGGGTTCAAGCGGCGTCAGGCAGTCTCGAGCACCGCTATTTGATATAACTGTGGCTGTAATGGTGGCAAAAACAAGAGCAACTCATCGGCAGCCACCAAAAGGAGCCAGGCTGCACCCGACAGTAACAGTACAAGGCCACAGTTAGAGCAGGTTACGCGTGCGCCTGATTACCGTAGGCGCTGGAATTTGGCTACAGCCCGGTTTAAGTAGGTACGTGTTTATCGAGAACAAGTTTGGACACTAGTGTCACGTATGTGACCGGTTGTGATTCAAGAAAGTTCTGAAATCAGCAACTGCAACCGTGTTGCGATTTCTAGAGGAAGCGTTTCCAGGAGAGTATACAGCGAACTTTAAACTCTGTCGCAAATACTTGGACGCAAATAACGTTGACGGATGCTAGCCATGAGCAGGAGTAACGGATATAGATATTCTCCTTACCCTAGCCATCTACCAAAGCTAGGACCGATCCAGGAGAGGCTCGTCTATCCCGTGCGTCTATCCAAGGTTGTCGTACATGCAGATATGATGGTTGCGACATGCAGAATACACGGCAAGTAATTAACATTCCGGTTGACGTAAACAACTTGCTGCAAACCCTACCCCGTCAGTTAGACGACGACTATGCGACAATTGTTAATATTAAGCGGTCACTCATTCACAAGACTGCGTACTTGAGCGGGTCTGTATACAAAGGAAAGATGAAAATGTGGCTGCAATATCTCACCAACAAACCTTTATATCAACATAACAACATTCGCATCGACTGGGAAAGACTGAAGCAGGAATGTAGAGGCCCAGCGCCAGTCCGCAGCACATCTACGGCTGAGGTGGAACAGGCAGCCATCGAACCACTTGGCTACACACAAGCACCAGAGTCAGAGATCAGCAACGTTCAGCAACAGCATACGATGATGTGGAAAAAGTCGAAATGTCTAGGTATCGCTCCGGGACCGTGTGTTATTACCATCCACTTAACATCATCTATGATCGTCACGCTGAAGAATTAAGTTTCTCTTCAGGGCATGTACTGTAGAGTACAAGCACTAGTGCTCATTACACACTCTCTAGCGCGCACTAGACGTGTCACGTACTCCACTGCGGCTGTACTGTACAGTACAAGCACTAGTGCTCATTACACACTCTCTAGCGCGCACTAGACGTGTCACGTACTCCACTGCGGCTGTACTGTACAGTACAAGCACTAGTGCTCATTACACACTCTCTAGCGCGCACTAGACGTGTCACGTACTCCACTGCGGCTGTACTGTACAGTACAAGCACTAGTGCTCATTACACACTCTCTAGCGCGCACTAGACGTGTCACGTACTCCACTGCGGCTGTACTGTACAGTACAAGCACTAGTGCTCATTACACACTCTCTAGCGCGCACTAGACGTGTCACGTAGTCCACTGCGGCTGTACTGTACAGTACAAGCACTAGTGCTTATGACACACTCTCTAGCGCGCACAAGACGTGTCACGTACTCCACTGCGGCTGTACTGTACAGTACAAGCACTAGTGCTTATTACACACTCTCTAGCACGCACAAGACGTGTCACGTACTCCACTGCGGCTGTAGTGTACAGTACAAGCACTAGTGCTCATTACACACTCTCTAGCGCGCACTAGACGTGTCACGTACTCCACTGCGGCTGTACTGTACAGTACAAGCACTAGTGCTCATTACACACTCTCTAGCGCGCACTAGACGTGTCACGTACTCCACTGCGGCTGTACTGTACAGTACAAGCACTAGTGATTATGACACACTCTCTAGCGCGCACAAGACGTGTCACGTACTCCACTGCGGCTGTACTGTACAGTACAAGCACTAGTGCTCATTACACACTCTCTAGCGCGCACTAGACGTGTCACGTACTCCACTGCGGCTGTACTGTACAGTACAAGCACTAGTGCTCATTACACACTCTCTAGCGCGCTCTAGACGTGTCACGTACTCCACTGCGGCTGTACTGTACAGTACAAGCACTAGTGCTTATGACACACTCTCTAGCGCGCACAAGACGTGTCACGTACTCCACTGCGGCTGTACTGTACAGTACAAGCACTAGTGCTCATTACACACTCTCTAGCGCGCACTAGACGTGTCACGTACTCCACTGCGGCTGTACTGTACAGTACAAGCACTAGTGCTTATGACACACTCTCTAGCACGCACAAGACGTGTCACGTACTCCACTGCGGCTGTACTGTACAGTACAAGCACTAGTGCTTATTACACACTCTCTAGCGCGCACTAGACGTGTCACGTACTCCACTGCGGCTGTACTGTACAGTACAAGCACTAGTGCTCATTACACACTCTCTAGCGCGCACTAGACGTGTCACGTACTCCACTGCGGCTGTACTGTACAGTACAAGCACTAGTGCTCATTACACACTCTCTAGCGCGCACTAGACGTGTCACGTACTCCACTGCGGCTGTACTGTACAGTACAAGCACTAGTGCTCATTACACACTCTCTAGCGCGCACTAGACGTGTCACGTACTCCACTGCGGCTGTACTGTACAGTACAAGCACTAGTGCTCATTACACACTCTCTAGCGCGCACTAGACGTGTCACGTACTCCACTGCGGCTGTACTGTACAGTACAAGCACTAGTGCTTATGACACACTCTCTAGCGCGCACAAGACGTGTCACGTACTCCACTGCGGCTGTACTGTACAGTACAAGCACTAGTGCTTATGACACACTCTCTAGCGCGCACAAGACGTGTCACGTACTCCACTGCGGCTGTACTGTACAGTACAAGCACTTGTGCACACACTCTCTAGCGCGCACAAGACGTGTCACGTACTCCACTGCGGCTGTACTGTACAGTACAAGCACTTGTGCACACACTCTCTAGCGCGCACAAGACGTGTCACGTACTCCACTGCGGCTGTACTGTACAGTACAAGCACTAGTGCTCATTACACACTCTCTAGCGCGCACTAGACGTGTCACGTACTCCACTGCGGCTGTACTGTACAGTACAAGCACTAGTGCTCATTACACACTCTCTAGCGCGCACTAGACGTGTCACGTACTCCACTGCGGCTGTACTGGACAGTACAAGCACTAGTGCTCATTACACACTCTCTAGCGCGCACAAGACGTGTCACGTACTCCACTGCGGCTGTACTGTACAGTACAAGCACTAGTGCTCATTACACACTCTCTAGCGCGCACAAGACGTGTCACGTACTCCACTGCGGCTGTACTGTACAGTACAAGCACTAGTGCTTATTACACACTCTCTAGCGCGCACTAGACGTGTCACGTACTCCACTGCGGCTGTACTGTACAGTACAAGCACTAGTGCTCATTACACACTCTCTAGCGCGCACAAGACGTGTCACGTACTCCACTGCGGCTGTACTGTACAGTACAAGCACTAGTGCTTATGACACACTCTCTAGCGCGCACAAGACGTGTCACTTACTCCACTGCGGCTGTACTGTACAGTACAAGCACTAGTGCTTATGACACACTCTCTAGCGCGCACAAGACGTGTCACGTACTCCACTGCGGCTGATACCCGCTTTTTTATCAGGAAACAAAATGTTTGTAATAGTAATTGTCGTAAGGATAGCAAAGGTGTGTTCAAAATGGCTAAAACTTTCAATAGATTGGCAAATGAGAGCTGAAAAATACTTGCGAATAAAAATATCCAATAATCAGCTGCCAATTTGGGCCACAAAAAGTAAGTACAGTTTGCATAGATAAATTGATTTCGAAAGCAATAAAACCAATTTACGAGCGATATCGCAACAATACAGGCGCTGGTAACTCTGATATATTGCCAAACGATGAATACGGACATACATTATTGCCGTTGACTGTACTTGGAGAAAACACGGTTTGCAAGGTATTTTTAAACGCTTTATTTTCGTAGTATTTTACTGTTGGTCAGTGTAGCGCCCATGTGATTCGTTTACAACAAGGTCAGCTAAGTTCAGTTAAGTTTACTGAAAAACCGACCACAAATGGTGTTATTTGCTGATGATACATAACTAATTTTTAAAGTTAACAGACATGCACAAAAGCTTGACGACGTAAATAACGCTATTCTTAAGGTCCATAATTGGTTCACTGTAAATAATGTAGTACTAAATGAGAAGAAAACTGCATATGATTCACGTTACCAAATGTTAGAAGTAGTGAATGTCACGTAGTATTGAATAAGGAAATACTACAATTTGTCGAACAGACTGTTTTCCTGGGAATTACGCTGGACTCAAAGCTTTTGTTTGAATAAAATAAATAAATAAATGCTACTTGTGTATATGTATTTCTTGATTATTTATATCAGGGCTTGTATTGTACAGTACAGCCGCAGTGGAGTACGTGACACGTCTTGTGCGCGCTAGAGAGTGTGTCATAAGCACTAGTGCTTGTACTGTACAGTACAGCCGCAGTGGAGTACGTGACGCGTCTTGTGCGCGCTAGAGAGTGTGTCATAAGCACTAGTGCTTGTACTGTACAGTACAGCCGCAGTGGAGTACGTGACGCGTCTTGTGCGCGCTAGAGAGTGTGTCATAAGCACTAGTGCTTGTACTGTACAGTACAGCCGCAGTGGAGTACGTGACGCGTCTTGTGCGCGCTAGAGAGTGTGTCATAAGCACTAGTGCTTGTACTGTACAGTACAGCCGCAGTGGAGTACGTGACACGTCTTGTGCGCGCTAGAGAGTGTGTAATGAGCACTAGTGCTTGTACTGTACAGTACAGCCGCAGTGGAGTACGTGACACGTCTTGTGCGCGCTAGAGAGTGTGTAATGAGCACTAGTGCTTGTACTGTACAGGACAGCCGCAGTGGAGTACGTGACACGTCTTGTGCGCGCTAGAGAGTGTGTAATGAGCACTAGTGCTTGTACTGTACAGGACAGCCGCAGTGGAGTACGTGACACGTCTTGTGCGCGCTAGAGAGTGTGTAATGAGCACTAGTGCTTGTACTGTACAGGACAGCCGCAGTGGAGTACGTGACACGTCTTGTGCGCGCTAGAGAGTGTGTAATGAGCACTAGTGCTTGTACTGTACAGTACAGCCGCAGTGGAGTACGTGACACGTCTTGTGCGCGCTAGAGAGTGTGTAATGAGCACTAGTGCTTGTACTGTACAGTACAGGCCCTGATATAAATAATCAAGAAATACATATACACAAGTAACATTTATTTACTTATTTTATTCAAACAAAAGCTTACGTTATAGTTTACTTAAACTACGTCCTTAACCACGCCGGTCACTGGCCCTAATCGGTGACATACACATGGCGTACTCAATTTCTAGAGGATACGTTTCTAGGAGCGATAAAGCGTACTTTACACTCTGCCGCAACTGCTTGGACGCATGTTAACGTCGACGGATGCCAGCCATGAGCAGGAGCAACTGATATAAATATCCAGCTTACTCTACCCAGCTATCAAAGCTAGGGCCGATTGAGGAGAGGCTTTCTCCCCAAGGTTGCCGTTCATGTAGATACGACAGTTGCGACATGCAGGACAATATGGAATTGTGGGCAAATTAATTAATATTCCGTCTAACGTAAACAAAATGGTGCAAACCCTTTTTTTTTGTTTCGGGGTGGAAAATCTTCATGGATGTCCTCAGCCCTAGGGCGGGCGGAGGGGTCTGTCATACTCTGTGTTCGGTGTTCCGTCTTACACCTACGCCGAGGGTCGCGGGAACTTACAATCCTTCCGCAACCCCCGGCTGGTGCCGGCCCGCCACGGCGGGCCTCTCCTCGTGTCGATGGGGGGAGTAAGGTGTTTGACTCCCCCCGCGACGTCTAAGAGGGGCGCGTGTGGAACACTACGCGCCGCCACCTCGGGTCCGAGTCCGATGTATAGGGGCGACGGACTCGGAGACGTCCGTCGCCCCTGGACCCATTTAGGGGGGGGCTGGAAGAGGGCGTTGTCCGCCCTCCGCCGACGCCCGATGCGCCTGCTGCGGGCCGGGTGAGAGGATGTGATCTCCCTCTCTCTTTCCGCAGCTTCTCCTACTTCTCGCTGCCAACCATCGAATTCACGACAGTCGGCAGCGACAGGTCACTGCCTACTCCAGTGATGAGAACACGGCGCGGCTCCTCCCAAGCGGCACACTCTGCCAGCGTATGTCGCGCCGTATCCTCCCGACAGTCGACGCAGTGGTGACACCGGGCGTCTGGCTCTCTGTTTATGCGACACAGGTACTTCCCGAAGCAACCATGCCCCGAGAGCACCTGCGTCACCCGAAACGACAAGCAGCCGTGCCTCCTCCCGAGCCAAAGGTCGAGCACCGGCCGGACCGCCTCGATGGTGCCGAGGTAGGGCGTGAGAGTCTGCCCCGCCATTCCACCACCAGGACCTCGCAAAGCTGCGACCGACGCTGCTCCATTTGTCACTGCATCGGTCGCTCACCTCGCGCCTGCATTTCCTCGCGCCACCGATACAATGACCCGAGTAATTTCGCCTCCAGGTCCCAGGGCGGGGATCCGGCCAGTGCGCAAGTCGCCTTGTAGGAGATCGTGCGATACTCCCTGATGACTCTGACGGCCATCGCTCTTTGCGGCCTCCACAGAACAGCGATGCTACCGGCCGTCAGGTCAGCCGCCCAGATCGGGGCCCCGTACAGGGCCATCGATCGCACGATCCCCACGTAGTGTCGCCTACAGGCGGCGCTCGGGCCCCCCAGATCGGGAAACAGCGTTAACAGCGCCCCAGCCGCGCCCATCAACTTGGGCGCCAGCCGCCGAAAATGGGGTCCGAAGTCCCACCGACTGTCGAGCACCAATCCCAGGTACTTCATGGTAGGCTCGACAGCAATCTGGACCCCCCGACCACTATGTGTGATCCAGGCTACGGCGCCTTCCAGGGACCATGGAACACCATGGCCTCCGACTTGTTGAGGGCCACCTCCAGGTCGAGGCGCCGTATGCGGCTCACCACCTGTGATACCGCAGCGGTCGCCAGCAACGCTGCCTCCCTGTGCGAACTCCCCCGGGCCGTGACCAGAGTGTCGTCCGCATAGCACGTCAGGTCCACGCCCGGCTGGTGCAAACTCTACCCCGTCATTTAGACGACGAGTATGCGATAAATGTTAATATAAGCGTAGCGCACTTGAAAAGGAAAGTTTTAAGCGTGGCTGCAATATCTCACCAAAAAACCTTTATGTCAACATAACTACATTCGCATCGACTGAGAAAGACTGAAGCAGGAATGCAGAGGCCCAGCGCCAGTCCGCAGCACATCTACGGCTGAGGTGGAAGAGGCAGCCATCGAACCACTTGACTACACACGAGCACCAGAGTCAGTGATCAGTAACGTTCAATAGCATACGATGGTTTGCAATGAGTAGACATTTCGTCTAGATATCGCTCCGCAACAGTGTGTGAGTCCACTCAACATCATCTATGATCGTCACGCTGAAGAATTTAGTTTCCCTACCAAATATCTTGGCGAAGCAAGGCAACTAGCGGAGGGCGTGAGGGGCACCCCGTACGCCATGTGTGTGTCAGAGATTATGGTTTCTCCGCAGCTTGTATTAATTATACAAGGTGGAACAAGACGATTGACATTCCTATAAACCACGTAAAGAAAATCATGTTTTTTGTTTTTTACCCGTATAGAAAAATCAATCAAATCCAATGAATACTTTAGCCACAGGAAATTATTTTTCATTTTCTTGCAGGGCCGACCGTCTAAGGCCACGACTCATTCATGGAAACCTTTAAAAAAAGATTTATCGTAATACCCTTAGAGACTACTCGTTTATTATGTTATAGCTAGCCTGTACTGCCCACTGCTGGAAAAAGGCCAGTTCTGGTCGATTCCTAAGGAAGACATTCAAGTCATCCCGCCATCTACTAGCTAGGGGCTGTATGGTGTTGGCTACGACCCCGTTTCGCGATTTCAGAGCACCAACTCTGTGTTTTACTCTGTGTTTTTTTTTCTGGCCCACCGCTCGTTCATTTACATTATAGTAATTCAATTCTGTCTGCCATATTATCACAATCAGAATAAGCTGGATCTAAATGAGCAAGACATATCAGTTAACTATTAGCAATCGTGCACATATTGTTACCTAACTAACAGATCGATTAACCTATACCAGAAACTAACGTACGCTCAAATACTTTATACTCTTTATTTATAGCGCCGACCATTATTATTATTATTTATTTATTTATCCTCCCACTGGAACGCCATACAGCAATTACACCAACGGAGCAAAAATACGTCAAGTGCTGCTTTCCATCCATCCTGTGCGCGGTGGACATCGAATGGGCGGCGATGGATCACGCATGTACCATACCTCAAGATATAAATAATCATATTTACTCACTTCGAAATACAAATGTGTGTTGTTGGTTATGATGGAGTATGCATTAAAGTTATCAAAGAAGTTATAAAGTAAAAAATCTGACAATGTTAATTAAATATATTTGTACGCCTCTGGGCACAACATAGAGGGTCTACCTCTCTGTAACATCTCGCACACTGTTGTAATTTAACCTATGTTTACAAATAAAGCATTCTGATTCTGATATTACGTTTGCCGAGCGTTTAACTAGAATTGTTATCGTGTTTCCACACCAATAGTGAAAGCCTATCTCTGTCGGCTCCCTGGCGCAATAGAACTAAACAGAGATAATGAAGTTAAACCGACGATGTTACCTAATCGTGAACAGTACAAAACCTACTTAAAGAATAAAATGCCAATATAATAAAATTCAGCCCTGAAAATAAGTGTTTCCCAAATATTCTTCATCATCATCACAATCATGTAGTAGGTTCATAACATTGGAGCAATTCTGCGAAAAAAATTATTTCCACCTTTTCCAAAAGAAAATTTTCAGTTGACAGCTAGGTATTCTCTTTCGAGGAAATACTTCTCATCAAGTTAGATCTGAATGTTGATATATACTCGAGAATTAGTCAAATTGTAATAATGATATTGTAATTTTCCATTATATCATCGAGGCGAATGCTAACTCAGTTTGTGGAACAGTCGAGAAGCTTCCACCACAAATTCGAATCTATTGTTATCAACACTCTAATGGTTTGAGACATTATTCAGTTGTTATTACATGATAAATGTTTGTTTAAGGAATCAGTAATATTTTTTGTGTAGTATAACATCACTATTTATAAGCTTTTACAATGCAACTACATATACAAAGTGGCAGGGACATTGACGCGCAACCTGTTACCATAATTTCGGTATATGATTCTGGACCCCCTGCGTTGAAATTTTACGTTGCTTATTTAAAAAAAAAAAACTAAATAAACATAGCGCGCAGTGGTAAAAGTTCAGAATGCGACGTGCTGCGCGCGACTTCAGCGCCATTTACGCCAGCGACATAATAATACACTACCGAGTAATGGATTCTATCCTCTTAATTATGGTTATAAAATAATGCCAGTAGGTGCTATACCTACTATATATAAAGTAATAAGCGATCTTGCCATACCATATTTCGTTACATCTGGTTTTTGTAAGTGACCAACAGAAATGAAATACTCGTAATTAAAACATTGTTCGTCTTTAAAAACAAATGTCAACATTACATGACACAGGTATTCTTTCAAATGAACGAATGACAGCGGTGAACACGCGGCAAGGACTGCAATCCCGCAAAGTGGGTACGCGCTATGTTGTGGGACTCTTTATGCGGATTTTAAAGTAAAATATATTTTTGTTAACGTAAGTTCTAACCGCAACTGTGATTACAACGATATTCGTAATTAAGCACAGAATAATACTATTTTCTTTTTATAAGCTTAATAATGCAATTTGTTGAACTTGGTCATAATTAAAAACCTCAGTAATTAAATATTTTCCCGTAGCAACTACATTTAGTTGAGGTCTTGCCAATGATCAATTTCAAATATTTCTAGTGTTACTGGTAACTCGACGCATTCCTTGCAGGACGTCATAGTAGGGTTAAAATGTAATAAATTTAGCAACCAAATGTTCTACCGAAATTCAGCAGTTTTTGGGTTAGTTAGATTTTTAGTTTTTAATCATTTGAAGTCAATTTAAAAATGATTTACGGCGCGACTAAGTCATTATCATAGTTGATGCTGTAGCAGATCTTTATCAAAATCAAAAGTTCAAAAATGCCTAGAACCTTAGCAAACATCATTAATGAAACATTTAATTTTTTGTAATTTTTGCTATTACTTACAAAATGTTATCTGGCACAAAAAAAAAATACTACGCCTGATGTACTAATTAATAGTAAAATATCCTTGTCTTATCAGCTATCCAAAAAGGTACGAAAGTTAATACAAAGTCATAGACTACGTTATGAAAATCGTTTTTGATTTAGTACAGGAAAGCGTGCGTCTTACAAAAAGGTGAATATTCGGAAAATGAAATTAAAAAATTTCGTTAACATCGTTATTATTTTTAATCAATATCAATTTAAAAAATTTAATTACACACATTTCACACGTCTTGTTCGATGTGCTGCCCTCGGTTTTGAATACATGTTTATTCGCTTCCTCACTTCGGTTTTTGTGATTCTTGATGTTTTTGTTGCCCTCATCTGGCCCGCCGTATCTGTTATTCTCTCCCTTAGTTCTTCAATTGAATTTACTGGGTTCACATAAACCAGGTCTTTCATATGACTCCAGACGTAAAAATATAGCGGCATCAGATCAGGGCTTCGTGCAGGCCACGGAATTGGCCCAGCGCGGCCTATCCCTCGGTTTGGATAGTTTCCATCCAGCAATTGTCGAATTGTGATTCGGAAGTGGGCTGAACATCCGTCATGTTGATAAATCATGTTTGCTCTTCTTTCTTCCGGTACATCCGTGAGCAGTGCTGTTAAATGATTTCTTAGGAAATCTTCATAAAGTTCCCTATTTAGTGTTCGGGGTAAAAAATGTGGGCCAATTAACTTGTCGTCGATAATACCTATCCAAACATTAAGCGAGAACCTACGCTGGGATGCGGTTGGTTTCAGTTTCTTAGGGTTTGCACCTTCAGTGTCCAGTAATGTATGTTGTGGTAATTTGTCATCACGGTCAAAACATGACTCATCGGTCCACAGAATGTTTTTAAAATGTTTTCGCCTTCGGTGTCGGCAATTAGCATAAAACGACAAAATTCAAGCCGTCTCGGCAGATCTCCCTCTTCTAATAACTGGACGGGTTGGTAGTGGTATGGATATCGGCCTGACAAGTGAACTACAGACCAGACTTTCCACTGTGACATACCAAGCTCACGCGCTACGATGTTTGTCGATATGTTCGGGTCGTCAATAAAACGTTGAAGAATCAGCTCCTCGTCCTCAGCCGTGTATCTCCGGGAACGACCAGTGTCAATTTGCCTGCTTCTTTGGACGCTGTTAGTTTCAGACAATCGACGATAAGTCGATCCGAAGACAGTAACGTGTGGGAGTCGGCGGTTGGGCAGCGTTACCGTCACAAAGTTCGTATTTCAGCGTATTCAGGATTAGAATATGCAGCCATAGTCAGCACTTATGAAGGCACAGAACAGCACAAGAGCAAGATACACGGCAACAGCTTACTACAGCACTGACGAATTTATGAATGATAAATTAACTTAATTGGATTATTCCTAATTATTTTGACATTTAATTGACTAATTTAATTATTTATGATGAGTTAATAACATTATTCCGTAGTAGGTACTGACATTGTTAATTTTTTAATTATAATTTAGATTATTTTAATTTTTTTTTAATCTAAATTATTTGAATAATGGATACACTTATGATTCTTTAATGTTTATAATTATTTGAATAATGGATACATTAATTATTTGATGTTTAAGTATAATTAATCTAATTTGGTAATTCCTAATTATTTAACATTTCATTGACTAATTTAATTATTTATGAATAGTTAATGACATTATTCTGTATTCAAATTCTAATTTTAATGCATAATTATTTGCTATCTATGTAATAACCTACTAATACCCCATTAATATTTGTACGCCGCCAAGGCAAAACATGACTGAATTATCTTTATAGTAACATCTTGCATGCCATGTGTCTGTATACTCATGTTTTGGACAAATAAATGATCTTAATCTCTTAAAAAAAAAAAAAAAAAAAAAAAACAGTTAGGGAAATAACAGTTAGGGATAACAAAACACGAACTTGCGCGACGTAGACTAGAAACTAACTAACGCTGACGACCAGAATTTGCGCAGTCGCACCCCGTGTCATGCCAAGAGAATAATAGCGACCAATCAATCAAAGCTTTCCGAGTGTTTGGAGTTCAAGCGCAGGTCAAATAAAATAAGTAAATAAAACTTTATTTCAGACTAAGGTTATTTTGTTAATTTTGTTAGTATTTTGGTGTTAGTAACAATAGTGCCAGAAGTGAGGAACAAGACTTCTCCCAGGAGATAGGGTCCGTAGGGTCGCTACTGCCCAACAGCTCGCTACATGCTGCCCTGCAGGTTTATGTATCTAGAAAGAAAACAAAAGAAAGAAAATACGGTTATTTGCGGTAAACATGACGCATAAAAAAGAACACAAACACAAAAAGAAACAAGTTGGGAGAAAATATGCGTCACATCCACGTAAAACGGCCATCGCTCAGCATAATGCTGTATCTCTCTTGGTCTGGCTCCTCATCCTAGACCTGTTCCGGCAAAGTAAATTCTACCGGCACAGACCTAGAGTTTGGAGCGCGCAAGCCGCACCACAACATCAACATAGAGATACGGCGGTGAGGTTATTATTATTTTTATTATTATTTCCGATCATCGAAGGACCACAAACCCGGCCGAATCCCGTCGGCTTTCAACCCGCCAGGCTGGCAACACAAATGAACTTCCAATATTATGTTTCGTATGAAATTAATTAAGACATACATAATAATATAAATTGTATTGTAGATTAGGTCGGTTTGCTGTATCGGAGACATGTGAGTAGTGCCCCCGTTACAGTTTCGTAATGAGCGTAAGCCGATTATAGGGATATTGTGGGAAGAAGTCCTCGTATAATTGTGTGCTAGCAACGTTAGTGTTATTGGAAGATACGCATAAGATCTAATGCGAATATAAATTATATCGATGTAATTAAACGCTTAAACTTTGTTTTGTTACTCGTTGTTATGTGACGTTCATGAAAGTATAATTAATTTCCGAGTAGTTTTCTAGTTTTTCTTCAAGAAACACCCGGACAACGACATACATAGATCTATTTTTTACCGATATCGATTTCTGGAATAATCTACTGAAGAAACTTAAACGAGAATATGAAAGGACAGAATTTCGGAAGGCCGGGATGAACCCTAACGCCATCTGGAAATTAATTAATTATTTGGATAAGGGCAAAACATCTCCTTCCTAGTTGATAAAGGTTGGTGGCGATCCTATCCTCTCTATCAATATGATAAACCAATACTTTGCAAATTTTGGCAGTAACTTCGCATCTAAATTTTCTCAGTCTTCACCACATAAGAGCAGTAACTCATAAACTAACTCTACGCCACTAGTAGCAAGCACTTCCCCGACTGCCCCTTGTGAGTCGATGGTTTTGCATGATGTGGATGACGCTGAAATTGAAATAAATGTGCTGTCGGTTTTGACGGAATCCCTACCACAGTTATTAAGGCCACAAGAAATACAATTATCCCCCTCATTTTTAACCAGTGCCTATCCTCTGGTGTTATTCCGGTTGTTTTTAAAACTGCTATAGTCCATCCTATTCACACGGGGGAGACAGGGACCTTGTTTCTAATTACAGGCCTGTATATGTCCTTTCGGCTATCTCAAAAATCTTTGAGAAAATTATGCACGTGAGACTATTAAAATTTCTAGCTAGACACAATAATACCCTGGCCGACAATCAATACGGCTTCAGAGCTGGTAAATCCACAGATGACGCTACCCTGGAACTGTCAAATACAATATTTGAACACCTAAACAATAAGCAAAAGGCTGTCGGTGTCTTTCTCGACCTATCAAAAGCATTCGATACAGTTTCTGTCCCCAAATTAATTCACAAGCTGGAACAGATTGGCATTTGTGGCATTGCTCTTGATATCTTTCATAGCTACCTGACGGGGCGTAAACAGGTTGCTAAAATCGAAACATATATTAGCAATTCAGAAAACATGCCTCAGGGTAGTGTTCTAGGACCAAACCTCTTTCTTATCTATGTCAATGAGCTGTGGCAGCTAACTTTTCCGAACACAAAAATAATCACATATGCGGATGACACAGCTCTTATAACCCATGGTAAGGACTGGCCTGAGACTCGTGAGAAGACAGAGGCTGCTTTGAGGTTAGTCATAATATGGTTAACCTCGAATCTGCTCAGTCTCAATATCTCAAAGACCAACATCATTCCCTTCACCCCGGGAAGTCTTAGCCAACCACCTACGATATTTGGGATCAGGACCCATGTTTGTCCTTACCCAGCGTCCACCACCTGTAACTGTGCTCAGATGGAACGGTCTGATAGTATCAAATCGACACCAGCAATTTATACTACGCTAACTCAAAAAAGCGTACTTTTTACGATTTTTTTATGACATATATAAAAACACATTTGAAGCAACTTGGCATAAAAAAAACGTTTTTACCTAAACTTCGAGTTAGCGTAGTATAAATTGCTGGTGTCGAAATATCTTGGAGTTATATTAGACAATCATCTAAATTGGAAAAAGCAGGTTGACTCTATCGTGGTTCGTGTCAGAAGACTGATTTATTTATTAAAAAAACTTCACGCGGCTGCTGACTTTCAATACCTGAAAACGATTTATTTCGCTATCGCTCAATCAGTTCTCGGTTACTGCATAACTACGTGGGGGGGAACCCACATGACAACCATGTTGCGTTTAGAGAGGGCAGAGAGAGCAGTATTAAAAGTACTCGCGAAGAAACCTATTCGATTTCCGACTACTGAATTATATTTATTTTGTGAGGTTCTCTCAGTAAGACAGCTGTTCGTACTACAAACAGTGCTTAAGAAACACCACCTTCTGCTTTACGTTCCTCAGCACCATACTAAAAAGCGACGCTCTGATAGAATCTGCAAGACTGAGCTCTGCAGGTTTGCGAAAGAGAATCAAAATTTACCCTTTAACAAGGAATATACTGAGAAAAAATTTTACAGTCTGGCTTAAATCCTTGTCCTATGATGAAACTGAGCAACTTGTGGTATTTCAGATAAATTCTCACGCTAGCGGTCTCTCATAATAGACAAATTGCACATCTTATACAGACACACACTCACCTCCTCACACCCCTCACCACACACCCCCCTCACACACAGAAACACTCCAACCCTCACGTCCACTCCACATCATTACCTATATATACAAACTTTTAGTGACTTTTTCTTTTGTAATTTTTAAGTTAATAAAAGACTTCCATAAATGTGAAAGTCTGGAACAAAATTGTCTTCCATATATTTTGTGTTGGGCGCTGATAGCTGCGCCACAGTAATTTACTTTTGCAGCTATCTTTGTGTCTTTTGTTTAGTTATAAGTACCTAAATTCTTCCAAATAAGCAATTTTTTCTGGCTAACGTAGTCAAGAAAGCATTCAGGAATTATCTAACTAAAAAGTAAGCTTCCGAGAAAAACTTTTACTTTAGATTTCTCTTGAATGCAATTTCCAGTTTATCGCTGTTTTCCAACCAATACTTTCCGATATGAAAGAGAATCAATTAATCTTTTCATTATATTTCATTGATGTGTGTAGTATTCAGTTTCAACTCATCAGTTCTCATAATCCATTCACAGCCTATTAAGATTTCCCTTTGTCAATACATCGTACAAATATTTATGTAATTGCCATTGACAGGGTCTGGCACGCTGGTCTACTCAGCAAGCTTCCTGCTTATGGCATCCCTGCTGATTTTTGTAGCTGGATATCAGACTTCCTTAGTGGACGGTTGATCAGAGTAGTCGTTGACGGATGCTCTTCCGACCTTATGGCTATTGATGCCGGAGTTCTTCAGGGGTCTGTTTTCTCTGCAACTCTTTTTCTGTTGCACATCAATGACCTACTTCAACCTGGTATTGTTGGGTACGCAGATGACAGTACAATTTCAGAGAGATACTTGTCCAGCGCGAAAACCAGTGGGACCGAAGTTCATTCCTTAAAAGAGGCCATGGTAGAGCGGACAGATTTGACCTTAAGCCTTGTCTCCGAGTGGGGTGATGATAATCTGGTCTCTTTTAACGCCACCAAAACACAGGCGTGTCTTTTTACAGCTAAAAGGAGTCATTTCGATCAAACTCCTACTTTTTGGGGTACATCTGTTCCTGTAACTGATCGGCTCGAGCTCCTAGGCATGGAGTTGACATCATGTCTCAACTTCGGAGCCACCATCGAGTACAAAGCCCAAACTGCGGCCAAGAAACTGGGCATCCTAAACAGGGTGAAGCGATACTTTACGCCTGGACAGCTTTTCACTCTCTACAAAGCGCAAGTCCGATCCTGCATGGAGTATTGCAGCCACCTTTGGGATGACTCAGCTAAATACCAACTTGCCGCGCTTGACTCGGTGGAGCGCAGAGCTAAGAGGCTCATTGGCGACGTAAGACTGGTGGATACCAAGCTTCACAGCTTGGCTCATCGCCGCAAGGTTGCCTGCTTGTCGGTCTTCTACAGATTGTACTTCGGTGAGTGTGCTCGAGAATTCCACGACCTCATTCCGACTGCCCCCTTCTACCATCGGACATCTAGACGCACTGCAGATTACCATCCCTACCTAGTTGCTATTCCACCAATTTGCACTAAGCGTTTTCAAATGTCTTTTGTGATGCGCACAGCAAAGGAGTGGTACTCTCTGCCTGCGTCTGTGTTTCCGAACGCATACAACCCCGATCTCTTCAAAGTGAGAGTGAACAGGCTTCTTCTGGGTAAGCTCGCTCCATCGTCGACTTGTCTCTGTCATCTCTGACCTATACTAGAGTCAAGAGCAAACCTATCTCAAATAAAAAAAAAATATTTATTACAATATTTGAATGAAGTATGCATTTATTTCGCGGAATTCGTGACCAAATTCACTGGTCATGCAGTATTCTGATGTTATTTTCAAGTGTCGTTCCACTGTGTGTTATATTTTTGTTATTCAAAAAAAAATGGTTTGTGTTATTTGAAAACGTTGCTAAAAATAACTTACTATTACTTGCTTAAAAATACCAGGTACATAATTATTAGTACCTATGTTCTATTTCTGTCTCTCAAAGTACTTTTATGTGCCTCCATTTTGGTAAGTAGACATGTATGTAGAACCCTTTCGTGCGGAGTAGATATTAATTAATGTTTAATTAAGAAAGAGCCCGTCTTGTTCGTGTGTTAATTACATTTAATTAAACAAGTTATGTTCCGATTATTTTCAGTCAGATAACAGAGAAAAAAGAAAGAAAGGATCCACACTAACTTGGAAACACGTGGCTTTTAAATAAAATTGTAATGCATAATAGGCAGCACATAATAGGCAGCACATACTAGGCAGCACATACTAGGCAGCACATAATAGGCAGCACATACTAGGCAGCACATACTAGGCAGCACATACTAGGCAGCACATAATAGGCAGCACATACTAGGCAGCACATACTAGGCAGCACATAATAGGCAGCACATACTAGGCAGCACATACTAGGCAGCACATACTAGGCAGCACATACTAGGCAGCACATAATAGGCAGCACATACTAGGCAGCACATACTAGGCAGCACATAATAGGCAGCACATACTAGGCAGCACATACTAGGCAGCACATAATAGGCAGCACATACTAGGCAGCACATACTAGGCAGCACATACTAGGCAGCACATACTAGGCAGCACATACTAGGCAGCACATACTAGGCAGCACATAATAGGCAGCACATACTAGGCAGCACATACTAGGCAGCACATAATAGGCAGCACATACTAGGCAGCACATACTAGGCAGCACATACTAGGCAGCACATACTAGGCAGCACATAATAGGCAGCACATACTAGGCAGCACATACTAGGCAGCACATACTAGGCAGCACATACTAGGCAGCACATACTAGGCAGCACATACTAGGCAGCACATACTAGGCAGCACATAATAGGCAGCACATACTAGGCAGCACATACTAGGCAGCACATACTAGGCAGCACATACTAGGCAGCACATACTAGGCAGCACATACTAGGCAGCACATACTAGGCAGCACATACTAGGCAGCACATACTAGGCAGCACATACTAGGCAGCACATAATAGAATTATCGCTGAATTGGCTGATGGTATTTGTTTTCCATCCCGTAAGTCCTGCTTTTGTATTACAAGGCTATGGTTTCCTAGAATTGCTGACCATCCTTTTATTGTGTGGGATAATTGTAGCAGCTTGCCATGATGGTTGTAGAACACTTTGGTTACGTTGTTTTCTTGTCGCTAGCGTCTTATGCCCGTGTTCACTAGCACTAGACGGCAGCAGTGCGGCAACTCCAGTCATTCTAAGAACGATCGCATTCGAATCTTAGCCACAATATGTCACAAATTGTATAGCGTGTACCTACATTTTGACATTTGATTGTCGCTGAGATGAGATTGTGACTAGATTTTGAACGTTTTTATTTACGCGAATTGGCCTAACAATATTCACAACAACTGTCAAAAATATAGATTTTCAAGCTTACGAGTTGCCTACTGTGAAACAAATGGTGAAACGGGAGTGGTTGCTTAAAGATCTGCCGATCTATTCTGTAAACATCACACCGTGAGCACTTAGGTGAAGTGAGTTTGAAGTTAGCTCAATCCCTAGTAGAGTAAGGTGGGATGACAGTTCACATCACGCTCACTTCACCTAAATTTTCACGGTGGGATCTTTACAGAATAGCACCACTGCTTACGTTTGGCATTACCTAAATTTGCGTTTCTTTGCTTGACGTCAGTGGAAACGGATGTTAGATTTCCTCAGAAATTAAATATATTCAGCTAGCACTGGAATCACAACCATTACATAGTCGTATAACCACGAGTAATATGTAAGCGTCCAAGCAAAAAGGATCCAGTTCTCGGCATTTCTCCCAAGATACAGGCAAATGCCTAGTTTGGGGGTCACCGTCTGTTCTATTCTTGTACAAATTGTGATTAATAAATAAATAAATTTGAAATTTAGTTTCCGCAGTTTTGTAATGTTGGGTGAGCATTTCTCGATTTTAATTGATTATTATTTAATGCTCAATTATCAACAAGTTCATATAGTAGATGACTTTATATGATGTTTCTAAGTACCAGAAAATATACTAAGTTGTACCAAAAATCAAATGCTTTTTCTCAAATCAAGCTTTGAAAATGCTTTTTCTCAAATCAAGTTTTTCAGAGTTTCAACTACAAATGTCTGATAAAAAAAAATGTCAGTTTTTGAATATTTTTTAAATTCTAATTATCAATTGACTATTCTATATACCGAATCTGGTCTTAACTCAATACCCGACTACTGGACCCTTTTAGCTTGGATGCCCACTTACATACCTAGGTACTTTAAATTCCTTACCAACATATAGATCTATCTTACTAAAAAAAAACCAATTACATTTTGCGAGATCAATCAACAAAAGTACATCATCGTTCAAACGAAAAAGGTAATAACAAAATAATATTGGCATTTAAAGAATCCGTCCGATTTGATCGCCGCCGCCCGCTACGAAACACGTCGGCAGGAAATGAACGCCTGCGCCACCGCGCAAACATGATACATTTTGCGTTTACACCCAGGAATTTCGTATTTAATTAAGGCACTTTTTATAAGTAGCCTCTCAAATGTATTTATTTTGCGAATCAAATTATTCGTAGTCATGGAAGTTAGAGTAAATATTTAAAATTCATATGTCATAGGCTGAGAATCAGCACTTTTTGAACGTCAAAATAACATAAGACAGCTCCCAAAACGCCCGCCACTTCCCAGTGCTTTAGCTGGGAAGAAGTGGCGCAACAAAGTCCTCAGCCCCAACTCCAATATTTAAAAGAGCACTTTCGGCGTGGGTGTAAATAACATTCAAAAATACAATACGTCAGTAGGCGCCAAAAATATGGAGTTATTATTTGATACTCCACATTTGATTTCAGCGGCTATATCGTCCTCAGTCATGGACAGACTTTGTATGATTGTAGTATTTAGTTGGCAAGGGTTTTTAACAGCGATGCAAAGTAACTATTGCAGTGGTCCAGAAATATACTGACGGATCCAGCGGAAGACATTAGTTCTTGTGGGGGAGCGCTTTCCTTCGTTGGCATCTCGGTTATATCTTTAATAGTTCTCCATAATTTCTTAGAGATGTGCTGATTTTTTTGAAGTTGTCTGCAGTCGTAATCATTCCTTACTTTTTAAGAAGATATCAGGCAGTTCCTTTACCTCTTGTAAGAAACGTTCAGTGTTTCGTTTTTCTGGTCTTGTTTGACTTGCTAGTTTGTCTTTAAAGCGCATGCAACGCACCAAACCGGGTGTAATCCATGGTTTCATTATAATTTTTTTCGACTTTTCCTTAGATTTTGGGTGTCTGTTGAGGTAACTGCAACGAGGATATCTTCCAAGGCTTTGAGTGCTTCATTGATATCTTGACTACAAGTGACAGGAGACCAATCTTCGTTGTCAAGATCTGATTATTACAGCTTTTCATAATCGACTTTTTCAATCATTTTTTGATTAAGTATGTCACTATATTTTTATACTTTTTTATTAATCTATTTTTGTTTGTTTTATTATAAATGGGTTTTAAATGTAAATAACGTTTCCGTGTACATGACTTTTTTTAAGCTTTCGGTAACCACAAAGTATTATTTTTTCCATTCGACGTTTTTATAAATTATTTTATTTTATTTTATTTATTCAGGACAAAAAACAGTTACACGCTACAGATTATAAAGAAATACTTAATAAATAATAATAATATTGTATGGGAAAACATGGTTTATAAAACAGTTGCACTGTGCCATGAAATATCTGAAATGTATCTTCCAAATTATCCATACAGTCACAAAACTGACGTATGGTTTCTTCATGACAGTCCTTTTAATACTCAAACCAACTTAGCATAGATTTAGATTTATTAGTAGTTACTGTAAGGGTCTGCTCTGTCTCAGAATCATATAGCGCCAGGTGATGAACTTCACCTTTAGTTTGTTTGATATTGCTCGCCTTACTTAAACAAATGACGTCAACTTCTTTAGTATTCAGAGAGAATTCATTAAGTGCCACCGTTAGTTCGTCTATCTTATTAAAAATACCTGCAATGTTTTGATGAAACATTATCAGACTGGATTTCCTGTGAGTTATGAAAAAATGGAGCATTTGATTTAAGGGAAGGTTCTTTTATATTTGACTGACTAGACATTTTCATTTTATTGAATAGAAATTGGATAGTTCCTTTCTTAAATGTTTTTTTGGATTACCGTTAATTTGCTTTTGGTTTTAAGTTTTGTAATAATATAGAATGGTAACCTTCTTATTTTTCTCTGGCATTTGGGATATGGATGGCTTATTTTCAATGAAAACACCTGGCTGTGATTGGTATTTTGTTATATTGGAAAAAGTCAAGAATATTTCAATGTAGGTCATATAATCAATTTCTATATTAACTTAGAACTTAGTATACTCGTAAAGTCATTAATTTTATTCAGAAAAACATTTCGATCGTTCAGTTGAATTAATTTACAATTAATATAATTTTTCACAATCAGATACTATGTCTATGTCTATTAAGTATGTATTCATTAAGATATGAGTTGTATATTAGTAGTTGTTTCGTTGTACATTTGTTATGAAAAGATGCCAAAATCATCATTTCACTTACCTTGCCTACTTTCAAGCATTCGTTTAGCCAGATGTTGAGCTTGCTCGTCACCAATGATGTAAATCATTCTCCTTTTTTTATTTTTATTATTTTCGTTCTTCTTGTTTACCTCTTCAGCTAAGGTTTAAGACTTCATTGTTTTTTGTTCACAGACGCTTCCAACTATAGTAGGTAAAGTCCAGGTCGATGGGCTAGGTAAATTATTAATCAGAAACTCAGTTTTGTTGCCGTTATTTGTTAATATGTCTGTTCTGATGTAATCCGATATTTGGTTGACTAACCGTTTTTAGTATGAGTTTTAGGTGTTTCAGTGTGAGTTGTTCTACCAGAGTGATTAATTTGGCCTCGGGATCTTAACGTTCGTCAGTTTCTTAAGCAGAGGTGTTAAAACCTTGTTTTGTGGTGTGAATGGTGTGAACACTGGGCTCATTGTCAAGGATTCACTTGACACTTTTTTCTGGAGATGTATTTGTTTGTTGTTGTCCTCTAATTTCTGCTTGAGACTGTTGCAGTCGTAGTTCAGATTTGCTATTTCTTCGTGCGCAGTAGAAAGTTCCAAACGAAGATCTTTAACCTGTTAGTTTAAATGCCGAAAGTCAGTCAGGCTTAGGCCGGTGCTTGTAAGCATACTTTTCGTCGACAGATCTAGTACCTCCGTATCAGACACTTCAGAAAAAGTTAGGCTAAGCAGTTTGCGATCCATGGTCAGTGTAGATAGTGTAGATAGTGTAGATAGTGTAGATAGTGTAGATAGTGTAGATAGTGTAGATAGTGTAGATAGTGTAGATAGTGTAGATAGTGTAGATAGTGTAGATAGTGTAGATAGTGTAGATAGTGTAGATAGTGTAGATAGTGTAGATAGTGTAGATAGTGTAGATAGATCGCATTTAGATTTATTTCTTCTTATTGCTTTTTTAAAAGTAATGTTTCCCATGACATGTTCCGTTGTTGAACTAAACAACCGAGATTTAACACTGGCAACACTTGGTAATTGCTTCGTCGGTAAAGCAGATGAACTTATAGCTACCTATCTTCTATGGATAATAGATGGCGTTAGTGTGTTTTTGTGATTCATCTGATATCGGATTCGTAATACAAATATTTGTTATCAGTTCGTTTTTAGTTCATTATTTAGGTTTTGAGAAACAGGAATCATAGGATAATGTATCTGAGTTTGTCGGCCGTGGCCTTTATAGATATTCAACTCAGTTTTTAGGTCCACACTCAATAAACAGTAATTTCAACGGTTCTTACTGCACTTTATGTAAAACCTCTGACCTAGACTAGAGTCAAGAGCAAACCTATCTCATATTTAAAAAAGAAGCGGTATATTTGAAATCCACCCAGTCTAGGTTGAAGATAACACTCGCACCACTGTATTGTCACTTTATTTATTTATTTATTTATTTATTACACCCTGGAGGACTTACAGCTTAAACTAACTAAAAATAGAAGCCAACATAAACTACGGAAAGCCAATTACAAATCCTCACGTATAGTGACAGACTTAAAATTAAGAAGTGAGCATATCAAAATTTTCACAGTGATTACAGCTTATTAAAATTATACAGTTTATTAAACAAGTTAATTGCAAGGATCAACGAGTATTAACTAGAAACCTTTAGTTAACAAAAATAAGTACTAAGTGATAAAAATATTATAAACATTTCCGAAAACTAGGGATACAATTAAAATGCTACTTGAAAAACTTGAGGCTTATGCGTCCTCTGGCCGACGCCACGCTAGTCGTGAAGGGATCAAAGTCATACTGCTCACATATATTATTGAACTGTCTACCCGCTCGTATAATAAAACTATTCTGTCTGTAATTTGTTGATGCTAGAGGCACACGTAAGGGTGGGTTATTGCGGAATAATTTTTGCGGTACATTAAAGTGAAATTTAGATAGAAGTTCGGGGCTGTCAATATTGTTATTGAAGATTTTTAATACGTACAGAAAGTCGGCAATCTCACGTCGATCTTTGAGAGGTAATAAATGATATTTCTTACAGAGTCGAAGATAATCGACGGAGTGATAAGGAATTTTTTGATGAAAACAAAGATATTTAATGAAACGTCTTTGGATGTTTTCTATGCGGTCGATGTACTTGTGGTAACGTGGGTTCCATATCTGAGACGCATACTCAAGCTGACTTCTAACAAAGGTGCAATACAAAATTTTTAGTGTTTTAGCGTTATTAAAGCACTTAGAGAGACGCATAATAAACCCAAGCAATTTAGAGGCTTTTTTGATAATAGTGTCAATGTGGGTGTCAAAAACTAATTTGCTATCTTGATGAACACCTAAGTCACGAATGGTATCACACCTTGGCAAAGTCTGGCCCGATAAGATGTAGGTGGTGACTAGAGCGGCACGTTTCCTAGTGTAAGTAATTACTGAACACTTAGATGGATTCAGATCGAGTTTATTAGCCCTACAGTAGTCTTCAAGACGGTATAGATCAGCCTGAAGTGCAAATCCATCTTCAACCGATGATATTTTGGCAAAGATTTTCATGTCATCGGCGAAACACAGCAATTTGGATGATTGCAGGCACAGATCGATGTCGTTCACATAGATCACAAATAAAAAGGGCCCAAGTAACGAACCCTGAGGCACTCCGCTAGGCACTGAGACCCAACTGGATATGTAATTATTGATCACTACAGCCTGCGATCTATTATTAATATATGAGGAAAACCACCTCAAGAGGTCCCCACGAATACCTATAGAGCTTAACTTCTTGATCAAAGTGTCGTGATCAATACGATCGAATGCTTTGCTATAGTCAGTATAAACCACATCGACCTGGCTACCATCATCCATAGCCTTTGTAATAAAATCATTAAACAAAATCAGATTAGAAGTTGTAGACCGTCCCCTCAAAAAACCATGCTGGAAGGAGCTAAGCGAGGACGCAAGAGCAGGGTATAACTGATTATAGATAATACGCTCAAATAATTTAGCTATAATGCACAATTTAGAAATGGGCCTATAGTTAGTAACTTCAGTTTTAGACCCCTTCTTATGGATCGGTGTAATAAACGCAGATTTCCACACTCTGGGGACAACACCTTGAGATAAGGATTTGGAAAACAGAATAGAGATAGGTAATGCAATAGAAGTAGCACATTCAATAAGAAATTTAGACGATATTTTATCAGGACCAGCTCCTTTGGATGGGTCAAGACTGCGGAGTAGGTCGGTCACAACATCAATTTTGATTTCAATGTTAGAAATATCAGAGGGAGCCACAGTAGTGTTCGAAGAGGAAACAGGGGCTATGTTGGGACTATTTGTTGAGCTGGGCTCGAGAAAGGTGGAAAGGAAATAAGAGGAAAAAGCCTCACAAATGGAATCACCAGTGAGTAATAATTCATTATTGTATTTTAGTTATGTGTATGTTTATGTACTGGTCTTTTGTATTTTTGTCCGCAAATAATAACATAATAATATTATTTAAATAAAAATTAAAAAGGTGAATGGTTACTTGCTCAGTGTTGCCACGTCTCTGTGTTATGGTGATGATGGTGTGTTCGGGTTTTGTGATGGTAAATGTGTCTGTCCACGAGACTGTGTTCGTGCGGCGGATGCTGCGCGCGTGTGTGAGGTAACGATTGATGTTTTGTTGCCATTTTGCAGTTTTCTGACAATGCTGCAGGTATTCAAGTTTGCAGCTTTCTGAAGTGTCTGATATGTGTAGGGTGGTAAATCGAGTGTTTTGAAGACTGCTGGAGGTGTTTAGGTATTACAACATTTTGTTGTTGATAATACTATAGGAATTATGGTAAGCCACGTATGTCCCACCGTACGCCAAAGGACCACTCTTACTAGTCGATATTTCTATGTCCTCGGTCCTCGTCTTTATAACAAAGTAAACAAACAACTCATTATTTACGAGTATTCATTCTCAAATTGCACATTGCTGCTATGTGATTGTCTGTTAAAACTTTCATATAGTGATACTGAAAGTCTTCTTGTATAACCGATCTAGTTCTACAGTGAAATCTGTACACCTAGACGCAATCACACACACACACCACACAACACACTTACACAACACACCTACACAGCACACTCTCACCTACAGTTACTTTCTTTTAATTACCAACCAGATCGCTCCTAGCGATAAGACCGCCCATTGTGTCACCCCTATAGAATTTGTACTTTTATATCTGTAATATGTATGGTGTACATAATAAAGAGTATTCTATCTATCTACCAACTTGTTCCTTCTTTTTCATGTATCCTTTTATTACCTATTAGCTTTTTCCAACAAACACCGGCTTACATACATTTTCAATACGTTGACTCATTTTAAACGGAAGGCCCTGTCTCCTGTGATACAGTTTTATTAACTATACAGGATACAGGTGAGCTTTACCACTAAGTTTAGTACTGTATTATATTGCATAGTTTTTGCTTATCAATAACTGGTGGACAAATAATTTGTAATACTGTTTTTAATATTAATCATTATTAATTATGGTGACATTGCTTAGCCATCACATTCGGCTGATTTCTATTTTAAGAGTTGTCTGCTATAGTATTCTGGAGGTTGTGTGTATTATGAACGGCTATATCTATGATTTGTGCAGTTTTGTTAATTTTATCTAACAACTTTTTGGTAATTGCGAGTTCCTATTACCTGGTCCTGAATCGTTATCATGAACCCTTCTGTCTCAGGGAACTAATATTATTATGTTTTAAAGTTAAAAATCTTTGAATATATTGTACTTCTTGATAAGATAAGATAAGATAATAATATTTTATTTGCATAAAACATGGTATACAAGATGGTAATATGAATACACTGGTAGGTTCTACATGTTTTGCTTCATGAATATAAGCGTGCAAATTTACATACAACAACAACATACAACCACTGTCATCGTCCGATTTTATGCTCTAGAAACTCCTTGACACTGTAAAAACTATTAGCAGATAACCATTTATATAATTTACTTTTGAACAATCTTTTATTTAATATTTTAAATTCCTCTGGTATCTTATTGTATATCCGGACACACATAAACATGCAGCTTTTATTATACTTATATAGCTTGTTCACTTATATTTTCTTTAAAATTGAGCGCATAGTTCCTTTCAGCGTTTTTCTCTCTGAACTTTAGTTCAAAATCTACACAAACTGGCTAGAAAAGAAATTGACCCCATTTATCTAAGTTTGCACCCAAGACACGACTACAAGGCGTACAGCCCCACATTCCACTTGGGTGGAATGATCGCCAGCGGCAATGCTCTTTGAGTATCCTCGTTTTCAAATGTTTCATAGTTCTTTTGCTGTTGTTTAGGGCTCGAAATACGATATTCTATGGAAAACGAGAGAACATGATGGAAACAAACTGCGTTTTTTCTTATTTCTTTATTACTACTTTTAAACAAATTATAATGTGTTCAATTAATAATATCACCATCCACCCATTATAATCGAGAGTAGAGAGATTTAAGAAATAGTCCTAAGTTATTTTAATTTCACAAATTTTGTTACTAGCTATTTCATTGCTAAAACTTAGTGAAAAGTACCTAGATTGAAAAATAAAACTTTATCTTTAAAAGTTGGCCGAAAACTAATTGCCTTGGCCCAGGTCTGTCATTGCTTTGGGCACGCCACAATTATGGCAAAAAGTCCCCTCTTTGAGGAGTGGCTGGACAGGCGCCACGGCGTCCTCACCTTCCGTCTGACGTCTGACCTCACCCAACACGGGTGCTTTGGGAGGTACCTGTTTCGGATAAGGCGGGAGGAAACGCCCGGGTGTCACCACTGTGTGGATCGTCCGGAGGACACGGTGGAGCATACGGTGGAGGCTTGCCCGGCTTGGGCGGGGCACCGCCGTGTCCTCGTGGAAGCGACCGGCGGCGGCGATCTCTCGCATCCGGCTCTGGTCCAGGTCATGGTACGGAGCGAGAGTAAATGGGAAGCCATCACCTCCTTCTGTGAGGCAGTAATGCTCGCGAAGGAGGAGGCGGAACGCGTGAGGGAGAGGCAAGCTTTGCGCCCTCACGCCCCTAGTCGCCGCAGGAGACACCCTGGGAGTCGGGAATTGGTAGCCGATTCCCGGCCACGGTAGGCGCAGGCTTGCGGCCAGCGAGCAATGGGTAGCTCGTAGTCCGGTAAGGACCAGGCCCGAGTCCACGGCGCGTTGTGTTCCATTAAAACGCGCTAATTGACATCTGTCAGTTTTGCCCTGTTTATGCTTGCGTTTCGTACACAGTTATAACAAGTTACGGGTTGTATACCTAATTGGTTTCGAGAAAGAACTGACCAACTCCATGCACTTATATAAATATACCTTCATCATGTGATTCTCCTGTCCTTATCTCAATTTATTTGGGGTCGGCGCAGCATAAATAAATAAATATACCTTGCAAGAAGAAAATGCGTAGATGTGTTGTTTAAAAGAAAAACGTTTACATGATCAAAGAAATAACAAAGAGGGCTCATGCAAAAACAGTTATGATTGTTTGTTGAATCTTCCAAAAGAGAAATGCTTAGCTTAGCAACAATGCTTCCGTTTTCTTCAAACATAGAAATAAACTCTGTTTTTGTGTATATTTAAGTAGAAGGACATTGAATCGCTTCTAGTTCGCAGCAGTTAAATCACTGACGTGCGGTTGAGTGTACTACCTCGTGGTGCATCTACATTATATTAAAAGGTTTTTACTTTACATTCAGCCATAGTCTTCAAAGTTAAACACATGAAATATCTACTGTAGATCAACAATGGGCTAGGACTTTTTTTTCTATATTTAAAACTTTCAGTGCCGCTGATACGCCCCTCGTGTTTTGAAACTTTCATTAATATTTTGAAAATTAAGCTGTATTTCATGTTCAAATTCACTGTGTAAAATAATTACGCGACAAGTCGGTAAATTTTTGAGGTCGCCCGGGTATAAAAAACATTTTTTTTAATGTTGCTAAAATAATGTCATAATGCAGTGCCGCTAACCCACGCAGCGTGTTTAAAGAAAATGAACGAGTTAAACGATCCCTTATCTCATATTAACCCACGCGGCGTGTTTTAAGAAAATGAACGAGTTAAACGATCCCTTATCTCATATTAACCCACGCGGCGTGTTTAAAGAAAATGAACGAGTTAAACGATCCCTTATCTCATATTAACCCACGCGGCGTGTTTAAAGAAAATGAACGAGTTAAACGATCTCTTATCTCATATTAATCGCAGGAACTTAACTCACTATCCATTTTAACCTTGTCTTTTCCATGGCAGGTAATTGCAATGCAAAGTGGCAAGTTCCGCGGGACATTGACGTGAAGAGAGCACGCGGAACTGATAGATGAGCACGGAACACGCGGGCGCGCGCACACAACATGGCGTCTTTCAAAGGTAAGTGGAACCAACCAAGTGCTTCTCCAGACAAGAAGTTTAGCAAGCAAGGCGGCTTTACTCGGGATTTTACGCCGAGACATGATTATACTCTGTTCCAAAAGTACTTATCTGATGAATGTGTAAACAAACCCTGTTCAGGTTAAATTCTTGCGCATTCACTCACTGAATGAAATTAGAAACAAATTCATCTATATCTAGAAGGTTTCAACTTGAATTGTATTTGAACAATCATCGACAGAAATTAAGTTATAAAATAAATCTCAATTGCCAAATTAAATTCAATATTTTATTTAAATCAGATTCTTTTATTTAGAACAGACCATACTTAACAATAAAGCAATATCATTAAAGCAATAGTCCAGACTGATTACAGACACAGACATGGCTTCATAGTCATTGTGAGGCATCATAATAACAGACTTTCTAAACCTTGTGACACCGCGTGGTAAACTAAGTCCTAGTAATGAGAACACCAAGGATTAATTAAGTATGTTTACAAACAGCATTGAAAACCAAATTACCGAAAATTGGTCCATGTCTCTAGGGCCCACTTGCACGTTCAAATAACTCGGAGTTAACAGCTAACTCAGGGTTAATCTAATGAGATTAACCCTGAGTTAGCTGTTAACTCCGAGTTATTTAGAATAACCCATGAAAGTGCAAGTGGGCCTAGGAAATGTTTGTGTTATTAGAACTGAATTTCCAATATACCTACAAGCTCTTAACGAAATTTCAAGCGGTAACACTCGACGGTTAGGAACCGCTCCAAAGCATTAGCATGCTAAATATCAATCGTCTATAACTTCTCGTCACATAACGCCACAGGACAGATGAAACTGTATTGCATCAAAAGTCCTGCTGCCACCTTAATGATAGGCTAATATTTTACCACGGGTACAAAAACACACACTAAACAATTCAGATTTAAAATTGTGCAACGATTTAGATACAATCTTAACATAGTATTCAAGAGAAGTCTAGTTCATATGTATAAAGTAAAAGTTTACTACTGGAATTTTATGTAGACATAGGTATGCCTCTAATAACAATGTTCTTTGAACGTGAACCCCACGGTAAACATTTCTCGTTCCGTGATATGTTGCTAAGCGAGCCCGTGATGAGAGGCAGTGACCGAGTGTCCATAGTAACAGAAACTGAAACACAACTAGTTACTATGCTCGTATCATCACGAACACTTGACATTATTATTTTTTCAGAAATGTACACAATTGCAGTCAGTATATTTTTACTAAAGATTTATTTATTCTATCAAGCAGGTTTTATAACCCGGCGTATAGTGCTTCACTCAAGGTAAAATAAATAAATAAATAGGTATTTATTCAGAATTAAATTTGGTAAAGGTAATGGTTGTTCCTACTTACCGAGCTATGTTCGTAAAAAATAGTGTTGCTATTATAGAAATTAATGTTAGGATTAGGTATCGAAAATGAAAAAGAAATATTATCAAATTTCAAACGGATCAGCAATTGCGGTATCTATAGATAGGATGCTTGAACTCGAGGTCCAAATTCTCGACACAACCAGGTTTCTACACCAGCTTATTGTGCTACTCCTCACACTCGTCCATTACCTCCAGATTACAATTACGACTTTTAAGCCGATACTGGGCTCGGCTTGTGTCGCCAGAACTCCTTATCAGCTACCACCACTTGTCTGACGTTGTATACGTATTAATTTAAGTATCTACATACAAGATAATATAATTATGTTTTACCAAGTAAATTAAAAAGGGTACTGTGTGAATAGAGGTGAACAATATTCTTATTACAGAGAAAATAAACAAGTGTGAGCTTTACCAAAAAAAGTTTTCAGCGGTAACAATGCCACGCTACTTATTTCCGCAGACAAGTTCATTGCTTATTGTGGTTTGGAGGTTGTTCCTGTGATACTCGTATTATGAGTATGTGACCCTTATGCCTCTGGTCGGACTTGACTTGCATACATTTAGCTATAGTGAGTTATCACGCACGCGCAGTAGGTATTTACTCACTAATAAAGTGTAATATGTAGATTTAATATTGCTAAAAAAACTATTTTCTTAATTTTTGACTGAGAATTAGGAGAAAATAGATATTGAATCTGCCACTTTCATCATAAATCCTGCCTTCCCTGTCGTGCGACAATTGTCAGTGAGCTTAAATAAGAGATCGGGATAAAGACAGATAGAAATAAAGATAAAGCAAGATAGTTTCAGACTACAGCGAAGTGTGTAACGCATAGTTGTTTAAACGCATAGGGATATTTAAGCGAGGTATAGAATAACTTATGCGTATGACAATATGATTGAAATTTTAATGATGATGGCTAACGGCCGAACACAATAACCTATTTATTTATTAAAGAACACCAACAGCATATATATACATTCAACATTGTTTTATAAAAGCATTTAGGAAAGTATTACTGCTAATGTATACACAAGTTATAGGTGTACATAACATTTAAAGAAATAAGACATTGGACAGAAGCTGCTTATAAACTAAAAGTAAAATTTTAAACAGAGTTATTTAACGACAGTAAAATAAAATACAAGAGAATACAAATTAATGAAGGACGTGAACATAACATGTAATTCAAATACATTATTCTACAGTATAACAGAAATTATGTGACTAAATGATAATAGTTAAGTATTTTTTTTCGAATGCCGGTCAAGAAGTCATGAAATATGCCCAGGTTTGAATTTAAGTTTTGGTTGAGCATGTTGTAATGGTTAATAGTTCTTATTAGCGGACCATGGGCACCGATATTGGTACGACAGAATGGAGAACAAAATGTGTTAGTTAGGACAGTGCGGGGTCTCTTACGTGGAACTGTGATGGGAACCTCTGCAAGGAGGTGACTACAATCAATCTTACCGTTAACAATTTTGTGCAAAAATGAAATATTAAGCATTACTCGACGGTCACGGAGAGAAGTCATTTTGAAGAAGGAAAGTCGCTGGTTATATGGGTATCTATGAGAAATACCACAAGTGCTAAACGCCAAGGAGCGTGTGAACATACGTTGTATACGTTCAATGCGTTGAGAGTGAACAGCATAAGACGGGCTCCACGCTGTACATGCGTATTCTAAGTTACTTCTTACTAATGTTTTGAATAGAAGTAACTTAGTTTGGGGTCGCCTGAAACAGTTGGCGTTACGTTTTTAGTAAATGACATGTCGCTATTGTTGATATCTCGAAGGCCTTTGACAGGGTCTGGCACGCTGGTCTACTCAGCAAGCTTCTCGATTATAGCATCCCATCTGATTTTTGTAGTTGGATGTCAGACTTCCTTAGCGAACGGTCGATCAGAGTAGTCATTGACGGCTGCTCTTCCGACCTTATGGCTATTGATGCCGGAGTTCCTCAGGGGTCTGTTCTCTCTGCAACTCTTTTCCTGCTGCACATCAATGACTTACTTCAGCCTGGTATTGTTGGGTACGCAATAATCTGGTCTTTTTTAACGCCACCAAAACACAGGCGTGTCTTTTTACCGCTAAAAGGAGTCGTTTCGACCAAACTCCTACTTTTCGGGGTACATCTGTTCCTGTAACTGATCGGCTCGAGCTCCTTGGCATAGAGTTGACATTATGTTTCAACTTCAGTATGGACATTCTAAATAGGGCGAAGCGGTACTGTACGCTTGGACAGCTTTTAACCCTATACAAAGCGCAAGTCCGATCCTGCATGGAGTATTGCAGCTACCTTTGGAATGGCTCAGCCAAATCAAAAAAAAAAAAAAAAAACAACTTGCCGCGCTTGACTCAGTGGAACGCAGAGCTAAGAGGCTCACAAAACTGGTGGATGCCAAGCTTTACAGCTTGGCTTATCGCCGCAAGGTTGTGTGCTTGTCGGTCTTCTACAGATTGTACTTTGGTGAGTGTGCTCAAGAACTCCACAACCTCATTCCGCCGGCCCCCTTCTATCAGCGGACATCTAGACGCACTGCAGGTTACCATCCTTACCTAGTTGCTATCCCACTAATTCGCACTAAGCGTTTCCAAATGTCTTTTGTGATGCGCACAGCAAAGGAGTGGAACTCTGTGCTTGCATCTGTGTTTCCGAACGCATGCAACCCTGATCTCTCAAAGTGAAAGTGAACAGGCTTCTTCTGGGTAAGCTCGCTTCATCGTCGGCTTTGTCTCTATCACCTCTGACCTAGACTAAAGTCAAGAGCAAACCTATCTTAAATAAATAAAAAATAGACAGTATAATTCTATCTGTCTGTCTGTATTGGACTGCCTCGTTGGTCTAGTGGTCGCAAGCGCTACTGCTGAGCATGAGGTCCTGGGTTTGATTCCCAGGTCGGGCAGTGTTATATTGGGTTTTTCTATCTGGAATTTCTCAGTAGCAGCCCGGAGTTTGGATTTGTGCCCGGTAGATGGCAATAGGCTCGCTCCCTGTTACATGGGACTTAAAAATAACTGGCGAAATGTGGGTGTACTATAGGTACACCTCTGCCTAACCCTTCGGGGAAACAAGGCGTGATGTTATGTTAATTCTATCTGTCCTTATGTCAGGTAGATTCTATAATCTAATAAAAATTATTGGGACATTTTCTATCTCCACTATGCCAAAACTGGTGATAGATAGGTTATTGGGTTCGGCCGTAAGGACGTCGCGGCATGCCTAAGGATACCGGGGCATCATTGCCGTTAAATTTAAATTTTATTGTCATACTATAAAGTTATATTTCTATTCGTCGCATAACAATCAGTTGGCGTGCCGTGCCGCCAGTGGGTGCCGGCCCTAATGCAATGGTGATGGTGTGGTGATGTAATCATCGTAGATTACCCACAGAGCCGGATGCGTCGCTGCTACCAGCACATCCCTCAGTCAACAATAACGACTTCAGAGATTTGCTAACTCAACAAACAAAGGCTGATTTTAATGCTACAATTTGTTTATACTTTCATGAATGCAAATGCTAACAGGTATGAGGATTCTTTTTGTACAGAAACAAAAGTAATGAGAAAATGTCGAAAGATGAAGAAGGTTTGACCACTGCCACAATATGTTTGAGTAACATTTAGAAGAAGAGGATGAGTATGGACATATAATAATAATATTTATTATTTTAGATAATATTTTCAGAAGACAAAGTAGGACGTATATTTTCAGGATTATCAATCAATTTATTGATCGAAAAATTTTGACACCTACGATACAATTTTTTTAGAACACACAAACAAAATTATGTTTGTTTTAGAGTCATCCGGAGAAACTAAATAAACAAAACGAATTGCCTGTGTATCAAATTGTGAGCAATGTTCTTTCAATATTCAAACATTTTTAATATCACTCCGATAAGTCGGTTTTGTAACTCTGTCGGGACAACTTTTGTCGCACAAAAAAGTACTCGAGGTTTTATGGAACAAATTGTTTCATGAAATACAGCTTTAATCATTTAGTTTTCGAGGATTTTATTTATTGGTTTTTTTTTTTTAACACGATCCAATTGTTTCCGAAACGCTTTTAAACCAAATCGTCATAAAATCTCTATACGAACCTAAAGGGCCCAAAAATTGTGAAATATAAATATTTTGTTATATAATATACCTACGTACATTATTTTCCTATTGTTTAAATTACTTCCAAACTTCAGTACTGAAACCCTTATTTACTTCAACACATCACTGCATAAACAATTGAATGTTTCTCCCCCAAAGTCGTCTAAAGTCGGCACTCTTTCGAAACAACGGGTTAACGGGTTATTTATATTTATGTTGTACATGTACATACATAAATAGGAATTTCTGAACAACAACAACAGACTGCACTACACTAAAGTACAATGTCTTGGATGACCTTACATAACGTATGCGATAGCGCCACGTTGGCGACGACGCACCAAGTTTAAGGTAATCCGGCACGGAAACTAGTTAAAGACCTTAAATTAATTCGTACCCAGTTGTAGCTACATGCTCTGAATATTAAGGATTTTCTCAAGTCAATTATTACGAAAAATGTTTACCCCCACGAATAACTAGATATTCCAAAATTCTGGTCATCTTGAGTGATTTTGGTCCACAAGCAAGTCAGCCAGTGCGAGGTCTTTTATCATCTAAAACTTGGATCAAGCTTGTCTATTATCATTTTCAAAGCATTTTTATGCCACATTGATTTAACAATTAATCATAGTCACTAAAATACGGTGCATCGCTGAAAATTAACAATTCTGCGTATGTTACCCTTTGCTGTCACAACATTTTTAATATTCCTCTTTTCCACTAATGCATTGAAACCAACTAAGACTCAAATCCAAACTGTTGACCAATGCATTTGTAAACTTCGGTTATCTGCAAACCATTCCACTTATGTTCCACATTTCATATTCAAAAACTTGGTACCCAAAATGACTAGGTCTCCGTTTTAGTCCCCAACATGTTCCCAACTCAATCAAAGTGCTATCTGTTTGAGCGTGTTGAGCTATGTTGAGCGTGTTGAGCTTGTTGAGCTATGTCAGCACACAAGCGTAATTAAGCGCTCTTAATGGTCGTCCAACGTGTCAACTTGCACAACTCGAAACTTTCAGCTGTCGCGCTGTTGACTTTTATATAGTTCGGTTTATGAGGTTCTTGACTTGGGCTGGTTGCTTTCGCGGACGGTGTTTGTATTTGGTTTTGCTATCAGCAAGGAGAATGTATGGGATACGTTTTAGCACTTTGTCTTTACGGGATAGTGATTCCGTAAGTAAAGTCGAACTACGTGTAGGTTTTATTGACCTGTGTCACCGTCTACGCCTTTGGCAACTTGATTAGTTCTGGGTATTATATCCGTTAAAATATTGTCGTTAATAAAAGTTACGAGTTTTAAAAACTCGGTCCATTTCTATGTCCAGTGGCTTGTCAATTTGTAACTTCATTGTAATCGACGAGGTCGGAAAAGCAAAAATGTATGAAGCGAGGAACGACGCCAACGGCACACTTTATATAGTTGTACAGCGCTGGGATTTGCGCAAATATGTACAGGCAGCAAAAATATGTACAGGCAGCAAAAAAATAAATAAAATCAAGCCAGAGGTGTAACTGCTTTTCCGATGCAATCAGCGTATTGTTTCATTTTCCATGGGATTCGCATTTACATGCAGCTGAAAGTTCCTCGGATATTTTAACAACATAAAAATACAAATATTTCAATTCAAACCTTCACTGCATAAATCTTATGTGTTTTATAATAGGTACCTAATCTTATATACATTTCTTAGTCCACTCTTCATTTTCAACTGAATCCTTTATCCTAACAAAATCCCTTTACACTTGGTTTGTTACGCACATTCTGTTATCTCGTTAGCACAAAATATATTCACCTCTAATTCCCTCAAACACACCTGTGTAATTATACACACTTGTATTTAAGCGAATTTCGCTAAATATATACAGAATGAAACATTATCCGTGAGCGCTAAGACAATATCGTTTTAACAATTTTGTAATTAACACCCTCTTACAAACGTGTAGTCTTACTTACAATGGGGGACAAGCTTAGAGTAGCACTTCAATATTGATTTTTTTTTATTGGATTAGTCAAATGCCGAAGATAATTTGTAGCTAAATCTTCTTTGGCGACGGTGAGGACGTTACACAAGGGTGCTTTATGAACAATAGCTTTTAATTACTTACCGCAACCAGCGTTTACCTATATTCCACGAAGGACGGTCAGTACGCGTTGGTGATTTAAGATCATTGTGCTTATTTAGTGGGTGGGTGGGTAGTAGGTAAGTAAACTGACTTCACACGTGGAAGTTATTTTTAACTTACTTACAATTGTCGTATCGACATGAAACTTTGTACGTACGAGTATATGTAGTTCGGAGGACAATAATACTATAATTTTGTATTTTGGAACTGATCTGATGATGGAACCAGGAGGTAGACAGTGACACTCTTCAGTCGCTTCTAGTAAGCCCCTCGAGATTGGGCTCATATGATTCGTTTTGATGAATCCAATATATTGCACTTGGTGTTGAGGGTCTGATGATGGAGCTAGGAGGTGGAAATGAAACTCTTCAGTAGCTACTAGTAAACTCCTCGCGTTTGGGCTCATATGATTCGTTTTGACGAGTCCAATAAATTGGGCTTGGTGTTGAGGGTCTGATGTTGGAGTCAAGAGGTGGATTTATAAAAACGAGGAAAGATTCTAGACAATTCGTAAAAAGCATTCTACTTCAGCCATAAATCATGTAACAGCATAAACAGTCCTTGTAAACAAGAACCTAACAGTCATCTCTCACAAGTTGCGAGCACACTTAGATGAACTGAAGTAACATTTAACTGAAGTAAGGGACATTGTTTTGTAGTGGTTGTAAGAAACGGCCTGAAACCCTTCGCTATTTATGTTAACTGTTCTTACTACAAAGTTAGTTTTGATGAGCCGTGTTGGTCCTGTTAAGTACTTTCTTGAACACGACGTAATTCTCTCATTTTAATTATTTTACTCGAGTTTTTTATCTTCAGTTTTTATTATGATTATGCAAAACTCGGATATAATTGAGAGGATAGCATCATAATGGTGATCACAGATTTGTTCATCAAGCGTTGTCGATGCTCCATTGTTTTAGATCTTTAAGAAGGTTTTGTTTAAGGTGATATCAGACGCTTCGTTTGAGTGAATGTTCTTTTTGTTTCATTCCACGTTCACGCGACATCGGCAACAATACATAGGAATTAACTTTCATCTTTTCTTTATGATTCATTTGTCCAATCACTTGGTAGGTTCAGGAAGTATTCAAGTGGCGAGTGAAAAATGCCGAGTGAGAAAACCAACATCGGATCGGCTCACTCGTGAATTAATTTTTCACTTTTGATTCATTTTGTGTTTAGACCCTTAGTTCCCAAAGTGGTTCAGGTGGACCCCCATGGGTCAACGCAGCCAACGCAAATTTCCATAGTTAGTTCTAATCTTCACATTTTTTGTCGAGTTTTGGCAGTATGCTAGAAATGTAGCTGCAGAGGGTCCACCGGTCCATTGACGAGGTCCGCTAGGGCCGATGCCAGCGAGGGTCGCGGGACGTTCGAAAGATTTACCGTGGCCCCGGCACAGGCAACTGAAGGAACACGGGTGGGTTTTAGTCAGTAAAAGTCTGACACGCCATCCCGCTCCGCCCAGAGCGGGATAAGGCATTTGATAATTTCCCATCCAAAAAAAAAGGGGGTCCACCGAAACCAGCAAAATTTTAAAAGTGGTCTATGAGAAAAAAAGTTTGAGAACCTCTGGTTTAGATGCTTCACTTCGATTGACAGATGCCGAATGAAAGGCAAAGATGAACAAAAAGTGAAGTGTATGATTTCTGCTTTATATCTAGCGCAAGACCCTGACAGACTACCTAAACGTGAAAGCTTTCTATCTGTCTTTGAAGATATTCTTCTCATTCTTGCCTAAGTTTTCATACATGTTCACCTGCCTACAGATACTAATTGTAAGCTTAATCCCCATAATCCTATCTTAGCTCAATGTGGAATATTAACTATATTAATATTATTACTAAACGCAATTAGCAAGAGATACAATAGAATTAATTACCTACACTAATAATAAGGCATTTGAATAGTATTTAGTGGCGCGGTGCACAATTTTCACGCCAGTGTACAACATACGTCTCGGCGCAGACGGCTCGTATACATTGAAGATAATCGTATGTATACTGCTCTAAACACGTACGATGGTAACACGACCGCAATATAACAAAGTGCAGAAGTCGTACTAGATTACCTACGAAAAATTTATAAAGAAAGAAGATGGCAAAAATAAATAAGAGAACAATCAATAAATATAAAATAATAGCAGCCACACACCCAGACTTCTCCATAATAAATATAAAATAATAGCAGCCACACACCCAGACTTCTCCATAATAAATATAAAATAACAGCAGCCACACACCCAGACTTCTCCATAATAAATATAAAATAATAGCAGCCACACACCCAGACTTCTCCATAATAAATATAAAATAATAGCAGCCACACACCCAGACTTCTCCTTAATAAATATAAAATAATAGCAGCCACACACCCAGACTTCTCCTTAATAAATATAAAATAATAGCAGCCACATACCCAGACTTCTCCTTAATAAATATAAAATAATAGCAGCCACACACCCAGACTTCTCCTCAATAAAATATAAAATAATAGCAGCCACACACCCAGACTTCTCCTTAATAAATATAAAATAATAGCAGCCACACACCCAGACTTCTCCTTAATAAATATAAAATAATAGCAGCCACACACCCAGACTTCTCCTTAATAAATATAAAATAATAGAAGCCACACACCCAGACTTCTCCTTAATAAATATAAAATAATAGCAGCCACACACCCAGACTTCTCCTTAATAAATATAAAATAATAGAAGCCACACACCCAGCCTTCTCCCTAGCAAGTATATTTGAGTCATCTTCTAGTCTAACAAGAAACAGATCCATAAAGATTGCTTGTACTTTCAATCTACTGTCTAATCTGCTGTTTAGACTTTTGATGTGTGACCATGCTTGTCAAATGAACGAAAGTTTAATAAAGTCAAGAATTTTGTTAACCCAGTATCTGGTAGCAGCAGGGAGCACTAACCTAACAAAAAGTACTAGGCTTACATGAATTCAAGATAGTATTTCAATCATTAGTATTATCCCAATAATAGAATCATGGCACAGTTACCTTATGTTCATAACCTTTTTTTTTTGGATGGGAAATCATCAAATGACTTGTCCCGCTCTGGGCGGAGCGGGAGGGCGTGTCAGACTTTTACTGACTAAAACCCACCCGTGTTCCTTCAGTGGGTTTAACACATAGGATACTTATCGTCCCGGTAGTACGTTGCATGTAATACATAAGACGGTATTGCTCACGACACGACACCTTGAACACAATTAAATTCTGAGCAGTAAACCTAACAGAATTTACTAGGCTTGCATGAATTCACGATAATATGTATTTACACTTCTCGTAAAAATTACGCGCGGACGAAGTCGCGGGCAGAAGGTAGCTATGTAAAATAAAACTGAAGTAGAATGTGATAGGATGATTATTTGTGTGTATTGAATGAACCCTCTGCGTCTCAGTCATATGTGGTACCTCGGAGTGAACAAACTGTGGCCCTTAGCGTGACATTCAGTGTAATAACTTTAGTTCTAATTGAACCACCTGAGAGGTTAGTCATCGTGTCCTTTATTATTTACACCAGGATTATAGAACTTATTATGAGTACTTTTGTGTATTGTTATTTACTTGTTTAGTTCTAACTTCATAACAACTTCATCGTATGAAGTTGGAGCTGTTTTGTTAGTATCCCCTAGAGGATTATGATATTAATCTAGATGATATTTTCTTTGTGTGGTGAACCAGCTAGACCGATCTCATAGTTAATATAGTTATAGTTAGTAAAGGGATACTCCGAAAAAAAAGAATTTACTGAATTAAATAACTTTTGTATCGTTGGGTACTATCTTTATTCAGGTTAAATGAAACTTATAAACAATACTGAGTCATCGGTTTTATTAGTTGAAAAGAAAGCTGTATTTAAATATGGGAAAATTAAGTTAACACAAAACAAATACATAACTAATTGTTGTCTTGTGTATCAATCTATGATGCCAATGAATACACGAACAAAAGCTAACCGAACCAATAACAATAATATTGTAAGTATAAAGACTAAACGATTATTACACCTGACTCCATTGTAAACAAGCTTCAATTAGACAAACTATAATATATAAAACAAACTAGAATTATTTCTATAATAATGTACAGTACATTAAAAGCTTTGTTTATCCACAAAACTATTTTGAGGGGAAGTTTGTTGAATCCGTACAATGTGGCGTACAGAAATAGTTGTCGTACCGATATGTAACTTGTGAGCACCTACCCTGGCAATAAATAACAGTATGTTTTAAAACAAGCTGTAACACTCGAGTCTATAAATATTAATTGAAAATGATATAAGGGATTAGTAGATATGCAGATCGCTTACCTACTTCTTTTGGTTTTTAACAGATGTGTGCGAGCTCTAAACTACTGAGCCGTCAAAACTATCTCCTGAGAATGTAAACTGCACAAGTTGCCTGCACACCTAACTCTTTTTCTGTGCACCTCCTAATATCAAACGTCATTTTGACATCCTCGAAGGACGGAAAGCGTTATGTACCACCGATGATGACCCAAATATTGTCTTATAAAATCGCATAGGGAGCCAAAACTCGATACAAATCGCAAAACAACCGATACTGAAAGAAAGATATGGTTAAGATACAAGCACGTACCCACTCATAACTCCTCTTGTGCGGTACTAGTGCCCGCTAACGTTTTTGTTTGCTCCATTGAGTTCCTTCCTCAAACATTACTATCACGACGCTAGAGTAAGTTGGTGAATGTAAAGTTACATGTGTCAGACAGAGATGGAATGGCAAGATGGAGCACGCAAAGGTTGGAACACGTAGATTGCTCTATGGAGACATAAAGTACGGTCAGCAGGGAAGATAGTTGCTTCTTATTGTATTATAGAGTTACCACTTATTTGTCTGAAGTATGTTGTTTGTGGTTGACAGAAGCTTTAATCAGTAGAGTCATTGGCCAAACAGAATATAATACGTCAGTTTACCTACTCACCACAATCTAGCAGTTGTCACCATGAATGTAACTTACATACCAACATTTTTTCAATTGAAAATAATATAAATCTATACTTATACAGCTGAAGAGTTTGTTTGTTTGGTTGAACGCGCTAATCTCAGGAACTACTGGTTCGAATTGAAAAATTTGTTTAGTGTTAGATAGCCCATTTATCGAGGAAGGCTATATAACATCACGCTACGACTAATAGGAGCGGAGCATCAATGAAAAATGTTGCAAAAACGGGGAAAATTTATTCCTTTTGAGAGCTTCCGTTGCGTGCGCTGCGGACACGGTTACGCAAAAATTATGTATGATGGAATTGTTCCTCTTAAAAAGTTCTAAAAAAAAAGCCCGCGATAGCGTATGTATGATAATCAAAGTTGTTATAAAATAATGCATTATTTGCGAAGGTGTTTTCATAAACATGGTATTAATCCTTATGCAATATTTTGTAACAATACTTTGATTTAAAAGAGTGTCCGTGGAGTTTCTTGCCCGTTCTTCTCCATAGAGATCTACGCTTTGGAATGGGCAACTAGCTTGAACTTTCTAACTACCTGACCGACTGTTTGACAATTCAAGAGTGCCTGTAGTTGGATTATTTGAAATAAATGCTTTGAGATTGAAAAAATCCAAATAAATAGTTTTATAATCAAGGTTGATTAAGCACATGCAAATTTCTTTTTAAATTATTCGAATCGGACATTTCGTTTAGAAAGTACGACGGGTATAAAAGACATTTCGTTTAGAAAGTACGACGGGTATAAAAGACATTTCATTTAGAAAGTACGACGGGTATAAAAGACATTTCATTTAGAAAGTACGACGGGTATAAAAGACATTTCGTTTAGAAAGTACGACGGGTATAAAAGACATTTCGTTTAGAAAGTACGACGGGTATAAAAGACATTTCGTTTAGAAAGTACGACGGGTATAAAAGACATTTCGTTTAGAAAGTACGACGGGTATAAAAGACATTTCGTTTAGAAAGTACGACGGGTATAAAAGTTCTTAAAGTAAGAAAAATGCGCTTAGTCTATTAGTTACGTACACATTTTATTTTGTATTGACTGTTTGAACGCGCTAATCTCTGTCACTACCAGTCGGATTTGAAAAATTCTTTTTGCATTTAAAGCCCATTCTTGAGGAAGGCTATAGGGTATGTAACATTACGCTAGGGCCCTTAGAAGCCGAGCAAAAATAAAAAAAAGTAAGAACTAGCGCTAATCGAAAACGAAGTAAAGCGCGGGCAGGCGATGCGATGTGATGGGGTGGGTCGGGGGAATGAGAAATTTCACGCAGCCGAAGTCGCGAGTGGAAGCTATTGTTACTATAAATTACATGATTCATGTTGAGAGGACAAGTGAAAGGCGACTATCAAAAGGTATTAAGAAGTCAGGAGCGAGTCGCCCGGAGGAGACGCCGGGAGGAGCATCACCTTTGTTCGTATTTTTCTGTTCCTTCTTGTTTATATGTGTGCACAAATGGTTAAATAAATAAATAGACATAAAGTTACATTATTGGTGATTTTCATCAGAAAGGTTAGGTGCGTAATACTCGCAACCGGCGTGCGTGTATGACCAGATGTATGAACATAAACGAGGCTCATAGCAGGTGGCGTTCTGTAGTTTCTGCCTACCCCCGTGGGAAGAAGGCGTGAGTTTATGTATGTACATATGTATGTACTATATGTATATCCATGTCCATGATTACAGTTGTATGTGCGATAAAAATTAAAGTATTTGTTCAACATGTCGCTCTTTAAACAACTCTATAGACAGAAACGTAATTTATAGTTTTCCAATAACGCATGCATTACAATATACATTACAATATACAAAAGGTAATGCCGAATATTTCTTGCAAAACATTTTCACACTGAAAGATAACTTAACACCACAAAATATGAGGTAAATGAAAAATATTTCACCATCTGTGTAAATGTGATTATATCTTTAGTAACTGACTGACATAAAATTCACAAACAAAAGAGAAAATATGGTATTTTCGTTTTACTATAGAAACTTATTTAATGTGACTTTGACATGCGGTAAGTTACTGTTAATTAAAAATACTAAAAAAGAACGTCATGAAAATACTTACACCCAGAATGTAAAAAGATAATATGTGAATGTTTCCGCTGTCTCTACACAAGCCGCTTACGTTCAAAGAATGTGGTCATGTGTTTCTATTTCTTTTGAGTTTATCTTTTAGCGCTTTTCTGTGCAACTTCGAGTCTTTTGTACATTGTGTTTCTTTGTATGCTCTATATATATGTATATATATATATCTCGAGAATGTTCGGAACGGTCGTCCAGCTGTCTTCTCGTGATCTAGTGTAGTAGTCTGACGCTTGCTGTTAATTATTTAGGAAAAAACTGTGAGATATTTATTTTGTTAAATTTAAATTATCGCGAAACCACAAACATATCATATGGAGATGTATACTGAAATAGCGATTAGGAATTTTTGTGCAGCAAGCGGCATATAACTTGAGAAACAGAAGCGATTATAAACCTAAAGATGGTCGCCTAAACAGTCACCGTGAAGTGTTGTTCATATGAGGGAACGTATAACGTAGGTATGTATGGTATCAGAGGGTCATGGCCATCCGGCTAGCCCGAGGATACCGCACGGCCCCGGTGAGGCGGCGAACCGCCTTGCCGGATTGCCGCCATGGGATCTGGAGGCAAAAGTCCTCGCGTACATGTGGGAGTGGCGTGAGGAGGCAAAACACCGGGGCGTAACTCCGCGGACAGAGCTCCGGCGGTATCTCATGGCGTTATGGAGAGTGCGATTGTCGCAACCCAGTGCTGGGCACGCCACAATTGCGGCGATAAGTCCCCTTTTTGAGGAGTGGCCGGAGAGGCGACATGGCGTCCTCACCTTCCGTCTGACGCAGGTCCTCACCAGACACGGGTGCTTCGGGAGGTACCTGTTCCGGATAAGGCGGGAGGAAACGCCCGGGTATCACCACTGCGTGGATCGCCCGGAGGACACAGTGGAGCATACGGTGGAGGTCTGCCCGGCTTGGGCGGAGCACGGCCGTGTCCTCGCAGAAGCGAACGGTAGCGACGATCTCTCGCGTCCGGCCCTGGTCCAGGACATGGTATGGAGCTAAAGTACATGGGATGCCATCACCGCCTTCTGCGAAGCAGTAATGTTCGCGAAGGAGGAGGCAGAACTCGTGAGGGAGAGGCAATCTTTGCGCCCTCACGCCCCTAGTCGCTGCAGGAGACACCCTGGGCGTCGGGAATTGGCAGCTGATTGCCGGCCACCGTAGGCGCGGGCTTGCGGACGGCGAGCATTGGGTAGCTCGTCATCCGGTAAGGACCAGGCCCGGGAAATGGCGCGTTGTGTTCCACGCGCGCCTCAAAGAGATGTCCGCACTATTGATGGGGTCCGCTAGGGCCGATGCCAGCTAGGGTTGCAGGATGTTCGAAAGAGTTACCGTGGCCCTGGCACAGGCAACTGAAGGAACACGGGTGGGTTTTAGTCAGTAAAAGTCTGATACGCCCTCCCGCTCCGCCCAGAGCGGGACAAGTCATTTGATGATTTTCCGTCCAAAAAAAAAAAAAGTTATGTATGGTATGGAGTAGTTACCGTGCAACAGTTCGAGTTTACAGTAGTATCATAATTGTATACCAATACGCGCATGTTGTGTGAGGCGAAGTAGGACACGGGCAATTGCGGCAATTCCAGCGATGGATTAACCTAGAGCAGGCTATTGTCAACTATTAGGAGTAGTGCAATAAATTGTATATCTAACAATAGGGGGAAATTGCTTGCGGCCATTTGTACGTACCTATTTACCGCGCATTTTTTGGTCAGAATATAGGTATTTCAATAACACTGCTGAAACTGAAATTTGGATACATACACAAAACAAAACTCAGACAAGCCACACATCAAAAGTGTCTAGTATTTTTTAAAATATTTTATAGCCCAATTGAAATTAAATTAAATATATATTTAGATTGATTAAATAAAATGTTTTCGTATGTGTAGATTGACGAAGTACTCTCTGCTTTTGCATTAATAAATACTTTCCGCGATTTTTGCATATAAATAGGTACTGGATTTTTCAGCTTAGTTAATCCTGACAATAAAATGTGATAAAAGATTGCGTAAAATAAACAATTAGTAGTCTGTATTTCCACCGTTAACGCGTATAATACAATCGCGGCGATATGAGTTAATCCAAATCATGTTGCGTCATGTTGCGTTATGTTGCGTCATGTTGCGTCATGGCCGCCCACGTCCGTTGTAACAGGCGAAAAAGGTTTTCTGTTGTGTCTACGGTATCCATATTTGGCAGAGCTCTTCTTTGAAGCATATCCCAAGCGTGCTCGATGGGATTCAAGTCTGGCGATTGAGCAGGCCATGGTAGGTCGTTGATATTAGCTGCGGCAAGTGTCTTTGCAACGACTCTGGCAGTGTGTGGCAGTGTGTGGTGCTTATTTGTGCATTATCATGCATAAATAAGCAGAAGTGAAGTACTAAAATGGGTCCGCAAAGGAATGACAACATCTCATACAATCGTTTCAGCGTAAATCTGTGCATTGAGATTGTCTCTTATCCAAATCAGTTCGGTTCTTCCGCCGATCCAAATACCCGCCCATATCATGATTGTTCTAACACTGTATGCATTACTCTCCTGGCATGATTTTAAACGTTCTTCGCATCCAGGGGACCTTAAATACCGAGTACCTCTAGTATCTGACCTCATACCAAAGCGAGATTCGTCAGAAAAACACACAAAACGCCACTCTTCTTCTGTCCATTTTTTGTGCCACGAAAAAAAAACGTCTGGCTAGCTCAAGAGTTTCACCAGTCAGTGAAAAAATCGGATTCAGAATAAACCTTGTAGATGATTGTTAAAAAAAAATTAATATCACTAAAAACGTGCTGAAAGCACTGCCGTACTTTGATAACTTTAGCGTAAATAAGAAGTCGCCTAATTTATACTGTACTTAAATAAAGACAACAAAGAACAGTGAACCCACAGATTTATATATAGGTCTTAAAATTTACAACAACAACAACAAACACGTAGTGTCCTGTTCCAGCTCGTAGCTTATCAACGAGAGGCTAAAAAGCAGCAATAGCCCAAAGGCTAAAGTGCAGACCGGCGCGAGGTCGTGAGTTCAGTCGCCACATATTGCACTCCCAGCACAGGCATATTTAATTTTGAAGCAGAAGTTAACAAAAATAATAGAACTAAGATATCTATTAATACTTACCAGTCACAAAATGAGCCAATCATAAGAATCCACGCCCGTACCACAGCAATACTGCACCACTGACAGTTCCCACTCCATCGCAGACCAGGATAATATGTCACCATTACGTCTTCATAAATATGTAAAAGGAAGTGTTTCATTAAATCATTCCGTCGCGCCGTGATGAAACATTCATACTTCGGAGATCGGGACCAAGGATCGATTGAAGTGACTCGGAATGTCGGGTGTTATAGGTAATATCTAGCAATAACAGAATTTGTCCTCTCTAATTGTCCAAGTTACTCCACAGGCAACGCTAGGGCTGGCACTTGGCATAGCCTAGCTGTGTGGTGATTGGGCTGAGACGTTGATTGCCATAATTATGTTCATGTAAATCTTGGTTGTTGCAATTTCTCGGTAGTAAAAGATCATTTGATTTTTATAAGGGACTTAAAGAAAAAGTACTAATAAATATGTCTAGTGTCACGAGCTCGATTTAGGAAAAAACAGCTTAACACTTAATGCATTTTTAACAAAACAAAATGTAACTCCTGTTTTTGCCAGGTTATTTAAAAAAATATTTTCTCAGCATTAATATTGTCGCGAGCGATAATAATGCTGAGACTAAAAATCATGGCATTTTGCAATTCAAATGACATTCTAAAAAATATCTGATGCGATGGAAACTTGCTCTTTTGAATCTAATGAAACAATAAATTACTATGAATATGAAATACGAATTTGTTGAAACAAGTTGAGTGTCAACCCTAAAGTCTCCGATTTGGATTTATTACTGCCGTGAACCGCTGCTGGTATTATTGAAATTGAATTTTAATGGAATTTCTCTCTTAATAAGGGAATTCAACTTTACGAAATATCCAAAAGACGTTCTACTTACCAAACTTTTACGTATGAGTAAATTACACGTACATTTGTTGAGTAATGGCAAGCGTGGTTTATGAGTGTATTGGTGTCGGTTCGATGGCGAGATGAGACAAAGAAAATATGGATTTTTTTATGTAAGAAATTTCTGTAGTTTTAAATATTATCGTCCATAAAAGTAGTATTAGAAATTCTAGTACGTTTCCGAGATTCAACACGTCGCTAGCTTCACACGACGCTAACCATGTTTCATACTGTGTGTAAGCAATTCACGCCGAGTTCGCGGTGGTGTGGCAGAGTGGACCAATCTAATAACCATTAGGCATCCTTCCCTGTCTATGTGGTTATGGAGGCCCACCACTGGAGGGTTTTATTATATTGTTTCTGACGTGTAGTTCCACGTATAGGTATTCGGTATAAAAATAGGCCACTTTCTGTGGAAGCTAGATTGTCGTTGCGTGAAATGGATGGGCAGCGGTGTTCAATTGCGATTATTTGCTTTCTTTTATTTACCCACAAAGACTTTAAAATAGTTCATGGAGACATTTTAGGATGTCATTAAACCTGAAATTTTACATGGACACTAATTTGAAAACACCTTAATTGCTACCTTACAAAATCGGTGTCATTGAAAGACAGGTCACATACTTAATAGCTCTCTCCTAAGGGCCAGGTTTACAATAGTCTGCTATAGAAAGCCAGCTTGAACCCAACAGCCCTATTATTTCCTCCAGCGAAGATTTATTGGCATCATGAAGCGTATATTGAGATATTGTGCCTTTCTGGACTCCGTCTCAATATTCAGTCGCTTGAAGCTAGCCAGCGGGTACTTCAGAAGGCTTGTGTTTGAATACAGTTTAATGTATTGGTTTGCTTTGCTTTTGGATATAATGAAATAACGAGAAAACTAATTATGTTTAATGTCCTTTTCGAGTTTGGGAAAATACATCGTGAGCATTGTCGGTGGGTAGTTCGATTTTGTTTTGGTGACTTGATGTCTCTTGATCTACCTACGCCGCATCAAATGAAGGATGTGAATTTACTTTCGCTACTAAAAACTTAATACAAAGATAATCATCTATTTATAAATGACGACCATACTGCTGTTGTCTTTTCTGGGAATTCTTGGCTTGATGTTGCCAGAAGTGCTGAAGCTGGTATGACCCAAATAGCTGAATGACTCAAAAATGCCTGCTCACAGTTAAGATAGCTAAAATTAATTACATATGTATCAGTATATCACACAATACACAACCAAATACAGATATTAACATAAGAGCACATACATGCGACGATGAATTATAATAAGTCGTTGTTCTGTGTTATTGTTATGTATGAGACTTATATAATTTAGATTATGTAGTATGTTACAGAAGTTCCTTATTATGTTAATTTAATATTGTACGTATATAAATACCAAACTATCGCATTAGGTTAATCCTGTTATGTAGTTAATTAGCTAATTATAAATAAATGAAAATAACTGTCAATGTCCAATACTAGTCAAAGTGTCACAAACTAAGATGAAATATCTTGGTGTTATTAACTCTACACCTAATGCCTGCACCAGGTTATGATAACCACACGCATACACTCTGATTCATGCGTGTGCACATTCACACACCCTCTCATTCGCACTCACACACGAGGGTGTGTGAGTGCGCGCAGGCATGTTTAGCTTTAATTCTCTCTTTTTATATTATTGTTTCCTTTAGTATCTACATTTTCATAAAACAAGTAAATGATACTTATTTATATTATGCAAGAGCGGAGTTTCCTAAGACACGCTTATCTACTTAAAAGGGGGCTCCGGTCACTAGTTGTTAATGGTTACTAATTAAAATAATAAACCTTTTTTTAATTTTTTTCATAAATGAAACAGTTACGATGAAGTGGGTTTTTGTAACTAGTTGTTGGTACATTGACAAACCATACTGGGTACCTGTTCTAAAGTCATCGTAGGGCTAAAACGTAACTCGCAAGGCTTCAAAGTATCTGAAAAGATGATACAAATTAAAAAAAAACCATTAAAATATAAAATGATATACTTAAAACGAACTACGAAAACCCCTTTGTTAAACAACAAAGGCATGATGGACGATCAGGAGAGTTACCTTGGACCTCCAGCCTCAGGTACTAGCTGAGACATAACTCATCGCTTTGCATAAATCAGCGAGATTCGATTAAAGTAGGGTCTCAGCCGACCACGTTATGTCCTCCCGTTTGAACAGCTTGGCTATATTAAATCCATGATCAAATTAAAGGATAATAGATAATAATGTAAGGAAGGTTCACATTTTCATCAAAATATTTCATTTCTTACCTAAGAGTGATATTATAATATCAATGTCGTCTAACATCATGAATGTAAGTAGTTTTACCAACTGCATACCATAATGTTAAAGCTATGGATGTGACCTGTGGAATAAGTACCGTAACAATTTGAACCAATTTTTTCCATAGGTCTCGGAATAAAACATTTTTTTATTCTTTTTTAAAAATTGACAACTTGCTTTACAAATTTTTTTAACATTATTTTTTAATTTTGGTTTTTGGTTATAGCTGTGGAATGCATGTGGTATCATATGCAAATAACATTTAAAATTTAATATTAAAAGTGACAAGGAAAAATGTGTTTATTTCAAATTTCAACTCAAATCTCTAGAAAATTATGTGACAAGTCACATAATTTCACCACCACCACCCCAAGGGGTGCGAATGGTGTACAAAAATGTACCACACTGTCGGAGCCTATTACTTTAGAAACTTGCCCAGATGATGCATATTTTAAAATAGTATAATAATAATTGATTCCATTATTTAAAAAAAGTAATAATATCCATTTCTATTAAAAAAAAATCGCGAAAAAAATATTAGGTTGGGGAAAGTCTTTTCACATTATAGTATGTATGAACTTGTAATAAAAGCTCTTTGGCTAAACTATTTGTATCGGGCTGGTGTTGGTATCATTGAAAGTTTAAATTTTAAAGAACATAATTCCAAATTCAAATTAGGAAAATGTGTGATTTTCATTTGTTTTTCGTACTGTCAAGATGAGTGAATCTAATGAAGAAATTCGGTACATTTTAAAATTTTACTACAAAAAAGGTAAAAATGCAACGCAAGCCGCGAAAAAAATTTGCGATGTTTATGGACCTGGTGCAGTGTCTGTGAGAGTAGCACAAATTTGGTTTAAGCGTTTTCAATCCGGAAATTTTGATGTCAAAGATGCACGTCGCTCTGGTCGCCCTATTACGGATAAAATGGATGCCATTTTTGAAAAAGTGGAGCAAGATCGGCATATCAGTAGTTACGACGTAGCTGAAGAACTGGGAATTGACCACAAAACAGTTTTGGCGCATTTGAAAAAAACTGGGTACACAAAAAAGCTCGATATTTGGGTACCTCACGAGCTCACTGAAAGAAACCTAATGAACCGTGTACCTACTCATTTGTGATTCTTTATTACGACGTAATGAAACCGAACCATTTTTAAAGAAGCTGATAACTGGTGATGAAAAGTGGATCACGTACGACAAGAACGTGTGAAAAAGGTCGTGGTCAAAGGCCGGTCAGGCTTCACAGACTGTGGCGAAACCCGGGTTAACTCGCAACAAGGTGATGCTGTGTGTGTGGTGGGATTGGAAGGGCATTATTCATTATGAGCTGTTACCACCAGGCAGGACCATCGATTCTGAACTCTACTGCGAACAACTGATGAGATTATAGGAAGAAGTTGAGAGAAAGCGGCCGGAATTAATCAACAGAAGGGGTGTGGTTTTTCATCATGATAACGCTAGACCTCACACATCTTTAGCCACTCAGCAAAAATTAAGAGAGTTTGGCTGGGAGGTGTTAATGCATCCGCCGTATAGTCCTGACCTTGCACCTTCAGATTTCCACCTGTTTCGGTCTCTTCAGAATTCTTTAGGCAGTGTCAGGTTAACATCACGAGAGGACTGCCAAAACCACTTGTCGCGGTATTTTGATCAGAAGTCCCAAAATTTCTATAGCAATGGTACGAGTATCATGTCCCTACCTACAAGATGGCAAAAAGTTATCGAACAAAATGGTACCTACATACTTTAGTTAAATGTGAATAAACTATATTAAAAAATGTTTTGAATTTTCTTAAAAAATGCGAAGAAACTTTTCCCCCTACCTATTATATACTGTACCTACATTTATGTTTGCATAACTCGTTAAAATGTAGGGAACAGCTGATTTTTTTCGCGATTTCAGATTTGGTCCCATAGTAAAAGTTGTTCGTAATTATAAGTACAATGACCCCTTAAGAGGTTGTGCGTTAGTTCCGGGACATGTTGTATAGAATTATGCTCGAAGTTAGAACTTTAAGGATAAACATGTAAACGGTAATAGGTAAGTTGTAAAGAAAGCCGCTGCGCTGTTTGGTATGTGCCACCACTTCTCTAACTTGATACACAGTAACTCTACACATACAGTGTCTGGTGGGTCCAATCCCTATAGACGCGAATGAAATAAGTGTGATTGTATAAACTATTAGGGTAAACGTCTCAGGAGACGGTTCAATCTACCCTCTTCAAATATCTGACGTTTGGATTCTGCATAATATGATATGAAAATCTCATACGTTGCCTATGTAATGTATGAAAATATACAAACGTGTAAGTAAACTAGAAGAATATATGACTTCAATGAGAGATATGTAGAAGTTGCTTGAGTGAGGAAGAAGGAAAAAAACAACCAAGTGCGTGTCAGACCACGCACAATGAAGGGTGCCGTAGTTGGGATGAATTTATCCCAGGAATACATTCCAACTGCAAATGTAAGTTGGTCGACTATTATTCGTAAACTTGTAAAGCTTCTTATTTACAAGTAGTAATAGTTATCTTACATAGTTTTCTTTTCAATTTCGTTGTATATACTACTACCGTGAATGTTTTAACATTTCCAAAGTTAACCGTTTAGCTGGCAGGGGGTGGGGGACTCTTGACTAACAAAAATTAGCACTTTAAAGCTTAATATTTCATAAACGGATCCCTTAATCGATAAATTATTTTCACAAACCCGCAATAGTTTTGAAACACCTATCCAACAACACCTCACACCATGGGGTAGACGAGAAAAACAAACATCCCCACTTTACGTGTACAGAAGGTAATATATTAAAAAAAAAATTCATGATTTTATTTTCCCACTTTATCGGCGTTATTAATATCTTTCTAGTTATTAATATTAGGCGTTATTAATATTTAGGCGTTATTAATATTTATATTAGGTGTTATTAATATTAGGCGTTATTAATATTTTTCTTTTCTTTTTTATCCATATCTTTCTAGTACTAAGAGTCTCTGAACTAAGCTGCGGACGGATGGACGGACGGACATGGCCAAACTATAAGGGTTCCTTGTTGACTACGGAACCCTAAAAAGCTTCTTCAAAAACGTGGAATGTAAGTCTGTACCAGTCGTTGTCTTTGTCTTTGATTTATTTTATTGTAAATACACTTTTGAATAATACATGACCTCGTCATCATAATTAAATCTAGTATCTTGCTTGATGTCCATTGGGTGGTGGTCTATTAATTTGGCATTAGGTACCTACTTACTCTTAATGCTACATCCAAAACCATTCAAACTATGGATGTATCCATTTAAACTATGTATCTGCTAAGATGTAAACATCTAAGCAGATACATAGTTTAAAACTTAAACTCAAGATTAAAAACTAACCACACCTGGGAAACTTAAGATTGTTTATGCCAGATGTTTTAAGGGGGAAGCGCTAAGGTTGCCGCGAAATTAAAATTTTCTTACGATTTTTGCAATTTGCAGCTCAGTGTCTGGGTGTATGTTGATTAAAGTATGATTCGCGATCGTAACAAATATGTTCTTACATTTTTTTTTCAACATTTACCTCTTTATTAACTTTAGGAATTAAAACACAGGTACAAGATAACACTATAATATACAGGGTGGCCGGAACATTGCCGTCAAAAAAAAAAAAATTAGGTCCCTCGTATCGTGGGGTATCCGAATCCACCACATGTATGTTCCGCGACTTTTAATAGTTTTCGAGCTATGATTTTTTTCTGAATTTTTGAGAATTTTCAAAATGACGAACTCAAAAAATTTCTAAAAAAAAGTAGAAGATTTTGTTCCGATTTTTTTTTGCAACTGAATCTTCATAAGTAGTACTTTTATGCATAATCAGCTTCGTAACTGTGATGAAAGTTATGAAAATGTTGGTCTAAATTGAAAAATTTACCTTCGGTGAATTATGACATAAATTTTCAAATTTAAATTAAAAATCTAAAAAGGCGATTTCATGGTTCCTAAGTAGGCCTCAAGAATGCTGCGCTAGAAGGTGCTCGTGGTGGCATCATCCGGGTGGCACACGTCCGTCAGATTTTGTTCAGTTCGCTCCCAAGCTCTATATACCCATCTCTCATCGCTCTGGAACATGCGATTCAGCGTGTATCGATCAACCCACCGCTTAAACCGCCAAATACGGCTCGCCCAAGCACAAACTTTCTGCTTCAGGAACTCGATGCACGGATCGATCTCGATGGACGGATGGTCGATGATTCTCAGGGACTGGTTCTAGTCCCCGAGAATGCTCGCCTTATAAAGCGCATCACTCGTGGTCGTGTATTGCCCTCCTTGAAGCAGTATAGTTTGCCGATGAGTACTCTGGTCCCATCGATACGACGCTCGATCCTGCACTGCCAGGCTGGTACGGCTGGTTTTGGTCGAGTAGCTACGTCACAGTTTAGAAACTTGAAATTAGCTAAACGACATGCCGCAACAGCTGCGCAATACAGGATCGAGTGCGTATCAACGAGACCGTCGCTGCTTTCGAAGAAATTCTTAAGCTGCGAGTCCAAAGCACACACCAATGCCCTATTTGTTTGACATATGGCAAATAATTTTATTTAATGTTTTGCGTTGCGTAATGTAAACTATTTTGCATACTATTGCATAGAATGAAGTTTTTCTAACTATACAGAAAGCTGTGCTGCTGGGCAGTTTGTTGCGCCTTTTTTTTCCCCAGCTATATCACTAGAAAGTGGTGAAGGGCGGGAGTGCTGGAGGACTGTCTTATGTAATTATGTAATTTTGACGTTCGAAACGTGCTGATTCTTACCTTAGTTCAAATTAATGACTTTTGGTTTGATTTGACTTGACTACGCTCGTCCAGACCGGACCAGGCTACATTAGCTTCGACAGACTTTGCTAATATCAAGGCACTATAAAATGTTAGCCACAACCGAAGTCAGCTTTGGAAGGTGTTACTCAATTCTAGACCGACTAGTTTTATAATTTGTATGTGGTTTTCCTTTCATTTCATTTATCATGTTTCTTAGAGAGATTTGATCCTTTTGATTGACCCTATCGATTGATGCCATAAAAGTACAGGATGTTACTTTTTAAGATTTTAGCCGGTTCGATTCCCGAGTGTAGCAAGCGAATTTTCGAAAATCTTTGAATGCAAATTTATTTCCTTTTAAAAATAAAGGAATGCTTCCTTTGAGTAAAATTGGCTATCTCCAGTATTTAGAGTACTTTCCGTCCAGGTGAGGTTAAAAAATTCCACCCGGTATATTATCGGTGTGCGCCGTCTCAACCCTTTTCTAGCGGAGTTATGCGGCCATACGAGATATGTATTCGCGCGAGCATTGCAAATATTCGCGGAATGCTTTTGTGATGATGTGTTAACGCCTTTATCTATTTACGGGATGTTGTTTTAGTTGACTTTAAGTGTTGGTTATGTGCTGGTTAGTTTAGATTTGGATGACTCCTTTTTGAATTGATGAATGTTGTAAGCACCAGAATAAGATTAACATTCAAATGAAGGTTCATTTAAAAGTCCAATAATAAATTGCCCCAAGGAAAAAATTGAATCTAGAGTCAAAAGTTGAGCAGGAAAACTTCACAATAGAAAATTAACGTCAAAAATAAAAATGTTATCAAAAGGAATCCGATTCAATTGTTCTATTAATTACAAATGAAAAAAAAACACAATAAAACACTCTCATTGTAAAACAAAAACATAGAATAACAATGTATTGTAGGAATATTTTTGTAAACGTTTCGCGAACAGAGAAGTGGCGAAGTTTAAGGGATTCTGAGCTGTTGTCATGGCAACCAGTCTTACGTAAATAATGAATTTCTGCGCAGAACAATTTGTTCTCAAAGTTAAAAGTAAATATTTTCGTGTTTAGATTGAAAAGAAACAAATATTTTATTAAGGAAAGAATGATGTTTGCTTGTAGTTAGAGTTCTTGTTGTCTATGTGGACGTGTTTAAAAGTTATTACACTTGTTTTCCTAGAATGCTCCAATTATTTATTTTCTTTATTTTTTTTTCTTTCTATCAAGAACTTAATTTATGGGGTATTTTAATCTTTATTTACTCTAGGTACTGGAAAACTTTCTTTTAAAGTTATTTTAAAACATGATAATGTTTACCGACATAGTATAGCGCTAACAGTCTTCAAATAATATTATTAATATGTAAGCTCATGTATACAGGATGAATTGTAACAAATTACAACTCATTATGTATACATGCACTTACATCCTGGAAGCACGTCCTGGAAGAAATACGTCAAAACGTATACCTTCCAGGACGTGACCCAACAGTGACAGTGAGACCCAATTGCAACAAGAAATTGGGTTTCATGGGATACGAGAAAACCTAATTTTTATGTATTATTGAATATTTCCCAGAATTCGTCACTAAATATCATTTTCCTCTTAATTTTCGTATTGAATGGCCTTTATTGGGTAAGTACCTGATACTTTAAAAAACTTTTCGATGTAACCAAATGTTCTAAAATAGGGTCTCCAAAGTAAGGTTCGCGGGCCAGCTCCGGCTCGCGAGCACCAACAATCTGGCCCGCGCCGTCGATATCTTACTCGCCGACTAGTCCCAAAACAAAAATTTGCGCGTAATTCAAAACTACAGTATGTTGCTATGATGAGCTAGCTAGGTCCTGGCCCTTGGGGGCTTTAGTATAGGAGTTAGTCTGACCTTAGGCTTAAAAATTTTGGCGACCCATGAGTCTAAAACATCAAACAGATTGTAAAAACTATTTTCGCATTATATAGATGCAATCTCTTAGTATTGTATAATTACATAGCACATGTGTGAGCACTATGTACCTACATACAACGTGGCAACGACCTCTCTGATGAGCACGCGCAGGGCTCTGGCATGCATTTGGGCGATACTATTTCTAACATACATTCCGTCGAAGTTAGCGACTTGGAAGTATTTGAACTACTTAAAGGAATCGACTTGACAAAATTTGCAGGAACAGATAATATTCCGCCTGTTTTTATATTCAACTGTGCTAAAAGTCTGACTACCCTTCTTTCACTTTTGTTCAGGCGATCCCTAGCTGTGGGTGAGGTACCTGCAATTTGGAAGTCAGCGTTGATTACTCCGATTTATAAAAAGGTCCTAAAGACACCGTGGAAAACTATAGACCTATTTCCAAACTATGTCTATTTGCTAAAATCCTCGAAAAAATAGTATACAAGCAGCTGTATGCTACTCTTAAATTAAGTATTAGTGATCGCCAACATGGTTTCCTGCGAGGTCGATAACTACTAATCTCACAACTACCAATCTCATTCTTTGCAGTGATTACTTGACTGAATGCATGTCCCGTCTCACACAAGTAGATGTAATCTACAACACACACACAAACAGCAAATGTTTTGATCGCCTGGATCATGCTATACTCTTGCGTAAGCCATTAGCCGTACGTATCAGTGGAAATCTTTTCAGGTGGATCTCGTCATATGTAGCCAACAGATGTCAAACTGTTGTTCTGAATGGATACACATCCAGAACTATGTCCCCTCAGGGATTCCTCAGGATCGCTACTGGGACCCTTGATGTTCAACATCTTCATCAATGACGTCTCTTCATGTTTCTCGAACTCAACAGTTCTTTTGTTTGCGGAAGACATGAAGACTCTAAGTGAAATTGTGACTGAGGAAGATGCTGAACATCTCCAACTTGATCTGGACAGATTCCAAGAGTATTGTGTCGCCAACCGCTTGGATTTAAATGTCTCGAAATGTTACATATGTTCGTTCACTCGCAAATCTAAACCTATTCTTTATGATTACAAGCTCGCCCACACTTTGATATCCAGAGTTAAAATTATTAGAGATTTAGGCGTCGCTTTTGACTCGAAACTTCTTTTTGACACACACATTGATAATATTATTAAAAAAGCTTCTAAGGCACTAGGTTTCATCTTGAGAACATCAGCCGATTTTAAAAATGTAAAATCCTACTTATGTTACTTACGTTAATCGCATTGAAAGTGTTCAAAGGAAGTTTATAAGGTACATTCAATATAGATCTAAAATCTATTTACCTAATTATAACAGTCACTGCAGGAAGTTTCACATTCTTCCACTATTCGAGCGGAGAAAAATTGCTGACATGGCAATTTTGTTCAATATAGCCAATGGTTCAACCGATTGTTCAGAGCTGCTTGGCAAAATTGGGCTACTTGTTCCATCCTTTACCTTTAGGAATCATCGACCTCTGTATGTTCCCTCTGTACGGTGTATTTATAGACAAAACTCTTATACGATAAGAGCTAGCAGAGCGTACAACTCAATGTGTCAGAGTGTTGATGATCTTGATTTATTCACCACCAGTGTCACTAAATTAAAAAAAAAACTCTATGTGTAAAGAACCGCTTCTTCGAAGATCATTGACACTTCTCGTGTTCTATTATTTTATTCGCTTCGAGTTCTCTTACCTCTTACTTTCTCTTACCTGTCTACTGTCTCTTATTCTATCCTAATTTTGTCAGTGAAAACTTGTAATTGGCCTTCTTCACTATTTTTAACCTATCTGTAACCTAGCTGTAAGTTTTCCTAAGATAATAAAATAAAATAAAATAAAATAAAGTACCTACTATAAAGCTACCATTAACTGGTTACGTCTTTTAGTGACTTGAATTTGCCCTGGCGACTAAGAGTAAGTATGTTATGCTCACTCAAATGTCTCGCTGGTGGTGGCGTGTGTGTTGGATCATTAGGTTCCCTACAAAATGGCTGAGCTGAATGGTGTTGAGCCATGCGTCATGTTCGTGAACGGGCGCCGTCAGTAGGGACTGGTCATCTCTTAGCTGCCACGGCTTGTTTTAATTTTTGAATCGTGTTTGACTCTTATCTTTTTGTTGCGGACGCCTTTAACGTACACGTCTTTCTACATTGTTATCACATACTTAATTTCAACATGAATGATACAACCAATATTTTGTAACAATATTTTGATTTAAAAGAGTGTCCGTGGAGTTTCTTACTGTTCGCTGTGCAAGGAAGATGAGATGGCGCAAGGGTGTCGACACATGTGCCAAGCCATTGGTTTCTAAAACAGCTGGCACCTCGGTGGAGACAAGTGCACGATGGGTGATGTCCTTAATGCTGGCGTGCCATGCTATCCAGCCTGCGCTTTACTGCAGGATAGGCCGCAGTGTCTGAGGCAGTCGATAGCTTCACTACATTGGCAGCAATAGGGGGCGCCGCAAGGAGCGCCCAGACAAAGACAAGTAGCGAGCCGGAAGTTGGTATCTCCTAGGAGACCTGCCACCTAAGCAACCCGGATAAATCTCCTGGGAGATAGGTACCTGCTACCTAAGTAACCCGGATAAATCTCCTACGAGATAGGTACCTGCTACCTAAGTAACCCGGATAAATCTCCTAGGAGATAGGTACCTGCCACCTAAGCAACCCGGATAAATCTTCTAGGAGATAGGTACCTGCCAACTAAGTAACCCGGATAAATCTCCTAGGAGATAGGTACCTGCTACCTAAGTAACCCGGATAAATCTCCTGGGAGATAGGTACTTGCCACCTAAGCAACCCGGATAAATCTCCTGGGAGATAGGTACCTGCTACCTAAGCAACCCGGATAAATCTCCTAGGAGATAGGTACCTGCCACCTAAGCAACCCGGATAAATCTCCTAGGAGATAGGTACCTGCCACCTAAGCAACCCGGATAAATCTCCTAGGAGATAGGTACTTGCCACCTAAGCAACCCGGATAAATCTCCTAGGAGATAGGTACCTGCCACCTAAGCAACCCGGATAAATCTCCTAGGAGATAGGTACCTGCCACCTAAGCAACCCGGGTAAATCTCCTGGGAGATAGGTACCTGCCACCTAAGCAACCCGGATAAATCTCCTGGGAGATAGGTACTTGCCACCTAAGCAACCCGGAAAAATCTCCTAGGAGATAGGTACTTGCCACCTAAGCAACCCGGATAAATCTCCTAGGAGATAGGTACTTGCCACCTAAGCAACCCGGAAAAATCTTCTAGGTGATAGGTACTTGCCACCTAAGTAACCCGGATAAATCTCCTGGGAGATAGGTACTTGCCACCTAAGCAACCCGGAAAAATCTCCTAGGAGATAGGTACTTGCCACCTAAGCAACCCGGATAAATCTCCTAGGAGATAGGTACTTGCCACCTAAGCAACCCGGAAAAATCTTCTAGGTGATAGGTACTTGCCACCTAAGTAACCCGGATAAATCTCCTGGGAAATAAGTACCTGCCACCTAAGCAACCCGGATAAATCTCCTGGGAGATAGGTACTTGCCACCTAAGCAACCCGGATAAATCTCCTGGGAGATAGGTACCTGCTACCTAAGCAACCCGGATAAATCTCCTAGGAGATAGGCACCTGCCACCTAAGCAACCCGGATAAATCTCCTGGGAGATAGGTACCTACTACCTAAGTAACCCGGATAAATCTCCTAGGAGATAGGTACTTGCTACCTAAGCAACCCGGATAAATCTCCTAGGAGATAGGTACCTGCCAACTAAGCAACCCGGATAAATCTCCTGGGAGATAGGTACCTGCCACCTAAGCAACCCGGATAAATCTCCTAGGAGATAGGTACCTGCCACCTAAGTAACCCGGATAAACCTCCTGGGAGATAGGTACCTGCCACCTAAGCAACCCGGATAAACCTCCTGGGAGATAGGTACCTGCCACCTAAGCAACCCGGATAAACCTCCTAGGAGATAGGTACCTGCTACCTAAGCAACCCGGATAAATCTCCTAGGAGATAGGTACTTGCCACCTAAGCATACATACATACATACATACATAAACTCACGCCTTCTTCCCATGGGGGTAGGCAGAAACTACAGAACGCCACCTGCTACGATCCTTACATACTCCTTTTGTCTCGTTTACATTCATACATCTGGTCATGCACGCACGCCGGTTGCGAGTACTACGCACCTGACCTTTCTGAAGAACATCACCAATAAGATCATTGTATGTCTTCCTAGGGCGTCCCCTTCCGGCGTTTCCACTCACATCTGCTGTGTAAATACCTTTTGTTAGTCGACTTTCATTCACCCTCTCAACATGACCAAACCATCTAAGCATACTCTTTTCAATTTTTGTCACTACATCTTCTTTTAAACCGCACCGTTCCCTTATCACATCATTTCTAAGTCTATCATTTATAGTCACACCACACATGCTTCGCAAGGAACGCATTTCCACAGCATTTATTCTGCTTTCATGCTTCTTTTGCCATACCCAACATTCACTTCCATACATAAGCGTAGGCACCAGCACACCATTGTGAACAGCCAGTCGGGCCTTTTTGGACATTAACTGGTTGGTCACAACTGCATGTATAGCACCATTCACTTTATTTCCCGCATTTACTCTCCTTTCCACATCTTCATCTATCTTTCCATCCCTTGTAAACAGACTCCCCAAATATACAAACTCACTTACTTGCTCCACACTTTTATCATTTATTTTCACATCACACATCGATACGTCCTCTTCTCTTTCAAACACCATGACCTTCGTCTTATTCACATTTATATTCATCCCTTTCATCTTGTATGCTTCATCCATGACAGTCACCATGTCTTGCAACTGTTCTGCTGACGATGCAAGTAGAACTTTATCATCTGCGTAGAGAAGGCATTTGGCAAGCAAATCATTCATCCTCAATCCGCACTCACCCTCTTTCAAATTTGTCAGACAACTATCCATGTACAAGTTGAACAGCCATGGTGACGCTACACAACCCTGTCTAACACCCGTCGAGATGCAGAACCAGTCCGTGTATGCCCATTTATCCTAACACAAGCACTGGAATCCTTGTATAAAGATTTCAGTGCCCGTACCAAGCGCCAGTCCACACCGTACACCGACAGTGTCGACCACAGTTCCTCCCTCCACACACTGTCATAGGCCTTCTCCAAGTCAACGAAAGCACAGTAGACTTTCTTGTGCTTTGCCAGATGTTTTTCGGCTGATCCGTACAGCCCATTCCCTCTCTAAATCCTGCCTGCACATCCCATATTTTCTCCTCTGTCACTTTTATCACTCTATTTATTAAAACATTTGCATACAGTTTGCCAACAACACTCAAAAGACTAATGCCGCCGTAGTTTTTACACTCTTGCTGAGAGCCTTTTCCCTTATATAGTGGTACGATTACAGCCTTGCACCAATCATCCGGCACACGGCCATATCTCCAACACATATTAAAGATCCGGCACAACAGACTTGCTACCACCCCGTCACCGCCCTGCAGCATTTCAGCAGACACTCTGTCGTACCCCGCAGCTTTCCCAACTTTCATCCCTTTCAGCGCTCTTACAATCTCATCTATTTCTATTTCATTATCTTCATCTACATCTGAGCTTGGGTCTTCAAAACTGGCATCTGCCCAATTACCCACTCCTTGCACACTATCCTGACAGCTAAATAAACTTTCAAAGTATCCCTTCCATCGTTCCAAGACCTTACATTCTTCGCTTAGTAAACATCCATCTTCTGCTCTTATAACATTCATACTCGATGTTCTTGTCACTGCGAGCCAATCTTACCTGTTTCCAGAACAGCCTAACATTGGTCCTGAAGTTTTCAGAGAACTTCCTGTTGTACTTTTCTTCCTGTTCATCCTTCTTCATTTTTACCATCTCTTTCACTTTCGTTTTCATTTCGGAGTATTTTTTCTTCATTCTTTCTAAGTCATCTGTCACATTCGTTACCTGATTCATCCTATTTTGGGCCTTATAGGCTAACAAATTGAGCCAGGCCTCTTTCTTCTTCCTCACTACCTCTTTTACTTCACCATCTACCCAAGAATCATTCGTTCTACTACCACATTTCCTCTGCGCCAAACAACATACTTTTATGGCCACTTGCACCATACTATTTCTCGCTATATCCCATACTTCTTCCAGACTGTAATCGTTCGCATCATCAAATATTTTATCAGTCTTCATTTTTACTTCCCTCTTATATTCCTCTTTTACTTTCAAATCTTGCAGTCTTTCTACTTTTATTCTCTCTAGAGCAGTCACAGGAATTCGAACTCGGTGACGCCAATGTCTGAACAAACCATCCACCCAACACATAACCAGATAATGATCAGTCCCTACATTAACAGCCCGATATGCTCTAGTATCTGTCACTTTACTCTTTAATCTTTCATCCACAATCACAAAGTCGATCATACTTCTACTGTTTTGCCTTTCCCACGTATACCTGTGAACCTCCCTATGATTAAACATAGTGTTCATAACAGACAAATTCTTTTCTACACATATCTCTAGTAAATTCATCCCATTCTCATTCACCCTATCATCCCCAAATGCACCTAATACTTTTTCGTAGCCTTTTCTCTTCACACCAACCCAACCATTAAAGTCTCCAATCATAACAATCTTCTCGTTTGTCCCACACCCATTTAATAAATTCCTGATACTGTCCCAAAATTCGTCCTTCTCCGAAGGTGAGCTTCCCATATCGGGTGCATAAACGCATAAAATAAATATAGAGTTCAGGCCCACCTTGGATCTTATCCATAGAATCCTGGGACTCACACAAACATAATCTTTCACACATTTCATCATCCGCTCGGAGAGGACAACCCCCACCCCCTGACATGCCCTACGTGTCTCTTGAACACCGGACCAAATAGCGGTCAGAGAACCGTGTTTGGATATGCCCACTCCCTTTCTTTTCGTCTCATTCACACATAACACATCTATTCCACAGCTCGCTTTTCGCCCCGTGGAAACAACTGACGTGGTATGTGTGTGTAAGGTACTTGCCACCTAAGCAACCCGGATAAATCTCCTAGGAGATAGGTACTTGCCACCTAAGCAACCCGGATAAATCTCCTAGGAGATAGGTACCTGCCACCTAAGCAACCCGGATAAAGGCAAACATAATAACATTGTTAAGTGATTTCCTAATAATTGTTCCAATTTTTGTTTTGTAGGACAATTTTCCGGGAACGGGGAGGAATGCCTCTGTAAGAACGTTAATATATATTATATTATCAAACTTATCCAAATTTTACGAGAGATTCTTGGAAGGGACTCCAACAAAGTAGATAAAAAGAATGTAGATTTTTTTTTAGATTCCTTATAACGGCTTGCCGTAAATATTAAACAATGTAAAGGTTTAATATTGAAAAATATAATCAAATCCGGGTCGTCTGAAGCCCGAAAGTCTGACAACCAGTCTTACCAAGAGGTATCGTATTACCCAGTAACTGGGTTGTGGAGGTCAGATAGGCAGTCGCTCCATGTAAAATACTGGTATTCAGCTGCATCCGGTTAGACTGGAAGCCGACCCCAATATAGTTGGGAAAAGGCTAGGCAGATGATGATGATTGAAAAATATAATAATCAGTACTTTAAACCTACTGACAAGTAAAATAGTACTAAACTACCGTGTGATATGCTGAGTGGAAAAATAAAACATTTAAGAAATCCTAGCTAGTAGAGTTTCTTAAATTATATTTTTATCATAAAGAAAGAATTAGTAACATTGAAGTTTAAATAATTTGTTCTATCTCTTTCACTTCATTTCGCATTAAATATCTACGTATCTCTTTAGTGTAGGTATATTTACAGCATTTTAACCGACGCAGACGTAGAAAACTCTTTTATTAAAATTCCTCAAATGATCCGACATATCCGCGCAGATAAATAACTTGAAAGAAGCTCTTTGTGTAGATCGAGAGCCTTCATCCCATTAGCCATGTTTAATTCAACTACCGAAGATATCTGTGAAGGGACAGTCCCTGATTGGACTACAAAGTATTACTGATACTTTTTGTTTGATTTGCGAAGCGTAGCGTAGCTCCTCTGACAATCAGAAGGGTCTTTCGGATGTTCTGAAGATCCGAAATTGTGTGTACTTTTTACTTTCAGATAGTAGATACTGCAAGAGTTCAGCGCTCCTGCGGTACTAGTTACAAACGAAAGGCGTATAGTATACAAATAAAATAACAATTCCAATATTCAACTACCTTTTGACATGCCTGACCGCCTGCCAGTCAACGGTACTGACTTTCTAATCTTTTCCTACTCTAAATATGAAATAGTGTTAACCTCGTAATATGCGGAACCACTGCAGTTGGTAACCCGTCGCTTATTTATAGTAGCATTCTTTTTTGGGTAGAATAGACCCTTTTTTATTATATATTTGAAAACCCCAGTGTGCAAAACCATAGGCGCCGAGAAAAAAATCGCCAAGTTTCTTTCGTTTGTGGGATAGTAGGAGTATGGAAATCACGTGTTGTAATAATACGGCGTAGTCGACGGAGCCCCGCTAGCGGGGCTCAGTGGATTAAGAAAAATAAATACGAAGGAGATGAGGGGGTCTTTATTCGCTCGCTTCACTTGCTCACTAGACCTCGCCATCCCCTTCGAGCCTAACCTGTCCAAGTCGGGATGCCGCAAGTCCCGAGCTCACTTCGCTCACTGTTGCGTCCTAAGTTCTTATAGTAACAGTAGTAGTAACTCTAGTAACACTGAGTAATACTAGTTACATTGCCAAAGTTACACTCCTAGTTATATTGCAAATACGACGAGTGAGAACTGTCAAACGTTAGCGTCACGGTCACTTACATACGATTACGTTTCGTTAGCCACCATCTTTTAAGAAAACAAAAAAAACTTTATTATTTTTAATTTAATTAATTATATTATTTATTTCATAATTGAGTTCATAGCGGTAGCAGCTATTAAAAATGTATTAAAGTTAAAATCTTTTATTTATTTATTAAAATCTCCCTTACAACTATCATTACAGGTGTATGTACCCAAAGCGACATTGTCATTCACAAATATATACTTACTTAATTAGGTACAATTTAAATATAAAATATAAAAGGACTAAAACAACTTGTAACACGATAGGGACTATATTACAACACAACATAATAACATTCCATCTACATTAACATTAATTATAACATAAAATAAATAACAGTGTCCTTGCGAATTTACTCAAATGACACGTGAATACATCAATTTGGCCATGAAGTTCTTTGATGATACGAACTCCCCAGTTCACAGGTGTTTTGGGGAGTAGGTTGGTCCTGGCTGTCGGCACGGCCTGCAGTGGCGGGCGCCGCCTCCACACATAGCGGTCTGGTACGCAAAAACTCAAGCGCTGCAGCACTCCTGAATTATGCTCGATGCCACGAAGTAATTTGACCAGATACGCGACAAGTGTAAACTCCCGTCGCACCCTCAATTCATTGTACCCGATCATACCCAGTACAAATAGAGTGAGGTACATCAACGGGTAAAACGGATATATCCCATAAAGCTTCCTGTACGAGTGGTAAACTTGTTCTGAACGCGCTACAACATTACAGAGTATTTGGCCCCATGTGGAGCCTATATGACAGATGACTCCTAACTAGTGCGTCATATAAGACCCTGACCGCCTTTTTTTATTTTTATTTAAGATAGGTTTGCTCTTGACTCTAGTCTAGGTCAGAGGTGACAGAGACAAAGTCGACGATGAAGCGAGCTTACCCAGAAGAAGCCTGTTCACTGGGGTGGTCTGACTAGTGCGTCATACAAGACCCTGTCTGCTGTAATATTGATGAAGTCTCGTGTCTGTCTCAGTACGAACCCCAAGTTACTGTATGCCCTTTTACAGATCTTGGTTATATGATCTCGAAACGACAATTAAGGAGTACTTGTGTGACTCGTTGCATAGGCGCTGCGTCCAGCACGTACTTGCAAAGTAGAGGCGCACGCGCGCGGGTGAAACTCATCACCGAGCATTTCGATACGTTGAAGTAGAGCTTGTTCTCATGACTCCATTCCACTATCCTGTCTATGTCTGTGTATGTATATAAGCGTTCGCAATCAGAATCACTCTTGACCTCTAGCAGCAACTTAAGGTTATCTGCAAATAGTAAACAAGTGCCATATCTGACGACAACAAATTTTCCGGCAAATCGTTTACCGTTATTATGAATTCGAGAGGCCCTAAATTGCTGCCTTGACTCACACCGGACCAGGAGTAATATACGTCGGATTCATATCCATTAGAGTCAACGTATTGCTGTCTATCCTGCATGTAATTGGCGAAAAACTGCAATAGATGTGGTGTGCATCCGACTTCTGCGAGTTTCTCTCGTAATATGGCGTTATCCACGGTTTCAAATACTTTTTTAAAATCAAAATAAGCTAAGGTTGGATAACCGTCCGCGTACCTGCTCCTGCATGCAGCGCTGGCTGGATAGCAGACTCGAACACTTTGGCCGGCGTCGACAGCACGGCCACCGGTCTATACCCATTGACGTCAGATCCCGCGTTACCCTTGGGTACAGGAATGACTCGCGTGATCCTCCATTGCGTTGGAAAATCTTACAATATTAATACTAAAAACCATTAAATTCCGCTGTCACTTTGTCTGAACTTAGAACTGAACAACCTAGGAGTTAAATTCGTACATTATCTGTAGTAAAATGTCAATTTTATTGTGTAAACTAGCTTTCGCCCGCAACTTCGTCCGCGTGAAATTTCTTGTTCCCCCGACCCACCCCGTCGCATCGCATCGCCTGTTCGCGCTATTACTTTGTTTTCGCTTAGCGCTCTTTCTTTCTTTTTTCTTTTCGCTCGGCTTCTAAGGGTCCTAGCATAATATTACATACCCTATAGCCTTCCTCAAGAATTGGGATATAAAATACAAAAACAATTTTTCAAATCAGACTCGTAGTGACAGAGATTAGCGCGTTCAAACAGTCGATAAAAATAAAAAAGTGTGGGTAACTAATAGACTAAGCGTATTTTTCTTACTGTAAGCATTTTTATACCCGTCGTAATTTCTAAACGAAACGTCCGATTCGAATAATTTAAAAAGGAGTTTACATGTACTTAATCAACCTTGATTATGAAACTATTTATTTGGATAAGGATTAATACCATGTTTATGAAAACATCTTCGCAAATAATGCATTATTCTATAACAAATTTGATTACCATAAAAAAGTTATAGTGAGCCAACCTTAAAAGATAGACATACGCCTCGCGGACTTTTTTTAGGACTTTTTAAGAAAAACAATTCCGCCATACATGTTTTTTGCGTAACTTTAACCGTTTACGCAGCGCACGCAACGGAAGCCTTCAAAAGGAATAAATTTTCCTCGTTTTTGCAACATTTTTCATTGATGCTGTGCTCCTTTTGGTCGAAGCGTGATGTTATATAGCCTATAGCCTTTCTCGATAAATGAGCTATTCAACACTAAAATGATTTTTCATTTCGTACTAACAGTTCTTGAGAATAGCACGTTCAACCAAACAAACAAACAAACTCTTCAGCTTTATTGTGGATAAGTTGAATTTTCTGAAACTTTAGGATATTTTTTTCTCAAAAACTAGGCGTTTGCGCAGTTTGAAACTTTGCGAAAGTATTTTATACGAAGACATCTATACGCAATGAAATTGTGAAGCTTCGCACGCGCGGGTTACCAACTGCAGTGGAGCCCTGCAGTGAAATGGCTCCTGATGCTACAATAAGTGCTAAGTTATATTTGCCGGTTGGTGCCTACACCGAAGAACACTGGAGATAGCCATTTAGCCATAAGCCCCTCAAGATAATGTCAGATTACGTCTAAGCGAGTGCTCTATAAAAACATCTTGATAAATCTGCTAATATACGGGGTTTTTATTGATTTATTTAACAGTTTATGCGCACACGCCAAAGGAGATATGTAACCAACGTACATTACAAAACTATATTGCTACTGTACGTACTGCTATCAATGACAGCAACGCACACATCGCATTCGTGGAGTGAGTGCGCTAACGTCTTCTAAATGATAGTATAACATAATTTCGCCACAAAGGATAGTTGCTCTCGTGGCACAAGAGGTAAGCATTCGACTTACAGCGAGCTACGAGTATACTAAAATATTATTTTTGAGATTTTGTAATTGCCAGTTATAAACTAACGCCAACTGAATAAAGCGATATTCTGACCGATTTGAGAGTCTACTACCACAAGTTTCTCTCCTGCTTATGATTATTTGCCAGTTTAGAAGCTAACTACCTGCTTTAAAAATATCTTCCTGCCTTTAATAATTGTGAACTTATGTCATGAGTCAGTCTGCATTAGCAACTACCTACACCTATACTCCTCCTTTTGCACTTTTACGAAGTTTGTGATTGTAACACATTGATTAACAGAGTCTAGGTCTTAGACCACGCATCATTTAACAATATTTCAAAAGCTCAGATTATTGTTTTGCGTGAGCAAAACATTTCTATTAGTGAAATCGCAAGGCGCCTCATGATATCGGTGAGTACAATTATTATTTATTTAATTTATTTTATTTAATTCAGATACAGTGATCCATATTTTTGTTAGTATACTTACGAACATTATGTTAGTAACCAAGACAAATACACGCCACAATCATATTATTTTAACTAAAAGTAAATAAGAACAGAACTCACATAAATAAAATTTAAATTACAATCATCTTTAAATTCATTAATATGTTTAAAAACATCAATATTACTTAAAATCAAGAAATCAATTAAAATATTTAAATTCAATAATAATGTATTAATTAATTATGTCACCGTGACCTTAGTTCTAAAATTTTCATTTTTTTGTAGAGAAAAACCGTTCGACTGAGGGTGCATCATCGTTACGCTGAGACAGGCGAAATAAACCGTCGCCTGCCTTTTTTTTTTTTTTTGTGGATGGGAAATCATCAAATGACTTCTCCCGCTCTGGGCGGAGCGGGAGGGCGTGTCAGACTTTTACTGACTAAAACCCACCCGTGTTCCTTCTGTTGCCTGTGCCGGGGCCACGGTAACTCTTTCGAACATCCCGCAACCCTAGCTGGCATCGGCCCTAGCGGACCCCGTCAATAGTGCTGACATCTCTTTGAGGCGCGCGTGGAACACGACGCGCCGTCGACTCGGGCTTGGTCCTTACCGGACGGCGAGCTGCCCATTGCTCGCCGTCCGCAAGCCCGCGCCTACGGTGGTCGGGAATCGGCTGCCAATTCCCGACGCCCAGGGCGTCTCCTGCGGCGACTAGGGGCGTGAGGGCGCAAAGCTTGCCTCTCCCTCACGCGTCCCGCCTCCTCCTTCACGAGCATTACTACTTCGCATAAAGAGGTAATGGCTTCCCATGTACTCTCGCTCCGTACCATGGCCTGGACCAGGGCCGGACGCGAGAGATCGCCGCCGCCGATCGCTTCCGCGAGGACACGGCGGTGCTCCGCCCAAGCCGGGCAGACCTCCACCGTATGCTCCACCGTGTCCTCCAGGCGATCCACACAGTGGTGACACCCGGGTGTTTCCTCCCGCCTTATCCGGAACAGGTACCTCCCGAAGCACCCGTGTCCGGTGAGGACCTGCGTCAGGCGGAAGGTGAGGACGCCGTGGCGCCTCTCCAGCCACTCCTCAAAGAGGGGACTTATCGCCGCAATTGTGGCGTGCCCAGCGCTGGGTTGCGACAATCGCACTCTCCATGCCGCCATGAGATCCTGCCGGAGCTCTGTCCGCCGTGCCGCGATTTCTCGCGGCCACGGAGTTACGCCCCGGCGTCCTGCCTCCTCGCGCCACTCCCACATGTGCGCGAGGACTTTTGCCTCCAGATCCCATGGCGGTAATCCGGCAAGGAGGTTCGCCGCCTCCCCGGAGACCGGGCGGTATCCCCGGGCTAACCGGATGGCCATGACCCTCTGGGACCGTCGCCTGCCTGGACCGACACAAATGCTTCGCCTCGGCACCGTGAGACTGTTGCCACCCAAGATCCATTTGCTAAGACCAGCATGACAGCAGCAGCACACAACGTCACTATGCAAACTGTACGGAACGGAATACTGAATAAACGAAACACTTAATTATTACATCTTCAAAACTGTCACATCATAATTACCCATAATAAAATAAGTTGGCGGTACTGGAGTGTGAGTGATGTTATTGTTACTGGATCAGATTATATTTTTTTTATCTATGTGACATGTTTATTCACTCCGCCCATTGTTTATTAAATAATTGTATATAAAAATTTAATGGCAGATATATTCTAAATATATTGTTGCATTTATAATAAAACATATTAACTTCTGAAGTTCTTTTATTTTTTAAATAAAGATATTTATTAAAAATGATTTTATTTATATAAGCTATTTTAAATAAATAAAACCATTTCTTAACAAACATTATTCGATTTGCTTTAGCTTAAAATTTTATATCACATAAATAATCTCCATTTCAGAGAGAGACTCACATAACAATATTCAGAAGTATAGGCTTAGAAGAGGCTTATTCGTTGGGCTACGAACGTCTTAATTTTCGATGCGAAATTATGTTATACTATCATTTAGAAGACTAGCGCACTCATTCTACGAATGCGATGTGTGCGTGGCTGTCATTGTACGTACAGTAAGAATATAGTTTTGTAATGTTCGTTGGTTACTTAATTCTTTTGCAGACTGCACACACAACATATAAACAGACAAGAAGAAAGAAACAAGAAAATACGTACAAAGGTGACGCTTATTTGTAAAGAAATCTCTTCCAGCATACCTGCGATAGGAAAGTAGATAAAGAGATGTAGACAACGTGTGTAAAAGTAAAAGAGAAAACAAAATACATAAAATCAAAAAACTATTCACTAATATTTTTTCTACTATATAAAAATAAGTCGGGTTTTCCTTCCTGACGCTATAACTCCAGAACGCACGAACCGATTTCCACGGTTTTGCATTCGTTGGAAAGGTCTCGGGCTCCGTGAGGTTTATAGCATAGAAAATTCAGGAAAAATTTCAACAGAAAAGCGGGAAAATCTTTTTTCACATACAGCGCCATCTCTGATACATAGCATGTACTACAAATCAATATTTTAAGTAGATAGCGCCGTTGCGTGATACATTGTTTGACAGCTACTCATTGTTCTCTGCTCAGTTAATTTCATGTGACTAACCGTCATGTGACAAACCGGTATTGTGTTCACTGTGAAATTGTGAAAAAAAAGTAAAAAAAATAAGTTATTCGTTTCCTAACATTTCAATTGGAAACCATCAAATCAATCACGTGTATTGTGCAAATTTTTATTGAATTTCAACAGCAGGCATTTGTCTTTAAGGTGCTAAGTTGAACTTTGTAAATTATGTGGATCGTGCATTTGAGGTAAATTCACCACTTTGTCTATAGTCCAAAATGCCTAGAGGACGACGTGCGAACATCGGCCTCCGCACAAGACATGCAAGCCAGCAACAAGTGTATTCACAGAACTTAAGCGAAGAAAGACAAAATATAATAAGAGAAAATGCCCGATTGAGACAACGCGTGAGCACACGAAGATCATTGGCATCATACAATCGCTTGGCATTCCAATATGATCCCACTGCGAACTACAGTGATGATGAAAATTTAGATATTGGACCAATGACGACTATATGCCGATATTGCAATGCGTTAAAGTTCAAAAGAGAAACGGCTAGATTGTGCTGCGCAAGTGGAAAAGTCAAACTGGATCCATTACTTACACCACCACAGACACTAAAACCATTGTTCGATGGAAGTGATCCCGATTCCAGCCATTTTCTTCAACACATCCTTGAATACAATAACTGCTTTCGCATGACTTCCTTTGGAGCTAATATCATTCGAGAAGGCGGCTTCATGCCGACTTGCAAGGTAAAAGATACAACACACATAACCAATCACTCACACCAACACAATGAATTGCAACACATAACAACTACATATACACCACACACTACACCATCACACGATCAGAAGTTACACCGTATTCTTCAACAAATGATTGTTTGCATTACAGATACAAGGACAAATATATCATTTGCATGGTTCAATGGTGCCAACACCAGATGAACCGCATCAATTTCTGCAAATATATTTCATTTCGTCGATGGTGGATCAGCTGAATGTGCGGTGCAATATACAGGGAACACAACAGTTAAAGAGACGAATTATTGAACAGTTGCAAGCATTTTTTCACGCTAATAATGCTGTGGTTAATACATATGTTCAAAACAGCATTGGAACGAATGCCATCGGATACGCACAAATTTGTCATAAGAGCGGATTGTACCCCAACAGGTGAACATGTGCGACGATTCAATGCACCCACCGTTAATGATGTTGCTGCAATTATTGTTGGCGATCCAACTAAATCGCGAGACATTGTCGTTCAGTGAAGAAGCAATATCATGCATCGTGTAAACGAGACACATCGTTTGTACGATGCGTTACAATATCCAATCATTTATTGGCGAGGGCAAGACGGATACGACATAACGTTGAAGATGGTCGATCCAATTACAGGTACAATATTCACACACTAATTATTGCTATTATTGGTTTCCATTAACAATTCATTTAATTTTGCATTTTCAGGCGTATCAACGAATAAAAATCTAAGCGCAATGAATTACTATGCGTATCGTATGATGATTCGTACACATGAGGAGAATGTCATTCTGAAGTGCCGTCGGCTATTCCAGCAATTCGCTGTCGACATGTATGTCAAAGTCGAGACCGAACGTTTAGCGTTCATCCGATTCAATCAGGCAAAGCTACGATCTGAGGACTATATACACTTGCGTGATGCTATTCATTCAGATGGTGATGTTCAGAATATTGGACGTCTGACGATTCTTCCATCATCTTATATCGGAAGCCCACGCCACATGCACGAATACGCTCAAGACGCTATGACGTACGTGCGAAATTATGGAACTCCGGATTTATTTATTACGTTCACATGCAATCCGAAGTGGACGGAAATTGAACGTGAGTTGGAACCGGGCCAAAAACCGCAAGATCGCCATGACATAATCGCCAGAGTATTTCAGCAAAAACTCAAGGTTATGATGGATGTGCTTACTAAGTATCGAGTTTTTGGTGACACACGTTGTTATATGTACTCGGTGGAATGGCAGAAGCGTGGACTACCGCATGCTCATATCCTAATTTGGTTGCTGAACAAATTACATTCAAATGAAGTGGATGACATCATATCAGCTGAAATTCCTGATCCAGTCACTGATCCCCATCTACACGACATTGTGACGACACAGATGGTGCATGGACCGTGCGGTGCATTAAATCCATTATCGCCTTGCATGGCTGATGGAAAGTGCACAAAACGATATCCGCGACCGTTAGTTGCTGAAACAGTCACAGGGAACGATGGATATCCAGTTTATCGTCGGCGTTCAAAAGAGGATAATGGTCGAACTATCAAAGTTAAAGTTCAAAATCAAGAGATTGAGATCGGAAATGAATTCATTGTACCATATTGCCCGCTGCTATCACGAATTTTCGAAACACATGAAAACGTTGAGAGTTGTCAATCGGCCAAATCAATCAAATATTTGTGCAAGTACGTAACAAAAGGCAGCGACATGGCTGTGTTTGGTATTGCGTCGGAAAATGCGAATGACGAAATCAGCAACTTCCAAATGGGCAGATACGTCAGTACTAATGAAGCACTGTGGCGATTATTCTCATTTCAAATTCATGAAAGATATCCCACAGTTGTACATTTAGCAGTGCATTTGGAAAATGGCCAAAGAGTTTACTTCACTGAGGCTAATGCGGCACAACGAGCTGAGAGACCACCATCGACAACATTGACTAGCTTCTTTGCAATGTGTGAAGCAGATCCATTCGCAGCGACGCTGATGTACGTTGAAATGCCCAAGTATTACACTTGGAATCAATCAACAAAGAAATTCCAACGTCGCAAACAAGGAACCCCAGTTCCAGATTGGCCACAGGTGTTTTCCACTGATGCACTAGGTCGCATGTATACTGTTCATCCTAGAAATGATGAATGTTTTTATTTGCGACTGCTGTTGGTAAATGTACGTGGACCAAAATCATTTGCGCATTTGAAAACTGTGAATGGCCACCAATGCCAAACATATCGAGAAGCATGTCAACTATTGGGTTTGCTGGAGAACGATTCTCATTGGGATTTAACACTTGCGGATTCAGTTGTTTCATCAAATGCGTACCAAATACGAACGCTGTTCGCAATTATCATCACCACATGTTTTCCTTCACAACCAATTCAGTTATGGAACAAATACAAAGACGACATATGTGAAGATATCTTGCATCGCTTGCGCATTCAAACGAATAATCTTGACATCCAAATAACCGATGAAATCTACAATGAAGGATTGATTCTGATTGAGGATCAATGCTTGACTATTGCAAACAAGTTACTGATTGAAGTAGGAATGATTGCGCCAAATCAATCGATGCACGATGCATTCAACCAAGAATTAAATCGAGAGCTGCAATACAATGTTGATACATTGCAGGAATTCGTTCGAAATAATGTGCCGTTGCTGAATGAACAGCAAAAACAAGTATACGAAACATTAATGCAAGCGGTGGACAATAATACTGGTGGTCTATTCTTTCTGGACGCACCTGGAGGAACAGGGAAAACATTTGTCATTTCATTGATTTTGGCCACTATTCGATCAAGATGTGACATAGCTTTGGCGTTAGCATCATCTGGAATTGCGGCGACTCTTCTAGATGGCGGTCGTACTGCACATTCTGCGCTTAAGTTGCCACTCAATTTAAACACAATTGATACTCCAACATGCAATATTTCCCGATCCAGTGCAATGGGAAAATTGTTGATGCAATGCAAGCTCATTGTTTGGGATGAGTGCACAATGGCACATAAGAAATAACTTGAAGCACTTAACTTCACACTGAAGGATCTTCGACGAAATAACAACATCTTTTTTGATTGCAATTTCCAGTTCGCCTTGCTTTCGCAATGACAATTAACAAGTCGCAAGGCCAATCGCTTCCCTCTTTGAGGAGTGGCTAGAGAGGCGCCACGGCGTCCTCACCTTCCGCCTGACGCAGGTCCTCACCGGACACGGGTGCTTCGGGAGGTACCTGTTCCGGATAAGGCGGGAGGAAACGCCCGGGTGTCACCACTGTGTGAATCGCCCGGAGGACACGGTGGAGCATACGGTGGAGGTCTGCCCGGCTTGGGCGGAGCACCGCCGTGTCCTCGCGGAAGCGATCGGCGGCGGCGATCTCTCGCGTCCGGCCCTGGTCCAGGCCATGGTACGGAGCGAGAGTGCATGGGAAGCCATTACCTCCTTCTGCGAAGCAGTAATGCTCGTGAAGGAGGAGGCGGGACGCGTGAGGGAGAGGCAAGCTTTGCGCCCTCACGCCCCTAGTCGCCGCAGGAGACGCCCTGGGCGTCGGGAATTGGCAGCCGATTCCCGGCCACCGTAGGCGCGGGCTTGCGGATGGCGAGCAATGATTAGCTCGCCGTCCGGTAAGGACCAAGCCCGAGTCGACGGCGCGTCGTGTTCCACGCGCGCCTCAAAGAGATGTCAGCACCATTGACGGGGTCCGCTAGGGCCGATGCCAGCTAGGGTTGCGGGATGTTCGAAAGAGTTACCGTGGCCCCGGCACAGGCAACAGAAGGAACACGGGTGGGTTTTAGTCAGCAAAAGTCTGACACGCCCTCCCGCTCCGCCCAGAGCGGGAGAAGTCATTTGATGATTTCCCATCCACAAAAAAAAAAAAAAAAAAAAAAAAAAAAAAAAAAAAAAAAAAAAAAAAAAAAAGGCCAATCGCTTAGTGTTTGCGGGATAAATTTAGAAAATCATTGTTTTTCACATGGGCAGTTATACGTTGCGTGTTCACGAGTTGGGAAACCATCCGCTTTGTTTGTGTTAACGTCAGACCAAAAAACAAAAAATGTGGTTAACCAAAGAGCACTTCAATGAAACGGATAATTTGCGGACACGTATAACGCTTCGATTCAGTATTTACTTTGGATTCACTTTCATTTATTTATTTACTCAGAGAAGTTCAACTAAATAACACTTCATTTTTGTAATCGAAATGAATTCATTACTGTTGTGAAATGAAATAAAATTTTTCCTTTTCAAATATAAAACAAAAAAAAAAATTTCTTCTTCTTTTAATCACCAAACGAAATGTTACATAAAACGAAGCCATCTGGTGGCGAAACGGAGTTCGCCGGGTTCGCTAGTTTAAATATAAACATACACTATAAGAAAATACCTACTTACATACAATTATAATGTAGTTCAAACATGAAAAGGTAGATGGTGATCATTTAGATTTTAATGCAAATAGTCGTGATTCGTGGTGATGGCCAAATAGTAAGCAATATAATGCCATCGATAATAGTATCATTTAACGTTGGCACCCGATTGATATTAATTTGATATTATGTCATCATTACATCAATCGTTGCAAGGTACACATTTTTAACCGACTTGCTCTTATAAATATGTATAAGAGGAGCCCAGTCGTCCTTGCTAACCAAACCAATATATATTACTATAAAGCTCTATCTTCAATATTCAGTACAAAAGCCGTTCAAACTGAACTAAGGGGACGTCAGACACAGCTAGTTATGTGCGCCTATTGAAGCTGCGCGTGCTTCCCAATGATTTATAATACGGAACAAACTTACTTTAGTGCCAGTTTTCAAAAGTTCTCCCACGGTTTTATGGAACGAAGTTGACGAGTTGACTGGTAAAAATCGTCACTAACGAGAAAGCGTTCATAGTTATATGTGTTCATACACGTTATGTTAACATTCTTAAAGATTTAGTCCCGTGTGAGCGAGAAAGGTGACAAAATGTGGCAGCCCTCTTAATTCGAAACGGGGAAGAAATAATAGGTCCACTAACCAGTGGCATTAGTTTTAATTAAGTTGTTCGAATTATGCTCAGATACCCGTGTAGATAGCCGTGTGTACACAATGACAATGCCATGTTTAGCGTTGTTTCTTAATACCTTAGAACTATTAGAACTTAGTGTTGCCTAACAACTTTGGTCTGCTATAAATAGTAACAGAAGACCAAAGTATTTTAGGCAACAGTTTATTTTATTCAGCACTCTCTCAGAATCAATGAGATTATCGAAGAGAAACTATAAATATACTATTGATCGGCCCAAGTTTAGTCGGTACTTTACAACTTATTTATTTGATCCATCATTGATACTACTTGTAATGTTATTTTTGTGATCCATCTGAGTCTGTCTCCGGTATGTAGAGCAATGATATACGGAGTTTATAAGTAGACTTGATTATTTTTACTCTCAAGAGCCTCAAATGGCTTAGCATGATCCTCCGTTATGTCGAAAATACTACAGAATTTATTTTGAAATAAATATATGGTAAAGTTGAGGATTAACGTTAAGTACTATGTTTGCCGACAACAAGATTCCATAAAATTTTCTCGATAGAAAAAAAAAAAACCAAAGTTACCTCCAAACCGAACAATAAACCTCTGGTATTCAAAACATACTTCGAATTAGATCATGAAACTTTGCATACTAACTGAACTAACTATAAAGCAGGTCTTATATATTTTTTTTTTAAATTACCATTATTTTCACCGTAAAAGCATTTACCTAAACTAACGGTGCTCCCTGCCGCCCAGCACCGCACTCAGTCCCGCTCTCACTCAGTCCGCGCGCAGTATCGTGCGAGCGAGATAAAGAGTGAATTTTAGCTGAGGTAGGTAGGCTCTTAAGGAAAAATGATAATAAACATGGATCTTATTTTTCCTAAAACCATTAAGTAGATATACAGGGTGTAAGGGACAGCCCTCCGCAAACTAACAGGGTGCATACAGCTCTTTATTTTGAATCATATTCCACTGGATATATTCTCAGGAAAATTTTCATTTTTTAAATCGTATTTTCAGTTACTATTCCTTTATTTCAATGTAAATTTACATTATCTGTAGGCAGCACTCTATTTATGTAAATAAAACACATAAAATCAAAAATTCAGCATCCATTGCTGAAATACTCGGCGGCCGAAGGCTCGCTGCGCTGCCGTTCGCTACGCGCGTTTTGCCACGGTAACAATACATTGCGAGTGAGGTAATAAAATAAATCAGGTTTATTGGATATAGGTACGTTACTGAAATAATTTCATGTACCGGTCATCTTAGTATGATATACTGAATTCACCCCATCAGTCTGCAGAGAGCTGTTCCTTACACCCTGTATATCGTCACACATATTTTAATGTAACTGTTGACAATAAAACATTTTAAGTAAAAAATTGTTTTTGTAGAATATCTATCAGTTGAAGGTAAAATTTTATGAACTTAAAATCGGTTTAAAGACGACAACACTGGGAATCAGTGTTGTCGTATTTTAAACTAAACTTACTTTATGACTCCTGTTGCAAATAAGAATTTAGCGTTTATCACAGTTTGTTTATCAAAAAAGGCTCATGTGATGTGTTGTCTCCAGATTGGCTGACGGTGACGTGGGCGCAGAGCGGCATGCAGCTGCAGGGAGACGGCTCCGCAGACGATGACGACTCCGTCAAGGGACGGTGAGTACAACAACTTACAAAAACCGGCCAAGTTCTACTCGGACTATGCTCAGTGAAGGGTTCCGTAGTCGTGATGAATATGTTCTACGCGTGCACAGTATTGATATTATCGACCGCAAAATTTTTTTCCAGGGCTTTTGACTTTGTGTCATATGATGTGCTCTGGAGGAAGTTAGGGGATAGGAATGTACCGGCGGAAGTTCTTAAGGTTCTGCAATTTTGGTATGCTAACCAAACGAATCAGGTGAAGTGGTCAAACATTCTCTCTGAGGCTTATGGGTTGGAGTGCGGGGTGAGGCAGGGGGGGTTGACCTCACCCAGGCTCTTCAACCTTTATGTGAATGACCTCATAGTCGGGCTCAGCAGTATGCGTGTGGGCTGTCGGGTGGGTGGTGTTAATATTAATAGCATCAGCTATGCAGACGACATGGTGCTGCTGGGCCCGACTGCGGGTTCTATTGGAGAGATGTAAAGTTTGTGAAGACTACGCGGCTAGGCATGGGCTCGTGTATAACGTGAAGAAATGTGAGTACATGGTCTTTGGGGTCGCCGGTAAGTGTGCAGATTATTCACCTAACCTTACCCTAAATGGCTTGAGCATAAGAAGAGTAAAACAATTTAAATATCTGGGACATATGCTTACCGACGACCTGAAAGACAATGTGGATATTGAGAGGGAGCGCAGGGCTTTGGCGGTCCGCGGTAATATGTTGGCTCGTAGATTCGCCCGCTGCACGGACCAGGTAAAAATAACGCTTTTCAAAGCGTATTGTCAGGGTCTGTACACGGGTGGTCTGTGGATCAACTACACCAAAAGGTCGCTAGATGTCCTGCGGGTCCAGTACAACAATGTGTTTAGAATGCTCTTGAGACTACCCCGGTTCTGTAGTGCGTCAGAGATGTTTACGCAGAACCGTACTGATGGCTTCCACGCAATTGTGCGGAAGAAAATAGCGTCTGTGGCAGCTAGAACCCAGGCCGGGGGCAACAGCATTCTAAAAACAGTGACTGAGAATGTGTTTTCCCCTTTTATGAGGCATTTTGTGGAGAAGATGACCGGTTGAGAAACTGGTTTCGTCTTCTTTACAAAGTAACTCATACCCAAATTGTGTATCTTAATTTATGTATGTACTAACACTAGGTTTAAGGTACTTTACTAACACTACGGATCTCTGTTATCTGATTATTTGAAAAAAAATAAAAAAATAACTTTATATTTCATAGTATTTCTCGAAGAAATTATGAAAACAAAATTAGTTCTGCGGTTGTAACTGAAACTATCCCATATCACAAAAACTATTGACTTAAATAAAAAAAATCAATTAGAAAATTCATTAAAAACTTTTTAACTGTGGGATCCAACGGTACCCCTTACGCATGCGTGCATTGAATTTTTTTTCATCCTCGGTTATATGCGTGGGGAGTGCCACTCCTAATTAGTTATCCCGTAAGGTCACTACAACATTGTTTATGAACAATATATTTTCTTCTCAATTTTTATCTATACGTGCAAATGGTCTCTGAGTAAAATGGCTGTGTGACATCCGAACAAACGGAAAGACGGATAGAAAGACAGACAGACGGACTGGCGAAATTGTAAAGCCAATTGGGTACAGAACCCTAAGAAAGTAAAGCCAAGTTTACACGAGGACAGTTTCAATCGTCGCGAGGCTAGAATGTATTCGCTTTACTCGTAGACGACTTATCGGTTATCGGACTCATGACGTGTTTACACACAGCGAGTAACCAATGCTTAAATACTTGTAAACGAGGCTAAAACCTTGTGACAGTAGTCATGTGGAACTCATCCTCGGTCTTCAGGGCCTTCGTTAGATATGTACCTCTCGTTTGTTCTTTTTCCTACCATCTTGACTGGTTCCAATCAATGACGCATTATAACTTGATCTACAATCATGGGTCATCGACATGTCCAACAATGCGGTTGTAATTCTCCTATAATCTAGTTAGTGATCTCGGTGGGTTTGCATAGTAACTTGCGACTCGTTTACAAGCGCCAGCGTACTGCGTTGTACCGCGTCGTCCCGCGCCACCCTGCGTCGTCCCGTGCCACCCCGCACCCCCCGCCGCGACGGGACGCGCTTCTTGAGAAAACTTTACTCTTGTGTTCTGATTAAACAGATTTGTTCGCAACTTGAGGTTTATTGGTGTTGTTTGAATTAATTATTAATTTTAATTAAGAATAATGTTGCGAGATTTTTTGTTGTTGTGGTTTTGAGATTTAATAACTATAATCGAGCATTTTTTTCTTAATTTTCGCGTTCTCAGGTTGTTTTAAATGTGCATGATTACCTACAATATAAGTGTCTTGCGTCGAATTCTCATTGCTGAGGATCTTGACTATTTTATAAATAATACAACAATATTACACGAAGCCAGTTTGCGAGGCAGTTGTCATTGGGCTTTCACGGCCTCTTGTACGAATATATTTGAAGTCAGGTCAGTAAGTAACTCAGAATGAAGTCTTCGGACGAACAGAACTGACTGATTAAAAAAAATCGAGAATTTCAGACCAGTAGATTTTCTGATATAATAGATAAACTGCCCGCAGGCTGTAAAGTCGACTTAAAGGGTTGCACAGTCGTTTGCGTGCAAACTAATATAGCAAGTCTGTGCCAAGTTTCCAGCAGCTGGACTGTCGCCCGCGGGCACCGCTCTGCATGACTGGCTGATTACTACTTTATTGCAAGCCACTGAAAAGAATACTACACAGAATATCTAGCCTAGACCTAGACCCGAGCAAAAAGAAAAAAAGTCAGAAAGAACGCTAAGTGAAAACGAAGTAATAGCGCGGGTGGGCGATGCGATGCGACGTCACCGATTAAAAGGAGTTTTATAAAAATGTGGCTGTTATTTTAGTATATTGTGTCGGTCACCCGGTCTGTCAAGTAAGCTTAGTTTCATTATAATCTTGTTATACATTTTCCAACACACTTGCTCGTAAAGTGGCTCTTATTGAACCGCTTTTAGGTTCGTAATGCAGTGTATTAAACATGCGTGTTTTTTAATATGTGCGCTTTTTTAAATATCATCAAAGAGACTTCATGCCTTCTTATTATGCCTATTATTTACTTATATAAAATATGATAAATTAACATAATATTTCATCAAATTATTTATTTTTTCAAAAAATTAACGTTCTTTCGGTGTTCTACATCCAAATAACAGTGCGGGTGGTGGGTAGACATAGCACTAACATATTTTTTTTAAATACTTATTAATGATATAAATCAGTTAATTTCACATTAGACCCCCCCCCCCCACACCCGCTATCTATCATCATCAAGTCTGTGGCACTTGTACCTGGTTCACTTTCACTACACTCTGAACTTGAACTCTAAACTTGCTGCCAGCCTGGAAGACCTCGAGCAGGTATTTGGCTCCCGAATTAAGGAATAAGAAGAGAAATTGCAGCAGGCTACCACTGGTACCGCATCAGCTTCACCAGACATTGCATCCATCGCGCGTGAGTTCTCCGAGTTTAAGCTGTTTGTCTGTCAGGCACTCTCTAAATTAAAAACTCAATTTGAGCTGTTTACTGCTGGGTTTGATAGGCATGAAACCATCATGCGAAGAAAGGTCCTGTTGTTCCATGGTGTTCCAGAGAAGGATAATGAAAAGTTGATTAATGTGGTCCACAATATCATATCCAACCAAATTAAATTGTCAGAGGTATGTAAGGACAAGAATATGATCCATGTTTGTCATAGACTTGGATTCTCGCAGCAGAAGCCCGACCCATACTGATACGATTCTTCAAAATGGAGCACCGACGAGTATGCGATAGCAAGAAAGCTCTCAAGGGTACCGAGATCACCGTCTCTGAGTTCTTGACACAAGTTTGGCATCATGTATTTGCAGCTGCTCGTAAGAATTTCGTTATGCCAAATTGCTGGTCCATAGAAGCCAGGATTGTTGTTATTTGCCCAGACAAATCCCGCTGGAAGATTGGAACGGCAGGTGAACTTCACGATCTGATAGCCAAATTCCCGTCTTGTTCAGTCAACGCCGAGGATTCTGCGCAATCAGAAGAACCTGTATCTTCTAATGTCGCAACCTTAGCAACTCCCGCTAAGAGAACGGGGAAGACGAGCCTGCGCAAGTAACACATTCACTGCTATTGTTTTTGTCAGTCCATTTACTTCACTACCGCTTCTCAACTTGCCGCTTGATAATCTTGAGCCGGTAGTTAAATAAGTAATTTTTGTCTCACCGCTAATCATTTTACTTTTTGTTCATTATATTATTGCCCAATAATTGCCGGTGTGTATTAAATTGTAGGCGTGTGTGACTCTTTACGGAACCGACTCACTGATCCGGATCATTGTAATTATTCAAAAGATTGGTTCTGTACCAACGTTTCAAACGCATCATTTGGATCTGAAACATTACTTTGCTCTGTGCTCTTTCCGCGCGACGCGTCGCTTGTGAAGCGACTGAGCAGTGAGCGAGAGAGGGAGACTGAGTTATTTTACTACTGACTCGCGAGTCGCGAGTGAGTGGGTGACATATTATAATCTATAAAAGTCAGAAAGAGATACCAAATGAGATGTGTATCACTCATCCTCTCATAGTCTTTCTTTGTCATTTTCCATGCACGTAAAAATTACCACTAAGGCGCTTACATATCAAATACTATTAGGTTGTTTTTTGCATATAATGTTTGTAATAACAAATAACATTCTGTATTTTATATCCTTTGAGCCGATGATACTAATGATCCAAATGAAACATATCAGTGTTTCGGATCATTTCAGTGATCCAGATGCAAATGTTCCAATTTCAAAAATGAAACACTTTGCCCACGCCTATTAAATTGTAGGACAATTTAGCTATTTTGACAATTTGACGGAATGTTGAGATGACAGATATAGACCAATGTCAATGTCATGTCACTGCTCATTCTCACCATCCGTCTTTGTCCGTCATCGCGTCGCGTTCCATTTTGCGAACAATCCGATGAGTGTATCGATTTTTTAAATCGTTTTAATTTTTAATCTATTTCTCTTGCTTCTTTTTAACAAATTTGTGTTACTTTGTTAGATATTATTTTAGAAATTCTGCCAATATACCAGCGAGTGGGGGAGGATTTCTGGTCAAAGGAAAATCTAGTGTTTTTAGTATATACGGTACTTTAAAATTATTTCTACACTTGTATTATAGATATTTATATTATTCTTATATTATATTTCAGTTATATTCATGGAAGATGTAACTGATCAACAGGTACTTCTCGTGCTATTCATCTGCTAGTTTTGTTAGTACGAATAGTAACTCTTCCATACCACTCACTTTACATGATAAAATCTCTCTCTTTTCGCCAATGACCGTCTGAGAATCTGCATATAGCATACATAAATGCTCAGAGTGTTCGTGGTCACTATTCTGACCTTCTGGCATCCTTTAGCAGTGCACTGCTAAAGGATGCTAGAACGTCCTCCACCTAGATGCTCTATTGACATCGGAATACTTTTTGAAGCCGTCTGTCCTCTTTACTCAATACTCGCTCCCCCGCTTCGTCTTGATCCGCAACGATAAGACTGATAAGAGTGGAGGAGATGTTGCTATGTACCTGAGTGCTGATTTACACTACAGTTCATCTCCTTCACGGTATTCTGAGTCGGCTGAATACTTATTTCTCGAAATTGCTGTGCATCACACAAAAGTTTTGCTTGCAGTGCTCTACAGTCCTAATCTTCACATTGACTACTTCAATTCCTTTCAGTGATTTTTGTCCCATGTATGAGCACGTTATTTTGATGGGTGACTTTAATACTTGCTTGATTAAAAATGACACTCGCTCTCTTTTAAGCTCCTTTCACTCTTGCTTTCTTTGAATCTTTAAGTTTTGCCTCTCTCTGCAACTCACAATTTTCCTAATTATTCACCCTATTTTCTAGATGTTATGATTGATTCCTCTCCTAATAATGTTTCTTACCATAGTCAACTTACGGCTACCTTTTCTTACCACGATCTCATTTATCTTTCGTATCGTATCCATGTTCCCAAGCGTAAGCCCCAGGTCTTATATCTCCGTAACTACAAAGGCATAAATCTGGAGGCTTTGCAGCGTAATGCCGGCGATCTCAACTGGGCCCTTTTGGCCGAGAACGATGACATCGACGGTAAGGTGGATTGCATTAACGCATCAGATAGGGGCATGCTGAACATACAAGTCGAGAACAGTACTTATCGACTTGTATGATCAGCATGCCCTATCCAGCGTGTCAAAATAAGAAATTACCCTGCACCATGGATAACGCTACAAATTAAAGTACTTATGGCTCGCAGGGATAAAGCTAAGAGCACTTATAAGCGCTGACCAACAGAGCTTAATTTCTCTTATTACAAATTTTTACGTAATCTGCAGTCATCTGTGTCAAGATGTTAAGAGACGCTATTTCCACGATCATCCCAATAACCGCAGTTCTTCCGATGTATAGCAATTTCTTGAATCTATAGGTATAGGCAAATCACCTACCAACCAGTGTAAGGATGTGAACCTCAATGATCTCAATAAGCATTTCTCTATCCTTCCTTTTTCTCTTGACCCATCTGTCAAAGCTGCGACACTAGAGAGTCTTGCTAGTTTGCTGTTACCACAATGTTCTCACTTTAAGCTTAGCAATGTTACTGAGGCTGAAGTTAAGAAATCTGTACTTGCGATTACTTCTTCAGCGGTCGGTAATGATAAGTTATTTACAAGAATGATAACTCTTATCCTTCCCTCATTACGTCCTGTCCTCACTAACATCTTCAACCACTCGTTTTTCTCTTGCTCGTTTCCGTCAGGTTAGACACAAGCTCACGTTATACCTTTACGATCCTTCTTTATTAACCCACTTTAGACCAATTTCTATTCTCCCATTCCTTTCTAAAGTTTTCGAGCACAAAGTTCATAGAGAATTATCTTTTTCTTGACGTCGAACTCGATAATATCCCCTTTTCAATCCGGTTTCCACTCAGGTCACAGTACTGTATCCTCGCTTTTGAAAGTAACTGACGACATCCGCCGAGCAATGGAGATTAAGACCTTTACTGTTCTTGTATTACTTGAATTTAGTAGCGCCTTTAACTTCGTGGATTTCGACATTTTACTAGGTATTTTCAAATTTCATTTTCTCTTCTTCCGCTCTAGCCTGGTTCAGTTCTTATCATCGGGTCCGCTCTCAGTGTGTTCGCCTTGAGGAGTCTTTCTCTGATTGGTCTAGCCTCACTGAGGGCGTTCCTCAGGGTAGCATTCTCTCTCCTCTTCACTTTTCAATTTTCATAAACTTTGTTACCAGAGTAATCTCCTCTAGTTTCCATCTCTACGCAGATGACTTGCAGCTTTACCGACATTTTATTGCTGACGCGGGTTCATTACAAAAAAAAAAGACAGAAACAAATCGACAGTGCGCGAGTAATACCTGCGTCAAATTGTTCAGTATAAATAATATTTTAAATTATTTAGAAAAACCCAGAAAATAGTGAATATTGTGAACTGATTCTTATAAAGTTTAATAGCGTTAAGTCTAATACATGTGAAGCGTTATATATTTTGTGATAAATACTCGTAACTATTATATAGTGACTAAAAACAATCAGCCAGTGATTTTATTATACCGCCATTAACTCAAAAATTATTTGTGAGAACCAACTAAATGAGCGCAACGCGTAAGTGACGCGGTATCCACGGCGCTTGCGACGTTCTTCTCTCCGACTTACGCATCGACAGTTCATCACCTGTGGGCGTGGGCCTTTATTAGCGTGCGATTTATTGGTGTGCATTGGTTCATTGATGATTTAAGTGAATCCAAAACACTGTAGCACCATTATGAATTGTGACTGTTGCTCGGAAGACATAGCTGAAGGAAGTTCTGTGGTTAAATGCTTATCGTGCCAAAAACCCTACCACCATTCCTGTCTCACGCAGCTGGGTTGTGACTTCCAACTAACCGAATTACATAGTTGGATGTGTCCGACCTGTAAGCCAAAAGCGATACGCAGATAATACCCCAGTGCGCAATAGTCAGGCGAGTGATCCTAATGTAACTCTAGAAAGAAAGAGTCTTTGGTAACCATCCTCAACGATGACACTCCTGTTACGACTAGCGATATTTCTCGCCCAAAAAGGACCAATACATATTATTTTTTACTTTGTAGATGGTTTTGTTTGCGTCGGGGATTTTTTTATTAAGTGTGATGTTGCTACGGCGTAGCAGCTACGTAAGCTACGCCGTAGCAAATGCCAGACTTGATACGCGGTTTTGTTTAGCCTTTTCTTTGCACTAGACTTGACTGTATGTAGTTAATTAACTATAAGCTTGAAATAATTTACTTTTTGAAAATAGGTATTCGTCGACGGCTCCGCAATGCTTCAAATGACCAAAATTAGTTGCTAGGCGGCTCAAAGCTCGTATAATTCGGTGTATGTGAGTTTTGCTTCACTACTCACTGCAACTTGTTGACTGACAGCAACACACACTGAAACGGTGTTTAGTTTGAGGGTTTACTGGAATGAAATTCAAACTATCTGAATTGCGCTCGACTAAAATGCGGTAACAAACAAAACCGGTTAGAAATGGCATTTTTGTAGTTACGCAACAAAACATTTTCTGTTCATTTTTCTTGGCTATCAAAAATAACGGATTCACAATATTATAATAAATACCGAACTGCACCTCTAAAGGAAATTTAAAAAAGCAGATATTATACTAGTACAGAATTTCAGTAAAACTCATTGAAGATTTTTTTCAAACTTTTTTCCGAATCGGAAAGCTTGATAACTAAACTTTTTAATCTCGATCTGTTTGCAAAGTTAAATTGAAATTTGATAGATAAACCGATGGAAGTAAGTCCTGATACGATAAATAAAATGTGTTTTAACAGTTAGAGGTCTTTTACTCTTGGAGTTTACGATAGCGGGCTCAATGGAACCGGGGTCAGGGTCACGGCTCTGTTGAGGGTAAGTGTCTGGTTTCTACTGTCATGATTGTGTGTCTATACTTAATTATTGTATCTATAGATCGAAAATAATCAGTTATATATTAGCTGTGCCCCGCGGCTTTGTTTGCGTGGAAGTCGTAAGATACACAATATAGGTACTAAAATAACAGCATTTTAATAAAACTCCTTCGTCCCCCGACCCGTCGTGTTGCATCGCCCGCCCGCGCTATTACTTCGTTTTCGCTTAGCCTTCTTTCCAACTTTTTTTCTTTTTGCTCGGCACCTCAGGGTCGTAGCGTAATAGTAAATAGCCTATAAATAAGCTCGAGATTTGGGCTACCAAATTCAAAAAGAATTTTTCAAATCCGACTGGTAGGTCCGGAGTTATTATTTTTGCATGGGTTTTAATTTTTTGCGCGTTACCCTAATTATTTTTCTGAGATAAAAGTACTCCTTGTAACATCAGCTATCTGCCAGTAAAAGTCCCGTCAAAATCGGTCCAGCCATTTCAGAGATTAGCCGGAACAAACAGACAAAATTTTTTTAAATTGCTTTTTTGTTATAAGTAACGTATAAACTTTCATATGCATTTAGTAAATACACTTCTGGACACATCTATTGGCCCACCTTGTATTTTCAGTTTCGTTTGGTCCTAGCTAAAATTTTATATTAGGTCGAGCAAAAAGTTTTTATGCAGTTTTGAACCTGGCACATTCACAATTTCATTCAATAGTCTTTTTTTGAATTTCGAACACAGAATTTAAAGAAACAAAAGACAATTTGGAGCCTGTTTGTTGATATCAAACAATCGAATACTAAGAAAACTTGGTTTTATTGGTTTACTTGGATTTAATTCTTGAAAAAGTGATTGATATCTTTGGTTTTGCAACAAACATTACTTATTCTTAACATTAAGGTGAGGTTCTATCAATAATCTATGGATACTTCACCTGAAGTCGCCGCCCAAGCTGTGGCACTTATTCAGGCCGGACACAGCCAAAGAAACGTGAGTGCTCAACTTAATTTAAGTCGATCTGCGGTCCGAAATGTTTATCGGAGGTACCTAGAGACTGGCGGCTTTGTTCGTCGCCAAGGAAGGCCACGATCTCGGGTCACAACTGAAAGGTAGGATCGATTCATCGTGACGACCAGCTTGAGAAATCGTCACCTTACCTCCATTGAGATACAAAACCAACTTCGCGACTTCCACGGAGTATCTGTGAGCGCTCGAACTGTTCGGAGAAGGTTAAAAGAACGCGATATGGTACCATACAAGCCAGCTAATGGGCCCAAACTAACGCGAGCCCACCGAACAGCGCGCCTTCATTTCGCACGCAGTCATTTAAATTGGACACAGCAAGATTGGAGCCGTGTACTCTTTTCTGATGAGTCTAAAATTGTGTTACATGGCAATGATGGAAGGAAGAAGGGCTACCGACGTAAGGGAGAGCGTTTCGCACAATGCTGCTTTGAAGAGAGGGTTGCTTATGGCGGTGGCTCATGGACTGTCTGGGGCGGTATATCCGCGAGCGGCAAAACTCAACTTGAGGTTGTTACAGGACCACGGCTGCCAACATTAAATGCTGAAAGGTACATTCGTGAGTGCTTAGAACCTCACGTGATACCATACGCGGACTATGTGGGCCCAAATTTCCTTTTTATGCATGATAATGCAAGAGCCCATGCGGCCGGCATCGTCAGGGAATATCTTCGGGATGTGAACATCACAGTTATGGACTGGCCAGCCAGAAGCCCAGACATGAACCCCATTGAGCACATGTGGGACGAGCTAAAAAGACGTGTTAGGGCTCGTCAGCCAGTTGCCCAGACGATGCAGGAGTTGAAAACTGCCATAGAAGAGGAATGGGAGATAATCCCTCAAAATTTCATAGAGCGGTTGATAAACTCTATGCCTAATCGTATGAGAGCTGTGGTAGATGCCCATGGAGGCAACACGCGTTATTAAATTAAACCTTTATTTGATAAAACATGTTTTTTATTCAAAAATCAATTGCCTTTAACAAGGCGCATATCCGACTTGTGAGGCGTAGCTCCATGTCGTATGGTATTCTGAATTCAAATTTAAAACAATACGATCGAAAAAGATGGTAAAATGTATCAGGTTTAAAACTGCATCAACAGTTTTTGTTCAATCTAGCAATCATATTTCGGTAGGGGCCATCGAAACCTAAACTCTAAGGTGGGCCAATAGATGTGTCCAGAAGTGTAGTTGTTATTTTCACATTACAAACAGACACTTCAATTTTATATATTTGTATAGATATATAAATTTACTCTATACCCATACTTCCATACTTAATATTATAAATGCAAAAGTAACTCTGTCTGTATGTTACCTTTTGACGTCATAATAGCTGAACGAAGATTAATTAAATTTGGCACATAGGTACACCATGACTTGTGTTAGGATATTGGAGTGGACTTTTTATCCCGGCAGTACGTTCGTTCGTCCACGCGGGTGATGCCGCGGGCAAAAACTAGTTATTAATAATGATTGTTTACATTTATTTTGCAGAGTTGTTTACTTCCCGAATAGTGCTAGATTAGACTAAACTTAACACTCGAGCGAGAGTTAGTGAATTCGAGCTCCGTCCATTGAACGGTTGATGTAAACTTACTGATGTGTAAACTTGTAATTACGTAACATTGACAAGTTAATAATAATAACAGTTGTGACGGCCAATGGCATAATAGAGAGCCTCGACCAACACCTAAGGAGGCTCTCGTTGGCAGCTGGATTAAGGACTTGATTCAGAAAGCGGTACTTCTGGACACGGCTCGCATTGTTAGGAGGTTCCTCTCTCTGGAGCCCTGACCGCCGGTAGCTTGGACCCTGTTCCCGAAACCGGTGGGCTACTTTTTAATTTTTTTAATGTTTTATCTTTTTATATTTTTTTTTTTATGATATGTGTATAAATGAAATAATATTAATTGCTTCATTGTCAGGCAACTAAGGCGCATATATAAAACACACAAATAGTCAGACATAATAATAATCTATTACATATTAAAAATAACAATAAACACTGAACTATTGGCTAATACGTAAGGTCGGCTATACAGGGTGTGGCGTAAATAGTGGTCCAACCTTAAGGGGTCGATACACCGTATATTCAGCTATCACATACCACAATTTGAAACGTTTTTTCCATAGATCTCAGAATAAAATATTTTTCTATTCTTTTTTGAAAAATGTACACCTTGCTTTACTAATATGGCTGTAGTTTCTAATAAAGATATTATTGTATCATATTTTTTCCTGATTATAACTGTGGAATACATGTGTATCACATGCAAGTAATTTTGTAAATGTAATTTTATAGGTAATAAAGAAAAATGTGTTTATTTCAAAATGTAACTCAAATGTCTAGAAAAATGTGTGACTTGATGTGCGAATGGCGTAAAACAAATGTACGACACTGTCGGTGCCCATTATTTTAAAAACTGGTTCAATTAATGCAGATTCTAAAATAGTATAATAATAACTGACTCCTTAATTTAAACAAAAGTTGTAGCCATTTTCTTTTCAAAAAGATCTGAATTGTACAGCCCAATTAGTAAAGCAAGGTGTAAAACTTTCAAAAAAGTATAAAAATATTTTATTCTGAGATTTATAGAAAAAAAGTTTTAAATTGTCGTATGTGACAGCTGAATATATGGTGTATCGACCGCTTAACGTTGGACCACTATTTACGCCACACCCTGTATATTACGCTGAGTCGTGGTATCAGGTAGCCTTCTGCAAAAACACCGATACACGACACCCGTTGTCAAAAAATCCTCCTTCAGAAAGGCCTCCAGATATTGAGTTGGAACCCGCGCCACACTTCAAAAAGACGCATGATCTTCTTAAGGAAAGTATTAAACATTTAATTTAATACGCACTAAAACATCCAAGCCTCCAATATTCCGGACAGGTATAACAGTTCTAACATAACTTCTAAACAGCAATTAATCACGGGTCCTTTGTCGCTTGTATGTGACAAATTTGTCTCGTTTAGTCACGTCGTACTACTCGCCTGTGCCGAGAAATTGGTCTGCGAGTATCTACTTACCTAGGTACAGTCAGCGTCAGAAATAGGACGAGTTTCGAGTTAATCGGACCGCACGTCCATTTCGTTTTGTTCCATACAAACTTTGGCACCCCCCAATCCCCAACAGGGGATGGATTATAATAACAAAAAATGACAAACTTCATAATTTACTTAGATAAGTATTCGTGCCAAGTTTAAAGGACAATGTCAAGAATCGCCCTGTGCAATAAAAGCATCGGACATACACGATAATTAATTGTCTATTTTATTAAATGTGTGGCAAATACTTTTATAACACGGATTAGCTGCATGCCAAAATGAACATTAAAAAGTATTTTACGCAACTAATATCATTAATCGCCGCCATCTTCGCCAAACGTCGTGTCGAAGAAGATTAGGGATGCCCAATCGATTGTGTTTTGATTTTTTTTGAACTGTTGCATATTTTTTAATCTGAATCACATTTTGATTTTTTTTCGATTATAGTGCAAATAGAAGCTAGGTACAATAAAAACATTCAATCACCATACCATTAATTTATTCAGTAAAACTATAATTAAACCTAATATACCTAATGAATGAGGCCACACTCTTTTTTAAATAGGTAGTAAATAGGAAGTACAGAAGTATGGGGTTATCATAAGTAGGACATTGTCATACTTGTAATGGTATTCATATTATCGGATGACAAAAGTTGTTGTAATACTGTCTGTAGCGTATGGCCATAGTAAATCTTAGGAAATATCGTTTTTTAACGTATCGTACTTGGCACCCTTATTTTTGACGTCACTAAATGATCACTTGTCACTTTTCAGTCTCTCACTCTGTCAGTAGGGAACCTTACTGACAATTTATCCCGCTAGAGAAACAGAACCACATGGCGTCCGTCTGTGGTAAGACTAGCTAACAAAAATTTTATAGTAAAAAGGTTCTTATTAATTTTAAATTGTAAACAATTTAATAATAAATTCATTTTATGAGACCGTACTATCGCATTAGGTAATGCAACCTGTAATGATAGTTATAAGTGGAATAAATTTAAATAAATAACGTAAACAGAAAAACAAACTTCATGTTTAGGCTTCCTTTTTCATCTATGGTTATAAAAAAAATATCTATGGTTAGATGACTGTTAATGAGAAATCCGGTGTGGCTACAATCTACTGATATAATATATTATTTTAGTGATATCCGTTCGTCAGGAATATTCTATACTAGATAGTAATACATATTGCACCAGTCAGTGAATCAGTGTTGTGTCATTAGGTAGTATATAAAAACGGATAATTTCGCAAGCAGTGGTTTTCTATTTTTTTAATAACACACACAAACATTTTATCTAATTCCAAATTCAATACTAAGAAAGCAGGTAAGTGTATTAATTAGATTCTATGCATTTGTACGTTGCACTTACGTACACTTAGGCTTTAGAACAAAAACTGCAAACGTAATTCGACAGCGTCTCTGTCCCGGCTTTGCTGAAGAAGATGGAGCGCATCGGAATTCGTGGTTCCGTACTGGATATTTCCTCCGACTACCTAAGGGGCCGGACACAATACGTCAAAATCGGTCAAAATGAGAGTGAAACATTACCTATTGCATATGGCGTGCCACAAGGCAGCATATTGGGGCCCACGTTATTCCTCATTTATATAAATGAGCTGTGTAATATACCTATCCAACATTGCAAAATATTTACCTCTGCTGATGACACAGGTATGGAAATCGATGGAGTGGATTGGGACCAATGCTTTCTGGCCCAATCTTTACTGGTATATGTTCTCTTTGCCATTAGGTCAAATCTTACCCCACCGCTATCGTATATCCTCGAGGCCCACACGTGTACTACTGTGTCCCCTTCTATATGTGACTGCCTCAGCATATCTAGGACTACTAGTGTGAAGTATATGGGCACTCATATTGATCAACACCTTAAGTGGCATAAGCATATAGATGTTTTCACGGGCAGAATCCGTAAACTTATCTTTATTTTTAAAAAACTACGCAGGTGTGCGTAATATTTATGTAGAGTGGGATATCCAGAAAGGAAACAATATTGCACTTTAATTACTATTTTTAATTTCACCTTCGATACAAAACGTACTTAGCTTAAACATCGTTGGTTGCCATCCTTCTTTTCCTTCCGTCATTCATTCCTTCTCTTTCACTCACACATTCATTCGTTCTGAAACTAAATTATTTAGCGTTCAGAAATGTTTAATTAATATTAATCCTACAACTCGGTCATCCTGCCGCTATTTCTGGCCTCAGAAATGATACAGCACTAACAAGAATACAGTCTTACACCTTGTTACAGTTTTATCAACTAAAATTATGTTGGATACACAGAATAAAATAATAATGAAGTTAAGCTAAAATAATAAGCTGAAATGATATTGGTTCAGTCATTGGGCCATCTCTTCATGAAATCAACTACAGTGGATGTCTTACCTGGTCTTTCTGCCGTGGGGTCCACCTTCTGTACATCATACCGGTCGTTCCCTTTGACTTTAGTGATGCTATAAGGTCCAAGGTATTTAGGCTTAAGCTTCATCCCAGACCCAAACTGAGTTCGTTTGATTGCTACTAAGTCACCTTCTTTATACTTAGTACTTTCTTTACGTTTTCTGTTAAAAGCTTGAATATTATATTTCTGCACCTGCAAGATGTGCTCTTTCGCCTTTTGTCGGTTTTCTTCTCTATCTTGAACAAACATATCTCTTCCCTCTTGCATTAGTAAGTCGTAGATTTCAATGTCTTCTTTGGTTTTCATAGTCGTTCCTACAAGTAGTTCAAATGGGGTACAATTGATGCTTCTCTGCCAAGTACTATTCAATGCTCTTTGCACATGACTAACATGCTTGTACCATTGGGTAGGGTCTTCAATGCATAGCTTTGTAAGGATTGATATTATGGTTCTGTGTATTCTTTCTACCTGCCCGTTTCCCCTAGGCACTCCTGTAGTAATCTTGGCATGTTTGATTCCTTCTTCTTCACAATATTGTTGAAATTCTTGACTAGTGAATGCTGTTCCCCTATCACTAATTATTCTAGTAGGATTTCCAAAGTGCTGCTGGTGAATTCTCAATTTCTCAATGGTTTCCTTACTCGTAGTACTTCTTGTGGGAAATATCCACACAAACTTCGTAAATGCATCCACCATTGTGAGTAGATGATTGTACATCTTCTTTGTCTCCGTCATTGGCCCAAGGTGGTCAATGTGGACAGTATGTAGGGGAGTATCTTCCTTCTCTAAAAGGTGTAAAAATCCCTCCTGCTTGCCCTCTTTTCTGCCGCCAAGTATACATGGGATACAAGTGATGATAAAATCTTCTAATTTCTTTGATAAATCTTTAATGTAATAATCTTTATTTATAAGTTCCGTCATCTTCTTTTTACCAAAATGTCCATTGGAGTGCACTCTCTTTATGACCTCCATCTCCATGTTCTTAGGTACCATCAATTTTCTTTCCAGGCCTTTGTACAGCACACCGCCTTCCAAGTAGTAGTCGAGATAGGGTTTCTCAGAAAGTACCTCCATGACAGCTTTTAATCCTTCATCTTGCTCTTGTGCCTTCTTTATTTGTTCATGTAGGCTATTAGTTATCACTCCTATGTATGGGTTGCGGCTCAATGCATCTACATGTTTCATCCTTGTACCAGACCGGTGTTCAACCTGAAAATCAAATTCTTGTAATAACAATGCCCACCTTGCAACTCTAGTTGAGAGATCTTTCTTTTGTAGCGTCATCTGAAAAGCTTGGCAATCTGTTACAATTTTAAATGGGATGCCATATAGATAGTGTCGAAACTTCTTTACACCTTCTATTATAGCAAGAGCCTCCAACTCATAACTAGAATATTTCTTTTCCGCATCGTTCAGAAATGTTTAATTAATATTAATCCTACATATACAGGCTGACTTTGAAAATATGCGACAAAATTTAAGGGGGTGTTCTACCTATCAAGATGAACAACTTTTACTATGGGACCAACTTAAAATTCGCAAAAAAAAAATCGACCTTCCCGTATGAAAGTACATACCCGATCGGGCCATTTGTTATAAGAAGGTCGAATTTTTTTTTGCGAATTCTAAGTTGGTTCCATAGTAAAAGTTGTTCATATTGATGGGTAGAACTCCCCCTTAAATTTTGTCGCATGTTTTCAAAGTCACCCTGTATACCCTGAAACTGGTATATTCTGCACTATGTCAGTCAGTTCTTCCATACTTTATTCCAGTTTGGGGAAGTGCAACGTTAAACGAATTGATTAGGTTTGAGCGTGCACAACGGGCGGTCTTAAAAGTTATGCGGTCTCGACCTCGAAGATATTTCACAACACAATTATATGCTGAATGTGAAGCGTTAACCGTCAGGCAGCTCTATGTTGTCCATACGGTAATCCGTAAACACTTTTGCCGTCCCCACAAAGAACATATAGGTAGAAATAAGCACAACATCTTTCCACAAGAACATATCAGAACAACGTTTGCCGGGCTCCAGTATTACATCACCAGCACAAAATTATATAACACTTTAAAAAAAAATTAAAATTATCCACAAAATCAAAATATCAATGCACGTTACATAATTACCTATTAACATTGACTCATCAACACAGAGGATCTTCTTTTAGGCAACCTTTAAAGTTAAATATAAAACTAATTCCAATTTTTCACACACAACACACACTCACATTCATACACACACCATTACATACAACACACACATACACACCTCAATCACACATTAATGGCATACCTTCACTTCTTTTGATTTGTAAAAGTATATCGTTCATTTTTATTTTTGCGACGTTTAGTAGTTGTCCTAGAGCTGTAAAAATTTCTGGCTCGTAACATTGTTGCGGAGAGACACTGATCTTCTAAGATACAGGTACTAACCTAGTTTAGAGGTCAGGGTTTCAATGTATTACTGCCTGGCATAAGCTTCTCAATGTATGTACTTCTACTATACCATTGTAACAGTTATTTAGGCTTTAGTTCAATAAAGATTTATTTATTTTAATGACTTTATTTATTTAAAGACCGATCCATGTTCCAAAACTTCTGGAAGGCATAAATGTATATGTTCCTCGTAGTAGTAGGCATAAATGTATCTGCAGCTCGAACCAACCTCGGGCGGTCAGCGGCGCCATTGAACCGTTTCATGAGGTCGTACAATGAAAGCCACTCTCGCACCAATAGCATTGACATTTTCTCCAACACCCTGGCTCAGTTTCGGAAGCATCTTTTACGACAACTTGCAGGTTGCTAGATAAGTGCTGGTCCTTATTGAATTTCATAACTCAAATATTGTTCTGCATTTCATTGTTATTACTATAGTTATTTAAGTTAATTTGATTCAATTAGTGTATATTTAACTTGATTTTATTATTATTGATTTATTTGATTTTATTTCATTATTATTAACTTATTGATTAAATTTTTATTATGAAACTATGTAAGTGCTGTGCACACCTTTAAGTGATAAGTTCGCTGTAGTACTTATACATTTAGGCTAAGCTCTCTGTTAATGTCTTTGTGAACTAGTCGTTGGAATGCCATAATAAAATTAAATAAATAAATTTATTTATCTAGATAAGTACTAAAAATAGCTGAATGTATTAGGATATTGTTTTTCAGTTTCTTAAAAATCACTTGGAGTCACGGAGTTACGAAAAACAATAATATTCGTTGTTCGATTATAACCTCAAAATCTGTTGCTTTTTTTGAAATACTATCAATTCTGCAGCTAGTGCGCTATAAAAATAACATCATATGGGAATTCACTAATGATCGACAAAACCACACATAATTTTCACATGCGCTTGGTTCCATAGCGAACAATGTATGGACGTAGAGCAATGTCCTTTATTAACTCAAGAAATAAGATTTTTCATACAATCAAAATCCCCCTTTTCACCCCTTAATGGTCGAATTTCCAGAAGAGCTCCCCTACATTAGAAAAGAAACCCGTGTGCAAAATTTCACGTTCCCAGTCCCAGTAGTTTCGGCTCTGTGTTGATGAATAAGTCAGCACAAGTAAATATACATATATCAAAACTAGCTTCTGCCCGCGGCTTCGCCCGCGTATATGTTGGAAATTATCGCACGGGAACGTGCTACCGGGATAAAAAGTATCCTATGTAGGCAGCCAGGTCTTGGCCTATCCGTATACATATCATCCAAATCCAATCATCCGTTAAAGCGTGAAAAGGTAACAGGCAGACAGATAATAAATGCAAATAATGTTCATTTTTTTTATTAAATCAGTTTTTATGATTCTAAGGCCCACTTGCACGTTTATTCGGGTTAAATAAATAAATAGGTACAGTGTTTTTAAACTCAGAGTTAAGTAATTAACATTTTAACTCTTATTACGTTGCGCCACTAAAAAGTAACACTGGGTTAGATAACGGCTATATAACAGCTATATAGAAGTCAATTGATGATTTCCCACCCAAAAAAAAGTAACACCGGGTTAGATAACCTGATATTAGTATTTTTTTGAGTTGGCAACATTGCAGTTCAATCGACGAAACATAAAATAAAATTGCAATGTCTGTAAATGATAAATGATTTTATTTCTGTAAGTAGGTTTATACAAACACTTTTACATGTCAAACATTTTTTTTTTAAACTAGATGAGGCCGGCGTTTCCTATCTGACTACTCTGAGAAGAAAGGCCGAAACAAACTCAGAGGTCACAGTCTCTTTTAAAGTCCAGACATAATCTTGGTCAGATCATGTGAAGACCATGTAGGTTGGTGTCTGAAATGGTCTTTTGAGGAAAGAACCACACAGATTGAGTGGACCTGTCCAGTCAGTGCAAGCATCTGTCAGTAATCATACAGCTCAACATAAAAGTTAAGGAGCTCAACGATGCCCCTGAACGACCCGAACCTGATATGTAACCCTCTCCACCTGCTTTAAATGGTAGTATTATAGATTAAGATCTTCATTAAATATTTATACATAAGTATAAGTAGACATGTTGCGCCGACCCCAAATAAATTGCTATTAGGGCAGGAAAATGATGATGAAGTATACAGACCAAGTTTCAAGTTTATAGGTCAACGAAATAATATTTTTTCCATACAAACTGTCCCCTTTTCACCCCCAATTTATATTATTTGTCTTATAAATATTTATACCAAATTTCTAGTTAATCAAGCCACGCAAAAAAACCTCCCCTTTAAAATTGACTACCTCTTTTCATTCCGTCAGGGGTAGATTTTCGAAAAACCCTGATACACATTATTTTTTGGTTCTAAGTATAAATACTGAGTTTTGAGTTAATCGGACCGCGTGTTAAAACTCTTCCATGTAAACTTTAACACCTCTTAACTCTCCTTTGAAGGGTAGTTTTGAAAAACTAATTATTAGGAACTTTATTGCTTACTTAGGCAAATATTCGTGTCAAGTTTATTAACCAAATGAATAAGATTATTTTCATATAAACTTTATCGCCCCTTTTCACCCCCAAAGGAGTTAATTATTGAAACATCGCTTGTGATGTTTCCATCATTTGACTTATAGGTATTTATACCAATTTTCGAGTTAATCAAAGCACGCAATAAAACCATCCCCTCTAAAATGATTACCCCTTCCACCCCGTTAAGGGTAGATTTTTGGAAAACCATGATATACATTTTACTTTATTTGCAATCATAAGTAAAAATACCGAGTTCCAAGTTAACCGCATCGCGCGTTAAAACTTTTCCATACAAACTTTGATGTCCCTTTTGAGTCCCCTTATAGGGGGTAGTTGAAAAAAAACTGAAAATGAGAAACTTTATTCTTTACTTAGATAGCATTCGTGCCAAGTTTCAAGTTTATCTATGTGCAAAAGTTCAAGTCTCCAAGTCCAGCGGTTTGGGCTGTTTGTTGATATATCACGCAGGAGGATTTTAGAAGCCCTATTTGACTCTGTGGGGAGATGATTTTGGAAAAACTGTGATACACGTGTCTCATAATTTTAATTGAGTAGTATGTGGACCAACCTCCAAACACCAAATTTCATGTCTCTAGGACCAGCGGTTTAGGCTGTGCGTTGATATATCAGTCAGTCAGAACTTTGAATTTTATATACATAGATACATTATGCAAAAATCATACAAAGGAAAAAATGTGTGTGGATGATGATGCGTTCATTTGGAAAGACATCTACGAGTAGATGTCATTTAGAAAAAGTTAACTCTCTTAGTTCTTCTGATCATTGTGAACAGTCTATTTGTCCCTATATTTTTGACGCTGATTGTACTCACCTAGGGCGGCCTCATCAATCAACCACGAGACGTTGAGGTGTATTGCTGCGTTCCTGGCAGCTCCTGGGGGGAGGGGGGAGGGGCTGTGGAAATAGGATGTGTCTAATAATCGATGGTGGTGATGGTTAAGTTTTCTTATTAACCTGTCGGATTTATCTTTTGGCTGGATCGCTTCTTTAGTTCAGTGTATTGATTCGATTACAAAGATAGGGACTAAACGGCTATCCAATAATTTTATTTCTGTAGTTATTCATTAGGAAAATTCTTTTTTTATTTTAAAGGACATACTTCCAGATTGGTTTCATTTTTATCAAAATTCACTTCTGATGATAGGATCCATGAGGAATTGAGGGAATTCTTCAAATATAATAGGCATACACAGCGATTTTGGTATTTTCATCAACAAGTCAAGCATTTGCATTCAGAAAGTATCATTTGGTGAAGTGGAACTGACGAAGAAGACCACAGATGGCCACGGGAACTCCTCCTATGGCTCACAAACGAATGTGACATCTTGTGTGTAGTGAAGTAGGTATTAGAAAGTATCATTTGGTGAAGTAGAACTGACGAAGAAGACCACAGATAGCCATGGGAACTCCTCCTATGGCTCACAAACGAATGTGACATCTTGTGTGTAGTGAAGTAGTTATTAGAAAGTATCATTTGGTGAAGTGGAACTGACGAAAAAGACCACAGATGGCCATGGGAACTCCTCCTATGGCTCACAAACGAATGTGACATCTTGCGTGTAGTGAAGTAGTTATTAGAAAGTATCATTTGGTGAAGTGGAACTGACGAAGAAGACCCACAGATGGCCACGGGAACTCCTCCTATAGCTCACAAACGAATGTGACATCTTGCGTGTAGTGAAGTAGTTATTAGAAAGTATCATTTGGTGAAGTGGAACTGACGAAAAAGACCACAGATGGCCACGGGAACTCCTCCTATGGCTCACAAACGAATGTGACATCTTGCGTGTAGTGAAGTAGTTATTAGAAAGTATCATTTGGTGAAGTGGAACTGACGAAGAAGACCCACAGATGGCCACGGGAACTCCTCCTATGGCTCACAAACGAATGTGACATCTTGTGTGTAGTGAAGTTGTTATTAGAAAGTATCATTTGGTGAAGTGGAACTGACGAAGAAGACCACAGATGGCCACGGGAACTCCTCCTATGGCTCACAAACGAATGTGACATCATGCGTGTAGTAAAGTAGTTATTAGAATGAGTTAACTATTATAAACAGTTAAGTAGTTAGCTATTATAAACAGCTAGTTACACGAAGGGTACATGAGATAATAATAAACAATTGTGAATTTCTTTTAGTCAACAATCACATTAAATAGTGTCTGCGAAACCATAGTTTTCGTCGCTTTGGCGTGATGTGTATGTGTAACGCAGAAACTAGATAGGTACTTCAAATTGCTAGTAATCACAAACCCATTTCCATGATGTGGGTCTTAACAGTATGCCGAAGTAAAGGCAGGTACTCAGGTGGGTACGTGCTCATTCCATTAGCGACAAACAGTTGGAACAGCTCCAAGTCCTTTATTACAATATTTGTTGATACTAAATTTACATATAAGCTCTTGTACTATGAACTTAGGCAGTTATTTTCACTCGAAAAATAAATAATAAGGATGCCCGAAGGACCAACACTATATAACTTCAACTGTTCTCATATGAGACACAATTTACTAACCACTAACCGGTCGATCGACAGCTGAGGGAATAACGAATCGATCGTTTTTGATGCAAGCCTTTTTTATTATCTACACTCAATATCAATGTAAAATAGCTTTTCGAAATAAAAAGAAGAATGCTATAGCGGATTCAACAGGCATGTGGTCAATCAAGGCTTATCAAATTATAACCATTTCAATCTTAAAATATACTACTCAAAACAAAATAAGGGTCACTTGTTATTTTTACATTTTAGTGTAATTTATAGTACATTAACTAATGACTAAGTAGACATATTGATGTTATAACTCTTCGATATCTAACCTCTGTGATGTTTTGCTTGAGGTCAAATCCTGGCCATAATTTAAAAAAAATATATAATTTTTTTGTAATTTTATTTCGGTTTTCCTTTAAGTTTTGTTTCGATCAGCGGCTTGGTATTCTAAAAGTTATCATAATTTTGTTTAGTTATCTTGGACAACATCTTGCGTTAATATGCCACAAATATGAAGACAGATGGACACAATTACTGCAACCAGAACCGATACAATGATCCAAGAAGGAAATTCGCAGCGGTCTGTGGATTCGCACTTGGGTTTTCTCGAAGATCTATCCAAAATGCTTGGTATCACTTCAAGAGACCGGCAGTGTTACAAGAAAACCAGGTTCGGCAGAGTTCGCATTACAACTGTTCACGAGGATCGGTATATCCGGCTAACTGTCCGCCGAGAACGCACAGTGACGGCTCGTAAGTTACAAAATGGCCCACGGTTGACAACGGGTACTCGTGTCAGTGGCCAAACTATGCGGAATCGATTGCACGAAGACCAGCAAACTTCAAAACGACGAGTTGTTCGAATTCCTTCGTCCAGGGCTCAACATGCTAATCGTTTAAGTTTTTCCCGTCAGTACTTGGACTGGGGCATACATTAGTGGGGCATGGCATGCTTTTCACCGACGAGTTCAAAGTAGTTTTTTTTTTTTTAATGACGATCGGCGCATTAGTGTGTGGAGACGACATGGCGAGCAATTTTTGGAAGCCTGCATACATGAAGTTGACCGTCTTTTAGTGGTCCAAACGTAATGATTTGTGGTGGGATTTGCTTACATGGCAAAACTGTGCTCGCTATTTAAAATGAATGTTCCGTAACTGCTCAGGGTTACATTGAGGAGGTTATCAGGCCTCATGTGATCCCTTTTCCACAGCAAATGGGCCTGGGTTCGTCTTGATGCAGGACACTGCCTGTGCACACACAGCTCAAGCGACCGAGTCTGTGCTGGAAGACTTTGACATTCAAGTTTTACCGTGGTCAGCAGGGTTAGAGAGAGTGAGCAAGAGGTCTACAACCAGCAGCAACTGATTGACGCTTTGAAAATTGCCTGTGAAGAGATTCCAGATGAAAACAGGAGGCACTTGATCGAGAGCATGCATTCTAGTCTTCAGGAGTGCATAGCTAAACGAGGAGGACATACGCGTTATTAAAAAACAGAAAAAAAAATACAAAGTGAAGAATTTTTTAATTTTTATTGACTTTTCGTTGTTTGTGTGTTTTATCTTAAAGTGTAACTTTTTAAGTTAAATAAACATCTTTATTGATAGTTTATTTAAACAGTTACTAGCATAAACGGTAAACAATAACATTGTTTTATGTTTACTAAAACTAAACAATGAATTAATTTAATAATGTTCATGGTACACATTACACACATAATGGCCCTTATTTTGTTTTGACTAGTATTAAATTCGATCAGATCTGCTCATGCATTAGATAAAGGACCACATTCACATTGTGACCAATTCCACAACAACAGCCATATTTTGTCAAAGCAACCGCAGAACCTTTAAAAAACCAATACAACGAATTGAATTCGATCGGAATTCCTCACAATTACGAGTATCATCGGATACTCGCGACGTCGCCGACATGACCTCTGCAACATTTGTTGGCAGTTGGAACACGATTAATTACACCAGTTTGCGAGACCGATAAGTTTTCCAGCCGGGGGGGGGGGGGGGGGGCTCCCCATATCTCTGTCTTGCGGTGCACGCAAATTTAATTTTCTTATTGTTCCACTTCAAGTGTCTTACTGAAACTTTTAGTTCGGTAGTGAAATTTGTAATTGATGAAGAAAAAATAATCGTTCTCCAAAATAGACTACAAGTTGAAAAATATTATCATAACACATTTTAATTCAATATTAACGATAAATTGTTCTTTTTTTATTTGAGATAGGTTTGCTCTTGAATCTAGTCTAGGTCAGAGGTGACAAAGTCGACGATAGAGCGAGCTTACCCAGAAGAAGCCTGTTCACTCTCACTTTGAAGAGATCGGGGTTGTATGCGTTCGGAAACACAGACGCAGGTAGAGAGTTCCACTCCTTTGCTGTGCGCATCAGAAAAGATATTTGGAAACGCATAGTGCGAAGTGATGGAATAGCAATTAGGTAGGGATGGTCACCTTCAGTGCGTCTAGATGTCTGATGGTAGAAGGGGGCCGGCGGAATCAGGTCGTGGAGTTCTTGAGCACACTCACCGAAGTACAATCTGTAGAAGACCGACAAGCAGGCAACCTTGCGGCGATGAGCCAAGTTGTGAAACTTGGCATCCACTAGTTTTACGTCGCCAATGAGCCTCTTAGCTCTGCGTTCCACCGAGTCAAGCGCGGCAAGTTGGTATTTAGCTGAGCCATCCCAAAGGTGGCTGCAATACTCCATGCAGGATCGGGCTTGCGCTTGCGGTTAAAAGCTGTCCAGGTTTTTTTTTTTTTTATTTGAGATAGGTTTGCTCTTGACTCTAGTCTAGGTCAGAGGTGACAAAGACAAAGTCGAAGATGGAGCGAGCTTACCCAGAAGAAGCCTGTTCACTCTCACTTTGAAGAGATCGGGGTTGTATGCGTTCGGAAACACAGACGCAGGCAGAGAGTTCCACTCCTTTGCTGTGCGCATCACAAAAGACATTTGGAAACGCTTAGTGCGAATTGGTGGAATAGCAACTAGGTAAGGATGGTAACCTGCAGTGCGTCTAGATGTCCGATGGTAGAAGGGGGCAAGCGGAATGAGGTCGTGGAGGTGTAAAGTATCGCACCTTATTTAGGTTGCCCAGTTTCTTGGCCGCAGTTTGGGCTTTGTACTCGATAGTGGCACCGAAATTGACGCATGATGTCAACTCCATGCCTAGGAGCTCGAGCCGATCAGTTACAGGAACAGATGTACCCCGAAAAGTAGGAGTTTGGTCGAAACGACTCCTTTTAGCGGTAAAAAGACACGCCTGTATTTTGGTGGCGTTAAAAGAAACCAGATTATCATCACCCCACTGGGAGACAAAGCTTAAGGACAAATCTGTCCGCTCTACCATGGCCTCTCTCAAGGAACGAACTTCGGCCCCGCTGGTTTTTGAGCTGGACAAGTATCTCTCTGAATTGAAATTTGGAAGTATTATATACCTACAGAGAGCAGTGGTAGCCCAGTGGCAACGGCCCTGACTTACGAGTTGTAGGTGATGGTTCGAACCCAGGCAGGCGCTTTACTTTGTGTAAATAATTTCATCACCGCTGCTCTCAAACCGGTGAAGGAAAAGACCGCGAGGAAACCGGCGTGTCCTAGAACGAAAAAATTCGAAGACATGTGACATCCACCAACCCGCACTGGGCCCGCGTCGTGGATTACAGCCCATTCCGTCTCAAAGGGAGGAGGCCTGTGTTTCAGCAGTGGGAATATTAACATACATACATAAAACTCACGCCTTCTTCACATGGAGGTAGGCAGAAACTACAGAACGCCACCTGCTACGATCTTTACATCCTCCTTTTGCCTCGTTTACGTTTATACATCATGGGAACATTATAGGCTGATTATGCACCTACAGAGTAGAGCAGATAGTAGATGGTAAGCACTGCGTATCTCTAGTTGAGGTAGCAGGACAATTGCGCGAAAGACATTTCCGCAAAAGGCACTTGCGTGAACCCACTTGCGCGAATAGAAATTTCCGCGAATGGATTTTTGCATAAATGGAGTTTTCTGCGAATGGTCATTTGCGCGAAAGAGACTTGCGTCAATCCACTTGCGCAAAAGAGACTTGCGCAAATCCACATACGCGAAAGAGACTTGCACGAATCCACATGCCCGAAAGATATTTGCGCGAACCCACATGCCCGAAAGATATTTGCGCGAATCCACATGCCCGAAAGATATTTGCGCGAATCCACATGCGCGAAAGATATTTGCGCGAACCCACATGCCCGAAAGATATTTGCACGAATCCACATGCCCGAAAGATATTTGCGCGAATCCACATGCGCGAAAGAGACTTAGGAGCCATGAAGTCACCTGTTTAGAGTTTTAATTTAAATTTGAAAATTTATGTCATAATTCACCGAACGTAAGTTTTTCACTTTAGACCAACATTTTTATAACTTTAAAATAAACTCATGAATATTCAATTGCAAAAAAAAAAAATCTCGACAGTCTTCTACCTTTTTTTTTAGAATTTTTTTAAGTTCGTTAGGTCGAAAATTCTCAAAAATCCAGTAAAACATTCATAACTCGAAAACTATGAAAAGTCGTGGAACACCATGGTGCATGAGGGTGATTCAGATACCCCACGATACGAGGGACCTAAATTTTTTTGGACGTCAATGTTCTGGCCACCCTGTATATATTTTAGTGTTAGATTGTATAATATATTTAAGATTTGTGTTTATTACAATAAATAACAATTTATTCAAAAAAAAAAGTTTCTCTGTTATCTTTCATATAAAAAATTAAAATTAGAATTTGTAATTGAAAAGATGTTCTCCCATACACCGATACACATCACGGTCAATTTTCCAACTGCAAATGTATCGCAAAAAAAATTGTGATAAAACTACAAATTAACGATTTTCGGACTTTTTTCTTTATTTCTGCTGTGAGACCTTGCTTCTTGTCAAATTTAATGATTCTAGGTTGATTTTTTAGAGCTATATAGACTTAAGTATTCAACTTGATACCTCCACGCGTTCTTTAGAGAAAAGGTCTTGTCAAACAGACAGACAGAAGATGGACAACGAAGTGATCCTATAGGTAAGGGTTCCATTTTGTCCTTTTGAAGTACGGGTCCCTAAAAAGATAGTTTATCTATCTCCAGCATCTTATTCTGGGCTCAGACAACAAGCCCGGGGCAGGGCCACAAAACGAAAGTACGCACTCTCAAATAGGAAGACTATCCATTTTATTCCGCGTTCATAATCCGCGCACAGTTTATGTCATCATTTCTTAGCATCATCATCTGTGACGTCACGTCCTGTCTCGTTATTTAGGTTAATAAACTCTAGGGGGGAGAGGGGAGGAAATTCGGGAGGGCTGTTAGAGGGTTAAGTTCACGACAGGCTTGAGAAATTGATGTCATTCGCTGGAATATTGCTGTATTCAAGCTTTATTGGGGCGAGGTGTGCGGCGGTGGACGAGATCGATCAGCTGAGTGCACATTTGGTGCTATGTCAGGATACAAAATTAAAGTCCCAATGGAAAAAACAAATCTGCATTTTGCTGAGCCCAAATGAAATTAAGCACTACTTAGATATAGACTCCATGAGCAAACATGCTGCCATTATTTCTCACTAGGTAATCTGTTCCCCTTGACATGAGATGGCACTGTACAGCTTACACCGAGGCCAATTATTAAATTGTTCTCCTTTGATTATTTTTTTTTGTTCTTATTAAAGAATACATTGTTTAGTTACTCGATTGAGCCTAAGTTTTCTAAAATGTTCCCAAAAACCAAACACAATTCACGAAATCGCTGTAAAACCAACAGAATCGATTGAATTAAACCTCAGCGGGGCCGGCGGCGGCGGTGGAATCAGCAGCCCCCATTAGCCGCTACATTTCCTACTGTAATGGATGGAAGGAACAGAGCATTCTCGAGTTTTCAAAGGATTGGTTTTTGTGTTTCCTACAGCACACATCTCCTATCACGCCTTATTTCTCCAAAGGGTTAGGCAGAGGTGTACTTAAAATACACCCACATTTCGCCAGTTATGTTTAAGTCCCATGTAATAGGGAGCGAGCTTATTGCCTAGCCACTAGACCAACGAGGCAGTCCCTATGTTCTATTCTTCCACATAATATCACTATTTATTTAACATTCTAATATTTACAATAAAACAAATAGGTTGCCTTAATTTATAGTAGATCTCTGACAATTATATCACAAAGTATATTTTAACTCACAGCCACTCAGTACGTTCTAATGTCAAGAATGCCAGTAGGGTAGGGTAGGGGTTTTTGTTCTGTGGACAGAACAAAAACGTCACATTGTCGCGCCATTTTTCATTTCGAACCTTTGGGTGTTTCCAGTACAATGAAACTATTTTGAACTAAGCTGTAAAATATATTATATAGTGTATCTTCATAATGTTCACATATCGAAATGAGGGAAACTATGCTTAATTCTATCGAAGGGAAAAATATTTTTAAAAAATCATCGTTTTTTTTAATTCTTGTTTGCTGCTGTGACCTCTGTGTAAACAAAACGGTATATAACTGCATTAATGTTGCCATTCAATGAAATCCAACAAATGCATTAATAAATGGATACATAACAAGTTCATAACATACGTAAATGAGACATTCGATAGGAAATAATCGTGATGGTTATGCACACGATGAATTAAGTTAGTTCCCGCCTTAACGTCGTGTAGACATATTTTGGGTTACATACATTGAGTTCCGAATCGCATTAAATTCACAGTAACTAACTCTCTGAAACATGTTTTATTTCTTAACCTTTTTAACAAAGATATCACTGTAAAGTAGTAAAGACAGGAAAATTGTTCTGCACAAACAAGACGCACATCACAAAAATACATTCAATGCCAACACTCATTCAAAGTAGCCAAAACCCTCGTATTCAATAAGTTAAAGTCCAAAGTTTGACAACGTTTTTCATTGCTTGATGTCAGAACAGGTCACAATTTATTGGTCTACACCAAGTCCAAATACAATACACGTTGCGTAATTACTCTGTCTTGCGACACTGGCAAGTGACAACAAACAAAATGCCGATTGCAGAGTGGAAATGATCTACTTTTGTAACTAAAATTACAAGAAAAAATTAAGCCGTGCGTCGCATCTGTGCAAGAACAGGTCGTTGCTCAGCAAAATGTTGTGACTTCGGACGAACCTACGATGCATCACCTGCTACTTATTTGCTTAAAATCATAAACCCAAACCTTGTTACGGTGTAACTTTTGGGTGTGCTTCGTTCTCGTATATCCTAAAACGATAGCCATTAAATAAAATAATACTTTCTTCAAGAATTAAAAACGTGAAGAGTGTGGTTTATCAATAAGTTGAATACGTAAGACTTAGTATACGGTGAAACAGCATCTTGGTGCCACTTGAGTAGCTTTAGATTTAACGGTTCGCTGTTGACTTATTGCTCGTAAACTTTGGAGGAGTGTTAAATTGTAGCTACAGAATCAATAAGAGTTGCGTTACGAATAAATATTTATTATACTATCCATATTTCTAACGACAGTTAGCGTCAAACTCAAACCAGTTATTTCAAATGAACCAAATACAGGCACATTTGAATTGTCAAGCGGTCGGTCAGTCGGGAAGATGAAGCTAGTTGCCCATTCCAAAGCGTAGTAGGTGCCTGCGGAGAAGAACGGGCAAGAAACTCTGTTTCTAACACATAGGACATTGTTGCGGCGTAGTAACCGTTAGAGTTTGGCCAGCGAGTCGTGTCACAAGTTATTTATTCAAATTCTTCCTATGACAACACTTTTCTCTGTCAGAAGAACGTTTCGTCATCGGGTAAGTGTTACCAACACATGTTGATACTTTTAAATTTTGCTTAGTGAGTTAGAGGGAATTTTCAGTACCTACATTAAGTATGTTTTTATTTCACTTTACATAATAGACGATAGTTTCATCGTATAGACATCGTAAATACGTACCTCGTTAATTTTATTTTTAAATAGGTAATAAGTAATAGCTTACAAAACACACTATACTTACATACCTACCTACTTAGTTAGTTGAACTATTGTTATTCTGCCTTACATTACGCTTGCTTGTTCCTAGATGGCTTGGATGACGAAAATATTAAATATACAATTAAAAACTTAGTAAAAAAATTCTCAAAAACAATTAAATAAATGACATCAACTCAGAATCAGAATATTTGACGAAACCTTTCACTAGGACAAGTTTACAATATAAATTTAAATAAAAAGTGTAAAGAAGTTGATAGTGCCTTTGATTGAATGTTCCATTCCTACTCATATCAACAAGCGTATTAATTATACAAAAGTATCAAATCGTTATTTTCAGACTATATTTGATGTTGCCACCTGAAGATTTGCCGCCATTTCCTTGTGTCACGACTCGCTGGCCGAACTCTTCTAATATTATCATTATTAATCCAAGTTGACACTATTGTAGTAAATACTAAGAAAGCGTGCGTAGATATTTGTACCATAGTTTACGCTAAGTTCAACTAAAATTCACGCTGAAAACGTAAATCCAGCATTAGATGAATCAATCCTTTTCTGGATAAATTAAACCCAATAACAGCCTCAGAATACCACTGAAAATTGACACTAAACATACACCTATTGATTAAAATACAACTGTTTCATATTAGTATTCAGGTGCAAACGCAGCCAATCAGAGTGAAGCATTTGCAATCGCAGCCAGTCACAGTGAAGCATGTTCATTAACGCATTCCGTGTCTAACAGACATGTCCGGCCAGGCTTGCTCGCCATTCATTAACCGGAACTGTGATCACCGGGTGACATCAACGGGTATTTCTGTTTACCTGTGTGTTGTGTGTTGTGTGTGGGTGGACAGCTTGTTCTAGCTATAGGTAGGGACGTGTTCTATCGAGGGGTACAAAAAGTGTGTCATTGTGTTATCAGTTTTAGTAACACAAGAAAATCACTGTTTACTTCTTTGAGTGAGTATTAGTCTACATCTACTGAATAGCGAATCTGTTAAAAAACACAATAAGGTTCACATAAATGCATCCTGCAACCTACAGAACACACGTTACAATATTATTACGAAAAGCACATCAAGAAAGAATCTCTTATTTTGCCAGCAAACCATAATAAATGCCCAGATTAATATCGTGAACCACAATTGGACATTGGCCTCTCCAATCACACGCCATTAAACTCGATCATCAGGTCAGATCAGATCATCATCATTACTCAATTGGGACGACACCTTTTAGAAACTCGAACACTGCTCATTCATTGATAATAATTGTTTACCACTTCTTTCAAAACTACATCTAAACAATCTCTTAACACGTTCATAGTTCCACAGCGCTCAATAATGAATACACATATGTACACATATAAGTCATGCGCTGTTCAGACCGGGGCCGGCGACTGTCCTGTAGAATTGCACTGCCCTGCACACCATTCAAAGCCGGAAGTGTAATCGTCGGGACGCGTGTCGGGAACCACTCGCTTCCGTGTTTGAACAAGTTTACTCTATGTTAACTTAGTACGTGTAGAATTGAAGCGTAAACAAAGGTATTTGACGACGGACTGCAATGTAAGGCGGCTTAGTCTTAGGCTTGGAATGCGGTGGACACCTCTGGTTAGCCCAAAAGAAATAGAATCTCTCGCGAAAATGTCAAAATACTTTAAAGGAGAAATTTGTAAATGTACCTGATAGCCTTGACAAATATATCTATCAGCGAGAACGTTGATGGAAAAGTCGAAAATGGGAGTGACATAGACTACAGAAGAACTTATGTGAATCCTGTTGAAAGTCACTGCAGAAATACGAAACGGTTTGAAAGCGATTGTTACTTGTTTAGGCCCTCAGCTCTTGCTCTTCTTTGCATCGAATCTTGTTACTTCTTACCAGGCCTATAAAATTTATCGAAAGAGTAGGCTATAAAAATGCATGTGAAAGCATGAGAAAAATGTTATAAAACGTATCCAATGGACGTACCACAACGTCAAACATCATCAATCTACGGAGCTTTATGATTCGGCCAAAATCTCATATTTTCCCATGGTCCCGTTTATTAAGGGCTCGTATTCAGCAGACACTTACCGAGATACATGAAGACATATCGATACCTACCTCTGTATGTACCCTCGATACGGCCGGCTATACATTTGTTAACTGGTCTCGCTGCATCAATACGTTCAGAATCAGCGGCGATCGTCAGACGTGACAATTGGACGATGAATCTATTCAGCATTGCACTGCACTCGCCGTCCGATAGCGACTGTCGATAGATTCGGCAATGGCATTCCTGTGTACGGTTTTAGTGGAGGTTTCTATTTTTGATCGCTGGTACATTGGTAAAAGTTTGTGGCGGAAAAGCATATATTTAATATGGTATGGACTGGAATAAAAATAAATAACAAATTAAGGACTTTTCTCTTAAAACTATTCTGGGTATTGCTCCTTTGAGTGAGCTACACCAGCAACTACAACAACTAGCTTCTAAACGCGTAACATTTTTCCCCAGAAGTACTAAGATATTCATTTAACTCTACCTTGTCATTTACCCACTGGAACGGTTTTAAAGGGTTCCAAGTTTGAACGGTCTCTGTTGTTACACCTCCACATTGTCTCCAGGTGCGGTCGCGCCGGCAGCCTCGCAGCGACTCCAGGAGAGAAACTTCTAGAACTGCTCCGACCGAGCGGCGGCACCCCTCGGCGACACAGCACGGCGGCATGTGCGCCGGCGCAGCCGCAGAGACCGGCCGGTTTCGTGTACTGCCCCTCTGATGCACTGCCGTACTGTCCACCTTCGAGGATCGCACCGCCAAGGCCCATCATGAAGGTAAAACATGGTAACACTGTTTCGTAGATGGTAAATACTTTGTAGGACAATGAAATATTGATCTTCTTTGTACATTTGTAATGACAGCTCCAGCCACCGCCGCAACAGATCCAGCCAGTGGTGCCTGTGCCGCCGCCCGTGCCGCAGCGCACCACGGCGACGGTCGCGCCCGCCGCTCTGCCCATGGCACCGCCCGCGCCGCCGCGCCGCGCCTGTCCGCAGCCCCCACGCCGCGTGCCACCTCCGACACCACCCAGACCACCTACCACGTCACCACCACAGACAGACCCCAATGGAAACAGAAGAACAGTCGCCCCAGTGCCACCACAACCACGACTGGACTGTAACAGAAACCCTGCGCACACACAGTCTCTGTCCGCCAGAAGAGCGCACCCTCCCGCAAGAATCCCTGACTCTACACCGTTCCCTGCCCCCTTACCTCCTCAGAATTCTGTCCAGCCGATGAAACGGTCACCGAGTTCAGGGTCAAATATAAGCGTCCGACAGGACTCGAACGTGTCTTCGGACTCGTTCAGTCAGACGTCCTCACCGTCTTATACGACGAAGACGATGGAAGCTCCCTTGCTTCCGCACCAACATGTGAATAAAAGCCTTAACGCTAAGATAGCTCGGGGCTTACTCCTGAAGGAGCAGCAGGACAGAGACTCGGGCAATGGTTCTATTACCAAGAGTATGTCCACGCCGGCCTCGTTACAGACGATCGTCAGGTTCCAGAATGGAAGCAACATGTCTTTGCATCATCGGGTGAGTATCTACATTATAAATGAATTACTAACAACAATACCAGCCAGACAAGTTTATCATCCTGTCTACCCGTGTTTCCACGATTCCTTATCTCAAAAAAAACGCCGCTGTGTAAATTGTCATTGAATATTCAATTCAACTTGAAGAATTATACCTACCACAATAACAATTTAAACATTAAATACTGCGGCAGAGTCAGTACATAGAGACAATTAATACCATCAGTCAGTTTGTATTTTCCACTTCACATTGCGCGCTCCACGATCCGAAAACGGTAACAAAAACGTTTGCAGAAACATTTTATAGCTGCAAATGCTGCAAAAATCCGCGCGTTCAACAAAATGCCGTAAAAGTAAGCAGTAACAGTATGTTCCCGCACAAGTGTATGATACATATGGCCACAGTGAAATTAAGTGTCGCTTGCAAGCGTTGCGTCGTAATTAAAATATTGCGCCGCATTAAGCGTTTGCTGTGTTTACGGTGAAAGCGTTGGGCGCCAGTTACAGTCCGAGGCAAAGGAGGTAGCGATAATAGCGTTTGAACGAATACACTTTTAAAACTACAATGGCACTATGCCGAATCTTTATAAAATTAAGATTCAGGTTAACAAATGCTTATAGGTAATCGTTTGAAACCAATCAAAGTGCTATTCTAATAAATAAATAAAAACAACTTTTTGCAAAAAAGCAACCGGCTACCAAAAAAAAAACTACAAATTGAAAAATAAAAACTTTATAGCAAAAAAAAAAAACAACCGACTTCCAAAAAAAAAACATTACAAAGCGAAAAATAACTTTTATTTCGGAAGTGGGTGGCAAAAACCTAAAATCCAGATCCAAAGACACCGACTTCCGAAGTTAAAGTTATTTTTCACTTTGTAGTGTATTTTTTGGAACTCGTTTTTTTTTTTGCAAAAAGTTTTTTTTCCACTTTGTAGTGTTTTTTTTTGGAAGTCGGTTGTATTTTTTGCAAAAAAGTTTTAATTTTTCGCTTTTTAGTTGTGGTACGTACCCACACAAAAGTTGTACACCACTACTTGCAATGCTAATAACAGTGAAAGGAAATTATTATAACTTCATCAACATACTCTATGTAAGTGGAAAAAAAATACGTATTATTGAAGCTAACTCAAAAACCACTCATCAGAACTTGACTAAATTTAAATGGGACCAATCTGGAAATATATCCTTTCAAATAAAAAAAAAATTTTTAAATCAGTTTATAAATGACGGAGTTCTGAGGTGACAAACTTAAAAAAAAATACAACCGTATTAGGAACCTCCTATAATTTTTAAAAATAATATTTTTAACAGACTTCAAAAAAGGAGGAGGTTTTGTTATTATATTATAATAACAAAGCCTCTTTATTTCATGCAAAATTACGATTGTGCTAATTTCATGCATTATGATAAGGAACATAATGTATTGTTATAAAATTTGTACGTTTAAAACGCTTAATTTGAAATGGTGACATAACAATAATAATGTACCAGGTGTAAGGGACAGCCCTCCGCATTCAGCTCCTGATTTTGAATCGTATTCCACCGGAAATATTCTCAGGAAAATTTTCATCTTTTTATCGTATTTTCAGTTACCATTCCTTTATTTGAATGTAAAATTATATTCTCTGTACGCAGCACTCCATTTATGTAAATAAAACAGCTAAAATCAAAATATCAGCAATGGATGTTGAAATACTCGCCGGCCGAAGGCTCGCTGCGCTGCCGTTCGCTACGCGCGTCTTGCCACGGTAACGATACATTGCGTGTGAGGTAATAAAACAAATCAGGTTTATTGGATTCCCATAACTTTCCTGAAATAATTTCATGTACCGGTCTTCTTAGTATGATATATTGAATTCACCCCATCAGTCTGCGGAGGGCTGTCCCTTACACCCTGTATATAACTGATACTCTGATAAATAATAACAATACAAATAAAATTAATTTAAATTCTGAAACGTGCAATATTCCATAGTTCATTTTCCTTACTTTATAATTTCATTCTCGTTCAATGTTACGTTTCCATTTTCGAATAATTAAACAACCTACTGTTGACATTTTAATGCAATTATATTTAGCTAGTAAATTAATATATTCCGAAAAAACATTATTAATCGTTATTTTCTAGTAGGTAAAATTCATATCATAAACCAATAAATAATTTCTTAAAAATTATCCGTAAGGGCGAAAATACATATGCCTGTAGCTGGTACAAAACTATGCAAGTAGCCAGGCATACCGTGTGTCATAACAACTTCTGATTGGTCAATGTCACAATGGCATGCCAGCTAATTGCATAATTTTGTCCCAGCTATAGTCATGTGTATTTTCGCTATATCAATAAATCGCATAAAGTAAATAATTAATTAATAAATAAATCTGGAAAGAGGCATTAACCAGCGCTACTCTACCAGAGAGTAAATATTACTTATTGTTTCAGAATTCCAACTTTTCCCAGAATCATGTCGTGATAAATTGGAAATTCCTAGTCTCATTGTATCGCTACCGCTTCTCGCGTATTTCTTGTACTGTACAATCGAGAGCGGACTGCACTTCGCCGAGTCGCGTCTCGATTACACGGGAATCGTATCGAAAAGTTTCGATCTCAAGATTAGGTTTGCAGCGTATTGTGTGTCGAAATGAAATAGGTGCAGCGACTATATTTCTGTCAGTGTTGTAGAATATTATGTTGGAAAAATCTAAGATTCAGTTTTGTTATGAATGTATAACTTTTATTCTTGAATTTTACACGTGGTTTTCTCTGTGTTCAGCATTTTGTTTAACTTTAAATGATAATGCATGTACGTACATTCGATTACATTACTACTAGACGAAAAAACAAAGAAAAAAAAAGTGTAAAAATTCCACAGAAAAAAAACTAAATGTATGTCTGTAATTTTTATGGTGTACATAATAAAGAGTACCTATTCTATCTATCTATCTAGACAACAAAAAATTAAAATCGATTTCCAATCAATCTTATCGGATTCTATCAAATAAATTGAGAAGAGTGATCGCAATACCGAGAGGCTCGACTCGAGCCACTCGGACCACTTGACGTAGAGCGATTGCTTGCCTAGGAAATTAACCGCTGGTCTAGATGAAAATTCACTATTGAAATATTAACAATTTGGAGAGACAGTGCTTAAACTTTGATACTAAGGTAGGCTCTAGTATCTATGTTTAAGAACGGTTGTTTACATCGCTACTTCTCAATACCAAAGCGTTTAAATAATAAAAGTGATTGTTCAAATAAAACAAACAAACACTTCGTGTCTAAAAACAACCAGTGAGCTTATTGACGGATAACTACTTCTTTTGAGTAAAACGAGCGAGGAATATGAACCATTTAAATGAGAAAAAAATTGCCCGAGTTCTTGAAAGGCTAATCAAAATGTAGCTACCTATTACACTCGGAAAGGCTAATCAAAATGTAACTACCAATTAGACTCGGAAAAATATATTTAGTAGTGGATTCACTAAGAGGAACAAATTGATTAAACTCACGGTAGGTATCTACATTCACCATAATATATTATTATACTATTATGGTACCTACCTAATGAAACTAAAATTTTAACGTTAGCACACAAGCTTGCTACCATTCATTGCAAAGACGAACTGCTAATGAAATCTCGCTAACATCCTCTCTATAAGCAAAAACTTCATTCATCGGCTTGAATAAAATCTTAAAGTCCGTCCTTTAAGTTTTCACACACAATCTCAGTTTTTAATCAGCGTCCGCGTTCGCCACATACGTATCTGTGTGGCGGGGGGTACACCCGCTCGTACATATAGTAGGAAGGAGCGTACAACCCGGGCCACTTATTATTGTTCACATGAGTCAATATTTCGTCCCGTCCTACGTTTAACTCGTGGGAGGAGTAATCTGTATTGTATTGCGAAAGTTTTCTTCTTTTGGTTCTTATAGTCTTAACTCTGTATCTTTTAGAGAGTTCGTAGGTGTTTTTGTGCCAAAATAAAATTTGGCCCAGCGGTGGATTATGGTCCACGCTCTCACACGGAAAGAGGAGGCCCGAGTCGGGGTAGTGGGAAAATATAAGCTGGTTATGATACATACATAATCAGCCTTTATCAATTTATAGTATGCCTATGTTATGTGTCCTGGGTTCGATTCCCGGGTCGGGCAAAATGTTATTGGGTTTTTCCATCTGGAATTTCTCAGTAGCAGCCCGGAGTCAAGATTTGTGCTCGGTTGATGGCCATCGGCTCGTCCCCTATTACATGGGACTTAAACATAACTGGCGAAATGTGGGTTATAGGTACACCCGTGCTTAATCTTTCGAAGAATACAGGCGTGATGTTGTCTAATGTTATCAATTTTTATGTAGTATCTTCGCCTATGTAGTATGGTATTGTCGACAGTATGGTATCATTGTCTATGGAAACACTTGCTTGTATTTATATTGATACCTACTTACGAAAAGGCAAGTTAAAATGAATTCTCTACTTTAAAAAAACTAAAAACAATCATAATAAACGGAAAGCTACACAGTCTCCATTAAAATTGCCCGTACCTACCTAGGATAGGATTATCATTTATAGATGCAGTTGCGTATACATACATATATGGCCCCACTTATTTATAACTGTATCAACCTTTGTTACTGAACTTTCTTACAGAAAATTCTGCATAGTACTAAGAAAATGGCTCATCTCACATAGTTACTATTCTATAGCTGAATTCCTCAAAAAAACTTCTTGTCGGTGTTATCGTTCAGAAATGTATTGTACGTTGTTAATTGGACGTAGTTATGCTATAACGTTCCAATCCACAAGGTGGTCAAAATTGAGTTTTTGAGCCCAAGCTAGGTATTTTGGATCGTCCTATCTAGTGCTGAAGACACTGACTCTCTTACGACAATAACTATTGAAATAATTAAGCGGTCTAAATGATAAAACGAACCAAAAGATCTAATTATAATCTTATAAAGTGACATTACATTTGGATCGTACTGTTTTAATTCGTTTTGGACTGAATGCAATAAAAATAAGGATCCAATCATCTTGAAACGTTTTAAAAATAACTAATTTTAAATCTTAAAAAGTGACATCCCATTTGGATCGTACTATTTTATTTCGTTTTGGGCTGAATAAAATAAAAATAATGATCCATTCAACTTGGAACGTTTTAAAAATAACTAATTTTAAATCTTAAAAAGTGACATCCTATTTCCCTCCCTCCTATTTTTATGAAAACGTCCCTTGATGAGGATTATAACGAACTTAACATTAAAAAAACGACAAAGGGAGAGATTTCGACTATACATAGATCTGATCTGAAACAGTTATGGCCTAACGGGAAACCCATTGCTCCAGCTAAATTGGCTGATTTACGATCTGTTTTCAAGTTTATTCCAGCAGATTGCCTTAGTTTCTATAAAACATTGAAAGCGTCTAATGACGCCATTGACGATGTCGATGGATTTGGTAAGGAGCTGGATTTCGATCTGGATGATGAATAAATTGTGATGATTTTCCATGCTTTGATACAACTATTTCTTAATAAATATTTTTTTAATAATGTTGTTTCATTGTTATACTTATGTTTTAGAAAAAATATACATTAACTACCAAAATATAGCAATTTTCAGATATTGGGACGTTTTTGCAAATTAAGTTAAAACCTACTTCCATACAAAAAGCCTTTTTTCAAAAACGTTCCAAGTGCATTTTTTTCATAATTTGTATGATAAATATTAATAAATTTTAATGACAAGTATATAATAAAATAATGTTTATTTATTTAGTTGAAGTGATACATACTACTTAGTTGTACTCGCTACCAAAAAAAAGCGTACCACAAAATTACAAAAACGCGATTTACTCAGTTCGACCTGCGTGTGGATTGGAACGTTATAGCATAACTACGTCCAATTTGTGTTCGTTGTTAATTAATTTATGGCGAAACGTGTCATTGCACTAACAAATTATGCACACGCGGCTACATAACAAGCTATACATTTCCAGTTTATGCTGACCTCTCATTGTCTGAAAATCCTATACAATGCGAGATCAGCTTATACTGGAAATGTATAGCTTGATATGTAGCCGTGTGTACCTCAACCATCATGTCAATACCATTCGAGTCGATAGTTCTCATCGAACCAGCTGGCTTCATAATATCCGCTTCCTCGGCTTGATCAGATGCATATTGGATATGACCTGACGGATGTAGGTCAGTCCCGAACGTGGTTGTCATACTCATATTCCATCTTGGACGTTCATTGAGGTTACACGTCTCTGAATATTGATGAATTTTATGTTGATATAACATATTATTGGCACATATCACATTATAACGTATTATTTATGTGGGTGTACTGTATAGGTACACCTCTGCCTAACCCTTCGGGGCAACAAGGCGTGATGTTATGTGTTTATGTTATATTATTTGCATTGGAGTCCACCCTTGAGCAGCTAGTGCAGCGCCATTTAACTAAACTTATTTTGATTATTTTACTCACAGAACATTACAATAGGTACCTACTTATTTTTTATTATATTGTTTCATTAAAAAATAAGTACTTACTTTCATTATTTTGAATACCAAAAAAAAAGTTATTTAAAAAAAATAAAACGACTTCAAAAAGAAATTAACTCAAAATTATGAAGTAACTTTAATTTCGGAAGTCGGTGTCTTGAGATCTGTATTTTGTGATGTTTGCCACCGACTTCCGAAATTATAGTTATTTCAATTTCATGATTTTGAGTTAATTTCTTTTTGAAGTCGATTTAATTTTTTTTTAATACTTTTTATTTCGTAATTTTTAGTTTTAAGTAAAAACTGGAACATTTGCTTGTAATAAGTAGTTAATAGTGGTTGTAAATATTGCACTAGAATTTGACCAAGGTTTTGAGATGACCCTTTGCCACCACACCCGCAGCTCGTATCAAGAAGCCAGGCCGTCACACTCACACGTACTAGTCCTCTCTTGAAAAATTCTGAACCGATTTTGATAAAACTTGCTCTGTTTCCCTAAGTCGAAGTAAATGTAAGCCAATAAAAAAGAATGGTTACAATCCGATTTAAGGTTTCGGGAAATGCGTGGACAAACATACATACACCTATAAATTTTTGTATATTTGATTGGAAGCCCTAATAGATTATCATACGTCAATATTGCAGTTCCAATAAAATTACATACATACGTGTCGAATTGATAATCTCCTTCTTTTTTTTTTAATTCGGTTAATAAGATAGCTACGGACAGCAAAAAGCGTACTTGATTTATTCAAATTTGTCCCCAAAAGTTAAAACAACATTTTAGTAAAACCATTACCTACTATTCAAACTTCAAAGTTCAACTTAAACATATACCTACAATAATTTAATATCAACAACTGGAAACAAGGAGTTATTCTAAACGTGGGCGTCCTGAATAGAGATTACGTCACAATAATATCTCAGTGGAGTTAACAAAGCCAGGGTTCCGTATTGAATGTGAAATCGCGAGTACGCGCTGCCGCCGGAGCACTGGGGCGCTGGGAGCATTCATGTCGCTACTGCAGCGTCTGCAGCTCGAGATAAACCCTTTTTGGTAGAATGGCTAACAACCATGAATTAATGCTGTTAGAGCTTCATGAGCAAAGAGTCGCGTTGTTTAAAGTTTGTATGGATGACCTAAATAGGTTGCCTGCGCGTTGCAAGGTGCAGGTATAGAGGCATGAGGAACAGGATGTAAAGTTCACTCATCCTCTATGAAAAGAGAGGATCCTCCGACCAGACGGTTGGTGTCTGGTGGGCTACTGCCCGACGGTTGATGTCGGGATGTTGTATATATGCTAGTCGCGCGGTAAACTTTGTTTGCGCGATGCAGGATTTTGCGTGACGTCAGTGTGACGCGTTCCATTGTGGCGATGCCGCCACATCACTCCCCTCCGGACACCGGAGGTCGATAGTGGGCAGAGTCGTGTATCTTGCGACGCTTGCCAGGGCCAGTTGAGGTTCCAGTGAGTCGGAACCGGGTGCCGCATAGTTCGCGGTGAGTCGGAACTGTCTGCGGAGATGCCCCCAGTGAGTCGGGGTGGCGCTGCGTTATGCTCCAGTGCGTCGGATGTGGTACAGCACCGGGTTGAGGCTGACTGCTAGCGTCGACCAGGAGAGGTTTGAAGGGCTCTGCTTGTTTGACCGGCCGAGAGTGCAGTGTGCTGTGCCAAGGTTGCTGATGAGGCTGAGGGTGATGAGCAGGTATGCGCGGTCGCTGCATGCTGGTGGTCAGGATACCCGTTGAAGCCGTGGGTGCTGGCTGGCTGTGTGACTCGCCGCTCGAAAGCTCGAGGAAGTGATGCTGATGACGTCACGCTGTAGTAGTTGCACGAAGGCTGCGCTGACGTTCATGTTCGGGGTCACCAGTATAGAGGCATGAGGAACAGGATGTAAAGTTCACTCATCCTCTATGAAAAGGGAGGATCCTCCGACCAGATGGGTGTTGTGCCTGGTGGGCTACTGCCCGACGGTTGATGTCGGTATGTTTTATATATGCTAGTCACGCGGCAAACTCTGATTGCGCGATGCAGGATTTTGCGTGACGTCAGTGTGACGCGTTCCATTGTGGCGATGTAGATATGCCGCCACACAGGGGCTATCTAGTTTCATTCTTCAGTTAACTTGAACAATTTGTCTCTATTTTATCTAGCTCGTTGACTATCTGTTTGTTTCTACTTTCGTGTTCTGGGCAGTTGAAGTAATAGTTAAGCGTTCACTCAAAGCTTATTAGGGTTCCGTACTCAAAGGGTGCCAAGGGGACCCTATTACAAAGACTCCGCTGTCCATACGTCCGTCCGCCTGTCACAGGACTGTATTTCTTTACCCTAATAGGTAGACACTTGAAATGTTCACAGAGCCTACTATGGCATAGTACTACTATGGCCGCTATACCTACCTAACAATAAATAATAAAACTTTGTAGATTTAAATATTGTACGGTGGTACGGAACCCTTCGTGTGTGACTCGCACTTGGTCGCTTTTTTACTCACATTATCTTTTATTCTTTTTTTTTTAAAAAAAAACGTTGCCCCACACTAGGAATTTCTCCAGTATCGTGGGTGCGTTTACAAACATAGAAACTCACAAACACAAACGCCCAGACCCGAAACAACTACTTGTAGATCATACAAATATTTGCTCCGTGCGGGAATCGAACCCGCGATACGCAGTGCAGCAGTCCAATCGCTCAGCCACTGCGCTAACCGTGCCGTCATATAGGTATCCGTATCGTATCGTATCGTATAGGTATCGTACCGTATCTATAGGTGGTCATGATGAACACAAAATTTTAAAAGAGACACATTCTGCAGAACTGCTCCCGAAGGAGGTATTACGGTGCCTATATGCCTTATGCCACGTATCGATCAGGTTAGGTCCTAATACGGGCTGCTAGACCACAGAAAGAGCTTCCGAAGCCTTTTGTTCATAACAGTTTAGTTATAGCTAAGCAAAGCACCACTGGTTCTCCGGGCCAAGCGGCTCAGTTCGTAGTACATGCGCTCATGTGCGCATTCCGGGAATCGAATAATGGTGTCAGTTCAGAGGGAGATTATTATGTTAATAAATTATTACATAATATTTAAAGTTCATCTATTTATTTATTTAAGGATTACCAACGAGATATATTACAATTATACATAATAAATACAAAAAATCTGCTGGTCCTTACATTCTGACGAGTTATGCAAACATAAATTTAGGGAACAGCAGATTTTTTTTCATGATTTCAGGTTTGGTCCAATACTATAAGTTGTTTGTTATAATGAGTACAATCATGTGTTTAAGTATCGGTCACTAATTACCAGTCACCCTATATACGTAGGTACCGTAAGACTTCATATTCCCATTAAAATTAAAATGCCAAAAAATTCACGTAAGCGAAGCTGCGGGCACAGCTAGTGATATTAAAAGTTGTGAAAAATAAAGAAAATGACTTGATGTTTATTTTTACAAATTTTTGAGATTGAGAAAAATGAGGTGAAAGTTAGAAAAAGCTATTTATTTTGCTGCACTGATATTTTAGTATAAGAGAAAAGAGAACATTCCTCTGCCTCGAACAGGAGAGGATTAACAGTAAAAGTGTCAGATTTGTACATTCTCATTGAAACAACAATGCGGTTGTGAATAAACACACAATCGCAAACGACGTCTGTCAGGAGCGTGGAGTTGAATTCATTGAGCTACTATCAAACCATCTCACGTTAAGTCTGCAGGAACCCGGATCGGGAAAATGAATGAAAAGTAACGTTAGGGTTATTGGAATGAAGCAGTAATGCTCGTGAAGGAGGAGTTGGGACGCGTGAGGGAGAGGCAAGCTTTGCACCCTCACGCCCCTAGTCGCCGCAGGAGACGCCCTGGGCGTCGGGAATTGGCAGCCGATTCCCGGCCACCGTAGGCGCGGGCTTGCGGACGGCGAGCAATGGGTAGCTCGCCGTCCGGTAAGGACCAAGCCCGAGTCGACGGCGCGTCGTGTACCACGCGCGCCTCAAAGAGATGTCAGCACTATTGACGGGGTCCGCTAGGGCCGATGCCAGCTAGGGTTGCGGGATGTTCGAAAGAGTTACCGTGGCCCCGGCACAGGCAACAGAAGGAACACGGGTGGGTTTTAGTCAGTAAAAGTCTGACACGCCCTCCCGCTCCGCCCGGAGCGGGAGAAGTCATTTGATGATTTCCCATCCACAAAAAAAAAAAAAGGGTTATTGGAATTTGTAACGATAGCTTTCCTATCTAGTCCATGAATAAACTGTTGAAATATTCAGAAGATTTAAACAAATCTTACATTAGGTACATAATGTTACTTTTAATAATTGTGACTATTGAATAATGATCAAATATTTCATTTGGTAGAGTAGGTACCTATCCCTGGGGTCATTAGGTAGAGTACCCACCCCTGGGGTTATTTGCTTACTCTTTGTCATAGGACCGTGCAATGAAACTTGGAGTTAGAAATGGAATGAATTGTGTAAAACCTGAAAAAAATAAATTAAAATAATTTTATTTCGGACATATAAAAGATCTATATTTTGTTTGTAACATGCTTGTACTTATAATACTATTTATGGTAACTTAAACCAAAGACGAAATGGAATTAAGGTTTTGTAAAGACCACCCAACAACCAGTCTTCGCTCAAATTGTCTTGTAGCGGAGGAAGTATCTCAAACTCAAACTCAAAGCATTTATTTAAATTAAACCAATTACAGGCACTTTTGAATTGTCAAAGAGTCGGTCAGTTAGTCAGAAAATTGAAGCTAGTCGCCCATTCTAAAACGTAGATCTCTATGGAGAAGAATGGGCAAGAAACTCCATGGACACTCTTTTAAATCAAAATTGTTACAAAATCCTGGGTAGGTACATTGTTATTGTTCTTGTTGCTTCTATGTGTGAGAAAAATGTAAAAAATAGATAATTAAAACAATTTAAAATATAAGATTAAAAATAAGCCCTGGCAGCTAAGAGATGACCAGTCTCCACTGACGGCGGCGGCGCCCGTTCACGAACATGACGCGTGGATCAGCACCATCCAGCTCAACCATTTTGTAGGGAACCGAATAATCCAACACACGTGCCACCATCAGCGAGACATTTAAGTGAGCATGACATACTCTCAACTGCCATGCTCTTTCAAGTCAACATACCTACATCATAACATAAAACCGCTCCATGGTACTCACATTTACAAAATTGAAAAGATGCTTCTAATTTATACAAAACTATAGTTTGCAATGATTGTAATTAAAAGATTAGTAAACACTAAATCTATAGTCTATATATAGTCAATAAGTCTATAGTAGTAACATAATGTCAGAAAAAAAGGGGACGCATTTCTTCCAAACAAAAAAAAAAAAAAAAAAATTTACAAAGCCCAAGTGGCTGTGGAGCAGGACCAGCATTTAGCCAAGCATTTTTATCTATGATATAATCATTCAACCTATAATATGCTTGTCTACATAGTGTGCGTTTAATGCATGTTTTAAATTGCTTCTCATTTAGTTGAAGAATATCGAGAGGCAATTTATTATAACATTTTACACAGTACCCCATAAAAGAAGTGTGTACCTTAGATAACTGAGATCTGCCGCTACAACCTTCGGGATGCTAATGGGACTGCTTCTTATTCTACGCAGATATGGTTTACTTAAATTTTTACTCTTTAAATGCACATTTAATACCAATGCAACCCTGAAAAATGTTTGCTAATTCCTACCAGATGCTCCGCGACATGCGCGGCGCCAGTACAGACGCCAACCCGCACAAGTTCCGACTGATGCAGCTCGCACTCAACGCGGTGGCGCTGCTCGCCATCACAGGAGCGCTGTTCGCATACTTCAGAGCTAACCCGGCAGTACAGGTGAGCACACACATTGTAAGCATCATCATCGATACTCTCCTACCCGCACCTCAATTTATTTGGTGTCGGCGCAACATATCTTCTTCTTCCATAACTACTTCTCGATTAGTCACCATCTCGGTAGCCCCATATTATAATATCAGGCTATAACGTTCCCACTGCTGGGACACAGGCCGCATCTCTACGAAGAGACGGGCCGCATCCACCATGTGGGCCCAGTGTGAGTTGGACTCACGCTTTCTTGTTGCGAAACTGTTTCACTTAAGGAAGAAGAAACTTGATGCAGAATTTTTATTGCATAAAATACTTTTATTATATTACAGAAGCTAAACTGATTTGATTATTACAAACAAATGCACAATGCTGCATGTAAAAAGGTCAGTTCCTGCCAATAATAAATCCTTACAATTTTGTTACCATTGGTGTTGTAACTGACTTCTTGAAAACGTCGCACCTATGAGTTAATAAACAGGTCTTTACGTAATTATGTCGGGTACAGATTGGTAAAACGTAACATGAAATGTAACACGTTGCATTAAACAAGTTCGTCTACTTATTGTGAAGCTCATTTGAGTTAGATACACTTCATGTGAGGCTTCACCAATCTGCACCCGCCAATAGCCCACAGCTTTGTACAGCCGCACAATGCGTGGATTCTCGGAAATTAAAAACACTGCGACAAAACGAAACTTTTGCTGTTATTTGCACTAAGTAGTTAGCTTCAACGAGCTCAAATTAATTACGTTGGAATATTTTTCACGCCCTTCAGAAAAAGCGCGCAATTCCTCACTGTATAAAGTCAACAAAACGAAGCAACTCAATTACTGAACTACTTGCATACAGCTGAAAGCCATTCCGCCCACAAAAACGTTGGGAAGGCAATACTTTGCTAACAAAACAATTATTGTGCTCGTTGCTCAAAGTTGGTGCTCAGGCTTTGGGCAACCATTCCATCTTACCTGGCCGTCTTTGTCTGTTTTGTGAGAGTAACAACAATGGGCACATTGTGAAGGACGCGTTGTTGTGGATACATGACATATTGTTGTTTGTGCTCCAAACATTTATTTAAGGACCGGTCGTGAAAGTTTGAAAGCTGTTTTGCGAAAAATTAAAGCTCTGAAGTAGGTACGTATATATTAACCTACCTTGTTACGTCAATTAATTAATAACATAACATTGTGTTTCCAGATAGGTCCTCTATACCGACCTCGGTATAGAGGACCTATCTGAAGAGAGTAAAAGAAATAAAGGAAAAAAGAGAGGTCTCTTAACCTTTATTTCATAATAATTACGTGGGTAGTTTAGTAACTAAAATACCCGAAACTTCATAATTCTTCAACTTACCAAACAATAGTAACCCTACCTCTTGTCCACAGTACGTGTCGCAAGTAGTGAACCGCTCCACGGTGGTGACGTGGCCAGCGCCCACAGCCCCGCCCGGAGCCAGGAACCCAGCGCCAGGAGTGTGTCTGCCCGTCATCGTTAGCTTCTGTCAGCAGCACAGGATACCTTACAACTTCACTGTGTTCCCCAACTACATCGGCCATTTTGGGCAGAGGGACGCACAGCAGGTTAGTTGGTACTACTTATTTACATTTTGTCCAGGTTTAAATCAATGTTACCTATCGTCATTTTTGGGTCTGGGTTCGTCCTAAGCATCTACTTTGATAACACAATGGTCTACGAGTTCAACTACGTACTCGTAGATCAGAGGGGCAATTCCCGTAATTTTAAGAACGTTCACAGTCTCAATATGTCAGAAATAATAATTTCCCTACATTTTTGACAAGTTTTTGACATTTGGTTGTCGTTGAGATGAGATTGCGACTAGGTTTAGAACGTTATTATTTACGGGAATTGGAATTCAAATCACAACCTAAATAGTGACACTGAAATGGTTTTATACTTTCAAATCAGCTTCTTGAACATACGAATCATACATATGTATGTATATATAAACGTGTAGATTTCTTTATCATTAGTTGTTCAGTTCAGAGTAGGTACCTACCTACAGACAAAATTCCATGAAAAACCTTCTATGTAGGTAACAGTTGCGGCTCGGGATGATCGCCTACATTATAATGAGACAATGAAATCTCGATGCTTATCGATAAGTTTCTTCTCTAGCTATCAATTCACAGGAGACAAAGCAATAATCAAAGCATCAATATTTAGTCAATCAAACATACAAGTGCCGAGTTTAATTCACCTACCTCCTGTATCTAAGGGATTCCCCAAAATCGGGATGGTTGGTTGCTTAGTTCTAGAAACCTCGCAAATATATTGTACGCGATCCCCTGGACTTGTTTTTAAGTCAAATACACCAAGTCAAACGCTTCAATACGTCAAGTTTCAAATTGGATGAGTTTCGTTTGCTTGTCATATTACTTAGTTAAATTGCCGTACGAACAAACAGCCAGGAAATTGAGTTTTCTAAGTCTTGTGATAAGTGATTCTCGGTTTGTAAATATTATGTTTTTAATTAGGTACCTAAGTACTAGGCACCTACTGGAGACAAGGTCTCCACGGTAATTTTGTTAGTTATTTACCCGACTGCCAAGGTTATGTTTTTACGCGTATCTTGTATGTTTCTAAATTTCATTATTACCTCGTATCTTGCAAACTGTTGAATGGATTGCAACAGTTAAGGTATCGTTAGATTCTTATCAAAAACCTAAGTGCCCTGTGTTTTTAAAAATAAAAACAAAATGGCGGATTTTTAGCGCTTTTGTAAGTCATTAATATTTTTTTTTTAGCAAACCTATCGAATAGGGTATCAAAATGTAGGATTAATAGGAGATTACAAAAATATATATAAGTCAAATGTTTAAATTTAATAAGGAATAATAAATTGGCAATCAATGCATTCAAAAGGATAAGGATTCATCTATAGGTTTTGATGGCGTAAAATCGGCCAAGTGTGTGTCGGACCTCGTGTCATTTAAATTTTTTTTCGGTTTATAATTAACAAATGGGTGCCGCCTGCTACCAAACTTAATGCGAGTATATAACTTCGGCTTTCAGCGCATAATATAGTCTGTTACACCGAAGTAGAGTTTACTTTGTTTTTAAATTATTTCAATTTTGTTTTCTATTCTCAATCTTGTTTCGATCTTTTTAGTGCATTGCTTAAAGTTGAGTTTTTTGGAGTCCGGTTTTTAATTTTTTTTTATTCCTTTCTTAAGAGCGTTTACACCTAGCGCGGTACGTCAAGTTTAGGTAATTCTTTGCAAACACTGACACAGAAGCGTGCGAAACTGTGTGCGTAGAGTTGGCGCGTACGCTCTCTTTATAGTCAGAGTAACGCACTTAGATCCTTTTTATTTAGACTCTAAATCCTTAGTTCCCAAAGTGGTCCAGGTAAACCCCCAGGGGTCAACGCAGCCAACTCAAATTTCCATGGTTAGATTTCACATTTTTCTCGAGTTTTGGGAATATGGTAGATATGTAGCTGCAGGGGGTCCACCGGAACCAGCTAAATTTTGAAAGTGGTCTATGAGAAAAAAAGTCTGAGAACCTCTGATTTACAGCAAGCTGTTACAGTAAATATTTAATTGGAATTTAAATCCAACTACAATTTATTGTTATACTTATGATTTATAGAACACGAGGGTACTCCTCAAAAACTAAAGTATACAGATCCGCTATAATGTTTCTGTAAATGTACTTTATTTATCCTAATTTTGATGTAAACCGACATAGATTAGTCCAATAACGAAGTGTGAGTGTTATCTTAAAAAAAAAAAAAAAACTAAAGAATCAGTAATTATGAAAGCTTAAAACTCACAAAGTGAAAAGTGTCAACACAAATAACAAGAAGCTCGAAGATATTGTGTTACAGTGCAGTAAGACTAAATCAAGTGCATAGTGATAAATACAAATTGCCTTAATACAAAATTAGTGTCAAAAAAAAGAAAATAAACAAAGAAGAACAATATTTGTTCTGATGAGTCATTATCTAACGACTTTGTTTATTTAAAAAATAGTACCTACATGAAGAAAGCGCTAATTTCGGTTCAGTTCTATTATTCAGTATGAATTTATTGTAATTATCATATTCTACTATTGACATAATTTAAAACCTAACAATCTTAAAATAATAATAATATGTACAAGTATATAAAAAAGGGAGGGGGTAAAAATCAGAGGGCATCAAAAAATTCATCCGCATCGCTGTCAACAGGAAAAGTGCCCAGAAGGCTCGCAGCATTGCCACGTTGTATAGCAATGCTGATTCTTTGGCCAAAAAATAGGCCAGCCCTCTGGTCACGTGTGGAGTCGACCAACCGCCTGGCGATGTCTCGAAAAACTAAGTGGGCACTCGGACCCCATGGCCCAAGTGTTTCACCCCCAAACGGCTCGAACATATAGGTCCCAATAAGACTGGAGTATTTGCGCCGTTTGAGGTTTTCCGCACCCGCAGCAGCCGCTCCAGCACAGCCTGCCGTGCTAGGAAGATGGGATGGCGCAAGGGTGTCGACACATGTTGCATCCCACACCAAAGGCCTACCTACCTTCCAAGGCATTATGGTCATTCCGTCTGGTCTCTTTCCATCGTCGCGTGCTAAGCCATTGGGTTCTAAGACAGCTGGCACCCCGGCGGTGACAAGAGCACGACGGATGATGTCATTGATGCTGGCGTGCCGTGCTATCCGGCCTGCGCTCTTACTGCAGGATAGGCCATGTTGTCCGAGGCAGTCGACACTGACACCGCATTGGCAGCGATGCGGAGCCACGCATGGAGTGCCCAGACGCAGACAAGTAGCGAGCCGGAAGGTGGTGTCACCCAGCATAGTGCCTATGTTGGGCGACGGTAGCGCCTGAAGCCAGAGGCCCGACTCCCACTCCCCCACAGCCAGCAGGCGGGCACGCTCAGCAGTATTGGTGGTCGTATTAATTAGATTATTCCGTACCAACCTGCAGAGCGGTTCATCCCACTGCCTCTGGGAAGATGGGTTCAAGGGCCGATCTGTATCCGGGCAAGCCACTTTCCAGGCGTTCACTGCGTCAGTCAAACACGGCACTTCTGAGTCAACCAAGGAGGGGGCTAAAATTTTCTCGGTCAACTTTTCCGTGCTGTGGACAGAGGACAGGAACGCCGGTAAGCTAATACTGGTAATTTTGCGGACGCCGAGGCCACCAAAACGGATGGGTAGTGTGGCTTGCAGCCACGCTCGGTCGTCCAGGGCCACATTTAAAATGGATGTTAGTGTGCTGCGAATAATTTGCTCAATTTTGTCCAAGAGGTTTGGCTGCTTCCATAAAGGGGAAGAACGTAGAAAGTAAATAAAATTTGGGCCAAAACAACAGTATCTAATCAGGGTGAATGCCGAATGTAAATTAATTTTGAAGAGTCTGTCCGAAATGTCGTTGAAGTTTTTGATTTTTTCGTTGATAAATGGAGAAAAGCTGTCTTCTAAAATTGGGGAACCTAGGAGGTGCAGTGAACTTTTTTCTAAAATTTTGATTTGTGGGGCTATTGCATTAAATTTTTCTAGAGTCAGTTGTCTGTCGGTAATGTCAGAAAGGTAAATTTCACACTTTGATGGGTTAAAGTCCAAGCCAATAGATTTAAATTCCTGTTTGAGAAGCTGTAGGTCTTTCAAAACGGTGTTTACATCACCTCCTAGCGTTCCATCATCTAAATACCACAGGTTAAAGTTTGAATTTAGTTTCTGGATAACTGGATGAATAGCCAAGCTGAAAATAACTGGCCCGAGAGGGTCACCTTGTTGGCATCCTACTGCAGATTCCAAAACATTGTCCTTGTATAATAATTTAGAAGGGTACCTGTAACATTGCCACATAAAACCATAAATTTCGGGTATTTCCTTTTAGACTTCAACCAACAAAGTGTCCCTGTTGACAGAGTTAAAGGTGTTCTTAACGTCAACCTTGAGGACGACCTCACCTTTGTTGGAGTTTAAAAAGGTGGAAAGGGCATGCACGGCAGCCTCACAGCCCCCTTTTGAGCCAAAACCAAGCTGTAGGGGCTGAAACTTAGCTGTAAGCGATTCGCTATACAGCTTACAGCATATTTTGGCTGCCGTACGCCTGTACGTGCACCCAACGGCGATGGGACGAATGCCGCCGTCCTTCTTGCGCAGGGCACATAGGTTGGCCCCGTACAAGACATCGATGACGGCCTCGTTCACACCGCCGGTGAGCATGAGGTTAATCAGGGCCGCAAGCTCCTTCAATAGCGACTCACCAGCTTCCCCGGCGCCTGAACTTAATAGGTCCTTTAGATGTTGTGGAGTCAGGCCGTCGAGGCCGCCGGCGGAACCACTTCGGAAGGAGCTCACGGCTGCAATCAACTGGGGAGCCGAAACGTTTAGGAAGGTTGAATTTAGGTCGGGAGGATCGGGGGGGTCGGAAAAGGTGAGACCATCCGCAGGCGCGGGGTGTTTACTCTCTAGAGCTGTTAGCGTTTCTGGAGAGTAAGGCGCCAACACATCGCTGCTAAACAGTATCCTGGCCGCTCCCCTGATGTCACCTTCACCTAATTTGGATTCCACATGTGAACATAAGCTTTTTTGTGATAGGTTATTGAATGCAATTTTGGATCTAAAATTGGGGTCGAATTGTTACAATTTTCTTTAATTAGATTCGTTAAGGTCTTTTTAGTTGCCAGATTTTTTTGAACATGCAGAATCCTATAAGGGAAGGTAAGTAACTGCTCCCAGGCACTTTGTGAGTTCTCCTGGGTCACAAGACGGAGACATTGCGCCAAACTCAGTGCAACAGATCGTCTCGCGCCCCGGGGAACTCTCTTTAGCACTGGGGTAGATTTTTTGAATTTAGCTAGCTTTTTCCACAAGGTTTGTTCAAGAGGTGTTGATGTTGGGAATGAGGCTGGGGGGCCCAGTGGTAAACTATGTGATTAGTGGATCTTGCCATAGTGTATCCTCAGCCCCCGTTCGCCTTTAAAAAAGCGTGCCTGGGAGCAATGTGGACATCTCACCAGCTGCACATCAAGCGATGTGGCAGGTTGACTGGCACAATTTCCGGCGTCGCTACAACCGGCATTGAACATATAAAACACTTAGACTTACATAGTTAAACTTACCTGAAAAACAAATTAAAAAACCTATATACACACGCACTCGTACTAAAACAGAAACACAAAAAATAAACTAAAAATACAATTTTTCACTTTACGTATACAAATACAAAATGTCACGATGAAACTGTCATTTCACTGACGACTGCGGCGCAGTCGCGCTCAGAGACTGGGGCGCCGCGCATGCAGGGCGCAGCGTTCGCGACCGTTGCCTTGGCTGCTGGCGTCGCGTCTTCGTCGTTATTTATAGATGTTATCTCTCATAGTCTGTTCTCCATGTTCTCAATTATGAAGTAGAGAATGATATATCATCAAGAAGACGGTTCGAAAATTGTTTTGATTTTATTTTTATTAATAGCGTTTATAATTTAATTGAAACTTAATATTTATTAGATAAATAGATTTCGGAATTTTGATGTCAATCCAATGTAATATAATTGTTATTAATCATTTTTATTATGTTTTTTTTTTGTTCAGTTCTTAACTTTCATTTGGTCGAGTGGCGCTAACGTGTGTTTCCAAAACGTGAGGCCACGAGTTCGCGCCCAGCATCGAGCGAAAGTTTTTGGAATTTAAAAAATCAAATGTATCTTAACTACGACTTGACTTGACTCGGTCCAAAACAGTTCTATTTCGCTAATTACGATATTTACAATAGAGAACGAGCAAGGTGATAATATCACATTCAGAAAACCACAACGTTCAAGTTCGCTTCGTGACATGTTATCAATCAAACCAATCACTCTTTGACGCATAACACAATCAACGAATCTCAAAACAATAAAAAGCTTCACGATAAAATTAATGAATTACAAGAAGAATTACTGATTGCGAACCAAGAAGTTAACTAACCTAAACTTAGAAAACACTACCTTAAAGCGAGATTCAGAAAAACGTAAACAAGTAATAGATAACTATAAAAAAGTCTGTACAGCCGAAAAATCTATTCGTACACCAAAACCTAAATCTACCAAAAATAAAAATGTGTTTCAAGGACTCCGAAGTCATGCAATACACCTCCAATAATACCGCCTGTGAACAGTGGACATCCAGCGAAGATCCTGGAATATTAAACATCGCAAGAAATGGTAAACCAAAGAGACCTCCCCAACCCTATCTTAAGGTTTGATCACCAAAAACCAAAACCAAAATATACACCTACACGTAAGATCTCAGTAGTAATAATAAAAGCGACGTTTTGTCAATAGCTGAAAGCCAGTTCCAAAACAACTGCAACCTCGGTCATTATTTTTAAAACCACACGGAAATACAAAACAGCTTCTAAGCGGTCTGGACAAAATTAATAAATTACACCATGAACGACTTCTGCATTATATTCCTCGGGGCAGACGACTTCAAGAGGACTAATGATTATTATGACACTATTTTCCATATACGAGAGGTACGTTAAGCAGTGCACTACACACACACACACACACTAACATAATTATTTATATGCCAACTTATAAGTATCCATTTGACACTAATTTATTCAACTGTCGGGTGGAAACATTTAATAACCTTTTGTACTTAGATATACTGACGCATGGACACACATTCCTTTAGACAGTAACCTGAATCTGAAATATGACTGCAGCATGTTTGACAAATACTCTGGCAGAATAAATAAACTTGCACTACGTACCATATTTAAGGATTTGCTGGACTTAGTTACTGACATTATTCAAAACGTTGACATAAATCACAACGTGAATGACATTGATAAAACAGAAGACCATTTTTTTTTTTGACTAAACATCTAAACCTCATGTACCAAAATATTGTAGGCCTGCTAGCTAAATGTGATACTCTGGCAGTCTGTCTCAATGAATTAATTGCTAAGAATATCAGCGTGGATGTCTTATGCATTACGGAGCACTTTATGATGGAAACGTATGAAAAACACCTGAATTTAAACAAGTACTGCTTAGCGGCCTAATTTAGTCGAAAAGAAACCAAAAGAGGAGGGGCATGCATATTAGTATGGTCCGGTCATCAATAGAGAGAGCTGCCAAAAATAACAAAAATATCTAAAAGTGGTGTTTTTGAATATTGCGCCATTGAACTAATAACCCACAAAATCGTATGTGTTTGCATATATAGAGGACCAAATGCCAATAATTTCAATGAATGTATTAGTAAATTAGAACGGATATTACATAGTTTATTGAAAAAGGATTATAAAAATATAGTTTTGGCGGGAGACTTTAATATAGATGTACTAAAAGGAAATAATCAATCAATTGAATTCGAAAATATGTTATTAAGCTGTAAGTTCAAACTGGCGCTTTATCAACCGATTCGTCTTCAAAGCAAAACATGCGTTGATAATTTTGTGCATAACTTGAACAGGTCCTGTCAGGTTTCAGTATTAGAGTTAGCATTGTCGGTTCACACAGTTCAGTTACTGAAATGCCCAATTAGCACAGTATGTACTTTTAATCGGTGGAAAAGCAGAAGACGTGAATATCATAATGATAACATTAAAAAATTTAAGGCCTATCTGCGGAGTCTGCTGTTTTCAGAGGTATATGAAACAAATGACTCAAATGTAGCATATAACGCGTTTTCAAATGTTTTTTAATATTACTTTACTGACATTGCTTCCCCGAAACTAGTTTCGGTAAATGCCCATAAAAACAAAAATGGCTACCAGTTGGTATCAAAAAATGCAATGAGAGAAAACGGCAATTACTGTGGCAGTTCCGTTTGAAACCTACTCAGCAGTATAAAACGTAATTTAAAAATTACGCAAAACAATTTTAAAAGATTATTAATTTAACTCGGCGAGCTCGAAATAACAAGGCACGAAAAAATAAATCCAAAACAACATGGAAAATTATAAATGAAACAAAGTTAAACATGCAAAAGAATAATATTAATAAATTTAGAATTAATAAAAATGAATTTATCTCGGACCCAAAATGTATATTATTTCTAATATATTTAATAATTATTTTATTGATAAAATCCCCCTTGCTTTTTGCCTTTTTTGCCTTTAAATTATATTATAAATTTGTGTATAAGCGAAGGTATTTTTCCAGATGCCCTGAAAAAATTGGTAATAAAGCCATTGTTTTAAAAACCAGATAATATCAAGAGTTAATGAAATACTACGAACTGATTTCATCTTTGTTCTCAAAAATAATTGAAAAGTATATTTATAAAGAACGCAATTTATATTTAGATGCGAATAATATTTTTTGCAAAGAACAAAAAGGATTTAGAAAAACAAGGCAACTAACATGGCTATGTATTAATTTTTGCATACTGTAATGACATATATGGCTAAAAACACTCCAGTGTGTGCGGTATTTTGTGACATGACCCAAGCATTTGATTATGTGCAACATAGTATTTTAATAAAAAAGCTTGATGGGTAACAGGAAATGTCCTTGATCTCGTTAAGTTGTACCAACACGACAGAAAACAAATAAGAGAACTATGCAAAATTAATATAAACAACAAAAGAAAAGAAATCTTTCTGTCGGATGAACGTAACTTTATATACGGAGTTATACTGCAAGGAAGTATACTAGGATCCCCGCTCATTACACTTCACATTAATGACTTTCCAATGGCAATCAAATATCCTATGATACTATTTGCAGATGACAGTACAATAACAATACCTTGTAATCAAAGAGATTTTTATGAAGAGGACATAAATAATACATTAAAAGAAACTATAGAATGGTTAGACAAAAATAATTTAAAAAATAATTTAAACAAGACTATAATTATGCATTTCCAATCTTGACATAACACAATGACATTACAATTGATACAGTTAATACAACTAAGTTTCTAGGACTTGCAATATACCGAAATTTAAATTGGAAGACGCTTATAAAGGCCCTGACTAACAGGATAAGCAGTAGCGCGTGCGCCGTACATTTTGTCACCAGCTGTCAACATAGATGCGTTACTAACGGCGCACTACGGGCTAACTGAATCTGTTCTCAGATACGGTGTTATCTTTTGGGGTAACTCGACGAATAAAGAAGTCGCATTTGAAGCACAAAAGAAATGCCTCAGAGCCTCGTTTAAGTTAAAAACCTCCGATAGTTGTAAGCCGTTTTTCATACGGTATAAAATATTGACATTGGCATCCCTCTAAATATTTATATTCTAGAAACAGTAATGTTTGTTAGATGTAATAATTCGCAAATGGCAGACAAATTTCCCAGAAACAAGCGTGATCAAAGTCAGCTCTGTCTGCATAGGAGCAGGACTGCACTTATGCGCAAAAGTGTTTTCTGAATGGCACCCACTATATATAATAAGTTCGCCAAAAGTTTGGATGCAGCTTAATAATGTAGAATTGAAAAAAACAGCCATTTCTAACTAACGTAAAGTCATTTATAACTAACAAAGCATACTATACTATTAATGAATTTAGGACAGAATATTTTATTTTGACGTCGATTTTTATGCATTATTATTATTTATTTTTTACTGTTGATATTTATACCTAATTTATTATTGTTAAATTAATGTTTAATAATCAATGATTGCAATAAAAAAACATTTTTGATGAAGAAATGGTCATAATGGACTGCCTGGTTGTTTGAATGGTAACTATATGCGACTGTTTATATCCATTTAAGGAAGTAATTATTCATTTAATCAGCTTAGTTTCGAATATTTTTTTTATATCATTTTAAGAGTATCCATCGGACCATAGAGTGAAATATTCCCCGCAGGTTATTAGCCCTTATTTAGTAGTAACAATACAGTTTTAAGCCGCGTGAATCGCGTGTAACCAATGTGTTACAGTGGGACTTGACGGTTTGTGGCTCGGGTGTGACCAATTGGTTACACGAGCGCTTCTTCGGTTCTGTAGAACGCTTTATCTTACAACTTGAGACATCCTAAACATGCACGTGCAAGGAAAACCACAACTTCTAATAACTATCACTAACAATTACCGCAAAATCTCCTTAAAACTTCTCTTAGTGTTCGTATGATATAATTACAGCTTCCGCAGAGGCGTGCCCAGACACTTGGCACAGAGATCAGGCGCCGGCGAGCGAAGCGCACACAAATTAATTGCCCCATCATAAGCCCTTTGATCTGCGCCTAGTAGGTTTTCGATCAATTAATTTTCGCTATTTGAGGATTTTGAAGAAAGTTCGCTCCATAGATACGTTTTGTTGTGGGAGTAAAGGCACAGGCAAGGTCGGGCAGAACAAATATTGTGTTGATACGATACCATGTTATAACGGGAATGTTTGGACTTGTGTAGTGAGATAGAAAAATAATATTGTGGGGATCCACTTCATCATTTCTCTTGGTTGGAAAAGGTTATGTCATAAAGGAAAAGTCTCTTTGAAAAGTGTTTATTGGGCGTCTCATAATGAGATGATGTCATTTTTTAGTATTATCAATGATATTCTCATTGCTAATAGTGTAAAACAATTACATACCTATCTATGAAATAAATATCAGATCGAGTATACTTACCTATATTTTATGCAGCGAGTTTTGTAACTCAACAAACATTAAAAATAACGCCAAAATACTTGAATGCATCACTGGTCGGCTAATTAACGACCTTCGAAGTGTCTGTTAAAGCCTGTTAATGGCATTTTAACGATTTACCTTGGATTCGGGCAATTAAACTCATTGCCCAGTAATGCCCAGTAATAGGCGGGCAACGTCTTTAGACTTGGAATCCTCATGATTGAGCATTGTTTGCTTCCTGGAAGTCTTATTTATAAATTAGTGTAAAGTATTAGTTAGTTGAATCTTTTATTCAAAACTACATTCTGGTTCTGTAATACTTAGGTTTTTGGTTTCAAATTGATTTAAATTCCTTCTAGCAGTATCTACATTGGAACTTGTATTTTATGTATCCTACCGAAAACTAGATACTTATTTCTTAATCCACCAACAGAGCGTTCACGCCATCCGTGCGCTGTTTGGCTCAAAAACAGTACTTTTGGAACCAGTTAATATCCATCAAACATTATTTTGAATACCTACAGTCCTGCATATTAATTACTAATCATTTCAGGAAATGTATTATCTAAATAGTTAGTAATGAACATTTTTAGTTTATCGTACTCTTGTGTGTTAGCCGATGACAGTTGTGAGTTACATCTGAGTGACAAGTTAGTCAAAAAAGCAAGATTCCGCTTTTTTTCTCACTAATCTTAACTTAATGTCCTAAGTTAAGCCATCCCCCGCTTTCTTTCACGATGCCTATAACCACGATAAGGCCCGCTTGCACCACAAATTACTAAATGCTTTCAGCGCTAAACATTAAAAACATCATTCTGTCTCTATTATCTTCAAAACATGGTTTTATATAATTATATAAAACCATGTTTTGAAGATAATAGAGACCAGGTAATTACCTAAACCACATTTATTGGATTTGCTTTACCGCAAACAAAGAATGATACGCGAACATTTTCATTCACAGTATATTACCCACAGCGCCGACCACAGCAACGAATGACGCGGCGACATCAATAACCATTAGCTGAACCCTTTCGCGCGCGAATCAATCATTGTCGCGGAAACAATGCGTGCCCGACAACTAAAATATCTGCGGCAGATTCTAAAGCGCGTTTTTAACGAGCAATGTTTATTAAAACGTGGCATTGCCTCGTTGATCTGTGCGATACAGTTTGGTTATTGCGGGGAAATAAATAGGTCTTGTCTAATCTGGAAAAGCAGTAGAGGAATTGAGCCAGCTATTAAATGAATACGTAAACCTTGGCAGATAGGGTAAACCAACGTGCATGGTGTTGCGATAAAAAAATTACAAACAACCTTCGCGCACAAGAAAATTTCCATCATTTATACTTTATAGAACACAATAGATTATCTTCTAATACTCTTCATAACGCGTTATTATGATAATTACTCTAGATTGAGATTTTGATTAATAAATTAATTTTAAATATTCATTAAATATGTTGGGCTGAACATATTTAATGAATATGAATATTATGCTCGTGCTTTTTTGCAATACGACGTGGCAGCTATTTGCACATGCGCAGTAGTAGATATACTGAGCGCGCCTGTATTTAAAATAAGCCCGCCATTTTACTAATTTCTTGCTTAGTTCAGAGTCGATCTGTGTAAATCTTAATAAATTTTTATTTCCTCGCACAATACATAGTAATAACGTTGTATGATACACGTGCGTAAGATGATTTCCGAGTCGTGTCGAGTCGACGTATACACCCGCATTCTTCGCGCGGTGCCGCGGTAGCGGCCGGCGAAGGCCAGAAACTACTAGATTATATAGAAAAAATATGGAAAAAAAGAGATTATATTTAGCAGGCTATCAAGAACCGAACTAGACGAGGTTAATTATTAAAAAAAATGGTTAGGATAGGTTAAAACTGTGACCTCCTACGCACGAGCCGAGCGAGCGAAGCGAGTGGTGCCGCGGTAGTGGCCGGCGAGTGCCGGAAACGACTAGATTATAATAGAAAAAAAAACGATATAAATAATGTGTTTTATATGATTTTCTTTTATTTTTATGGACTATGTCTGAAATAAATGAATTTATTATTATAATAACGACGATACTAAATATTTGGCTTATTTTATTTTGCGTAAAATGTGTTAAACCAACTGAAATATTTGAGTACATAAAAATTGGTAGAAGTACTAGTTGGTAAACAAGTTATTGTTTAAACGTTCACTTGCCAAACATTGGGTTTGCGTAACAATTATTTGTGAAGAGATTTTTGCTAAGTAATTATTTGGCAAATTAAATAATGCGGAAAATTGTTTGGCAAGTGATAATTAGTCAATTTATTTTCGATGAAACAAGGGTAACCCATTCCACAGAGCTACATAATTCAATTTAAAAAATATCCCGCCAATGTTATTTAGGTTCTATTCTATCTGTTATCGACTTATCGTGGTTGATTTATGTCATTGGAAAATCTTATAATTATGTTTATAAAAAGAGTTCTTCCAGTGACGAGAATGAGACTAACTCCGGAATCATTTCTTTCTAAAGCAGCAATTATAGTAGATAATTTGCTGCCGCCAAAATCTCGGGAGTTGTACCTGAAAATATACAATTTAATCTGCGACTGGAAAACCACAAATGGCGCCAACCTCTCAAAGTCCGTATTTCTTACCTATTTCAACGAATTAACCAAAATTAAGAAACCGTCGACACTTTGGAGCATATATTCTATACAATTACTGATTATATAATAACATGTGATAAATATGAATACTATACTACTATTTATTTTTTCGCAGTTAATGGCAAAAAGTAGAGTAGGTACACAACTCGTGAAAAAAAAATTAATCTCGGTCCTAGTATCCCTCGTTCCGCTCAGGATTCTAATCTAGAAACCTTCGCTGTTCTCGGGATCCAACTTAGTCCCTCGAATTAAATTCCCTTTTTTTCACTTGTTGTTAATCTACTATTTCCGTTTCTGTTTGACCTAAATGGTCGAAATAATGACAATTTTTTGACGTTCAGAAAGTGCTGATTCTCAGCCTAGTTTGAATAAATGACTTTTGTTTTTGATTATTTTTTAATGCAACCTTTTCTAATAAGTTTCTAGTTTAAAAATGTCGTATGAATTTGGATCAACGGTTAGTCGTGTACACGTTAGCAGGACATTTGTGTGAAATACACTTGCGCGAAAAGAGATTTCCGCGAATGAACTTTTGCGCGAATGGACATTTGCGCGGAAGACATTTGCGCGAAAGATACTTGCAAGAATCCACATGCACGAAATGACAGTTGCACGAAAAACTTGCGAAAATGAGATTCCTTCATAACATCACGCCTGTATTCTTTCAAAGGGTTGGGGCAAGGGTGTAGGTATAGTGTGAATAACACCTACAATTCACCAGTTATGTTCCAGTTACAAACAGCTATAGGTAAATATTCCAATTTGGCGGCAATAGTTACTGTCGTAGTTTTTTTATTGTAGGTACCTTTTTTATTTTATTTTTATTGCAATGAAGTTCTTTTACGCAGCTTGCGGTAGGAGTCAACTGGCAGAAAATGTAACAAACGAAAAAGCGTTCCTACTAGCATGTCCCCTCCATGCGATTTTCTTCATTCGAATTCACACCTCTAGAGAGAGAGAGAGAGAGAGAGAGAGAGAAAGTGTAAATTTGGTTAAAATGAAAATCCTAGAAGCGGCTGAGAAAATTTTCAAGTTTTTCGTCATGGGTGTCGTTTTCATAGTTTTTGTTGGTATTAATGCCGATAGTGACGTCGAGATGTAAATTCACGATGGCGGTTGCGATAAGTTTTCAAATTTTTCGTCATGGGTGTCGTTTTCATAGTTTTTGTTGGTATTAATGCCGATAGTGACGTCGAGATGTAAATTCACGATGGCGGTTGCGATAAGTTTTCAAATTTTTCGTCATGGGTGTCGTTTTCATAGTTTTCGAGGGTGCCAAAGCCGATAGTCACGTCAAAATGTAAATCTCTAAATCAGCTAACAAAATAAATAATGTTCATTTATTTAAAGTAATACACAGACACAGGGTGAACACAGTGGATGATATACTAAAATGATACATAATTAGCTACGCCCCTACTAGATGAAAAAGGGTTACCGTAGTGTCCCATTTTATCCATTTAAGACAAACAGTGAATTAGCCTACCTATAGAACAATTACCTAACGCCAGAAATAAAAGCTACAATATGAGGTCAATCCCTACCCGTCAGCAAGAGAAAGCTTAAGTTAGGACGAACGAATTGCGAAGACCTGACATCACGACAAGTTTCACTTAAATTAAACATTAATGTGTGCTACTGTGCCTTCCCACAAACTAACATTGTCCTGCTTGAGCCTCATCAGCCAAAACTGGCGAAAAAGGCGTAACGCAGCCTCTTACGAGCAAACAATATGATGCAACAATTCACATCAGCCCAGAAGGGCTTAAATATACTAAAAAACCTCAAACAAAAATGATTAACCTTCATCGAACGTTATGGAGTCAGAGGAAGGGAAAGTCAGAACTGCATAAGATTGACCGCACCTAACTCATGAACTTACTCCAAAGCTAAAAATCTCAAAAAATCATCAAGTAGATTCAATGTTAAACCCCAAATATCACTGTTAGTCCATATTGACTGAACTGTGGATCAATTTTGTCAAACAAACACACTTTGTGAAGTGTATGATCCGTTAACAAAGCTGGCCTCAGTCGAGTATCATCTCCCTTCGAGAAGGATCACAGTTCTAAAAAAAAATCCTTACTATGTATAATAAAAACCTTGGAATATGTTCATCCTAACGATCGATAAAAGCATTATGATGCCGTTGTAGTCGACATCTTTTTCTGTTCCTCAGCTCGCCATATCATCAGAATACGAAACAAAATAAAGCGATTAATACTTCATGCCCTGCTGATCTCACAAACGTCGTGCAGTGACATGATAAAATGAAAACAATGACTGTGGAGTTATATAATTCTTAATAGAAAAGGTTTAATCTATTACTGTTACTAAATATATATATGTACAGCTCATTTTGTTTAATTTTAAAAACTTATACTTTAAAATAGAAAACTTCTTTATAAAATGTTTATCAGCTTTCCTAGGCCTTCCTTTTAATGTATTCACTATTGGAGCAGTTTTTCATTTTAGTTTTTCTTACCTTTTCCTTTAACGGTGCATTTCTTAAATTATTTATAGCACATTGGTGTCGTAATAAGATATTAAGAAACCTATTATGTCTTCTTTCGCTATGATTAATATTAACTTGCATATTACCAACTACGGCTTTGACTGCGCATGACTCCACATCATCCTCAACTAACTCTTTGTTACCTTCATCTAACCCTAAATCAATCTTAAATTAATTAACTTCATTTGGTGCCAATGATAAATTCTCATCCTCCTTTGATTCATTTGCTAACCCGAAATGGCCATTCCGCTTTGTTTTGGAAATCTTTATGTTAAAATCATCTTCACTAAATTGATCACCACCAATGTTTAATGGTTTCCACATCGTGATCATAATGCTCATCCTGATGCTCTGAAACATAGCTATACAAAATATTATAAATGGACTAGACTGACCCAAATTGTGAACACCAACCTCATGTTCTTTCTCGAACACTACACTCGACTCCTCCTCATCATTGGCAGGGCTGCTCTCTAGGCAGCTGCGCTCGTCAACATTATCATCGTCATCGCTGCTTTCCTGGCAGCTTTGTTTATTATCTAGCGAGTCATCCTGTCTTCCGCTAGAAAATAAATCAGCATCAACATCTACATTTATCACATTCTCCTGTTCACCTTCCTGAGGCCTCTGCCTCGAATTTTGCGGGCAGCGGCGCGGCGGCGGCGGCGGCGCGGGAGCGGCGCGGGCAACGCAGACCCGTTCTCGAAACCAGCGGGCAGATCGCGCGGCACTATAGCGGCATAGTGTTGTGTCGTCGAGATATTTGTTTTTGTTCGCGAACGAAATGTCTGAACAACAAGAATATTTTGTAGATAATCCCATTAATTACTAGTTATTTTATTAACATAATAAAACATTTTTATATTTGCCTTCAGTATTTATGTCGTTTTTAATTTCTTCCCATAACTGATTAATTAGCCTCCTATTTTTGTGGTTCACATCTTTGCTGTTCCATATCGGTGTCCTATCAAAAATAGCTGAAATAATTTGTTCCTGTACGTCCGAGGACATTTCGATACGTCACAAAAATAAATTGCGCAGCACTATCAATGCAGACGCGCGGCGGTCACCGCTTGACTGGAGTGCACCGCTCGTCGCCCGCTCCCGCCCCGCTGCCGCGCCGCTGTTTTCGAGGTCCGGTCCATTTAATTTTACGCATAAAATCCTGCCGCTCCCGCGCTGCCACCGCCGCCGCGCCGCTGCCCGCAAAATTCGAGGCAGAGGCCTTAGACAGTTCCTGTGCAATAGGGAACCTTACTGACAATTTATCCCGCTAGAGGGTGCATCTGAAACGCTTGGTAAACAGAAAAACATTGCGTCCGTCTATGGTAAGACTAGTTAACAAAAAGGTTATAGTAAAAAGGTTAAAGTTCTAAATTGTACATAACTTTAATAATAAATTTATTTTATGAGACCGTACAATTGCATAAGGTAATGCAACCTGTAATGATCATTATAAGGGGAATAAATAATTAAATAAATAACGTAAACAGAAAAACAAACTTCATGTTTAGGCTTCCTTTTTCATCTATGGTTATAAAAAAAACATCTATGGTTAGATGACTGTTAATTAGAAATCCGGTGTGTTTACAATCTGCTGATATATTATTTTAGTGATATCCGTTCGTCAGGAATATTCTGTAATAGATAGTAACAATGCATCAGTCAGTGAATCAGTGTTGTGCCATTAGGTAGTATATGCAGGAACGAAGGTGTTCATTAAATTCACTAAAAACGGATAACTTCGCAAGCAGTGGTAAATTGCTACGTTGTTGCAAGCATTTTATAGTCACAAAACATTAAAGGTTGTGTTCTGAACGTTTTACAGCTGAAGACTATGAGAATGAAGGATATTTTACAGGTCAGAGTATGAACCTAATGTAAAAACACAATATTTTGAGTGCTATTTACTTGAATGTAATGTTAAAAGTTTATTGTAAAGTAGTTCAATATCAGAAAAACAAATATTATACTCATATGTATTAATATTATTATATTATTATTTTGAAATAAAAGCATGTTTTTTAACCTTTTGGTATTATTTTAACCTACAATTATAGTAACAATGACGAGGTAAAGCTGAAATTATATTGAAAAACGCCGAAAAATATTGGCGCTCGCATTTGACAGTTTGCTTTGTTTACTTCGTGTTTGTGTGGCACCATCTGCTGTCTCAGCTTTGCGTAATATTCCCTATTATTTCCTCTTGCACACTACCAGAAACCTTACTTTGTGATATTTACACGGGAGCTCTGTTCTCAATGCATCACATAACTCATCAAGACTCACACCCACGTAGTATGTATACCTATGGACAGGCATTGCAGGACCCTCAAGAAATACGCCTAATCGCTTTCTTGTCTGCTAAATAATAAGACTGTTGGCGATATTCGCGGTTAGACGGTTTCGCGGTATAAACGATTCCACTCCATTCTTTACAACATGATGACCGCATTACAGCCAAACTGACACTACTGTTTTTTATTCAATATTAAAGTTTAGCTTTTCATTTAATCTAATCATCACTTAAAGTCGCGAAGGTTGCATGCTAATAGCAACATCAGGTTAAAACCTCCACAGGTCTCTACCACAGGTCTCTATTTACACTCAATAAGTACCTATGTTCTATAGTCCTATATTGTATTATCTTTTATCTGTTGTCAGGACCTGGAGGTATACGAAGCAGTAGTAGACGTCCGCTGTTATGACCTAACAGCACTGTTCCTGTGCTCACTGTTTGTGCCTAAATGTGGGCCCCTGGGACACATGGTGCGGCCGTGCAGAAGTTTATGTCATGGTAAGATTCATTTGCAGAATATTTTAAACGTTTCTGAAATGCTTGAAGCGAGCGAAGTGAAGCTTGTGAGCTTACCACGAACATGCGGAGTAAACTTAATGTAAATTCGAACGATTTTAAATTTGAAAATACCCATTTTGCATTTAATATTTAGGTAGGTACTTAGTTCTAAGACTTTATTCATATATATGGGCGATACTAATTGTGCTTGCCGCAAAAATGTAAACCAAAATATTATAGGATACCTAGTTGTATTTTCTATTAAAGAATCATTCGAATTTATCTTACGTTTACGTCACATTCGTCCTAGGGCCCGTGACGTTCTTAGTACCTACCTAGTAGCTTTTGGTGCAATGATGATTGGTAATAAAATAGTGTCTTTGCAACTAGTACAAACGTACTTTGTTTAATCTGTGTTTGAACGACTAGGCATTTAATTCTTTTAATACCTTGTCACAAAACTATTTGAATTTTGGCCGTGATTCCTGAAAAGGTTTTCCAAAAAAATATCTGGGTTATTTTGGTCCTGAACAGAAACGATGCGTCGCTGCGGATTCTTCCTAGAAGTTTTCGGTCTGACGATGCCAGACTACCTCCAATGCGACATCTTCCCGGAGTCGACGGACACAGATGTTTGTCTCGGCAACCGAGAAGTCGCCGACGCGCGCTTTCGAGACGCCATGCCAGGTAACACGAACTTTGTAAGATCTCAAGTGAACATCTCAGAATGTCTTTATTTGGATTTTGTTACTTATGTCGGGGGCTATTTTTAAAGCGCGTATGTATTTTTAGGTGTTTTAATTTAACATTTTCGTAGTCACTTAGTTGCTACGACTTATTTAAATATGAAGGTATGTAGGTACTTCTTAGGTACTTAATAACCCGTCCTGACGCTCTTAAAAACTTCATCAACAGCCTTAACAGCAGTCCATTGCTGGACATAGGCCTTTCCAATTGCACGTTATTCAGCTCGATTATCGACCACTGTTATCCAGCTGCTATCAGCCACCCTGCGAAGATCGCTCCACGTAGCCTGATCGCGTCCTAAATTACGTTTGCGAATCGCAGTCTTCACTCAAGAATACGTCTACCCAAACGGTCATCGCCACGGCTAATATGGCCGGCCCATTGCCACTTCAGCTTGCTTATTCTGTGAGCTATGTCGACAACTTTTTTTCGTTGTCGGATCATCTCGTTCCATAGCTCGCTAAGCAACCTTGAATGACTGATTACTTAGTCTAAACTTTGATATTGCAAGACAATAAGATGAAGAATGCAAGATAATAAGATAAAATATTATGTAATTCTCAATATTAGGTACCTATTGTTTACTTATTCTCTAGACATGTGATGTAGGTATAACGATTAAGATTATATCAAATGTAAATATAGTACCTACATACCTACTTATTTGGATACAAACGCAATATCAGGTATTGCGTATTTGTATCCGAAGGACATTTAATAAAAGTCAGTGATCCTGGCTTTTGATAAGCAGCCTGTTTTTGTTGCTATCAAATTATTATTTCTTCGGAAACTCTAAGGCCTAAAATTGCGTTAAGCGGACGCCTGCGCGTTTCCATACAAAACTGCTTCATCGCGGGGAGGCGGGCCCCGAGCCCGCGCAACGGGGCCAGCCTCCGTGCGACGGAATTTGCCGCGGGGGCACGCGCGGGGCCCAACAGCGGTAACACGTGCACAGGCATGTACAGTCAATAACGCTATGTGTAGCGCCAACCAGAAGGTTTAAACTAGACGTTCTCAGACTTTTTTTCTCATAGACCACTTTCAAAATTTAGCTGGTTCCGGTGGTCCCCCTGCAGCTACATTTCTACCATATTCCCAAAACTCGACAAAAATGTGGAGATTAGATCTAACTATGGAAATTTGCGTTGCGGCTGAGTTCCAACCACGAAATTTTTTTTTATTGTAAAGATAAAAAATAATAATAATCTGTGTTCCCACCATTGACACGAATCACACAATCACAGCGATTTAGCATGCTTAAAATCAGTTCAACAAAATCACGAATGAATTGAGGAATGGCACGAATTGAGGAATGGCCGCCCATGTTCTTTGTAACAAGTCAAAAAGTTGTTGTGGGGTATGCACGGCATCCATACTCGGCAGAGCTCGACTTTGGAGCATATTACATGCGTGCTCAATTATTGAGTTGAGATCTGGCGACTGAACAGGCCATGGCAGAACGTTGATGCGAGCATCGGCAAGAGTGCGTGTTAGGTACGACTCTAGTCGTGTGTGGACGTGGATTATTGTGCATTAGTCGAAACCTATCACCCAACCGGCTTCGCAAAGGGATGATCACGCATGAAACAATTCTCTCCGCATAAATCTGAGCATTGATGTTGCCCCTGAACCAAATGGGATCGATTCTTCCACCGATGCAAATACCGGCCCAAACCATTATTGTTCCCCCTCCAAATGAATGAATTTTTTGACAAAATTTCAAACGTTCTTGACGTCCAGAGGTCCTCCAAACTCGAGTACGTCTTGTATCCGGTCTCATACCGAAACGAGATTCATTGAAAAAGCAAACACAACGCCAGTCTTCGTCCTCCCAATTTTTGTGCTCACGAGCCCATTGTAAACGGGCCCTACAATTACGGGGTTCTATGCGAGGAACTTTCAACGTACTTCGGGGACGCAGACCCACTTCACGTAAGCGATTTCGGATGGTTTGGTCGCTTATCAGCAAACCTGAACAGTTGTGGAGCCTGGTAGCCAACATAATGGCGATCATTTTGTATGTACAGCAGTATTTTGGCTGTACCGGTCTCGTCTGCAAGTAGTGATGCGAGATCGTCCTCCATGTCGCTTGGCCACGCTGCCCGTGATACGATAGCGTGTCCAGAAGCGGCTTATGACGCTCTGTGTAGTGCCAAGAGCGACAGCCACAGTACGTTGCTTGGAACCAGCTCATTGCATTTTCTGCATCGGAACTGTAAAAATTTCATCGATATGGAGCGACGACACAATTTGACACGAGAATAGATGTTGAGAGCCGTCGCGACGGCTCTCAACATCTATTCGTTTTGTAAAAATGCTATTACACACGTTTATAGGGATCCGACTGACAGCTAATTTTATAGTTTTAATCTAAATGTAAAGAAAATTCTTTATTCAAATAGTGAAATTCACTAAAAAGAATCAATAACGATCTGAAAAAGTTAAAATAATAATCCTCAATTGCGGCGATACTTTAAAACGTACTTGATCCCTAGACACTTTTGATGTGTGTATATTAAGTTCTCTATCGACACAACTGTACATACACACCGTTAAAATTGAACTAGAATCCGGTCTCCGCGACGGGGACCGGAGCGTACCCATGGAGCCCACCCGCGTGTCCACGCGCATAGACACGCGACGGGTGTCCGTCGCGGGCGCCTGCTTAGTGCAGTTTCAGGCCCAAACGTAACACATTAGAAACTAACATCATATAGTAGAAACGTATCTCGTTACAGATGAGTGTGTTCCTGTAATGTCAAACGTCACCCCATTATTTTCCGAGTATTAACACTTAAGTTTAAAATAAAAGCTTTCTCTCAGAATGAAAAGGAATTCCTCGACTAAAATCATGGTTCTAATTTTATTGAAGGTTGTTCAACACGTCCTAATCATTTATAACGTGATAGGTATTATTTTATATCTTGGAAAACTTTTTTGTTTTCTTGAAGTTCTTTTTCGCGTGGAAATATTACTTGATTGTCCATCTAGGGTTGATGCCATGATGAAGTTCTGGATTGGCTTTCTTTCGATAAATATCAGTGGGATTTATTATTTATTGTCGCAATGCATTTCGTTCTGACATCCATTGCTTCCTAGGTATGGAACAATCGATCGCAATGCATTTCATTCTGACATCCATTGCTTCCTAGGTATGGAACAATCGATCGCAATGCATTTCATTCTGACATCCATTGCTTCCTAGGTATGGAACAATCGATCGCAATGCATTTCATTCTGACATCCATTGCTTCCTAGGTATGGAACAATCGATCGCAATGCATTTCATTCTGACATCCATTGCTTCCTAGGTATGGAACAATCGATCGCAATGCATTTCATTCTGACATCCATTGCTACCTAGGTATGAAAACATCGTCTGCTAAATAATGTAGGTAAAGGCGTTGCGAGCGATTGACATTGTATGTATGGTACGCAATTACCCCGCGGGACTCAATCTTTGTTGGGGCTCCAAGGTGTTGGTGGAACTCAAATAATGGATGTGTATGACCTTGCTCACGAAAAGCCTGTTTTAAAGTATTTTTTTTTTATTTAGGTACTCGTATAACCATATCCAGCAAGAACACCTACTTAACCCAAATCTGTCCACCAGTATGTCCCACGGGCTTCCAATGTGACGTCCGGCGCTGCATCCCGCACGACTGGCGCTGCGACGGGCACGTCGACTGCGCCGACCGCTCCGACGAGCTAAACTGCCGCGTGTGCAAGCGCAGCGGAGAGGTCCACTGCGGGAACCAGCGGTGTATCTCTCAGGCGCATCTGTGCGATGGGAAGGTCGACTGCCCGTGGGGACAGGATGAGAGGAACTGCCGTGAGTGTGTTTTTTTGTCATGGGTTTTTAACATAAATACTTTTAGAGGTCGAACCAGGTCTATTTTGTTATCGTTTGGGACGACAATTTTTTTTATACCAAATTTAAACTGAAATTCGTAAGCATTTAGTAGAAAACAGGTGAGGTTATGGCGGATAAGCGTTCTGCCATAATCCTCACCGAGGTACCTTTATAACTCTGGAATCCTTGTAGGAATATTTTCGAGATTCGGCATGGGGTCACGACTATTTCATGACTATTTTTTAGAATTGAAAGCAAGTTAATATTCCGCGCCGTTTTCCCACACGAGAGGTGAGGATTACGGCAGAACCATTTCGCTGTAATCCTCACCTACCTGTAGCTGTAACTTCGGAGTTATAACACGACTGTTTTGTTTACCCTCGTGATTATTTCTTGACTATTTTTTGGCATTCTCGAAATTGATTTCCATGAAGTTTCAAAAGTGAGGATTATAGTGTAATTAACACAAATCAAGGCGCCTGGTCGAGGCTCATTATCTGTGTACCTGCCGTACTCAATAAATTGACTGCCCATCTGGCGGAGTGTGCTGAAGCTTTATCATGGTGAAGAAGGATCACGCTTTAAGAGCGCTGTTGAAAAATTTTCAAGAAAACAGGCAAAAAATAATTCTATGAAATTAACAGTATAATATTATTGTGATTTCTATTGTATCTGTGTATCCTTTGTTAGAAATCGCAAAGAAATAAATATCTTAAAAACTGAAAATGCTTCTCTGTAAACGATGTCACAGAGGTCGCTTGCCCTCGAAAGATGTCAGAGAGGTCGCTTGCCCCTCGAAAGACCTCCTACATACAGTTGCCCGTGTGAAAAACAACCCATTTACTTAGATCCACCTCTGGTTATGGCCGCTATTTTGGATTTTGCTTTCCTGATTGTCGGTGCCGGCAGCGGCGCCCTCGACTTCCTGATTATCGGTACCGGCAGCGGCGCCTTCGACTTCCTGATTGTCGGTACCGGCAGCGGTGCCCTCGACTTCCTGATTGTCGGTACCGGCAGCGGCGCCTTCGACTTCCTGATTGTCGGTACCGGCAGCGGCGCCTTCGACTTCCTGATTGTCGGTACCGGCAGCGGTGCCCTCGACTTCCTGATTGTCGGTACCGGCAGCGGCGCCCTCGACAACTATGAAGATGACACCCATAACGACAATTTTGCACATCATTTCGATTTAGGTCCTCCTTTTACTCCCGAAAGCCATACAAATTACACTCCCACTTTAGAATTAGGTACATAACGTATTTATGTGTCCATCGTTAAAACAACTTATTACAAAAACAATAGACTACATTAAACTGGTTGAACTAGACAACATCAAACTAGTTGCTAATTAAATTGTATAATTTATTAGGTTTTATGACACTGATTTTACATTCTGTGATTACTTTGGCTCACACACTGACTTGTTACAATTTTAGGAAAATCGTACACTTTTACAACGCCTATGAATATGTGAGCACCGTGTATCTAACACATATATAATTTATCTGTCATTGCTTTAATTTTAATTGTTTACCTATAGTGGTATAGTAATTTCATTCTAGGTGTATCGTCTTCACATATAATTATATAATAAATGTACTTTATTAGAAATTAATTAAATTACCAAATATTGTAAAACATTTTTAAAGAGTAACGGTGGAGTTTCTTGCCCATTCTTTCTCATACGAATCTACCTTTTGGAAGGAGCGACTAGAATCAATTTTGACGTTCAAAAGTGCCTTTTATGTGCCTATTTGAATTAAATGCTTTGACTTTGAATATAACCGACTTCCACACACAAAATCAAAACAAACACTACAAAGTGCAAATAACTTTAATCTGGGAAGTCGTTAGCAAGACATTACCGTAACTACAGGTCTTTGAACTGTTTGGGTTTTGAAGCCGGTAAAAAGTTTTAATTTTTTAATTTGAAAACTACCTCACACTTTAGAAATGGCAGATGCTATTTCTACCAATTTTGGAATTTTTGTCTGTCACTAAAATAGTTGGAGCACAATTTTTTTTGGAAATATTTTCAATGTACAGAAACGCCTCGTCTACAGATTTATTATATGTATATAGATTTAAATAAATAGTTGAGTTGCCATAAGGCTTCCGCTACGTTTTCTAAACATGGCTTGGTTCAGTGCCAGGGTCTTGTTCTAATGCGAGATTTTGCCAACAAGAATGTATGTTTGGTTGAAAGTTATAAAGTTTGTGTGAGAGAGAAATAAGTTATGGTGTAGGCGGATCGAATATACTTTCATTTTATTTCTCTTACTCCAGTTGAATTTCAGCTCTAGTTAATTAGACGCAGTAAGATATATACCAACTTCACATCTAAATTAAATACGATTTAAACCTAAATGTTTCTCCAAACAGTGCGTCTAAGTCAAGCGAACGGCGACGTGGGTCGAGGCGAGCTGCAAGTATACCGCGCCGCCAACCACTCCTGGTTCCCCGCCTGTATTACCACCCTCGACGATGACACCGCCTTCAAGCTGTGCTCCATCCTGGGATACTCGTGAGTCTTTTATAGATCTTGTTGGCTGTCTTAAATATCGAACGTTTCCATAATATGTACTATGATTACCTACCAATCTAATGTTTATTTAGTAGTCTAGATGTCCTCTACATATTTTCATTCATCGTAAGTTACTGGTATCCTAGATGAGCCTAAAAAACCTTGGTAAATATTATACTTACCTACTTGTCTGAAATCACCAACACGTTGAGCGAATGTTATGATCAATGATCATACATTCTCTGTGTGAGAAGATCGCCTTTGCCCTGGAGTGCGATCATTATAGGGCCAGTCAAAAAGTACCTACCTAAACGAAATCTCGTATCAACGCATTTTTAATAAATAGTTCCTAGTAAAAAGTTCAGCAAATTCGGCAGGTCATCATCCACAGAGCTGTTAATTTGTACGAATCAATTTAATTCCGACACCTAAAGAATGTTACACACAACAGCGAGCGTTCACATCGCACTGCAATTGGTTAAATTAAAAGCACTTATCCCGCAAGGTGGAGCGCGGGCTTTACCTGCGGAATTTATTTCATTAGTTCACGTAACGTTCTCTGAATGTTTGTGGTGTTAACTATATGCGGCTACTGTATGGTTTAAAACTATAAACGTTAATAGTGCTAAAAAGTAAATACTGTCGGTAACTAGCTTTTGCCCGTGGCTTCGCCCGCGTGGTTGTCGGTAAATATCTCACGGGAACGTACTACCGGGATTAAAAGGAAGCGATGCGATGATCGAATACCTAATAGCCGAGGTAAAAGGTCATTCACTCCTGTCCTAGCGGTGCGCCACCGTCAATCGTAATTATTTTGTTACGCGTAATTTTAAACCTGTGATATCTTTTGACTCCCTCGTTGGTCTAGTGGTCGCAAGCGCTACTGCTGAGCATGAGGACCTCATGCTCAGCAGTAGCGCGGGTTCGATTCCTGGGTCGGTCAAAGTGTTATTGGGTTTTTCCATCTGGAATTTCTCAGTAGCAGCCCGAAGTCTGGATTTGTGTCCGGTTGATGGCAATAGGCTCGCCCCCTATTACATGGGACCTAACCCTTTGGGGCACACAGGCGTGATTTTATGTTATGTATTATATATCTTTTAAAATATTCATTTAAATGATATGATGTCAATCTTAATTGAATGCCCAATTTAAATAACATATTTTATTGGATATGGATTACTACAATACCGGTCAAAATAGCTTCGGAAATAACCATTAAATTGTTATTAAATTCTGAAAGATAAACACGGTCACTGTGGGTTATCCTTAGAAGAATGACATAATTACGCTATTGCGGATTTTTTTGTTGATCTTCTTAAGATGTACAATACTCTAGAACATTAATTTAATGTTATTTCTTACGGTGTACGCTGCGCACGTCAGTAAAGCTTCCACTCGGCATGATTTTTTCCAACATCACATAACATAACATCACGCCGAAGGGTTAGGCAGAGGTGTACCTATAGTACACCCCTTTAGTACCCTTTTCTGACATCTTCTACAATAATCGTCATATTTCAACCAATTTACAAAAAAAAACATAATAAAGTATACACTTAAACCTTTCTTATGAATCACTCCATCCATTGGTAAAAACAGTTTGATAATCCATTCGGTAGTTTCCGAGTTTATCGCGTTCAGACAGACAGACATAACGCGGCGGTGGACTTTGTTTTGTAATATGTAAGGATTTATTTATTAATTTATGGAGTTATTGTTATTATATAATTTATTGATCAAAGGAAAAATTAAATTTTCATATAAACTTTTCCTCCCTTTTCACCCCGATAGGGGTGGATTAAAAAAAATCTTCAATCATGTTTTTCGTCATTTAATAATTAGATTACTTTTGACTTAATCAAGACACGCAGTGAAATCCTCCCCAAAAATTGAATTACCCCCTTTTGCTGATCGATTTTCGAAAAACCCAAAAGTTTGCCTACGTTTTTTGTCAAAAGTATTAATACCGTTCGAGGTAACCGGATAGCGCGTTAAAATTCTTCCATACAAACTTTAGCACTCCCTAAAATCCCTTTGACGGGTAGTTTTGAAAAACTAAATAATGACAAACTTTATTATTCACTAGCTGTGTCCCGCGACTTCGTTCGCGTAGATGTCGTAAGATACTCAATATACTAAAATAACAGCCACATTTTAATAAAACTCCCTCGTCTCCCGACCCGTCGCCAACCGTCGCGTTGAATCGCCCGCCCGCGCTATTACTTCGTTTTCGCTTAGAGCTCTATGTGACTTTTTCTTTTCTCTCTGGTCTTAGCGTGACGTTAAATAGCTTTTAACTATCCTCGACAATTGGGTTACCAAATGCAAAAAGAATTTTTCAAATCCGTCTTTTAGTTTTTAAATAGGTAAATAATTGTTCAAACTTGCATGTTTCGTGTTTTGTTTTTTATTGGTAGGTACGTAATTACTTCTACTATGCGTCTGAGATAAGAATAGAAAGGTCAATGCCCTGCATTTGTCAACTGTCATTTGAAAATTCCGTTTAGCAAAAATGTACTTTGTGCAAATTAACTTTCAATACCGTTATACCATTTTTTATTATCGTTATTATCTTGCTGATGTTAGGTTCATATAATTATTGTTTATTTAAAAGCGTGCAAAAGTTGGAAAAGCGTGCATGACGTCACAATATGGCGCCAGCGCAGGTTTGCTTATAGTGTAGAAGCATAGTAGTTACCTATAACGCTAATTGTGTAAATGAACGAACAAATCAATTAATCGTGTTTTCAGTTTCCTCCATTTCGTATTTCTTTCTTATTCGTGGTCACTCGGAGTGGTTACGTCACCGATTATTAAATAGTTAGGTACTACACGTTGCGTACGATGTGTGCCTTACTTGTCTTGTGTGTGGTGTGGTCAATACTAAATAGTTACCTAGCATAAAAATATTCCTCAGTCTTTCATAAGTATTTTTAACAAATATACATGCTAAAACATTAAAAAGCATTTAATTTAATTTTATATATTATTATTTCATAAAGTGTACTACAAATACTTACTGACATCTTTATCGAAAAAGGCAGCCCTGGAAATTCACAATAACCACGCGGCGGCGCGCAGCTACAAAGCAAAACTCACTTTAAGCTTGTAAGGTTAGGTACACTTTCGTCCGCAGCGTCTAGCGACTCGAAGATGTAAGCTATTATAGTAGTAGGTATTGAAAATTTAAAATATCTGTGCTGTCGCGTTTAATCGCCCGCCCGCGCTATTAGGTACTTCGTATTCGCTTAGTGTTCTTTCTGACTTTTTTCTTTCTGCTCGGCTCCTAAAGGTCGTAGCGTGATGTTAAGTAGCCTATTACTATCCTCGAGAATTGGGCTACCAAATGCAGAGAATTTTTCAAATCCGACTTTTTGTTCACAATTCTGACTTTTTCATTCTGCTCGGCTCCTAAGGGTCGTAGCGTGATGTTAAATAGCCTATAACTGTCTTCGAAAATTGAGCTACCAAATGCAAAAAGAATTTTTCAAATCCGACTTTTTGTTCAAAATTTCATGTGTTTTAGTTTTTTTGCGCGGAACCCAAATTTTTTTTCTAAACTAAAAGTGTGTTGTGTGTAACTTAGGTTAGTTGCCCGCCGTTACATCAGCTATCTGCCAGTGAAAGTCCCGTCAAAATCGGTCCAGCCGTTTCGGAGATTAGCCGGAACAAACAGACAGACAGACAGACAGACAGACAAAAATGTTAAAAATTGCTTTTTTGTTATAGGAACCGTTAATACTTTCCTATGCATTTAATAAACCGTTAATACTTTCCTATGCATTTAATAAACCGTTAATACTTTCCTATGCATTTAATAAACCGTTAATACTTTCCTATGCATTTAGTAAAAAGTTGTTATTGACATTACAAACTGACACTTCAATTTTATTTATTTGTATAGAAGATTTACATAAACGTATTCGTGCTAATTTTCAGGTTTATTTACTTAAGAAACAAGATTTTTCATACAATAGGAATCCCCTTTATCACTCCCTTTAAAGGTCGAATTTCCAAAACCCCTCATAGAGCTCGCCTACAATATAACAGGAACCCTTGTGCAAAATTCCTAATAATGTCAGTCAATCAGCACTTCGCCCGCGATTTCATCCGCGTGGATTTCACACTTTCCCCTAAAAACCCAAACCCCTCCACCCCCTGTAAATGGTAGTATTATAGATTAAGATCTTTATTATTTATTTATATACTAGCTTCCGCCCGCGACTTCGTCTGCGTGAATTTTTTTTTCCCCCAACCCACCCCGTCGCATCGCATCGCCTGCCCGTGCTGTTACTTCGTTTTCGCTTAGCGCTCGTTCTTACTTTTTTTCTTTTTGCTCGGCTTCTAAGGGTCTTAGCATATTGTTACATACCTTAAAGCCTTCCTCAAGAATTGGACTTTATAATGCAAAAATAATTTTTCAAATCCAACTGGTAGCGATAGAGATTAGCGCGTTCAAACAGTCAATAAAAAACAAAATGGGTCGGTAACTAATACACTAAGCACATTTTTCTTACTTTAAGCATTTTTATACCCGTCGTAATTTCTAAACGAAAGCTCCGAATTGAATAATTCAAAAAGGAATTTACATGTACTTAATGAACCTTGATGATGAAACTATTTATTTGGATAAGGATTAATACCATGTTTGTGTAATAATGCATTATTGCATAGATTACCATTAAAAAAGTTATACTGAGCCAACCTTACAAGAGAGACATAAATGCCATTGCGGATGATTTTTTTAAGAGGAACAATCCCGTCATACATGATTTTTGCTTAACTTTAACCATCTACGCAGCGCACGCAACGGAAGCTCGCAAAAGGAATAAATTTTCCCCGTTCATGCAACATTTTTCATTGATGCTCCGCTCCTATTGGTCGTAGCGTGATGTTATATAGTCTATAGCCTTCCTCGATAAATGGACTATCCAAGTCTAAAATAATTTTTTGATTCAAACCAGGAGCTCCTGAGATTAGCGCGTTCAACCAAACAAACAAACTCTTCCTCTTTATAATATTAGTATAGGTAGGTAAGTATAAGTAGACACGTTGCGGCGACTCCAACTAAATGTTTATTAGGGCAGGAGAATGATGATGAAGTATTTGGGCCAAATTCCAAGTTTATAGGTCAACGAAATAATATTTTTTTCATACAAACTGTATCTCCCCTTTTCACCCCTAATTTCCATTGTTTGACTTATAGGTTATTTATACCAAATTTCTAGTTAATCAAGCCACGCACTAAAATCCTCCCCTGTAAAATTGGCTACCCCTTTTCACCCCCTCAGTGGTAGATTTTCGAAAAACCCTGATGCACATTATTTTTGGTTTTAAGTAAATGGTGTCTCAGTAAGAGTGCACTTTTTCATTTTAAAATAAAAACAAGTATTTTATGACTGAGTTGTGATATTTTTATTGTATTGTAAAGAAGACATGTTCCGATTAAGTATGGAATAAAATATCCGGCAAATGACCCCCACGGCTCCGATGACAGGCCATTACTCTTTTCATGAAATTTTCCATGACTTTTGCGCAGAGATGTGGCTGTATCTCACCGATGACGCGTTGGATTTCCGATTTGAGCTCAGGAATTGTTTCGGGCTTATTCGCATAAACCCGAGATTTCACAAAACCCCAAAGAAAAAAATCGCACGGCGTTAAATCGCACGATCTTGGTGGCCAGTTGACATCAGAATTTCGTGAGATAATGTGTTCTGGAAATCGTTGCTGCAATAAGTCGATTGTTTCATGCGCGGTGTGGCAGGTTGCGCCGTCCTGCTGAAACCACATGTTGTCCAGATTCGTGCCGTCCAGTTGAGGCCACAAGAAGTCCGTTATCATATTCCTGTAACGAATGCCGTTCACCGTTGTAATGAGTTTTCACAATTATAACGCGTTGTACTTTCGAAAAGCGCTCCATTTTTAATAATCGGAATAAATAGAGGTGATAGCTGTCAAATTTCAGAGTTGCCACTTGCATGAAAAATAATATTCCAATTTTAAAAAGTGCACTCTTACTGAGACACCCTTTATAAATTCTGAGTTTTGAGTTAATCGGACCGTGCGTTAATATTCTTCCATATAAACGTTAACACCCTTTAAATCTCCTTTGAGGGGTAGTTTAATCTTTATTTCAAATAGGCACAGGCACTGTTGAACGTCAAAATTAACAAGAAAATTTATTTTGATATATCAATTACAATTATATGTTAAAAAACTTAAAATATCTTTTTACACTAACTAACGAACTAACTAACTATACAAATAAATATACAAAACAAAAGGAAACTTAGGCGTCGAAGTACTCGTCCGCATCGCTGTCATCCGGAAACGTGCCCAGAAGACTGGCAGCATTGCCACGTTGAATGGCAATGCTAATTCTTTGGCCAAAGAACGAGCCAGCCCTCTGGTCACGTGAAGTGTCGACCAGTCGGCGAGAAATTTCCTTAAAAAGGAGACGCGCACTCGGGCCCCATGACCCGAGCGTTTCGACCCCAAACGGCTCAAAACTGTAGTTACCGATAAGGTTACAGTATTTGCGCGGCTTAAGGGTCTCAGCAGCCGCAGCAGCGGCGCCAGCACAGCACGCCGTGCTTGGAACATGAGATGGCGCAAGGGTGTCGACACAGGTTGTGTCCCACACCAGAGGTCTACCCACCTTCCAAGGCAACAACGTCATGCCGTCTGGTCTCTTCCCATCGTCACGTACCAAGCCGTTTGGTTCTAATATCGCTGGTACGCCGGCGGTGACAAGAGCTCGACGAATAATATCGATAATGCTGGCGTGTCGTGCTATGCGCCATGGTGTCCGAGGTTGTCGACACCGATGCGGAGCAACACAAGGTGCGCCTAAGCGGAGACACGTAGCGAGCCGAAACAAAGAGTCATCCATCATAGTGCCTATGGTGGATGACGGAAGCGCTTGAAGCCACAAGCCTGACTCCCATTCTCCCAAAAAGTAGTTTTGAAAAACTATTCATGAGAAACTTTATTGCTTACAAATATTCGTGCCAAGTTTCAAATTTATTAGCCAAAAGAATTCTTATTCTTATTACTTTATTTTCATACTTATAAACATTATCGCCCCTTTTCACAAAAGGGGTTAATTATGGAAACATCGCTTGTGAAGTTTCCATTATATGACTCATAGGTATTTATACCAATTTTAGAGTTAATCAAACCACGCAATAAAACCATCTCATCTAAAATTGATTACCCCGTTCCACCTCGTTAGGGGTAATTTTTTTGAAAACCCTGATATACGTTTTACTTTATTTCAGATCTTAAGTATACATAAATACCAAGTTTCAAGTTAATCGCACCGCGCGTTAATTTTTTTCCGTAGAAACTTTGATACCCCCAATCCCCCTATAAGGGGTAGTTGTAAATAGAAATGAAAATCTTTATTCTTTACTTTTTATGTTTATTTACTTAAAAAATAAGATTTTTCTAACAAACGAAATCCCCCCTTTTTACCCCCTTAGGGTGAGTTTTCCAAAATTCTTCCTTGGTGGATGCCTACACTGTGTAAGGTATCTATGTGCACAATTTCAAGGCTCTAGCTCCAGCGGTTTGGGCTGTGTGTTGATATACCACCCAGTAGAATTTTCGAAGCCCTATTTGACTCTGTTGGGGGATTATTTATAGGAAAAACTGTGATACACGTGTCTCATTGAAGAGACTGTGTACCAATTTTCGAGTCAATCGACCCAGAGAATAAAATCTTTCACAGAAAATTCAATCCCCCATTTCACGCTCTTAGGGGTGGAATTTCGAAAAATCCTTTCTACTGAGAAAGGATTAAAAGAAGAAGAGGAAGAGTATCCACTGGGATACTCTTCATAAAGAACACACCTTTCAAATTTTATGTCTCTAGGACCAGCGGTTTAGTCTGTGCTTTGATATATCAGTCAGTCAGTCGGAACTTTGAATTTTATATCTACAGATATTCATGATAGTAATGCCCGTAGCGAAAGTTTATTCAGAGGGCAATTCCCGTATTTTTAAGAACGTTCGCATTGTAATCACAATCTGTTATAAAAAATAGCCCTAATTTACCTACATTTTTGACATTGATGGTCGCTGAAATGAGATTGCGACTAGATTTTGTCGTTCTTATATACTGGAATTGGCCATCAGACGGAATTCCGTAAATAATCACACCTAGATAAGCAATCAACGCCTTTACCTTGCTTAAAATCAAAAGACTTAGGTAAATGTCAAAAACTGTATGGTTAAGCAGACGTTAATCATTATTTAAGCAAACTTTATAAATAAACCGCTCATTCGTACATTAACAACTCATCGCATACTGATTATAGTACTTTGTTCCTGGTTTAATTTCGAAATTTCTGTCAAACTTGACAACCAACCAGATCTGACTACCCAACATCGTCCTCTTTTCTCCACGCAGGAGGCTAAACAAAAGCCACGCGGTGATCAACGAGACCCGGCCAGCCGTCAGCAGTATAAAGGCGGCCGTCAACGTGAGTGCCACGCCGGCTCCTCGCGCCAGCTTCGTGCACGAACACGGCGCGGCTCAGACGTACCGCGCCTTTCTGAGGAGCCAAGGCGGACTGTTGAAGGAGCTGAAGGAATGTAGACCGGACTCACCCAGAGTGCACCTCGTTTGTAACAACTATGGTGAGTTTCTTTCAGTATTTATCATATTTAATACTTCAAGCACTCAAATGTACGGCGAACTAAATGCCATAGGCATTTTCTATCAGTCAACCTCTGGGTGATGCGGAGACAAATAGTGGTTTGTGCAATTGAATATATATAATATGTATATTTATTTAAATACAAACATATTCATTATTTATTTATTTAATCCTTAATGATACAGAGTTTTATTTTCACATAGCACCTGTCAAACTGTAAAGTAATTTGTCGGCAGTAGGTTCTCGTGGATTTTGCACGAATCGTTGCTTAAATAAACATTAAAATTAACTCTAAGTTAAGACTAAGACCATGGTTCTGTAGGCAAAGACTCCGTATGTGAATACGGAGTAGTTACCCACACAACCACAGATTCTACAACCACAGCTACTACACTCAGCGGCATCAACAAATGTCATGCGACCGTCGCATAGTACCTACTCGGTATAAAGTAAGCAAACTTAGGACCCACGACATTAGCCGCCCGAGGCCTCCGACCGACCGCAGCAACTGTGAACACTTAGGACCCACGACATTAGCCGCCCGAGGCCTCCGACCGACCGCAGCAACTGTGAACACTTCGATAGGTAATGCTTTCTTAGGACACTTAACATAAAACAGAACTTTTTAGGTGATTTTTACTTTTGATACAATCGATTATTCCCTCAGGTAATTCATTAATTAATGTAGGTGTAGTCCATCGTATCGTATGCTTACCCTAATATACTACCTACCTACCTACTTTGGCAGATGTAGTTTCTTTTTCTTTACAAGTCGGGTTGGGTAGTTATGTACTTTTTTGTGTTTGTTAATATTATGTATTTCAAGAATCATTGTCATTTTTAATTTCATGTCAACTGGTAATATTTATTGTACTTCTTAACTAATTTTTCATATTCCTTGTTCAAGCGTGTTGTTTTGTTCTTTTGCTCACGAACATTTTTGGAAGTCGTATTTGTACTTAGTATTTTAATTTTATCAAGATATGTTTTAAAAGTAAGTCCATAACCACACAACCCATAACTGATAATCGAGTCGGCAAGAGCATAGTATAGTGCATACATTAGTCCTCTCCTGACTGCAGGCTTCAGGGTATGCAATTTACCCAGGATTGGCCGAATTTTATTACACACCATTGTGTATGTTCCATGAAAATTTAGTATCAATGATCAGTCCTAAGTACGTATATGTTTTTACCTGCTCTAAATTAATACATTGACAGCTTGACTTTCCATTCTGAAGACATTCATATCTGTGACCTTTTATATTCTAGTCAACATTTTTTGTTACATGAATATGGAGAATGTATTGGGATGCACTTAGTTTTGCTTACATAAATAATTATGCCATTGTCGTGTGCCCATTTAATTATGTTGTCCAAATCGTCTTGTATCGCTTCTTGTTTGAAGGTTTTACCACTGAATAGGAGACATGTATCGTTGGCATAATAATTGACTCTTTCAACATATTCAGCTTTTACACATATATTTATAAAATATGCTACATTATGCTACATGATTTATGTAAGGTCAATGAAATAGGTGGGTCAACGACAGACTGATTTATTTGCAAAATGAAACTAACTACCCACCACCATATAATTATTAGTACCGACCGATGTCACATCTCTCCCATCGAGTCCACTAACCACAACAGGTACACCTTACAACTAACTAATTTATATAACTATCTTAACTAATTATGGTTTCCAATTACAGCTTTTCTTTCTCGGTTGAACGCACGCAGTGCGCGAGCTGATGCACTGCGGTGGCAGCGATACCGACGACGGAAGCCGTTCGGGTCGAACTTGCGCAGACTTTGACCGTTCCAGCGGCGTGTCTTTAGTATCACTGTCACCGCTAGATACGTCCTCAAACACCTCACCTTCGTCTCCGCTAGCGACCCCCGGTTTGGCTGCCCTAGAGCTCGTAGACTCGGTTACGGCCACGTCACTCACGCGTGATAATGAGAACCTATTTTTGCTACTTGCTGAAATAATTTGGTCGGCATGTCTACGCCACTCTACCCCATTAGCTAAACTAACTTTGTACGAAATTGGCCCTGTCTTTTTGACCACAGTGGCTTTGGTCCACTTGTCCCCCCTTGCCGTGTAATCGCGAGCAATTACCGCATCCCCAACACAGAATTCCCTATCGGCCCCCGAAGAGCAAGCGACCTGACGCTCTTGTTTCGCGCGTACCTCTGCGGCTACGTCCGGCCTTAGTGAATCTAGTCGGCTGCGCAAGCGCCGCCCCTGGAGCGCCACTGCTGGCGAGACCCCTGTAGTTGCATGTTCACAATTCCGGTACTGAAGAAGAAATTTACTTAGGGCGACGTTGACGTCCTCGCCTCCGTACATCGCTCTCTTTAGTGCCTTTTTTACGGTTTTAACTGCGTTCTCAGCCGCGCCATTCCCCTGGGGTCTATACGGAGCCGAAGTTGTATGCTTGATGCAAGTCTTTTCACAATTTTCTTTAAACTCAAGTGAAGAGAATGGCGGGCCGTTGTCAGTCACGAGCTGCGATGGTAAACCGAAACGCGCGAATGTACTTCTAAAAACTTTAACAGTTGCAGCTGCGTTCGTGCCACGCATCGGCAGGGCCTCAATCCATTTAGATTGCGCGTCTACTATGATTAGATATCGCACACCGCCGCAGTCTGCGAAGTCAGCGTGTACGCGTCGCCACGGGTGTAGTGGGAACTCCCAGGGATGCAGCTGCGCCCGTGGCGGCGCGTCCTGCACGGTGCGGCACGCAGCACATGACCTACACACTTCTTCAATGTCCTGATCTAAACTCGCCCAATAAATGTAGCTCCGCGATAAAGTTTTCATTTTGTTCATACCTAGATGGCCCTCATGGACAATATTTTCTTTTGCAGAACGTGAGGGACCACTATCCTATATTTATAAATGACACATCCTTGATCTACTACAAACTCATTCTTCCTATCAAAGAATGGTTTTTACGCGTCGCAGCTCGGGACTGTCGGCCAACCGAACAGTACATAACCTTTTATTTTACTTAATAATGTATCGCGCTCTGTCTCTTTCGCGATGTCTTTAAAACAAATAGGCAGTGATTCCTCTACCAGATTTAAATAATCTACCGCGTCGATGAAGCGGCCCTCCTGAGGTAAGGGTAGTCGTGACAACGCATCTGCCGGACCGTTGTCCATTGATCGCACAAATTCTATGTCGAACTCATAAGCTGCCAGGCGTGCTGCCCATCTTTGTAGACGACTGGCCGCCGTCTGTGGGATTCCCCCTTTGGCCCCAAAAATTTGTATCAGTGTGTGTGAACAAATACTGGTGATGTTTCGTGACTCCGAACATTATAGCCAGCGCCTCTTTATCGAGCTGGCTGTAGTTGCGTTCGGGCGCACTGAGTGTGCGCGACACGCAGCTGACAGGCCGCTCGCTACCGTCCGAGTACCGGTGCGCCAGCACGGCGCCGAATCCGTACGCGCTGCTGTCCACCGACAGCACCAGGTCGCGCCCCTCCTCGTAGTGTGCCAATACCCGTTCGCTCAGGAGAGATCGCTTTGCCTCCACGAAAGCCTTATCACACTTAGAGTCCCATTCCCAGCCGCTATCCTTTTTTAACAAATTGTATAGTGGTTGTAACATAGTGCTCAAACTGGGAATAAATCGCCCGTAATAATTAACCATCCCTAAGAAACTTTTCAGTTGTGACACGTTTCTCGGTCTAGGCGCGCTGGAAATGGCCTCTAGTTTCTCAGTATCCGGTCGAAAATCTTCCTTATTAATTATAAAACCTAGATATTGTACGCTGTCTTGTAAGAATTTACGTTTATTTAATTTAACAGTAAGTCCCATTTTACGTAGCCTTTCTAGTACAGCTCTCAGATTCTTCATATGATTAAGTATGTTAGACCCCGTCACACAAATATCGTCTAAGAATACTACACACCCTGGCACCCCGCGCAGCGTCTCCTCCATGATTTTTTGAAACTTTTCCGGTATAACCGACCCGTAAGGCGTACGTCTATACACAAAAGTACCCATATGCGTAGTTATAGCCGTGTAGGGTTGCAAGTCATCTGACAACAGACACTGTTCGTAAGCATGTTTCAAATCAATCTTTGTGAATTTATCTCCCCCGCTAAGTATAGAAAATAGCTCTTCTATACGCGGCAACGGATAATAGTCCCTTCTTAATTTTGGATTAATGGTTATCTTATAGTCCCCACAAATGCGTATATCTCCGTTTTGTTTCACAACGGGTACTATTGGAGTTCCATAGTCGGAGTAATCAACGCGGTAGATGGAACCGTCAGCCTCGAGCCGCTCCAGCTCCCGCTCCACGCGTGCGCGCAGTGCCAGCGGCATGGGTCTCGCTCGCACGTAAACCGGTTTCATATCCGACAGCTGTAGTCGTATGGGCTGTTTGCATGTACCTAACTTCTCGCTAAATACTTCTGAGAATTCCTTACATAATTTGTTTACCCATTCGTCATCTATGATTTCATTGAGGTTAATCTGCGTTATCTTTAAAGCGCGCATCCACTGTCGTCCTAACAAAGGCCGCGCCCCACCCTTAATAATGTATAATCGCAATGCTTTAGCTTTGAATTCGCCTACGCAAACGTCTACTCAATGTAACCAAGTGATTCAATTCTTGAACCCGAATAACTACGTAAAACTAAATTATCTGGTTCAATCTTTTTATGCGAAAACATACATTGGTAGGTACATCATCTCACTTATTGCAGATATACGACTACCTGTGTCCACTTCACATTCTCCACTTCACATTCAATAGCTATGTTATCAATAGCAATGTTATCAATAGCAATGTTATCAATAGACAGTTTAATAAAATAGGGTTTGTTACCTCGAGCCGCCACGTTCAAGTTGGACATACCATCGTCGGATTCATCACTCACATAATTACGCCGACCGCGACCGCCACTACCGCGCACTTGTTTGCACATTACTTTTAAGTGTCCTTTTTTTCCGCACTCATCACAACTGTAATTTTTAAAACGACACTTCTCGGCCGGGTGCGCCTTGCTGCAGCGCCAGCAGGCCCGCGCGCACCCGTCCGCCGCGGCCGCGCGCGCGCCGCCTGCGCCTGCTGGGCCAGCTGCTGCCGCCGCTCCGTCGCCTGCACCGCCGAGCGCGCGTTGCGGCCCGCGCGGGCGCGTCCGTCCGCCGCGCGCGTAATGCAGGCCTTCGCCCGCCTCGCCACCTGCCGGCTTTGCTGAGTCCGCCGCCGCCGTCGTCGTGATGCCGCTCACCTCGGCATGCTTCTACGCTGCCTCTAGTGCCAGCGCCAGCTCCACTCCCTCTTTGTATTGTACTTTTTTTTCTGCGAAGATTCTCGATCGCATTACGTCACTTGCCAGCCCGGACACAAACTGGTCGCGCAAATTCTCTTCAAGCGTCGAACATGCCTTGCACTTTCCGAAACTGCACGTAGATGCCAAGTGTTTCAATGCCTGCAGGTATGCCGTAAGGGACTCGCCCGGACGCTGTCGGCGCAACCTGAGCACGTGGCGCTCGGCGATTTCTGATCGTTGCGGTTCCAAGTGCTCCGTCACCAAATTCACTAGATCGTTGCGGTTCCAATGCTCCGTCACCAAACTCACTAGATCGTTGCGGTTCCAAGTGCTCCGTCACCAAACTCACTATATCGTTGCGGTTCCAAGTGCTCCGTCACCAAACTCACTAGATCGTTGCGGTTCCAAGTGCTCCGTCACCAAACTCACTAGATCGTTGCGGTTCCAAGTGCTCCGTCACCAAACTCACTAGATCGTTGCGGTTCCAAGTGCTCCGTCACCAAACTCACTAGATCGTTGCGGTTCCAAGTGCTCCGTCACCAAACTCACTATATAGTTGCAGTTCCAAGTGCTCCGTCACCAAACTCACTAGATCGTTGCGGTTCCAAGTGCTCCGTCACCAAACTCACTATATCGTTGCGGTTCCAAGTGCTCCGTCACCAAACTCACTAGATCGTTGCGGTTCCAAGTGCTCCGTCACCAAACTCACTATATCGTTGCGGTTCCAAGTGCTCCGTCACCAAACTCGCTAGATCGTTGCGGTTCCAAGTGCTCCGTCACCAAACTCACTATATCGTTGCGGTTCCAAGTGCTCCGTCACCAAACTCGCTAGATCGTTGCGGTTCCAAGTGCTCCGTCACCAAACTCACTATATCGTTGCGGTTCCAAGTGCTCCGTCACCAAACTCACTATATCGTTGCGGTTCCAAGTGCTCCGTCACCAAACTCGCTAGATCGTTGCGGTTCCAAGTGCTCCGTCACCAAACTCACTATATCGTTGCGGTTCCAAGTGCTCCGTCACCAAACTCGCTAGATCGTTGCGGTTCCAAGTGCTCCGTCACCAAACTCACTATATCGTTGCGGTTCCAAGTGCTCCGTCACCAAACTCGCTAGATCGTTGCGGTTCCAAGTGCTCCGTCACCAAACTCACTATATCGTTGCGGTTCCAAGTGCTCCGTCACCAAACTCACTATATCGTTGCGGTTCCAAGTGCTCCGTCACCAAACTCGCTAGATCGTTGCGGTTCCAAGTGCTCCGTCACCAAACTCACTATATCGTTGCGGTTCCAAGTGCTCCGTCACCAAACTCACTAGTTCGTCGAATGTTTTGTTCTCCGGAAAACTAGGTGAACACAGATCGCACATAAGCGCGTATGTTTTTTCCCCTACAACCGTTATTAACATAGGCACTTTTACTTCGTCGATCTCGTTAAGCCCTACGTACTGATTTATCCGGCGAATGTAGGCTGGCCACTGTTTAGAGCTCAAATTAAATGGTTCAATTTTTTCAATAGGCATCTTGACACACGCGAAACCCGAAAATTTAAAAGAAACTACTCGAAATCCCGTTCTCGTCGCCAATGTAAGGTCAATGAAATACGTGGGTCAACGACAGACTGATTTATTTGCAAAATGAAACTAACTACCCACCACCACATAATTATTAGTACCGACCGATGTTACAATTTATACCTGTATAAATCAAATTAATGAATTTAGTCAGGACTAATGAAGTTATGCCATCTGCTCTCGGCGACTTGTGGCAGTCTAGTGAGTCAATTATCCTGACGATATGTGTGGGCGTTGCTTTATTAAATCTAAGACTAACATTACACTGTTTAACATAATCATGTTTATTTAAGAATGTCTTGTTACATTTATACTTGATATTGTCAACTAACTTTTGCCCGCGGCTTCGCCCGCGTGGATGTCGAAAAATATGCCACGGGAACGTACCGGCATTAAAAGTACCCTATGTTCCGTAATACTCTATTGGTCTTCGCGGCGGACGCCAGAAAGCTCCCAGTCGGCATGATTTTTTTGGACATCTTCAACAATCATCATATCATCATATTTCAGCCAATTTACATAAAACTTTAATGAATTATACACCTAAACCTTCCTCATGAATCACTCCGTACATTGGTGAAAACCGGATAAAAATCCATTCGGTAGTTTTAGAGTTTATCGCTTTTAGACAGACAGACGCGGCGGCAGCACTTTGCAAAAAGAATTTGAAAAACTATTACGCCGCTCAATAACAAATATGAAATAACTTTTGACCGAGTGAACCGATTTTAACAAAAACTTGTTTATAAAAAAAATAAAAAAACAACCGACTTCCAAAAAAAAACACTACAAAGTGAAAAATAACTTTAATTTTGTAAGTCGGTGTCTTTGGTTTAGTATTTTCTTTTTTTGCCACCGATTTCCGAAATAAAATAAATTTTTCACTTTATAGTGTTTGTTTGGAAGTTGGTGGTTTTTTTATAAATAAGTTTTTATTTTCCACTTTTTAGTTGTGGAACCTACCCCATCCCAATTCGTATACCACTACTTGCTAAGTAAATACCAGTGACAGGAAGTTATTATCACATCATCAACATACACTAAATGGAAAAAAAAACGTATTATTGAAGCTAACTCAAAAACCACTCTACAGAATTTGACCAAATTTATATGCAACCACCTCAGGACTATACCCTTTCAAATAAAAACTTTACAAAAAGGCAAATATATGTCGCGCTAAGTTGTCTCAGAAGTTTGGAAGGCGTAGTTTCATCAGGTTTGGACGCCGTCGCCAACAAAGTATGAAGTCCACCACACGACGACAGATCGCTGACCAAATCTGTCTTCTGACAATCAAGGCCACACATAACATACGACTCAAGTTGCGCAATTTGAAGCATATTACCATTAAAATAATTTATAGACAGAGTACATCTCATGACAATTCCAATAAGCCTAAACAAGGCTAGGATACATTATTTTATTACGGAGTTCCGGTGCCTGCCTTCCCGCTTCATCATCAGATCAGTTCAATGCTACCATTTTCATCAGAACCATTTATTTAAATTTACTTCGTCTTAGTCGCTTAACTATCTTAATCGAGATATCGTCACCCGTGAAATACGTATCATTGAGGAGTTCCCGTGGACATATGTGGTCTTCTGCATCAGTCCCACTTCAGCAAATGATACTTTCTGAATGCAAATGCTTGACTTGTTGATGAAAATACGTAATTAATATTATTTAAATGCCTATAATATTTGAGGAGTTCCCTCAATTCCTCATGGATTCTATCATCAGAACTGGATTTTGATAAAAATGGGACCAATCTGGAAGTATGTCCTTTCAATATAAAAAAAGAATTTTCCAAAACTGTTTAAAAAAAATACATACAACCGAATTGAGAACCTCCTCCTTTTTTTGAAGTCGGTTAAAAATAAAGACTAAAATGTTACCTAGAGAAGTCAAGATACGAACTAAGGCTACATTTTCAATCCCTTAAATCTCTTATGTAACGGCTTGAGGCTTCGCAGGTAGGCTGAGGAGGCCGTTAACACGTTAGGTTGTATATTTAGAATGAAAACAAGGAGGTAGGTTAATACATATATTGTTTCTATAGAAAAAACAACCGACTGATCGATGAGCTCAGCAGCACCGGCATCGGGTGTCATATAGATGGTGTGTGTGTGAATAACATCAGCTACGCAGACGATATGGTGCTGCTGAGCCCATCGATTGGTGCCTTACGAAAGCTCCTGAAAATTTGTGAGTCCTACGCGGTGACTCATGGGCTCAAATACAACACGAAAAAGAGTGAAATAATGATTTTCAGGCCGGACAACAAGCGATACACATTCGTTCCGAATTTCACTTTATGTGGTACAGCTCTAAACAAAGTCGAGCAATTTAAATATTTGGGCCACTGGGTCACTGAGGATCTCAAGGACAGTGTGGATGTTGAGAGGGAGCGCAGAGCGCTGTCTGTCCGATGCAACATGTTAGCCCGCAGGTTTTCACGATGCACGTGGACTGTCAAAGTTGCGCTTGTTAAAGCGTACTGTCAGTCCTTTTACGCCTGCAGCCTGTGGGTTAGCTATACGCAGCGGACATACAGCGATCTGCGCGTTCAATACAATAACGCGTTCCGGGTGCTGATGGGGCTGCCGCGCCACTGCATTGCCTCCGCGATGTTCGCGGCGGCTGGCACAGACGGCTTTGCGGCCATCATCCGCAAACGATGCGCTTCTATCATGCGCCGCACGCGCGACAGTCCCAACACCATCCTGCGCGTGCTGGCGGACCGGTGGGACTCTCCGATGCTGGCTCGCTGGATACGGCTGCATGCAGTCGTGTAATGATTTGTCACCATCATTGGGGAGTCCACCCGGACCTGCCACTTAATCAATTATTAATTATATTATTACTAACACTAGTTTGTAAGCTTACAATTTATTGTACTAACAAATATGGATGTAATCGTAAGATGAATCTGAAATAAATGATTATATTATATTATATTATATATTATATTATAGAGTAACACGGCTAGGTCGTGGGTAGGTAGTCACTGAACTGTTTGAATTGAGCACTCGCACACTAGGTTAGGTAAGAGGGTACCGTCCTTGGCTGTAGCTGGCAGGTGTAGGGGCCTGTAAGACAGACTCAGTTAGAGGCCCTCGTCAGATTCGCTAGCGGGCTGTAGGTCCCGCACGATGGCTTGCAGCGTCAGCACGTGCAGCGCGCAGTCTGGTCTAGGGTAGCTTGTAGCGATAGAAGACCGGCCCTCAGCCTGGACGTAGAACCCTGGAAAGCGCGTTAGGGTGCGCATGTTAGATGCGGTGCGTAAGCAGCTAGCCGCATGCGATGTGCTCAGCTCCATTCCCCATTCAGCAACCAAGGAACGGTATGGGAAGCAGGGTAGGCAGGAAGCTTAACACATCGCAGCGGCTTACAGGCAGTCAGTTAGGCAGAAAGTTTGCAAAGATGGCGTGTCACAATGACAGATGCAATGTGAGGTTAAGTATGTGACACGCGAGCATAACACAAGGTAAATCAACAGGCATCTCAGCAGATGGCTTGCAATATCGCTTATAATACACAGTAAGGGCTTGCACAGCCCGATGCAACAGCAATACACACATATTTCAGTCCCCTACGCACTGGATAATTGACAACCGCATGGTCAGAGATGGACCATTGTAAAATCAGATGCCACATTGGAGATGATAATAACATAGATTATCCAGCGCATAGGGTCCATTATAAATCCTAATTAATGAGGAACTCACCCTAGATTTGGGGCACAAAGAATCTTAAGATTCAAGGATTTACTCTTGTCAGCAAGACGGTCAGCGATCGAAATGAACGAGTCTTCCTTAGGACAGCTAGTGTTGTACCCCGCTTTTAGAGTTGTCACACTTTACGGTTAACTAGTGAAATAGTTAGCTCACTCGACTAATTGATATTGTAGAAGCAATACAACGCTACACTTAAAAAGAGGTACACAAAATTTTTAATATTATTTGTGATTTTAAAAATCAACCCCTATTTTAACCCCTTAGGGGATGATTTTTCAAAAACAATGAACCACATAATTCTTTATTTCCTACCTAATGCATAAATTTTAATTTTCATATCCCTGACTTAAAAAATGCAGGGTTTCCCATACATACTTTCATCCTCCATATCACCCCCTGTAGGGTTATTTTTGAGACAAAAAGTAGCATATGTCCTTCTCCAGGATGCCATCTATCTCGTTGCCAAATTTTATCGAAATCCGTTCAGTGGTTTAGACGTGAAAAGGTAACATACAGACAGACAGACAAAGTTACTTTCGAATTTATAATATTAGTATGGATGTAAATAAATATAAGTAATCTTTTTGTTTTTGTTTTATCGTGTTTAGATAATGATTCCCATCACGTCCGCGAAGTTAGTATTAGTTTCCCTAACTAATTTAATTTGACCCTGTAAATGAAATGAAATCATCATCATCTGCCTAGCCTTTTCCCAACTATATTGGGGTCGGCTTCCAGTCTAACCGGATGCAGCTGAATGCCAGTATTTTACATGGAGCGACTGCCTATCTGACCTCCACAACCCAGTTACTGGGTAATACGATACCCTTTGGTAAGACTGGTTGTCAGACTTTCGGGCTTCTGACGACCCGTAACGACTGTCAAAGATCCACGAATGACAGCCGGGACCAACGGCTTAACGTGCTTTCCGAGGCACGGAGGAGTCTCGGTATGTAAAGATGATCACCCATCCACGGACCAACCCCGGCAAGCGTAGCTTAACCTGATGGATCGACCCATGCGGCTGTTATTACTGTAAATGAAATGAAATAAAAAATTAAAAGTGGTGAATTATTTAATTATTGGAATGATAAGTCAAATGTCCTTTAACTGAAATGGCTTTTAAAGTAATTTCCTTTTACCTAAGTCTTATGACTGTCATGACTGATATCGATCGACGATTTTAGCTATCGTATAAAGATCATGGTGTGTGTGTGTGTGTGTTGCATATATGGAATACGTATACCTATTCATAATTAATTAAGTACCTAAATATATCGCGCATACCGCATTTCAAGTATTTAATTTGGTTACCGCTCTGTTAGTAGTAGGTTCTCCAAGATATATTGGCGTTACAAGGAGGTACTGTGGTGTGCGGTCTCGACTTCGAGGTGTGTTGGGGGAACTTTCTCGAAGATACTTATAAATTTAAAGACCGTTACACTCAATGAACTGGTTTATTAGCTTTAGCAGCTATTATAATAATATTTATAATTCAACAGGTAAAGACTGGGGCTAAAACTATAGTGACTCGATACAGAACAAAATCACTATATGTCACTATTTTTCACCTATTCTAAATTCCAATTGAAACCAGCGTTTGTCTAGCCAGCCAATGTCATAATCCAAAGAGGATTCTTGCGGAAGGCAGGCTCAACTAAGGCCTCTACAGTACCGACTATTATGAGTGTATTAGAAACCCATTGCCGTAACCAACTAATGTACCTAAATGGTACTTGAAAGGTTCATAATTTTCTGAATGTTTACTATAGATGATAAATCATAAAGCTTACCTTCGGTTTCTATTCTTTCACGACCTAACTTATTTACAATCTTGGAAGACTCCTGTATTCAACATTGTGTGCAAATCCATAAATCAAAACATAACATCTTGATCATCCCATCCAATAACATATCGGTATCAATAACGCGTACAAGTCGTGTATCAGCAGGTCTGAGCACGGGTCGCCCGCGGCCGTCTGTGGTCGGGAAACATTAGCACTGAGCGACGCCCTTATCTGTTGTTGTTACGTCTCGACTGGAATATGAAAGCTATTTATGTGTGGAGCGTAATAACTGTGCTTTATTGAGGAAATGTAATACTAATAATGTTAGCGTATGTGAGGGAATCGATTTGTTAGCGTATGTGAGGGAATCGATTTGTTAGCGTATGTGAGGGAATCGATTTGGGGGAAATGTAATACTAATGTTAGCGTATGTGAGGGAATCGATTTGGGGGAAATGTAATACTAATGTTAGCGTATGTGAGGGAATCGATTTGGGGGAAATGTAATACTAATGTTAGCGTATGTGAGGGAATCGATTTGGGGGAAATGTAATACTAATGTTAGCGTATGTGAGGGAATCGATTTGGGGGAAATGTAATACTAATGTTAGCCTATGTGAGGGAATCGATTTGGGGGAAATGTAAAACTAATGTTAGCGTATGTGAGGGAATCGATTTGGGGGAAATGTAATACTAATGTTAGCGTATGTGAGGGAATCGATTTGGGGGAAATTATTGCTTCGCTTTATATACACCTATATAAACTACTGATTCAAATAATTTCTTTGGTATCAGAAAATTTCTTTGGCTGGGTGGGAAAAGGATAGGATTGGATATTGATTGTTCAGAGAATTATGATATCCAAATAAGAGTGAGCCTCCCTTATTTGTTAGGCCAGACATTGTTAGGAGGGTAAAATAATATCCTTTTGATTTCTGATGTAAGTACTTACCTACATTATTTCGCCTTGGATACTTTAAATTAAAAACTACATGTCAAGTCTCTTACAACTAAACCTTTTTACAACACGCAAACCCGTATGAAACATACCTATACAATGTACATTCTTACTATTTAAAAGCCTAAGAGCACCTTTGAGTACAGTTTACAAAGCTTTTACAAAACAAAAGTTGATTCACCCTTCTGTACTGACAAGATTGGATCCGCTCAGCCTACGTCAGTACGTATGTCTGCACTCAACGGATGTCAAACGCCTCGCCACTTACGTTGAAATAACAGAGTAAGAAAATAAAAAGAGACACTGATTTAGAGAGCACGTAGGTACTGTAGAGGCTTTAATCGATCCGGCCTTCAGCATGAATCCTCCTCGGATTGTGGCATTGGCTGATAAGACAAACACTGGTTTATTGAAATATATATTATGTTTAAAGTATGACATATAGTCAAATTGTTTTATATTGAGTGAGTGCGGTGGTAGCTTGATGGTTGACAATGTCACGTGCTTTCATATAAGCCAATAAATAGTGATAGCAGTGCTGCTGTGTGTCTCATTCATATAACCAACAACACACCTCTAGAAGAGACCAGACAGACAATGGACGTACTGGTCTGCCCTAGTATCGTGGCAGGCCACTACAGTACCTATAGAATCTCTTGTACGCATTTTTCGGAAAGACATCTTTTTAGCTCGATCTGAGTCTGATTCTAAAAATGTTTACTCTGAGAAATTAAAATAATCATGATTTCGAAGTCGGTGATTGGCTGCAATACGATCATGAAAGGAAATTTTTACACTATAATCAATTCGAAAACTGAGCAGTAACTTGAATTTTTTATCGGTACGACTGGCACACTAAAACATGTAGACATTTCCGTCCGCCACAATTCCCTATTACCTGCAGGTACGCTAAAAGCTTTCCCATCATCATAAGCATCAGGCCGTAAACGCCTGTAACGCGATCACATGCAACACTGACTCTGTTGCTAACCGAGCGACGCGACGCTCGGCGCCCGGCATTAGCCAAATAGCCAGCTATGCTGATAGCCGGCGTATTTGTTCCACACGAATCCATGAGTTTTAGTGACAAATCAAAGGAGCCTAAACTCGATGTTATTGCCTTGTTTTAGTACTGAGTTCCTGTGGCCACCTTACGGCTCCATCATCAGATCAGCTCGATGATACCAAAATATTGTATTGTCACCGACTTTACATACGTGTGCCATATTTCAGCTCAATCGAACACCGGGAAGTGGGTCAAATTTAACTTGCAAATTTTGAAATTTGAAGCGGACAACTTACATGCGAACATTGCAAGTTAAATAAAAGCTTGTAAAAAGATGACAATAATAAAAGTACACCACATGCGCTTCGAAAGCAATATTGATAATTACCTTACAGAAAAAAAATTGCCCTATAAAATCTACAACCTAACCCTATATAAAAACAAATTAATATATGTAATAATATAATAGTACATAGATTTAAACGACAGTTTCTTAAATGGACCTGGAATCAGAAATACAAGATATAGAAAAATACAAAATACACACAGTTAGATGAGTGGTACGAGCACGTAAACATACGACCGGCGTCACTTCAAATTATAATGCATACTCACTGAGAAAAAAATTCAATGAGCCAATTGTTTTAACAAAGGAATGCTTACACAGATTAGATTTAGTGGATTCAATATGCATGTTTTAACAAGAGAAGACAAAGAGGTAGAGGAATAGTAGTTTACGTACATGACAGAGTGCAGTTTAGTCCAGTGAAATCCGGTATTACAGCGACGTGTGAGTATGTACATGGACGGCTAATCATTAATGAATACACTACTGACGTCATGGCTATCTGTAGGCCGTCAAGCATAAATAAAATAAACTTTGTAGTAGAAATCAAACGATATGTCCAAAGTATACCAAAACGAAACAACATATTTACGGTCTGATAACTTTATAACTGCTGACTGATATTTGAACGCATTATCGGATAGGGGATTGCAATACGGCATACGAGACTTAACTGGGGACGTAGTAGCGGGTGAGTCGTAACAGGGACGTAGTGACGGGGTAAGAACAAAATTATCCAATTTTTCATACGCTCTCCGAGAAATCAAGAAAACAACAGACCTCAAAACAGCACTAGTAACATATTACGCGTACGCATTTGCATGGCTCAAGTATGGAGTTATCCTATGGGGAAATAGTACAGACGCGCCTACATTATTCACTCTACAGAAAAAAATTAGGTATTCGAATTTTAATAAATATCAAAGATACAGACTTCTGTAAACCCCACTTTAAGAACTAAAATTGCACTTAGACATCAAAACAGTTTAAATATACCCACTGCACGATTAAAAATGCACTCTTCTAGTACATTTGTTATGCCCATTTAAACATATAATAAGTTAAAAATAAAAATAGTGTCTTTATCAATAAATTAAAACAATTTCTAATAATCAAAAGCTACTACACTATTGACGAATATTTTAGCGATTTTCAACAACAATAAAAACTACTTTGACATAATAACTACATTCCATTTTAAATTTCACTTTGAATATGAATTTATTATAAAACAATAAAATACTGTTAATTTAAAATGAATATGCTAAACAGTACACAATTAATAATAATAACATTCTACAAGACTCAATAAAATTGTAAATTTTTAGTTTATTATAATTTATAGTGTTAATAATGTAAATAGTACAATATATAATACAAAAATATATAATTATAACTTAAAACGAAACATATAATAAATACTTATATAAAATATAAATACCATAACAGCAAATTATACTATATTAGTTTTTTTTGTAACTCTCCTATAAAAAAATAACTTTGCTGTACCCGACAGGGTCCATAATTGATTCGACGTTTTAACATATCAACTATTATATGTACACATTTGGAATGCAATAAAGTATTGAGTATTGACCGCTATGTGACGTCCTGCCTCGATCATGTATTTCTACGGACTGAGAAAGCTTGCGTTTTAGAAGCGTACACGGTAACGACTAAGATCGCGGATCACTACCTAACGGGATTATCAGCTGATGTGAACATAAAATAATGTATTCAATTTATTAAAATGACCAATCAAAACAAACTAGTAAGTATAACAAACTTCACAATGTCGACCGGCAACGATTACTAAACACACATGATCCTATTGAGTTATATGATAATTGTAGGTACACGAGATTTTTTGCGACATTTATGAGACTTCCAAACAACCATCAACAGTTCAAAAACGTGATAGCCAAGCTTGGGTTAATAATACATTACAAAACATGATTATACGCAAAGATGACTTATTTAGGCGCTGGAAAATGAATCCAAACAATAACAATCTTACAATACAATACACTAATTAAAGAAACAAAACATATAAACTTATAAATGTGGCTAGAAATCAACGTTGGCGTGACAAAATAAAAAAGCAAAAGAGACATGCTTAAGATAAGGTAATATATATAACTAGCTGGGTAAAGTAACAATAGATAGATAACGTCATAGAGAAATATTTACATAAGAATGTTTGGTCAATCATCTCTGTAACACATTCACAACGGAAATCTATATATATAAAAGGAGAAACTGACTGACTGACTGACATATCAATGCACAGCCGAAATTACTGGGACTAGGAACGTAAAATTTTGCACACGGCTTCCGTTTATATTGCAGGGGAGCACTAAGAAGGGGTTTTTAGAAATTCGACTTTTAAGGGGGTGAAAAAAGGGAATTTCGTTTGTTTGAAAAATCTTATTCCTAGAGTTAATAAACTTGAAACTTGGCCAAATACTTATCTTAGTAAATTATGAACTTTGTCATTTTTGGTTTTTCTAAACTAACTGAAGCAGGGACGTTAATTGTTGAGGAGTTCTCTTGGTACTTCACCAAGAGCTCCACTTCACCATATGCATTGTGACGAGCTTCTATTGCTTAACAATAATTTTAAAGTAATGGAATCGCAACCCGTGAAATACTTATTATTTTGTTCCAGTGGCCATCTTACCATCTGCGGTCTTCGTCATCAGTTCCACTTCACCAAATGTTGCTTTCCGAGAGCAAATGCACAAGTTACTATAAAAAATACCAAAATCGCTATAGGTGTGCCTATATTGAAGAGTTTCCTCGATTTCTTCAGGATCCCATCATCAGATCCTGACCTGATGACAATGGAACCACCTGGAAAGTATACCCTTTCAAACAAGAAAAGAATTTTCCAAATCGGTCCAGCCGTCTTTGAGTAATTGGGGAACCATAAAAAAAAAGATTCCGAAGAACTGAGAACCTCCTCCTTTTTTGAAGTCGGTTAAAAATAATTTATAGCTAGAGTGCATCTCATGACATTACTAATAAGCCCCAACATTTATTGCTTATTTGGGCAAATATGCGTGCCAAGTTTCCAGTTTATTAACCAAATGAATAAGATTTTTCATCTAAACTATATCCCCGCTTTTCACCCCCACAGGGGTGGAATTTAAAAAAATCATTTAGGATATTTCCAAAACTTGACTCAAAGATTTCTTATACCAATTTTTGAGTTAATCAAGCCACGCAGTAAAATCCTCCCCTGTAAAATTGACAACCCCATTTCACCCCGTCCGGGGTAGATTTTCGAGAAATCTTGATACAGGTTATTCTTTATTTTTGGTCTTAAGTATAAATACTGAGTTTCGAGTTATTCGGATTGTGTGTTAAAATTCTTCCATACAAATTTTGAAACCCCCTCATCCCCCTCGTGGGGGTAGTTTAGAAGAACCAGAAATTACAAAGTTCATAATTTACTAAGATAAGTATTTGTGCCAAGTTTCAAGTTTATTAACTCAAGGAATAAGATTTTTCAAACAAACGAAATCCCCCCTTTTCACCCCCTTAAAGGTCGAATTTCCAAAAACCCCTTCTTAGTGCTCCCCTACATTATAAAAGGAAGCCGTGTGCAAAATTTCACGTTCCTAGTCCTAGTAGTTTCGGCTGTGCGTTGATATATCAGTCAGTCAGTCAGTCAGTCAGTTTCTCCTTTTATATATATAGATAAGTTCCTGTTCCACTTCACCAAATCATACTTTCTGAATGCAAATGCTTGATTTGTTGATGAAAATACCAAAATCACTATGTGTTTGCCAATAATATTTGAGGAGTTCCCTCAATTCCTCATGGATCCTATCGTCAGAACTGGATTTGGATAAAATGGGACCAATCTGGAAGTTCAATCCTTTCAAATAAAAAAAAATAATTTTTCAAATCGGTTTATAAATGACGGAGTAACAGTAACAAACATTAAAAAAACATACAACCAAATTAATAACCTCCTCCTTTTTTTGAAGTCGGTTAAAAATAGTAACGAAGTCAGAACTGTGCATTGGATATCTTTGAAAAGAAGTGATTGAACGAGTCTGATGCCGACACTATAGTTTTTAGAATTTTTGTCCGTTTGTTGTTTGTCAGGATGTATGTTCCGGAATGACGCAAAAACGGTTGATTGAATTTAGAGGAAATTTGGCATACATATGTTTTAGAACCTGGAATAACACGTAGGGTAGGTACTAATCCATTCCATACTTTACTTACTTTAATACTTATTACTTTACTAATATTATAAATTCGAAAGTAACTTTGTCTGTCTGTCTGTATGTTACCTTTTCACGCCTAAACCACTGAACGGATTTCGATAAAATTTGGCAAGGAGATAGATGGCATCCTGGGGAAGGACATAGGCTACTTTTTGGCTCAAAAATAACCCTACAGGGGGTGATATAGGGAAAAAGAATGAAATGGATGAATGGAATGGATGGAAGAATGGAATGGATGGGGATGAGTTTGTATGGGAAACCCTGCATTTTTTAAGTCAGGGATATGAAAATTAAAATTTATGCATTTGGTAGGAAATAAAGAATTATGTGGTTCAGCGTTTTTGAAAAATCATCCCCTAAGGGGTTAAAATAGGGGTTGATTTTTAAAATCACAAATAATATTAAAAATTTTGTGTACCTCTTTTTAATAGATTTAAGGGATTGAAAATGTAGCCTTAGTTCGTATCTTGACTTCTCTAGGTAACATTTTAGTCTTTATTTTTAACTGACTTCAAAAAAAGGAGGAGGTTCTCAATTCGGTTGTATGTATTTTTTTTAAACAGTTTTGGAAAATTCTTTTTTTATATTGTAAGGACATACTTCCAGATTGGTCCCATTTTTATCAAAATCCAGTTCTGATGATAGAATCCATGAGGAATTGAGGGAACTCCTCAAATATTATAGGCATTTAAATAATATTAATTACGTATTTTCATCAACAAGTCAAGCATTTGCATTCAGAAAGTATCATTTGCTGAAGTGAAACTGATGCAGAAGACCACATATGTCCACGGGAACTCCTCAATGATACGTATTTCACGGGTGACGATATCTCGATTAAGATAGTTAAGCGACTAAGACGAAGTAAATTTAAATAAATGGTTCTGATGAAAATGGTAGCAATGAACTGATCTGATGATGAATCCGGAAGGCAGGCACCGGAACTCCGTAATAAAATAATGTATCCTAGCCGTGTTTAGGCTTATTGGAATTGGCATGAGATGTACTCTGGCTATAAATTATTTTAATGGTAATATGCTTCAAATTGCGCAACTTGAGTCGTATGTTATGTGTGGCCTTGATTGTCAGAAGACAGATTTGGTCAACGATCTGTCGTCGTGTGGTGGACTTCATACTTTGTTGGCGACGGCGTCCAAACCTGATGAAACTACGCCTTCCAAACTTCTGAGACGACTTAGCGCGACATACATTTGCCTTTTTGTAAAGTTTTTATTTGAAAGGGTATAGTCCTGAGGTGGTTGCATATAAATTTGGTCAAATTCTGTAGAGTGGTTTTTGAGTTAGCTTCAATAATACGTTATTTTTTTCCATTTAGTGTATGTTGATGATGTGATAATAACTTCCTGTCACTGGTATTTACTTAGCAAGTAGTGGTATACGAATTGGGGTGGGGTAGGTTCCACAACTAAAAAGTGGAAAATAAAAACTTATTTATAAAAAAACCACCGACTCCAAACAAACACTATAAAGTGAAAAATTTATTTTATTTCGGAAATCGGTGGCAAAAAAAGAAAATACTAAACCAAAGACACCGACTTACAAAATTAAAGTTATTTTTCGCTTTGTAGTGTTTTTTTTTGGAAGTCGGTTGTTTTTTTAATTTTTTTATAAACAAGTTTTTGTTAAAATCGGTTCACTCGGTCAAAAGTTATTTCATATTTGTTATTGAGCGGCGTAATAGTTTTTCAAATTCTTTTTGCAAAGTCCTGCCGCCGCGTCTGTCTGTCTAAAAGCGATAAACTCTAAAACTACCGAATGGATTTTTATCCGGTTTTCACCAGTGTACGGAGTGATTCATGAGGAAGGTTTAGGTGTATAATTCATTAAAGTTGTATGTAAATTGGCTGAAATATGATGATATGATGATTGTTGAAGATGTCCAAAAAAATCATGCCGACTGGGAGCTTTCTGGCGTCCGCCTCGAAGACCAATAGAGTATTACGGAACATAGGGTACTTTTAATGCCGGTACGTTCCCGTGGGATATTTTTCGACATCCACGCGGGCGAAGCCGCGGGCAAAAGCTAGTATTATATAAGTTCTTTAATTCATTCAGACATAATAGTATTAAAAATCAATTTAATGCTTGGCTTTATTGTATTGTATTCATGTCATTTTAATCCTTTCTATCAGCATGTAATTTGTTTATTTTTATGTATTTTTAATTTAATTATGTATTCAGAGCATGGATACTCGATAAAGTGTAAGCTGGTTAGTCAGGATAGGGTATACGTAATACAAGTTATAATAATTCTTATCTCATTGGTATCCATAAATAAATAAATATACAAGAGTATAAGCGCTTGTATATAAATGATCTCTCTCTTCCGATGTCAAACCCACTGAAGGTCTCCTCGCCAACACAACAAAACGAAACGTAATTCTCCGAGACAAATGGTTTTTAATTATAAAATCTGTCATAGCAGAGGAGTGTACAAATTTATTAAAGGTTTTGTTCTGAATTATGCGCTAAGCCCACTCGACTTATTGATAAACTTGAGGAGATTCTTATCTTCTCTTTCTCGGGACTTTCCTGTTGCTTGAAGGCTTGCTTGTTTATTAGATCAACTTTATTTGCCTCCTGTTACACCGCTGTTTCTTGATTTTTGACTTTTATGTTGGTATTCATGAGAGGTTTATAATTTGGTATCACCAGCGCACTGGATACGTTACATATTGCTGAATGTAAAAGTTAAAATAACTTTCTCATAGACTATTTCACGATAGTCTGTTTTACAAATACAGACTGACTATTGTCTCAAGCTCCCATAACTCCAGCTATTAAAATTGCTCTAAAACATTAATAAATCGTAGCCGCCGAAACCGACGGCACGAGAGGTTAGAGCGCGTAGCCACGGATAACATAATTGTGTTACTATGTTGTAAGTAGGTATATTCATAATTTGTTTGCGAGATAAGTTGGTGACCCGCGTCAAGCGTTCGAAGGTTCGAAGGCAGTCATTGTGACTAGCTAGATCATGTACCTTTTGTCATATTTAAAAACATTTTCAGTGTAAAGCTAAAATCACATAATGTATTATGAAGAATATAAAATTAACTTAATTGCCTGAAACAGGATACAGACTTTATCAGCAAAATAAACCCTAAGACTTATAGGCTACGGAAAAGCCAGTGTGAAAAGTAATATCTAACGTATTTACATTTTATTTAAAAGCTACGATTAAATACTTCAAACAGAATACTAGTTATAATATTTCGGTCAAAACCCACCGAGAATAGGCCTAAAATAGGCCTAGAATGGGTCTTTATTTGCGTAAAATGTTGGATCCATTAGTGTTTTTGTAAAATATTCCTAAATTGATAACTTTCTGAAGTATTCCTGAACACACAAATGGAACTATTTAATTTGGGTCGTTGATTCAATCTATATATATAAAATAAAGTCGTGGTCCGGGAGGTAGCGTTGCAAATACAAAAGTCATAGTAAGCCGGCTGATATTGACATCAATAGTTGATCATAAATGACTAAGAAGTGAACCGACCGTCAGCACAGATTACCAGATAACTCACTCCATGTACTTACGCGCGTTAACTAAAGGGTGTCTCAGTAAGTGAACTTTTTAAAATTGAAATATTTTTTTTTCATGCAAGTAGAAACTCTGAAATTTGACAGCTGTCACCTCTGTTTATTACGATTATTAAAAATGGAGCGCTTTTTGAAAGAACAACGCGTTATAATTGTGAAAACTCATTACAACGGTGAACGGCATTCGTTACAGGAATATGATAACGGACTTCTTGTGGCCTCAACCGGACGGCATGAATCTGGATAACATGTGGTTTCAGCAGGACGGCGCAACCTGCCACACCGCGCATGAAACAATCGACTTATTGCAGCAACGATTTTCAGAACATATTATCTCACGAAATTCTGATGTCAACTGGCCACCAAGATCGTGCGATTTAACGCCGTGCGATTTTTTTCTTTGGGGTTTTGTGAAATCTCGGGTTTATGCGAATAAACCCGAAACAATTCCTGAGCTCAAATCGGAAATCCAACGCGTCATCGGTGAGATACAGCCACATCTCTGTGCAAAAGTCATGGAAAATTTCATGAAAAGAGTAATGGCCTGTCATCGGAGCCGTGGGGGTCATTTGCCGGATATTTTATTCCATACTTAATCGGAACATGTCTTCTTTACAATACAATAAAAATATCGCAACTCTGTCATAAAATACTTGTTTTTATTTTAAAATGAAAAAGTGCACTCTTACTGAGACACCCTTTACCTACCGGTCGCCGGTTCACCCGCGACCCATTGCTCACTAGGTTGCCGACAGCCGCGAGGCGCGTACGTACGCATATACAGGGTGTAAGGGACAGCCCTCCGCAAACTTACAGGGTGCATTCAGCTCCTTATTTTGAATCATATACCACCGAAAATATTCTCAGGAAAATTTTCTTTTTTTTTATCGTATTTTCAGTTACTATTCCTTTATTTCAATGTAAAATTACATTCTCTGTACGCAGCACTCCATTTATGTAAATAAAATAGCTTTAATGAAAAAATCAGCAATGGATGTTGAAATACTCGGCGGCCGAAGGCTCGCTGTACTGTCATTCGCTACGCGCGTTTTGCCACGGTTACGATACACTGCGTGTGCAGTAATATAACAAATCAGATTTATTGGATTCCCATAACGTTCCTGAAATAATTTCTTGGATCGGTCATCTTAGTATGATATACTGAATTCACCCCATCAGTCTACGGAAGGCTGTCTCTTACACCCTGTATTTCAGTCGACCTGACGTACCTAGTTTCAAATTCTTATGATATGGCTGGTTCTGGTGTATTATGTGCAGATGATGGATCCAGCAAGAGAAGAGATACAAACTTATCTTTTTTCAGTTTACCTGCTGATAGAGTTTTACTATCGTTTTTTAAATAAGTAAATTGTTTAAACTTGCATATTTCGTGTTTTGTATTTTATTGGTAGGTACGTAATTACTTTTATTATGCATCTGAGATAAGAATAGAAAGGTCAATGACCTCCATTTGTCAACTGTCATTTGAAAATTACGTTTAGCAAAAATCTACTTTGTGCAAATTAATTTTCAATAATATTTATTATCGTTATTATCTTGTTAATGTTATGTTCATTATGATTATTGTTTTTAAAAGCATGCAAGTGTTAGAAAAGCGTGTAAATAGTGGAAGCATAGTAGTTACCTGTGACGTTAATTGTGTAATTAGATGAAAAAATCAATTAATCGTGTTTTCAGTTTCCTCCATTTCGTATTTCATTCGTATTAGTGGCCATGCGGAGTGGTTACGTCACTGATTATTAAATAGTTAGGTACTACACGTTACGTACGATGTGTGCCTTACTTGTCTTACAACTGCAGTTTCAGGGTGTGGTTAATACTAAATAGTTAGTTACCTAGCATAAAAATATTCCTCGGTCTTTTATAAGTTTTTTTTAACAATTAAACATGCTAAAACATTAAAAATCATGTCATTTTATTTTATATTATTTCATAAAGTGTAGGTACTACAAATACCTACCGAAAAAGACATCTAGAATAGATCTTTATCGAAAAAGGCAGCCCCGGCAATTCACAATAACCACGCGGCGGCGCGCAGCTACAAAGCAAAACTCATTTTACGCTAGTAAGGTTAGGTACATTTTCGTTCGCAGCGTCTAGCGACTCGAAGGTGTGCCTACACCTACAAACACATACAAAACAACACAAAAAAATACAAAATTTTCAATACCTACTACTATAACAGCCTTATTATAGTAGTAGGTATTGAACATTTTGTATGGAGTAATTTATCTGGTAATCTGTGCCGTCGCGTTGAATCGCCCGCCCGCGCTATTACTTCTTATTCGCTTAATGTTCTTTCTGACTTTTTTCTTTCTGCTCGGCTCCTAACGGTCGTAGCGTGATGTTAAATAGCCTATAACTGTCTTTGAGAATTGGGCTACCAAATTCAAAAAGAATTTTCAAATCCGACTTTTTGTTCAAAATTTCATGGGTTTTAGTTTGTTTGCGCGGAACCCTAATTATTTTTCTAAAATAAAAGTAGCCTAAGTTACCTGCCGTTACATTAGCTATCTGCCAGTGTAATTCCCGTCAAAATCGGTCCAGCCGTTTCGGAGATTAGCCGGAACAAACAGACAGACAGACAGATAGACAAAAATGTTAAAAATTGCTTTTTTGTTATAAGAACCGTTTATACTTTCCTCTGCATTTAGTAAAAAATTGTTATTTTTACATTACAAACTGACACTTCAATTGTATTTATATGTATAGATTCATTTCAACTTGATACCTCCAGCCTTAACAGCCTCACGGGTCGATTGATTAGGTTAAGCCACGCTTGCCGCCGCTGGTCCATGGATGTGTGACCATCTTTACATATCAAGACCCTCCACGCCTCGGAAAGCACGTTAAGTTGTTGGTCCCGCTGTCATTTGTGGATCTTTGACAGTCGTTACGGGTCTTCAGAAGGCCGAAAGTCTGACAACCAGTCTTTCCAATGGGTATCGTATTACCCAGTAACTGGGTTGTGGAGGTAAGATAGGCAGACGTTCCATGTAAAATACTGATATTCAGCTGCATCCGGTTTGACTGGAAGCCGACTCCAACATAATTGGGAAAAGGCTAGGCTGATGATGATGAATTTTGTGAATCGGGAGCGGGAGTTATTCTTCCGGATATTCGTGATAAATTACAGGAACGCGGCGGCGCGGCAGGTTGGGTTGTTCAATTTGAAATAGAATTTAGTTATAAAACACGAGAATGTTATTAAGTAACAAACTGTAATATCAACTAACCAATTTTCAACGAAAATTAATATCACCGTGTTTCTAATCCAAAGCATTTATGTCTTCGCGCATCAAAGAGGGCGGTCTCACAAAAACTTAAGAGCTACTTATTTATTATTGATAACCAAAAGTCTTTATATTATATAAAAGATCCCTTTGAAGTCCCCATAAAAGGATTTTATGGAAAAATAAAATATAATCATCTCTGTCGGTTTATTCAGCGTGTCTGAAGGACGTATAGGCGGATATTTAATACCATTTTTGGGTGACATCCCTGACGTCATAGCAATGCTCATTTGAATTTAAAACTAATTTAATTAGGAATGGCAGCTGTATGTAAGACCATGTACAGGTGATGAAGAATTGTAATAATCCTCAATATTTATTAGCTCATTTGGTAGATAACACGATCCACGAAATGATCGAAGTACAAGATCTGGAACGGGGAACCATACAATTTATGTAAGCTATATTATCAATTTTAAAACCTTGATAGCTTGAATGAAAACGCACTTAAAGATGATCTGGCTCAAAAATGTGTTGTGTCTATAAGAATGATCGATCGCGCGTAGTACTTACGCACCGTCGCGGCGCGCGGCGGGCCGACGACCGGGCTTTGGCACAATGTTACTTGAAGGTTTGCCCGCTTGCCGAGCGTGCCACGTCCATAGTCCATCCACACCGGGGACATTCCGAGAATTACGAGTATCAGAAAATAACAATTTTTCAACACTCCTTCACTTTCTCTTCAGTTAGGTGTCGCTAAAGGCGCCTAGGGTCATGCGGTATACCCAGCGAAGCAAGATCCAGCAAAAGTAAAAGCTTCTTCCGAGTTCTACTACGGCTAACAATGAATTAATCTCAACCATGTCATATGAAAATATTAGTTTAAAGTTCGAATCTAAGTGGGACCGTTTAGAACACTCAAAGCAAATACTTAAATAAAGACTGCTGTTGCGACCCGTAATAACCGAGTCTCAGGCGAGTTGTGTTTAGCCGAAAACGGGGAAACCTACGCAAAGTTATAGAACAAATAAATAAAACGCTACAAATGGCCTTAATGCACCGATTATTTAATAATTCAATATAAAAGGTGTTCGTATAAAAATCTTGAGAAACGAGAGCAATATTGCATTTTCTCTTGATACGGTTATTTACGTTCTCTGAGTACTTGTAGTACTTCACTGTCAGCAGTTTCTTCAGGGCAGGGAATGTTTCTGGGTCAGTCTCTTTAACGCCGTGTTACTTATATTTAAGTCGGTCGCTATATCAACAAAACGTTCGCGAAGAATATGCTGCTCTTGAAATATTTCTCAGAAATTAATAAGAGCTGAGGAGAATAACACTTAACGTAACTGACCTATTGATTAAAAACTAATTTGTTTGCAACTTAAATTATTAAAAAGCGGTTTCTGAAATAGACTGTTCTAAACAATTCTCTGGCATAGTATTGATCCACTAAAGGTTCACCAAAACTCCATTGACAATTTTCATTTCACAACCAACGTTTCGTATACTATTTATTTCGCAAACAACTTGTTCTGCAAATGTTTCATTTTAAAAACACTCGTTTTATAAACATTCATATGGCAAACACTTATTTTATTAAATGCATCATTCATTTAATGCTTCATTTTATTTAATGCATTTTTGGCATACATTTAATAATCCATAATAATTGAAAGACTCATCTATCGCTTACCCCAAAAGTCAAGGTCAACAAACAAAATATTATTATGCTCAAATCTTAAAATATTACCTTGTGACAAGCTTTGGTGTCTAGAGCATTTTTAAGGTCAATAACAGACGTCTCGAAGTACGGCGTAACTGACGGAGCCCCGCTTCGCGGGGCTCCTATTTCTGGATGGTTAAAAAACAACCACGAAAGGGATGACGGGGTCTGAAAAACCCCGCCATTCCCTTCTAACCTAACCTGCCTGAGTCGGGGTGCCCCAAGTCCCGAGCTCGCTTCGCTCGGTCTTGCATCCTAAGTTCTGCCATCTTCATAGTATGCCAAGTGAAATTTTACCATGTAAAAATAATGAATTATTTGTCAAATAATACGTTATTAAATAAAAGTTTATCGGATAATTATTTTGCTAAGTGAATTATTTGGTAAACTTGTTGTTGTATAATGATGAAATGACAAATAATGTTTTTGCCAAAAGTTGCTTGTCAAGTAAAAATTTATGAATTAATTTTTGGTGAACTGACCGGTCACCCATAATATTTTTATGCTTAAAAATCTAGTCGTAACAATCCACAGACTAAATATTGAGGGTTCCGAAATCAAAACACGTAACTTTTTTAGAGTGTACCTATTTACCCAATATTGAGTATTTGCCCTCGTCTGTACCCTTCGATGTAGCTCGAAGATAGAGAGAATTCTTTGAATATTAGCTTTGTGTTTAATATCTTGCTATATAATATTATGTTCAGTGAGGTCAAACCACTAAACCTAATATTGACATTGCACTTCATCCAGCTTTGGACGATTTATTCGGAATTTCTAGAGTACCTAATATAATAAATAATCGCTTAGTTGTTGTAAGTACAAAATTTATATTTATTGTAATAAATAAGCCATACGGGCTCCGCACACTTTATGACACGACTTTATATAACCACATTTATGGTCGTAAATTCGTATACGTAAATTAATGTCGTATTCATAAAGTGTAGGTAACACGTCAAATCACAGTTTTATCATCTTAAGTTAATCATCTGAATGACAGCTCTAAACCTTTTTTCCACTTCATTTTCGTAAGATAAACGTCCACGCCGCATCAATTTATCCAATCCCATTTTTTTACATAGAACATTTAATTAAAAGCTAAACTGATAAAATACTAAAGAACCTTACATCAGAGCTTTCAAGTACTCATAAATATGATTTACTCTTATACAAATGTGGATTTTAATACTTGACTGATAAGGTTCAAATTCATTTGTGGCATGCTGCACAGTGGTCTCATTACCTGTAACGACTGGCCATAAGTTTCACCAATTTAATTTTATCGTCTCATGGCTCATACAGTACTTGTATTTTTACGACGACGAAATAAAAATGTTTCTGTTTGAAACAGGGAAGTTTCGAGATATGTGACGTTTTGGTTGGAACTCTTTTTATCGGTTCGAATATGTTATCAGAGATGGGGAAATGTTTTGTTATTACGTATTTTATTTCACACACGTTATCCCTAACTGATAACTGTGTATTCAAGACTCATTTTATCCAAATCCTGTACTCCCTTTCCTATGTAAAATGTCAACATTTAAATCAATAATCAATAATCTGTAATGTTTGTAGTGTACATAATAAAGAGTATTCTATCTTATAAAGTACAAAATATTTACTTGGCTTGGCTTAGTATTTATGAATCGGTATCTGCACTACATCCTTTAAAACACGCGTCTTTTTAAATATACCTAATACAAAGATTCCATTATTCCCTCATTTTTCATGGAGCAAAAACCCGAATAATTGAGAGATATTTCCACGATGCCTATTTATTCATAGGCGGGTAAACGAATTGTGCCGGTAATAATTTGTTGTCAGCCGTCATATCTTACGAAAGACGAGGTTAGCAGGTGGGCGATAAGTTTACAGAATTACTCAGTAAATGCTCTTGTCATTTACTTGTACAAATTTTGAGGAACATAATTCTGTGGTGATATAGATTTTTATTAGTCTGGGAACAAAAAAATAAACATTATTCTCTGTAAGTTGGCGGATTAGATCGTATTTCATTATTTAGGGAAAAGTATAAACTATTTCTTTCGGTAGGGAAAGGCACCCTTCGAAATTACTATATCGGGACAACCTTCTGGAATCTGCTGTTGCCTGTCAACAAGGTGATCCCCTCGGGCCAGTGATTTTTAGTTTAGCCATTAACCTGATTATTCGACAGCTAAATTCCAAATTTAACGTTTAGTATCTTGATGATAGAATCTTGGGAGGCGATATAGAAACTGTTTTAAATAACCTTCAATTCTTAAAAAATTAACTTCATTCCATTGGCCTTGATCTCAACCTTTCGAAATGTGAACTATTACTAGCGAACAGTACTGACAGATATCTGACACTTCCCAAATTTAACGCAATAGCCTCAGAAATCAAAATTATTGAAAAAAGCTCTCTCCATCTCCTTGGTTCCCCAATTTTTGAAAATTTCTTTCCCGTTTTTATTGAGGAAAAAATACAAAATTTTAATGACGTTTCGGAAAGATTGCTCCAAATTAACATGCATTCGGCCATAACCTTAATTCGTTACTGCTGTTTCGGCCCTAAATTAACATGTTTCCTTCGCGCTGCCCATTTATGAAAAGCACACTCACCTTTTAGAAAAAATGGACCAAATTATTCGGCTTAATTTCGATCTTAAATGTGGCTATGGATGACCGAGCCTGGGCACAAGCTACTTTTCCCATTCATATGGTAGTCCGCAAAATTTCTAGTATCAGTTTACTGGCTTTTATATCCTCGGTCCACGGCACTGAGAATTTAATCAGGAAAATCCTAGCCTCCACACTGATTAATTTTGAGGTGCTGCACTTCACCAAGACTATGGATGCCTGGAGACTCGCTTGCCCGAATTCAGATCCACCCGACAACCTATATTCCCAGAGACGGTGGGAAGAGCCGCTTTGTAGAGTTGTACAGAACAATTTACTTAACACGTCTGCTACTACTTCGGAGCGTGCGCGCCTGCTGGCTGTGGGTAAGTTGGAGTCGGGTCTGTGGCTTCATGCACTACCGTCGTCGAACATAGGCAGTTTCTTCGACGACACTACTTTCCGCCTCGCTGCTTCCCTGCGACTAGGAGTTCCTTGTTGTTCTCCTTATCGCTGTCACTGTGGTGAAGTTGTCAACAGCCTCGGACACCACGGCCTGTCTTGCAGTCGAAGTACGGGTCGCATAGCGCGGCACGCGAACATTAATGACATCATCCGACGAGCCCTTGTCACCGTCGGCGTCCCAGCTGTATTAGAACCCAATGGCTTGGCACGCGACAATGGCAAGAGACCGGACGGCATGTCTTTATTTCCATGGAAGGTGGGTAGGCTTTTAGTGTGGGACGCAACTTGTGTCGATACTCTTGCGCTATCCCATCTTCTTGGCTCGGCGTGCTGTGCTGGCGCTGCTGCTGCGGCTGCGGAAAACCTCAAGCGGCGAAAGTATAATAACCTTATCGGTAATTATATTTTCGAGCCGTTTGGGATTGAAACCCTCGGGTCCGAGTGCTCATGGTTTGTTCAACGAAATCTCCAAACGGCTGGTTGACACTTCCCGTGACCCATGGGCTGGCTTTTACCTTGGCCAGAGGCTAAGCATTGTCATACAACGTGGCAATGCCGCCAGTCTCTTGGGTACATTACCAGTCGACAGCGATGCGGAGGAATATTTCGACGCCATATTTTAGTTTTTTAATAGTTTTAGTTAGTTTAGGCTATTAAATTAAATTTTAATTTCTTTTGAAAATTACAAATAAATGTCTCCAATTATTATATTTAATCTGCTTTACAGATTGGTTTGTCCAGTAACGATATACGCGAACACACACAGCAAACGTCAAGAATGATGGACCGTCGCGTAGCGGTGTGCTACGAAATCGTAGCGGTTTGCTACGAATTCTAGCGCTGTATCGTAGCAAAGAAATAATTGTCGTTACTAACAGTATTCAAAACCAGAACTGGTGAAATATTCCAAGAAACGAAAGCACGGAAACCGCATGAAAGGGAATTTCAACTAAACGTTAGCATGTTCTATGTTCATAAAACAAAGGAATAAGGAACTACAACTTCAGCGTCTATTTGAGTTACGAATAGTTTAAGGGCAGTTTTTTTTACGAGTACCTACATTATTATTTGTTTAAAGGAGTTGACAATGAATTTCTTAGGACCCAACCCTCCTAGTTCGTGATAAAATGGTATAACCTACTTAAGGATTTACACTAAAATAACTTTTTGGAAAGACTGTTTGAGAAACAAGTACCGTAAAACGGGGTGAATAGGGATGCAGGGGTGAATCGGGACGAAACTTTAAAAGGGATTTTAACATTGAATTAATATAGTTTGTTGGCAAAAATTACACTTATGTGTTTATTGTATTATAATTAACAATTAAGTGTCCTTGTTGGCAACAAACTATATTATTTCAACGTTATAATCCATTTTAAAGTTTCGTCCCGATTCACCCCTGCATCCCTATTCACCCCGTTTGACGGTACCTATACAAACCAGAGAAGATTTATAGTATTTTTTGAGCACAATAAGAACTAGTTTATCTGTTACAATACGTATATATGTATAGTGTGGAACGAGAAAATAAACCTCCGTGCGGTTTGTTACGTAAAGCGTCGTTCTTCGTTTATTTAGACTTTCCTGCTGTTGCCAATAATCCTCGCTCTGATATTCAGTCAGTCGATAAGTTTGCTATTTTCGTAAAATGAAAGATTTGCATTTCTAGCTCTCAGGATTAAATTGGGGTTATGTTTAGGTTTGTTCTAAATTGGGGTTATGTTTAGGTTTGTTCTAAATTGGGGTTATGTTTAGGTTTGTTCTAAATTGGGGTTATGTTTAGGTTTGTTCTAAATTGGGGTTATGTTTAGGTTTGTTCTAAATTGGGGTTATGTTTAGGTTTGTTCTAAATTGGGGTTATGTTTAGGTTTGTTCTAAAGTTTCATAAATTAAAAGAAGCACTCAGAGCAGCTGTTGTGAAGAACGTCTAGATTTTTGTTAAATAAAAAACACGTAATATATCTGTCACAGCTAAGGATGGGAGTAGAAATAAATTTATGATTAATAATAAATGATTTTATTTCTGCAAGTAGGTTTGTACAAACACTTTTACACGTCAAAAATATTTTTTTAAAACTAGATGAGGCCGGCGTTTCCTATCTGACTACTCTGAGAAGAAAGGCCGAAACAAACTCAGGAGGTCACAGTCTCTTTTAAAGTTCAGACATAATCATGGTCAGATCATGTAAATACCATATAGATTGGTGTCTGAAATGGTCTTTTGAGGAATGACCCACACAGATTGAGTGGACCTGTCCAGTCAGTGCACGCATCTGTCAGTAATCGTACAGCTCAACTCAGAACTTAAGAAGCTCAACAATATGACGAACAATACCAAAGAAAGGATATGGGTAGGCCGCATAAATTACTCAAACTGCCAGACCATGATTAACAGTAACTGAGAGAAAAAAAGAGAGAAAAAAAACAAGGACCTACATGGTCTTCACACTCACAATAACTTAATAAAATATAATACTTTACAAAGCCACTAACCAGCCATTAGCCAGCTAAACTTAAGCTTATTTTCGAGGAGAGGCGAATGTTCATTTCTTTATCTTTAGCCGGCTAGACTTAAATGTAGCCGTAACCCCTTGGCTAAAAATGAAGTAGCAAATGAAAATGGCTAAAACGTAGGTTAGGTTAGAACTATGACCATACAACGTACGAGCCGAGCCAGCGAAGCGAGCGGTGCTGCGACAGCGGTTGGCGAGTGCCAGAGTCCGTGTAGGCACGAGAGAATGTAATGTTTTGGGAATGTGATGATTTGCGATGTTTTGAGATTATGATTTTTTGCGAACACCGCGTCGCGGAGTCGCGTGATCATGCGCTCTCCCCCATTCTTCACGTATCGATCGAATATTCATTAGCCGTTGCGTTTAGGCTAATGCGCAATTTAGCCGGCTAATCTGAAGTTATCGTAACCAATTCAAGCCCGCGCACTTCCGGACGCCGTCGCGTATGCCTTCCCTCTCGCTTTAACGACTATGCACTACAGGCATAGGAGAGGGACAGCGATAACGCAACCGCGACGCACACGCGCCTCCGACGCCGAGGCAGTTGACGCATAGCCACGCCCGAAGTCGTACACGTCACGAACCGCCGCGCGCGCCAGAGCTCTGACCGGCACGCGTTTTATTAATATCGGTTTGGTCTTTTATAGTTCCCGTGACAGTATTTACAATATTAGTGTACCCTTTTCCTGTTTACCGTGATTATATGACATTTTAGTTACACAAGTGTTTGATTTCACCATCCACTTCAATCCAATATGGACACAGTTACGAAAGATGGCGTCCCAACTGTAGGCCGAATGCCACAGTTCCTGTGAAAACTGTGTAGTGAAAAGACTTAGTGTGTGTACAACTGTGAACATAATTTGTGATCGTGTAACAATGCCGAAGACACGGAGTAGGCAATCCCTCAGTGGTTCGCACAACGAGGAACTCAACGACAGCGTCACGCTGTCTCGCGATAACTTTACCGCTCTGTTATCAACAATTCAGCAATCGAATGCGGAGATCTGTGAGCGTATGCTAGAGCGCCTGTCGACGTTTACGTCCCCTCTGACCGCTCAGTCACCGGCGCCAGCGCCGAGTGCGGCAGAGAAGACCGGCAATTTCTCACGATGCTCGTCCAGATTCTCCGGAGCGGCGAAGGAAAACGTCGAAGCGTTCATCGATGCCATTGAAGCATTCAAAGAATGCACGAACATCTGTGATGATGTCGCTATTCGAGGCATGTCTATGCTACTTACCAGCGAAGCAGCAACCTGGTGGCAGAGTATCCGCGCGGAGGTCACATCCTGGAATGATGCAATACAATACCTTCGTGACGCGTATGGCGACCGCCGTCCTGAATATAAAATATATCGGGAGTTGTTCAGAAGCGAGCAGGGTGAAGACGAACGAACAGATATCTTCGTAGCGAAGAGTCGAGCCCTCCTAACACGCCTACCAGTAAACGACCTGTCTACCAAGGTACAACTCGATATAATTTACGGCCTTTTACATCGAAAAATCCGTAAAAGATTACGACGCGAAGAGGTCAGTAATTTTTCCGAGTTGCTATCGAAGTCTAGAATTATCGAAGATTCCTTAAACGAATCGACAATTCGAGAATCGCAAAAGGCCACATCCATTGCTCCGCGTACGAAATGTAACGCAACCGACACGCCTACTCAGCCCGCAGTGCACAACACACGCACATTAAACTCCGCTCCAAGCGTGAGACCGGCGCACGGGGCAGCTATCACGCCACGTGGAGACGGCGCTCCGCCCTCCGCCGCGCGCCCGCAGGACTCGTACGCGCAAGTTCCGAATGAGACGCGCACACAGCGCGCATCACACGCGCGTTTCACCGCCGCAACATCGCGCGATGGTCCAGCTGCAGCGTCATCGAAACAACAACGACCGTTTTGTGTGTATTGTAAACACTACGGACACCAGCGCGACCAGTGCCGTAAGTTGGCGGACAAAGGTGAGTCAGCGATTGATTCTAATAATGCGGTTTCGTGTTACAAGTGCGGATCTAAAAATGTTACTCGTGAAACTTGCAAAAAGTGTAACAACGAGTCGAGTTTTTATAGTGTTGATACTATGCAAACTTCGGGACCAAAGTACACTCAAATACAAAAGTCTAAAAATAGTGATCTTAGTGCGCGTTCCGAAAATTTGTATAATCGCGTAGAGAAGTGTTTTGATAAGCATTGTTGTGAAGATTTGAACTACTCTAATACTTCGCTTTCTTATTTAAAAAATGCTGATACCAATGTTTGTGTTGTTCAAGATAGTATTAACTGGTCTCGTGATAGTTCGAGTGAGCCTGCGTACAGTCAAGCTGAAATATCTTATAATAATAATTGTTATTCTGTACAGAGTCATTTTTCGGACAACGATTTGTCAAACTATCACATGGCCAGCTGCGAGGTCGATAATAATAACGACCGTGTTTGTAACGTTTCTGAAAATAATCGTTTTTGTTATGATGACGCCCATGTTGCAAAAGGACGTACGAATCATTTTTGTGATCATTCGAAAGATGATAATATTTTTAATAATAATTCCGTCAACGTAAAAGGGCGTAACAGCCATTTCTGTAATTCTTTGCAAAATGATCTATTTTGTTGTAATGATGTTTCTAAGAATGTGTTAATTATTAATATGGTGTGTAGTGACACATGTGTTGAGAACGCGCGCGCCGGTAAGAGCTCCGGCAGAAAAGTTTTGCGACCGATTTTTGATATCAAAATTTTAGACGCGTCGGGGACCGCGTTAGTTGACACCGGTGCCAAACATTGTATTGCGGGCCATACACTGCACACCCTCCTCTGTCGAAAGGGACACCCTTTTAAACCGGCGCGAAGACGTATTAAGCTTGCCGATGGACACATTCGCGACGTAGACGTGCTCCTGACTACTCTTGACGTGCACTTAGAGGAGAAGGTCATTAGGACTCCTTTTCTTATTCTTCCTGAGGCGCATAACAATGAAACGTTACTCGGCATGGATTTCTTGTTTGCAGCCGAAGTAGTCATGGATTTTTCTCGGGAATGCTGGTATTTTTCTAATAACAGCCGCGTTCAGTACACAATGCGTTTTGAACCTTCCTTATCACCAGAGCTGTCTTGTTCCTCTGCTGACGTACTCAGGGACGACGAAGGTACATTGTTGAATCGACCTGACCGGAACCTGCTGGCGCAGACCTTGGTTACCAATACGGACATTTTCCAGCTAGGGGAAGAGTCTACCCCATTTGCTGAGCACCGTATTGATACAGGTGAGCATCCTCCTATCTATGTACCGATTGACCCCTGCCAAAAAGGAACTTATGCATCAGGAGATTGAGAAGATGCTGAAGGACAACATCATTGAAGAGTGTGAGTCTGCCTGGTGTTCACCAGCTCTCCTGGTTCCTAAGGCGAACGGTACCACCCGTTTCTGCGTAGATTACAGACGCCTAAACGCCGTGACCAAAACCGACCATTACCCGATGCCTCTGATTGATGAATTGTTACAGTCAACAAAAAGGGATTGTTTTATGAGTACTTTGGACCTGAGAGCCGGCTACTGGCAGGTTAGTGTAAATGAGCGGGATAGATATAAAACCGCATTCATTAGCCCATTGGGAACCTTTCGCATCAAGCGCATGCCCTTTGGTCTCAAAAACGCTCCGGCGACTTTTCAACGACTGATCGACCGTCTGTGCTCCTGTTCATCCCTGGCCAATGTGACAATCCTAGCCTATTTAGATGACCTGTTGATCATATCTGAAGGTTTCCAGCAGCATCTCCAGGACTTACAGGCTGTATTCAGTCGGCTTCGCGAATTCAAGCTACGAGTCAACCGGGAGAAGTGCGTTTTTGTCAGGGGAAGTGTCAAGTATCTAGGGCACGTGATTACCCAACAGGGCGTCTCACCCGACCCCGAAAAAGTTCAAGCTGTACTAGACATGAAAGAACCAAGCAACTTGAAACATCTACGGACATTCTTACAAACCTGTTCCTGGTTCAGGAAATTTATCCCGAGTTTCTCCTCTGTAGCAGAGCCACTTACAAGGCTAACAAGAAAGCATCAGACCTGGACCTGGGGTTCAGCTCAAACCACTGCTTTTAACGAGCTGAAACAACTTCTTACCTCAGCGCCAATCTTAATCCAGGCTGACTTTAATCGCCCCTTCGTCCTCCGCACCGACGCGAGCAATTATGCCGTCGGAGCCGTTTTACTCCAGGGGGAGGACAAAGAAGAAAGACCCATTGAATACGCCAGCCGTCTCCTGAACTCCGCTGAGCGTAACTATTCTACAACCGACCGAGAGGCCTTGGCGGTAGTGTGGGCGGTGGAGCGATTTAGATGTTACCTAGACGGACATCCGGTGATTATTGGTAGTGACCACCAACCACTTCGTTGGCTGATGACGCTAAAGTCTCCCACAGGTCGTTTGGTGAAGTGGGCCCTCAAGTTACAATCATTCGACATTCAGTATCAGTACACCCCGGGAAAAGCAAATGTAGTGGCAGATACGTTGAGTAGGCCGATATGCTCCCAAGATACTCGCAACAGCTGCGGTATTTGCTCAGTGATAATTGATTTACCCACTAAAAGCCCTGCTGAGTTAAGGCTGGAACAACTTGCCGACCCGGAGGTTGACAAAATCATCAAAGAGATGGAAAGTCCAGACGAAGTGGCATCTCGTAGATGGACGGCGCGCGGGTACCTGTTATCACAAGGAGTATTATACCGGTATAATCCCGATTCAGACAGCGATACTCCTCAACTTGTTATTCCAATTTCACTCCGTCCCGAGATCTTGAAAGAGTGCCACGATTCACCTCTGGCGGGACATTCTGGAATCGATCGTACTTACCACAAGATCGCCCAGTCCTATTATTTTCCCGGCATGCGAAGAATCATTACAGATTATGTGAAGGCCTGTGTCGATTGCCAGAGACATAAGGCTACCAATGACAAACCCCCTGGACTACTACAGACGCCCGTGATGCAGCAACGGAATGAGGTCCTAGCTGTAGACCTTTTCGGTCCCTTACCTGAAGGAGAGAACGGTGAGAGATGGATACTTCTAGTTGAAGACACTGCCACACCCGTTGAGCTCTACGCCCTTCAGGAAGCGACTGCTGAAGCCTGCGCCCGTACTCTAACCGAGGAATACTTTCTCCGATACGGCATACCACGCAGGGTTACATGTGATAACGGCGTACAATTTGTCGGGGCCGTCATGCAACAATGTATGTTCATCTTAGGGGTCAAACAAAACTTCGTGCCACTTTATCATCCGGAGGCAAACCCCGCCGAGCGTAAGAATCGAGACCTCAAGGCGCAGCTCTCACAACTCGTGGAGAATGACCATTGCTCTTGGCCTGCGAAACTCCCAGTGATTCGGTTCGCTATGAATAGCGCGATATGTAGAACCACTGGTGCCACTCCCGCATATCTCATGTTTGCCCGAGAAATGAGGTCCCCCACAGAAGCTCGTCATGATTTGAGGGCGATCCTCGATAAAGAGAATTTTCTTCCCCAAATTACTCCCTACCTAAGATCTTTTATCAACTCTTTATCTGCTATTCGTGAACGAGTTGAATTACAACAAGATCAGTCTAAGAGGGTTGCTGATCGATCCCGTCGACCTAGTCCAACGTACGAGGTCGGAGATAAAGTTCTGGTCCGGTCACATGTACTGAGCCAAGGTAGCAGGGGTCTCACTGTTAAATTTGTGCCCAAACGGGATGGACCGTGTGTAATAACAGAGAAGGTCAGCCCTACCACCTATCTTATCTCTCCAGTAGGGAACACTGAAGAATCCTTAGGAAAATACCATGCACAGGATTTAACGCCTTTTGTAGACAGTGGTACTGGAAGCGACGTACCACCTAATCCTGAAATTCCCAAGCGACGTCGCGGACGTCCGAAGCACAAGGGCAATGAGCCAGTCCAGGAACGAGGGCGTTCTCCTAGACTAGAGGGGGAGTCTATCGTAACCAATTCAAGCCCGCGCACTTCCGGACGCCGTCGCGTATGCCTTCCCTCTCGCTTTAACGACTATGCACTAAAGGCATAGGAGAAGGACAGCGATAACGCAACCGCGACGCACACGCGCCTCCGACGCCGAGGCAGTTGACACATAGCCACGCCCGAAGTCGTACACGTCATGAACCGCCGCGCGCGCCAGAGTTCTGACCGGCACGCGTTTTATTAATATCGGTTTGGTCTTTTATAGTTCCCGTGACAGTATTTACAATATAAGTGTACCCTTTTCCTGTTTACCGTGATTATATGACATTTTAGTTACACAAGTGTTTGATTTCACCATCCACTTCAATCCAATATGGACACAGTTACGAAAAAGTTTATTTCTAAACCCATCCTTAGCCGTAACATATCTATCTTTAAAGTAATTTATAAGAGTTCTATTTCGTAGTAATTAACTTACCATTGTTGTGTAGGAGTATCACACCGATTAAATACGGTAGAAATTCTGGAAAAGAACACGCTTTAACTTCCAAAACATACATAAAATACTGAGCTACATAACGCAATCTACAACGAAAAACATCTCCAGTAATGAAACGTCAGAAAAATTAATTAATTACAAAAGGCTAGAAACGCGAACAAACTGTTGGTAATCTGGCGTTCATAATTTGTGGGCGCGAAACAATCGCCGAAACATTAATGATGTTTTTTTGAGGAACCGCCAGGTGGATACCGCTGATGTTGGGAATAAACTAGAAAAAGAATATCTACTGTATAATGTATTGTGCAAACCGTTTTTTAAGTGAAAGAAGTGATGATAGCTCGGAGGATCGTAAGGATATGCATACAGCTAATATGTATATTATCACTCACGATCATATTTGGATATGAGTCGTAAGGCCCTTTGTACACACCCGTTTTTCTTGCCGTGAAAAACTACGGTTTATTCGTCATATATAGTCATGGTCGTCAGTGTTGTGTGGCAGTCTAGGGAAGTCTGTCGACGGCACCAGATGTTTTCACGTTTCGTGACGGCTTACCTACGTTGATTTGCGCTGATCAACGCTGTGCTGTGGGTCCCCATAGCACAGTATCACGCTGAGTGGAGAAGCCTTCTTGTCACAGTCATGACGTGTAGATGCCGATTTTTTCTATTTTGTGCTCGTGATCATAAGGTAGATCTATTTTGTTTTATTTTTCTGATTACTCTTATCTTTTTGTATGCACGTGTTTCTGTGACAAATAAACCTACTTTTCTTTCTTTTATTTTAAAATGGAGATAAATCAAGAATTATTCATTACATTGATTCACGAAAGGCCTAATGGGATAAGATGATCGGATGAATCCAAAACCTTCTTTTCCTTTTTTGAGATTTCTACATACGTAATCAGCAATGATAATCTTTTTCATAAATGGATTCATGATGCACGTCTGCAGCTTGGCACAAAAAAAAACACAACTGAGCCGTACCTTACCGTTGTCACGTTCGGTTGTTTATCATGTCTTAAACAAGCTCACACGTTTTTTCTACGGCGCAGTTTATACGCCGTAAAGTTGACTGAAAAATACCAAGTGACAAAGAAAAATACATATTAAAATCATTTTTTTGTTGATGTCCTGCAGATAATAGTTGAGAGTAACGAATAAATTCGCTGGATCTTCTAACATAAACAGTCGGAAAAAATTGTTTATCAGTCTCGGGAAAAGGGTTTTACCTAAATTTCAATTTGGAGAGCGTCAGACGTCAAGTGGGTTGAATAGAGAAGTTCAGCTTTACTAATTTCATTTTTGCTTTCCCAACGTTTTTTCGAACAAGCAGAAATTACAATAGAATTAATATTTACTTCCTTACTTTGTGTTCACATCTGTTGGCTTAGAAAAAAATGTGCAAAGATAATACAGCGGGCAGGACGGAGCTTTATTTAGACTGTTGTTTGACTTTTGTTTTCAAATCATTCACAGCTATTTTTGAACTATCTGAACCTGACGATGTAGGTACTAGGAACACTCAACCTACCAGTGACCACCACCACCAGTCTACCAGTGGTAACAGTAACTATCTGAACCCGACGCTGTAGGTACTAGGTACAGTCAACCTATCAGTGGTAACAATTTGACATTGACAGTGGCTTTTTGTCGTATAAGTAAGGGCGATTTCGTATTTCTGCAGTTGAATGTACCAACCCGCATTTGTCTCCTGTGGGTGGCTATAACCTGCTGCCTCTCACAGAGAGGAGTCCTTGCAGCAGGAAATTATTATTATAGTTATATGTATGTCAAAACTAGTTTCCCTATCTCATCGTACACTTTCGCCCCCAGAATGCGGCAAGCGGCGTACGATAGGCGTAGCGACGAAGCGGATTGTGGGGGGAGTGGAGGCGTCTCCGGGCGATTGGCCGTTTTTGGCAGCCATCCTCGGCGGACCAGAGGAGGTGTTCTACTGTGCCGGCGTGCTCATCGCCGACCAGTGGGTGCTGACGGCCGCGCATTGTGTTGGGAAGTGAGTACAACATCACCTTTTACAAAATATTGCTTTTCCTGATGCAGGGACGTTAATTGTTGAGGAGTTCCCCTGTTACTTCACCATCAGTTCCATTTCACCATATGCATTGTAATGAGCATAAATTGCTTGGCAATCATATTAAAGTAATCGAATCGCAACCCGTGAAATACTATTATTGAGTGGTTCCGGCGGCCATCTGTGGTCTTCATCATTAGTTTCACTTCACCAAATGGTGCTTTCCGAGAGCTATAACGAGTTACTCTAAAAAATACCCAAATCGCTATAAGTGTGCCTATAATATTTGAAGAATTCCCTCGATTTCTCCAGGATCCCAAAATCAGATCCTGACCTGATGACAATGTTTAATAAGAAAAGGTTTTTCTTTAAAAAAAAAACTGCAAAAAATGTTTTTTTTTTTTGCTAATTTTAGTAACAATATTGTCTTTACCGGTAACAGAGTTGCTTTTCATAGGATTTACTCATGTCCCAAGCACTAAGGTATTACGACAAAGAACTAAAATCTTAAAAATTCTGGTGTAACGTTCGAAATTTTATGAAATAAAATAAAAGATGGTACCGAAGACGCGCGATGGTGCCCAAGCGGTACCCGACGAAAAACGTCAAGTACGACTGTAACACATTGGTTACACGCGATTCACGGGCATTGATCGAGGGCCGCGTAACCACGTGCGTGTGTTTATTATGTGCGCACTCTGTTACCGGAATATTTCTGTAAGTATTTAGTCTTTTTCTATTTGTTTTATACTGATTACATAGATCAATGGTTAATTTACAAAAATACCATGTAATTTCTTACTGTTCATTAATATTTTTAGAGATATTCTACAGAACTTATAATATTTGCAACTCTGTTACTGTACAACTATGTTACTATAGTGTGGTAACAGAGTTGTATTTGTCATACTATCTTACCGACTATGAGTTTTTAGTATGCAAATTAGCAGTATTTAATATAATTTCTTGTTTAAGACATAACAGCATGTAACTATGCTTCTAGCACCCGCTGAGAAAGAGCGAAGGTATAGAGAGAGACGCAAAACAGATTTGGTGAAGGAAGCTGAGGCAAAACAAAAAGATTTGGCAGGATACTATGCTAAAAAAATAGTAAAGGACGACACCATGCGAACACCGTAGAATAAAGAGTAAGTGGCGAATTGCAAACTCAAAAATAAGAGACCGTCAAAAAGCACTACGTATTGTCATGCCTACACCATTTTTAATGCAAATGATTTCTACGACGCTTTGAAAGATACAAGTAAAATTAGGCTGTATCTGATTTACTAATGAAGACATTGAATGCATTGCAAAAGATATTCCCGGGTCCATTCGTCCTTTGATTGGCACAATGAAAGTGCATCAAGTTTTTACAGAGGAAAAAGGAATGCTAAAGTATCGAGATTTGAGTTGCTTCTGCCAGCGCGAGTAACTTTCCATTGGAAACCCCTGTAACAGCATCAACTAACATCTTGGAAAGAGACACTAATATTTGATCCAATATAACTGATTTGATTCCACAATCTAGTCAGTCGCTTTACAAGACCATATATTCTTCTGACTCAGATTCCGAGGACGAAGTACCTTTAATTGCTCTCAAGGATACTCCCGCCGCACAGCAGAGAAGTTTTATTTATAAGTAACGTTGACCACTCTTTAATAGAAAAAGGAAATATTCTTCTTTGGTTCAACATCTGTCCAAAGCACTGGATACTAACATTTAAATCTCGGACATACATAACGTTTCAAGATTGCCTTCTAAAAAGGAAAATAAAACCTCCAACATCAGCATCGAATTTTCAAACACCCTACATAGAAGTAATTTTTTAATGGCCGCCAAGCAGTTTAACAGGGAAAACCCCAATAATAAAATTAATTCAACTCACTTAGGCTTTGAAGGACCTCGTGGCCTTATCTATATTGCTGAACAGCTTACCGCTCTATCTAAAAAGCTTTTCTACACAGCAAGAAACTTCGCCAAGCAGAACGGGTACGCCTATTGCTGGACGTCAAATGGACGTGTAATGTTGAAGAAAAATGCAGATAGTCAATACATTCTGGTAAAGAATGACCAACACCTGCTGCAAATCTCGCAACTAAGCAACGATCAACAACTGCTGCAAACTTCTCACCCTAATGATGCATGACTCTTAATCACGCTAGCATGTTTTAAACTTAACTTATTTTTCTCATCTTATATAATTATCTTAGAATATAGTAATATTAGTAACGTTTGCTTGTATAGGTTTTTAATGTTAAATAGTCTCAACTCACACTCACACTATCTTACTCAAACATTTATACACTATACCTACTACTCACGTCACTCACACATAACGCGCTCACTTTCCACTCAACATATTAACTCATTCGTGCTTTCATACAACTTATTATCCAGGCCTGATTTGGTGAACTCGGTCATTATCTTAGACAACCATTTAACCCATACCCAAAAATTAATACCATGTCCGATAGCGTTTTAACACTGTTGAACAATGTTGATGATACCTCAGTAACTGATGCACATACCTGCACACCAGAGCAAGTAAACCAACTTTTGGGTAACTCAAACAACTACATAAAAACGTTTTGTCAAAACATTAGGTCTATTAATTGTAATTTTTTAAGCTTGCAAGCATTTTTAAATCGCCTTTCTATCGACTGCGAAGTGTTAGCTTTAACAGAATGCTGGTTACCTTGCCTGAGAAATCATCAAATCGCTGAAATAGACAGTTACACCAGTCACAAAACTACGAAACATATTAACCAGAGCGACGGGGTGGTAGTCTACACAAAATCATTTCTTAACCCCATGGTAGAAGAACCTGACTTTAATAATTCAGCTTCTGGGTTAATAATCAAGACTAACATCGATACAGCAGTCCTATGCGTTTATCGCTCACCGTCTACTTATAATATAGACAGATTTTTAAGTGCGCTAAATGACATACTCCCCACCTTACGCGAATGTAAAACTGTTGTTTTCACTGGGGACATTAACATTGACATTGGGTCACCCTTGGATACTCGCTTCCAAAACTACTTAAACTGTCTCGCATTTCATGGCTTTCTACCTGCTCATGCACTTCCGACAAGAGGGAACAACTGCCTTGACCACACTTTTATGCGAACAAATTGTCCTGCAACAACATTAATTTTTGAATCCACTATAACTGACCACTACTCCTCCCTAGCATGCATCAAAACTAAAAAAGTGCGCACAAGAGACAGCTACACTGTTATTAAAATCAATTTTGAAAGCCTAGACAAATCTTTCTCAATCAATTTGTGTTTGATTTGTATTTGAATACTGCTACTGATAAATTGATAAACTTAGTGTCAGGAGCCATATCCGAGAAGTCAACCACCTCAATACAACCAGCGAGGAAAAAGGTAGGGCAAAACTTGGCTAATTCGTGATATGCAGCTATTCGGTGATAGATAATTGTGTTTTATTACCAAGTTACTACTGACTTGATAAATGTACATTTTTCAATCATTATAGTATTTGCCACATTTTTAGATATAAGTTAGCAAAACTTATTTTGTCTACTATATCACAGTAAATTTAAAAAATAGTCTGATCAATGAATCGAATTTTACAAGTAAAAAACAAAACTATCACCGATTACCCAAGTTTTGCCCTACTCAAACCTTGGATGACTCCCGGTTTGTTGAGATGTATTCGCAACAGAGATACACTTCACAAAAGGCTTAAAGTCTCACCAAACAACGAAATCCTCCTTATGACCTATAAACGTTACAGAAATTTCTGTACTAAACTCCTAAAGAAAGCCAAAAGGCAATACGACAGCGAACAACTAAAACATGCAGGAAAAAATTCTAAGGCGCTCTGGACTGTAATAAAAAACATAACTTACTCTACCAAATCAAAGCACTCATCTACTCAACTATTGCTCAATTCACATTCCCCAATTGATTCATGTAACAAAGTAAATGATTTTTTCGTCAGCATCGGAAAGGACCTCGCTGATAATTTTATCGGTGATTTCACCGGAAATACTGTACAGCCATCACAAACGACCTCGTCACGGACTCCTACCAGCTTATCTTCCTTTGTCCTCGAAGAAACCGACAATGATGAGATCCTGAAAACTATCAATTCTTTAAGATCTAACGCAGCAACTGGCTGGGACAGGATCTCACCTATCATTTTGAAAAGGTACTCTGGTACTCTGGCACCTATTATATGCCATATTTTTAATCTCTCTTTTCAGACCTCCGTCTATCCCACATCATTAAAAAGGGCAGTTATTCACCCCATTCTCAAGAGTGGCGATGGGAACTTAGTTAACAACTATCGGCCAATTGCAGTGCTAAGTGCTCTATCCAAAGTAATGGAACGCCTTATTAATAAGAGGTTGAGAGGTTATTTAGAGCACTTCGATCTTATTTCACCACAGCAATTTGGTTTTCGCGTAAAAAAGTCCACCTCTGACGCTGTACATGAATTGACTACTTTTATTGTTTCAAACCTTAATAAGAATAAAAAAGTACTTACAGTATTTTTAGACCTCGCGAAAGCGTTTGATACCGTTCCCATTAAAACCCTTCTACAAAAACTCGAAAACATAGGTGTCAGAGTTCCACAACTCAGTTCTTCCAAAGTTACCTCACGGGTCGTACGCAAGTGGTTAAAATAGTAAACACCGTTAGTAACGAGCTTCCTATTGAGTATGGGGTGCCACAAGGGAGTATTCTTGGTCCTACACTGTTTCTGATTTTTATCGATGACCTCTGCAATCTAAGTATTCCAAATTCTAGTATTGTAACTTATGCAGATGATACCGCAATAACTTTCTCCGCAGACTCCTGGTCAGAACTTCAAATTAAAGCTCAAAGGGGTCTCGACTCTCGACTCCACTCTTGACTGGCTTTTGGCTTACACCCTAACACTCAACACAAGCAAAACTAAATATATCACTTTTTCTATTAGTTCAAAATCGCAGCCAAAAAATAATCTAACACTCACAGCTCACACATGTCTCACACAAACTACACTAAATTGTAACTGCGCTCAAATAGAGTCTGTAAATAATATTAGATACCTGGGCGTAATTTTAGATAATATCTTAAACTTTAAGGCCCATGTAGATGTATTGACCGGCAGAGTGCGTAAGTTGATGTTTATTTTCAAAACGCTTAGAATTGTAGCTAACCAATTTAATATCCGCAATGTCTACTATGCGCTCTGCCAGTCAATATTATCTTACTGCATTTCTTGCTGGGGTGGTGCTTCTAAAACCACATTGCTTCCATTGGAAATTGCGCACCGAGCGATATTAAAAATTGCAACCTTTCGTCCTATTTTATTTTCAACCACTCTGTTATATAAAGAATGCAATGTTCTTAATGTACGACAGTTGTTTATTTTTCATGCAATCTTATCTCAACATCACCTTACTCCTTTTGTTAAACTTAAAAAACGACGTAAAGATTTAATTTGCTCCCTTCCACAGCCCCGCTATTCCTTTACGAAAAATTTTTTCTATTATCTTGGCCCTTTCTTGTACAACAAAATTAATGCAAATATTTCAATATACTGTTTATCCGTTCAAGAATGTAAATCAGCAATCCGCTCCTTCCTACTAGACAAAACGTATGACGAAACTGAATCTTTTCTCCCACACTGAATCATTTGTCTTTTACACTATCATAAGTATACATGCTTCACTAATACTCTCAAAACACAAACACACACACATACACCCACACCCAGATACACCCACACACACATACACACATACATACACACATACACCCACCCAAAACACTTACTCATATCTGATGTAGACTTTAATACGTCCAGGCATATATATTCCATATTTGTTTGTTATAATTATGTTTACTAATATCATTATTTTTTTTTTAATTTTAACACATAACCAATTGATTTCTCCATTCCTGAGGGATACGGAACTGTTTCTCTTTACTACAGGCTATCATGGAGCCTATCTAAGAGGACAGTAACCCAACCACTTATGTTGTTTACCAGTGTTCATTTGTAAAGTGCAACTGTTTTTTAATGTATTTACTGCAACACCTTTTTAAGCAATAACGTTTTATTTATTTATTTATTCTTATAAGATCAAAGCTGGTGTGGTACGTGTTGGTTAAAGTTTCAAGCAATAAAAGTACGTAAACTTACCTTGGAGTTGCATTTCAAAATTATGTTTTTAAAATGCGTAGATAACTATGGGAAGACATAAATTATGACAGTTGAAACAGACGTATCTATCATATGAGCCATACGAGGATCTCATGAAAATAATCCCTACACCAAAGAAAATACATATATCAAGGCAAGCGAGTATATTACGAGTTTGAAACTCCCTTAGAAGTTTTTGAGAAGTAAGAATTAAGATTGTTAACTTAGAGCTCATATTTATGTTAGGATATGATTATGTGTTATGTTGATTATTAATAATAAGTATATCGAAAGCATGAATGAATGAATGAATGAAATGCACCGACCCCAGCGTGGTTTAACCAGACTCGATTACTCGAATGAACCCAAAGATTCACACTAGCCCCTGTAGATTCATGTTTCATGGGGCTACATAGGCCATTGCATATCAAGGAGTAGACCGGGGGGCGCGGTAATGGTAGGGAAGACGTGCCCTTAGGATATGGAAGGATTATTAGAGTCTACCGAGTATGCACCCTAGAGCAAACATTGGAATATTGGAGAGATGGGTAATATTTATCTATGGATGGGCATCTTTTAACGACGTCGCCGCTAAGTCGTTTCAAGTCCGGCTTCACTGGTGAGTCTTTTGGCGGAGTTACTGCTATGCTGTGTTACGTGTTGCTGTTTCCAAAGTCTTCGTCTGAGGTCTCGCTGCTATCCGTTTCAGGTTTCTTGTAGATCTCGCTAGCAGCCTTCTTAATCTTGTCTCGTTCATCAGCCGTGTCCATCCAAAACTTGATGTCCTTATAAGTAAGTCATGTCCTGTTTTAGGTTGTCATTCCATGTGTAAATAGGTCGGCCGACTTTTTTGGATTTGGCCTTGTACTGCATTACTGTGCGGTTCGCGGCGCCTGGGAACATGTACGAGATAGCACAGCCTGTAGTTCTTGATGCTTTTAGTTACGGTTTTCCGTCGTAAGATTTCATGCATTTTCTTTTGAATTGGTTTATTTCTAGCGCCAATCAAGTCAATCAAGTCTCAATCAATAATTGGGTTAATCAAGTCTCTCATGATAACTCTTCTCATATTTTCTCAGTCTTGACCGGTTAGCTTTAGTGAGTGCCGATACTTTCAAACCGTGTATCATACAAGGCACCATCACCATTCGGTACATAAGTCTGGCTAATTTCCAGTCCACTTTTGAGTTTATTATGAATGGTAGTAGTGACTTTGCGTTTCTAGTGGCTTGTTGACAACGTTTTTTAATTGTGCTTTTCCTGCTTTATTATTTATTTCGTCTATTTATTTTTTATAAGTAAGAAGCATAAATTCTAAATCCTGTATTGCAAATCGATATGCGGCGATAGTCGTTCGTATCTTTAGGGTTATTATTTTTGGGAATTAGTACCTGCACTGTCTCTAACCATGTGTCGGGTGCTTCGTTCTGTGTCCAGGCTTTGTTCATATGTTTGGTGACAGGTTCCTGTAATATTTGGGGCATCGCTTTGTAAAGCTCGATTCGCCTAGGATAACTAGCGTACATTTCCTTGGTTTTTGTCTAGTCAAGTTTTTTACCCCTGTGAAAAATCTGGCTGCTTGATCGGTACAACTGTTGATGTGAGAGTTGATTATATAAAGAGGGACAGGATTGTCACTTCCCATACCGACTCTGAGTAATTGACATCGCATCAGGATCCTTTTTCTTTTTGTTTGTTTCAATTTGGGCATCCTTTCTGATTAAAAGTCCCCGTCGTGCTTTACCTGCGGTTGCAGATAGGTGCCATTTGTAATGATTTGAGTTCATTCCTACGTTCATACCTGTTTCCTGTAGGCAGGCTATGTGGATGCTCCTAGCAGAAAGTTCAGCGTCAATGTTTTTTTTAGCTGGTTTTGAGGCCCCGCGGACGTTCCAAGTTGCAACACTCAAGTCTGGGCAATTGCAGCAGGAGGCGGATTTCTAAGTATTGTATAAACAGTTGTATGCAGGACTTCACCTGATATCGTCATGTTCGTGAACGGGCGCCGTCAGTAGGGATTGGTCATCTCTTAGCTGCCACGGCTTATTTTAATTTTTGAATCGCTTTTGACTCCCATTTTTTTGTTGCGGACGCTTTTAACGTGCAAGTCTTTCTACATTGTTCTCACATACTTAATTTCAATGTGAATGATATAACCAATATTTTGCAACAATATTTTGATTTAAAAGATTGTCCGTGGAGTCTCCCGCCCGCTCCTCTCCACAAAGATCCACGCCTTGGAATGGGCCACTAGCCTCAACCTTCCGACCAACTGACCGACTCCCTGACAATTCAAAAGTGCCTGTAATCGGTTCATCCGAAATAAATGCTTTGAGTTTGAGTTTGTTTGAGTTTATCAGTGTACCCAGTAGTGACGCTAATTGTTTACACGGTGTTAACGGGCTAGGTAGTTCGGGCTGTTCTTTTGAAAGCGGTTTTTATGAGCTGTACTTGCCCGGCTCTTATCCGGTCAAGCGTCCGGGGGACACAGAAACCATCCTGTCAAATGACCGCTAATGAATGTTATTATCTAGCAAACTACAAACAAGATTACAATAGTAAAAATGCGTGTATATCTGAAACCATACAGAATCAACTTATCCGAAACTTGAATTACAGTAACTAGTCACAAGTACTTTAAAAAAGCTAAACCTGAGAACATGGGTTGAATTCGAGTAAAATATTTGCTACACCTAAGCTTTTACAAAACATTTTGTAGTTGTCAACAATACCTACTTCATAACTAAACTAGACTATATAAGCTATTTTTGCCCATATGTCCCCACTTGGCATGTTCTGAGTAGCACAATAAACCTAAACAACCAAACCATCCCCCCTCCACGTTTGCGCATTTTGCAAATGAATCGTCAAATCGTTTTTAAAGAGTTACCTTTTATAAATACATATGCAACACAAAATACTTTTGAAGCATGTGGTGTAGAACTTACACGTAATAAGCTGATTATTATTTGTGTTTATAGAACACCCCAGTCTGATCCCACTCAATTTTTGATTAAATTAAATAGTCTTTTGGATCACGTGTTTAAAAAATATAATTCCAAAATCAAAGTTGTTTTGGTAGGGGACTTTAACATTAATACTCTTCAGAAAAGTAATATTAGTAGTCAATTACAAGAATTGGCATATAACTTAAAACTACATATAGATCGTCCAACTCGTAAGTCTTCCTGTATCGATCACATTCTTAGCAACATTCTTAATGCTAATGCCACAATATTGCCACTTCACCTATCCGACCACGACACAGCGCAAATGTTGAGTTTTCCCTTGAAACATCAAATACAAAATCGGACAGCATACCATTTCTACAAGAGATTACAGCTTGAATAATATCCAAAAATTTAAGGAATGTATAGGTAATGTGTCATGGTCAGAGGCTTACGCAGAAAACGACATAAATAAAGCATTCAATTGTTTTCACGAAGCATTATGCTTGTTCCATAATTTATGTTTCGCAAAAATAAAAATAAAAGTGAATGCCAACAATAAAAAGAAGCTGAACTGGATAACCAAGGGTCTAAAACAAAGCTGCAAAACCAAACGATATTTGCGTTATCAATATTATAAAAATAAAAATATAAAAAATAAAACGGAATACATTAAATATCAAAGATTTTACAAAAATGTGTCTACACATCAAAAAAAAACGCAAACATAAAATTTATAAATAACAGTGAAAACAAATGCAAAGCGGTATGGAGAGTTATAAAAAATGAAATCACAGACAGTACTGATATCCCCAGCATTGAAAATATTCAAATTGACAATACCATACTCTCAGATCCTGTAGCTATAGCAACAGCTTTCAATAACCATTATATTAATATGGCACAATCTTCGAGTAAGTGTGTAAAACCACGTAACGAGTGTTCAATGGCCCATTCGATGTTCCTTAACCCAGTATCCGAAAATGAAGTTAGAGCAGAGATCATGTCATTGAACAACACAAGTTCCGAGGGTTATGACGAGATTCATACAAAAATGTTTAAAGCATGTACTAATCAACTAATTGAAATAATAACGTATTTAATTAATGTATCATTCTCAAACTCAAACTCAAAACTCAAACTCAAAGCATTCATTTCAATTAAACCAATTACAGGCACTTTTGAATTGTCAAAGAGTCGGTCAGTTAGTCAGAAAATTGAAGCTAGTCGCCCATTCCAAAACGTAGATCTCTATGGAGAAGAATGGGCAAGAAACTCCATGGACACTCTTTTAAATCAAAATTGTTATAAAATCCTGGGTAGGTACATTGTTATTGTTCTTGTTGCTTCTATGTGTGAGAACAATGTAAAAAATAGATAACTAAAACAATTTAAAATATAAGATTAAAAATAAGCCCTGGCAGCTAAGAGATGACCAGTCTCCACTGACGGCGCCCGTTCACGAACATGACGCGTGGATCAGCACCATCTAGCTCAACCATTTTGTAGGGAACCGAATGATCCAACACACGCGCCACCATCAGCGAGACATTTGAGTGAGCATGACATACTCTCAACTGCCATACTTTTTCAAGTCAACATACCTACATCATAACATAAAACCGCTCCATGGTACTCACATTTACAAAATTGAAAAGATGCTTCTAATTTATACAAAACTATAGTTTGCAATGATTGTAATTAAAAGATTAGTAAACACTAAATCTATAGTCTATATATAGTCAATAAGTCTATAGTAATAACATAATGTCAGAAAAAAAGGAGACGCATTTCTTCCAAACAAAAAAAAATAAAAAAATTAACAAAGCCCAAGTGGCTGTGGAGCAGGACCAGCATTTAGCCAAGCATTTTTATCTACGATATAATCATTCAACCTATAATATGCTTGTCTACATAGTGTGCGTTTAATGCATGTTTTAAATTGCTTCTCATTTAGTTGAAGAATATCGAGAGGCAATTTATTATAACATTTTACACAGTACCCCATAAAAGAAGTGTGTACCTTAGATAATCTGAAACGTGGTTGATCTAATTTGTTCCTATTTCTAGTGTTAAAATTATGCCGATCACTTATCTTACTAAAGAGATGTAGATTTTTTCTAACATACATAATATCTAATAGCATTTTTCCCGAAGCACTGAAGATGTCAATAATTAAGCCCCTTTATAAAACTGGTGAAAAGTCAGACGTTAATAACTATCGCCCAATTACCTTAATACCTATTATATCGAAATTATTCGAAAAGTGCATGAATAAAAGACTAATTGAGTTCTGTAATAAATTTAATATCATACGGAAGGAACAGTTTGGTTTTCAAAAAAATAAATCAACAACGTTAGCTATCTATAATCTTATTAAAATAGTATTAACGAATATTAACAACAACTATTATACTACTGGGCTGTTCTTTGACCTTTCTAAGGCCTTTGATCTAGTCTCTCATAACTTATTACTACAAAAATTGGAGGCAATTGGAATTAGAGGCATTGCACTTCAATGGATATCTTCTTACCTAAGTAATAGACAACAACGTGTTGCCATTACAAGAATGGATAAAAATAATGATATGACATCGCATTATTCTGACATCAGATGTAACAAATATGGCGTCCCACAAGGGAGCGTATTAGGACCTATTTTATTCTTATTATACATCAATTCTATTACTAATATAGCTAATCATAAATTCATTTTATTCGCTGATGACATTTCTATTATTGTGACATCTGATAAAAAAACCAATACAATTAATGATCATGAGACTGAAATTAATAATATAATTGAGCGACTGATTGAATGGCTAAATCAAAATAACTTATCTATAAATCTTAAAAAGTCCGTCTATATACAATTCAATAAATCAAATGCAAAATATAATATTAAAATGAATATACATAGAATTCACGAAGTAACTCAGACTAAATTTCTAGGCGTAACCTTGGATCAAGACATCAATTGGAAAGCACATGTTGATACAGTTTCCAAACGAATTAACAAGTTTGTATATGCACTGAAACGGATCAGAAACATAACAAACATTAAGACAGCAATAACAACATATCATGCGTATGTTGAATCGGTGCTGCGCTATGGTTTAATTATGTGGGGTAATAGCACCGATCAAAATAGAGCGTTTGTTGCACAAAAAAAATGCATTAGGGCTATATATGGGCTTCAACCAGATGAATCCTGCAGGCCAATATTTAAAAAACTTGATTTGTTACCATTGCCGTCACTTTATATATTGGAAATTTGTATGTTTGTGTGGAGGCACAAAGAGTTGTTCACTAAAGCAACCGATCTTAATTCTCGAAGCCGTCGGGACCCCCACAGGCTCGCGTTAGATGTTTTACCTAGGCTTGCAAAATATAATAAAAGCTGCATGTTTATGTGTGTCCGGATATACAATAAGATACCAGAGAAATTTAAGATATTAAATAAAAGATTGTTCAAAAGTAAATTATATAAATGGTTATCTGCTAATAGTTTTTACAGTGTCAAGGAGTTTCTAGAGCATACAATCGGACGATGACAGTGGTTGTATGTTGTTGTTGTATGTAAATTTGCACGCTTATATTCATGAAGCAAAACATGTAGAACCTACCAGTGTATTCATATTACCATCTTGTATACCATGTTTTATGCAAATAAAATATTATTATCTTATCTTATTATCAAAAATTCGCATGCCATTTCCAACTGGAACATTATTATGCAGTAAACTACTAACAAGATTTCAATAGTAAAAATACGCGTGTATAGCCGAAACTATATGTATGTACGAAAATATATGTAAGGACTTCATCATAACCCAGCTATCATAGTGCTGTCCATTGTAGAAGATGTGTATGTTGCCGGGCACCGCCTCGCCGGTAGGTGAATAATACCATTGAGTTCTCGTTTTTCATGTGAACGTTTACAAGGTAGAAATCAGACGCGGCGATTAGGATGTCTTCTCCTCCCCAGAACGTCTCGTTAAACTGCGCGGTTATATTGTTCCTAAGATAAATTGTTGTTAGGAAGAAAGTCCTGAATATTATTAAAAAGTGCTAAATATATTCTGTCAACGTCTCTATCCATTGACACATTTGTAAGGTCGCGACTCACCGATAAGTGGTCGAAGGTCAGCCCCATTAAATTATTTATTTGGTGGGTTAACGATCTAAAATAACAACTTCCGACCCTTCTCATAGGTACCAATGAAGCGATTGAAGAGTTTTGTTGATAAGATTCACAAATCGGGTTGTGAGTGGCGGCCGGCCAACATGTGCACCATTGTGCTTAAAGACAAAGGCATTGGCTTCGACGAGGGTGAGATTTATGAGCCGTTTCCGCTGCTGTCTGTAGAAATGTATCCCATTATGAAACTTTACAATTCGGGGCAAAGTTTTTGTTGCGTCGCAAATGAAATTTAGTGGCAAACAAATTTTTCTCTTTGTTTCGGGCGCCCGGCGCAATAATCTCGATTGCCCTGCATAACCAAGCAATCAAACCAAATGTGTAACCTATTTCCTGGAAATTTTAGCTTAATGCTACAATTAATGTACCTACATGTAATAATAGGTTAGAAGGCTCTTCAAGACAATAAGCATTCTGGAAAAAAACACTTCTGTACGAAATCTAAATCGAAAACGTTCTTTTTGTTAGAATATTCAAGAATCTTTGTTTATCCTGCCTTATTACAAGTATTTGATATAAACACACCAGCCTATAACAATAGATCAGAGTGAATGTCGAACGATCACGTGATTTGAGCTTCGAAAGTTCACCAGTCTTGGCGACCGAAGACATCTTCAACTTCTCGTTGACAACGTTGTCAACCAAGACCTATCAAGGCCTAAGGATGGCCATGGTGTAATAACAATGTATAGCCTAATAGAAAAAAAGGATATCACCAGGTCAGCTTGCTCGGGGTATCAGGATCCTTTGGCAGGCTGTAGTCCCTCTTAAGGAACAGAAGCGCACGCAAGTTGGGTCTACCCCAACTTTGCAGACACTACACGTAGCACCACAGAGTTTTACTTCGCGACATAACACATCAAAGAAACACTGCAAAACGATGGCCGATGCCAAAAGCGCAATTTGTGATGCCAAAAGTCAAACATGTGTTGTGCAACAGATGCATCCACTTATCCCGACACGAACGCTCTCTACAGCGTCCAATGAACGAATCCAATAATAAGTATATCGAAAGCAGTTGATTTATTTTATGTTGAGTTAGCCGTATAGATTCGTTGAGATAACTTGTTATTTTTGAGACTGCATCTAAAGTTACAACTCTGTTATTTTTTACAGCTCTATTACTTTGCTGTGCCAAATTTATTGGGCGAAATGCTTAAAAAAATTCCAGTTCATTATATTAATAATTTAAATTTAACTATAGTATTGTTTAGTTACCATTTCTACATAGCCCCATAAAGTTATGTAGCTTTCACACCAATGATACAAGAAACATTTTAAAAATTTGGCTTTAGCTTCGACCTTTCGTAACAGAGTTGTTTTGTTAATCTTATAAATTAAAATTGCTTTATCTCTTTGATTTTGCATGTTCCTAAAAGCATACAAACTGTAATCAATGTAGCTACCAAAGTTGAAGACTGAATGAGTTATAAGAATAAAAAAGACTCCTAGTAACAGAGGTGTACATTTGTACTAGGTACCCTACATCAGTAACAGAGGTATACATTTGTACTAGTTACCCTACATCAGTAACAGAGGTGTACATTTGTACTAGGTACCCTACATCAGTAACAGAGGTGTACATTTGTACTAGGTACCCTACATCAGTAACAGAGGTGTACATTTGTACTAGGTACCCTACATCAGTAACAGAGGTGTACATTTGTACTAGGTACCCTACATCAGTAACAGAGGTGTACATTTGTACTAGGTACCCTACATCAGTAACAGAGGTGTATATTTGTACTAGGTACCCTACATCAGTAAAACTATAAATTACCTAAAACTACAAATTATAATGCTCGACACGCTATAAATTATCAATTAATGGAAGTTAACCAATACCTTTTCAAGTGATTACAGGATTTGTTTAAGGTTTATTTTTTTCTGTTTTGTAAATCCTTAGACTCATTTGTCTGCAATGAAAAGTAGAACGACCCAATCAAAGGCAGTACAGTCGTACCAACTTATCTGTGAACTGAAAGAGGACGGCACCGTCGATTCAGTGTTGCTAATTAATATAAGGTGCCCAAAATTGAGTAAGTTTTCAAGAAGGAAATTTCACATTAGACATAGGTAATCGTTTAATAAGAATTACAGTTTTTACAAATTAAAAATAATGATACCTACATAAAAATAATAAAATAAATAAAAAGAATTTGATAATTTACAGTTACGTAGGTACACTAACAGTTTAGTCTCTCAGCAATAAACAATGGCTTTATGTAAAAAGTAATCCAATGAAGTGGAAATTCAGCAGATAAAATGTTCCACGGGGGGGGGATACAACTTTCAATTAATGCGAAGTTAAGTAGGTACCTTGCAAAAGGTACCTGGATGTCTAGCATTTAGTTATGACCGTACCTAACCCCTAACACCAGATTTGACTAATTATAATTAGCAGTGGTACCTAGTGGTAGTGTAGTGTAATAAAAAAAACAAATTGCTTTACAATGATTTATTGAAAACCAGGTTTACAGTAATTGTGATCTTTAGATGAACCTGCATACACAACTTCATCCTGATCGTGAGGCCATACTCCGCTTATTTCCGTACCACTATCATCATTATCACTATCGCTTGCGATTTCAGTGTCACTTACCACTTCTACGAGGAGCGATCAAAAAGTAGTGAGAACGACATACTCCTTGGTAAGAAAAAAAATAAATACTGGCAGGCATAGCTCAGATACATATTTGTAATATTAATAAAGAAAAAAATCTTCGATTCTCTTTTGTTTTTTTCTGAATGTAGTCATTTGTTTGCTTCGTGTCGGAACGTGTTCTCGAAAATGGAGAAAAACGAAGTGCGAGCCGTTATTAAATACCTCTGTTTAAAAAAGTTAACGACGCAAGAGATTCATTGCGATTTGGAGACAACATTAGGAGAGTCTGCTCCGCCGTATTCCACTGTCGCAAGGTGGGCTTCTCAATTTCGAGTAGGGAGAACGACCACAGAAGACGAACGTCGTTGCGGCCGTCCATCGACGTCAGTCACCCAAAAAAATGTTGCGAATATTGAGAAAATTGTATTGAGCGATCGAAGAGTCCGATACTTAATTCAAGAAACGGGCATTTCATATGGAAGTATTCAATCCATATTGAAACCATCTTTGAATATGAGAAAAGTCTCCGCAAGATGGGTGCCGAGAATGTTAACCGACAGTCAGAAACAAAATCGACTTGACATGAAGATATTGTTGGACAAGTTTCAAGAAGATTCTGAAAACTTTTTGTTTCGTTTCGTAACAATGGACGAAACATGGGTCCATCATTTTGACCCCGAGATCTTCGCAATGGAAACGGCCATCATCACCGACCCCGAAGAAGTTTCGTGCCGTGGCATCGGCTGGCAAGGTTATGGCCTCAATATTTTGGGACTCAGAAGGGGTATTGTTGATTGATTACCTGGATCGTGGAACCACTATTACAGGTCAATATTATGCAGCTTTAATTCCCAAGTTGAGGAATGCCATCAAAGAGAAAAGGAGAGGGAAACTTCGAAGGGGCGTGCTGTTTCATCACGACAACGCACCCGCGCACAGGTCGACAGTTGCGATGGCTGCCATTCAGCAAGCTGGCTTCGAATTGGTTGACCACCAGATCCACTAGATCTGGCGCCTAGCGATTTTTATCTGTTCCCCAAATTGAAAGAATACTTAAGAGGAAACAGGTGCGAAGACGATAACGAGGTGATGGATGCCGTGGAGAGCTTTTTGCCGGACCAAGACAAAACTTTTTTTTTGAAAGGGATTGAAGCCTTGGAAAAGCGCTGGACTCGGCGTGTAGAGAGACTCGGAGACTATGTAGAAAAATAAATTATTATGTTATAAATAGTCATTATATTCTATCTCATTCTCACTACTTTTTGATCCCTCCTCGTATAATAAAAGGTTTATCTAAATACAAATCATGTTTTAAGTATTCTCCTTCTAACCTGCGAACGTTTTTACAATGCTGCGCCCACTCATGAACTGTAATAGCGTCAAAAGCTTCTCTAACTAGGCGGGGGATTTCAGCATTTTTGTGCTCAATATTTACATCAGCAACTTTTCATATGAGTTCAATGGGATTGAGATCACAGTGATAAGGTGGTAAATATAAGCATTTGTGTCTATTGTCTTCTAAAATTTTTTCAATCTCATATACAGGTTCAGGCTTGTTTCTCTTAATTATTTCTAAAAGCTGAGGTTTAGTCAAATTCTCTCCGTAGTCAATTTTATTTTGGGTCAACCATAGTTGCATATCTTTTTTTAAGGAATTCGTATTTGGGACTTTATTCACACAAATACGGTGATAAGGAGCATTGTCTATCACTATTATGGATGGCTCTCGTAAATTAGGAACAAGTTTTTCAATAACCCACTTTTTAAAGTTGATACTATTCATCTCGTTATGATAATCACCGCTTTTTGTGTTTGATTTAAACACAAGTAGTGCATTTGTAACAAATCCAGTATCTCCTCCCGCATGAACAATAATATATCTTTGCCCTTTCGATACAGGCTCCAATACTCCGTCTTCACCCTCTCCTTGCCAACATTTACCCGATGTATGCGTAGAGTGAATATAGGTCTCATCTAAATAAATTATGGGCCGGGGCTGGGGAGATTTATTATTTTTATCCACTGCATGCAAGTACTTAGCTCTCCAAGCTGATATTTCATTACGCTCCATAAGAACCTTCCGATTGGATTAAGATTTTTTAAAACGAAATCCCACCTTGTGAAGCAGCTTTCGCAGACTCTCTCGCTGTCCTGTGTAATTTATTTCTGTCTTTAAGACCTCTAGAAGCTTTTTAACAGTAGGGACCTCTTTTTTAGCACAATAAAATTCATGTACTTTCCTCCGTATAACTCCCATGTCAAAATCATCAACATGCACAAATCCTCTTTTACGTTTTCTCTCCTTGCCTGGTGTCCGAATTTTTTGTTTCTTCTGCTGCGTGACCTTCCTTAACTATTTTTGAAATTAGTCCTTGTCTCACACCTGAAATATAAGATAATAAAATAAATGTTAGTAGAAATTTGAAATCTGGCAGGTTAGTTTGCTCACTCACTTAGCAGGTTACCTATTAGGTGTACGTTACCGTTACGCTAACCTGCAGCAAGAATAGAAACGAATATTTCGTGGACTTAAATTATTAGTTAAGTATCGGGTAATTTATAACAAGAAAGTTGACAACACTAACCTGTCGCTGCCGAAATTCGTTTGTATATTTGATTAAATGGAATAATCGGACACCCCGCCCGAGCTTCTTCTTCAAAAAAGGTTTTAACCTTTAGAATAATGTTTCGAGCATCACTTTTAATAGCTTTCGGCATTTTCAACTTTATAAATTCAGCAATATCACGACAAAAGAACCAGAGAACCCGAATGTAGTATACACTGACAATCGAATGACATTTCAACAAGACGGCCGTTTTTCCAATTTTCGCCATTTCACAGATAAGTTGGTAGGAGTGTAAATTCACATTTTTCACTTCTTTATGTTCTAAAATACACCCATGCGAAGTAAGTAGGTTCATACAAACACTTTTACACGTCAAACATTTTTTTTTAACTAGATGAGGCCGGCGAATATGAATGAGGTATGCAAATAGATTTAAGAAATCAAGGTTAGTCTTCGTTTCTTAGGTTATTTATTACTAGCTATTTATTATTATTGCTTCTCACGGGTGCAATGTACTGACGCGGTGACATGTCAAGACATCGAGATGTATGTGCTATATCTAAGTTAAATATGAATGTATTATCCACATAAACCTTGCGGAATAAATTCTCTGAAGGATAGTGGAAACCGCATCAACATCCATTGTGTAATTTAGAAGAACTAAGCGGTCGGACTATGTTTAAGCTAGACTACCTATGAGTAACTTATAGTAATATGGCGGCAAACCCTACCATTATCGTCTTACCTACATGTGCCACGTATCCCTTACAGCCACACGGACGTGAACGGCTGGACGATCCAGCTGGGCATCACGCGGCGGCGCTCGCACGCGTACTACGGACAGAAGGTGAAGGTGAAGCGCGTGGCCCCGCACCCGCAGTACAACTCCGGCATCGCGCACGATAATGACATTGCGCTGTTTCAGGTTTGCTATTTTTTTAGATAAAGTCATTTTTCTTGTAATAATTCAATATATCTTGGGTAGGCACATAAACGGTCTAACTACAAATTGATAAAATTTACCATTTAAAATATCTACTAAAAAGTGGCCTAAGTGGATAAGTCGTGGAATAAAGGTATGCAGTAAAAGGAAAAGAGAATTACTGTGGAAATATAGGTTGGCACCGACAAAGCAAAATAAAGATAATTTTAAAAGATTTTCCTCTAGGTTCAAGACAATCACCCAACTTACTCAGAAATCGCAAAATAATAATTACATAAACCTAGCACAAAATAAGTCTAAGGCGATATGGCAAGTTATAAACAAAGGTAAAGACAGGGTACCGACTGAAAATATAATGCGAATAAATGTAAATAACAAAATACTAACAGATCCGTTTAAAATTGCCCAAGCTTTTAATAATTTTTATATTGACCGGATTCAGCCTACTGACTCGGCAAACACAGGTTGCAGATCAGCATTGACCACTGAATGTTCTTCCATGTTTATACGCCCAACAACTCCTCAAGACATACACATGTTCGTGAACGGGCGCCGTCAGTGGAGACTGGTCATCTCTTAGCTGCCAGGGCTTATTTTTAATCTTATATTTTAAATTGTTTTAGTTATCTATTTTTTACATTGTTCTCACACATAGAAGCAACAAGAACAATAACAATGTACCTACCCAGGATTTTATAACAATTTTGATTTAAAAGAGTGTCCATGGAGTTTCTTGCCCATTCTTCTCCATAGAGATCTACGTTTTGGAATGGGCGACTAGCTTCAATTTTCTGACTAACTGACCGACTCTTTGACAATTCAAAAGTGCCTGTAATTGGTTTAATTGAAATAAATGCTTTGAGTTTGAGTTTGAGTTTGATACATAATATTATTATGAACTTAAAAAATACGTCTAGTACTGGCTATGATAACATTTGTACAAAAATATTAAAATCTGTTTCTACCCTTATTGCGCCCGTAGCCATCTTGTAAATATGTGCATATCAAACGGCACATTTCCTGATCTATTGAAAGTTACAGTCATAAAGCCTATTTTTAAGAAAGACAGCACTGAGGATATGGCATGTTACCGGCCAATAGCACTAGTGCCAGTATTATCCAAAGTTTTTGAGAAGGTGGTCTATAATGCTATAAATCAATACTTTGAGAAAAATAACTTATTCACTGATAAGCAAAAAGGTTTTCGGAAAGATAAGTCCATTAATACGGCCATTTATGATTTTTTGAACATAGTTACATCTAGAGTAGATAAAAGGTTGCCAGTATTGGCTCTATACATGGACATATCAAAGGCATTTGACTGCGTAGACCATAAAATTCTGCTTCAAAAATTAAACTCATATGGCATAAGAGGTAATGTCTATAGTTTTCTCGAATCCTACCTTAAAGACAGAAAACAATTTACAATTATTAATAGAGTATGTGATAAAACTAAAAATGAAATTTATTATGAATCTAATGTTAGAAGCGTGGCGTATGGAGTACCTCAAGGGAGTGTCCTTGGACCTCCACTGTTCATTATTTATATTAACGACTTGCCTACAGCAACGAATTACCCCATGACAATGTTTGCAGATGATAGTACTGTAATTTTTGACCGTAATAATACTGATAAACTAGAATCTGACATAAAAAATAATATTAATTCCATAATTAATTGGTTAGTTTGATAATTTGAAAATTAATTTAAGTAAAACCGTAATTATGAAATTTGGACAAAGAACAAATAACAAATTGAACCTTAATATTAATTATAATGGTGTAAGTATCAATGAAATAAACATCACAAAATTTCTAGGAATACATATAGAGAATACATTGACATGGGGCGTTCAAATCGAAAAAATATGTAATAAGCTGAGCCAATTTTCATATGCATTGAACATGTTGAGGACAATTGTAGGTAAATCAACATTGCTAACCGCATATCATGGGCTTGTTGCATCATGTTTAAGATATGGCATATTTTTTTGGGGTAATGCAACTGGAAAAGAAACTGCATTTATCGCACAGAAACGATGTATCCGAGCCATCTGTAATCTACAAAAGACCGACAGCTGTAAACCTCACTTTAAAAACTTAAAAATATTAACTCTGCCGTCCATGTACATTTACGAAACTGCCCTTTTTGTCAGGCGCAACCTGTCTAAGTTTTCACAAGTAGGTAGCCTGCGCAGGGCCGGTATGCTACATTCAGTTCCAAACAAAACTGCAATGTTTCAGAAGAGCGTATTCGCAATGGCTCCAAAGGTTTATAATAAACTACCAAAGTGTATCAAATCAGCAGACAATAATAATGAATTTAAAAAGAAGTTATTTCTATTTCTGAACGAGAAGACATACTACTCTACTGAAGAATTCCTTAATGACCAAATATAATCTTTTTATGTGTAATTGTTTGTGAAGAATTGCTTGCTTGTTGCAATAGTGTGACTATATGTATAGGTTGACTGATATTCTAATTATGTAATCTAATGCTTTTATCCGACATTTCCTGCTATTTTAATATTGTAATCATGATTAATTATTGACATTATTATTATTTGTACATCATCAAGTGGTAGGACATAGAGATCATAATATACTTGACTGTAACACCTATTGTAACCTATGTTCACAAATAAGTAAATTGAATTGAATTGAATTACTTTTTAGAAAGAATAACGTTTATTTGGACACACTTCGTGAAACACAAAATACAAATAACAAAATGAAAAAGGCATTCCTGAGGTATTTCTAAGGGCCTTGGTAGACATGCTACTCTTAGTATCGGTAATATGCGATTCTACATACTACTTCATAAATACTGCATCGCGTTTTGGCGACAGTTTCAAAATAAAGTAGTCCCAAGTAGTTATTTAACCCGATAAGTGCCACGTCATTGACATGTGCCAGATGCTAGTCTGACCAACGAAAGCTGTCCAAGAAAAAAGGCGGGAATTTTAAAAAATCAAGAGCTGTCAACCCTTGCTATACACTGCTTAAACGGAGTTGATACTATTTATAATTCAAGACATTATGCAGTATTTATATCAATATTTCATATTTATCTACTTAGACCTGGAACTGGTTAAACCACCATTATGTATTCGCGCAATGATGGATAAGCAAGTTAGCGTTACAATATTTCGCCGTGAGGATGATCATTATTAGTACCAAAGTTAAGCTCTAAACGAAACTAACTTGGCATTTTTAACTTCTGCACATTGAAGTTCACAGCTCAACTTTCCTGACACAGCCTTATACAGAAAAGGTTGAATTAAACAAAAAGTTATTACTACACATTTATTTAATGGAATAGAGACTACCGATGTGATGAGGATGACACAATAAAATCGAAACAAAACATAGGGGTTATGAGTCATAGTCGAAATCGGATTCCAAAAACTCTACAACGTGTTGCTGGATGTACGACATTAAATGAAAACGAGCACAGTACTAATCCATTGAAACATTTTAAAACACGAATATTAGTAGTTAATGGAAAATTAAAAAATTGCAGTTTTCAAACAAAATAAATAGCAGAATCAACTGCATAAAAAGTAAACACGCTTTATCTACGAAAAGTCACTGGCCAACGGTGCGGTGCGGGGTGCGGGGCGCGGCGGCGGCAATGTTTACCTATTATTACGGACTCAGATCTACATCATGTTGAAAAATAAGAATATGAAAAATAAATTCCTGTGGCTAAAGTATTCATTGGATTTGATTGATTTTTTGTATACGGGCAAAGAACATGATTCTCTTTACGTGGTTTAAAGGAATGTCAATCCTCCTGCTCCACGTGGTATACCTGATAATATTGAATCATTGCTTTCTTCGCTGCTACTGCTACTGTCCCCAACATGTATTATGAATCGTTCAAGTTCGTTTTCAACAATACGGTCCCTTAATTTGTACTGATGCTCAACATCTAGTACATGATCTGTATACTTCTTCTAGTCATCAGCAGTTATGGATAGAAAATATTATTTTATTAAATTTTGCATTTCAGACCCTGGTATTCCTATAGTTTTGCTTGCTACTTTTCTCTTCGCCTGACTCCATACAAGCTCAATTGCATTGAGGTCGCAATGATAAGATAAGATAATATTTATTTGCTTAAAGATGTGTCATACATACAAGAAAATGCATGCAAGATGGTAACAACATTATTAGGTACAGGCATGTTTGTCACATGATGTGACGTGCAAATGTCAAAAAATATCATTAATTAAAACATTCTCTTGAAATAACAATAAATTAAGTAATTAAAGAATAATAATATTAAATTTAGAGCCTCGACCAACACCTAAGGAGGCTCTCGTTAGGGTGCTGGATTAAGGTCTTGATTCAGAAAGCGGTACTTCTGGACACGGCTCGCATTGTTAGAAGGTTCCTCTCTCTGGAGCCCTGACCGCCGGTAGCTTGGACCCTGTTCCCGATACCGGTGGACTACTATTTTTTTATATTTTTAAATGTTTTTATACTTTTTATATTCTAATATTTAAAAATATAATTTATATGTATTTAATGAAATAAAGATAAATTTAAAATAACAAAAATGAAACAGAACATTAACACAAAAATAAGTTATTAAGACAATACAATACAATAATCATGTCAGTTAATGTTATAGTATGCTTTATTTACTAAATATGTCTCAAGTTTTCTTTTCAAGTGTACATTATTAAGCTCCTTCCAACTTTTAGGCAACTTATTGTAAACAACTGGAGCCATATGAAACACACTTTTGCGCATAAGTGCAGTCCTACAGAGAGGTACACATAGTTGAGTTTGGTCACGCCTGTTCCTGGGAAATTGATATGCTGTGCGCAGAAATAATTTAGGATTGTTCCTGACAAACATAACGCTTTAAAGTATATATATGGATGGCAATGTTAAAATTTTATGCATAATAAAATAGGGTTTGCAGCTGTCCGTGGTTTTCAAATGAAACATTGCTCTAAGGCATCTCTTCTGCGCCATAAATGCTACTTTTCTATTAGCCGAGTTGCCCCAAAAGATAACACCATATCTGAGCACTGATTCAGCAAGACCTTAGGAAGCTGTTAATAACGCCTCCCTATTGACATTTCGTGACAGCAAGTACAATGCATAGGCACTACTACTAATTCTTTTACTCAGAGAATCTATGTGATCTTTCCAATTTAAATGGCGGTCAATAATTAGTCCCAGAAACTTAGTTGTATTAACCGTGTCAATTTTTATATTATTATATATTACGTCAAGATTAGAATATTAGATAAGCTATGTAAAAGTAAGAAAATTATTCTTTGTGGGGATTTCAATATAGATATTTCAAACAATTCAAAAATATGTACTGAATTTGTAGAACTACTGTTAACTTTTAATATAACCCTTCAGTTTAATCAGGTAACACGAAGCGCCAGTAACACTTGTATTGACAACGTAACTCATAACATTAAGGGATGCAAAGGTGTAATTAGAGATTTTGCGCTCTCAGACCACACTGCACAAATTATGAAGTGTCCGGTAAAAAAGTGTAGTCCAATTGAATATTGGTATGTATATAAACGTAGTTTCACTAAAGAAAATAGATGTATATTTGCTAAATATTTAAGTCAAACCTCGTATCATACTGTATATGAGTCTACAAACCCTAACAGTGCTTACAATTCATTCCATGATATATTCAGCTTGATATATGACTTATGCTTTCCTATTAAAAAAATTCGCGTTAGTAATATTTCAAGACCTAAATGGTTATCAAAAGGTATAAGAATGTGTAGTAAGCGTAAACGCGAACTTCTCTGGAATTATAGGAAAAACTCAAACAACGTCAATAAAATGAAGTTTAAAGCTTACGCCACAAAATACAAAAAAAATCATCTCTCTGACAAAAATCTCCCAGAACAATTATTTTATTAATACGGCTGTTAATAAATCCAAAGCAACATGGAAAGTAATTAATGACGCCAAATATAATTATCCTAAGGAGGGCATTGATAAACTAATAATCAATGACGAGGTACTTACTGATCCTAAGACTATTGCAAATACCTTTAATGACTATTATGCTGACATTGTTAAAAATACTAATAAAAATCTTTTTCCTGGCTCAACACGATCGTATTCCACTAACTTGACATTTAACACTAAATCAATATTCATGCCCCCGACAATTCCTCCAGACATTCTTAAAATTATAGCTTCTCTGCGGAATACAAATAGCGCAGGTTATGACGGTATTACTACAAAGATCGTTAAGGATGTAGCAACTTTAATTGCTGCTCCCTTAAGTTATATTATCAACCTGGGCATAGAACACGGTATTTTTCCAGAGAAGTTAAAACTGTCAGTAGTAAAACCAGTACATAAAAAAGATGACAAATTTTCCATGAATAACTACAGGCCAATTGCTTTAATAACCATTTTCTCTAAAATATTTGAAAAAACCATATATAATTGCCTCTACCCATTTTTCGAAAGTAATAACATATTTACCCCATGTCAATATGGTTTTAGGAAAAATAAATCGGTTAATATAGCTATATATAACTTTTTACACAAAGTCCTTCTAAATATGGACACTAGGTCCCCAGCCATAGCGCTGTACATGGACATGTCAAAAGCATTTGACCGAGTCAGTCATAAAATACTCTTGAATAAATTGTATGCATTTGGCGTAAGAGGTAACGTATACAGATTAATAGAATCATATCTCAGTGACAGAAAACAGGTGGTAGAATTAAAAAGAGTCTCTTTAACTACCAGAACTGAAGAAACCGTTGTGTCTAAGGTTAGAAATATCCTCTCTGGTGTCCCTCAGGGCAGTATTCTAGGCCCACCACTTTTTCTAATTTATATAAATGACATGTCGACAGTTACAATGCACCATATGACCTTATTTGCTGACGATAGTACTATATTGTTTACAGGTAACGACAGATCTGATTTAAAACTTGACCTAAATAGCACCCTAACTACAATCATAAAATGGCTTGATGAAAATGACTTAAAAATAAACTTAGACAAAACAAAAATAATGGATTTTAAGCAGCGAGTTCAACCTGATGCCAATTTAAATATATGTTACTCTCAAACCAGCATAGAAGAAATCGATGTAACCAAATTTCTGGGTCTCTATATTGATAGCAAAGTAAATTGGAAGTCACATATTGAGCAAGTTTGCAAAAGACTCAGTCAGGGCTCTTATGCCCTTTATAGATTAAGGAACACTGTCAGTCAGTCTGCACTTCTAACTGCATATCATGGATATGTTGCTCCAATCATACGCTATGGCATCATATTCTGGGGCAACTCTGTAGAAAAAGAGCGTGCTTTTAGAGCCCAAAAACGGTGTATCAGATCGATGTGCAATATACACAAAGTAGATTCATGCCGGCCACATTTCACAAATTTAAAAATATTTACTCTCCCTTGTGTTTACATATATGAAACCGTAATGTTCATAAAATCAAATCCAAACTTGTTTGAATTTTGCACTAGGGCCAGACACAAAGACAAGCTGCGCATCGCAGCCAGTAAAACAAAGCTTTTGCACCAAAGCATTTTTTGTATGGGCCCACGTATCTTTAATAATCTTCCACCTTTTCTCAGAACTATGAGCGATATAAATACCTTCAAAAAAAAAATTACACGAATTATTGATAAGTAAATGTTATTACTCTATAAGAGAATTTCTAGATGACAGTACATTGAAGCGAATCCATTGAATGAATAATTTGTAATTTGACATAAATATTTAACTATTTCATTAATTTAATTATAATATATTCCATGACAATTAGATGTATTATATTTTAACTGCATATTTACCGAACTTGTGTCATGAATTTTGTATGCCTTAATGGCGGGACATAGCAGACTTACCTGTAGTTAGCACAACATCTTATGAACCTATGATCCACAATAAAATTGTTTGAATTTGAATTTGAATTTAGAAAATGTCAATAAACTCTGGCTAACATGTATAATTACTGTCTTAATTAAATTAATTTTTAAATTATTATTGTCTAACCATTGTATAGTATTGATCAATGTATTATTAATGTCACATTTATATAGGTCTTTATTATTACAGGCTATAGTTATCGTACTATCGTCCGCGAAAAGTGTTACAGGATGGTCAGTTGACTTTGGAAAGTCATTTATGTAAAGAGTAAAAAGTGGGGGTCCTAAAATACTTCCTTGCGGAACTCCGTAGGTAATGGTCCGTTCCTCTGATAGAATGTTTTCTTCATGTTTGGTTTTAGTGTTTAGTCTACTTATTTCGGTTATTTGTTTTCTGTCGTGCAAATATGATTTTATAAGTTCAAGAACATTTCCTCTAACACCGTACCGTACGCATCAAGTTTTTTTTAATAAAATATCATGTTGGACATAATAAAATGCCTGCGTCATGTCACAAAATATAGCACAGACTGGAGTATTTTTATCCATATTAGACATAATCGAGTGCAAAAAGTCATAAACTGCCATATTTATTGATTTCCCATTTCTAAATCCTTGTTGTTCTGCGTCTGGAAAAATACCTTCACATAACACAAATTTATAATATGACTGAGTGGGTGACTTATTTCATCAGCTACTGTTTTTAGTATTTTTGTACTGATCCCGTCATAACCCACACTATTTGTAATGTTTAACGCTAGAATGATTTTCGATATGTCATTCGGAAAACTTGGAGCGATAAACATTGAATCCTTTCTGTTCAAAATATATTGTGTTACTCTATGGCAGGGGTTCCCAAACTTATTTGGTCTACTGCCCACTCTGAGAATAAATTATTTTTTAGCGCCCCCATTTTTTCACCTACTTAAAAACCACTATACCTAGATGAAATTACAAATCGCCCCCTAAGCCCCCATTTTTTTTCTGGGTCTCTTACTGCTCTGTGTCCTTGTCACGATTTTTTAACTTTATAGTTCTGATGTACATATGTGTCATCAAGGTAAACAATATGTTTACCTTCTAGCCTCTTCTGATTTATTGTCCTCGAGAATCTGTGTCTCTATGCCGCAATATCATATTTTTCTGTAAGTAAAGCCCGTTCATTTTTATTGTTATGAAACTCAAACCCGTTTTTGTGTAAAATTTTTCTAAGGGTTTCACGGCATCCCGTTAATTCAATTTCTTCCTTCAGCTCATTTTGCAGGCTTCTCAGTGTTGGGACTTGTTTTTTCACTACATAAAATTCGTTTATTTTGTTTCTTATAGCCGTAATATCAAAATTATCCAAATTGGAAACTGACAATTTTGACAGTCCTAAAATATTGCCATACTAAAACTTTTGAAAATAATTCGTGGTCAGCTTTCGTTGGCCAAACTATAGTGAAAGTTTAACCTTCAAATGTTTCTGTCCGGCAGTGTACCTACCTATATATTGTGCTAATACAGTTTCGTTATCAAGTTTTTTTTTTCAATGTAAAGAACTATGAACGTAATTTTTACGCAATCTATCCGGCTTTTAACGTAAATGTCCTATACAGCTGGCAGTCCGAGTCCGCTACCACGAGCAGGTGTCACCAGTGTGCCTACCTCCCGCCAGCCGCGTGCTGAAGCCTGGCACACTGTGCACTGTTATCGGCTGGGGCAAGCGGGACGATAAAGAATGTAAGTCAATTTGTTTGCTCATTAATCATCTGGTATACAAAAAATTTACTTATACAAACATTTTTTACGTTTTTATAACCAATTTAGAACTTATAAGCAGTGGCGGTACCTTCATAGAAGCCAAAAAGCCGGGCTTGCCCTAATAAAATCATAATTTACAACAACAAACGTAAGCATAACTATAAAAAATATATTAAAAAAAACCAAGCTAATGAACTCGGACATTACATTCATGTCATAGGAATAATAAAATTTCGAATTCCGCGTAATCTGCTGCGCGCACTAGGCTAGATGGCAACATCTACGCGCTCATTGAACTCAATCATTCATAGGTAATATTAAGAATAAAATTTAAATTCCACGCTCTGTTACCAAACCTACACAATACTACACGCCAATGTCGCTCTTAACGCTATACAATGCGAAAAAATGCGCCTTCTCGCTCACACTCGTCGGGACTTTGAAGGGGGCTTTTGTATCTTTGTCTAGCAGTTTTCGCCTACAAATTGCTATAGAAACGTTTACATTTGTTGACTTTTTTTTTTTAATCGTCGGCTTGCCCTAATTTTCACCCTTAGGCACGCCACTGCTTATAAGTAGGTATTCTTGAATTAATTTACATAGTGTTTCTTATATACTGTATGTTGTCATATCTGTGCTGAATAAAATGGTCTTAGTTTGTAGTCCGTTTCTGTACTTATTAAAATAAAATAAACTGTGGTTGGAGTGCGGCCTTAGCATCAATCTATTTTGTAAACAAAATTTGTAGTAGGTAAATCTGTTTGTTTTTCGAAAACTTGGTACCTACCTATAGTAGGTACCCGGGCATACCTAAATCGGTATGGCACAGAAAGTTTTAGGAAGGGACTGACACAGAGGTTTCAATAAGTGAGACAAAGCTCTTCAAAACTGAGGTTTTTCTAAAACTCGACGTGCCATTATGAACGACCGTGTACAGTAGGTATGTAGGTAGGTATACGTAATCATCTTTATTGCTTGCCTACAGTATCAGAATACGAGCCCGCAGTGAATGAGGTGGAGGTCCCAGTTCTCAACCGGGACCTGTGCAACCAGTGGCTGGAGCACAGAGATCTTAACGTGACGGAAGGCATGATCTGTGCCGGCTACCCGGAAGGCGGAAAGGATGCCTGTCAGGTACGTTTGAATCACATAACAGATAAATTGAATAGCAATTACTAATTACGGAAAAATATTTCCTTCTAAAAGACTTTACAATTTCGTCGATGTAAAAATGAATTCTAATCTTAGTCCTTAATATCATGTAATAAGCTGACACACATCAAAAAGATGACACCAATGTTAGCGGGCCATATGTTATTGCATTATAATACTTCTGCATCACTTTCGTCAATTTTGTATGGGGTTCAGAGCATGCCTGTTTTGTATTAAAATGCGTTACGTTGTTGCCCGATACGGCTGCAATGTGCGCTTAGCTTAAATCAGAAAACCTACTTCGTACTAGAAGCCTTGAAAGATCATCATGAGGACGTCCCAGTAATTCAAGAAACGTGCCGTGAAAATATAAGAGTATTTATTTGATTGAACACAATATTACATTAAGGGCTGATTTTTCAATCGTCATATAACTTTTACCTGAGGAATAAATATGGCGGTTTGACATGTTTTCTATACAAAAGCTGTCAAACCGCCATATTTATTCCTCAGGTAAAAGTTATCTGACGATTCGATTGAAAAATCAGCCCTAAGTTTATTATTGTGAATCAAATCCTATATTATCGACGGACGAACAATTCTGGATTATGCGACTGATTGTTAAAGTTACAGGTACTTGGATATAATAAAATAACATCACGCCTTGTTTCCCCGAAGGGTTAGGCAGAGGTATATCTATAGTACACCCACATTTCGCCAGTTAGGTATGTTTAAACATAATTAGCGAAATGTGGGTGTACTATAGGCATGGGACTTAAGTCTCATGTAATAGGGGGCGAGTCTATTGCCATCTACTAGGCACAAATCCAGATTCCGGACTGCTACTGAGAAATTCTAGATAGAAAAACCCAATAACACTTTGCCCGACCTGGGAATCGAACGACATGCTCAGCAGTAGCGCTTGCGACCACTAGACCAACGAGGCAGTACTTGGATATTTTTAGACATACTATTTATTATCAAGCTATAATCTAGTTAAAGATATTTAATAAAGTAAGCAAGATGAACTTCAACGCGAAACTGGCCAAACGAGACGATGATGAGTTGCGAGTGGGGCAGTTTGGAGTTGGGCGTCGGAACTGCCGCGCTCACATACTGGCAAACGAGACGATGATGAGTTGCGAGTGGGGCAGTTAGGAGTTGGGCGTCGGAACCGCCGAGATCACCTACTGGCAAACGAGACGATGATGAGTTGCGAGTGGGGCAGTTTGGAGTTGGGCGTCGGAACTGCCGCGCTCACATACTGGCAAACGAGACGATGATGAGTTGCGAGTGGGGCAGTTAGGAGTTGGGCGTCGGAACCGCCGAGATCACCTACTGGCAAACGAGACGATGATGAGTTGCGAGTGGGGCAGTTAGGAGTTGGGCGCCGGAACCGCCGAGATCACCTACTGGCAAACGAGACGATGATGAGTTGCGAGTGGGGCAGTTAGGAGTTGGGCGTCGGAACCGCCGAGATCACCTACTGGCAAACGAGACGATGATGAGTTGCGAGTGGGGCAGTTAGGAGTTGGGCGTCGGAACCGCCGAGATCACCTACTGGCAAACGAGACGATGATGAGTTGCGAGTGGGGCAGTTAGGAGTTGGGCGTCGGAACCGCCGAGATCACCTACTGGCAAACGAGACGATGATGAGTTGCGAGTGGGGCAGTTTGGAGTTGGGCGTCGGAACCGCCGCGCTCACATACTGGCTAGTTTTATGGAGCAGGTAGGCCTCTTTATGATGATCTCCTTCTTCAGAAAGCGTGAGCACGGAAAGTGGACCTGATGGTGCAATTAAAAGTGAGTTTGACTAATGACTTCATTATGTCGACAAAGAAGTATATATTCAATTATGTTTCTGTGATCAATGCGGTGAAAACCGGAAGTGATCACCGCATGGTAAGAGGGACATTGAACCTGAATATCAATCTAGAAAGATCTCGACTGATGAAGTCTTCGCTTCGTCCAGCACCGACCCAAATCCCAAACCCCGAGAGCTTTCAAATCGAACTTCAGAATCGTTTCGAGTCCCAAGGGAGCTCTGTGGGCGATTATAACGATGGGTTCGTGAAAAATGTCCATACGGTCGGGTTTAAGATCTTCAAGACCCGCCGTACAAATATAAACAAGAAGCTCTCTGATCCTACTTTACAGCTCATGGAGGAAAGGTGCAAAATGATTCTGCAGTCTTCAGACGATGCACGCTACTACCAGCAGCTGAATAGACGGATCTCTAAGTCCTTAAGAAGCGACTTTTGCCGCTTTATCGTGCTGAATGAATTTGATATCCGTGTTACATATTGGGACTTGGTGCCTTATTAAATAAATATAATAATAATAAAATAATAAACTGGCAACTTGCCATCAAATACAAACTTGTGGACTCTGAGGTACCGTATTACAAGTATGTGCCCGACCCAGTTCTCGAAAATGACCATGTCACGTTGTACTGGGATCGGTCTATCATTACTGACAGGACTATTGTCGCCAATAAGCCTGATATAGTGGTGATAGATCGATTAGCGCGCCGCGCAATGATAATCGATGTTACCATCCCACATAACGAGAACCTCGTGAAAGCTGAGAAAGAGAAACAAATAAAATATCTCAACTTAGCACACGAGGTTGTTGATATGTGGAAAGTGAGCTCGGCTGTCATTGTGCCGATTGTCGTAACGCCCAATGGCCTGATAGCCGAAAGCCTCGACCAACATCTCTAGAGGCTCTCGTTAGGCGGTTGGATCAAGAGCCTGATTCAGAAGGCAGTAAGTACTCCTTGACACGGCTCGTATTGTGAGGAGGTTCCTGTCTCTGCAGCCCTAACCACCGGTAGCTTGGACCCTGCTCCCGATGCCGGTGGAACTCTAATTTTTATATTTTTAAATGTTTTTTTTTATATCTTTTTATTTTAAGAAATATTTAAAAATGTAAATAAATAAGAATGAAAAATCAATAAAATAATAATAATAGTAACCCCACCGCCGTATCTCTACGTTGACGTCGTGGTGGCGCTTGCGTGCTCCGAACTCTAGGTCGCCGGAACAAGCCTAGGATAAGGAGCCAGACCAAGAGAGATACAGAAACCCGCAGGGCAGGATGTGGTGAGCTGTTGGGCAGTAGCGACTCCTCGAACCCTATCTCCGGGGAGAAGTCGTTCCTCATCTCTAGCTTCCCTATACTGACCGGCTGGAGTGAACACTGACGAGGAACAGCGCTCCCATCTCATTTTTGTCTTTATTGGCCGACTTGAGTGTAGATTCGCAAGAGCAAACGTGCTCGGAGGCTCGTAACATGTATCTGCCAGTGAAAGTCCCGTCAAAATTGGTTCAGCCGTTTCGGAGATTAGCCGGAACAAACAGACAAAAATTTTAAAAATCGCTTTTTTGTTATAAGTAGTGTTAAAAAGTTGTTATTTTGAAATTAAAAATATACACTTCAATTTTATTTATTTGAACAGATTAGTGATAGTAATTATTTTGAAAATAATATAATTTATGCAAATATTTTGGACCTATAGATAGGCTACCCAGAAGCGTAACCTATCTAATATCATAAAATTGTTGATCACCCAAACCATTACTTAACACATCGTTAAAGCGGGATACAAATTAAATTGAAACGAGTCAGCACTTTCAGGCCATGACAATGAGTAAGATGGGTAGGGGCGACCCAACGTGTGGACAAAGCCTAACGCTGCTGACGTGGCGAGCCTATGGGCTTGCTAACAGGGTGCGTTCAATATCTCGCTTATTCCATACCTACACTAGAATGGGGAGAGGTCATATTACCGAATTTCATTTAGAGTTTAGTACTTTTAGGTGGGTTTATAAAACACACATAACATAACATATCATCACGACTGTAAGCCCTGAAGAGTTAGGCAGAGGTGTACCTATGCAGCTATGGTACACGCACATATAGTAGTCAAACCCTGTTTAATTAGGCACAAAACTTACTAAACGACTTTTTCGTGGACTTTTCAAAGTGTGTGGCTACACTATGTAGCACTATTTTGTTAGGTAGGATACCTACATATATTCTATTCATATTTACACAAGCCTAGAATTGATTCTCTCTAATAACAGGGTCACTAGTTTGGCAATAGATACTTTAAAAGAGAGCGAAACTCTAATCGTAGCTTCCTTTTAAGTGTAAATATTTGAGTCAATCATCGTGATTGATGTGATGACGAAAACAAGTAAATTTCCCCAATGTAATCTGTCGATTTCTTGTGACAACAAAGATACTTTTTCCTTATTACATTTCATGTAAAAAGCATCGTTCTATCTACAAGAAACATACCTATTTAACGAAGTTTCAATATTGATGATAGTAAATTTTGACACATGGTAACTAAGTAGTAATTAACTATAACAAATTGGCTACGAGACATAAATTACGTTCAATATTTTTGAGGCTTAAACCTTAACAGGTAAAAAAGTACGGAGCCTTTTTATAATCATCTATTTCCCATTCTTATCATAATTAAACAAAGTTCTTTTTATTTTTAATATACTTACGAGTATTTTTCAATCGAAACTCGCGTCATCGAACTGGTCGACACATCTAACTTTACACTCTCGACTTGATCTCTCTTTCAATCGTCTTTGCAATTTCTTCCTTCCTATATTTGCAGGGCGACTCGGGCGGGCCCCTGCTGTGCAAGGACCCGGACGACCCCATGCGCTGGTACGTGGGCGGCATCGTGTCGTGGGGCATCAAGTGCGCGCACCCACGCCTGCCCGGCGTGTACGCCTACGTGCCCAAGTTCATTCCCTGGATACATCAGCAGATCACGCAGTACAATGACGACGATGCCAAGTCAGAAGACATTTAAGGACAAATGATACTAATGACATCACTTTGAAATAGAAAAAATCCAGATATTCAAGGGTCTCTCTCCCAGAAAATCATTAGCTACATTATACAACCTATCATATTTTAAATGTTAACATATGCTACATTTTTTAAATGTTATACATATGTGAGAATAGGTATTTTAAAGATAAACTGCGTTTATAGGTTTATATTTGGGTTTATCTAAGTATAGTAGTGAACATCAGGCACACGAAAAGTTTATAATGTAAGTTATTGTTCTCAAGTGGTGTCAAAATTAACTTGACAATACACGACTCTGTACGTTTTGCAGAGAACTAGGATTATGACAATAAATATATTAATAATGACAATAATAAAACAATTATATTAATATACAATCGTAAAATATAGTAGGTAAGTCAATTTTTCAAGAAAATCTAAATATATACAATAAATATATACAAGAAAGTTCCGACGCATAAATTATAATAATGTCTTGGGAGTTGACTTAAATATTGCTTTCGACTATGACAATAATATGGCTAAATATTTTCACATATCACTCGTATATCGCGTGATGTAAATTATTTGAAGCTGTGATAGTAAACCATTTATTACGAAGCGAAGAAGGTCGATATTGTATTAGAGGTTCCCCGTGACTTGAAAGTTGACTTTACATTATGACTGGGCGCACCTCGCGTGCCTCGATACTTTTTCTCGGGGTAGTCAGTCATTATCGGTGACATAGATATTTAATTAATATTATACATATGAAAAATGGTTTTAAATAATGTGAATTTTATATGCAAACTGCTTTTGTAAGTAATGTAGTATTCTCAAAGCTTTAGCAGACTTTTAGGATGATTATTTTTAATATTGTATCTACTCCTTAGTTTTTATTATTTATATTCTGTGTTAGTAATTAATGGAAGAAATTCTTATTTGTCACACGTGATCATGAGTCCATCGAATCTGGTAGGCTGGTAGGTCACAGTGACAAATAAAGCGAACATCTATAGAAATAAAGTGTATGTTTGTTTGATGTTTGGTGTTAGTAGTCTAGGGGAAAGTGCTTTTATAGAATAAAATGAAATCCCATTCACATGGATGCAGGTTAAAAAAATATAGATAACAATGTTTAATAAGAAAAATAGGTGTTAATCTATGCTGTTCTAAAGTTCTTCCTCAACGACAATAAATTGTAAAATATAGGGTTTATATGCGATAAAATCGTGACAGAACAAGAATATTAAAAATGAAATTCATTCAAAAATATAATTGAGATGTATGTAGATGGCTAAATACTTACGCTTGTTTTGTGACAAAGTCCGAAGTCAAAAAATAATGTGTTTCATCTATGTAAGATCTAGAAATGCTATTTGACAATAATAATTTTTGACAATATATTTACTAACAGACGTAGTATATATAGGCTTCGTTAGTATACAAGTTGGAGAATTCTGTTTCAGTATTGTTTCTAAATATAGGTACCTAGTGTGTCATTTTTTAAAACCTTGAAATTAAAAGAACTTGTAACTAAATTAGAGAAATAGCTTTAATAGATTTTAAGACATCATAGTATTAGATATAGATGTAGGAGTGGTAAATATTTTTTAAATTTAGGAGAAAAATATACTTAGTTCCTTTTATATGGGTAATGTTTTGATTTTTCGTCTGGTCTCTAGATGTTCTGCGATTCAAAGGGGTCTTTACAAAGACGTGGTTATAGCACAAAGCTATGCTCAAAATAACGTAGGTATATTTATATACGTATAGAATGAAGTAAACAGTTTAGCGATGTGGACATGCATTTCTCCTAGCTTATTTGGCTGGTTTACATGGTGGCGGTGAAAGTATTCAACTTTAAAGGCACATACAATTAAATACTTATCACTATTAACATTAATAGTAAAACTGCAGAGTTCAGCGTTATTCTAAATATTTGCATAAAATAGTCGATGGGCTACACAAGGCTCAACTGTCGGCCTAAACAAAAATGGCAAGTGCTGTCGGCACAGACTAGGTAGTACTGCTGTCAGCAACTGTCAGAGTTCACGTCCACATCGCACTCAATATATTATATTCTACATTTACATGGAAATATGGTTGTTGACTTCTTATGAGTCTCCTTCTCAACTCGAGCTTTCTACTAGTGTTACGAGAGTAAAAATTATATAAAATTATTACTTACATATATCAAATATCTAAATTATCAGTTTTGTTATTATCAGTTTTGTTATTATCATGATAAAAGGAGTTAAGTTCAAATATAATTTAATAAAAATGCCATCAATCATCAATATTCATCTTTTTCTATGTAGTGACTGAATTAAAGTAACTTGAAACCGAGAACAGAATGAAGAGCGAACCATCCATCGAAACTGCAAACGTGTCCAACATTAAACAATGATCGAGTTGCTTCAACTGTTCCCGTGTTCATAAGACCTAGATGTAATGTATACTTCGTAAGTTAGGTTAGGAATAATAAAATAAATTGGTATCTTAGAGCCATGCTTTAGTGTTCTGTGACATCTTATGATACTTGTGATCTCTGCATTTATGGTACTCAGTACATTTGCTAAGTTTATTTTCTACTCGCCTTTATGATTGCATTTTCTATTAATATTGTTTAAATTTTGAACACAAATTATTTTGTCTTGTATTTATACAGGGTGTCCGGTAAAGAATGGATAACCTTGAAATCGCATATAACAGACCTTATGGCTGTTCTAAAAAAAATATATCCCAAGTAAAAACTATGATTTTTTTGAAAAAGAATACTAACTTTTTTTACATGTTTCATCACCACAACCACAAATGAATGAATTCCATCGGTTATCTGTTGTTATAATATTGTACGTTGACTATGCCGCCGACAGAGAGGCAATAAATAATGTGACTAGAAATTACACAGAATTTTTTTCTAAAAAAATTATATCTTAGGTACTTACTACTAGGGATATACATTTTTTTTTGTATTTTTTTTAGAACGGCCATAGGGTCTATTATATGCTATCGCAAGGTTATCCATTAATTACCGGACACCTGTATATAGGTATCTATGTAATTTGGGTGAACCGGGAGGACGACATGGTAGCGTAGAAGTACGAAGGCTGATAAGGAACAAAGTAAAATTATTTTAAGAACGAAAATCACTTACTGATTCAACAACCGAGTAACAAAGTGTTATGCGAATATGTTTTCGATACCTTATTACAAACACACAACACATTTTCAAAATGGTAACATCATATTGATTCTTAACCTCTAATAATTGGGATTGAGCGGCTCTATATTAAATATTGTTTCAACAGGCGAGCACTGTTCATTTGTATTAGTCTGTCCAAGTTACTTCTGTAGTAGCGAAGCTTAATTTATAGAGGTGTCTCAAACGAAACTAAGTTCGTTAAAGAATTATAAATAAACATAAAAATGCATTGGTATTTGGCTTTATATAGAACATGTGTGGAATATGCATGTTCAGCTCTTAATGTTTATATGAACGTAGTTTTACATGTTTAAATGTACATGTATCGCATATATTGTATACTGTTGTAGATTATAATTGCTGTTGGAAAATAAAATCTATGGTAGACTAAATGTGTCGTGTTCAAAGCATATCTTCTCCGAGTCAGCAGGTTTGACTCCAGCCCATAGTTATAGGTAATAACATTATTAGATACATACGTATTTGTAAAGAAATAGCTAGTGACTATCGTAATTAGCGACAATAAATATTTTGATAATGACAAATATATATATTATAATTATAAATTTCTACTGGTGGTTACATAGTGGTTAAGTTTTCATAGAAATAATAACGGAATGTGTTAACAGCGTTCATCGCGCGCGGGTTAGCAACGTCGCATTTCTAGATGTTATTCGTGATTATTTTATTTTATTTAAATATAAGGACTATTTTTATCAGTCAAATACTTACATCGTTTGTATTTATAAGTATGTATGCTATTTTTTGACAATTGTTTTGGTATTTACTCTTAGCAAATAGTTGACAATATGTCATTATCTCAGAGTAAACCAAAATAACTGTCAAAAAATAGCATAATATACTTATATATTATATAAGTACTTATAAATAAAGTATTTGACAGAGAAAACTAGACCTTTGATTTAAATTTAATAAAAATAAACACGAAAAACCTCTAGAAATGCGACGTTGCCACCCCGCAGGTGATGAATGCTGTTAAATATAATAAAATTGTGAAATATCGTTTTTAACCGATGCAAAAAAACATATGTCGAATAAGGTGATGACCTAACCACTAAATATCCTGAACAACTTTATATCGACCTCGGGACTTGAATTACATCGCTTTAGTTTATTTATTTTGTAACCAGTTTCCTTACTCCTACATGATGTTCATCGAAGCCACGCATTTCAGGCTAAAATAACGGTTGTGTGTTAAATGTTTAGTGTGTTCACGTCACTAGTGTGACGTCACTGTCTAGTGCTCGCATCGGTGTACACTGGCCCCTATTGAATGTTGATCGTTGTAGAAAAATATTTATTAGATAATAATGAGTGTTTCTTTACTAACTAATATGTATTGTATACTAGCTGGTCACTTGTTACTTTATAGTAACTAATGTTAGCACACTGTCATTGAAATAAGATTTAAAGTATACTTACATAATAATTAGGGTACTCACCATACTCAGAAATATCTAGAAAGTTTTAAACTACGTAGTTAAACATTTACTTTCAGAATCTATCTGGGCTGGTCCTAAATTGTTATCATTTTAAAATATATATAAGTATGGTATAGGAGCTTATTTCTATGACAGTGTAATAACATAATTTTATTTGAGACTCATTTCTACTCCGTTGGCATCTTTAGGTATTCTTATACTTACATAAGTATGTCGAACGACAGCTTAGATTATTGTCAATTTCTTGCCAACGAGTACTTATTGTATGCGCAAAAATATCGAATAATCTCAATTACCTACATACATAATGTACTTTGTATGTTAATTTGTTCATGTTAAAGTATCTCTTACAATAATGCTCAGATGCTCCATACAACAGGACAGACCAGCCGTGACGCATGGGAACTACACCAACAACATAATCATTGGAGCAATACTAAATAGCAATCGATTCAAGTAAAGTTCCATTGTGGAAGGTGTGGGAAACAGTACTTCGACGGAAGTGAACTCCGTAGCCTAGTTTGTTGGTTTATTGAACTTTTGTATTTTTCCAACATCTAGACTTATGAACCCATCTTCGTAGTATAGATGTTACGGCTAAAACCCGAAGTGCGGCTACAACTAGTTTTAGCCGGCTACAACTAGGTGTGTTGTGTAGTCACAGTACTAACCTAACCTAACCTACCTTTCAGCCCACACCTAGTTGTAGCCGGCTAAAACTAGTTGTAGCCGCACTTCGGGTTTTAGCCGTAACATAGATATTTCTCATTAAGAAATTAGATTACAGTAATAATCGGGACTACCTATATTTTGTCAAATTTGAGTGAAAAATAATTAGATAAAGAAATAGTAGGTAAAATCTTAACGTTTAAACACTTGTTAAAATTGACACTGCTTCTTTGTTTTTTGGCGTCAAACACTCGCTGAATGCGATGCAATAAATAAGCCCACTATAACACCTACCAATGTTTGTCTCCGCATCACCCAACGGTTGACTGGTAGACAATGCCTGTGGCCTTAATTCCGCCTCTGAACTTTTGTGTGCTTGAAGTATTAAATAAATATATAAATTGTGGAAGCAAGATATCCAGTAATAAATGGTACCTCCTCCATGGAATGTAGATTAATCGACAACATGCGTACACAAATGCTTGTCACCACGCAAGCAGCCAGTTTTTGACCCGATTGTAGCGACCCAAAATACTTGTCCCTTTATTACTATAACCTAACAATGATATAATTATGTAGGCACGTGATAGATACGCACAAATTACTCTGTACTAGAAAGCCACTATTTTAGAAGATTTCTGTTTATACTTATACGAGCTCATCTCTGTGGAATATACTACTTACATGTTTAATACATTGATGTTATGTGTGCTGGGACTTAGGAAGGTCTTGCTTTCAAAGCTGTTTGTGATTCCTGTTTTATACGATCCTGCAAACTTGTGCTTGAAATGTTTAGTGTTACCACATAGTAGTTTTGCAGAGTTTATGTAAATAGTTTGGTAAAGATCTTAGTGTTGCAAAGAATTTGACATACTTTATCACAGTCTTATTGTAAATTCAGTTTTCAGTGAATACGAAGTGTTGTGAAGTTGTGATCTAATCTTTGTAGTATTCTAGCATTTCATTCAATAACCTGTAATTATTTTGTAAACAAAATATTGTAGTTCTGCGGTGTTTTATATTACAGAAATTATTCTGCAGAACTACAATCCAATGCCATCAACAAAGTCTGCAGAAACTGCAATATGAACATCTTTACTAAACTTCTTTTCAACTGATATCTTGCACAAATTCTTCTGTATTATACTGGGCAATTTTTTATCACTTAGTATCCAAATGTCTCGTAATTTAGTTCGTCCTACCGCGAAAGGTGTTCATATTCATGGGTAGAACACCCTGTGAAAATTTGGGTAGTGAAAAAACAATTGTCCTGTATATTCATATTCTAATAAAATGGTTATACCGAGTTAAGTTGATCTCGTACAGGACATTCCGTATTGCGTCGTAAGTTCGTGTGTTCGGGCCGGAGCGGCTCGCTTGTAACCCCTTGTGTAGCTTTACTTTGTTCCTCGAGCTTGGATTAAATATTATAATAAAGAGCGAGTTTCATTTTATTAATACCGCAAACTTGAAGCATTTGTTACTTCTCTAAATGATAAAATTCGATTTTTTTAACACCGCAATCCAATCAAGGTTTTTGCAGTTATTCGATAGGATCTTGATAGTAAATAAAGGTTCCATCTATATCAAGCGAATAAATTGAAACTACAATAGTAATTGAATTAATATTTTACTAATGGATACAATATAGTTACATTAATCAACAATAGGTATAACTAACTAGGCGTCAGCCGCTACCTACTCAGACGTGGTACATTCCCTTTACATATCGGGCGGGTACTGAGGCAGACGACGGAAAGAGGCACCACCATCGCTTGTTCAAGCTGTACATAAGTTGGAAACAAAGGAGATGTTTCAAAATGGGCCCAGAATATGTACAATACCTCGAAAAATCGAGAAAAATCCGTGGAGTTTGGGAAAAATACTGATAAATTGCATAAATGCATATTTCTCTTATAGTAATTTGATATTTATCAATTATTTTATCGACTTTCAATATGGCGTCTCGTCAATTTAGGTACTCTGTGGTTAAAAACCAATGACAGTAAACCATAGATCGACCATTGATCATAGATCGTGAATTGTCTACTGTCACTTCAGTCGCTTTCGTTGTCGATCGTGTTCTGATGTTCTGTTCTCTCGAGTTATTTTTAACAATCTGGCTTTCGTTTTTTGGATTTTGTGATTTTGTTTTTGATAGTTGAATCAAAAGATCGCTACATTGTTTTTGCCTGAGTTAATATTTCGACTATTGAATGTTTGTATTCTGTACGTTTATGCTATAAGTAAAAATCTTGGCATATCGCAGGTCAACCTATGAGGTTGTCGTCTGCTTAACTGGACTATACTTTATGTACAGACGCCAGTACATCAAGCTACTACAATCTGTCAGATTTCTTTAATAGATTTTCGACTTTACAATTAGATCTAAAATAATATTGCAAAAGACGAAAAGTACGACAATGTTATGATTCTCTTTGACAATGTAATATGACAGAAGTAAACATGTCAAACGTCAATAATCAATCAACATGACAACTTACCGCCATGATGGGTTTTTGTTGTGTGTTGCAATTTCAATTGTACATTCTTGTACTTTACTACCAAACAAAGCCAATTAAAAGTAATTGGATGGTTGGAAACTGTTTTAATTGTGTTTCCCCATTTTTTAGTAGGGTGTACCGATACATGGCCGGGGCTCCATACATTTTGAAACATCTTCTTTACAATTTACATAACAGCGATAGCTTAATACTATGACAATATTGTTTTTAAGTGTGTACCGAGCTCGAAAAGAGTTGTGATTCCACGCAACCGGTGTCTTGAATTGAACACGGAAATGGAAATACGTAACAGCGATGTTGAGGCCCATAAGTCACTTAACTCGTAAAACAAATGACAGCTAGTGTTGGGAAATATTGTTATAATAATGATGTAGGTATAGCTAAGTATTCTAGAGCGTCGTTCGTGTTTCCCAATACTAGTGACACGAGACTGCGGCCCATTTGATAGTAACATCGGTGGGTCTGCCTTATAAGGCAGACCCACCCGATGTTACTGATGTCTGTTACTGATGTTGTGATGTGGCGAACAGTTTAATAAATCTCGGTTATAAACTCTTCGCCGATATTACTTTGCAGACTGAGCCTTATTTACGCAATAGGACTTTTGGACACTCAAGTTTACTGACGAAGAAAAACAACGAACAAATAATCATGATTACAATTATTGAGATTCAAAAAGATTTCTAGCCATTATTGCGTCAAATAAACCTCCGCCTTATTTTCGTTAATTTTGATTTCATTTACTTGAACCAATTATACGTAACTTGTTAAATACTGCTACAATCGATAATAATTCATAGCTAAACTAAATAGTTAATACATCGAAGACCGTTTTAAAGGCGCATTGATGGATTTGAACGATTATGAAACGGTTTGAGCTTACATTGTAGATAATTTTACTTTGTTACATTTATTGACTTTTGAATTGACTCTTATGCAGGAAGTAAAATCTATTTTCTAAAAAAAATTAGACTGAGTGTGTATATAATATTCAGTTTCCAAGAAAAATCCTATCCGACTGGCATCCCGAGGGGGCGGCAGGCACAGCACAACAAGTAGGACTAAGTTCAATGATGACCACCATGATAACTATTCTGTACACGTACATATGAGAACGAAACTACGAGGTGAAACGTCCCTAATGCGCTAGGACTGGACCAATTTATTAGTTTGTTTTCTACAAAGATTACTTATAGGAGTGGTGTCTATCAAAACGGCCCTCGTATGAAGCATGAGTTTAAACGAAGGAGTTCGCACAACATCCAAGTTCAGTCTTGAGTATTTTCTTTAAATTGACGAATCGATCTGTAGTAATTACAATTACATACGAGTTTACAAGGAAAGTAATGAGCAGAATGAGAATGTAAAATATAAAATACGCTCATGCTTTAAAACAAGTATAAAGGTAATAAAAGGGAATATTTTACATTTGAAAATTGTGATGAAGTGTAAAGTATTAGAGTTTCACGAGGTGTAACTATGAAAGGTATCCTGAGCAGTCACTATTACTATGCAATCATTATTTTCAACATAAGTTCTAAGCACCATATACAATGTACCGATGCGATAAAAAAAAATACTTTTAACTATAAAATAAAAATATGCTAAAATTAAAGTAGACAAAGCCTCAAATTACGAAAACAAAAGTTAACTTACAGTCTCAATAGAGGAGTATTATGACAATATAATCAGTATCATAATATAATACTTACACACAACATATGAGGGCGCACGCACGGATGCACGACGACGTAAGCGTCCGCATTTAAAAAGATTCGATTACCGAATAATTCAGCTACTTCACATAATGTCCGACATTAATTGTATTTATTCACAAAACTAATACGTGAATGTTCTACTTTTTATGATAGGTATAAAATAACATAATATCACGCCTTGTTTCCCCGAAGGGTTAGGCAGAGGCGTCCCTATATAGTACACACCCACATTTCGCCAATTATGTTTAAGTCCCATGTAACAGGGGGCGAGCCCATTGTCATCTACCAGGCACAAATCCAGACTCCGGGCTGCTACTGAGAAATTTCAGATAGAAAAACCCAATAACACTGCCCGACCTGTGAATCGAACTCAGGACCTCATGCTCAGCAGTAGCGCTTGCGACCACTAGACCAACGAGGCAGTCTGTTTTACATAGATACAAAATTGGTCCATATCTGTCACACACCTTGTTAACAATAGAAAACAACTTTATGTCGAATACAAAGTACATATATTACAAAAAGGAGTTCAATAAATCATGTTTACGTCTCCCCAATTTTAATTAGCCCTAAAATACTTTACTACTGCAAATAAAAGTGCAATCGTAGTCAAAAAACTAAAGAAACAAGAGAAGAGCATGTGAAAGATATAGTCCTAATTCAACTCCGGAACCCTACCGTCATTACAATCGACGTTAGGCAAATTGACAGTACGCAAGGCTTTATACAAACAACTATACAATGTACAAATGAAACAGTTCAATTCTTTAGCCGAACATCTATGTCAACAATTACTTCACAAGTATTCTAAACAAATAATAATATGTCGAACAATTTTAGTCTTTTTATAAGAAATGGTCTGGCAGTTATGTGTGGCCTAACTCTGTCTACACTACATCTCTACTTGTTACGGCACATCATTTTATATTAGCCGAATTACTAAAAATCGACGAGTAGCTTATCGATATCGTATAGCGTCGACCACATAATTATCGATATTTAGCAATTCAAAATATCAGTCTAGTTAGTACATCTTATTGTCGACTAACGAAAACTAGTCGATTCAATTTAAAAGCTTGCACGTATACCCTGGGCCGTGATTTTAAGAACTTAGGTTTGGAAAGAGAAACCATTCAGAACAACGGCATTTTTTTCTCGTATACAACAAGCTAAGTATATAATTCTGAACATTATTGATTTTGAAGCTATTTCTATGAAATCAGTAAAACTGATCCAGACGATTTCTTACACAAATTAATATAATAATATAGTACAGGGTAATATATAAAATAATGTATATTCAGTTAAAATAATACATAAATATACGTAAATACTATGTTAAATATAGCCTCAAGGCAGAGCTTTACAGATAAAATATAACACATTATATTAACAAATTATATAGAGTGGTAATTAGTCAGTGGCTGTACAAGTTACTTTTAAAAAGAATATTTTGTCTTGCAGTTTAATCTTTCTGAATTTGTTTCATACGGAAGTTTTACTTCAAGATTCAAGCACGAGAAAAAGTTTTTTAATTTATAAAACTTATAATAAAAGGATTTAGGAGGAGGAACTAGAAAGACTTGAACAGCCACTAAACAATACCCGGTATAGGAAAATCTATGATTTCGATAACATATCAGTGGCAACGATATAATTCATTTACTTAAATTTAATGATATGAAGCAAGCGCAAAAGTTTACCAATTTTAAACAATTTAAAATGTTCCATATTTTTTTAATTTCTAATTTTATACCACTACATACTTATCATCGAAGTTATATTAACATCGATAGATGAGTTGGCCGTCCAAGTGCAATTAATTTGTTTCTATGAGCTTATTTAAAACACATCAAGATTTCGTACATTTTTTTTTGTTTTTAGTCACAACACGGTTCACGTATCGAATTAATATAAAATCTATGCTGCAAACCTTCGATCATTCTCAGTCGTTAAATAGCCTCTTTCGAGAAAATATCACGTACACAATGTCTATAGCTAACAATATTGAACGATCAAACGTTAAAAATCTTTGGTGTGTTGAGTATAACTTAATAAAATGAGTATTTAGTCGATTTTAATGTAGCATTTAGTTATTTATTCTTATTTAGTTCTCACCAATTTTTGCTTACAAAAACTCTTTTGGAGAATGACCCAAAATACTGATACCTAACCTATTTTAAGATAGGCGAACTACTGAATACTGTTAGTTTACCTTATTCATAGTAACTAACCAACTTTTGTATAAATAAAGTGATGACTGATGATGTTATAATTACTGACCCACCCTTATGGGCTGAGCGGCTGTCGAGGGGTAATTGTCGCTCAAACTTACAAGTCGAAAGATGTTGGACTATACTCGTATAATAATAACGAAAGGTGATCACAAATAGAAATAATTTAAATCAACGATAGAGTTTTCACATATTTTTAATCCAGGCGCGATTATGCTGACGATTAATAATACACAATCGAATAATCAATTATGTTTGCAAGTATGCTTAATAAAAACGAACAATAGCTACGCCCACATATACGATAAAGTATTACAAGTGAAACAATCCTGTGATTATTTATATTTGTAATCGCCTATCGACAATTTTCATGTTATCATAATAGCGTCTACTGCAGTGTTACAAATACTGCAAATAGATAATCGTGTAATAATATACATGGAGTATTTGTTATACTGTGCTTACGAGGACATTTTACGATATAATTAGCGAGATAATTATACATAGTTATTTGTCAATCGTCATTGTTAAGATAGAATGTTAAAATTTTACAAAGTGATTCTAGATATGCAGTTTTTAATGTATTTTGGATCGAAAGGGACAACCTTAAATGAATTCACTATTGTAATAATAAGTTTTGTAAAGATTTATTAGGGAAGTATGTTTGGAGGTGGAAGTATGTTTGGACCTACAACAAAATGAAAGTATGCCGAAGCTCGGAAACTTGGCTGTCACACACTTATTCTTTTAGGTGAAGAGATCTGAAGAACGCACACATGGATATTTTTCAAAACTCGTATTGTATAAACAATGTTAATTAATTAAATCGTTCTTCTGAAAAACTCCAAGCAGTAAATAGAATATTCTAGAAGGTATGTACAGGGAAGACGAGAGTTCAAATATCAGTGAAAAAAATGTTTAGCATTTTCACGAAATTCACCCTTATAACGATAGACGTAAGATTCAAAAATAGATTTGTAAGAGACAATAGTGCTACATTTACTTTTTAGTCTTTAAACATTCGCTGTTTGGGTTTGAAGTTAGGCCTTTAAATAAAATATTATTTATATTGTTTTATATCTAAACTAAATGATCATTTAACAATATTATTATTATACTGAGCGCGGCAACTAAATGTCATGACAGAGTTCAGTTTTCATTCATTTCGGACGCCTTTATTCAATCGATCTTTTCACTACTTATTCCAAGCATCGGAATATTGGAAAAAATATATATATATATAAAAACACTTAGGATTCAATTAGGTACAGCAGCGTCCATTTTAAACACTTAATCACTATTATTTTCGTCAATCCTACAAACCAGAGTCCGTTCCACAACTGCTATTTATTATAACGTCTATAATGTTTCCAATTATTATGACAATATCCATTTCAAAACACGTTTAAATACAAGGCATGGTTGTTAAACAATTGTACATACAAAACGCTAATAACTAGAATCAAACTAATACAATCCGTTACTTAGAATTCTTATGGAATATTTCAATAAAAAATCTTACTACACTCCCGGACTCCCTAAATCGAGCCACTGTGCATTTTTATGTTTATTTAGGTCTATAATAACATCAAAATAATGATTAGTCAAAGAAAAAGTTTTTATGCGTTTTGAAGCTGACATACTGGCCATCATTTCCTTTGTTTTTCCATTTGTACCTATCACCACAAAGGGGTTTGAAGATCCGTGGCATACCTACTGCCCACCATTTTGCTTTTTTTTTCAAAATGGCGGCCACGCATGAACCCTATATAAATTGATAGCTGACATCAATGTAAACAGAAAACATATTGAGACCAAAACCGGTTAAGTGTCAAGTTTCCGAGATATTAACGTTCAAAGTTGATCACGTGACATCCATATATTTTTTTTTAACTTGCTTACATCTTGGTGCACAGATGTTTGAAATAATCACTGAATGTTTAGTCATTTGACTAATGATATTAGGGCTGTATGGATATTAGACAGCTAATATACATACATAAATACATACACTACCGCTTAAAAGTATTTGGCCACCTGCATTTTTTTTAAGTTACTAACAATACATTAAGAGATGGCAAGAGACCAGACGGAATGACCATAATGCCTTGGAAGTTAGGCAGGCCTTTGGTGTAGGATGCAACATGTGTCGACACCCTTGCGCCATCCCATTTGGTCGACTCTTCACGTGACCAAAGGGCTGGCCTATTCTTTGGCCAAAGAATCAGCATCGCCATACAACGTGGCAATGCTGCCAGCCTTTTGGGCACTTTTCCTGTTGACAGCGATGCGGACGAATTTTTTGATGCCCTATAAATATATCGATACCGGAAATTTCAATTGTCGTAAAGGACAAAACACGACTTTACAGTAGAGCCAAAAATCAAAAAAACAAATTGTTTTTGCCTTATATCTTTTTCAAACAAAGTTCTATATTAATGATGTCAAAATAAACCCTAACTATTTTTTAATGTTCTATCCATATAAATTAACAAAATAATCGATAGAGCTCGCGACGCTAATTCCAAATATATATATAACTCATTTTCGGCAAAATGTCCTTTACGACAATTGAAATTTCCGGTGTCGATATATATATATATATTTTTTACATTTGTACATATTATAATTATTATTTTAAGTCTGTTAGCTTATATATTATGTAAATATTATGTATTGGTTTAATTGAAATAAATGTATATACTAAAATACATTTAAAATATATATATATTAGGTTTCATTGTTTGTATATCACCGCCAAATACTTATCTACGGTAAAATCGTAAACAACTTATTGTTATTTGCAGACTCCTGGTCATAAAACCAAAATAGTGATATTGTCGGAATTTCTTCGAAGTTAATCTTTAGAGTCACAGTTTTGTTTTGATTTAGTTATTGAGAAATATAAAATGTAGTATAATTATTACAAATATTATTACGTTAGTTATCTGATGTCATTTGACCATAAAACACGCTCTCCGTAGCTCAGTACTTAAAGTCTAATAATATTTTCTTGTTTTTCACTTCTTTTTGAAGAAAATGGGTAAAACTAAGGAATATTTCCAAGAAATCAAAGGCATGATAATCGGCTTTCATAAATCTGGTAAAAGTAATCGTGAGATTTCAAGACTGCAGAAGATACCAAGGCAAACTGCATCGTTAAGAAATTTGCGACTGAAGGAACAATTTGCAACAAACGTCGTTCAGGCATACCGAGAGCCACAACTTCGAGTGAAGATTTGAGTATAGTTATTAAAAGCAAACGGAATAGACGATTAACTGCACCGGAAATAGCAGCACAGTTTAATGTGGATCGTGATAAACCAGTCAGTGTGTCCACAATCAAAAGAAGACTCCGTGACGCAGGTCTTAAGGGATGCATAGCGGTGTTAAAACCACTTCTTAAAACTATTAACAAAAAGAAGAGACTTAATTGGGCTAGAGAACACAAGAACTGGACAGTAGCAGATTGGGAAAAGGTCCTCTGGACGGATGAATCAAAATTTCAAATTTTGGATCCAAACGAAGAGTTTTCGTACGGCGGCAAGCAAACGAAAGGGTGAATGACGCTTGTACTGTAGCTTCAGTTAAACACGGTGGAGGGTCTGTGATGGTTTGGGGCTGTTTTTGTGGCTCCGCCGTTGGAGATCTTGTGCGAATACAGGAAATCTTAAAAAAAGAAGGTTATAAAAAGATATTGGAGAATAACGCAGTGCCTTCTGGAACCCATTTAATTGGTCCGGGATTTATATTTCAACAGGATAGTGACCCGAAACACACGCCAAGACTATGCAAGGACTTTTTAAAAGGAAAAGAACAACAACAGGTGTTCTTGTTTTCTTCTTCACTCATGATATGGCCTCCACAGACCCCAGACCTACACCCGATAGAACTATTGTGGGATCAGCTGGATAGACAGGTGCGGAAACGTTGTCCTACATCTCAGGAAGACTTGTTGAGAAAACTGCAAGACGAATGGCAGAAGATAACCAAGACAACATTGGAAAAATTTGTAGCTAGGTTGCCGAAGCTTTATGAGGCTGTCATTAAAAATAAAGGTGGACACAAAGATGAGTCCAAATGTTTAAAAATGCTAATAAACAGTTTCATTGAATCAAACTTTTACAAAATGTATTTTACTAGGTGGCCAAATACTTTTGAGCAGTAGTGTATATATACAGGGTGTAAGGTACAGCCCTCCGCAGACTGATGGGGTGAATTCAGTATACCATACTAAGATGACCGGCACATGAAATTATTTCAGGAACGTTAAGGGAATCCAATTAACCTGATTTTTTTTATTGCCTCACACGCAATGTATCGTTACCGTGGCAAAACGCGCGTGGCAAAACGCGCGTAGCAAACGGCAGCGCAGCGAGCCTTCGGCCGCCGAGTATTTCAACATCCATTGCTGATTTTTTTTATTTTAGCTGTTTTATAGGTAAATGAAGTACTGCATACAGAGAATATAATTTTACATTGAAATAATGGAATAGTAACTGAAAATACGATAAATAAATTATAATTTTCCTGAGAATATTTCCGATGGAATATTATTTAAAATAAGGAGCTGAATACACCTTATTAGTTTGCGGAGGGCTGTCCCTTACAGTCTGTATAAATAGATAAACAACATATAGATAGAAGGCAAACACACAAAGGATGGTACTGGGCGGGATTCGAACAACAATATTGTTTTATACATAATCCATAGTAAGTTAGGTTGTTCTCTACTACTCAGAGCTTACTCCATTTGTAACGGGTCTGTAAAACTTCGGATTCTACTAAAAACAGCCTCATCTTCTATTATGTTAGAATCGGTAATTGACAAGAAAAAACGTTAGGCTTAGGCCATATAAATTCTTAGCCATAACAGAAGAATATCTACCACAGTCATTAATATATTTTCAGCTTAATATCATTATTCAAATTATTATTTTAACATTCGGAGTGATTATTTCAAACATCTATGCAACAAGATGTACATGAAAAAAAACGTGGATGTCACGTGGTCAACTTTGAACGTTAATATCTCGGAAACTTGACGCTACGCGCTGTACGGGTTTGGTCCTCTTATGTTTTCTGTTTGCATTGAAGTCAGCTATCGATTTATATAGCCATTTTGAAAAAAAAAAATGGCGGAAGTCAGATACCTGCTTTCCGCTAGACTCCATAAAAAATATTCAATCCCGTTTGAATTCACGAATTTGCAAAAGATAAGAAATCGGAGTTTGGTCGCTCTTAAAGAAGCAATAAGCTTTGATTAGATCAAGTCAATAGTTATTTCGTTGTTTGTTTTGTTTTGTATAAAAAGTGTATCGAAATTGTTTTCCTTATTTTTGAATCCATTCTGACGTTCAAATGATGGATACTGCACCTGAAGTAGCCCCACACGCTGTGGCACTTCGTCAGTCTGGGCTTCGTCAACGAAACGTAAGTGCACAACTTCATGTAAGTCGTTCAGCCGTTCAAAGAATTTACCATCGGTACCTGGAAACTGGCTATTTCGTGCGCCTTCCAAGAGAAAAACGAAACCGGGTCACTACAGCACGAGAAGATCGGTTTATCTGTCGCCTAACCTCGGTACAGCTCCAAGAACAGCTTCGAGACTTGACTGTTTGCGCTCGAACTGTTACTGTTGGATTTTTGTTTGGATACTCGAAGAGCGCGGACTGAAACCTCATAAGCCAGCCAGTGGTCCCAAACTGCCACGAGCTCACAGAATGGCGCGCCTACTGTTTGCACGCGAACATTTGCATTTCACTCAACGTCAATAGAGCCAGGTTATTTTTACGAATGAAACCAAGATTATGCTGTATAGCAATGATGGACTTAAGAAAGTCTACCGAAGACAGGGAGAATGTTCTCAGCAATGTTGTATTGAAGAGAAAGTGAGTTATGGCGGTGGGTCATGGACAGTTTGGGGCGGAATTTCCACCGAAGGAAAACTGACCTTGAGGTTGTGACGGGACCACGGTTGCCACCACCAAATAGCGACCGATATCTATGCCTAGAGGTTCATATGTGCATAATAACGCAAGTGCGCACACTGCAAGAATTGTTCGATAATATCTGCATGACGTTAGTATCGCAGTAATGGAATGGCCAGCAAGAAGCCCTGATATGAATTCATCATGGGAGCATTTATGAGATGAGCTGAAGAGGCGTGTCCGAGTTAACCAACCAGCTCCAGAAACTTAGCAGGAGGAAAACTGCCATCTTGGAAGCATGGGAGAATATTTCACAGCATGTCATAGTGGCATTAATTAATTCCATGCCGAACCGCATGACAGTAGTTGTAAATGCTCTTGGAGGTAACACAAGTTACTAAATAAACGTTATCTCTATGTAAACCATTGTTTTCATTTTAAAAAATCCACGCTAATTTTGCCCCTGAAAAACGCGAAAAGATGACTTATTGCAACTAAACTCTTTTTTTTAGTATTCTGGTTTCAAGGACAATGACAAACGGAAATGATAGTGAGTGGCGTCAAAACCACATTTTTCTTTTCTTAGTACTACCATTATAAAAACATAGAGTTTAAACAAAAACATGCAGAGTGGCTCGATTCAGGTGACCGAGGGAGTGTATTTCATTTCACTCATACATCTTTTTTTTACCCTATACTGCCCCACTGCTGGGCAAAGGTCTCCCCCATACTTTTCCGTTCATCTGTATCAATCAAGAACGAGTCTAGGTCGTCGCACCAGCGTTTCTTAGGCCTGCCTCGGTGATGACGCCCGTCTTCACGCACTCCCTGCGTGACTCACTGGCTCGCCAAGTCCCATTACTGCCTCTCGGTCTTATCGCCAGCATCGGCAATTCCTGTCTTCGAGCGTATTATTATAATATATCATATACATCTAAGTTATTCATGTATAAATTCCAGTAATACGTTTAAAAACAATAATTTCCAAATGAACAATCCATAAGTTGTCTAAGTAACCTGTTTGTAATCAATAACTTGTAAGTAATAACCGACCTTATGTTTACCACGTTAAGGACCTAATTGGACTGCTGTATGGACGCGAGGAAGGCGGGGTCCACCGAGGCTACCTTCGCCGTCAGGAACGCGTGCATGCAGAACAATAAGCTCTGCAGGATTTGACATTCTAGCTCCTGAAAGATATTTATTAAAATCAGTACCTACATTTATTTTAAAACTCAAAACAATTGCAAAGATTTATTATTTGAACATCGAAGAAAACAGAGAGAGAGGTAATAATAATTACCTTAGTTTCAATAACTTTAGTCTCAGAATCTTGGAAGTGTAGTTTTAGTTTAGATTTACCGTCATCGCTTGACCCACGGAGCTGAGAAAACCTGCAAATTATAAAAGAATGGGAAAAACAAAATACGGGATAAAAACACGCTGCACACACATGAAAGGTATGAACTTCATTGAACTTAAAAGCCCCGTATTGATTGCAAAGTGATTGCAGCAACATGATTTAGTGCTGGACGCAGATAATGTAAACTATACAAGAATCTCCTAGCGCGCGACCAAAATAGGAACAAGCGCCGCCGTCTTTTGTACACTACCGTCCGGCCGTCGAGAGAATGCGTTCTTGACACCTGTACATATGTGTTTTGCTAATTTGATTCTTATTACAACTAGAAATTGTCCAACTAACAGGTATCAGGAACGCATTCGCTCGACGGCCGGACTGTAAACAATTTAACAACTGTTTACTAACAGCGCCCCATGTCAACATCATTCGAGCGCCAAAAGAACTTTGTAGCCCTGTATAACGTGTTTGTTGTGTTTGTAACGAGACATTACACAATATTCTCTGTCTTGCTCCAACGTTTTGCTTACCTATAAGCCCACACGGGCTTGGCGCCGGGCGTGCCCTCGCTGAGCGAGAACCCCGCCGACCAGTCCAGCGTCAGGCCGGCCGCACGGCCCATGTGCACCACGGTGAACGTCTTCTTCTGTAACAACCAAAGAGATATAACCACTCTGCTCGACAAGATGACATATTAGCTGACTCAACGGGATGTTGCGAATTACGGCATGAAAATTGACATCAACTCGCAGCATTCGAATTTATTTAAAAAAATATGTTACCGCAGCTATTTTATATAATCAGTTTGTGACAAATATTTTTAATTATATGTGGAGTTCGGGCAAATCGCGTCAGTCTACTTCGAAAATTGTATAAAATAGATGGTATTACTACACCTATCCAAAAGGCAGGCAACTTAGATTCGCTGAAAATGTACATAAACAATCTTCTCTCTTGCTAAAAATATGCAAAAGGACCAAATTAAGATATTAACAGTCTCTGCATTCTGACTTTTACCATTAGAATAACAATAAGAATAATTCGTGGGCGTCCAAGCAAAAATGGTCCAGTTTTCGGCATTTAGTTTCCGAGATATAAGAAATTTTGTAAAGTTGGGTGAAAAAATTGCATTTCGCGATTTTAATTAATTATTAATAAATGCTCAATTATCTACAATTTCATATAGTAAATGACTATATACGATGTTTCTAAGTAGCAGAAACTTTAAAAGAAAAGTTTAGTAAAAAGGTACCAGTGGTCGGCATGTCAATTATTTATTTGGCGTTGCTGCAGAGCCATTGAAAAAGTTTGTTTTGTACGTAATTCCTGAACTCTGTGCTACTGGGAACGGAGCTAATGTAATTATTTCAATGCTACATCATTTTTTCGAAAATTTTGGTATAGGCGAAAAAGATGTCGTTTGTCACGCAGATAATTGTGGTAGACAAAATAAAAATAACTTTGTCATGTAATATGCAACATGGCGAGTTTTAACAGGCAGACACCGAAATTTCCGTATGCCTTATCTTCCCGTGGGTCATACGAAGTTTGCTCCCGACATGTATTTCGGTCTATTCAAAAAAGTTTCGGAAAATGGGAATGTAATAACTTAACACGTTAACTGTCCCCATACATATTTTTTCGATAACCCCAAATGTCCAAATTATTTTTTGTAATATTCTGTCTCAAATCAATACAAAATAACTAGTTTTGGATAAATATGCCTAATTAATAACAAATCACTCGGTTTATCACACCTTTTAATCGTGTACCGTATTAGGTACACGGACGTAGCGTAGCGGAAGTAGCGTGTACACTTAGCGTGTACCGCGGACTTGTGAACGGTTAATTATTTAAAAGCACCTATTTTTTATTAATATTCTTGTTTATGGTCACTAATTGACATTGAGAGAAAGTAAAAAAGACTTTTGAATTCTGTCAACTGTCATATGACTAAGTGACAACTCACATTCAAAACTTTTTGCCCGTTTGAGCGCCAATTTGTATTGTGTGAATAATATTAGGAAACAATGCAGAACTTAGTCGATGAAGATAGAAAAGAAGACAAAGCACTGTAATAAATGTAAAAAGACGTACTGTCTTGAATGTTATTGTGAAGTGCCTTTGCATAAATAAAGCCTTTTTTTACTAATAAACAGTTGTTTTTTTTTCCACTACCCACATTCAGAAAGAAAAAAAAATATATCATGTTTTCCATTTTTTCTATTCATTGGTGTCCTGTTGACAAGTCCTAATAAATAGAGCAACTTAACACACAAGTCCATGAAGTTAGAGCGCATAGAAAGTTACAGGGGCCAGTGTACCATTTACGGTACATGGACGTGATGGACCCACGCGGCGTGTACTGTATTCGGTACATTGGACAGCTAACGTGTTAAAGGATGTTATTGCAGCTGCTGTTCAAGTTTGTTCGAAAACAAGATCTATAGTAGCTGTTCTTACTGGTGATGAGAAAGGAGAAACGTTTGTGAAAACTTAAATCAATCAAATCAAAAATATTTATTTGCCAGAATATGGTACATGAGGTGTTATAGTAATTTTATTTCAGCATATCCTGCCATAACGTGGCGTGCAAATGTATTCGCAGTCAGCGATGTCAATTAATATAAATTACATTCTATTGTCTTGTCTTCTAAATAGTCTTTAATGGTATATCTTATACATAATAATAGTTTGAAAAGTATTTTTTTAAACATTGTCAAAGGTAGGTCTTGCAAACTATTTGGTAAATGATTGTAAATAATAATCGACATGCAGTATACATTTTTCTTAAATAATTTTAATTTAATTGGTGGCAGCCGAAGTCTATCCTTATGCCGTGTTCGGCTATTTGGCCTGTCAGTGCTGGTTTCAAATAAATTATAATTTTTCTTAACAAAAATACACGTTTCAAAAATATATAAACAGTGTGAAACAGTGGCTTACAGCTGTCTAAAAAGTGAGCTCCAAATTGCTCGAATACATTTTTTTTGAGCTTTAAAAACTCTGTCAAAATCTACTGAGTTACCCCATATTACAATACCGTATCTAAGTACGGATGATACATAACCATGGTAAGCTAATTACGTTAGCTGGAGCCGAAGGATGCAAAAAAACCAATTTACTTTAGACTAATTTATTGAAATAATGAAATTACAAATTATAGCTTAAAATTACGTAGGTGACAATTGGACGATGGATATACCAAGAATGCTTGAAAAACGTAGAATCGTGGAATGCATCGCCGATGTCCGGTCCCACAGTCGCGAAATGCTGCGTAGGCAGCACGTGTGTCGTTGCGATGCGCAATATCGAGGTCACGCTGTCCACAGTCCATGTGTAATACCGAATTGTAATATCAGCGATCCTTATGTTACACCGTTGCGTAACAAGCTAGCATTGCAGTATCAAAGTTGACTGTTTGTTTAATTCTTTTCAGCACATATATAAAACGATCTATTTTTGCAAGAATTTTATCGATATGTGCTTTCCAATTGCAATTTTTATCGACCGTTATACCCAAAAATACACAATTATCGACAGTGGTCAAGTGAGAGTCTTTATGATGAATGTCTAGTTTAGTTAGTCAAGAACTCCACGACCTCATTCCGCCGGCGCCCTTCTACCATCGGACATCTAGACGCACTGCAGGTTACCATCCTTACCTAGTTGCTATTCCACCAATTCGCACTAAGCGTTTCCAAATGTCTTCCTTTGTTTCCTTTGCTTTGTTTCCTTTGCTGTGCGCATCACAAAGTGATGCGCACAGCAAAGGAGTGCAACTCTGCCTGCGTTTGTGTTTCCGAACGCATACAACCCCGATCTCTTCAATGTGAGAGTGAACAGGCTTCTTCTGGGTAAGCTCGCTCCATCGTCGACTTTGTCTCTGTCATCTCTGACCTAGACTAAAGTCAAGAGCAAACCTATCTCAAATAAAAATAAAAAAATAAAAACTTACGACTGGACAATTTTTTTTCAACCTGATTCATCATTAGCCAACTTCTGCATTTCTGTCATTTTGAAACGAATGAAGATAATAGAGGGCACATGTTATGTTACGAGAAAAATACTAACAATCAACCAACTGTAGCAAAGGTTTTGAACCAAAATAAGGTTTTCCTTCGGAAAAATCCCCTGCAGGCATGACGTACGAAAGAAAGTCGTATCTTTATAATAAGATTCGTGAATTCGTAAGTGAAGAATATAAAGAGTATCTTCAGTAATAGAAATGACATGTCAAACTTACAATTATTACCAATATTTAGATAACTTTCTTTCCTGGAGTATTTATTTGCAAGCACTAACACTGAGATTTGTATTTTTTACACAATTTCGAAAATCAAAAACTCGCTCCGCACCGGTTCGACCTGTTCACTGACTTTGATGAAGGATGTAGTTCACATAACTTGCTCATAGATGGCGGTTTTATAAATAAAATGAAGCTCGTCTGAGACGAATTTGACACAGTGTGCATAAAATAAGAAAATCAGTTTGAAACTTAAAAATATTTAAGACTAGCTTTTGCCCGCGGCATCACCCGCGTGGATGTCGGAAAATACCCCACGGGAACGTACCGGGATTAAAAGTACCCTATGTTTCGTAATACTGTATTGGTTTTCGCGGCGGACGCCAGAAAGTTCCCAGTCGGCATGATTTTTTTGGACATCTTCAACAATCATCATATCAGCCAATTTATATAAAAACTTAATTAATTATACACCTAAACCTTCCTCATGAATCACTCCGTCCATTGGTGAAAACCGGATAAAAATCCATTCGGTAGTTTTTGAGTTTATCGCGTTTAGACAGACAGACGCGGCGGGAGGACTTTGCAAAAACAATTTGCAAAACTATTATGCCGCTCAATAACAAATATGAAATAACTTTTGATCAAGTGAACCGATTTTAACAAAAACTTGTTTATAAAAAAATAAAAAACAACCGACTTCCAAAAAAAAAAACACTACAAAGCGAAAAATAACTTTAATTTTGTAATTCGGTGTCTTTGGTTTAGTATTTTCTTTTTTTGCCACATTCCGAAATAAAAGTAATTTGTCACTTTATAGTGTTTGTTTGGAAGTCGGTGGTTTTTTTTTATAAATACTTAAGTTTTTATTTTCCACTTTTTAGTTGTGGAACCTACCTCAACCAAATTCGTATACCACTACTTGCTAAATAAATAACAGTGACAGGAAGTTATTGTCACATCATCAACATACACTAAGTGGAAAAATACGTATTATTGAAGCTAACTCAAAAACCACTCTACAGAATTTGACCAAATTTATATGCAACCACCTCAGGACTTTTAAATAAAAACTTTGCAAAAGGCAAATATATGTCGCGCTAAGTCGTGTCAGAAGTTTGGAAAGCGTAGTTTCATCAGGTTTGGACGCCGTCGCCAACAAATTATTAAGTCAACCACACGACGACAGATCGCTGACCAAATCTGTCTTCTGACAATTAAGGCCACACATAACATACGACTCAAGTAGCGCAATTTTAAGCATATTAACATTAAAATAATTTATAGCCAGAGTACATCTCATGACAATTCCAATAAGCCCAAACACGGCTAGGATACATTATTTTATTACGGTGTTTTAAACATACTTCGTCTTAGTCGCTTAACTATCTTAATCGAGATATCGTCACCCGTGAAATACTTATCATTGAGGAGTTCCCGTGGACATAATTATGTGGTCTTCTGCATCAGTTCCACTTCACCAAATGACACTTTCTGGATGCAAATGGTTGACTTGTTGATGAAAATACGTAATTAATATTATTTAAGTGCCTATAATATTTAAGGAGTTCCCTCAATTCATCATGGATCCTATCATCAGAACTGGATTTTGATAAAAATGGGATCAATCTGTTCAATATAAAAAGAATTTTCCAAATCGGTTTAAAAAAATACATACAACCGAATTGAGAACCTCCTCCTTTTTTTGAAGTCGGTTAAAAATAAAAACTAAAATGTTACGTTAAGAAGTCAAGATACGAACTATGACTACATTTTCAATCCCTTAAATCTCTTAAAAAGAGGTACACAAAAATTTTAATATTATTTGTGATTTTTAAAATCAACCCCTATTTTACCCCCTTAGGGGGTGATTTTTCAAAAACGCTGAACCACATAATTCTTTATTTCCTACCAAAAGCATAAATTTGAATTTTCATATCCCTAACTTAAAAAAATGCAGGGTTTCCCATACAAAATTTCATCCCCTATAACACCCCCTGTAGGGATATTTTTAAGACAAAAAGTACCCTATGTCCTTCCCCAGGATGCCATATATCTCCTTGCCAAATTTTATCAAAATCCGTTCAGTGGTTTAGGCGTGAAAAGGTAACATACAGACAGACAGACAGAGTTACTTTCGAATTTATAATATTAGTATGGATAGTATGGAAGTATGGATTATTTTATTGATTCAAAGACAGGCTTATTTGTTCTGTTATTGTGTTAATCACTTTAATTAACTTGAAAATTTTATCCTTAATTGTGGATTTATGCATATTTTAGCAGTAGGGTGACTGCATAATTTCTTGAGTTTATTGAAAAGAATAAGTTTTTATTTTTGTTTTGTTTACAAAGTCAGTTGAATTAATGACTAGATGACTGGATAATTGTTAAAATTGATTTGTTTAGTTTTCCCAATATTAGAGCTTAAGAGTTGATTATATGAAAGTTCAACAAGATAAAATGGTTTAATTTTTTTTTTTTGGGTAATTTTAACAATTTGCATTCACATTGCATTATTGTGTTTTATTTTTTCTGGTCATCAGCAGATATCAAACAGGTCTTCATAATATCATTGCTGTGTTTTCGGAGACATATGACTGTTTTGCATTAAGACAAAACAGGTATTATATGTTGGAGAAAACACAGCAATCTAAATATCGCAAAATATGTCTTGAATTATGAATAGTATCAAGTCCGATTAAGCAGTGTATATAGCCAGGGTTGACAGCTCTTTATTTTTTTTTAATTCCCGCCTTTTTTCTTGGACAGCTTTGGTTGGTCAGACTCTAGAACACTAACCTCTAATATACAAGGTCAGTGCTCTAGAATTAATAGCACGTTTCTCTATTAAACCTTTTTGATAGAAAAATAACACCTAAGAATGTTTCAACATCGCCGATTGTCAACATTTTGTCATTTTCTAGATTCAACGTTGGTCTATAAAATATCGTTTATGTAAGAATAAATAGGAAATGTATGGAGACGGTAAACATATTTGTACCATATCGCAACCACCAAATTGCGCTGATGTGCCGCCAACTGCTAACTTTTTCCAACGGCAGGTTAGTTGATTTAAATCCTTTAAAAAAATGTCCAGCAATTTAATCTGCGTAGGTACGCGCTTGATGTGTACCTACACCGAATCTTCCGAATAAATATCTTAAATTCACTCCTTCATTCAGTGATAGACAACGCACAGCCTAAACGGCTGGGTCTAGAAGCATGACATTTTGCACCGAGTCCCTTTTACAACTAAGGTTGGATGGGAGGGTGCACTAAGGAAAGATTTTTGTAACCTCATCCCATAATGGGGTTAAAGGGGATGAATATTTGCATAAGTTTGTGATTCTTGCCGATGGGAAATCCTACCGGGTGCACGGCTTGTACCATACTGAAAAGGTCCAAAATTTGTAATTGAGTTTAAGCTTTGTTATGACTGTTTGACGACCAGTTTGTGATTCTGAGAGCTCGGCGTGGTCCTTAGCGCTGCGTGATTCGAAGCCTGGTCTTCCCGTGCGCATGGCACCACGGCACGGCGCAGTTCGTGCGCAGCCTGTGGCGCTTGCGAAAAGAGCGCGAGCGCCACTCGCACTGCTACGTGTGGCACCCCTACAGCCCTGTCAAGTTCTACTGGGACTGCATGCAAATGTTCTTCGTGTTCGCCGCCTTCCTCTACATGCCCGTGCAAGTCTTTATTAGTTGTGAGTTCATTGTTTCTTTGCATCTATGACATGTTTAAATCAGACTTCGCCTAGTAAGTGTTTGAACTTATATTTGCCATCTTTGTGCAAGGATTAACAAAACCCGCATGACGTAATAAAACGTCGGAGAGTACGTCGCTCGGGAAGCAATTTCTACAGGTGGGGTTTCTCGGATGTTCCCGATCCTCAATGTACATGTGGCGTTTCCCTTAGACCATGACCCACCTTTTATCTTGCGCCGCATGCCCAGTCACCTGTACACGTGAGGACCTGCGCTAGAGAATGGTGTTATCGTTGCCGAGTTCTGGCCCACACAGGAAATTTTTGTTACAATTTTCATCGACACGCTAAGAAGAAGAGTTTGAAACTACCCTCAAATGTCTAGACTGGCCTGGCCGCTTCGGTGCCTGCGATCGAGTGCATATTGAATCAATATGCCAACATATCTTCCGTCGCAGAAGCCCCATCAGTCGTCAACGACAAAATACAGACATTGTTCCATCGACCTAACGTACTGTATTTTACTTCCAGGCCCGGCTTCCCACGACTGGTTTATCTTGTTTACGGACGGCTTAGCATTCCTGAACATGTGCACTCAGTTTATCACCGGCTACCTCGATTATGAATACAAGATCATCATCCTTGACCCCAAAAAGATTTCAATACACTACCTCAAAAACAACTTCATTGCAGACTTCATTGGGTGTTTGCCTTTACAGCTTATAGTACCTGCCAGTGAGTGCCAGTATCCAACCCACACAGTCATGTTTATATTCAAGTTGCTAAGATGTGTATCTTTGACCCAACAGTGGAAAAACGTCATTGGTCAGCTTCAACTATCCTACGTCAATTACGTGGCACTCAAAATATTGGTGATGTTGATAATGTTTTTTCATTGGATGACCTACATCCACTACCAGGTGCCGATACTGTGCTATCACTTGTACGACAAGAACGACGCTTTCGTAGCATGGCTGAAGCGATTTCGCATAACTGATTTTGAACAGAGCGTTAGTCCAGTATTTCAGAAGTATACCACGAACTTCTATTTGGTGTGTGGTCTGGTCATCGGTGCTGGATACTATACGCCTCTAGACACACACTTCCTACCAGAGTTGATGATGTCATCATTGTCGGAACTCATAGGTCTTTTGTTTCTTGCATATTCGTGCTCTGCATTACTGCGGTTGTCAATATACAGGCAGTACGTGTCGTACTGCTTCAACGGGAAATCGAAGGAGTTGGAAGAGTACATGCAGTTCATGCGATTGCCGAAGTATTTGAAGAGAAAGATTAGACTGTTCATAAACTATAAGTTCAACGAGCACTTCTTCCACGAGGAGGCGATCCTGAGCACGATCAACGAGCAGATCAAGCAGGACATTAGCATGCACTGCTGCCAGCGCCTCGTCATGAACGTGCCCATGTTCCAGGACATGCCGGTCGCGCTCATCAACTCTATTATATTCAGTTTACGACAAGTTTTGTTTATGCCTGGCCAGGTAAGGTTATGTTTATCTTTTTTCAAATAATACTAAGATGTAAACAAAATAACATACTACCACCCTATAAATTGTTGTAATCAGACAGTGGTGGAGTTCAACATGCCGGGCGAGAGCATTCATCTGATATCGTCCGGCACAGTCGCCGTTATGGACGCCTCGGGAAGAGAGGTTTGTGCCATAACTCATTGCAACAGCGTATTGTCTTGTTTTGATAGTGATTGGAAGATATTGATGGATTTAATATTACAGGTAGCACATCTCCGGGATGGCGCATTTTTCGGCGAGAACGCTCTGCTATCGCCGGGAGTATTGCGAACAGCTACCATCATTGCGCTCGAGATTACAGAGATGTACATGTAAGTTCTAAGAAGTATTGACAGTAGATCTTGTTAAACATCATCATCATTGCAAAGACGTCCACTGCTGGATGTAGACCGACCATGTGTCGCCACATCCACCGGTCGTGTCGATCTCAATTACATATTAGGAGTCATTTCACATGCTTTCACTCTACAGTATGCAGCCGCTAATATGGTATAGCTGCAAGTCAAGTCATGCATCCGTCCGCTGCCGCTGCCAACCGTGTACTGGCGCCCCGCGCGCCTAGAGGGGATATTTATACGCCGCGCAGTTTAGCGCGCGCGAGGAAAGCGATCTATAGCTGCGACCCGCGCGCCACCACAGTATTATTTGACAACTACATTTTGTAAATACAATATGTTAGGAAATCCACGACTTGTGCCTATGCATTTTTCTACAAGATCCTAGTCTTGATTATATCTATTGTCGTAAAGTACAACTGGAGTATCATTAACACTACCTAAGCGCTACAATGGCACATCCAGTGTTAGAAAAAGTTTGGCTTCGTGGATTGTCGTGTCTGTCATTCAGGGTAACATACCATCAGTGCATTTTGGCGTGATTTTGACAAATTGAAGCGTAAATCTACGCTAAGCTTCGTCTGTGAGCCTCTTAGTATATTCTTATTCTAAAATTCGATGGCCATATTAACGGGCCGAGTGTTTAAAGTTAGGGTCTCTTAAGACTGCGGTGCCAGTAGCGGCCGAAATTTACCGTCGAATGACGACACTGAAAAGTTATTTATGAAAGTAAGTTGGTGTGTTTCCCTAGAGAGTGTTTTCTGACACCCGTAAAGTCAAATTCCGGTGCCTTCATTTTCATGACGGCCGTCTGCAGCCGTATGTGGCGGCCATCGCTGTCGTAGGAAACCCAAGCTTTATCGGTGTGCTGCTATAGTAGTGCGTGTGTGCAGCCTGGACGGCGCATCGTTCAAGTCGTGCCTGGCGCCCTACCCGCACCTCAAGCGCCGCATGGAGGTCGCGGCCACGCGCCGCGGCCCCAACCAGCCGCGCGCGCGCCGGGTGCGACCCTAGCGTCCTACCCGCACCTCAAGCGCCGCATGGAGGTCGCGGCCCCAACCAGCCGCGCGCGCGCCGGGTGCAACCCTAGCGTCCTACCCGCACCTCAAGCGCCGCATGGAGGTCGCGGCCCCAACCAGCCGCGCGCGCGCCGGGTGCGACCCTAGCGTCCTACCCGCACCTCAAGCGCCGCATAGAGGTCGCGGCCCCAACCAGCCGCGCGCGCGCCGGGTGCAACCCTAGCGTCCTACCCGCACCTCAAGCGCCGCATGGAGGTCGCGGCCCCAACCAGCCGCGCGCGCGCCGGGTGCAACCCTAGCGTCCTACCCGCACCTCAAGCGCCGCATGGAGGTCGCGGCCCCAACCAGCCGCGCGCGCGCCGGGTGCAACCCTAGCGTCCTACCCGCACCTCAAGCGCCGCATGGAGGTCGCGGCCCCAACCAGCCGCGCGCGCGCCGGGTGCAACCCTAGCGTCCTACCCGCACCTCAAGCGCCGCATGGAGGTCGCGGCCCCAACCAGCCGCGCGCGCGCCGGGTGCAACCCTAGCGTCCTACCCGCACCTCAAGCGCCGCATGGAGGTCGCGGCCCCAACCAGCCGCGCGCGCGCCGGGTGCGACCCTAGCGTCCTACCCGCACCTCAAGCGCCGCATGGAGGTCGCGGCCCCAACCAGCCGCGCGCGCGCCGGGTGCAACCCTAGCGTCCTACCCGCACCTCAAGCGCCGCATGGAGGTCGCGGCCCCAACCAGCCGCGCGCGCGCCGGGTGCAACCCTAGCGTCCTACCCGCACCTCAAGCGCCGCATGGAGGTCGCGGCCCCAACCAGCCGCGCGCGCGCCGGGTGCAACCCTAGCGTCCTACCCGCACCTCAAGCGCCGCATGGAGGTCGCGGCCCCAACCAGCCGCGCGCGCGCCGGGTGCAACCCTAGCGTCCTACCCGCACCTCAAGCGCCGCATGGAGGACGCGGCTATTTATTCAAATTCTCCATATGACAACACTTTTCTCTGTCAAAAGAACGTTTCGTCATCGGGTAAGTGTTACCAAAACTCACTTTACATAATAGACGATAGTTTCATCGTCTAGACATCGTAAATACGTACCTCGTTAATTTTATTTTTAAATACATAATATCTCCCAAAAAACACTGTTAATAAAATTACATACTTACTTATCTACTTAGTTAGTTGAATTATTTTTAGGTATTCTGTCTTTCATTACTCTTTGGCTTGGATGACGAAAATATTAAATGTACAAATAAAAACTTAGTAAAAAAATTCTCAAAAACAATGAAATAAATGACTCGGAATCAGAATATTTGACGAAATTTTTAACTATTTACAATATAACTTGAAATAAAAAGTGAAAAGAAGTTGATAGTGCCTTTGATTGAATCCTACATTTCTACTCATATCAATAAACTAATTAACATAATAATATAAAATTATCAAATCGTTTTTTTTTTCAGACTATATTTGATGTTGCCACCTGAAGATTTTTTTAATTTGCCGCCAATTCCTTGTGCCACGACTCGCTAGCGAAACTTTATAAGAGCGTAATGGACGCTGACTAGGGAGACAAAGCGGGAAGGATGATGCGATGCGACGTCGGAGCGGGGCATCGCATCGCAACGCAACTCAGTATTGCAAAATGCATACACCTAAGGGCGCTCCCACACAAAACTGCGAGTTCGCATCGCGTCGCAAAAATCTGCGAGCTGCGCACCTGAAATATTAACTGGATTGCTCGAGTTGTTTAATTAACTGGACTGACAAGTGCAATTTTATTTATTAAGTAAAACATTGAATAAACTAAGTTTTACATCAAAAGAGTTATCATTGCCACGTAGTTTTATTATACTGAAACAAGTTCGAAGTCAAAGCATTTATTTCAATTAAACCATTTAAGTACGATTACCACCGATCGGGCCGCGCCGGTGCGCGGCGCAGCGTGTCGTAGCGGACCGCGCGCATGCGGCCGCCAGACTGCTCATATCCGCTGGAACCAGGGCGCGTGTTTGCGCGTCCGCCGGCTATCATGACTAGAGCGACAAATAGCGATTTTAATTATTCAATTTGTCGACCGGCGACGACACCCGAGCGCACGCGGCCGTAGCCAAAATAAGACGACCATACACGACGCGCGACGGCAGCCCGACGCAGCCGTCCGCTTATGCGAGGAGCCGAACGGCTACCGTGACGTGTACCGTACCCGCACGGATCCGACCGGGTTCTAATATTATGTGTAAAGGAAATCACCTATGCTGGGACATTTTTTTGTTTTCTGCAGCTATCAATAATAATAACATATTTTTAAAGTGCACATAGAACGCATTATTTTTTACTACGGCGTCAAAGTCGAGAACAATTTGGGTTCGGAGATATACAGGGCGTCCCACGGATATGCCACATGGAGGGAAAGTACCTTGAATATTGTAGATGGAACATTTTACTGGAACAAGACATTTTTTGAATTAAAAAAAAACTATTTAAACTGCATTCATAGATATTTAAATAATTACATGGTCGAACCGGGAATCGAACCCGTTATATGAGAAAAATAATCGTCCTGTAGTTTTATCATACCGATCGAAAGGCTTCATCATAAGGATTATTTTTTGCTAAATAACATAGTGTCAAAAATAAAAGGAAGACCATGAATTTTAACATTTTTTATACAAAATTAATAAATTTATCAAATGCTCACACACACATTTTTGAATTATTTCTTTATAATCAGCCAGCCGCATTGCGATGGACAAAATAATTTACGCGTCTTTCGGCGCAGGATACGGCTCGATTTGTTGCATACAACCTACTAATTACGTATCTCTTTATCATTTTATCATGCACTTAAATTATAATAGGGAAATGATGCGTACTTCTCAAGTGGGTACATTTATTAGTAACAGGTACTTATGATAATGTCAGTTGTATGTCCTTACGGCAATGTCAGCTTTTAATTTTTCTGAACAAAATTTCACATCAAATGTTAAAATTCATGGTCTTCCTTTTATTTTTGACACAATGTTATTTAGCAAAAAATAATCCTTATGATGAAGCCTTTCGATCGGTATGATAAAACTACAGGACGATTATTTTTCTCATGTAACGGGTTCGATTCCCGGTTCAAGCATGTAATTATTTAAATATCTATGAATGCAGTTTAAATAGTTTTTTTTTTAATTCAAATAATGTCTTTTTCCAGTAAAATGTTCCATCTACAATATTCAAGGTACTTTCCCTGCATGTACTGCCTGTCCTGTGTGTGCTGTGTGTGTGTGCATCCGTGGGACGCCCTGTATATCAGGTAAGCATTAGAACGTCGGCGACGGGAAACGTACTGTGGTGAGAAATTAGAAATATATATACATTAGCGTTGTCGCCATACAAAGAAATGTTTCTACTACTGCCTCCATTCAAATAATAATATTAAATAAAAAATATGACATTTCACTACGCCATAAACGCTTCAATTTCGCCGATCGCTGCATGTAAATCATTCATTTTATGCACTTTTGAATTGCCACGGTCACGTTCAGATATTTAAAGCTAATTTATTGTCTATTCCAAAAAGGACATTGAGAAGAACAGGCCAGAAACACCATAGATACTCTTTTAAATCAAGTAATTACAAAGTCCTCTTTGCATTATTCATATTGATTGTATGTCTGAGAAACGACCGAAGCACCGTGGACCTAGCAAGAACACGCGGAGCAAACGTAACGAAAATTCGAACGATTTTAAAATTTAAATTACTCATTTTTCACATAATGTTAACTTAGTTTTAAGACTCTAATAGAAATTGTGCTCGTCCCAAAAATTTTAACCAAAATGTTATAACATTTTCAATCCTATAGGATAGTTGTATTTGCGGTTACGTCACGCGTTCCTGCTAGGGCCTCCGGTTATTGTCAACCACATACTACACTTCTAAGACACAGCGTATTTATAATCAAAATCTGAAGACTGTTACTCACCCCAAGCCTTATCACCGAGTTCACAATATTGGCAGTCCAGGCCGCCTCGACCCGCAGCAGGTCCTGGCGCGTCTCTGCGCTGAAGTAGCGCGGGCCGGGCGCGGCGGCGCCGGCGGGCCCGGGCGCCGAGCTCTGCACGAGGAAGCAGTGCTGGCGCCAGTCTACGGTCTCGCTCTCCTTCACTGTGCGGAACATCGTCTGGTACACTTTGAGGGTCTCGGGACACTTCGCTAGCTCGGTTATGTTCATCTGGGAAAGAAAAGTTTAGTTAGAAGATTGTTAGAAAATTGACTATCAGTTTTAACCGAGAAAACCTCACCGTCTCCGAAACGCCGACGATGGTCACCGCCATTGTCGCGTTGAGTGAAAAACGGAAAACGAGCCGATCTAACTTAATTTGGAAGAGTTCATGTCCGGCAGTCCAATTCCAATAGATGACTAATTCAGGAATTTTATGAATACTAAAAAAGAATAGGTCTAGTCGCCGCAATCGCAACTGCTGGGCAGACTGTCGGGCAAAGCGTATTTGGGTCTTTCCATAAAAAAATTCAAACTGGATTTATGCCCGGTTGATATATTTCGTAGACTGGCTCCCCATACATGAGATTTAAAATATTACTGGATGCCATGTGGGTATACTATACGTAGTAATGTCTGGATTTTAAAAGAGACTGACCTGTGAGTTTGTTTCGGTGTTTCATCTCAAGAGTAGTCGGTTAGGAAACACCGACCTCATATATGTAGTTTTGAAATATTACCATTTCTTTTGACGTGTAAAAGTTTATTAAGTACACAAACAATTTACAGAAACAAAATATATGTACGAGTCATGCATTGTAACATGACACGCGCGCATCGCATATTCAGCACTTTCCCGTCGCCTTACACAAATTATAGTGTAACGCGACAGTACACATTCAGCCTTCATAGTCAGCTGTACTCATGCACACAACACTCATAGAGCATTAGTTATGTGGTAGTTAAATATAATCAATAAACCATCATCTTTGGCTTCTCATTTCAAGCTAACACCCGAGGCGTGTGCCACCGTGTTTTGACCACGCATACATCTTTTTGGTCCTTTGAGCCTAAATATTGTAAGTGTTCCGCGTTCCTTTGTGCGGTGTCGATTCGGTTGGGCTGGCCGACCAGGAGCAGCATCTCACCAGCTCAACAGAGGACTTACCTCGACAGAGAACACGGACCGCGGAGATCATTGCACCAGCAGCAGCAAATACATGAGATCACCGAAGCACATCGGTAGTAGCGTCAGGAACAGATTTCGTAACTTGAAGTATTTATCATTAATTTTTCCATCATGGAGGGAGTTATTCAAACTCAATATCAAGTCATGGGGGCAATGCATAAACTTCTGATGGAGCGAGCTTACCCAGAAGAAGCCTGTTCACTCTCACTTTGAAGAGACCGGGGTTGTATGCGTTCGGAAACAGACGCAGGTAGAGAGTTCCAATCCTTTGCTGTGCGCATTAGAAAAGACATTTGGAAACACTTAGCGCGAATTGGTGGAATAGCAACTAGGTAAGGATGGTAACCTGCAGTGCGTCTAGATGTCCGATGGTAGAAAGGGCGGAATGAGGTCGTGGAGTTCTTGAGCACACTCCCCGAAGTATAATCTAAAGAAGACCGACAAGCATGCAACCTTGCGGCGATGAGCCAAGCTGTGAAGCTTGGCATCCACCAGTCTTACATCGCCATTGAGCCTCTTAGCTCTGCGTTCCACCGAATCAAGCGCGGCAAGTTGGTATTTAGCTGAGCCATCCCAAAGGTGGCTGCAATACTCCATGCAAGATCGGACTCGCGCTTTGTAGAGACTTAAAAGCTGTCCAGGCGTAAAGTACCGTTTCATCCTATTTAGGATGCCCAGTTTCTTGGCCGCAGTTTGGGCTTTGTACTCGATGGTGGCGCCGAAGTTGAGACATGATGTCAACTCCATGCCTAGGAGCTCGAGCCGATCAGTTACAGGAACAGATGTACCGCGAAAAGTAGGAGTTTGGTCGAAACGACTCCTTTTAGCGGTAAAAAGACACGCCTGTGTTTTGGTGGCGTTAAAAAAGACCAGATTATCATCACCCCACTGGGAGACAAGGCTTAAGGTCAGATCTGTCCGCTCTACCATGGCCTCTCTCAAGGAACGAACTTCGGCCCCGCTGGTTTTTGCGCTGAACAAGTATCTCTCTGAAACTGTACTGTTATCTGCGTACCCAACAATACCAGGCTGAAGTAGGTCATTGATGTGCAGCAGGAATGATTTGAGATTAATATTTTTGAGAAATAATTGCGTAAAAATATAGCCATTGGTCACGTGACATTAAACGCGAACCAGAGCGCGACACGTCACGAGCTTCAGTCTTAGTCATAATGTCACTTTGACAAAATAACATTGTTTCAAGTTTCCCACCTCCGGGTATTTTCCCCGGAGGGTGGAAACACTGATTACTTGTTTTTACTTTTTTAACAGTAGACAATCTGTCACAGATGTCACAGATTTGACGACTAAGGGCGGAGTTCACCGACTTCTAAAACGGCTGTTTAGATATTTAATCAGTTCTTTCGACATAAACAAACTGTTTAAATATCAAACCGGTGGTTATAATGTAGGCGAACAGGCCTATAAAGATGATGACATCACTCGAGACGCCATTACAGCGTGACCTGTTTTAATGTAGGCGAACAGGCCTATAAAGATGATGACATCACTCGATACGCCATTACAGCGTGACCTGTTTTGACTACGAAAATTAAATTGAGTATAAATGAAAAATTAGTATTGTTAATGTTAATATTTTGATGAAATATTCATGTTTTAAGGAAAATGGACCACAAGGGACATTTTAATCGGTTTCCTAAAAAACTGTCAACTAGCCAGCCTATTCTTTATCAAGTATTTAACTCAAGAACAATAAGGCCCACTTGCGTGTTCATGGGTTATCCTATATAACTCTGAGTTAACAGCTAACTCAAAAAAAAAAAGAAAAAAATAAGGGATAATCAAATAATTCATCTTGCATTCATGTTTGGTTAGAGGTAAACCTAGAGTTAAACTTTTGAATATTAAACCCACCGACGTGGGAGAGTTACGTCTGGGCAACATAAAAAGATTTATATGTTGAGACCATCCATTCTAGTCCGTCTTGTTCTAACGCACAGAGAATGCAGTTTCTCAAAAGCAAAATGAAAGGCGAAGTCGAGAAACTCATTCAGCATCTATCAACGTCATCTGCTCCTACTCGAACGTTTTTGTGAGGTGTCTTCCATTTACTCCCTGCTGAGAGTATCGCGAGATATTCGGATTGCCACCTTTTTCCAAATATCTTCGAAAATTTTCTGTATTCGCTTCCACCCTGTGCTTTCATCATGTTCGGTGTCTAAGATAGTCAGTATGGGGCCGCTGATCAAAATGTGAAGGAATTAGATGATTTAAATCATCTGGGACCTCTGCAGGTGCGCACAGCGGCTGACTGTTGAGACATGATCATTTATCATATCGACCTAACCCTTAGGGAAATACAGGCGTTACCTATATAATCCTTTTAAAAATTACCGGCGGCACATCGAATAGCATGACGTCGGTTCCCTTGAGCAGTAGGAACTTAGGCCGGTAAGTCTGCCACGGCTGTTGTGCCTGCACGACTCCCTCGTGCACCCAGCCCATGTACTCGATGCGTTCACCAACCCCGAAGTGACGGTTGAATAGCTTCATCTGTAAATAAAATAAAATAGAATATAATAGAAATCATTTATTCGCTATATTGTGTATATACAGATAATATTTCCAATACATTTTACCCTACGGCATACAAAATTTTCGGACATTTGAAAATGTCTTTGATATATCTCGGGACCCTGTGGTCTCGGACCTTTGGTAGGCGTACGAGGGTCCACAGCCAACTCGCAGAGGCCCCTTAGACAATTTTAAATGATGAGGAGGCACCAACCGACGATTATCCCTGTATGCACTATGCAAATGCACCCAAGGACAACCCGGTTGGTGCAGGACTATTGTAGGATATGGAAATGAAACATATTGGACTACGAGTTTGGAAAGCTATAGTGGATTGGTTACCAAGAACTATGGAAAGACTATGTCCCCTGCCTGATCATTGTTATGTAATTACGCGCATAAAACGGCAGGGGGTGACTTGCGCACTCAATAATGAGCCCCGAAAAGGGTTGCTAGCACATAGTGTCGTAGTGACAAGGAGGCAACATGTCCTAAGGTGCTTATGAGGAGTGGAGTATTCTACGACTATCAGGACAATGCCAGAGCCCGGAAGATGGTCAAGGTCCCTACCAGCACTTACTGGAGTACTTTCTTCCTCCGAGCACGTTTGCTCTTGTGAATCTCCACTCAAGCCGGCCAATAAAGGCAAGAATGAGGTGGGAGCTCTGTTCCTCGTCAGTGTCCACTCCAGCCGGACAATAAAAGCAAGCCAGAGGTGAAGAACAAGTCTTCTCCCAGATGATAGGGTCCGTGGGGTCGCTACTGCCCAACAGCCCGCCACATGCTGCCCTGCGGGTTTCTGTATCGCTCTTGGTCTGGCTCTTGACCCTACACCCGGTTCCGGCAAAGTAAACTCTACCGGCACAGATCTAGAGTTCAGGAGTGCGCAAGCCCCACCACGACGTCAACGTAGAGATACGGCGATGGGGTTATTATTATTATTTTCGCAATTTAATCGGAGATGCTCTTGAGCCACTGCGACAGCGCCGCCGGCTCGTCCGCGTGCACACCACGCCCGACGTCAGCGACGCGCACCTGGCAGGAACGTTACGCAACTGTGTGCAGTACTAACCTGTAGGTTGGTGAGGCCCACGATGTTATCGGAGATGCTCTTGAGCCACTGCGACAGCGCCGCCGGCTCGTCCGCGTGCACCACGCCCGACGTCAGCGACGCGCACCTGGCAGGAACGTTACGCAACTGTGTGCAGTACTAACCTGTAGGTTGGTGAGGCCCACGATGTTATCGGAGATGCTCTTGAGCCACTGCGACAGCGCCGCCGGCTCGTCCGCGTGCACCACGCCCGACGTCAGCGACGGCCGCGCGCCGCGCACCTGTCGGCGTCACGTACACGTCACGCGGGGATAGTGGGCTCATTGCGGAACACACGTACAAAGGGGATGCCTTTCATTTTGACAGTTCAACAACATTCATTGCGTTATTTACGTTGTTGATCAAACGTTATTGGAACGAAATTCTTTAACTTCGCTTGCAGTAGCAGTTGACTGGTAGAAATCGTCACGTAACGACAAAGCGTTATGCCCTGTTGACCCCTATGTTGACACTTGAAACTTGAGACCATACTAGATGGCTCTGTTTACATAATATACAGCGTGTTCACGCCGATTTTGCCCAATCAGCAGAGGTTCCAAAGCACACACGAACATCATCGGAGTCACGTGTGAGTGAAAGAATCGCCGTAATGGAGTGCAGATGTTAGCTCTGTGCGCGCGCATGTTCGCGTCGTTATCTTTATAAAATCACTTCAAGTTAATTCTCAACTATCGCGCTCGACGAACGGACCTATACGTCGCCATCTTTAATACGTAGATACTACAAAATCATCTAAAATCGGTCAAAATAACCCTTCTATCGCATGCAATCGCGTACTAGCTGATCTGATATCTAGCCACATTTCCCAAAATATAATTTACTAGCGAACCGGGGCTTCGCACGGCTGTAATTTAGAAAAAAAATAGAGGTGAAAATGTGCAGTTACTGCCATTGATTATAAAACTTCTTTATAAATAATGTATGCAGCTGATTTTTCATTACTCAATACGAACACATTTTGTTTGGAAGTGACGCGCGAAAGGGCTACGCGGCGCATGGGAAAAGCACTCAACGCTCAGGTCTAAGCCCGCAACATTGAATGTCTGACCTTGAGATTTGTTAATTGTCATTGAAAATGACAATTTTATTAGAAACTGTAGTCTTTCTGTGTCTTTGACACTACTTTCCGCCTCGCTGCTTCCCTGCGACTAGGAGCCCCTTGTTGTTCTCCTCATCGCTGTCGCTGTGGTGAAGTTGTCAACAGTCTAGGACACCACGGCCTGTCTTGCAGCCGAAGTGCGGGTCGCATAGCGCGGCACGCGAACATTAATGACATCATCCGACGGGCTCTTGTCACCGTCGGCGTCCCAGCTGTATTAGAACCCAATGGCTTGGCACGCGACAATGGCAAGAGACCGGACGGCATGCCTTTATTTCCATGGAAGGTGGGTAGGCCTTTAGTGTGGGACGCAACTTGTGTCGATACTCTTGTGCCATCCCATCTTCCTAGCTCGGCGTGCTGTGCTGGCACTGCGGCTGCGAAAAACCTCAAGCGGCGAAAGTATAATAACCTTATCGGTAATTATATTTTCGAGCCGTTTGAGATTGAAACCCTCGGGTTCGAATGCTCATGGTTTGTTCAACTAAATCTCCAAACGGCTGGTTGACACTTCCCGTGACCCAAGGGCCAGCCCTTGCAAAAGCAAAAGCCAGCTTTTGCCTTGGCCAGAGGCTAAGCATTGCCATACAACGTGGCAATGCCGCCAGTCTCTTGGGTACATTACCAGTCGACAGCGATGCGGAGGAATTTTTCGACGCCATATTTTAGTTTGTGAATAGTTTTAGTTAAGTTAGGATATAATTTTGTTATTTTATTAATTAGGTATAAGTTATTATTTATGTACATTCCGTTATAAGTCTTTTGAATTGGAATGGAAAATCCGTTGGTATCAATGGAGTCCGGGGAATAGAGCTATAGGGCGAGGCGCGGCTCTCGACGCGCTATTTTTTCGGTTGCTTTAACCTTTGATATCTTCTAAAGCATTCATTGGAATGATATACTTTACTAGACAGTTATAATCTACATTTAATGCCCAAGAATAGGTACTATCATATTTATTTGGATAAGGATTAATCTATACAAATACATAAAATTAAAGTGTCTGTTTGTAATGTCAAAATAACAACTTTTTACTAAATGCATAAGAAAGTATAAACGGTACTTATAACAAAAAAGCAATTTTTAACATTTTTGTTTGTCTGTCTGTCTGTTTGTACCGGCTAATCTCTAAAACGGCTGAACCGATTTTGACAGGCCTTTCACTGGCAGATAGCTGATGTTACAAGGACGAACTTAGGCTACTTTTATTTTAGAAAAATAATTAGGGTTCCGCGCAAAAAAAAAATAAACCCATGAAAGTGTGAACAATAATTCGGATTTGAAAAATTCTTTTTGCATTCGTTAGCCCAATTCTCGAGAATAGTTATAGGCTATTTAACACCACGCTACGACCATTAGGAGCCGAACAAAGTCAGAAAGAACACTAAACGAAAAAGAAGTAATAGCGCGGGCGGGCGATGCAACGCAACGGGTCGGGGGACGAGGGAGTTTTATTAAAATGTGGCTGTTATTTTAGTATATTGTGTATCTTACGACTTCTACGCGACCGGATATACAGACAGACAGACGCGGAAAGTGACTTTATTTTACATACTACTAGCTTCCGCCCGCGAGTTCGTCCGCGTAAAATTTCTTATTCCCGCGACCCACCCCGTCGCATCGCATCGCCTGCCCGCGCTGTTACTTACTTCGTTTTCGCTTCGCGCTCATTCTTCCTTTTTTTGTTTTTGATCGGCTTCTAAGGGTCCTAGCGTAATGTTACATACCCTATAGCCTTCCTCAAGAATTTTTATAATGCAAAAAGAATTTTTCAAATCCGACTGGTAGTGTCAGAGATTAGCGCGTTCAAACAGTCAATAAAAAGTAAAATGTGTCGGTAACTAATAGACTAAGCGCATATTTCTTACTTTAAGCATTTTTATACCCATCGTAATTTCTAAACTGAAGGTTCGAATTGAATAATTTGAAAAGGAATTTACATGTACTTATTCAACCTTCATTATGAAACTATTTATTTGGATAAGGATTAATATCATGTGTGTGTAATAATGCATTATTGTATAACAAATTTGATTACTATTAAAAAAGTTATAGTGAGCCAACCTTAAAAGATAGACATATGCTATCGCGGACTTTTTTTTAGAACTTTTTAAGAGGAACAATCCCGTCATACATAATTTTTGAGCAACATTAACCGTTTACGCAGCGCACGCAACGGAAGCTCTCAAAAGGAATAAATTTTCCCCGTTTTTGCAACATTTTTCATTGATGCTCCGCTCCTATTGGTCGTAGCGTGATGTTATATTAGTCTATAGCCTTCCTCGATAAATGAGCTATCCAAAATTAAAAGAATTTTTCAATTCGAACCAGTAGTTCCTGAGATTAGCGCGTTCAACCAAACAAACAAACAAACTCTTCCTCTTTATAATATTAGTATAGATGTAGTGATAACCCCTGTGAAAACCTCTGATGAATGTGCTATGAACATCTGCATGAGCAGCTATCTTCGAGGACTTCACAAGGACATCGTGACCTTTACAAGTAAGTGTGATGCTTCTTACTCCTCTAGGCTGAATTGGGTTGACATTTGCGTAGAATATTCCTTCTACCCCGCACCGCATTATAATTTATCATTTTTCGCTTCTCCACAGCGAAAGGAACTTCGTTCCAACCGGGAGTCCCACGACACCTCCCACTTTTTTTCCAAACACATGAAGCAGTGTACTAGCAATTTCCTCAAAATCTTTTGGATTGTGATTGCAAGTGTGTTTCGCAATTAGCGCGTAGATCTTTAGAACGTAACATCGAATGTACTTTTGGATTGGAATTGCAAGTGTGTTCCGCAATTAGCGCGTAGATCGTTAGAACGTAACATCGAATGTACTTTTGGATTGGATTTGCAAGTGTGTTACGCAATTAGCGCGTAGATCTTTAGAACGTAACATCAAATGTACTTTTGGATTGGAATTGCAAGTGTGTTTCGCAATTAGCGCGTAGATCTTTAGAACGTAACATCGAATGTACTTTTGGATTGGAATTGCAAGTGTGTTCCGCAATTAGCGCGTAGATCGTTAGAACGTAACATCGAATGTACTTTTGGATTGGAATTGCAAGTGTGTTACGCAATTACCGCGTAGATCCTTAGAACGTAACATCAAATGTACTTTTGGATTGGAATTGCAAGTGTGTTTCGCAATTAGCGCGTAGATCTGTAGAACGTAACATCAAATGTACTTTTGGATTGGAATTGCAAGTGTGTTCCGCAATTAGCGCGTAGATCGTTAGAACGTAACATCGAATGTACTTTTGGATTGGAATTGCAAGTGTGTTTCGCAATTAGCGCGTAGATCTGTAGAACGTAACATCAAATGTACTTTTGGATTGGAATTGCAAGTGTGTTACGCAATTAGCGCATAGATCTTTAGAACGTAACATCGAATGTACTTTTGGATTGGAATTGCAAGTGTGTTCCGCAATTAGCGCGTAGATCTTTAGAACGTAACATCGAATGTACTATTGGATTGTGATTGCAAGTGTGTTACGCAATTAGCGCGTAGATCTTTAGAACGTAACATCGAATGTACTTTTGGATTGGAATTGCAAGTGTGTTCCGCAATTAGCGCGTAGATCTTTAGAACGTAACATCAAATGTACTTTTGGATTGGAATTGCAAGTGTGTTTCGCAATTAGCGCGTAGATCTTTAGAACGTAACATCGAATGTACTTTTGGATTGGAATTGCAAGTGTGTTACGCAATTAGCGCGTAGATCTTTAGAACGTAACATCAAATGTACTTTTGGATTAGAATTGCAAGTGTGTTTCGCAATTAGCGCGTAGATCGTTAGAACGTAACATCGAATGTACTTTTGGATTGGAATTGCAAGTGTGTTACGCAATTAGCGCGTAGATCTTTAGAACGTAACATCAAATGTACTTTTGGATTGGAATTGCAAGTGTGTTTCGCAATTAGCGCGTAGATCTTTAGAACGTAACATCAAATGTACTTTTGGATTGGAATTGCAAGTGTGTTTCGCAATTAGCGCGTAGATCTTTAGAACGTAACATCGAATGTACTTTTGGATTGGAATTGCAAGTGTGTTCCGCAATTAGCGCGTAGATCGTTAGAACGTAACATCGAATGTACTTTTGGATTGGAATTGCAAGTGTGTTACGCAATTACCGCGTAGATCCTTAGAACGTAACATCAAATGTACTTTTGGATTGGAATTGCAAGTGTGTTTCGCAATTAGCGCGTAGATCTGTAGAACGTAACATCAAATGTACTTTTGGATTGGAATTGCAAGTGTGTTCCGCAATTAGCGCGTAGATCGTTAGAACGTAACATCGAATGTACTTTTGGATTGGAATTGCAAGTGTGTTTCGCAATTAGCGCGTAGATCTGTAGAACGTAACATCAAATGTACTTTTGGATTGGAATTGCAAGTGTGTTACGCAATTAGCGCATAGATCTTTAGAACGTAACATCGAATGTACTTTTGGATTGGAATTGCAAGTGTGTTCCGCAATTAGCGCGTAGATCTTTAGAACGTAACATCGAATGTACTATTGGATTGTGATTGCAAGTGTGTTACGCAATTAGCGCGTAGATCTTTAGAACGTAACATCGAATGTACTTTTGGATTGGAATTGCAAGTGTGTTCCGCAATTAGCGCGTAGATCTTTAGAACGTAACATCAAATGTACTTTTGGATTGGAATTGCAAGTGTGTTTCGCAATTAGCGCGTAGATCTTTAGAACGTAACATCGAATGTACTTTTGGATTGGAATTGCAAGTGTGTTACGCAATTAGCGCGTAGATCTTTAGAACGTAACATCAAATGTACTTTTGGATTAGAATTGCAAGTGTGTTTCGCAATTAGCGCGTAGATCGTTAGAACGTAACATCGAATGTACTTTTGGATTGGAATTGCAAGTGTGTTACGCAATTAGCGCGTAGATCTTTAGAACGTAACATCAAATGTACTTTTGGATTGGAATTGCAAGTGTGTTTCGCAATTAGCGCGTAGATCTTTAGAACGTAACATCGAATGTACTTTTGGATTGGAATTGCAAGTGTGTTCCGCAATTAGCGCGTAGATCTTTAGAACGTAACATCGAATGTACTTTTGGATTGGAATTGCAAGTGTGTTACGCAATTACCGCGTAGATCTTTAGAACGTAACATCAAATGTACTTTTGGATTGGAATTGCAAGTGTGTTTCGCAATTAGCGCGTAGATCTTTAGAACGTAACATCAAATGTACTTTTGGATTGGAATTGCAAGTGTGTTTCGCAATTAGCGCGTAGATCTTTAGAACGTAACATCGAATGTACTTTTGGATTGTGATTGCAAGTGTGTTTCGCAATTAGCGCGTAGATCTTTAGAACGTAACATCAAATGTACTTTTGGATTGGAATTGCAAGTGTGTTCCGCAATTAGCGCGTAGATCTTTAGAACGTAACATCGAATGTACTTTTGGATTGTGATTGCAAGTGTGTTCCGCAATTAGCGCGTAGATCTTTAGAACGTAACATCGAATGTACTTTTGGATTGTGATTGCAAGTGTGTTTCGCAATTAGCGCGTAGATCTTTAGAACGTAACATCGAATGTACTTTTGGATTGTGATTGCAAGTGTGTTCCGCAATTAGCGCGTAGATCGTTAGAACGTAACATCGAATGTACTTTTGGATTGGAATTGCAAGTGTGTTACGCAATTACCGCGTAGATCTTTAGAACGTAACATCAAATGTACTTTTGGATTGGAATTGCAAGTGTGTTTCGCAATTAGCGCGTAGATCTTTAGAACGTAACATCGAATGTACTTTTGGATTGGAATTGCAAGTGTGTTCCGCAATTAGCGCGTAGATCGTTAGAACGTAACATCGAATGTACTTTTGGATTGGATTTGCAAGTGTGTTACGCAATTAGCGCGTAGATCTTTAGAACGTAACATCAAATGTACTTTTGGATTGGAATTGCAAGTGTGTTTCGCAATTAGCGCGTAGATCTTTAGAACGTAACATCGAATGTACTTTTGGATTGGAATTGCAAGTGTGTTCCGCAATTAGCGCGTAGATCGTTAGAACGTAACATCGAATGTACTTTTGGATTGGAATTGCAAGTGTGTTACGCAATTACCGCGTAGATCCTTAGAACGTAACATCAAATGTACTTTTGGATTGGAATTGCAAGTGTGTTTCGCAATTAGCGCGTAGATCTGTAGAACGTAACATCAAATGTACTTTTGGATTGGAATTGCAAGTGTGTTCCGCAATTAGCGCGTAGATCGTTAGAACGTAACATCGAATGTACTTTTGGATTGGAATTGCAAGTGTGTTTCGCAATTAGCGCGTAGATCTGTAGAACGTAACATCAAATGTACTTTTGGATTGGTATTGCAAGTGTGTTACGCAATTAGCGCATAGATCTTTAGAACGTAACATCGAATGTACTTTTGGATTGGAATTGCAAGTGTGTTCCGCAATTAGCGCGTAGATCTTTAGAACGTAACATCGAATGTACTATTGGATTGTGATTGCAAGTGTGTTACGCAATTAGCGCGTAGATCTTTAGAACGTAACATCGAATGTACTTTTGGATTGGAATTGCAAGTGTGTTCCGCAATTAGCGCGTAGATCTTTAGAACGTAACATCAAATGTACTTTTGGATTGGAATTGCAAGTGTGTTTCGCAATTAGCGCGTAGATCTTTAGAACGTAACATCGAATGTACTTTTGGATTGGAATTGCAAGTGTGTTACGCAATTAGCGCGTAGATCTTTAGAACGTAACATCAAATGTACTTTTGGATTAGAATTGCAAGTGTGTTTCGCAATTAGCGCGTAGATCGTTAGAACGTAACATCGAATGTACTTTTGGATTGGAATTGCAAGTGTGTTACGCAATTAGCGCGTAGATCTTTAGAACGTAACATCAAATGTACTTTTGGATTGGAATTGCAAGTGTGTTTCGCAATTAGCGCGTAGATCTTTAGAACGTAACATCGAATGTACTTTTGGATTGGAATTGCAAGTGTGTTCCGCAATTAGCGCGTAGATCTTTAGAACGTAACATCGAATGTACTTTTGGATTGTGATTGCAAGTGTGTTTCGCAATTAGCGCGTAGATCTTTAGAACGTAACATCAAATGTACTTTTGGATTGGAATTGCAAGTGTGTTCCGCAATTAGCGCGTAGATCTTTAGAACGTAACATCGAATGTACTTTTGGATTGTGATTGCAAGTGTGTTCCGCAATTAGCGCGTAGATCTTTAGAACGTAACATCGAATGTACTTTTGGATTGTGATTGCAAGTGTGTTTCGCAATTAGCGCGTAGATCTTTAGAACGTAACATCGAATGTACTTTTGGATTGTGATTGCAAGTGTGTTCCGCAATTAGCGCGTAGATCTTTAGAACGTAACATCGAATGTACTTTTGGATTGTGATTGCAAGTGTGTTCCGCAATTAGCGCGTAGATCTTTAGAACGTAACATCGAATGTACTTTTGGATTGTGATTGCAAGTGTGTTTCGCAATTAGCGCGTAGATCTTTAGAACGTAACATCGAATGTACTTTTGGATTGTGATTGCAAGTGTGTTCCGCAATTAGCGCGTAGATCGGTAGAACGTCACCTCAAATGTACTTTGAAACAAATTCGCCAAATTGTTGAGTTATATAAGGTGCTATAAAAATATCTGCCACGGCTGCAATGGGAGACAGTATTCTGTATATAGATTACAATAGTAAAGATACATTATTTATCTTTTGTCATAAATTTTTTCATACAAAAAAATGTGCGTATAAATTTGAATTGATTAAGTTGCATAAAACCGTCCCATAGTTCAATGCACTGCTGTCATTCTTATCAAACAAAGGCACCCCCCGTAGGTAAAGCACGCCCCCCCCCCCCCGCACACTACCCCGTTTCTCGCACGCGCTTCGCTCGCCGCTCGAAGTTACTCGAACGAAACCAGTTCGCTATTATCAGTGGTCAGGGACTTGTGCATCGCGTGCGCTTTCTTTAAAAATGCCTCCCAGAAGACGATATTCCAATCAAGAATATCTTGAAATGGTATTGTTACCGCGAGTACAACAACATAACTGCGCATGCAGTAAGCTTATACCAACAGAGGTTTGGTGTGCGAGTGAGTCATCATACCATTAGAGAACACGGCCGCTTGCCTGCGGTTGACGCAGGTAGGCCATATTCTGCCGAATTTGAAGATGAAGTGTTGGACTTCTTCCGGCGTCATCCTCTTGCGAGTACCAGGGACGCTGCTAGAGTCTTCGACATGAGCGACAACTACGTTTGGCGACTTCTAAATCAGGAAGGGCTCCGTCCTTACTACTTTACAAGAGTTCAAGAATTGCATCCACATGACTACGCGGCTCGCCTCGCGTTCTGTAATTGGATTCGAGAAGAACGCCGCAACATTCTGTGGACTGACGAGTCCACATTCACAAGGATTGGTATGTTCAACATACACAATGCGCATTATTGGACTGAGACAAATCCTCGTGTTGTGCGGCCTGACCACTTTCAGACTCGGTTTACTGTTAATGTGTGGGGCGGGATACTCGGCAACAGAGTGCTAGGACCAGTGTTCTTGGACAGACTGAACGGGGATACGTATCTTCGCTTACTGCGAACCCGTGTGAGAAGAATGTTGGAACGTATTCCTCTGGAAGAGATAAAGAGGACTGCACTTTCAACATGATGGAGCACCACCTCATTTCACCATGAGCGTACGGGAGTCTTTAAATTATGTGTGGTAAGGTGGTGAGAGGTGGATAGGACGAGGAGGGCCAATCACTTGGCCTCCTCGCTCGCCGGATTTGACCCCATTAGACTTTTTTATGGGGTCGTGCAAAGAACTTTATGTACGGCCAAACCGGACATGACATAAAAAGTGTAGAAGAACTAAAAAGGCGCATCATGCGCGCTTTTCGGCAAGTAAAAAGTGAAACGGATACATTAAATAAAGTATATTAGTAGTATCAAAGAAAGACATGTACGCAAGCGTGCCTACATTTGTGTTCAACGCGAGGGCGGAGTTGTGCAACAGTTTTGTAGATAAGTAGGTAGTGTTTTGTAAATAACTGTAAATACGATGCAATTTTTTATTTTTTTTTTATTTAACATAGGTTTGCTCTTGACTCTAGTCTAGGTCAGAGATGACAGAGACAAAGTCGACGATGGAGCGAGCTTACCCAGAAGAAGCCTGTTAACTCTCACTTTGAAGAGATCGGGGTTGTATACGTTCGGAAACACAGACGCAGGCAGAGAGTTCCACTCCTTTGCTGTGCGCATCACAAAAGACATTTGGAAACGCTTAGTGCGAATTGGTGGAATAGCAACTAGGTAGGGATGGTAACCTGCAGTGCGTCTAGATGTCCGATGGTAGAAGGGGGCAGGCGGAATGAGGTCGTGGAGTTCTCGAGCACACTCACCGAAGTACAATCTGTAGTCAATTGGTGTAAATAAGGTGATTAACTTTTAAACACGCCAGGTTACTGTAATTTATCGTTATTTGATACTGATCTAAGTCCTATTTATTTAAAAATAATAATAAGAAAAAAATTGCAATTCATACAGTAACTTGACAGTCCAAAGCCTGTTTTAAGTGTGATGGGGAGTTTACCATCTTATTTACGTCAGTTTTTTGAAGAAATGCGGTAACTGGTATGTGCACTTTTAAAACACTTGTTTGCCTGCGTATTATTGCGTACTTACCTAGTAGATTAGATAGTTACGAACTGCGGGGTAATTGCGTAACACACTATCAGTAGCAATGGGTTTCATTTTAACAGTTCAACAACATTCATTACGTTAGTTACGTTTTTGTGCAGACACATTTTTCGAATGGAGCAATGGATTAACAATAGGCTTGAAAATGATTCAAACTGAGAGTATTAACCCGTGCGCAATAATTTGGGACCTTCTAGGAATGCTACTCCCCGCCCGCTTCCCGCGCACTTCCCCGATGGCGCCCGTATTGTAACCGTTAGCATCGCACACGCCATTGTGACGTCACCCGCTCAGGTCAGCTAATTTCGGTGTTCATTCAAGAATAGTTAGGAAGAGATAGCAATTGTTTTCATTGACGAAGCGGCACATCGCGCGTAGTTTGTGAACCACGTTAAGCAGAATAGAGTAAATGTTTATTTAATTACTTTATTTTCTCAAATTGATTTAACTATTCCGGGGTACAAAATTTCTTCACTACTGTAACCTCTAGACATAATACTGTCTCCCATTGAAGCCGTGGCAGATATTTTTATAGCACCTTATATTCATGTTGCAATACATTATGGACGGCTGTGGTACAATTTCACCAACCTGCACTCCACATTAGTTGCAAAATCAATCTCATTTTGAAAATCATGAAGAAAACAGAAAATAAATTAATTTGACCCAGAATAACTACATACCTCAAACGCGCCAGGCCGCAGCTTGTCTGTTCCTAGGACGTATCTCGTTACGTAGCCCATCATCAATGGTACTGGAAAGAATACGAAAAAATGTTTGTAAAAACCGGCAAAGTGCGGGTTGGATTCCTATACTTAGACAAAGTGCGGGTTGGATTCCTATACTTAGTGCGGGTTGGATTCCTATACTTAGACAAAAATGCTGAACTTCCACACAAACTTTCATCCCCTATTTATCCTCTTTAGCGGATGTCTTTTCAAAAATTCCTCCTTAACGCTCACCTTTGTTGTTGAAGGTACTCTTGTGCACAATTTCATGTTTCTAGATCCAACGGTTTAGGTTGTGCGTTGTCTTTCAGTGAATTTAATATTTTATTCAATATATGTCATAGTAAGATGTATTCTGCAAACATTTCAACCGGCTAGGTATCTAATTCGGTAATAAGGTACAGTCAGGGAAATTAATTGATAAGCTTTCTGTCAAAGAATAACAGTTGTGATTTGAATCTACGGATAATTTAAGTTGGTAGACATTTGGCTTATCAATTAATTTCCATAACGTTACATACCTGATACGACGTCGACCCACTCCTTGAGCTCGGTGGGCTTGTCTGACGCCACGGAGGGCGGGCGCGAGCCGCGCGCGGAGCCGGCGGCGCTAGCCGGCCGGCTCTCGTCGCCGTCCGCCCATGCGCTCTGTGGGACAAGGGAATAACGTTATTCATAATAATAAACGATATTTAATATCAGACTTCAGTGAGTTCCACAGTGTTAGTAACACAATAACTTAGCCTACGTACGTAATAACTAAATTCGATCGGTCCGGGCAGATCGGGTCCTGTTTATAAGTGCCCATACTAGCGGGCTGTCTGCTCGGGCGACTGTCAATTGCAGAATAGTATTGGAACTGTCACGCAGCCTGCGGAGTAGCGACGAAGATTTCTTACGCCACAGTGCAACAAATCTGTCAGTGCGTGCGCCGGCAAACGTCGCCGAGGCACTACAAAAGCGCGATAGTCGCAAAAATACCCGGAACGCGTTATTGAGATGAATACGCAGAGCATTGTAAGCCTTCTGGGTATAATTATGTGAACCACAGCGCTCCCGAGTACAGTGATGTGCAGTATGCCTTAAAAAGGACTTTTTTTAAGTGCGACTGTACATCGGGAGTATTCGGGAGAACCTGCAGGCCAGCATATTCGCCCTAACTGATAACGATCTAGTTATCTTGTTGGACGGAATTAAGGTGGGAAACGCAAATTCCGTTTAATCTAAAAGGTTTGCCTTACCTCCTTATTAAAATAAAGTAGGTAAAAATAATAATCTGTGAACAACATACCTGCCAGCCACCATTTATCTGTTCGGTGTTCTTCTCAGTATTACAGTTGGCGTCTACAGTCTTATTGTGTAGCGAAGGGTGGTCGTCGCCGGTACTACTGTCCGTATCTGAAGCACCGTCCGCTGGAAACGATAAATAACGTCATTACAGGAGCTGGTTGAATAACTGCCTGCTTCGTAATCGCCAAAAATAGTAGAAATCTACAACAACTAGGTATTCCTGAAACATCTTTGGTTTGGTTCTGATGTTTGTGATAGAACTCGTACTGGAAGTTCCCAGTGCGAGTTCCCGAGTCAAACTCCAGTTACTAAAAACATAATATGATCTATTTCCTTTATAACTCCTATTCTTGCCCTCCGAAGGGCATTAATACCGCTAAAGTAACATACACATAAAAATTTTTACTCTTATCTACTACATACACACTAGGCTGGTATCATTTAATTAACTAGCCGGTCATGCACTTGTTATTAGGCAGCAGTAGCACCTAAATGTCATAGAAATTCAGTGCGTCTCTATAATATATTCCGTTTTAGTAGCATAATACCCTTACCCAGTATGACAGCGTCGTCCACAGTACCACAACCAGACAGGATCCTGCTACTTGGGTAATGATTGAAAGTAAGTAGAACTCACCTTGCTTCTGTAAGAAAGGTGTCGCAGCTCTATAGTGTTTGACAGTGAGCACCACAATGTCGCCGGCGTTCCGCAGTATGTTCACCGCGTCGTCGTGCTTGCACGCCGTTATGTACTCTCCGTTCACTAGAATAAAGAACGTTTAATGTTAGAAGTTTGTGTTAACATGACAAGGACGGAAAAAATATTCGAAAGTATCAACGATGCAATAGAAAAATATTCGTAAGTATCGACGATGCAATAGAAACATATTCGGAAGTATCGACGATGCAATATAAAAATATTCGGAAGTATCGACGATGCAATATAAAAATATTCGGAAGTATCGACGATGCAATATAAAAATATTCGGATGTATCGACGATGCAATAGAAAAATATTAGAAAGTATCGACGATGCAATATAAAAATATTCGGAAGTACCAGCGATGCAATATAAAAATATTCGGAAGTATCGACGATGCAATATAAGAATATTCGGAAGTATCGACGATGCAATAGAAAAATATTAGGAAGTATCGACGATGCAATAGAAAAATATTCGGAAGTATCGACGATGCAATAGAAAAATATTCGGAAGTATCGACGATGCAATATAAAAATATTCGGAAGTATCGACGATGCAATAGAAAAATATTAGGAAGTATCGACGATGTAATAGAAAAATCCCAAACATCCGTATTCCTTAACCTCTTGAAGGTTAGGCATGGGCGTTAAATACCTACCATGTTTTGCGAAACTTTTATTTTATGGAGATGCACAATAAAACGAAATAGAGGATCATACCTGCATTTATCATTTCACTATCCATCTTGTTGAACAATACATGTACTCGTGTCTCGTAATTATTATTGATCCATATACCTACTAGGTAGCGTGTTCGTTTTTTATAGCCCGACCGTTTATTTTATTCTATTCGGGAAACTTAAAGCTAACTTAACAATATGAAATTGAAGGTCATTTACAAGTTTCCACTGATAAAGACCAAGTTTCCACTAATAAACACTAAAAATAAAAATAAAAACCCACATACCTTACCTACTATAGGTACACCTCCGCCTAACCCTTCGGGGAAATAAGGCGTGATGTTATGTTATAAAAATAAAAAAAGGTTGGTACAAAATAGCTATAAACGTACAAATGTTTTAGAACTTCGACGCTTAAGTTTCCTTTTGTTTTGTATATTTATTTGTACAGTTAGTTAGTTCGTTAGTTAGTGGAAAAATATGTTTTAAGCTATAAACTAAATTAGGATAAATATCGATTTATACAAAGTAAAAATCGTTTAGAAGCAAACAATTACTTTTCCATAAAGAAGCTTTTCGCCAACAAATGTTTAAGCCGAGAAACATTGTTATTGAATATATCCAAATCATGTTCTCCAGACAGTTTATTAAAACTTCTGCTCGCACGGATTAGAAACGAGTTCTGCCTGACGCGGACTTGGAATGAGGGACATGTAACAAGCTAGGTCTGCGAAACATTTTGCAGTGTGTAACTAATCCTAAACTGTCTAACAGCTCAGGGCAATGTACAGTACCATTTGCAATTTTAAATAAATACCTCATTATCTGCAATGCTATACAAGGTGTAATTTTAAACAGTGTTAATCTCTTAAGGGGTCATTGTACTCATCATTATATGAACAACTTTTACTATGGGACCAAAGCTGAAATCGCGTCGAAAAATCAGCTTTTCCCTACATTTATGTTCGCATAACTCGTCAAAATGTCATTTTTTATTTTTTTATATATGATTGGATTGCTCTTGACTCTAGGTCAGAGATGACTGAGACAAAGTCGACGATGGAGCGAACTTACTCAGAAGAAGCCTGTTAACTCTCACTTTGAAGAGATCGGGGTTGTATACGTTCGGAAACACAGACGCAGGCAGAGAGTTCCACTCCTTTGCTGTGCGCATCACAAAATACATTTGGAAACGCTTAGTGCGAATTGGTGGAATAGCAACTAGGTAGGGATGGTAACCTGCAGTGCGTCTAGATGTCCGATGGTAGAAGGGGGCAGGCGGAATGAGGTCGTGGAGTTCTCGAGCACACTCACCGAAGTACAATCTGTAGAAGACCGACAAGCAGGCAACCTTGCGGCGATGAGCCAAGCTGTGAAGCTTGGCATCCACCAGTCTTACGTCGCCAATGAGCCTCTTAGCTCTGCGTTCCACCGAATCAAGCGCGGCAAGTTGGTATTTAGCTGAGCCATCCCAAAGGTGGCTGCAATACTCCATGCAGGATCGGACTTGCGCTTTGTAGAGACTTAAAAGCTGTCCAGGCGTAAAGTATCGCTTCACCCTATTTAGGATGTCCAGTTTCTTGGCCACAGTTTGGGCTTTGTACTCGATTTATAAAATTAATAAAAAGTAAGGGAGCCAAAAGGGATCACGAGGGTATTTTAACAGTTACAGAACTCTATCCATTCAGTACAGCTGTTTGACAGAGTTACTCAATAATGTAAAACATCTGAATAAATCGCCTCTGATACGCACTGCAACTACTGCAAGCAGCTTGCGTAGGACACCGTGGTCTATAAGGCCACGTGCCTTGCTGTAATCAGTGTAGACCACATCCACTTGAGAGGGTTCAGACATGGTGGAGGACCAGTCGATCGGGGGTAATAAAAGCTGTCTTCCAAACGTGTGCCACCACTCCTGCAGCCGGTAAGTGGTAAAGTTAAGCTTTCTGCGCACCGAGTTATAAGTATAGCAGGAATACCATCGGGCCCCGCTGACGTATTCACGTCAATAGCCTTTAGGAACTTCAGAACCTCAGTTTCGCAGAGTTATCAGAAGCAGATGTTTGATAGAGACAATGCATGTTGCTATCCAACTGAGTTACACCAGGGATCGTGTTCTGTAGAAAATTAAACTTAAGAACTTGATTGAACATGTTGCATATTTCATCACCCTGTCCAGACGAGCTATGTCCATACTTCACAACCGATTGAAATGTATATGAAGACTGAACAGCTTATATTTACACTGTTGCTTTTGACGAAAGTCAAAAAGTTTTAGGCGATTTATTAATACTGTTTGATCACAGTAATTATATTACTCTTACACCGCGGCGCATCGGTTCTGTTAAATCATCTTTGTTCCAGATCTATCGTTAGATACGTGTATACTATAAGTAGGCGTTGCACAACTAACCTACTCGTACGAGAATGCAATAAGAACACCGATTTGTTACTGTTGGACATTACTCACTAGTTCGTATTTATAGGCCGGCTGTTTGATCGTGGTAATTACATTTGCATATAATAGCAATGACGCGTCTACGAATTGATCTATAAGGCGCCAAAATATTCCGAAGTTACCGACTAGTAAATAAATAATGTTTATCTTCAAGGAACAATGACGCACTTGCTTTCGGAAGGTATAGAATACGACCACGAATAAAAAGCAATGTTAGCAGTAGGAATGTGAACTGAACAGCTCAACAACTCAATAAAATTATCCTTCACGTAGTTCCCGATTTTATCTAATCCTCGTAGAATACGAATTTCGCAATCCTGCACGGATTACGAAATTCGTATTCCAAACTAGCTCTAGTCCGACAATCTTACCCAAGACTATCCGAGATATCTTAGGTTATTTCATCTTACTCTACAAACTAATCTATATTCCCGAGATTGCTATCAATCACGATCAGACCGATAAGTAAATAACAATATCAATAAACTAACCAGTCAATGAAATCCAATTACAAGAGCCAGTCTGCCAATCCATCAAGCTTATTTTACGTCTAAAACTATCCTAGATCCCTGGAGTTTTGATTGTCTTTAATTAATAGCACAGCAGACGTCAATTTGCATCCAGTGGTTAATTGCGACTTGTTAAGCAATTGTTGGGACTGCACTGTAAATTCTAATAATTAACTGTAATCTGCTGTTGTTAGGACGAAGGATACGTTGCGAAGCGGTGCAGTTTTATTTAGCACGACGGAACAGTGTATCAGGGGCGTAGCCTTCATACAACCCGATTCCTATCGGCTTCCCTACGGAACAACCACTCTTCTTAATGTCGACTATTGCCAAATAATATGGTACACCTGTGTGTGTAACTATGTATCACATTACATATTTATATTTAATACTAGTTTAATACATCATAAGATTAAAAACCTACAGATTTTTGTCCGAGTTTATAAGAGCTGAACATTTTTTTCTTCGGTTTCCGTCTAATGATAACACTAGTCGGCACCAAAATAAGAGCAAAAATGTGTATATGTGAACTCGATACATATGGACACGGTAGATCCAAATTTGTAGTCATAATTTATCCAGCACGTCAAATTTTGATGCAGTGAGCATTTTTGGATTTCACTAAAATTCGTCATTATTTCGATGTAGGCAACGGTATTCGTGAACGTTGTTAGTACATGAATTTCATTGTTTTCTGTATTAGAAAGAGATAGCAAGCTGTTGTTCACTACTAACTAACAAACGTGCGCGAGCGCAGTGATTGTTTTGAATAAATGAGCGACGCGTGTGGGTAAACTTAAAAAAATAAACAAAAGAGTTTATTTATTTTATTTATTTAACAGTTTATGTACACACATATAAACAAACAAGAAGAAAGGAACAGAAAAATACGTACAAAGGTGATGCTTATTTCTAAAGAAATCTCTTCCAGCATACCTGCGATAGGAAAGTAGATAAAGAGATGTAGACAACGTGTGTAAGAGTAAAAGAGAAAACAAAATACATAAAATCACAAACGATACACTAATATGAATATAAACAAATATATATATAAACATAAAATATGAGTACATACAAATACATACATTATACTACCAAAATAAATATCACAAAAAAAAAAATATACGATAATAATGAAACATAACATAATAAATACTAATAGCTATGACGAAGTGGAGAGATAGTGTTCTTTCACTCTTCTTTTAAACACTGCAACAGTTTGGCAGTCCCTAATATCAGGCGGAAGTGAATTCCATAACCGAACCGCATGCACAGTGAAGGAGTAGGAGTAAAAGTCGGTTGAGTGGGGAGGGGATTTAAGGAGATTTCTAAGATGTGACCTGCAAGGAGCATCAGAAGGACGAGCGTAGGAAAAGCGTTCCCGCAGGTAGGATGGCATTTTAGGATTGTGAAGGACGTTAAATAGCAGACACAATATATCCGAGAGTTCCTGCGAAGTCGAATAGGGAGCCACTTGAGTATCTTGCGAAAGTTAGAAACGTGATCATACTTTTTAAGATTAAAAATAAAACGAATACATATATTTTGCAAACGCTCAAGTTTATTTAAGAGCTCCTCTGTGGCATCCAAGTAACAGGCATCAGCGTAGTCAATAATGGGCTGGATGAGAGTTTGGGCAAGGGAGATTCTGGTATTCAAGGGCAAGAAGCTCTGGAGGCATTTTAACGTATGGAACGTGTAGTGCACTTTGCGACTGACTTGAGCAACTTGAGAGTTATTTGTTTGTTTTCATTGAGCTTTTGGTAAGTTAGTTTTAAATATATTATTTTTATCGATCAAATAACCATTTTATACTATTTATTGAATATTAATATTACATTACGATTCCTTCAATTTTAATTGTTTTAGGTTCAAGACAGTGATTGGATTTTTTTTCCAGAAAATCTTAGTGCCGTGTCTGATGAGCATAGGGAAAGATTTCACCAAGACATTACGCACATGGAAAAAAGGTATTACGGCAAGTGGACCCCAGCAATGCTAGCTGATTTTTGCTGGGAAATTAATCGAGAAACAGGGCTTAACAGTTATGAAAGGAAGCGATCTACCAAATAATTCTTATTTTTTAAGTTATATTAGTTTTTTTAATTCATTGGTATATGATTTTAAATTATATTGAAAAAGTGAATATCAGTGTACTTAATTTTTTTTTTTTTTTCAAAATAAATACGTATTTTAATATATCAATTCCGGTATTTTATTTCAATGGCAGTATCTCGAAAACTAGACGTGGTAGCATAAATCTATATCCAGATTTGGACTCAGCAAACCAAAGCCGATAAGAATCACATAGCAAGCTTTTTGCTCCCGAATTTATTTTGTTTTGCCGACCAGTGTAATTGTAGATCTATGCGCTACTGCAGTGTATGATATCAGTGATAGGATATTCGGATGCAAATTTACCTAAATTTGAGGTGTTAGCTAATATAAGCGACCATTAACATGGAATGCACTTTTGTATCGATAGTAAAAAATTCGCGATTCAGGAATTGATAAATTTAGTACTTTTTGACTATACATAGAATCGACACGCACTAGCCTTCCTCTTACACCCTACATACACATATATTTGCATCGGGGGTCAAAAATTAATTTCGAGCATAAGAATAATTCTGTGATCACGGTGTCTCGGTATTTTTTAAATAAATAATACGTACCACATGTTTAAGAAGTCGTTTCCATACCATGTATGCGAATAGTTGTGCATTTCCGGATTTTCTGGAATCCCGGGATATATATTAAGAAAAAAAAAAATGAAAAGCCGCTTTCATAATTTCTTAGCCTAAAATTAACTTAAGGTAAATATGCATCCGATTATCCGATCTCTAATGATAAGAGTTGATGGGCTAAAAAAGTTACACGATTCGTTCATTCATTTCTTGTGTCTGTTAACCATTTCATTTATCTAACTTCTTTATTCATTCTCAGTTGCGGATTGAAGTAAGTACCTCAACACGAATGTAAGCATTTTTTTCAAGTTCCCTTAAAAGCAAGCAAGCAAGCATGTAAGTATAAATAGCCTGCTCTCGGTGTCAAGGGATTAAACCATGAAAACTTCAAAGAAAGGTTAACCCAATCGGCCCTACCCATAGGTAGCCGTTGATATTTGATACTAATTCACGCTGACAAAGGTCCAAAGGTCTATATACATAGGTGATATATTTTCACGATAACTTTAGTATGAGAGAGGGGCTTTGCTATGGCTATGTTTGTCTCTTCACAAGAACTTTACTACTTCATTGATCCTATGGCAAAATAAAGAGAGTAAGAACGTGATACTTTCGCTGACTGGCTAATCTTTTAAGTTCTTTTTTTCACAAAACTCTACGCTAGTAGAGATACATACATAAACTCACGCCTTCTTCCCATGGGGGTAGGCAGAAGCTACAGAACGCCACCTGCTACGATCCTTACATACTCCTTTTGCCTCGTTTACATTCATACAACTATAAAACTGCACGCCCCTCCACTAAAATGTGGAGACAAACATTTTAAAAGTGTATGCAACAAGCAGTGGAGGGCCGTGCAGTTTCATGGTAAAAGATCTCTACCTATATTCGTGCAGACGCCAAAGAAAAAGAAGAAAAATTACATATATATCCAGATCATACCTTTAATAACAGCGTCTCCAACAAACAGCTGGCCGGTCTGGTCAGCAGCCTGGTCCTTGTATATCTTGGAGATGAGGATGGGCAGTTTATGTTCCGCACCGCCCTTTATGCTGAGCCCCAGACCACCGACCTTCTGCCGTGTAATTTGAACCATGCGCTCCTAGAAATAACGCCGTTAATCAGAAGGGAATATTATGGTGATAAGCAGTGAAAGTGACGGCTCGACCCATACATATCCGTGGCTCGACCTGAGGCACGTTGCGCCTTAAAGCATTGACAGTTTGTCATCGCGCATCAAGCTGCCTTCTTTATAGCCGTGCAAAAAGATTTACATCTAGTGACAAGAGGCACCCTCGAGCTGTCTCTATTTGTTTTTAAGTCAAGGTCCTTGAGCCTGCCTCTATTGGAGAGGAGACAGAGAGAAAAGGGAATATTTTCACAAATTAATGTCGAAGGTGTTTGATAATGAAGCCTTGGGTAATAAGATTAAAAACGTCAAAAAGTTAATTGTATTTGGTCGGTTTACATGCGTCAACACGGTGTAGGCGTCACGTTCAAATAGGCTGCTAGGTATGACGGGGCCAATGCTTCCCCCTCTATCATACTATGGATACTAATTGATTCCGCACATGTGCAATTGTGTATTTGTTTTTTGATGAAAACATAAATAAATTAACTCGTATCACGAATAGAGTAAAATTTTTGATGAGTTTTTCGTAGCGGAAACACAGAGTAGTAAATCCAGATTAAAACAAATTACGTTTTGATTTTTAATCCGGCATAAGAGTAGCACCCGAGCGGCGAAAAGCTAATTATCTAAACAATGGGAAAATTTAAACACACGGATTTAAAATCACATCTCTTGGCTTAGCTTCAGTGAGGTACCACAGGGCACAGTGCTGCCTGCACTAAATGTTTCATTGTGCGTTTAATAATTCACTACTACCGCCCATTAGCTTGCTCCCTACTTCATGCAAAAATAATTATCTGGTGGATTTATGTTTGAATAGTTATGGAGAATGTCCACGGCTCTGCGAGTATCTTTTGTCATGATATTTGCTCGAGTTGTTGGGCTTTATTTGAGGTACCTATAAGACAGATTTAATTGTTTGTAGTTTCAGTCCGGTTTTCGAAGTTTAGGGCCCACTACTAAATATTGCTCTTTCCTGCAGTTTTCAATACATCAGTTTTAGGTTCTGTAGGTAGTAAGTACCTACCTACTGCATTCGTGACTACGTCATCTATGTATGTGTGAAGTATTTAGCAGTAGGTACAGCACGATGCGATGTTACTACATTCATCTCTTAGCTAGCCCGAAAACACGATAATAGAGTTGATATTGAAGCTAACTGCCAGATATTACGAAACTGTTCCCAGACTGAAAGCCCCAAAATTCATTAACAACATTGAAGTACCTATAGTGAAAATACTGACATGTTCATCGTCGAGCATAGTTTTGTTAAATTACGGCGGAAATGACCTAGATTGCAGCACCTTTATGGGTTATTCAATCGTCAATAGTTTTGTGTCGGCAGAGAGATGGCGTGACTATTGCTATTGTCTCAATGAAACAATTGGTACTACTGTAACCATTCAAGATCTGAGGTAATCACACATCACAGGCAATTGACTGTTGTTTATTTACCATCGATTCCTGTTTTAAACATGATATTTTGACGGTCGGCTCAGAATGGTCTGCTGGCGCCAATAGCGACTTCGTATCAATCAATCATGATCTTTCAATCAGTTCGCACACGTGATTCGTGCATTAATTTAAATTAGCGAGTGTTTTACAAGATTAACACACACATAGTGGAAATACGCGGACATGAACAAGTGTCTGAAAAAACATTATTTTTTATTTGTCTTCGTATGGTGGGATGTTAAAGTAAATCAATCTTCAATTTACACAACAAACTAAAATAAAAAAAAAATACATTTGGCACAACATAAAAAATAACAAAACAAAATTATATTACAATCACAGATTTTGATATAATCTAAGTCTATTTTACAATGCATACATTAATGAAAGACAAGAAAATAAAACTTCTCTGTTAAAGGAAAGTTTTCCAACACCAGAATCCTTCCTATACTACAGATGCCAAACATGGGCCTTGACCAAAACTCAACAGACAAAACTTCAAATGTGTCAGCGTAGAATGAAAAGGAGTATGATGGAGAAAAAGATAGAAAGAACCAATCACTACCTATGTGTGTAATCAGGAAAGCAACAAAAACAGAAAATGTACTAAAACTGAGAAGATTGAAATGGAGATGGGCCCGCCACATTGTCAGGGGAAAAGAGAAATTGAACAAAAAAGTGACTGTAGGGAGGGGAAGAGAAAGAAAGGGAAACCCTTGAAAAGATGGCAGGATGACTTGGTGATGACGACGAGACTGACATGGACTAGACAGGCAAGGGACAAGGAGAATTGGAAAGGGTTGGAGGAGGCCTTTGCCAAAGATTACACAAAGACTCAAAACTGAGATTAAACATTTTGTAACACAACTACCTATAACTCTGAAAAAAGGTGATAAAAAAAAAAATATGAGACATTAAAACATAAAAAAATTATGGATAAAGCAGATGTTATTTATTCATTTGAGGGGGTATGACTTAGGAGTTGTGTTGATAAAGAATAGTGGGGTAAGTACATCCCAAAAAATGCTGGTATTAATCTAAAACTCTAAAGAATACAGTCACTATGAGAAAATAAGGATTTCAGTCATGTAAATACAGTCAGACTGCCCAAACTAAGAAAGAAAGAAAGAAGAAAATGCGTTTATTGGCATTACAAGAAAAAACAAAAATACCTTAAAACTATAAAAAAAAAACAGAAAACAAAGCTTATAATGCCAAAGGGCCTCAGCTCAGCATAATTTCAAATGAAAACCATTGATCGGAACTTGGTGCTGTTTGAGACAATATCACTAATAATATGGATATTATGGATATGACGATAATCTCAGGATTCCAGTATTGCTCGAAAAAATATTAATTAATATTTAAGAGGTGTAGAAATCGCGTTTATTAAGGAAATACGTTTATTCAATAGTATTAAGCATTTAAAGAGTAGACTTACCAATGGAAAGAAAGGGTCATCTTTAGTGCAACAGAAAATAATTAACATTACCTACATGAAACCGATTTTATTTTCGGAATTAAAGTAGCTCAATTAGATAGAATATCTTTCTTTTAACAATAGATAAATATTTCTTGCAAATTTTTTTTTTGGTCATATCCATACTTTTGATAGTAACAGCACCCAAGATTCCGTTCTATGATGATAACACAAGATGTACCACCTGACGCTGATTTTCAGCTGCAGCCCACGAGTGTCGCGTCCGGCCCTGGTCCAGGCCATGGTACGGAGCGAGAGTACATGGGCAGCCATTACCTCCTTCTGCGAAGCAGTAATGCTCGTGAAGGAGGAGGCGGGACGCGTGAGGGAGAGGCAAGCTTTGCGCCCTCACGCCCTAGTCGCCGCAGGAGACGCCCTGGGCGTCGGGAATTGGCAGCCGATTCCCGGCCACCGTAGGCGCGGGCTTGCGGACGTCGAGCAATGGGTAGCTCGCCGTCCGGTAAGGACCAAGCCCGAATCGACGGCGCGTCGTGTTCCACGCGCGCCTCAAAGACATGTCAGCACTATTGACGGGGTCCGCTAGGGCCGATGCCAGCTAGGGTTGCGGGATGTTCGAAAGAGTTACCGTGGCCCCGGCACAGGCAACAGAAGGAACACGGGTGGGTTTTAGTCAGTAAAAGTCTGACACGCCCTCCCGCTCCGCCCAGAGCGGGAGAAGTCATTTGATGATTTCCCATCCACAAAAAAAAAAAAAAAGCCCACGAGTGTATACTGCATACACTATAAACACAGAGAAGTGCATGCGTCCATTTTGAACAAATTAAAAGGATAAAGAAGGATAAATTACAATTGAAAATATATAAAATAGCTCATACAAAAACAAATGAAATGTTGTGATGTACATATTATTAATAATGTGTGCTAAGCCTTAAGTGAAAGGCCTTCTGACTAACGAATCAGTTCAAAACATAAACAATGGACTTGGCTATGTGCCTAACATTCCTATCATAGCTCCTGAGTGTTATTAAATCACAAATCTCCAAAGGTCACTCACCCTAGCATGAGGCACATTCTTATCCTTAGTTGGCTGCACAGGCACCGGTGCCTCTCGCTGTACGGTCACCGCATCCATTGTGAGCACCAGCCGCGCTGGCCTCGGACGGGACTTGCCATCCGAGACCTGCACCATGCCTGTACGAATCTGAAACAAAGGTGTTCTGTTAGTCATTTTGTGGATGGCTGTCTTGTGCAAACATTTGATATTGGCATCTCAATGATCGGACTAAGAATTCTTTCTTTTTGTTTTGACATTACATCCATGTTTCTGCCCAGTTTCTTGTTTGGACCCTGTAGATGGTCACATTCATTGCAGCATTAGAGGTGTTGTTCACCCTATGATTTGTCCTTGCATTAAATTATTTTTCTGTTCACTCAATTCGTCAATGTTAAATAAATCACAATAGGATGATTTCAACGCTAATTTGAACTACCTACTTTTCAAACACAAAGAACACATAAAAATTAATTTATCATTATGTGTACAAACAGGGGGTGTAATTAGTAATCCATTTATGAATATTTTTGGCAGACAAATATTATTAGTCATTGTTTACACCATAGTTAGTGCTCCTTGTGAAACGGTTTGTCTAAATTAGAACTTATACCTTTTTTTCCTGTGCCAAGCAAATTGTGTGCTGTTTGATATTTACAATTGCCAACACTTGAACGGAGTTGTGATAGACAAGCTATTGAGCAGACAAATTGTATGTATATGAGCTAGGTTGAGATGAAGATAGAAATGGTTCTATTGATATGGTACTTACCGGTTTCCAACCCTTTCTTTCAGTGGACAATAGCTGATAGGAAAGTGCCACTGTTTGATGGCCAGAAGAGCACATGCATCGTGACTTTTACGATTTCTCTAGGTAATGTGGTAACACATAGGAGACATCAAAGGAATTACATCTAGCTTTAACATTATGTACTTACTGTTATTTTTGAACAACCCATGGTATGTTTACGAGGTCTTACACTGAACAGAAGATACAATTTAAATTTCCATTTAAAAACAAGTTGAACAGCAAAAAGATTGCAGATGAAATCAGTACAGTGTAATTAAATTTTTGTGTGTTATATGGATTTTTTTTGGATTTAGGAGCTCGTGGCTAAGTAATAACAGCCGCATGGGTCGATCCATCAGGTTAAGCTACGCTTGCCGGGGTTGGTCCGTGGATGGGTGACCATCTTTACATACCGAGACTCCTCAGTGCCTCGGAAAGCACGTTAAGCCGTTGGTCCCGGCTGTCATTCGTGGATCTTTGACAGTCGTTACGGGTCGTCAGAAGCCCGAAAGTCTGACAACCAGTCTTACCAAGGGGTATCGTATTACCCAGTAACTGGGTTGTGGAGGTCAGATAGGCAGTCGCTCCATGTAAAATACTGGTATTCAGCTGCATCCGGTTAGACTGGAAGCCGACCCCAATATAGTTGGGAAAAGGCTAGGCAGATGATGATGATGATATGGATTTTTTTCATCTGAATTAAGTAAATTGAATTGAATCATTTTTATTTTACCTTTTCTCAAATATTTTTGACCATTTTTTTTTATTCCTTTTTCCTGGTCATGTACATGTAGGTACTTAAAAGTTTGGCATTCATGGTCTTTAGAATCCAACACTGCTGATCTTATTCTTTTCCCTAGCTTCCCTGAATAAAAAGAGCTCTTTCATCTACAGTGAGATTCTTTCTGGCTGGGTAATGATATTTTTATTGAATGTTTATAATAGGTACCTTGTTAATTCTAAAAATAAAATGGAACATTACTTAATCACTGTAAAGTAAGTTATTACTTACAAACTTTTGAAAAGCCTTAAGTCTCAATCAAATTAGATGAGTGCTAAGATGACATTGGATAAAAACCTACCACTAATCTAAATTGAATGAACACCGCTTACCTTTTCATCTTTCTTCTCCTCAATAGGCGTCATCATTGTAGAACATGCACACCATAACGATAAAAAAACTTTTGAAACGTTCCAATTTTAAAACTAGATTTCAAACAAACAAATCGCGAACCCCTGCTACTCTCTCGAACTTCAGCCTCATAATGCTTTATTGCAAAGAAAGAATTTATAATCAAAAGTCAATTTCTAATTAGCTCTACTGTTGCTTCTACTGATAATTCCACTATTTAAGGGTTACACATTACAAATACTAAAAACAGGTCACTGGCATTCGATAAATCAATATAGGTGAACGGCATCAAAACAATTGAAATACGGCGGATTTACTACGACCGTTTTAGATTTTTTAAATATTCTTAACTATTTTAAATACTACTTCTCGACAGTTAAAATATTTTCATTGACAAAATTACTATTTATTTAATTTTACAATAACAAATAATTTCTTGGAAAATTGACGACGAACAACACCACCACTTCTTGTGCGCGCTAAGTAGATACTAGTGGTGTCCATTCATTCAACTTACTATTTGCTGTTTGCATCACTTGAATAAAAACCAAGAATCTAGGTTTCGAAACACTAACATACAATCGATTTTTCAATCATTCTTAGTCGATTCTTGTGATAAATAGGAGAAATGTGGGTGTACTAGTTATTATTATAATTTTTAGGCACTCCCCAACCTTTTGGAGAAACACGCGTAATGTTATGATGTCGCAGATGGATTGTAGAATCCGCTGTTTTACGAAACAGCTGTTTTACAAAAAACAACTGAGCGACGACGTTTAGCGTACTTTAACACGCAGGATTGCATAAACGTTTTGCGTTTATCAATGCAGTGGGTTAACGATCTAATTAGTACTAATTGGTAACTTTAATCATAGCTCCAACCACGCTACAAACACGCTATAAATCTATCATCCGCGGCGTATTTTTCGCGAACATCATGAAAATAGAGGTCGCAACGAAAGGGTTAAACATGCAAAAACATTGAAATGCTATCTAAATTGGTTTCAACCAATTATAAAACCAGTGTTATAAAACTGAGCACGGCTATTTTATAGGTGGGACTTGCAATGAATCGGTCTAAAACCCAGCTGATGGCCAACTGTACTAAGTGTAAGGTCGAGGTAGGAGGCAGAAAACAAATTATTTTGATGAGTAGGTATATCTACTTGGGTAAGTCAGCTTCTTTCGAAAACAGACAGAAAAGGGAATCGATGGAGATCGACCGTGAAGACGCTAATGAAAAGTGTGATCTGCCGGTCTCTCTGAAGCGCAAACTCGTCGATATTTGTGTATCGTGCCTGTCAGAACCTACGTTTGCCGCTCACCGAGTTGCAAAAGTTCTGTCTTGGAGTTTACCGAAGAGCATTGGAACGCAGCATTCTGGGCATAAAAAGATAAGACTTCGAAATATCACTTCGAAATACCACGCTTCGTTCCCAACTCGGTCATAATGGAGGCAAGAAAGCTCCGAGGATTAAACGGGATTGGGCGGGTCACGTCAGCCACATGCACAAAGACCGCTGGGTAAAAGTCTTCACACAACACCCCAGCCCAGAAGAAAACGTGGAGAGATGACCTGCACGCGTACCGCTAAGACTGATTTGAGGTGGCGCGGGAAAAGAGTTCCTCGAAGGGTTTGAAGGAGGCCATTGCGCAGCAGTGGGACAGTATAGGCTAGGGATTTTATTGAAAAATTATCTGTATATTTAAACTAGCTTCTGTCCGCGACTTCGTCCGCGTGAAATTTCGGCCCCCGACCCATCGCGTCGAATCCTAATCGTCCGCCCGCACTATTATTTCATTTTTGCTTAGCGTTCTTCCTCGCTTTTTACTTTTTGCTCGGCTCCTAAGGTTCGTAGCGTGATGTTAAACGCATTCAAACAAGCAAACAAAAAAAAACAAATCCATCAGCTTTATTATCAGTGTATACAAGGTGTAACAGGACGATTGACATTCCTTTAAACCACGTAAAGAAAATCATGTTCTTTACTCGTATACAAAAATTCAATCAAATCCGATGAATACTCTAGCCACAGGAAATTATTTTTCATTTTCTTAGTTTTCAACATGATGTAAGATCTGAGTCCGTAAAAATAATAGGTAAACATTGTAAGGTCAAGAACCTGTGATACATGATTCTATTCTCTCCGTTTGTATTGTTCTCCGACTAAAGTGCCTGCGCCTACCGACCTGCACCCCGCACCGCCGCCGCCACGCCCCGCACCGCACCGTTGGTCAGTGACTTTTCGTAGATAAAGCGTGTTTACTTTTTATGCAGTTGATTCTGTTATTTATTTTGTTTGAAAACGGCAATTTTATTTTTTTGTGTTTGTAATTTTATTTTTTATCGTATATTTTTTTGTGATATTTATTTTGGTAGTATAATGTATGTATTTGTATGTACTCATATTTTATGTTTATATATATATTTGTTTATATTCATATTAGTGTATCGTTTGTGATTTTATGTATTTTGTTTTCTCTTTTACTCTTACACACGTTGTCTACATCTCTTTATCTACTTTCCTATCGCAGGTATGCTGGAAGAGATTTCTTTAGAAATAAGCATCACCTTTGTACGTATTTTTCTGTTCCTTTCTTCTTGTTTGTTTATATGTGTGTACATAAACTGTTAAATAAATAAATAAATTTTTAAATTTTCCATTAACTACTAATCTTCGTGTTTTAAAATGTTTCGATGGATTAGTGCTGTGCTCGTTTTCAGTTAATAGCCGCGTCTCCACCGGACGCATGCTCAGGCGAGGCAGCTTCGTGAGCGAAATGCTCGGTCGGTGTGGACGTGCCTCGGGGTTGTGCGGGCGCACGGTGCCTCGGCCGAGCATGCCTCGGAGCCGAGCCATGCGGCGTCGGTAAAGTGCGCGTTCTCAAAGGCGCCTCATTGTGCGCTGTGCGTTCGGTGGGGACGGTAGTGCGTTTGGCTCGCAAGCTACGAATCATTCGAAGACATTAATTTCGTAAATATGGACATTCGAAAAGCCTCGATACTTTTAATTAATTTGTATGCTTCACACACGTCGTTGTGGGATCCTAACGATACTAAATATTTAAATAAAAGTAAGCGGGAAGATGCATGGAAGCAAATTGCGAAAGAAATGGAGTGTTCTGTTGGTGACACCAAGAAGAAAATGAAGTCCTTGCTGGGTTAAACAGTAAGTCGATAAGAAGACACATAGCTGCAGCAGCAATAACATGACTATCCTTTTTAAATTGCTCGATTGAACTGATGGCTCGGCTTGCCTCGCGAGCCCCGCCTCGATGTTTCCGGTAAACTATGAGGCTGCCTCGCGAGCCAGCCTCAGCCGCACTGCTCGCACGAAAGTGGCTCCCGAGCCCGTTCGTCCGGTGGAGACGCGGCTTATGTCGTATACACGTTGTATATCGCAGCCGAAATACATAAAGGCGCTGTTTTCTATTACGGCAGATTGACGTTCAGCTGGATTGTCATTGCGTTACGTCTTACAATACAGCTCCCCATGTTAAGACGTATTGCAGAATGGCTCATCTGCAGTCACAATAAGCGTTTGGTTTGGGTTCTAATACCAAATCGGTCGCAATAACTTAAGCTTGGACTACAAGCATACCTACGGAATCTCTCGGGCCCAAAAAAATGGCCCCGGATAAGTCCAGATTCAATTTGTCTCTCAAGTATTCATTTGATTGTTCCTGCATTGACTACATAGGATCAGGGACCATCCGATCCCGAATTTCACCACACGGTCCGTTATTTTTCGGTACAAGGGGTGGGGCCTTTCAATTTATTAAGTAATTGTATGGTTATATCAACTAAAGTTAAAGTTTCCATTTGAAACACCAACTGAGCAAAGGACATTGCTCTGCGCCCATACAGTGTTCGCCCTGGAACCAAGAGCATAGAAAAATTATGTGTTGTATTGTCGATCATTAGTAAATTCCTACATGATGTTATTTTTAAAGCGGACTAGCTGCAGAATAAATAATATTTCAAAAAAAGTATCAGATTTTAAGGTTATAATATTACTATCTATTAAAGAATATTCCTGACGAACACATATCACTAAAATAATATATCAGTAGATTGTAAATATACCGGATTTCTTATTAACAGTCATCTAACCACAGATCATTTTTTTATAACCGTAGATGAAAAAGGAGGCATAAACATGAAGTTTGTTTTTCTGTTTACGTTATTTATTTAATTATTTATTCCCTTTATAACTATCATTACAGATTGCATTACCTAATACGAAAGTACGGTCTCATAAAATGAATTTATTATTAAATTATTTACAATTTAAAATTATTAAGAGCCTTTTTACTATAACCTTTTTGTTAGCTAGTCTTACCACAGACGGACGCCATGTTGTTCTGTGTAGCAAGCGTTGCTGGTGCGCCCTCTAGCGGGATACATTGTCAGTAAGGTTCCCTATTTACCCAGGTTCCCTATTGACAGAGTGAGAGACTGACAAGTGACAAGTGATCATTTAGTGACGTCTCAAAAATAGGGGCGCCAAATATGATACGTTAAAAAACGATATTTCCTAAGATTTACTATGGCCATACGTTTACAAACAGTATTACATCAACGTATGTCATACGATAATATTAATACCATTACAAGTATGACAATATCCTATTTATAATAACACCATACTTCTCTGCTTCCTATTTACTACCTATTTAAAATAGAGTGTGGCCTCATTCATTAGGTATAGGTAGTAGGTTTTTAAATTATACTTTTAGTGAATAAGAATAATGGAGTGGTGATTGAATGTTTTTATTGTATCTAGCTTCTATTTGCACTATAATCGAAATAAATTCAAAATGTGATTCAAATTAAAACATATGCAACAGTTCAAAAAAAATCCAAAACGTCGATTACAATCGATTGGGCATCCCTAATCTTCTTTCACACGACATGACGTTTGGCGAAGATGGCGGCGATTAAGGATATTAGTCGCATGAAATACTTTTTAATGTTCATTTCGGCATGCAGCTAGTCCGTGTTATAAAAGTATTTGCAACAAATTTAATAAAATAGACAATTAATTATCGTGTATGTCCGATGCTTTTATTGCACAGGGCGATTCTTGACATTGTCCTTTAATAAAATAGACAATTAATAATTATCGTGTATGTCCGATGCTTTTATTGCACAGGGCGATTCTTGACATTGTCCTTTCTTTCCAGATTCAAACGGGCCGCATGTAGTCGACAGCATGCCGAAATCAGATTTTTCTCGGACCGGGGAGATTTCGGACGCTTGTAGGCCGTATAGCCAGCACCGAGCCTAAGGTAGGGCACTCTGACCAATTGGTTTAGGTTAGTTTAGAACTGTGACCAACCACACGCGAGCCGAGCGAGCGCTATTTCCAAATTGGTCGCAGTTACTTGGCTATTTAGTATTTTTAGGACTGACTTTCATAAAACTCTAAAAACTTTATGTATATTAAATATTGATATATATTTTTATACATAGATAGGTTCTTAGTAAGTTAGTTCACGAAATATCAAATGTGCACAAAATTCGACCTAGTTACATTTAAGAATAGTTTATTATAGAATATAAAGTAGATAATTCCTCATTAACCCTTTAACCGCCTACGACGGATTAATCCGACAAATATTTTCGTGTCCATTTCGCCAGGGTCGTATATTTACGACCAAATATCGTAATGATTCAAGTTGCCCGGCGCTGGGGGCACGACAACTGATATGAAGTCGGGCGGTTAAAAGGTTAAAACGGTCAAATCAGTACCTACAACATTTAATAAGTATTTCTAGTTATCAAAATACTTAAACAAGTTAAAATATTTATTATAACCAAATAATATTTAGTTAGGACAATAGATATGCAGTCAGGTAATAATACAAAATTATGATATTGAATTAATTTATTTTCAGCATTTATTAGTAGATACCTACCTACTCGTTTGCTTTTCTTCTTTCCTACCCTTTTTTTTTTTGTGGATGGGAAATCATCAAATGACTTCTTCCGCTCTGGGCGGAGCGGGAGGGTGTGTCAGACTTTTACTGACTAAAACCCATCCGTGTTCCTTATTTTGCCTGTGCCGGGGCCACTGTAACTCTTTCGAACATCCCGCAACCCTAGCTGTCTTTCCTACCCTTGGCTCCACTATACTTTATAACCCGCGGGTGAGAAGTTTCAAACTTTTTTGCATATATATGTCTTCATGTAGAACACTTTTGCAAAATGACACAGCCAGAAAATCCATAGTTTTCGAGAAAATAAATAGAAAAGTTTCAAAAACTTATACTTAATTATGAAATAAAATGGTCATTTTTTGATATTTTACCGCAGATAATGAACGATTTTCACTTCTTGGTTGCTCCGTGTTACGTTCAGACAAAGTGACAGCGGATTTTGATGGTTTATAGTATATTGTAAGTTTTTAACTTTAATACATTTTTAATTAACTGATGCTACCGTAATTAACTCAATTATGAGGTTTAAAAATAAAATTTAAAACAATATGATTGCTGGTAACGAAACGTTCGACAGTTGTCATTCATCGTATGTATGGACGGCAGCACATCAAGCTGCGACAATCTGTCAAATTTCTTTAATAGATTTTCAACTTTATCGCTAAAGTTTTAGGTTCAAGGTTGATTGGGAAAATTTGACAGTTTCGGGTAGCTTGACCTGCTGGCGTCTGTACAATCTTTAAAATAACCTTTAGAATAATGTTTCGAGCATTACTTTTAATAGCTTTCGGCATTTTCAACTTTATAAATTCAGCAATATCACGACAAAACAACCAGAGAACCCGAATGTAGTATACACTGACAATCGAATGACATTTCAACATGACGGCCGTAGTTCCAATTTTCGCCATTTCACAGATAAGTTGGTAGGGGTGTACTCATAGTCGAGAGTGTTTCACAGAGTACCTACTATTACTATCGTAATGTTAGCGACTACGATTGATTGACACCATGGCGTCCCCGTCTTCGTATTCTGCTGCGTCATCTCCCGATTCCAGTGTTAAGTGTCGTGAAGTGTTGGAATCAAGCAGCCGCTTGTGCGCGTTGTACCACGGATTGAGGCTGCGAGTCATTAATTATTTTTGTATTCCTTTTTTATGATAAAAGGCTATTACACTACACACTACACCAACATAATGTAGGGTAATGCAGCCCAGCTCATTCCCCACGATTCACGCACATTTACGGACACCCAGGAACACAACATATGTTTCAGGATATTGTGTAAAATGTATGGACGCCTGCACATCAAGCTACCCGAAACTGTCAAATTTTCCCAATCAACCTTGAACCTAATGCTTTAGCAATTAAGTCGAAAATCTATAAAAGAAATTTGACGGATTGTAGTATCTTGATCTGCTGGCGTCTGTACAATAACACTACACTGATGGTCCAAATTCCTTACGGAGGGCCTATATTAGGTATGTCACAAACACTTACACAAAGAACACAGTCAATGCTGGAATTAAGATATTTCTGAATATTATAAGGAGGAAGTGAAGCTCAACTCAGCGTAAATATAAATAAAACATCAAAATAATAAGAAAACAACAAACCTGGAGAAAATTGTCTTGTGACGTTTAGTAGGGGTAGGGGTTGCTATCGTTTGCTAACAGTAAATTCATCAAACTTCCCAAAATATGTCTACTCATCCAAAATTATTTCAAACATATGACATAAAAAATATTTACAAACGAAGTAATAACATTTAGTTTTTAAAGCGTAACTTCTTGTTCATCTGTACACTTAACCGGGCGAGCCCAAAGAAAAACACAAAACTGTAATTCGTATAAAGTACCATCGTCACGACAGAAACTGGTAACATTGACAAAAAAAGATCCACATGTGACGGATAGATGGCGCCTTTCACAAAAAATTTTGCGTAACACAGGTAGGAATCGGTTTCATTTTGTCAGTTCAACAACATTCATTGCATTATTTACGTTGTTGAGCAGAAAGTTTTTACGAAGAAATGGATTACCAATATGCTTCAAAATCATAGAAATTTTGATTGATAGAGTGTTACGCAATTAGGGTGCCGCTGCAGTGATAAACGCAAAACGTTAAACAATCGGCGTGTTCAGTAATTACGTAAAACCGCTAAACTTCTTTCAGTTGTTTTACATAACGGCGTTGTTTTATAAAACAACAAGGCGTTTTGTAAAGCAGCGAATTCTACAATCCGTCTGCGACATGATAGATAATGAATATGTAATGTAAGTTTCTACCTACTGGGTTACATAACGCAATGAAAATAGTCATACCACAACACACATCTTTATTTTCTTTCCTCCGCACTAATATCGATCATTTTATTATTACACAACATGTATATAGAAAGATTTTTATACAATAGTGTATAATTAATACCTATTAATTAACTATATTAATCAACAATATAGTAAAAAGAATTACGAATTACTTAAATACTGGCAGTCTATTTTAATGATATGTATCTTTTGCAGTTTGGAACAGCCGTTAAAATTACTTAAGAGCTACGTAATTTAGAAAATAATTAATTATTTATTTAAACTTTGAAAACATATAATGTGCATCAGATTTTACACGCGATGCGTTGATATTTTTATTTATTCAGGAATTTAGAAAAAAAGTAGATGCACATGTTATATTTTCTTATTTAGGTTCGCTGTGAGATCATTATAAGCGCACTGATACACCTATAGACAGCATAGCTTGTTACATTATGGACAGCGAAATCTTCACATTTAATTGTTCAACTATAAATCTCACAGCAAACGAGTAATATTCATTTTACTTAACATCTGTTAATATTTACAATTAATTAGATGTCATTTATAAATTAAAACTGTCACACATTAACAGTTTTTAAATAAATCGCATTATTATATAAATTATTTATTTAACAATTATTTATTTAACATTAAGTAAACGGGGAGTCACAGTTTGTGATGTAATGACATGACGTATGAACGCACGCCCTTTTTCAAAGAATGAGGATAAAAGCTACCACTTGCTCACTTCAGATGTCGCCACCATTGTCCGTCTTAAAATTTGACAGCTAGCTGTCAATATCCATATATTTTTTTTGTAAACAATCAACTTCTTTTACTCATTAATAATTAATATGCCCCGTTGCGCAGCTGTTGACTGCAAACATCCGGGGACTCATATTCCCCAAAGATGTTAGAAGACGAAAACTGTGGGAGAGGGCTCTCCGAAGAAAAAATTGGAATGTCAATAATACGTCGAGGTTATGTGCTATCAATTTTAAACCTGAAGACTTATCAGAGAAATTCGTACACAGGTGACGCTTTTTGTCATAAAACAGAGACTAAGTGTGTTTTCGTTACAGGCACTTTTGGGTATTTATATAAATGCATTATTTAAGGGTGTATGTGATAAGATTATCTTTGAATCGACCAAAATATAATAATATCTAAGGAGCATATAAGCAGCATTCGCTATATTGTGTTGTATTTAATACCCTCATACCAAACTACCTACTGCCTAATATTAACACATATCCTGCACTGAATCTCATAGTTATTTAGAATGTTTCGCACATAGATAGATCCTTTTTGCCTGTTCTAGGTGATGAAAATATGTATAAAAGGCTGAGGAAGACTGCTGTACCCTCTATTTTTTCAGTAACGAAAGTCAAAACAGTCGGCTGAAGACAGATTCGTGGATATTTTTGTCCCGTTTTCATATATTTTGTAATTGACATAACAGTGAACACATAAAAAACAATGGTGGTTTGAAGACGGACAAAAGTGCTGCCACCTATGACGAGTTTTCAGTTTTTAACCCCATTGACAGCAAACGAGCCGTTTGCCTATTGTTCTACTAAGGGGCTGCGCAAACGTAGACACTTTGTTACCGACATGCGGCACACCATCACATAAAACCGTAGTTGCTGTGTCCTGTAGCGGCGATCGGACACAGTCGCCGGTTGCTACTCCTGGTAACCGTAGTTGTTGCTTTCGGCTCGCTCCGCCCGTGCCCCTGCGCTTCCCGCTCGGTGTGCGTGGCTTGGGTCGCACACAGAATACGGACACCGATTGCAAATCGTCCGTTTGCGCAGCTCAGTATATAAGAAAATATGTTAATATTTCTTGTGTCTTCAAGTGACGACTTTTAGTTTCCAGTTGCCGACACCCAACACTTTTTGATCGGCAACGAGTATGTGTTAAGTGGAAGCAACTGGACAAAAAAAAATATTCACGTTTGCGTAGGGAGTGGTTGATTTCATACTGGTTATATAGAAATCAAATATTAATTGGTAGCTTGTATCCAACACAAGACACAAAAGTGTCCACGTTTGCGCAGCGCCTATTACTCGGAACGTTTTTCAAATTATTGCACAATTATAGAAAAAACATCCTCATAATTTTAATAGTTTGACGTTAAATTTCACTATGTGTGAACGAACTTGTTCAATTAGAAAATTGTTTAAAACACTAATGTTACACGTGAATTGTACATTCTCGCCGTTCTTGTTCTTTTCTTTGTTGATATCTGCGCAGAAAAATATGAAATTAATGTTTCATCAAAGTAATCATTTTCTGCAGGTATTAAGTAGGTAATAGATGGGTTCTAATTAGGTAGGTACCTAAAAGGTATTCAGGTTACAATTATGCAGGTTCTGGTAGGGAATGTTTCGAGTTGAATAGTATAGTTTTGCTACGGCTACACTGTCACGATAATACGAACTACACTTCGCGCGCTCTCTTTCGCACACCACTCGACGCAACGACGTCTCGCTGTACAACAGAGATCGCGCGAAGTGTAGTTAGCGTTATCGCGACAGTGTAGCCGTGGTATTACCATTACGTACAAATGTATGTTGATGAAGTTTTTAATCAAGATCAGTTACAGTCGGTTATCAACAGTGGCGGCGGCGGCGCTAGGTTAAACGTCAGCGTCATCAACTTTGCGAGGCCTCTTTCATTACCCAGTCGAAAGAATAAAGTTAAATGAATGAGCTGAATTATACACAAATTTATGAGTATATGGGTTTTTTTGCTAATCAAATGATAATAAAAATTACATAAACAAACACAAATTAAAATAGATGAACTTTTCGGCTTTTAGCCTCAGCGATTTTTTTCAAGATTATGCTAACACCAGCTGCTATTTCTAATGCAGAAAAGCTTGAAAAGTAGGATGCAAGAGCGAGCGAAAATTTTAGCTCACCGCCTCGGATGGTTAAAATTAGGTCGTCTTTTAACCATTCTTACAGAAATAGGAGATATTTTGTTAAGATATAAAAAAAATTACAATTAGGAGAATATACCTCCCACGTTTTCTAATTTGACAATACATACAGAAATAGGAGATACTTTGTCGTTGTTGACTTATTCAGAAAAGTTTGATTATGGGAAGAATATAAGATGCTAGAGCGAGCGAAGCGAGCCAGAAAAACTTAGCACCTAGTTTCAGATAGGTGAAATTTTCTTTTGAACATTTATTCAGAAATAGGAGTTATTTTGTCGACCTATGCAGAAAAGTTTGAAAACGAAGAAAATGCACGTTAGAAGAGCAAGCGACGCGAGCTCGAAATTTTTAGCATACCTACTACGTTTATATTTTGCATACTGGGGGCCTCTAACTACAAACTGCTTCTTTGTTACTGAACATATTAGGTTGGGGAAAAAGTCTTTTCGCATTATAGTATGTATGAACTTGTAATAAAATCTCTTTGGCTATACTATTTGTATCTGGCTGGTTTTGGTATCATTGAAAGTTTAAATTTTAAAGAACATAATTCCAAATTCAAATTAGGAAAATGTGTGATTTTCATTTGTTTTTCGTACTGTCAAGATGAGTGAGTCTAATGAAGAAATTCGATACATTTTAAAATTTTACTACAAAAAAGGTAAAAATGCAACGCAAGCCGCGAAAAAAAATTGCGATGTTTATGGACCTAGTGCAGTGTCTGTGAGAGTAGCACAAATTTGGTTTAAGCGTTTTCAATCCGGAAATTTTAAGGTCAGAGATGCACGTCGCTCTAGTCGCCCTATTACGGATAAAATGGATGCCATTTTTGAAAAAGTGGAGCAATATCAGTAGTTACGACGTAGCTGGAGAACTGGGAATTGACCACAAAACAGTTTTGGCGCATTTGAAAAAAACTGGGTACACAAAAAAGCTCGATATTTGGGTACCTCACGAGCTCACTGAAAGAAACTTAATGAACCGTGTACTCATTTGTGATTCTTTATTACGACGTAATGAAACCGAACCATTTTTAAAGAAGCTGATAACTGGTGATAAAAAGTGGATCACGTACGACAAGAACGTGCGAAAAAGGTCGTGGTCAAAGGCCGGTCAGGCTTTACAGACTGTGGCGAAACCCGAGTTAACTCGCAACAAGGTGAAGCTGTGTGTGTGGTGGGATTGGAAGGGCATTATTCATTATGAGCTGTTACCACCAGGCAGGACCATCGATTCTGAACTCTACTGCGAACAACTGATGAGATTAAAGCAAGAAGTTGAGAGAAAGCGGTCGGAATTAATCAACAGAAGGGGTGTGGTTTTTCATCATGATAACGCTAGACCTCACACATTAAAGCCACTCAGCAAAAATTAAGAGAATTTGGCTGGGAGGTGTTAATGCATCCGCCGTATAGTCCTGACCTTGCACCTTCAGATTTCCACCTGTTTCGGTCTCTTCAGAATTCTTTAGGCAGTGTCAGGTTAACATCACGAGAGGACTGCCAAAACCACTTGTCGCGGTATTTTGATCAGAAGTCCCAAAATTTCTATAGCAATGGGATCATGTCCCTACCTACAAGATGGCAAAAAGTTATCGAACAAAATGGTACCTACATACTTTAGTTAAATGTGAATAAACTATATTAAAAAATGTTTTGAATTTTCTTAAAAAATGCGAAGAAAATTTTTCCCTTACGTATTATTTTGTCCTTGTTTGGGATTTGATTAAAAAGTACTTCTCGAGATTAGGGGGCCTCCACGACCGGGGTCCGGGGGGAAAATAAAAACGGATAACTAAACTTTTAATAACTCGTAAAACGTTTTTGCGAGGTCTCCTCAGGCGCGAGGCCGCCGGCGGTCGCCGACGCCTAACGCCGCTACTGGTTATCAGTGTTAAAAAAAACAGCAACGACGACACCAAAATCATACCAATAGGTACCTAGTAAATAAGATCTTACTTGTCAATTAAAGAAGATATATCAGCGGGGACTGGGGCGAAGCTCCCCGAGAGGCCGTCGCTCCCGTTCGGGCCTCCGCTGTCAAAGACACACTAAACTCAGTCCATAAATGCTACAAATTATTTAATTTACATTCAGCTTTAAAGTTCGTAGCAAAGCTGGTTTGTTGTAAAGCATGATGTTGGGTATATTTTAGCTCTCATAAATGCTAAGAATAAATTTAAAAATAAAATGGATGGCTATGGAAATGAACAGAAACTTAACTAAAACCCAAATACCTACATTAAAAATGAACTAACAATAAATAAGTAAGGTTTATAAAAATATTAATTATAAATAAAAAAAAAACACCGACACACATCATTCTAACCTATTCATTGAGAGCATTACAATGAGTTCAAACACGATACATCTGCTGTAAGTTGTTGAGGTAATTGGTTATTCTGGAAATTCCAGGTAATGCTGCAGCATCAATTCAATGTTAGGTAATATGTTATTCTAATATCATTGAATTAACCGAATACCAAATTTCGACTCGATCTAACTTGTGGAAGTTGCTCACTTCCATTCATCAACTAGAAAAGAGCTGATAATCATCAAACGGCAGAATTGATTTTCTTGAATTATAGCTAAGAACACTTCAATCACGGTCACATTTTATACAAAACAAAAAAAAATCTAATTCGGTTCAGTCGTTTGGGAGTTACGATGCCACAGACAGATACAGGTTAAACTTATAATACCCCTGTTTCCGTCGGGGGTTAAAAAGAGAGACACCATAATATAATTAATAAAGCAACTAAAACCGAATCTAATAAGTCCTCACAAGAAGCGCTAAACTGGCTACTAAATAAAATAGTGTCAGTTTCAAAACTTCAACAAATTAATAAGTTCGCACTGAACCAGTTCAAAGTCTAGTAATAATGGAGGTGCATGGACAAGGTAAGCGGTGAGCGGCGAGTGGTGAGGAGTGAGCGGGGGAGGTACCTGAGTTCTACCTGCTGGTCGTGCGGGCGCTTCGCCGGCCGCTGCCATACGCGCTGTTGCAGGGGGACGTGCCTGATCCTGATGTAAAGAGACAATGTTAAAACCTGTCTTAGTGTTTTCGATGATCAATAATCACTTTCACACTGCAAAGGCAACGATCGCTACTAAACGAGGTGAAAATAGAGTTATTAACTATCCCGATCCCGATAGCATTGATGATGATTTGCAAGAAAAGGTAAAAACGCTCATCTGCTTCTAAAACTGGTATGGTAGATGATGAGGCACATACGATAGACCAAAAATTATAGTTTTTTTTAACCTTTAGTAGTGGTATTGGCAGCGCTATCGCTGTTGTCGTCGGAGTCGGTGTGCGTGTCCCTCCAGTTGTTGGGCGCGGCACCACCCCCAGCGCTGGCGCAGGCGGCACGCATGCGGTGCCGCGCCTCCACTGTCGAGCATTTAGACAGACTCGATTCATCTGTCGGTACAACAATAATACGTCGGAACCAAGCAAGAGCTTGGAATATGTTTAAAAGCATTCTAGTTACTAATTTCATAATTCAATGGCAATGTAAAAGCTACTAGATGATACTTTTATAAAAAAAAAGAAAATTAATAAGAATACCTTTTTGACAATTATTGTTAAGTCGATTATACGAATCACTAATATTACTAATTTCACTAATGCAATGTCACGTCACTAGTACCTTTTGAAACGTCAAAAACTTTTTATTAACCTGTTACCGCCTAAAATTCAAAAAACAAATTATCGTCCGTGATTCGTGAGTGAAAATGGAAAGTGCTTACTATCGTAGTTTAATAATAACAATAACAGAACTGACCATATCTGTAGTGATCACAGGCGCGATGTCGTCGCCGGTGCGGTGGTGCCGCGTCGTCTTCTCGCCTCGCGAGCGTGCGGAATTGCAGCGAATGAGCCGCTGACACCCCGAACGTCGCGTATGGACTTATTTCGTACAACTCCGCTGAAAATAGGTAAAGTTATTATGACATTTATTAGTTATGCAAGTTAATTATTAGTTTTAAAAAATCAAGTCATTTCATATTGATGTCTAAAATCTGCAATTTTGATTTTATAAAAAGAAAAGCCGCGACTTGAGACAAGTCGATAGATACCTCATGTACTTATTAAAATCCATCCAGCCGTTAGGATGCTTCGAGGGTATAAAGACTCCGGCAAAGAGGCGCGACGCGACTAGTAGAACAATTTATATGAAAACTTCATGGAAATTATTCTACCAGAATCGCGCGGCACCGTAGCATCGCGCCTGTCTACGGGAGCCTTAAAGTCTGAAAGCCTTAACAATGTTTGTAAAAATGTCAGCATCATGTATCTACTTCATTTTTTATTGTTTTTACCCATTGTGGTATAGTAATTTTATTCTAGGTGCATGGTCTACACATATAATGCATTAATGATATATGTATATCAAAAATATTGTAAAACATTTTAAAAGAGTAACGGTGGAGTTTCATGCCCATTCTTCTTTATACAAAACTACCTTTTGGAAGAGGCAATTAGACTCCATTCTATTTTCTTGATAATCTTTGACATTCAAAAGTGCCTTTTATGTGCCTATTTGAAATAAACAATTTGACTTTGATTTTGCTTCATGCTAACCTGAAGAGTCATCATTAGATTTTTCATTTCCATTGATAGAGGATGATGAATACAGCTTCTGCCCTTCTCGGAGCTTCTCCCTCTCTGCTTCATTGCTTTCACTTAGCTTCCTGTCATCCCTCATGTAGTGGTCACTTGAAATGCAGAAGAATCTGAAATGTAGATAAATCAAAATATAAATATTCAAAATCTGCCTGGTTGTCTAGTGATCACAAGCACAAACACTGCTGATGTGGTCCTGGGTTTGATCCCCTGATAATGCAATGTTATTGGGCTCTTTCATTAGGAATTTCTTAGTAGCAGCCGGAGTCGGTATGTATGACTGCCTATAATACTGGCAGTCCCATCAGGGAATATGCGCATGTTTGAATGATTCCGAATCTTGAGTTTGTTGTCAATGGTTTTGGTTGGTAGGTATATTGGGGTGTGCTAGCTGTCACATGTGGAAAATAATTAATGTTTTATACTGGTCATTATTTTGTAATGTGGTCATTATTTTGACAACTTTCTTTGAGCAAAGTCGACCTTTCCGCGCTACTTAAATAGGCGCCAGCAAAATTGTATCGAATTTCATTGCTGGTGTGTTTTAGTCACCAGCAATTTCCTTTGAAAACCCAGTATTGTCGAGTTTTCTATACTAATATTATAAAGCTGAAGAGTTTGTTTGTTTGGTTGAACGCGATAATCTCAGGAACTACTGGTTCCAATTGAATAGCTCATTTATCGAGGAAGGCTATAGGCCATATAACATCACGCTACGATCAATAGGAGCGGAGCATCTATGAAAAATGTTGCAAAAACGGGGAATTTTTTTCCTTTTGCGAATTTCCGTTGCGTGCGCTGCGTAAACGGTTAAAGTTACGCAAAAATTATGTATCACGGGATTGTTCCTCTTAAAAAGTTCTAAAAAAAGTCTGCGATAGCCTATGGTCTATCTTTTAAGTTTGGCTCACTATCACTTTTTTAACGGTAATAAAATAAATAGTTTCATAATCAAGGTTGATTAAGTAAATGTAAATTCCTTTTTAAATTATTCAATTCGGACCTTTAGTTTAGAAATTACGACGGGTATAAAAATACTATTATAGGCCGACCGCATAACTGAGACGTTGCCTGAGGTAGCCGTGTGGTGCGGAAGGGGTGATAGTTGTCACAAGTTGACGAATCACTGAGCTCTTGCATCACGTTACCACACCCCTCCCTCACCGCGCGGCTACCTCAGGCAACGTCTCAGTTATGCGGTCGGCCTATACTTACCTACACATTTTATTTTGTATTAACTGTGAACGCGCTAATCTCTGACACAAGCAGTCGGATTTGAAAAATTCTTTTTGTATTATAAAGTCCAATTATTGAGGAAGGCTATAGGGTACGTAACATTACGCTAGGACTCTTAAAAGCCGAGCAAAAACAAAAAAAAAGAAGAACGAGCGCTAAGCGAAAACGAAGTAACAGCGCGGGCAGGCGATGCGATGCGATGGGGTGGGTCGGGGGAACAAGAAATTTTACGTGGACGAAGTCGCGGGCGGAAGCTAGTGTTTAAATAAAAATAGTCAGTTGTAAAAAGATTTTATTCAGAACTAGCTGTGCCCCGCGACTTCGTTCACGTGGAAGTCGTAAGATACACAATAATATACTAAAATAACAGCCACACTTTAATAAAACTCCCTCGTCGCTTCCGATTACTTCGTTTTCGCTTAGCGTTCTTTCTGACTTTTTTTTTACTCGGCTCCTAAGGTCGTAGCGTGATATTGAATAGCCTATAACAATCCTGGAGAATTGAACCCAACCAAAATTTGATCGTGAATGTTAAAATGCGTTGGCGTGATGTAAAACTCTGGATGTCCAATCGATCCACTTGACTTTAATTAGTCGTTTGGAGTCACGTCAAATGGCGCTATTCTAAATGCCCACCTTTAGGGTGCGTTTCCACTGAAGCGGAGACGAGCGGTGCTGAGCGGAGACGTGCGTGAATCAACCAATCACAGTAGTGGAAATCCTCATCCCGTCTCTCGTCTCGTTTGTGATTGGACGATTCCTGCACGTCTCCGCTCAGCGCCGCTCGTCTCTGCTTCACTGGAAACGCACCCTTAGAGTAGCATTTTTAAAAGTACAGTTACTAGAAAGAAAGAAAGAAAGAAAATTTATTTGACCAAGGTTAAGGCACACAATATTCATACAAAAATAAAAAACGGAAAATAAAAAAATAAAAACTTAAAATAGTATAAAATACTACTACTACTAACATTCAGGACTGCCTTTCCAGAGTTTATTTTCACCACGCCGCGCTTATGTTTGTTCCCCGCGATTATGTTTTTTTTTTTTAATTTAGGCAATGATTATTGTACTGCCTGTACCTATACAGCCAATTCTATATGTATATCTATACAAATAAATAAAATTTAAGTATGTATCTGTTTGTAATGTCAAAATAACAACTTTTTACTAAACGCATAAGAAAGTATATAAACAAAAAAGCAATTTAAAAAATTTTTGTTTGTCTATTTGTTCCGGCTAATCTCCGAAACGGCTGGACCGATTTTGACGGAATTTTCACTTGCAGATAGCTGATGTTACGGGGAGTAACTTAAGCTAATTTTATTTCAGAAAAATAATTAGGGTTCCGCGCAAAAAATGAAAACCCATGCAATAATAATAACTCTTGAACTACCAGTCGGATTTGAAAAATTATTTTGGCATTTGGTAGCCCAATTCTCCAGCTTGTTTATAGGCTATTTACCATTACGCTACGACCCTTAGGAGCCGAGCAAAAAAAAGTCAGAAAATTCGCTAAGTGAAAACGAAGTAGGTAATACCGCGGGCGGGGATGCAACGCGACGGGTCGGGGGACGAGGGAGTTTTATTAAAATGTGGCTGTTATTTTAGTATATTGTGTATCTTACGACTTCCTTGCGAACGAAGTCGCGTGGCACAGCTAGTTTGTACATATTATATTTAATTTTACTCAATTAGTTCACCTAATTGCAGCTATTGCCTAATTGTAGCTGTTATTTGTTCCAATTTAATAAAAATAAAATAAAATAATTATGAACACGTTTTCCTTACTTGTGAAGAGACTGGACACCAACACAGGGAAGGGAGTGTGAGGCCCAGAGAATTTGTAAAAAATCTTTTCATTTGTCATATTTGGAAAGTACGCTTGAAGTTACCTGATCAGAGGGATGAAAACAGTACTTTTCGTCCCTGGGAAACGATTTTCCCTGTTGTCAAAAAATTTAAAAACCATGCAAGCTATGTCCCAGTCCCAGCTTTTTATACAGCCGCTCTGTTAAGTCGCGGCGTAAAATTGCAATGAAAAAATATTATCAACCATTTTGTAACATGACTTTCTACGTATAATTTACTTTTCACTAAATTATTATTTAATTTACATAGATTTGAGCTAAATATTTACAATCATCAATGATAAAAAATACTGGCTGGTAAAATGCCACAATAAAAAAAAAAACATGAAAAAGGCGGGAAAGCGGCAATCCGATCTTCAGTTGTTTTGTTGAGTGCTAATTATTTACGTACACACATATCAAGCTATACATTTCCAGTATAAGCTGACCTCTCATTATACGGAAATCCTACACCATGCGAGATCAGCTTAAACTAGAAATGTATAGCTTGATATGTAGCCGTGTGTACAAGTGTACATACCGATATTTGTATAAAATGAGTGATCAGATTCAGATATGGATTTAACGCCTTGTTTCATTAGAGAAGAGGCTAAAACAGTAGTGGAAGTATTGTTTGTTTAACTAATCAGGTTTTTATTTGCTTTCTTCATATTCGAAATGAAAAGCAGAGTGTTTACCTCGGGTGATATACCTATTTAGGCACTCGAACTATTGGCGCACGAGTGTAATCTCGTGCCTAAATAGGTCCCTTTCATCCCTTTTATGACAATCTACTATTAATCTAGCTCTACGGCTCCCACATGTATAAGTAATGTATCACTAGTTTTTGAAATATTGTACTATCTTTTCAGAACGTAATAAAGTTTTATTTATTAATTACCTTGCATACTAAGAATTAAATTCTTCCAGCCACACAGATGTGTTGTTGGGGAATTTGTTGCGCGACTTCTCTTCCCAGCTAAAATTAGGCAGTGGTGAAGGGCGGGTGTTTCGGGGGATTGGCTAATGTAAATTTGACTTTCAAAAGTGCTGATTCTCAACTTAATTTGAATACCTACATGACTTTTGAATTTGAATCGTTTAAATAAGTAATATTAGGTAAGTAGTAGCTTCTTACTTCTTCTTCCCGTGCACAAGACACACGATAGCTGCTAGTGTGACAACGATGACCACCCCGCTGGCGACGCACGACACCAGCACCGTGCGCAGGGACGCGGGGCGGGAGGCACCCGACAGAGGAGATGACGGCTTCATTGGAGGGATGCGACCTAGGGGTTAGGTATACATTTTGTAGAAGTCTAGTAGGTACAATGTTTAACAGTGTATTCTTCAGGGCTGAATTGTACCGTGACGTTGGCCGAAGCTTTTTTCTACTTTTGCCAGCTTGAACTCCTTGAACTCATTTTAAGGCACGATTATATAGCCAAGCGAAGTCATCTATAACACGTCGCTAATTCAAACTTTGGTGCGGTCTGCGGTGTTCAAACAGAAACCTCCTTTCTTAATTTTGTTATTACTTCAATGATGATTTACCTCCTGCAAGGGTATGTGTGTCAGCGGTTAATGTGACTCGCTCCAAGCCCGCATCACTATATGCTTCCACCGCCAGCTCGTACCATGTGGCTGGTGACAGCTCTCCCACTACGTGGCTTGCTGAACTCAGTCCATCACCAACCTGGCAACAAAATTCAATTACACAGACTCATGTATCCATTCTGCTGGCTTCATTACATTGCCTTTATAATGAAATACGCATAGTTACCTTGATCCAATGTTCGGATCCTGCTCTTCGGTAAGACACCCTAAATCCAAGTATGGGGCAGCCGCCATCTCGCCACGCGTAGAAGTTTATTTTTATTGCCGTTGAATTCATGTGCACGTGGTCTTCAGGTTTCGGAGGCTTGGGGCCTAAAACAAATACGTTTAGATTTCATGAAAAGGCTTAAAGGATATTTTTCTTACGTTCGGTTTTTAGGGTTTCGTAAGTCCGAATGAAAAAACTTAACCCTTAAGAGATCACTCGTGTATCTGTCTGTCTGTCTGTCTGTCTGTCCGTCTGTCGCAGCCAATTTGCTCCGAATCTAATGGACCGATTAAGTTGAAAGGAGATTGACCAAAAGCAGTCTTGAAAAGTTGCACGTATGAAAACCAAATTCTTATTTTTTACAAGCTTTTCACTTCAGGAATTTTGTTTTCGTATCCGGAATTATGATTTTAAGATAAACAGTAAATTAACGATTGCTAGGTACTACATTTCCGTATAGTCATGATGGACGTTTCGTTCTCTTCATTTGTACGAGATACGTAAGTATGAGCCTTTACATAAAAACATCACAAAAATGATATTAAACTCATAAATAGCTAAATAATTAGTAATATCATAATCATAACGTAGGTACTGTATATGTATTTCATAGTTCCGTTGTGTAAATATTTATTTTTGTGTTTCGTCTCACGCAGATGCAACTGTCAATGCAGATGACAGACGTACCGGTAGGGATGACGATTATTCCAAAACAAGATCGATTTTTAAATTTATCCGAATCGCAGGAAAGAATCGATTCAGCAATAAATTGAGTTCTGATAGATCTGATCCCGCCATTATTCTACATCGACAGCTTTACTGTAGATAATCACTTATTCGTTTTGGTGTTGCCAGCATAATTAGTCAAATGTAATGAATAATCGATATCTAAATTTAAAAGTTGCAATCCGCAAGAAAAACATCGGAACTCGTTTTCAAGTTTCTAAAATCGATTAAAAAAATCTATAATTCATTGTTTATTATCGATAAAAAAAACAATTTGCTTGACCTATAAAATCGATTCTAGGTCGCCATCCCTAAGCTGGCGCCTACGGAAGCCGCCATTACTGTTTATGTGTCGAATGAGAATACTCACCGCGATTAATCTCTCCACTTAAATAGTAATACTTACGGAAATTCGTTGGTGTGTTTGTTTTAAACAACTTAGCGTGTTTCATGTAACTAACGACAGGACGTTTTCATATTTAATTGTGTTTTATTACGCCAGGACGTTTTTGTGTTGTGTTTCAGAACTCTTGAGATTCTTATCATGTCGATGCTTGATTCTGATCAACCGAAGCCGGTGGTAATGAGAAGGCGATGTGTCAATTGTTCACTTTTGATACCCAGAAATCAGAATGTTGTTTTATACCTACATCATTGATCTGTGGTCATTTTATAAGTTGCGAGTAGTTTAGACATAATTTTTAGGTTATCTCCGAATTTGTTTAATTACTTTAAAACTCGGATACTTGTGTGAAAATTAATACTTTTATTTAATAGTATATAAAGCGTAGTCTATAATAAATAAAGATTTATTGTGTTTCAACTTAAGACGGATTTCCATACATCGTTGGTCATGATCCTTTGGTACACATAATATGAATTTTTGTGACTCAAACAAGGACGTGTAACGTAAATAAATAAACTTTGAATATAGGGTCACTTTTGGGAGGCAAATAAGAAAAAAAGACTTGCAAACTGTACCACAGATTACACTGTACCGTAGGTACCTACATATATCCAATGAAAGGGGTTACTACGAAGGTCTTAAATGTTTTTTTTTTAAATAGTTTTACAGTTATTTAAGAAAATTGACTATTCCCCCTTCTCTCCGAAACTACTGAGCCTAAAATTAAAAAGAATATAATATATAGAAAATAGTTCTATACTTAAAGATTACTGGAAAACTTATAAGAAGTAAAATAACATGGTAATTCTTCCAACATTGTTCGTACAAACTTACATTTGCAGTTGGAATGTATGGGAGAATATATTTTCAACTACAATGTTAAGTTTGTTCTTGAGATAAATTCATCCCAACTACGGAACCCTTCATTGTGCAAGTAGCAAGCTGAGGCTAATCAGGTTAACTTGTCTTTGAAAACTTACGCCCCCCTCTCGTAGTGGCTGTAAGCACATCGCTGGGTGCTCCTATTGATATCCTGTTCCGCGCCTGTATCTTTGCGTTGTATGTAGTACCGCACTTCAGCATGTCCATTGTATAAGAGTTCACTTCGGGAGACAGGTCTACTGTGTGCCATTCACTCTCTGAAGCTTGCTTGTAGTGGAGAAGAAAACCTGTGGATGATAAAAACGGTGCTTAGATTCATTACCATAATAGTCCTTTGTCACTACACCAGCTCTAGGAAAATATAATCAAAATCAATAAAAGTATTTTATTGTTAGTGTTTAGTATTTTTAGTGGGTGTTACTATAAGTACACCTCTGCCTAACCCTTCGAGGAAACAAGGCGTGATGTTATGTTATTTTATTTCACACAAACCTACATGGGCACTTATGAAACGTCAGAAGTTAGGTGCACGGTTCCAATTAGTCATTTCCTATGGAGAAGAGCCGGCAAGAAACTCCACGATTACTATTTTAAAAATAATTGGCTTTACAATGTTTTCAAATTACAGTGTTAATAGGTATGGGCGGACAGTGTAGGCCTTTCAACAAGTACCAGATATTTACAAAATAGAAAATGGTCTACAAATCTATAGTTTATTAAGCCTACAACGTTCTCACATTCACAAAATATAAGAGTATCTATATAAAATAAAAAAAATAAAAACCTATTTAAACCAAATGGCATGATTGCCATAAATTAAAACTGTAACAAATCTAAATTAATATCATGCCACCAAAAGCTACTAATAATTAGTTGAAATTAGAATTATAGGTACCTATATAATGTAAAATAATGAAAAGAAGATATTAAGGAAACTATAAAATAAAATTAAATTAAATAAACATCGTAATTTGGGAGTAGTTAATAGACATTTACATAGATGCCGTTACTGATGTACAAGGGACGCCACATGTGCAGATGGAATTGTTGCCAAACTTCCTTGTCTTCAACGTAGTCTATAATCTTAGTAGATAGAGAATATAAATAGTCTTTGTCTTAGTAACAAAGTAGCATAGTTGAAAAAAAAGACCAGTGTTGGACAAATGTCTGCTGTAATCATCGCCACAACGACTGGTACTGTGTAATGCGTCGCCATAAAAATATAGTTTTGTCCAAATGATGGAATTTTTACTACTTTTGGCGACTTTATAACGTAGGTATCGTTCATCTTGCTAACCTAATATAGGTTCCGTAGCATCCCCAGGCAGCTGCCAATGTAGCTTGATGCTCGAAGTGGTCGTGTATTGTAAGGACAGCGTAGGCGCCGCGGGAGGCGTGATGGCTACCACCACGTACACTATGGTGTCTTCGCCGATCGTGTTGCTGGCAGTGCACGTGAAGTTGCCGGAGGATTGCTCATTTACTTCTGTAAAAGTGAGAGAAAATTGAGTTTGAGAATAATTTTCGAGCACCGTTCGATTATAAGCGTATGTTGATAATTAAACTGATATTCTATAACGAATGCGAAGTTACCTATTCGGTTCGATATTGGAATTTGTTGTTTTATGATAAGTTATCGCTCCTCACTTAATGGCGAAAGAGAAAGATTGAATTTGTACTCAAATGTTTCAAACTTGTGAACCCATTTTCAATTTACCGCCTTTCGGCTAACCAATAGACGCCAGTTTAAATCAACTAGGCGAAAACTAACTTTCCTTGTTATAAAATGTGAAGCAGCCCTTGGTTGCACGTAACGTACCCCGTATGTGCAGATGTCCTCGGTGCGTGACTTGGTAGTACTGATGGTGTGTGATGGGCACGCGCGCGTGCTGCCAGCGCGAGCGCGGCGCCGGCGCACCCACACACGTGCACGGCAGCAGGGCAGTGCGACCCGTGCCCACAGATACCCACCGCCCGAAGGAGGCGATGCGGGCTGGAACTGGAAAATAAAGGTATTTGATAAGTTTCATATAATGTGGACAAAAGACTCATTACTCTTCTTATTTATTTATTTAAACTTTTCACACTTAAAAAAGTAAATAGGCGGACGGAAGAGATTAAATGGTTCTTCTTCTATAAGTTCAAAGTATTTAAAGGTGAAAAGTTACAAGAAACAGCCCCTAACGCCCAACCTACTTGCTAGCTAGTGCTTCACACATTGAATGTTCCCTGCACGAGTCCAGTGCGCTACATATAATGCACTGCGATTGTTTATTTAACCGTTGTGTCTGCTTCGCGGACAGTTAACGTGTTAAACTGGGAAGAAGTTTACACTCAAACCAAAACTCATGTTTAGAATTCAAACAATGTTCAATGACACATTTTTTCCCACAATACTTCCAAATATGGAATGATTTTTAGTTACTTCTGGAGCTAGGTCCTTGCCCCACGACGAGCGTGGACTCTCCCTCTCCGGAGCCCGTGGTGGCCGAAACCCAGAACTCGTACAGCTGGTTCTCCATCAGGTTTCGCACTTGGAACATCAGCTCCGTGTCGGTCTTCTTGTCTGCAGGCACTGTGAAGCTCGAGTGCTTGCCCAGGCTGGAAAAGAGATAATTTAGTTTATCAGTGCTTATTTTATTTATCTTAATATGGTTCTTTTCGTTTCCACAGTACATCTATGTTGCACTGTTTGTGGCCAGTAAGTGGCCATGTTTTTTGCGGCGTCAGAGGCGTTGTTCAGCTTGGTTGTAATACACGGTGATTGATATGAAACCATTGCGCTTTTTTAGCGTCTATTAAAGTAGATAGGTAGCTGATAGGTATTTAGTAAGTCTGAATAATTAGTTTCGGCTTGTCTCACTTTTCAACATCGGTATTTTACTTGTTCATTTACTTGAAGTTAAAATCATGTAGTAAATGTTTTAGTATGGAATTGTTTTGGTCCTTACTGTCCAGCTTCTCTATAGTAGACTGTATAATGCGATATAACGCCGTTTGGATGTAGTGGCGGTAACCAGCTGACCAATACTGAGTCGCTGGAATACGCTAGTGCTTTGATCTTCTCGGGCGCTGAAGGAACTGCAATTAAAACAAAAATCTTATGAAACTTTATTAGAATTTCAATTACCTATTCAATTTTATTATTATGGACGTCTTTTACTTAGGGATACCCATCTAAATGTAATATTCGATGTTACCATCTTCCTCGGTCATGCAGTAGACCGGCAGACTTCGTTTGCCGTCTCCAGCGTTGGTGAAAGCCAGGACTTGTATGGAGTAGTTGGAGTATTTACGTAGAGTGTGCAGGTATGTGTCTGTTGTCGCCACTCTTTTGATCTCGCCTACATCCACTGAAAACGAAATTTTGCGGTCGTTCTAGCTAATTTCCAGTTAGAGTCAGTGCCTAAAGTTACGCATTAATACTGTTTGTACGATGATCTAGTATATGTACTTACCATGGTCTGTGGTTAGTGGTGAATAAATAACTTTATATCCTTGTATGAGACCGCCGTGTTGGCCGATTGGTGGCGGGTTCCATGACACTTTCATGCCAGAAGACGATAGGGCTGAACAGGACACTCTTGTCGGTGGAGACTCGGGGACTGGAATTCATATTGAATTATGTGAAAGTAGTTTCTAATATGTACCTACACTTTCAATTAAAATAACCGTTATATAAAATTATGATGTGTTTCAATGCGTTATTAAACAATCATATAACTTAAAACCATTTACAAATATGTCCATTGTAAATGGTTTTAAGTTATATTATTGTTTTATCTTATTGATAGGTTAATAAATTAATAAACTTCGTAGGAAAATGATTTTAAAATGTAAAACTATGCAGAATTTTGATACCTATCTGAAGTCTTGAATTAATGAAATATGTGAAAATAACAAAACTTGATTTTAGTTGGAAATATGTTCGTTTTATTGTGAACCAAATTACATTAAAGTCATACCACGAATATGAAATATTGTACGGATTACGAATCAGTTACAGTTTTATATGAGTGTAATAGTAAAATAGCGAGAAATCGGGGTTCAAACGCAAGTACTCCGAAAGGGGGCGGGGCCTCGCCAAGGCCGCCGCCATTATAGCGAATTTTTATAGTTCCAATGTGTAGATGATAAGGTGTGAAATCTTCCGGGCTACCAGTTCAGTTAGGTGTACCTAAGGTTGAGCCTTGGGTCCATTCTTATCATATATCAATGACTTACCGAATGGTAAATTTGATGTAAAAAAAGCCTTTTACAAACGAAACACGATCCTTAATTTGAGTGATGTCTATTATTTCGGTTAATACAATTTTTATGTTATCTTTTTTGTTACCTAAGTCTTTGAAGTTTTGTAATTATAAATTAAAGTCTGAAAATATTAATAAAAATGTGATTTAGCTGGCTGTTGCCATCGCACCAAGTTAATGTTTAAGTATTTTGTATTAAACTTTGCAATAAAATATATTTTCTAAATAAAAACATTTTTTTTTTCTATGCGTAATTTAATATTTTCTATTGTTATTGTGTCGGTAGGTTGTCATGAAGTAGGGAATGCTGAACGTTTTGACTAATGTTATAACGTCACTAAAAGAGGTTTTTTGGAAAAATCCGTTATTTAAAAATACTATTTCATATAAAAAATACGATCCCGTCGTGTTTAATGCTCTCTGCAATAAAAACCATAGCATGATATCATTTTTTTATTCTTTCTGGTGCAAAACTAATAATTGCTCTTTGATAAAACTTTAAATGCTTCTACTGAAAAACTGCATTTTTGGTTAGCGCCACTCTTCTTATCAATGTGCGACATCGTACGCAACGTGTAGTACCTAACTATTTAACAATCAGTGACGTAACCAATCCGCATGGCCACGAATACGAATAAAATACGAAATGGAGGAAACTAAAAACACCATTAATGGATTTGTTCGTTCATTTAAATTAGCATAATAGGTTACTACTATGCTTCTACACTATGAACAAACCTGCGCTAGCACCATAATGTGACGCCATGCTCGCTTTTCTAACACTTGCACGCTTTTAAATAAACAATAATCATAATGAACATAACATTAACAAGATAATAACGATAATAAATATTATTGAAAATTAATTTGCACAAAGTAGATTTTTGCTAAACGTAATTTTCAAATGACAGTTGACAAGTGGAGGTCATTGAACCTTTGTAACCTTACACCTCTGCCTAACCCTTAGGGGAAACAAGGCGTGATGTTATGTTATGTTATGTTATGAACCTTTCTATTCTTATCTCAGACGCATAGTACTCTTAGAAGTAATTACGTACCTACCAATAAAATACAAAACACGAAACATGCAAGTTTAAACAATAATAAGTTTAATATTGAAAAAACGATAGAAAAACTGTATCAGCAGGTAAACTGAAAAAAGATAAGTTTTTATCTCTTCTCTTGCTGGACCTACATCCATCAACTACACACCAGAACCAGCCATATCATAAGAATTTGAAAGTAAGTACGTCAGGTCGACCGAAATATATGCGTACGTACGCGACTCGCGGCTGTCGGCAACCCTGTGAGAAATGGGTCGCGTGCGAACCGGCGACCGGTAGGTAGGTAGGTAGGTAGTTAACGCGCGTAAGTACATGGAGTGATTTATCTGGTAATCTGTGGCGACGGGTCGGGGGACGAGGCAGTTTTATTAAAATTTGGCTGTTATTTTAGTATATTGTTTATCTTATGACATCCATGCAAACGAAGTCGCGGGGCACAGCTAGTTCAAAATATGCTTGTTCTTTAAAAACGAGCTGTTCGAGCAATTTACCAGCTAGGTGCCAGAGTTTCTCTTAAGAGATTTTTTTAAAGATATTGGTATTCTCACGGTGGCATCACAATTCATCTTCGCCAACATTATATATATTAGGCAAAATACACATTTATACACTAAAAACAATGATATTCTCAATATTAACACCAGAAATAAGGACAAATTACGCGCTTCATTTTACCGGCTTCATAAGGTTCATAACTCACTTGTCAGGCTTGGTATAACCTTTTATAACAAGCTACCCTCTTCTTTGCTAGATTTGCCCTTTGACCACTCGACTGCCGGAAACACAGATCCACGCGAGACACAATAGCTTTCTAATTGTTTCTATAATTACGGCATTGCGTTTAAAGCTAAAGTAAAATCCAACCTTTGTTTAAAGGCATACTATTCTAAACAACATACGATTAAATAACAATATACGATAAGAATAGTTGGTGGCTGTGATTAACTCAAGACAATCTTTATGTTCTTCCTCCAGAATTAGCTCATCTACTGACAGGTTATATGAGTTCATATTATGAGTTGTTTATTTTATTTGACAGTATAAGTCAATTTATTTTAATTTTATTTTCATTTATTATTGGCTTGATCTAACTCATGGCAATGTTTTTTTATTGTTATTAGTAATTATTAACTGCTTATTTATTTTACTTCGATGGTCCTAGTTTATCATTTGTGACTCCGAGTTACAGCTGTACCTATATACATATATGTAGCTATGTGTAAGCGGGCACGCCCTTTATGCCTGGAGGCTTTTATTTATATAAAGTTCTTTTACGTCTTTAGTTTTTAATTTTTATTTCTGCTTGAGTATAGTTTCGATCTTTTTTTTTTATTGGTATATTGGCGTGTGCTAGCTGACACATGGAAAATAATTTTATTTAATGTTTTTGTGTTGCGTAATGTAGATAATTTTGCATACTATTATATAGAATCAAGTTTTTCTAACTAAACAGACAGCTGTGCTGCTGGACAGTTTGTTGCGCCACTTCTTCTCCCCAGCTAAAGCACTAGGAAGTGGTGAAGGGTGGGCGTTTTGGAGGACTGTCTTATGTAATTTTTGACGTTCGAAAAGTGCTGATTCTCAGCCTAGTTTGAATACTTAAATGACTTTTGATTTGATTTCATTATGATTCGTGAATGCCAGTTACAGGGTTGTACTCACAAAAGAATTCCTTTATTTAAAAAATAATTCTTATATGTATAAAGTATTAAAAATGTGTCTATAAATAATGTCTTACAAGGATTCAGTTTAACCGAATCTGTGTAAACTGAATCAGTTCTCTATGAATTCTTACCTCCTTCTAGCGTGGTAGCAGAGACCGGCGCGGACGCAGGCCCCGCCGCGACACCGTTGAATGCGCTCACGCGCACCTCGTATCGAGTGAATCAGTTCTCTATGAATTCTCACCTCCTTCTAGCGTGGTAGCAGAGACTGGCGCGGATGCAGGCCCCGCCGCGACACCGTTGAATGCTCTCACGCGCACCTCGTATCGAGTGAACTTGCGGAGAGCTGATAAACTTAGCTCAGTAGCTGACCACCCGTTCACTGTTAGCGTTCTGAGGATGATCCAATAGAATAAGTTATTGAGTAGTAAATCTAGAAAGTCATTGCAAAATAACTGACATTTACATCACTATCGCCGCCATTTCTTTTTCATCACGATTTTTTTTTGGCCCTTTCAGGACCAGGGTGGAGTGACAAGAAATAACATATTGAAACTATAATAGAAAATAGAATATTAATCTATTTTCTATTATAGTTTTAATATTTTTGATTCCCGATCATATCTAGTAGGTAGCTGCTAGTTACCTGGTAGAATTCCTCATAGCCGGTGCAGCAGGACTAAGCTCCGCACATGTAACTGAGTAGCCCAGCAGCTCTCCGTGCCACGCGTCGCGAGGTGGGGGTCGCCAGGACACATGCAGCTCTCCCGGGCCTCCGGGAGTCACGTGCACGTTGGTGGGGGCTTCCGATGGCGCTGGAATCAGGAGTACAATACGGAATTAGTAAACAGTTGAAGTGAAATGTTAGAAAAGATTAAACAGATTGTTTAAACTAATATTTCAAGTAACTTCGATACCTGCAGTCGTTGACCCCAAAAAAAAATGTTTTTGTTTTAACATGTTTAGATATCGATACCATCACGTCCATAGAGTTTCGCTAGCTAATTTAATTTGACCTTGTATTGTTGTTGTCATATCCACTTGTTTGTTTAAGTTTAGTAACGTTCTTCTTACCTTCTTCCTGCGTCTTCACAACGACTGGTTCGGTGTGCGCACTCCTGTCGATCTGATTGATGGCAGCTATTCGGATCATGTACGCGGTGTGTGGCTTCAGACTGCTCAGCAGAGCTTCGTAATGTATGTCGCCTTTCTTAGTCAGGCTGAAATTTCAAGAAAATAGCAATAAGTAGCAAAGTTATTTCGAAAGTTCAAACGCAAACTTCATCAGACCTTCGATGTCCAAAACGGATAGTTTTGCTTACCAATCGATTCGTGTTTCGCTCGAATCGATTTAATACAACGCTTCTAAATCCCTTTAAAATTACGGCTTGTTCATTGGTTTTCTACTCACGTGACATGCGAGTGTGCGGTACCATGGACGGACACATTGAGCGTTACGGCTGCATCCCACTGGTTCACTCTGATAGCCCCTTGAGCTGACAGAGCGCAGTATTGCATGGTGTAACCCATGAGGGGAGAGTTGCCGTCGAAGCCCTGGCTCCAGGATAGACGGACAGCGCGGCTTAAGATCTCCGTCACCGATAGAGAGTGAGGGGTGTCGGGTTTTTCTGGGGAGTGAAAATAAAATAGTAATGAACAATAAAGGGATATTTTTCATTTCTCTAATTTTTACAGCCTGTTTAACCAGCTCCGGATACCTAATTTGGATATTGGCTCCATTTATCTGGTATTATAGATACCCATTGCTAATTTGGAGACTATATATAACTTACACTAATACTTTCTTATGTAGTTGTAATGGTTAATAATAGTAGGTACCTAACTCATTCTGGTATGTTTTTGGTTCAAAAAGCTCATAAGTCGTCTGTGTTTTTTAGTGTGTTTTGTCTGGATAAAACTCACCTTGGACGGAAAGATAAATATAATGGTCGCTGTGACCGTACGCGTTGACGGCTTGACACTTGTACACGCCGGAGTCCTGCCGGTCCGCCCGGCTCATGTACAGCTGGGATCTTAAACCACTATCAGTCTTTGCTTCAGAGATGCTTAACCTGCAGAAATATGTGGAAAAACTAGTAAGTACTTATAGAGAATCAAAGAGCTCTAAGTATTTTAGTGAAAAATAAAGCCTCTATTCCGAAAACAGTGACAAGTTTGTCAAAATAACTGAATCACGACCATCAATTTGAAGAGGTAAGTACTTTTACATTTTCGTTTGCAGGCTTTCTAAGACATTTATTAATGGCGCTCGTTGGTTATTTGGTTTGGTCAATGTATGTTTCCTTACCTATAAGTATTAAGATCTAAGTGGTTCATGTTGTGTGCCCATGTCACTCTAATGGGACTGTCTCCGCGCACGTCGCACACCAGCGTCGCAGGCGCATCTCGACGTGCTGTCATATTGTGTGATGTCAACTCGAACCTCGCAGGCTCTGGAGAAGATAAAAATACTTATAGAATATTTTATTATTTTAACTAAGCGCAGTAAATACGTCCTTGGTAAGAGGAGACTTGAAGTGTTAAATACGTTATATATTATTTATGTATTTAGGGTCTATGCAAAGAGAGACTTAAGCCCTTTTACACGTACACATACGAGTACAACACCGCAGGCAACTGTTCTAGTTGTGACCCGGTCTTCAAAACTAAATTCGCTCTAGCGAGTAATCTAAGAGCACATGCAAGGAATTGATTTCTAAGGGTCACCTTTATCGAAATCTATAAGAAAGAATATATTATATTATTATGTAACAATTCGAAAAAAAAAACGGTAATTAGGATTACGCCAGTGTTCGTGAAAAGGAAATGTAACTAAGTAGGATCATGTATTTTTAAATATTAGTGTTTAATTAATCAACTCAGCCTATGGCAGTCCACTGGTGGACCCATGTCATCCGCCTTCCGCATCCAGTCTGTTCCAGCCACCTTTTTAAGGTCGTCGGTCCATCTAGCATCTATTGTTGAATGCATAAAAGCATTTCTCGTAGTTTTCACTTGCATATTATTATTCGAAATGTAAAACTTACCGTTGACAGAAACAAATATAGTTTTGGTAAGTGCAGATCCTACTCCATTCTCTGATTTGCACATGTAGTTTCCCTCGTCATAGGGAAGTGCTGACTCTATCCATAGAGTTCCATTTGAAAGGAACTGAAAACGTCCACCCAGGTTTATTAGAGGGACATAGTCGGTCGATGACCCTGAAAATAATAATATATGTGAGATCCAGTAAGTAATTGAAAGTGTTAAACCGTGCCTACAGTCGTGTTTGCAGTAATTGAAATAACATATGTATTTTGATTATGAGTACTTACGTTTAAGGCTTTCCCTTTGCTTAAATACGCAACATGTTACGAGAGTAAAGTTTATATTATTGCATGAAAGATTGATAAAAGAAAAAAAAAGTCACAGATTACCAGATAACTCTCTTTTTTTTTTTATTTGAGATAGGTTTGCTCTTGACTCTAGTCTAGGTCAGAGATGACAGATACAAAGTCGGCGATGGAGCGAGCTTACCCAGAAGAAGCCTGTTAACTCTCACTTTGAAGAGATCGGGGTTGTATACGTTCCAAACAAAATTACTCACTCGTTACTCCATACAAAATTTTCAATACCTTTATTTTTTGGATGAGAATACTGCTATAATAGCCTATATTTTAGAGTCGCTAGACGCTGCGAACGAAAATGTACCTAACCTTACAAGCGTAAAGTGAGTTGCATTGTAGCTGCGCGCTGCTGCGTCACAGCTGCGTAGTTATTGTGGATTGCTAGGGCTGACTCTTTCGATAAAGATGTCAGTAAGTATATTTGTAGTACACTTTATGAAATAAAATATAATGCTTTTTAATGTTTTAGCATGTTTAATTGTTAAAAATACTTACATATGAAAGACCGAGGAACATTTGTATGACGTAACCACTCTGCATGGTCACGAATACTAATGAAATACGAAATGGAGGAAACTGAAAAGTCTGAAAACACGATTAATTGATATGTTCGTTTATTTACACAATTAGCGTAATAGATAACTATGCACTATGCTTCTACACTATGAATAAACCTGTGCTAGCGCCATATTGTGATGCCGTGTTCGCTTTTCTAACACATGCACGCTTTTAAGTAAACAATAATCATTTGAAAATAACATTAACAAGATAATAACGATAATAAATATTATTGAAAGTTAATTTGCACAAAGTAGATTTTTGCTAAACGTAATTTTCAAATGATAGTTGAAAAAGGAGGTCATTGACCTTTCTATTCTTATCTCAGACGCATAGTAGAAATAATTACGTCTCTAACAATAAAAAAAACCACGAAATACGCAAGTTTAAACAATTTACCTATTTAAAAAACGATAGTAAAACTGTATCAGCAGGTAAACTGAAAAAAGATATTTTTTTATCTCTTCTCTTGCTGTATCTACATCCATCAACTGCACATAATACACCAGAACCAGCCATATCATAACAATTTGTAACTAAGTACGCTAAGGTCGACCGAAATATATGCGTACGTACGCGCCTCGTGGCGGTCGGCAACCCAGTGAGCAATGGGTCGCGGGCGAACCGGCGACCGGTAGGTAGTTAACGCGGGTAAGTACATGGAGTGAGTTATCTGGTAATCTGTGCCAAAGTCTAGTTACAGAGATTACACAATATATGCAATTCTTTGAAGGTTTTGCATTTGTGCAATCCTAGCCTTAAGAATAGTGCTGATACTAAAGAATAATTAATACGAAAGTATTTCATACTTAATTAAAAAACAAGCGGCCAAGTGCGAGTCGGACTCGCACACGAAGGGTTCCATACAATATTTTCCATCATTAAGATCGAGCAAAAAACGCCGAAAGAATATGTTTCTTGTTAAGGATTATAATTTATTTTTATTTTGTTTTTATTATTTATTGTTAAACTGGCCATAGTAGTATACAATCTGTGAAAATTTCAATGTGTGTCTACCTATTACGGTTCAAGATACAGCCCTGTGACAGACGGATAGACGGACAGCGGATCCTTAGTAATAGGGTCCCGTGGGCACCGTACAGAACCGTAAAACACAACATTTTGACTTACCTCTTTGTTTTAGCCAGGTGACTTGCGGGGCTGGTGACCCCATGGTCTGACAGTGCAAAGCCAACTGTTCACCCGCTAGCACTGCTTCATCCTTGGGTTCCATCACCCATTTTGGGGAGACTGCAGCGTGCAAGTAAGTCAAGTTTCCTTTATTTCTAGATGCAATACATGATTTTTCTTTAATTACGGTACGCAAACTTGACTATGATTAATTTACGCTACTTAAGGCGACTTACTATGTAAAACATTGTTGCCTTAATGAGTGTGAGTGTGACATTATAATAATACTGTTTTTACCTTTCCCGTCAGCAGCAAAACATTTTTATGAATACAAAGAGCTACTTAAGTTATTAAAGCTAAGAACTTTAACGTCGCTTCATAAAGTACCTATACGATCTTCTGTGCATTTTTACGCTTTTTGGTTCATTTTGGACAAGCGGCGCACTCTTTGGTGCAGGAATACGTATACAATGTTCTCTTTTCGTTACGAGATGATTTAATTAATGATTAAACCTTCTTTACAACGATAGGTTTAAAAATGATGAAGGTATGTACAATAATTAACATCAAGAGAGAAAAGATTGAAAACTAAGTTAGTCAAGTATTTTCCAAGCAATTTAGTATAAAAAATAATAACAGTTTCTTTGCCTTTTTTATAATTTCAGATCGGCGAGTCCCAAAACAAAATTCTTATAAATAAAATTTACCATTTTCGTAAGCCATCTGAAATCCAACGCTGTGCAAAACAAAAACGTTCAAGAATTTATACATTTATATGAAAAACATTTGCTGCGGAAAATAAATGGGCGCTGTGAATAAAGTGCTTATAAAATGTGAATACATTTCCGATGGCATTTATTCAAACTGCACGATATAAAATTACAAGATTTGAAGGTGACTTGAAAGCTTTAATTTTCTTGTAAGAAAAGAGTGGAAAACAAGGTAAGTTAAAATGAAATGAAATTAATAAGGTGCAATGTGAATAAAACCATCATTTGTACATTTCTTGGAACAAGAGAACTACTTATTGTGGTAATTGTGATCCTGCAAAAAAACCAGCGATATAGATAAAATAATGACAACTCTGTGCTCTGTGCAAGCGTGATTAATCTCTTTGATGGTGGGAGCGCGGGTTCGGGGGGAGTGTTTGTTTGCTACGTCAACAGTGTTTGGGTGTTTTGGATCAAAATCTGGTTTAATGGGTACAAATTAAACCAATATTACACAGAATCCTTATAAAACCTTACTTATAAGTTATGTCAAGAAAAAATCGAATGCATTTTGACATATATTATTATGTATCCAAATCATTTTCAGTTCTAGTAATTTTCGTGATAATCACAAAATCTTTTATATTTTTATGTATACCAGCACTTGAACTTATTCGAATACATTTTTGAAAGATATTTATTTGAACCCATGGATGATTATTTTTCTCTAATTTTTGTTATTTCAGTAAATCTGACAATTGACAACTAACGATGGCCCCTCCCCGCACTCCCACCTCACTTGGACATCATGACGGTGCTCGGTGCTCTTGTGCATATTGACATGGCGGTTACCTTTGACCACCAGTTCGGCGGTATAGTTAACCTTGGCCGCGGTATTGGAGGCCACGCAAGTGTACAACCCGCTGTGGCGGGCCGACACCTCTTTGAATACGAGGTTGCTGAAAAAATCAGCACCCCGCTCTTCCACCTATACAACCAGGCCGGGTTTTGAAGATATGCTTAGATAAATTATATCGAATAGATAGACTTGGAGGCTTAATTCTTGAATAAATTATGAACCCACTGATTAGGAATATGAATTTGTCATGAACTGGCCAATAAGTTTTAGAAAAAAAAGAAAAAGGCCGGGCGAATTGATTTTTATCCAGAAGCTGTTATTCTGCCTTTATAAATAAATAAATAAATAAATAAATCTCGGTATAGGAAAGTTGAAAAACACTCCTTGTAGTATCAGAATCAAACCCTCAGTCTCAACAGATCAAAGCAGTACCGTATTATTGAACGGACCTGTAAACTAGAAGGGATGGGTGCGTTGTCTTTGAGCCAGGTGAAGTGCACGGGCATGTCGCCTGACGTCACACTGCAGCTGACCTGCGCGCGCTTGCCTTCTTGTAAGTTTGCAGAGAAGGAAAACGGCTCTATTTCTGGGGGATCTATAAAAAAAGATACCTATTATTGTAATAGTTGCAAAAATAAGACAAAATGGTGCATAGTACTTGCAAACGGTGTGCGTGTATGACCAGATTAAGGAGTATGTAAGGATCGTAGTAGGTGGCATTCTGTAGTTTCTGCCTACCCGTGGTAGAGTAAGAGGCGTGAGTTTATGTATAGTTTATGCATGTATGTGTGCAACAATCAGGTACAAAGTTGCAAAATATATAATGTAACTCGATTTCTGTGGACTAGTCAAATATAATATACTAGCTTCTTCCCGCGACTTCGTAATCTTCTAGACTTCCCGTAATTCCGCAGCGGATCCCAAGGGTACACTGAATTAACAATAATATTGCAATTATAACTTTAAATTTTTTTTTTATAAACTATAGCTGTACCCGTGGCTTTGCCCACGTATCGCATAGGTATTTTTTTTATTCTATTTTTATTTTAATAATAGTTAGTGATAGTTTGTTGATTTACAGAAACACTCAAAAGATGCGTCCCATACTATACTATAGCTTAGATCCCTCAAAAACTATTTGGCTTAGTAAACTCAAAATTTGAAAGTTATGTAGTTAATTTACTGGTAAGAGACGTCAGGTTAATAAGGAAATTTAGAAGACGTCGAATAAAAGAAGTGTTATAATTTACTGTAACACTTCTGTGTAAACAACGTTCGTTGTTTTCCCTCGGTCTCATTCAATATGTACAGCGAGTCAGGACTGGTGACGCGGGAGCAAGCGACGTACAGTTGTCCGTGTGAGAAGCAGCTCGACCTGAGGTTGATACCCGCAGCCTTCAGTGTCTGCCCCTGCGACTTATTTATTGTCATGGCGAAGCACACGCTCGCAGGAAACTGCACGCGCATGAATTGAAAGGGGTAATTGTGGGGAATCAGTGGTATACGTGGTATAAACACTGTCTCGCTGACACCACCACCCGTTAGAATTTCCGCCTCAATGATATTTCTCTACAGCGAGACGACTTTGAGCCGGGTCCCATTGCACAGTTTCGGCGGAGTGAGATTCCGAAGAAGCATAATTGGGACACCGACCTTTAGCTTAATGGTGTGCGCTGGTAGTCCACTTGCACTGAGGGAATTGAGAAATTCTACGGGGTAATGTGTGGCGTCATCTTGGTCGACAACAATGTTTATTGAAGTGTAGATCACTTCATTTCCCTCAATTTCCGCGAGAATGCATTCATTGTTCGCTGAAGCTTGGTCGTTTCTGGGTGTTAAAATGGCTCGTTCACACACCCAAGAATTATCTTGGTGCGCTATCCTACTGATGTCCCCGTACACCAGGCGAAACAAATCTTCTAAGGTGGACACCACTCTCCCAAGTATCTCAGGTAGACCCACCTGGCCACTGTCTACTGGTAGCGTTCCCTCACCCAATTTTAAGAGAACATCAGAAAATTCTTGGGCGTGTACATTCCCGCCAAGTTGTGCTCTCATATTAATCGTTAAGCGCAACCTATGAACATGTGTCCATAAGAAAGAACATTTCAACGAAGTATTCACCTCATCAGCCCTAGTTCCTCGCGTAACCACAGGTAGCGTTTGTCGGAAATCGCCGCTAAACAGAACTGTAACACCACCCATCATTTGCTGGTTCCTGCGGATGTCCTGCAAAGTCCTGTTTACCGCCTCTACTGCTTTTCTGTTCGCCATAGTGCATTCATCCCACACGATTAAAGAGCAATCTTTAAGCACGCGCCCTTTGTCACTGTTGCGTGACACTCCACAAACAGGTGTTTCATTACTCTCTAAATCTATGGGATTCTTAAACATTGCGTGCGCTGTTTTGCCACCAGGAAGCAGTGTTGCAGCGATTCCTGACGATGCTACTGCAATCGCAATCTTGCCTTGTCTCCTGACCTCTGCGAGAATGCCAGCGGAGACAAATGTTTTCCCTGTTCCACCAGGAGCATCCAAGAAAAACATTTTACCTTGGCCGAGCCCAACGCTTTCAAGGATGGTGTCGAAAATTTGCTTTTGCTCTGAGGTAAACTTAGAGACATGGTCATTGACGACGGTACTCATAGCTCTTGGATCATAATTTATTTCAGAGTTGTACTCTCTGTTTCCACGCTATTGTAAATCCAGATGTTGTGGAGTCGGTAGCCCATAATCCACCAGAGAACTGCCGCCGATCGAAATGACCATGTCTTGAAGTGAACTAAGGCAACTGTTTAGAACGCGCTCATCAGTTGCCTCAGTAGCTATCTTCAGTAGTGCGTCTCAGAGCTCTTAGGAAGTCTTCGGACAGAGGATGCCGATATTTCTCCCACAACAAAAGCGGATTTGCAATACCGCAAAATATGACGGCAAACAGATGTCGCAAACGACTGGGACTGTCTAATGCTGGCCTCCTCAAGTGCGTTGTCCCAGTGCTGATCACCGTCGAGAAGGTGGCGTGCTACGCAAGCAGCGCGGTATGTGAGATACTCAATATCATCGACTGTCCTTAGAAACGCAAATGATGTAGGGCCCCGCACTGTTTTGACAGGCCTGTTGGTCTAGTGGTTAGTGACCCTGACTGCAAAGCCGGAGGTCGTGGGTTCGATTCCCACCCAGGACAAACTTTGTGTGATGAGCATATTGTTTGTTCTGTGTCTGGGTGTAATTTATCTATAATATGTATGTATTTATAAATTATATAAGTATGTATATCAGTTGTCTGGTTACCATAACACAAGCTCTGCTTAACTTGGGATCAGATGGCCGTGTGTGAGTTGTCCCAAGATATTTATTTATTATTATTTACTGTGTGCAGTAACATTCGCAAATAATAGCACTCGCCATTATTTGGGTGCACAGTGTAAACCCATCCCAATGCCATGTCCTTAAAAATTCCCGGAAACCCGTCCACGGCGTGTCCGCGTCGACATCGATTAAATACACCTCTTTGCTTGTCGTACGTGTAGTACGACGGCACCTCATCATAGGTGAGTGATCTAGCAAAGTTGTCCCTTTCACAGAGTCTGAAAAAGGCCAACAGAGTGGTTTGGCGCGGATTTTCCAATCTCGCTGCAACCTAGAGCATGCTGTGAGCGGTCTGCACTAAGGCGCGTCTCATGCTCTTCAGGATTCTCAAGTGATCGAGATGTGGCAGTGCGAATACGCTGGGAGCTTAAACGCGAGTCTCTCTGCGTGTAAGTCTCCGAAACGCGAGATACTGCGTGGCGCTCGCGATCACTTGCTTGGCGTGTATCGCGCTCCTGACTGCTCTCAAGTGATCGAGGAGTCTCAGAGCGGATATTCTGAAGACTCAACCTCTGATCCCTCTGTGTAACCGTTTCGGATGCGCGAGACAAAGAATGACGATCCCGGTTGATAGTTAAACGCATTTGTCGTTGTTCCACACTTTCCTCAGATCGAGAAGCAGTAGTGCGGACTCGTTTAAATTCTAGTCGTAATTGGCACTGCGTGCTAGTTTCTGCGGACAAACTTAGTGCATTACGCTCACGGTTAGCACCTAGCCGTTGTTCACGCTCTGCGTCGGTTTCGAGAGATCGAACTAACCTGCGCATCTTAGAAACCCTTGAGTTTTGAGTCAGATTTGATCTTTTTCTAAAAGGCATAGCTAAAATTCATTCTTAATCCGATATTAACGATATTCAAATCAATGAAAAGTAATCGAATAAGTACGTAAGAATTGCTAGTAAGTAGAAAATAATTATTATTCGCAGGAAAATTAAACACATCAACCAACACAGACAACAAAGGTAACCCCCGTTTCTATAGGATGAGAGCGTTTTTTGTTTTTGGGGAATGGCATCTCGCAGTTCAACCTATAGGAGGTTGTCGACTGCTTAACCGGGCTTTCCTGTGGATGCCTCAATAAATTAAGGCCTCCAGCCAGGCTTAAAACTAAGACTAAAAACTAAGCGACTACACGCTAAGGGCACCCCCTGTGGGGTACGGACCTCGGCTTAGGGCGTCGCTGGGAGAGGACAGCAATGGGACATGCTGGATCGGATTAAATAGGATGAGAGCGGCACATTGGCACCTATAACATCACTTTTTGGGAACGAAACCATAGCACGATCTAACTCGACGCCAACGCCATATAGTTAGAAAACGGAAACTACATATTATTTACCCAAATTAAATTATGAATAAAACTAAATTGTCGTTAATTTAACAGACAACTACATTATTTTAGCATTAAAAAAATATGGTAACAGCAGCAAGGAACAAAACTAAGAATTACATACTTAAATCAATTACCTACAACAAATGTGCTTGGTAAGTTAAAATTTAGAACCAAAACTTTGACTTGACTTCATGATAGTGTAGCTTGTTGTACCACCAATCAATCTGTTTAGTAATATTTGTGTGAAACTCTCCATACAATTAGATAGGACATGTAAAGTTCTCAGATTTCATAACAGTATCGTTCCTAATGCACATAAAAAATGCAAAAACTAAAAAAAAAAGAATTTTTCGATTTTTTTAAAACAATATTATGGGATTTGAACTCGCACCATTTAGCGCGGTAAACGGTCGCCTGACCTTACCGCTAAATTCCCCGTTGACATATTGTTGAATAGCTGTTCCCTTGCAATTTATAATATTACTGCCCCGCTCCTTTATAAAAATAGCGTGAATATTATGTTCCCAGAGTTAAATTTTTATTAACATATCATTTTGTGCATTCAATTACGAACAAAAACCTTTTAAAATCAATATTGCTTACCTCCCATAACATACGGCGTGATAATATGTAGCCTAAAGCCTTCCTTGGTTTACAAAGAACATTTTTGCTGAATTTCAATTCAATCTATCCAGTAGTTTTGGCGTGAAGCCGTACCATACACACAGACAAACAGACAAAAATTCTAAAAAGTCACTTTTTGTCATCAGTTACGTTTTTCTAACAAAAGCCACTTATTTTTTCTCGAAAATTCTCAATGTACAGTTTTTCTTTCGTTACTGTTTTATTATATGTATAATATATGTATGTATATATATATTTTTTTTAATTTGAGATGGGTTTGCTCTTGACTCTAGTCTAGGTCAGAGGTCACAGAGACAAAGTCGACGATGGAGCGAGCTTATCCAGAAGAAGCCTATTCACTCTCACTTTGATGAGACCGGGGTTGTATGCGTTCGGAAACACAGATGCAGCAAAGAGTTCCACTCCTTTGCTGTGCGCATCACAAAAGAATAGCCACTAGGTAGGGATGGTAACTTGCAGTGCGTCTAGATGTCTGATGGTGGGAGGCCGGCGGAATGAGGTCGTGGAGTTCTTGAGCACACTCACCGAAGTACAATCTGTAGAAGACCGACAAGCAGCGGCGATGAGCCAAGCTGTGAAGCTTAGCATCCACCAGTTTAACGTCGCCAATGAGCCTCTTAGCTCTGCGTTCCACCGAGTCAAGCGCGGCAAGTTGGTATTTAGCTGATCCATCCCAAAGGTGGCTGCAATACTCCATGCAGGATCGGACTTGCGCTTCTACTTAGTTGATTTGTTAGAGAATTTCCTAGCCATAATACAGTATTCAACAAAGTCTAGGGAACAAGGGTATTCATAATAATTATTTTAGTTTTAACACTTTTTACGTAATATATTTTATATCAATAGAAGCGTAATTCAATACAGATTTTAATTGTTTAAAAACAAAAAAATACTGTTTTGTAGATTTAAAATACTAACGCCCAGGGAACGTTAAATAAAAAAAATAATTTCTAGCAACTTTTTAATAATCTGTTGGTCCTCCAAAGCAATAGCGACGGCTCTACATCGGCGTGGCATGCTGAGTATCAGGGGGCCAACCTCCACCTCTTTAAGCAGTATTATTTTAAGGTTACTTCAGTGTGAGAAAGAGATGGAGCTATACAGGACGTCTAGCTCCATCTCTTTTCCACTTTCAAGTAAGATTAAAATAATACTGCGTTAAGAGGTGGTGGTCTAGCTCCTGGTTGTCTATTATCATACTCTGGAAAGATGTGTAAAATGTTCACTGAATGCCCTTCTCCCGAGCAAATCTCACGCACGCTCTATGGGATTGAGGTCAACAGACTGAGTAGCTCTAAAAGCGTGATATTGTTGTCGCAGAGAACACTCATCACCAGCCCGGCTGTGCGCGCACGCGCATTATTTTGCATGAACATGAAATCGTGGCCATATTGCCGTCGGTGAGGGATGACCATAGGTTGCACAATCTTGTCACAATATTGATCCGCATTTAACCTGCCTCGGATCAAAACGAGGTCCGTTCTTCCACCCAGGCGAATTTCAGGCCACACCAAATTCGTTCCACCCTGGTACGGATGAACTTCCTGAGGATTCTGGAGTCGACTCTGGCGAGCAAGAACTGGCCAAATACGCACTCTTTTTGAATCGGGATGAAATCCAAAGCGCGACTCATCAGAAAAAAGAACACGAGCCCACACATCTCTAAAGTGAAGTTTTCCCTCCTTATTCCAAAATGCTTGCGGTTTTATTTTTTAAATTTCGAACAATTTAATTATAAGCAGGTTCAACCAACATTTACAATTTTTTGTGACCAGTAGTTCATCTGAAGAGTTTTCTTAAATAAGTTGATATAGTTGGCTTGTTCCCTAGACTTTGTTGAGTAGTGTATATGAAGTTACTATTTCAGAGCAAACAACTCACTGCTAACAACAAGCTGCAGCTCTCTCCTGGCTATCTCCCCGTGCGGGCCCATGACTGCACACGTATAGGCGCCTGCATATGAAGGTTCTACTCGAGATACTTTGAGGGCACCATCAATGCTACTGTCCCATTCTACTGGGTTGCCGTCTCGCTCCCACTTTACTGAACTGAAAGAGGAGGCACGATTAGAAGAAAGTTTAATGGCTAGTGGTAGGATTAGGGTAATTTTAAGTTCTCACCTGATTGGATAGCCAGAATAAGGACAATAGAGAATTAGCTCTCGTCCTGCTACGGCTCTGATTGGTCCTATGGACCTCACGTACGGTGGACCTGAAGTAAAAAATATAAAATTAGTGTTTTACTTTTTCTATGAATACTGTGACTGTGACGTGATTTTTAACGTTGCTACGTATGCTACGCTGTCGTAGCAATGTGCTACGAACGTGTGGACGTGTGTGTGTGTACTGCGTCAGGGTTGTCTTCGTTTAAAGAATAATCTGAATATTTAATTACCAGTCACGTGCCTATTAATTATCTACTTTTGTGAACAAATGACACTTCAAATAAACCTAAGCTCGGTACTTAGTACCTATTTAGTATGGTATACCTACATCGGTTAAAGAAATTTATTTCTCATAAGAACTTACAGTTTGTTTATAATGAGATACAAAGTAGTAAGTATGATGATACAGTACAATACAAATTCCTCCGGAGAATTAGAAGGTATAACGTGCATATGTACATGTTTCTTAAGCTCATTCGTAAATGTATTCACGTTATCGCACTCTTATGTCGTCCGGCAATCCATTGCACAGCTGTGCTCCTTCAAATAATATGGACTTTCTACCGTCATTGGTGCGTACGCTGATGACTTCCAGTTTGTTTTTATATCTATTTCTCAGGTTGTGTGACATTGTTTTTTTCTTTAGTTGTATGTTAGTTTGTATTGAGTTTGTAGTTATGTTTTTAATAAGAATGCAAGTGTAGTAAATGTTTAGCTGTCTAATATTTAATAGCTTCGTGTTTTCGTATAAGGTCTTTGTTGGAGTGAGATAATGATAATGGAATAGAGTTTTAATTATTTTATTTTGAACTCTTTGAAGTGAATTTAAATTAGTTACTGCTGAGGAGCCCCATATCGCAATTAAATATTGTAAATGCGATTTCACTAACGAGTTATAAATCAAAGTGCGCATTTTATTTGGAATCCAGTTTGCTACTTTCCGTAATGCTCCCAGTAACGATGTTGTTAAAGTATTTCTGAGATGGTCTACGTGTAATTTCCAAGTTAGATTTTCATCTACCCTTAACCCAAGATATTTTTGTTGGTTGATCGTTTTATTACGTATATTTCGTTATTTATTTTAAGAGGCGAGAAGTCCGGTATACCTACCCTTATTTTTAGTGGTAAAAATCATGAATGAGGTTTTCGACGTATTCATTGTAAGAAGCTTGTACTTTAACCACTCGTTTAATAGATCAAGGTAATGTTGATCGTCATTTATAATGTTATGGAGTGATTTGTCGAAGTAAAAGAGTCATGTGTCGTCTGCATATAGTGTTAAGGCTCTGACACACTGGCGCGACTTGTCGCGCGACGTGTCGCGTGGCGATATAGCGATATTATCGCCACGCAACACCTTTGACACTAGCGCGATATCGCCGCGATAACGCCGCGACACGAGAGTATAAAAATAGCGGTGCAATCCTAGCTGAGCTCAGTATTAGACGATCTTCGTCACAGAACGAAGGCAGGTCTGTGCGTGTTTGCTGAGCGTGGGGTCCTAGGTTCGATTAACCGAACCTAAGTACATAGGTACCTAAGCTTGACCACACAGCCACGAACGACGAAACTGGCGATTCCGACGTGCTTTTAAGCAGTATTTATTTACAAATCCAGATTTTTTGATTACTTATGTATAATAATTAGGTAGGTACTTAAGTTTTATTTTTTGCTGACTTCTTAGTTTCCAATATACATATATGTATGTGAAAAATAACTTTAATTTCTACATGTAAATGTACTTTCAGCTGCAACACGTTTTTACGGTCGTTTTATGAGTAGGCAGGTAGGTAGGTACCATAGAAATATAACTTATAATATCTATGGTAGGTACCTACTTATCATTTTGAAATCATCTTAATTTACACACTCGTAAAGTTGATATTTGTTTAAGTGAAAACAACTAACCTAGGTACTTACTTTTAATTTACTTATCATATTAATTCCGTATCTCAGTGAATTCTTCTTTAGTAAAATTATGCTCAGTATGTATCACAGATATGCATCACTAGGGAAATTCGGGTGTACCTACACTTCTGCCTAACCCTTTGGGGATTACAAGCGTGATGTTATGTATTATCCGCTATCCGGATTATCCGGAAAGTAAAAATCCGCGGATAATTGCATGCCCCAGTTAGGTTAGGTTAGGACCGGGGAATCGAACCTAGGACGGGTCGCTCAGCAAACACGTACAGACCTGTCTTCGTTCTGTGATGAAGATCGTTTAATACTGAGCTCAGCTAGGATTGCACCGCCATTTATACTCTCTTGTGTCGCGTCGCGCGCGCTACGTGATATCGCGGTGTCGGGCTGCGTGATAAATTGATAATATTGCAATATTATCGCATCACGTGACGCGATATATCTGTGTCCCGGCGCGACAGGTCGCTCCTGTGTGAAGCGTCGCGCGCGTTTTCATAGACATTGTTCTACGGATATAATATCGCAGAATCGTGTCGCGCGACAAGTCGCCCCAATATGTGGGAGCCTTTAGGTGTCCTGCGGGGCAATTGCATAACACGTTATCAATCGGAATCGGTATCATTTTGACAGTTCAACAACATTCATTGCGTTATTTACGTTGTTGAGCGGACAAATTTTTCGAACTTATAAAGAAATGGATTAGCAGTTTGCATCAAAATGATTCAGATTCCGATTGATAGTGTGTTACGCAACTAGGGTGCTGTTAACCCTATTGTATTAATATTGTTTATATAAATTAGAAAAAGTAACGGACCAATTGAACGGAATTGGCCAATCGAACCTTGAGGGAGCCGTATGAAATATTTTGGACCAAGCTAGTGTATTTCTCATTTTAACAACTTGCCGCCTGTTCTCTAAATACGATTTGAACATTTTATGTGCTGTACCTGGAACACCTATGTTATCTAGCTTCTGTAGCAGTTTTTGATGACTCACGGACGTACATCAGAAAACTATTTTATTTTACAATGTCTGCATAGGTAATTTAACCTAAAAAGATAGGCATACGACATACGTCAGTGTGTACCTTGTTTAAAAACTAAATATGTCTTTCACGTTTTTAATACTTTAATTTGCTTAGTCTCCATTATTTATTAATAAGTAGCTACGTAATTGGGCAAATAAAAAGTATATACGAGTACCCTGTTGTCTACATAATTAAAATCTTGCTACATAATAATTTAGTTGTAGTTAGTCCATGGTATATACTTACCAAGTCAAAAATACTAAAGTACAATTTAAATAGGTACCTACCAATACTTATCAAAGCTAAACCGGACCTCGTAAACAGAACTTGTAAGTACCTACGTAAACGAACCTATGAACGTACGGCAGCATGTGGCGAGCTGCTGGGCAGTAGCAACCCCACGTACCTTATCTCCCGGGAGAAGTTATGTTCCTCATCTCTGGCTTGCCTTTATTGGCCGGCTGGAGTGAACACTGACGAGAAATGACCTCCCACCTCATTCTTGCCTTTATTGGCTGGCTTGAGTAGAGATTCGCCAGAGCAAACGTGCTCGGAGGAAGGAAGTAGTCCAGTAAGATGCTGGTAGGGATCTTGACCGTACTTCGAGGATTGTCCTGATAGCCGTGGAATACCTCTCCACTCCTCGCACCTCAAGACATGTTGCCCCCTTGTCGCTACGACACTATGTGCTAGCAACCGTTTCCGGGGGCCAATTGTTGAGTGTGCAAGTCACCCCCTGCCATTTTATCCGTGTATTGTATTTCTCAAACATTGGTCAGGCAGGGGCCATAGTCCTTCCATAGTGTTAGATAACCAGTCCACTTTAGCCATCCAAACCCATAGCCCAATATTTTATTTTTGTCTCCATATCCTGCAATAGTCCTACACCAACCGGGGGTTGTCCTTGGGTGCACTTGCATAGTACGCACAAGGATAATCGTCGGTTGGTGCCTCATTTCCATTGAAAGCGTCTAACGAGCCTCTGCGAGTTGGCTACGGCCCCTCATATGCCTTCCAAAGGTCCGTGTCCCAAGAAATATAAAGAAATCACAAATAATTGATATTCTAACTACGTAAATACGGGTGACATAAACAAGAATAACAAATGTAAACATACGGTAGGTAACCTCCCTAATTACTAATTATCTATAGGTAAACGTGCATTTCTTGCGTTATAGACTGAGGGCCTTACTTTCCGATGTCCTTTGGTAGTGTGTGAAACGTGAAGTTTCGGATCCTAGTTATTATTTAAGCAGCCGAATGCGATGCAATATGCTTTTGCCTTAATTTTAGTCAATAGGACGACGCGACGCGGCGCGTGATTGAGTATCGAACTAACGTGAGAGCCGGCCGGTGGCGGGGTGGCAGCCCCACTGAAGTGGCCCTGCAAGACGTGCCCGCCATGTACTTGTAGCTTCATACTTAAAATGCGTAGTGCGCCTGGCCTGGTACCTATACTAAATAGGTATTGACCACAGACTTGAATACCCACAATTGATAAGTCGAATTTCACCTTCAGTAGGTACCTTACAAAATAGCTCAGCCCAAAAGAATGAAATAAGGCATTGGGCACCTACCATAAATATTGAGTCTGGATGTGTGTGATACTTCTCCCAGTGAGTTGGCTGCCCTACAGGTGTACAGGCCTCCGTCTTCAGACCTCACGGCTGAGATGTTCAGGTAGCTCACCACGTCATTCGTTTTAGTTGCAAACTGTTCCACGCTGTATCTGCCAGACAGAATTTTGTTAGAAATGGAAACAACAAAACGTATAAAGACTGCACCTGTGTAGTTCTGGTATACCAGATATATGTAGATATAGGTTTCATATATCAAATTTAGGTACCGTGAACAATGAAACCTGTAGGATCGATGACATGTTCAGTATTTGCAATTCATATTATGCTGATTGTGACATGATTACAAACCTGTGCCCTCTAGCCATGGTATTCAGAGGTTGCCCATCGAGCATCCAGGTGAAGTGGGGTGGTGGGGAGCCGGCCGCGGAACACTTAAGAGTCACCACCTGACCAGGTCTTAGGACCTGTTCTATGAACGTGTACTGAAGCTCTGGCGCTGTGTCTGGGTAGAAAATAAAAGGAGTGCTTTTAAAGATTTCTCTAAGTCCAAAAATATTTTTCACTTGGTAGGGACATACGACTCCCTGGACTGCCCATCTGACAAATCAAAGAGGACCGAGGATATTCACTTTTGAAAATGAGGAGAGTAGGTTAATAGAATATTGTAGAAAGAGTAGATTAATACAAATTAGCAGTCCAAACTCACCTCCTAACCTCAACTCCGCGCTAGCCTGCGCCGAGTCCCTCTCATTCCTGGCCATGCACTGATACACGCCCTTATCAGCCCTATGTACTGAGGCGATGACTAGTTGTTCTCCATTGTTTTGCACCCTGACCCGGCCTCCCGCCACCCCAGCACCAAGGGGCACGCCATTGTGCAGCCACTCTAGACGGGGGGCAGGCCAGCCGCCCCATGTGCAGTTGATGATGGCTGTTCCACCGCTGTTTACCACCTGAGGAGAAGTTATCTTGGTTGAAAATTTTGTTCCATCTACAGAGAACCTCAGTGATATGTCTGTATGCCCGGATCTACAAACGTAGTGGATCCTCTAACAGCCTTGTTAGATCCTCTAACAGCCTTGTTAGATCCTATAACAGCCTTGTAATGTTTTATCTTTTCACCACGGCATGAGCTATTCTCGCTTGAATCTCTATGATTATTGATATATTATAAGCTCAGACCCTTACGATGGAGAGGAAATGGTCTTATACCTACTGTACAAGTAATTAGTTCAAATTTGTACTTATAGAGCCCAATTTCCTTTATTCTTCTTGTACAAGCTACATTTCTTGTCTTTTTTTCCTCTCTCTGCGAACCTAAATCAAGCAAATAAGTACGCGTTCGTTCATAACGGAAGAGAAGGTTTATTTGCTAAGTAACGATACTATTTGCTTTAACGACGACCCGTTTAATTAAACCAAATATATACGCTCACGAATATCAATAATTTTGTAAAACACAGCATCTACAAATAAGGATGACACACTGAATAAAACGAGAAAATAATTTTCCTGTTTTCCATTCAGACTTAATAAGCACGCATACCATAAGCATACTGGCTGTGAATGCCTTGTAACTCTACTTTATGTACCATTATTATTGTACATAGAAATACTTAACCATAAATGAGGGTAGAGGATAACATTGAAGTGAGTCAAATTTTTATTAATCTTCACAATAGTATGTATTATTAAACTTTATGAGCACATATCAGTCGGCCCCGAGCCAACCAAAACATTATTCTACTACATAAATATGACAAAGATAAAGTACCCGTTTACCTATATTTATACTATAATAAATCAAGGAGTTTGTCGGTATATTTTATATTTATGAAAATTATTATATTTGTACCAACAAATAATTAACCATATTTTGACACAGACCCAGACCACAGAATCATAGCCCGGAGCGTTATACAATTTTGTGGCACTTTACTAGATTTTTTTTTTACCAAATGAAAGGCATATTATGTCGCAGCTTTACCTTGATTTCAGTAGGTACCTACTTAAGAGCGTTTACGACGTACGGCATTTCATACAAACTTTCAAGTCCTGGTTTTTGAAATTAATGAACCGATTTTAATGAAACTTCATACGCATGAGCAGGATACATAGGTCTAAAAAGTTAAATAAGAACATTTTTGAAATGTCTTATTTAAAAAAAGATAATTGGAAATGTCTAATTCTATGGAAAATTTAAAATCTGTTGAATACAGTTGTTACACTATTTTTCGAAAATGTTCATAGTTAAGTTAAGTTGTATTAGTACATGTCGGTGCCTGTTTTTTGACACCAGCAACTTTTCTCAATTCTTGAGCTATTTATTATAATTTAAGCCTCGGGTTATTTCAATTTGTACCACTGTGTAATAAAACAAGCAAGAAGAGAAAATAAGCAGAAATAATGTTCAAACATATCTCACACACAACGCTAGCGCTAGAAAACATGAATATTTTTATCTCCCACGAGTCAACCCTATCTATAATTGCGCGAGTAATGTTTGCGGCCGGTATCGGGACACATTTATTTTATTGTGCGTCACAAATATCCTGCCAGCACTGCGCGTCACTACAATGAAATGTTCAAAATATCCGGTTTTTTCCGACAATCGCCGGTGATTGCTATTTATTTTGCTGATAACATACCACAGTGACTTCCAAATTGATTGCAATACTTAATTAATTAATTATAGGTAAGTTAATTTTATTGTTTTGTTTATTTGGTCAGTTTTGAATAATGTGTAGGAATAATAAATTAAATTATTGTTATCATTCGGCATTGTGATCTGGAAATAATATTAATTGCGTATCATTTAAAGTGCCTCGTGGATACAATAAATTACGTAGATATAGTAATATTCTTCAACTCGTAGGTACATACCTACACAGTTTCACTTTACCGTAGACAAAAGATTAGAACAGAACTTTCAACAACCATGCAATAACAGCCTCTTAACTTTGCATAACAGAGCATAAACAAATCTAATAGTCAATAGCATTAATAGTTAGTAACATCAATAGCAACACCACTGTACGGAACAACAGCTATCGAGCCGATACGAGCTGCAATAAGGGCTATTTCGCACATTCCACTGATCATTTCGTATAACTACGAGCACGGTTACTGATTGTACACCGATTTTCCACCTTGATAGCTGTTTATGTGCTAAAAGCAAGTTATCATTGTAATGGACATTACCTACTTTTGATATATTACTTGTGATTCATATTGCGGTTTTGATCTTTGATACTAAAAATCTTTTTTGCAAAAAAAAAAAACAACCGACTTCCAAAAAAACACTACAAAGTGAAAAATTACTTTAATTTCGGAAGTTGGTGTCTTTGAATCTGTATTTTAGGTTTTTGCCACCGACTTCCGAAATTAAAGTTATTCTTCACTTTTTAGTGGGTCAGTTTGTAATTAATTTATCTAAGTTACCATAGCCTAATGACAACTGCTCATCACCTTTTACAAAATATTGCTTTTCCCGATGCAGGGACGTTAATTGTTGAGGAGTTCTCCTGGTACTTCACCATCAGCTCCACTTCACCATATACAAGGTGTGACATAATTAACGCTCACCCTTTTAAGGGGTCATTGTACTCATCATTATGAACAACTTTTACTATGGGACCAAACCTGAAATCGCGAAAAAAATCAGCTGTTCCCTACATTTTGACGAGTTATGCGAACATAAAACTAGCAGATTTTTTTTGCGATTTCAGGTTTGATTTGAGGTTGATTTCAGGTGGTTTACCCATAGTAAAAGTTGTTCATAATGATGAGCACAAAGACCCCTTAAGAGGTTGTGCGTTAATTATGTTACATCTTGTATATTTAAAGTAATCGAATCGCAACCCGTGAAATACTTATTATTGAGTTGTTCCGGTGGCCATCTTACCATGTGTGGTCTTCGTCATCAGTTCCACTTCACCAAATGGTGCTTTGCGAGAGCAAATGCACAAATTACTATAAAAAATACCCAAATCGCTATAGGTGTTCCTATCAGGGGCGAAGCCTTCATACAACCCGATTCCTATCAGCTTCCCTTCAGAACAACCACTCTTCTTAATGTCTACTATTGCCTAATAATACGGTACACCTGTGCGAGTAACTGTGTATCACAACACATTACACAATTATATTTAATACCAGTTTAATTTTCAACAATTTAGTGTTGGGCACAGTGACGGTAGGTACTTGTAAATAATAACTTCTCAGACTGGGAATTGAAACTGTTTTTTTTTTTTTTTTTTTTTTTTTTTCCTAACAATGGCATCTCGAAGTTGGCCAAGAGTGGCCGTGACTACTTAACCGGTCAATCCTGTGGCTGCCTTAAGCTAACTCAAAGCCTCCAGCCAGGGGCGTGTTACTTACAATACTAAGTGACTGCGCGCTAAGGGCACCCCCTGTGGGGTACGAACCTCGGCTTAGGGCGTCACTGGGGGGACAGCTAGTTGGGACAGGCTGGATCAAACTTGGGTGATTACTATTAACAGGGGAATTTAAAGCTACAGGCTCAGCTTCGGCGCGGGCTGGCGCTTCTTCGAGCAAGGGACGGGGGGAATTATTAATTCGGGGTTTTCGCGATGGACCTCGGCGGCGGGGTCGGAATGTCGGTCTTTTGTTTTTGAGAACTGTACTAGAAGCCCTATTGCTTTCTTGGAGCAGAGTGATGGGGTCGTCTGGGTCAAGAAGAGTATGCCTCGGACGGCGAACTTTACTGATGTTGGAGGGGGTATAATTGGCGGCCTCGACAACTAGGGGGTTGCGATGTTTTGCGGCGGTATCGAAGAAACGCTTGGAGTTACGTTTCATGAATTGGAGGATGGTGGGGATTTTGAGATCGAGGTGGAGGATCTCGTTCCGGACATAATAGGGGGATCCCGTGATCATTCGGAGGGCACGGTTCTGGAGGGTCTGCATCCTATGGATGTGGTGGGGTTTTGCGTGTGCAAAGACTGCATAGGCGTACGTCATAATAGGGCGTATGCACGCCGTGTAAATGCGCAACTTGCACTTTAGTGACAATTTGCTTTTTGCATTCATTATGGAGTGGAGTCTACCGAGAGCGAAAGCGGCGCGCGAACGAACCTGCTTTATGTGCTCTGCGAAGGTGAGGTGCTCATCGAGAATCACACCTAGGTATTTGGCTCGCTTCTCCCAAGGGATAGGCTTACCGAACATGGTGAATGGTCGGGGGGGGGGGGGGGGGGGGGCTTAAGGCGCGGTTTGGAGTAAAGAACCGCTTGGCTTTTGTCAGGATTCACTTCGATTCTCCACTTCCTGAACCAGTCGCCAAGTTTGTTGACTGCTCTTTGGAGAGTGAGAGAGATCGGGGCTTGTTTGAAGCCTGAGCAGTAAATGGCCGTGTCGTCTGCGAACAGAGCCAACTGTGCCTTTTTGCTCCTGGGTATGTCGCTGGTGAACAGTGTGAAGATGAGGGGGGCAAGCACAGAGCCCTGGGGGACGCCTGCGCGGATAGGGTGGGGGGAGGATAGTGCTCCTTCGATGCGATAGCGGAAGGTGCGGTTCGACAAGAAGTCTCGTAAGATGAGTACGAGACGGTCCGGCACACCGAGTTGGTAGAGCTTATATAATAAGCCGTTGTGCCAGACTCTGTCGAACGCTTTCGCTATGTCGAAGTATATAACACCCGTCATCATGCCACGCTGGAAGCCAGCATTTATGTGTTCGATGATGCGGTGGGCCTGATGCACACAAGAGTGCTGGGTTCGAAAACCAAACTGTTCGTTTGGGATGAGGCCTTTTGTTTCGGCATAGTCTCTGAGACGCTTATAAATAAGTTTCTCATAGACTTTGCCGAGGACATTGAGCAGACTGATGGGGCGGTAGCTCGAGGGCTCAGATTTGGGCTTTCCAGGCTTGGGGATGCCGATGACAGTGGCCTTTTTCCATGCATCTGGGAAGATGTTATTGCTCATGGCACCATTGAAGATGAAGATGGTGGTCAGTAGCATTATAAGGTGGGCAGGGAATAGTTGTATTACCCTGTTTGTGATACCGTCTGAGCCGGGAGCTTTACGGGGCTTTAAACCCTTGATGATATCGTGCACTTCGTCTGGAGTGACGGGAGGCAGAGGATAGTCAGGGTTTTCAACGGGGGGAAGGGAGGCTCTACGTTCGACTTCAGCGTCAACTTTTGACAAGTGAGCTTGGTCTACTGGTTGAGAGCTGGGAGAGCATTGGGCCTCAAGGCTATCGGCCAGGCATTCAGCCTTGTCGGCATCGTCGAAAGCGATAGTCTTGTCAGGGCGGAGTAGGGGGGGCATGGAGACTACTTCTTTGGACTTTAGTTTCCTTTGGAGTTCCCAGAAGGCCTGATGAGTGGGCTCTAGGTCGTTGAGCATCCTGTCCCAGCCAGCGGTACGCAGCTCCGCTAGGCGTGTCTTTACAGCTCGTTGTAAATGGCGCATATGGGCTTTGTTCGCAAGGCAGGGGAAGTTGCTGTATGCACGGACAGCCGCGTTCTTCTCGCGCAACAGTTCACGCACATCGTCCGGCAATCTCCAGCGACGGTCATCGTCCGCTGGATTTACCTTTGAACAGTCGTTCAGGACTGATTGTACGTGCTCAGTGAGCGAGTCGATCGCGGCCGTCGTGTCCGCGACAGAGTCGAACTGATCAGGGATGGAGTCCAAGTGATGGGAAGAAGTGGATTTCAGGCTTTTGCTTACTTTCCTCCAATCTGTGACTATTTTGATGAGAGGGGGTTGAGTGGGGTCATGGAGACCGACACGGGGGGCCAGTTTCATGACCACTGGTCGGTGGTCAGAGGAGAGCTCTTGTACCGCCTCTATAGAATCCAACCGTAGGTTGATATTCTTCAGAAGCGCTATGTCGAGGACGTCGGCGGTATGGTTGGGGTTGTGGGGAAAATGGGTTGGAGTCATCGGGGCGATGACATCGAAATTTAGTATGGGGCAGAGACCGAACAGTTGTCTTCCTCTGGCTGAGGAGGTGTTGCTGTTCCAGGCAGGGTGTTTGGCGTTGAGGTCGCCCGCTATGATAACGGAATCACTCAGGCCGAAGAGGGCAGAGAGGTCGTCAGAAATCGACTGGGGATTTTCTGGCGAGGTTTGGGGGGGAACATAGGCCGATACTAGGGTGATCGGTTGGTGGCCTGACATGCCTAGCCGGCATACAGACACTTCTAATTTGGATAGGGGGGGAGGGTCCATAGGGATGCAGTGAAGAACCTTTCTATAATATATGAGGGTGCCGCCCTTGTGACACCGAGACCTGTCGTTGCGAACTATGCAGTAGTTAGCAATTGACGGGTTACGGAAGTTGGGCTTGAGGAAGGATTCCTGTATAAGGAGAATATCAATTTGATGATCACGGAGGAACTCGGCGATCTCATCGCGTTGTCCGCGAATGCCGTTGGCATTGAAGTAGCCTAATTTAAGGGATCGGGGCTTAGTTCTCCCTTTGGCTTCTTTATCCATAGTGGGGGTTGGGAAGGTTGGCGAAGGAGGATAAGGCTTGCGTGATCTCGGGATACGCATTATATATCTCCAGAATCTGGAGAAGGTTGCCGGCATTTCTGGCAGCAACTAATTCGTTTGCCATTTTCCTGGCGCGTGGGGTGAGGAAGGCCGTGAAGGTGCCCGAAATAATGTTGAAGGGGTCGAGGGGGTTTGGGCCAACCGTAGTCGGTGAGTGGGGGGGTGCAGTACCGGCTGCAGGGGCGGTTTTAGGCGCTTGCACCGGTCTCGAGGGGAGGGCGGGAGCGGGCGCGGCGGCGCGGTTGCGGGGGTCCATCAGCGCTGGGATGGATGGAGGTGGGGGGCTGGTTTTGGCCAGGGCCGGGAAAGCCCTTTGGTGGTTAAGGGCCGTCCAGGGGCTAGGCCTTTGAGGGCTTAGCCGTTCTGGCATTTGGGTCGAAGGGGCGGGGGGCCCGTTGAGGGGGGCTTCCCTTTGCTGGCGGGCGACTGCGCGCTTGGCCAGTTTGGGGGATAATTTCGGGGCTTTAGGGCAGCCCCGGTAATTTTCCGGGTGTCCTGACTCACCACATAGCACACAACTAGGTGGCTCGGTGCAGAGGGTACGGTCTTTAGGACGGGGGCAGTCAGAAGTGCCGTGCTCGTCCAGGCACTTGACGCACCTGGGTTTGGCGTGGCAGTTCTTCTGCGCGTGGCCGTATAGTTGGCATCGGTGGCACTGACCGATGAAGCCATATTTATTGGCTCTTCCCTCCCTTTCCGACGACTTGATAGTCGTCTGAGGAGGAGGAGGAGGAAGTGAGAGATATTGCGTCTTCGGACTCTGAGTCCGAAGGAGGGGTGGAGGTGTCCATCACCTCGGGCTGGGGGGAGGCTACAGACGGCGTTGAATCCGCCGTAAAAGGGATGCCCCTGTCTGCTACAGGGGGGGAAAGCGGGCTCTCTAGAGCCTCGCTTGGGTCGAGGTGGCGACTACGCCAAGCCTTCCCATATTTAAGCAAGAAGTCGGGGTCCTTGAAAAGGACCTCTCTTGCGAAGGCTACGATGTCTGCGTCAGACATCGTAGCAATAGGGAATTTAAAAAAGAAAAATAAGGGGACCTAATGATCCTACTCCTACTCCCCGGGTGGATGGGCCCGGGGGTGTGTGGCCCTCCCTGTCGGGTGCAGACAGGGAGGTGTGTGCCTACTTGTGAGCCCTAGAGCTGAAACCTGTCACCAATCTTAATGTGCGACAGGGCCCTGACCAATCTAGCGCGAAGGGTGTAGACACACCCTAAAGACGCTAGGTGAGTCGCTGTGGAAGCAAAACTGTCACCAGAGCCGACTAGGAGACCCCCCAAGGCCGGTTAACTCTGGGACCCGTCCAATTGACTGCCTTACCCTGAAGGGGCTCAGCGGGTGTGTTGGGTCAACACCCCCTTGACTTGGTTGTCACCGTGAGGTATCCGTCAAGGACCACGAAACTGTGGTTTTTACCCTGAGGGGGTCAAGGAGACACGCCGAACGTTTATTTGACGGACGACGTTAAAGAAATAGTTTATCAACGATCGCCTTGAAAAAGGCAATAGTTGATACAGCGGTGTAGTCAGAGACTACAGGAGTCGTTCCGTGACGTGACGTCACGAACGATCGTCGATGGCGGTGAGTCAGCGGTGAGTCAGCGGTGCAGCGAGCGAATGCGTCAGCGGCACGACCGTCCACAGCGGTGTCGAGCGAGCGAATCTAAGAAAGGGGTTTATTTTATAAAACACCCTACTTATATATACAATCACAATGGTACCTTAGGCCTAGTGTTTTACTGTTTGCATTTATTTTGACCAATAACAACGCGCCGTCGGGCGGCCCGCGCGCGGGACGCGGGGCGCTGTTTTGCACACGGCACTATTCGCCGCAAAGGCATAAATAGGAGTTGCGCGCCGAGCGCGGTCCTTTTCCCCCAGATGCCATGCCGTGCGTGGTGCCGTGGTGTCGAGTGAAGACTGCCTGCCGATCCGCGGGACGCGTGTGTCGTCGCGAAGTCCCGAAGCATGCAGTGAAGACACGAAGGGTGCGGGTGCTTCTGCTTGCTCTGCATGCGCTTACAAACCGCTTCTTTCGAAGCGAACCGACGAACGCGTGCGGCGCGGCGTTGTGATGACGCTCGTGCCGCATCGGTGTTTGCAATCTCGTTTCTTTATCAAGTGTGCTTTTACGTACTCGTCTTTTTCAAGATGATTGCTTCACAGTTTCTTACAGACTATCAAAAACATGGTAAGGTATCTGGTTCGGTGGTACCTATGTGGTAACTGGCTCGGTGGTATGTGGTAACTGGTTTTCTGGTGACTGTGTGACAGGTACAGTGTCACTACAACATCATAAGATTAAAAACCTACAGTTTTTTGTCTGAGTTTGTGAGAACTGAACAATTTTTTCTTCGGCTTCCCTCTAATGATGATTGTATCTGCGCCACTGGTGCCTATAATATTTGAAGAGTTCCCTCGATTTCTTCAGGATTCCATCATCAGACCTGATGACAATGGGACCACCTGGAAAGTATACCCTTTCAACCAAAAAAAATATTTTCCAAATCGGTCCAGCCGTCTTCGAGTAATCGGGGAACACGTATAAAAAAAAGATTCCGACGGACTGAGAACCTCCTCCTTTTTTGAAGTCGGTTAAAAATCATTTATAGCCAGAGTGCATGTCATGACAATTCCAATAAGCCCAAACACGGCTAGGATACATTGTTTTATTACGGAGTTCCGGTGCCTAACTTCCGGCTTCAAACTCAACTCAAAGCATTTATTTCAATTAAACCATGTACAGGCACTTTTAAATTGTTAAAACGTCAGTCAGTTAGTCAGAAAATTGAAGCTAGTCGCCCATTCTAAAACGTAGATCTCTATGGAGAAGAATGGGCAAGAAACTCCATGGACACTCTTTTAAATCAAAATTATTACAAAATCCTGGGTACATTGTTCTTGTTGCTTCTATATATGAGAATAATGTAAAAAATAAATAATTAAAAACAATTCAAAATATAAGATTAAAAACAAGCCCTGGCAGTTAAGAGATGACCAGTCTCCACTGACGGCGCCCGTTCACGAACATGACGCGTGGATCAGCACCATCCAGCTCAACCATTTTGTAGGGAACTGAATGAACCAACACACGCGCCACCATCAGCGAGATATTTAAGTGAACATGACATACTCTCAACTGCCATACTATTTCAAGTCAACATACCTACATCATAACATAAAACCGCTCCATGGTACTCACATTTACAAAATTGAAAAAATGCTTCTAATTTATAGAAAACTATAGTTTGCAATGATTGTAATTAAAAGATTAGTAAACAATAAGGTCATAGTGTCAGAAAAAAAGGGACGCATTTTTTCCAAAAAAAAAAAAATTAAAAATTAATAAAGCCCAAGTGGCTGTGGAGCAGGACCAGCATTTATAGCCAAGTATTTTTATCTATGATATAATCATTCAATCTATAATATACTTGTCTACATAGTGTGCGTTTAATGCGTGTTTTAAATTGCTTCTCATTTAGTTGAAGAATATCGAGAGGTAATTTATTATAACATTTTACACAGTATACCATAAAAGAAGTGTGTACCTTAGACAATCTGAAACGTGGTTGATCTAATTTGTTCCTATTTCTAGTGTTAAAATTATGCCGATCACTTATCTTACTAAAAAGATGTAGAGTTTTTCTAACATATTTTCATATATATATTGGCAAGGTACCGTCATGATGTTAATTTTTTTAAACAGTTCCCTTAGAGATTCGCGACTGCGGAGGTTGTAGATGGCTCTGACAGCCCTCTTTTGCAGAATAAAGATAGAATCAATATCTGCAGCCCGTCCCCATAACAAAATACCGTAAGACATGACGCTATGATAGTCACTAAAATAGACCAGTCTCGCGGTATCCACGTCTGTTAATTGGCGGATTTTCCAAACAGCGTAAGCAGCCGAGCTTAGCCGCCCTGCTAGTGATGTTAAATGAGGACTCCACTGCAGCTTTGAGTCCAGCGTAATTCCCAGGAAAACAGTCTGTTCGACGAATTGTAGTATTTCCTTATTCAATACTACGTGACATTCACTACTTCTAACATTTGGTAACGTGAATCTTATGCATTTAGTTTTCTTCTCATTTAATACTAAATTATTTATATTGAATCAATTATGGACCTTAAGCATAGCGTTATTTACGTCGTCAAGCTTGTGTGCATGTCTGTTAACTTTAAAAATTAGTGATGTGGCATCAGCAAATAACACCATTTGTGGTCGGTTTTTCAGTAAATGCGGTAAATCATTTATATATACTAAAAAGAGGAACGGACCTAATATAGAGCCCTGCGGTACACCCATTTTGACTTTTAATCCCAATGAATTCACACCGTTTATTTGAACTTGCTGCAGTCTATTATTCAAATATGATTTTACTAAGCTAAGTGCAAGTTTACCCAGTCCGTAATGCTCAAGTTTCAAGAGCAGTGTTTCATGATTCACGCAATCAAATGCCTTGGATAGGTCGCAAAAGATGCCTATTGCATCATGTGCCTCTTCCCAAGCGTTAAAGATGTGTTTTAATAAGGTGACACCGGCGTCAGCTGTACAACGTCCTTTGGTGAAACCATACTGTTGATCGTGTAGGATGTTATTACGATTAAAATGATTGAGCATTTGATTTAACATTACTTTTTCAAACACCTTGCTGAAAACCGGCAAAACCGATACGGGTCTATAATTATTAGTGTCTTTGCTGTCCCCGGATTTGAAAAGTGGAATAACTTTACTGTACTTCATTAAATCTGGAAATACCCCTTGATCAACACACAAATTAAATATTAAAGCTAAATAGGGTGCAATTGTCTCAATAATGGATTGACAAACTTTTGTAGACATGCCCCACAGATCTTCAGTTATTTTGATCTTAAGTTGCTTAAAAGCCTTTACAACGACCACAGGGTTTATATGTTTAAAGAATTCCTCAGGGCAGGCTGAAACATTCGCTCTTAATAAATCAATAGCAAGCGAGGGCGAGGATTTTAAAGTTTCTGTAGTTTCATCATCAGATCAGTTCAATGGTACCATTTTCATCAGAACCATCTATTTAAATTTGCTTCATCATAAGTAGTCGCTTAACTATCTTAATCGAGATAATTATCGTATCGCCACCCGTGAAATACTTATCATTGAGGAGTTCCCGTGGCCACCTGTGGTCTTATTCGTCAGTTCCACTTCACCAAATGATACTTTCTGAATGCAAATGCTTGACTTGTTGATGAAAATACTAAAATAGCTATGTGTTTGCCTATAATATTTGAGGAGTTCCCTCAATTTCTCATGGATCCTATTATCAGAACTGGATTTTGATAAAAATTAGACCAATATGAAACTATGCCCTTTCAAATAAAAAAAGAATTTTCCAAATCGGTTTTTAAATGACGGATTTTTGAGGCAACAAATATTTAAAAAAAAAAACACCGAATTGATAACATCCTCCTTTTTTTGAAGTCAGTTAAAAACTACTAATGTACTATTTGTACGGTTTCTGTTTTCCTGGATTATTTTCTTTGATACACATACATGTTACAAGAGACAAAATTGAAATCTATTATCTAAGTCTAAGTTTACCCCGTTTGGTTGTGTGTATGTACCTAAAATAAGTAACATACCAAAGTAAAAAGTAAATAAAAACCCTACTTTTACAGTTAAAAAACTATCTACCACCCATGTACTACCGAAAACATTCTACAAAATACCCACTAAACTCCAACATACGTAGTCAAAAACATGAAGGAAACTCCTCCAAAGAAGCGCTCGTTTTGACCTAAGATTTTATCTCGAACCAAGCATAAAGCCACCAACGACCGCTATGCGCTACATTTTAGCCAAAATACTCTGCATCCAAACAAAATTGTCAAGAGACAAGTTTATAGCGCCCGCAGCAAAAACGAGCATATACAAATAGCATCTCTAGAACATTTTTAAGATTTTCTACCACAAATAGAGGTGAGAATCTTGGGACAGTTGAAACAACCTGATTTGCAATTCAAGGCTCTTAAAAGGGTTTGTGGTAACAAGTCTCGAGCCTCCGAACATTGGTCTCATCCAAGCCAATCCGAAACAATCAGGGAAGGTAGAGCGCTACCTTCCTTGCTTGTCTCAGATTGGCTAAGCCTATATTACGACTGTACTGGACACCTTGTTAACATCGTTTTGGTGGCAAAAAGTAACAACTAAAGGTAGTGCTCTATTTTTGAGCTCAGGGCAGAGATTGGTATTGTAGGCTCGTGTAGTTCAGTTAGCTGTAGTGTTTGTGGTTACTGGTTACTATTTCATATACTGACCAGATCCATCACTGTAACTGAAATGTGGAATGGTTGAACTTGTGACGTCTTAACTCCAAAGCGCATATATGCCAGTCGGTGGGCCACTTTAGGTGATAACTAGACCTACCTTCATAATTTGATTCAGATATTTTAATAACTAACAAAGCAATCATGATCTTGAAGTTACGCACTTGGTTGATAGTAAGTTGCTAATTACCGCCCACTGTGTCAACCTATGTAAAATTTCTATATTTATATCTACATAATAAGTAGTATTCTATCTATATAATTGTAGATTATAATTTCATGTATGTAAGTTCGTAACTTTGTAGTTGAGAGCAAGCGCCGTCGGCAGTCATCCTTAAAATAATTTCGTACCTTTACATAGGATAATTAATTCCGGAATAAGTTTTATTAGACAAACATGATTTAGGGCAATACTATCTCGTATTTTCAGTGTGCTCACCTACAAACTGCAGCCTATCTGAAATGTGAAATCAATGTTCTATTTCGATTTTGAATAAAATCCGAATCAGCATTCTGAATTTAAAAACACCGGTGTTACAATCTCCGAATCTCCATCAATATTCAGCTCCCACTCTGCTTTTCTGATCCTCGTGTTATTTTCTCATCGGCAACATGCCGTGACAAATAAAAAAGCCAGTCACACGTTATTCGCGTCACGGACCACAACTCCATGTTCGAAAAAGGGAAACAAGTCTTCCGCAAAAACAAGAAAATTCTCAGCTTTAAAAATCGGATTTCGTGTAGAAATAGCCTTAATATTTAATTGGATAAGCGAGGTTAATCTTGGGAGGCAGTTTGGGGCCGCACTTCCAACTACAATATTTACAAAGGTCTGCAAATAGTGGAGCTGTTGAAGAAAGAAGTTGGGTTTATTGAATTAGATCTGAGGCGTTACGATGTTACAACGATTCGGGATTGGATGGCGCTGTTCAATTGGATTGTATCTAAGGGCACGGTCAGTAGGCCCGGTACTATCAGCCCAGCTCTCAAATGGCCCAGGCACACTCATATCATGTTATCTTCCATAATCTTTTGCAGGTAACTTAGTATCGATGTAGGTCTTACTACACAGTATTCTTGATCAAAGTGGTAGTAATTAGTTTAGGTACATTGTAGGTAAGTTAGCCACCTGATAATTTTATGTCGAGGTAGGTATTAAAAAAAAAAGTTTATTGACACAATACACCTTTGTATACAATACCAATACCATACATTTCACATAGGACATTGGATTATTTTGCGTTAACATTGCAAGCGGCACTACATTCATAAACCATTTCAGTTTGGAAGGCTTAAATCGCAGTGTGTGAGCTTTAGGAGAAAAGAAAGTGGATTGCATAAGTTGACTTTTGCAACAATGACGCTTTTTTGAGGAAAATTCCATTCCTATGCATAATCCTACTTAAGGTAAGAAGCGTTTTCATTTTTCTTGTCAGGTTCGTTACACTGTTACTCGATTACATTTTTAGGAGTTTAATTAAGATTAATGCGTCTAATTTGGCGCAGGTTGTTTCATTTATAAACTGTCACAGGGTTCGGCTTAATGTCCGAGTTATCTTATCATTTTTCTTCATTATGAAAATGCGCGGTGTTGACGCTGCAATTTATATTGATTACTTAGGTACGTTTTTTAATTATAAAATATACAAGGTGTAACATAAATAACGCACAACCTCTTAAGGGGTCATTGTAGGTACCTACTCATCATTGTGAACAACTTTTACTACGGTACCAAACCTGAAATCGCGAAAAAAAATCAGCTGCTCTCTACATCTATGTTCGCATAACTCGTCAAAATGTAGGGAACAGCTGATTTATTTTTTTGCGATTTCAGGTTTGGTCCCATAGTAAAAGTTGTTTATAATGATGAGTACAATGACCCCTTAAGAGATTTCGTGTAGGAATAGATAGACCTTATAATTATGTACAGTTATGAGAACGGTATCAGGTTCATACATTTGATTTGATAAAAATATTTCAATAAACGAGAAATATTTCCCACTTTGGACATAATTTAACCGACAGTACCATTACCTATGCCTCGCCTCGATATCTGCTACGCTAACCCCAAACACATTAAAGTTGTCATATAACATTAAAACCGCAATTGCCTGCTACCACTATACTTACGGCCTATCACCAGTGTTGGCATACTGGAGATAGAAAAACCTATCTATCTATGGTTTTAACGTCCTAATAATCTATAAGAGATTATGGAATCTTACCGGCCTGACATAAGGGCAGATACTACTGTCTACCATTAATAGCGATCTGTCTTTTACTGAAAATAGGTTATTGGGTTCGGCCGTTAATAAACGCAGCCGTTGCAAATGCATAATTTTTGTTATACTTACATCTATTCGTTTTAATTCATTAAAAAGCTTTTACCACTCACCTCTTGGCATTCGACGTTAGTCCATTGAAAAATATGACGCTGTAAGTATCGAGTTTATTGGTGATATTTCAGCTTCGTTACGGCAAATACGAGTTCAAACGATGAGAAAATAAAACGAAGCCAATTATATTATCCAAAATAGAAGCACGTCAAATAAGAGTATTTATATATTTTCCGACACGTATTATTATTGGGTAAAGTCAAGTCGCGGGAAAGTGTTTGAGAGAGAATTTGTTTTCATATTTCGGAGACGGGTTTTTATTAGGCAGGTAATTTATTATCAAAATTGCCTAATGGTTCAGATTCTTATTAAAGTAAAAACATAGAATTTTTTTTTTTCTATTGGCCATAGAAAAGTTGTAAAATGGGATTTGGCGCTTACCCATTTTTCTTTTATCACTCACGACCAAAAATGGTGTCACAGGTATCAAATCCCGTTCCAATCATGCTAATATCAATGCGTAGGGAAAATTAACGTGTTAGAGTACTCAGGCGACTGGGACCGCTGTCTTACCTGTGTATGTGGTTGGGTATGTGCAGTGAGATGCGCCCTCACTGCCAGGTGTAGCCTCAGGGTCAGATGTCCATGAGCGTTGGCCGCTCGGCAGGCCCATCGGCCACCATCGGCTATCTCCGCCCGTCGGATACCGAGCGCGTCCTGTGTTCGGCTGTAGCGACCTCCGCTTTCACCGTCACGGATTTCGCGAAGAACACCCCCACCGGTTTCGCGGTACCATCTGGAAAAAAGGCAGGGGTTAGCATCTCGTTCAGCAATGAGTTAATAGGACATAAAGTAGTGGAGCTGGTCTAGGAACCAAATCTCACCAAAATTATTTCTGGGTTGTTATATATGTCTATAGGCATAGCGCTTATCATTTCCCACTATGTGCCCGATGGCCAGGTTATCAAACTGAATTCAAAGCACTTCGGAAAAGAGGTAGAACTGAAGTTGCCATTATCAAATGATCGTGCAATTTGATGTTTGACTGATTACCTACCCCGATTCTTAAAGAAACAGAAAAAGGAAAGTATGTAGGTATACGAGTATGATATTACGGGAGTTTATGTTTCCTTCTCAACAGCGTTAATGGCTCTTCTACATACTAATGTAGAAGAGCCATTAACGCTGTTGAGTTGTCGGTATATATAATATACCGACAGTTTCCCGTTGAGGACATCAGGAATTTGCCACGTTAAGAAGTTGTCGTTTTAAACGACTTCCATGCGAGTTCTTTCACGAACTCAAGTGCAAGTAATACAAGATAATCGTAAAAACTATGAAAGTCAAATGTCCAGTTAAACACTTCATTATTAGGTCAGATGTAAGAATTCTAGCTTCAAAGAAAATATCTGCCAGTCCCTTTTCCAAAAAGCCCCTAACGCTTATTGGGTACGATTGTACACTGGTTTTTCTGAAAAGTTCCTAATAATCACATTAAATCTCCGCCTACCCTCTCAATCAGGGCTAAGCGTCGAGCAGTCTCGAGCCATCCCCGGAACAAAGCGTCCGCATGAATGGCCCACATCCTTCTTAACAGACTTTTATACGGAGTGTGCTCACATCACTACCTACCGGAAACCGGAAATCCTCATTAAATTTATATAGCTAACGCTTGGTAGCGTTCGGAAAGGTACTCTAATTTGGCGTTCAATAAGGTAACTGTGATTGTGAAATCGTGTTCGACTTTATTTTGGTAATCTAACCTAACTACCCTGTATTGTCTCACTGCTGGGCAAAGGCCTCCCTCTCCCATTTCCACACAATTCTGTCTTTTACTCGTGTCGGCCAGTCCTTTCGGTTGGAGTCAAGCTCGTCCCGCCATCTTCGTCTCGGCTAGCCGCGATGTCGACGTGCGATTAGTGGGATCCAATCGGGTTCTTCTTGCGGCAGACATGTTCAGCCCGCGGCTTTCTAGGATGTCGGTGATCTGGTTTTGGCACGCTGTGTTTTGTTCCATAAACGGTACATCTCCTTTTAGAAGATCTTTCATTGACCAATAGCTCCTCCAGGCGCTCTCGGTGCGCCGAGCAACTTCATTGTCTTGTCGCACCTGGAAGGAGACTATTTGGCCCCGATAGATATAGTCTTGAACATTATGCAATCTCCTCATCACCAATGTATAGTCTCCTTTTGATGCTGTTTGTCATGAGTTTGGTCTTTGACATAAAAAAGGTTTATTATAGAAACTTGTACAACTTTTACAGTAAATCTCACACAGGGACCTCCTTTTAAGTAAAAGATATACCTGCGCTAGGAGGTCCCGCTCTTCAATGACAAATTATGAAAAGGTAAAAGTGGTGGACATAAAGAAAATATTATTATAATTTAAACAAAAAAAAAGAAAATTAAATAAGATTACAATGAAATCATGACATGTTCATTTTAAGCCCAATCTCGAGGCTTGCCTTGTTCAAGTCTGCGAGCATGTTTTACATTATGTCGAAATATTTTATACAGGGTTACGGGTAACTCGACGTATTCCTTGCAGGACATCATAGTAGGGTTAAAATGTGTAACAAATTGAATCACCAAATGTTCTACCGAAATTCAGTAGTTTATGAGTTAGATTTTTAGTTTTTTTTTATGAAAAACCCAGATTCAATCATTTGAAGCCAGTTTAAAAATGATTTACGGCGCGACTGTACTGAAATACCGTAGCTGATCTTTATCAATAATTAAAAGTTCAAAAACGACTAATACTTTGGCGAAGATCACTAATCAAACATTTATTTTTTGTAATTTTTGCCATTACTTTATAAAAAACTAGCTTCTTCCCGCGACTTCGTACGCGGATCCTGTTGCTAATGCCAGCAACAACGGGGTCGTCAAAATCGAAGATCTGAAACGTCTGATGTCGAATTCTAAGAGCCCGGGGACGGGAAAACAACGTGATGCGCGAGACGATTCGAGACGTTCCAGATCTTTCATTTTTGTAAGTCAACAGGAAATGCCCGTCAGACTAAACAACTTTTGCTGAGACGTCATTCCTATAAATGTTATAGTGTCGCTGGGCTTTGGAGATCCACAACAGGTGTTCCAGATCTTTTTTATTCTCACAGCAGAAAATGCTCTTCACATGGAATATTTTTTGCTATGGCACCATTTTTATATCTCTTATACTTTAGCTGGTCTGTTGCGGTTCTGCATCAGGTGTTCCATTTTACAAAATAAATTATAGCCTTTATGTTGCCCAGACTTAATACCTACCTATATAACAAAAAAACTTTTCTTCCCGTAATTCCGCAGCGGATCCCAAGGGTACACTGAATTAACAATAATATTGCAATTATAACTTTAAAAAATTTTCTTTATAAACTATAGCTGTACCCGTGGCTTTGCCCACGTATCGCATAGGTATTTTTTTAATTCTATTTTTATTTTAATAATAGTTAGTGATAGTTTGTTGATTTACAGAAACACTCAAAAGATGCGTTCCATACTATACTATAGCTTAGATCCCTCAAAAACTATTTGGCTTAGTAAACTCAAAATTTGAAAGTTATGTAGTTAATTTACTGGTAAGAGACGTCAGGTTAATAAGGAAATTTAGAAGACGTCGAATAAAAGAAGTGTTATAATTTACTGTAACACTTCTGTGTAAACAACGTTCGTTGTTTTCCCTCGGTCTCATTCAATATGTACAGCGAGTTAGGACTGGTGACGCGGGAGCAAGCGACGTACAGTTGTCCGTGTGAGAAGCAGCTCGACCTGAGGTTGATACCCGCAGCCTTCAGTGTCTGCCCCTGCGACTTATTTATTGTCATGGCGAAGCACACGCTCACAGGAAACTGCACGCGCATGAATTGAAAGGGGTAATTGTGGGGAATCAGTGGTATACGTGGTATAAACACTGTCTCGCTGACACCACCACCCGTTAGAATTTCCGCCTCAATGATATTTCTCTGCAGCGAGACGACTTTGAGCTGGGTCCCATTGCACAGTTTCGGCGGAGTGAGATTCCGAAGAAGCATAATTGGGACACCGACCTTTAGCTTAATGGTGTGCGCTGGTAGTCCACTTGCACTGAGGGAATTGAGAAATTCTACGGGGTAATGTGTGGCGTCATCTTGGTCGACAACAATGTTTATTGAAGTGTAGATCACTTCATTTCCCTCAATTTCCGCGAGAATGCATTCATTGATCGCTGAAGCTTGGTCGTTTCTGGGTGTTAAAATGGCTCGTTCACACACCCAAGAATTATCTTGGTGCGCTATCCTACTGATGTCCCCGTACACCAGGCGAATCAAATCTTCTAAGGTGGACACCACTCTCCCAAGTATCTCAGGTAGACCCACCTGGCCACTGTCTACTGGTAGCGTTCCCTCACCCAATTTTAAGAGAACATCAGAAAATTCTTGGGCGTGTACATTCCCGCCAAGTTGTGCTCTCATATTAATCGTTAAGCGCAACCTATGAACATGTGTCCATAAGAAAGAACATTTCAACGAAGTATTCACCTCATCAGCCCTAGTTCCTCGCGTAACCACAGGTAGCGTTTGTCGGAAATCGCCGCTAAACGGAACTGTAACACCACCCATCATTTGCTGGTTCCTGCGGATGTCCTGCAAAGTCCTGTTTACCGCCTCTACTGCTTTTCTGTTCGCCATAGTGCATTAATCCCACACGATTAAAGAGCAATCTTTAAGCACGCGCCCTTTGTCACTGTTGCGTGACACTCCACAAACAGGTGTTTCATTACTCTCTAAATCTATGGGATTCTTAAACATTGCGTGCGCTGTTTTGCCACCAGGAAGCAGTGTTGCAGCGATTCCTGACGATGCTACTGCAATCGCAATCTTGCCTTGCCTCCTGACCTCTGCGAGAATGCAAGCGGTGACAAATGTTTTCCCTGTTCCACCAGGAGCATCCAAGAAAAACATTTTACCTTGGCCGAGCCCAACGCTTTCAAGAATGGTGTCGAAAATTTGCTTTTGCTCTGAGGTAAACTTAGAGACATGGTCATTGACGACGGTACTCATAGCTCTTGGATCATAATTTATTTCAGAGTTGTACTCTCTGTTTCCACGCTATTGTAAATCCAGATGTTGTGGAGTCGGTAGCCCATAATCCACCAGAGAACTGCCGCCGATCGAAATGACCATGTCTTGAAGTGAACTAAGGCAACTGTTTAGAACGCGCTCATCAGTTGCCTCAGTAGCTATCTTCAGTAGTGCGTCTCAGAGCTCTTAGGAAGTCTTCGGACAGAGGATGCCGATATTTCTCCCACAACAAAAGCGGATTTGCAATACCGCAAAATATGACGGCAAACAGATGTCGCAAACGACTGGGACTGTCTAATGCTGGCCTCCTCAAGTGCGTTGTCCCAGTGCTGATCACCGTCGAGAAGGTGGCGTGCTACGCAAGCAGCGCGGTATGTGAGATACTCAATATCATCGACTGTCCTTAGAAACGCAAATGATGTAGGGCCCCGCACTGTGTGCAGTAACATTCGCAAATAATAGCACTCGCCATTATTTGGGTGCACAGTGTAAACCCATCCCAATGCCATGTCCTTAAAAATTCCCGGAAACCCGTCCACGGCGTGTCCGCGTCGACATCGATTAAATACACCTCTTTGCTTGTCGTACGTGTAGTACGACGGCACCTCATCATAGGTGAGTGATCTAGCAAAGTTGTCCCTTTCACAGAGTCTGAAAAAGGCCAACAGAGTGGTTTGGCGCGGATTTTCCAATCTCGCTGCAACCTAGAGCATGCTGTGAGCGGTCTGCACTAAGGCGCGTCTCATGCTCTTCAGGATTCTCAAGTGATCGAGATATGGCAGTGCGAATACGCTGGGAGCTTAAACGCGAGTCTCTCTGCGTGTAAGTCTCCGAAACGCGAGATACTGCGTGGCGCTCGCGATCACTTGCTTGGCGTGTATCGCGCTCCTGACTGCTCTCAAGTGATCGAGGAGTCTCAGAGCGGATATTCTGAAGACTCAACCTCTGATCCCTCTGTGTAACCGTTTCGGATGCGCGAGACAAAGAATGACGATCCCGGTTGATAGTTAAACGCATTTCTCGTTGTTCCACACTTTCCTGAGATCGAGAAGCAGTAGTGCGGACTCGTTTAAATTCTAGTCGTAATTGGCGCTGCGTGCTAGTTTCTGCGGACAAACTTAGTGCATTACGCTCACGGTTAGCACCTAGCCGTTGTTCACGCTCTGCGTCGGTTTCGAGAGATCGAACTAACCTGCGCATCTTAGAAACCCTTGAGTTTCGAGTCAGATTTGATCTTTTTCTAAAAGGCATAGCTAAAATTCATTCTTAATCCGATATTAACGATATTCAAATCAATGAAAAGTAATCGAATAAGTACGTAAGAATTGCTAGTAAGTAGAGAATAATTATTATTCGCAGGAAAATTAAACACATCAACCAACACAGACAACAAAGGTAACCCCCGTTTCTATAGGATGAGAGCGTTTTTTGTTTTTGGGGAATGGCATCTCGCAGTTCAACCTATAGGAGGTTGTCGACTGCTTAACCGGGCTTTCCTGTGGATGCCTCAATAAATTAAGGCCTCCAGCCAGGCTTAAAACTAAGACTAAAAACTAAGCGACTACACGCTAAGGGCACCGCCTGTGGGGTACGGACCTCGGCTTAGGGCGTCGCTGGGAGAGGACAGCAATGGGACATGCTGGATCGGATTAAATAGGATGAGAGTGGCACATTGGCACCTATAACATCACTTTTTGGGAACGAAACCATAGCGCGATCTAACTCGACGCCAACGCCATCTAGTTAGAAAACGGAAACTACATATTATTTACCCAAATTAAATTATGAATAAAACTAAATTGTCGTTAATTTAACAGACAACTACATTATTTTAGCATTAAAAAAATATGGTAACAGCAGCAAGGAACAAAACTAAGAATTACATACTTAAATCAATTACCTACAACAAATGTGCTTGGTAAGTTAAAACTTAGAACCAAAACTTTGACTTGACTTCATGATAGTGTAGCTTGTTGTACCACCAATCAATCTGTTTAGTAATATTTGTGTGAAACTCTCCATACAATTAGATAGGACATGTAAAGTTCTCAGATTTCATAACAGTATCGTTCCTAATGCACATAAAAAATGCAAAAACTAAAAAAAAAGAATTTTTCGATTTTTTTAAAACAATATTATGGGATTTGAACTCGCACCATTTAGCGCGGTAAACGGTCGCCTGACCTTACCGCTAAATTTCCCGTTGACATATTGTTGAATAGCTTTTCCCTTGCAATTTATAATATTACTGCCCCGCTCCTTTATAAAAATAGCGTGAATATTATGTTCCCAGAGTTAAATTTTTATTAACATATCATTTTGTGCATTCAATTATTGTGCATTCAATTACGAACAAAAACCTTTTAAAATCAATATTGCTTACCTCCCATAACATACGGCGTGATAATATGTAGCCTAAAGCCTTCCTTGGTTTACAAAGAACATTTTTGCTGAATTTCAATTCAATCTATCCAGTAGTTTTGGCGTGAAGCCGTACCATACACACAGACAAACAGACAAAAATTCTAAAAAGTCACTTTTTGTCATCAGTTACGTTTTTCTAACAAAAGCCACTTATTTTTTCTCGAAAATTCTCAATGTACAGTTTTTCTTTCGTTACTGTTTTATTATATGTATAGATATTATCTAGTGCAAAAAAAAAATGCTACGCCTGATGTACAAATTACTAGGAAATAAAAAATATCCTTGTCTTATCAGCTATTCAGACAGGTATGATTGTCAATACTTTTGTATGTGTGACAGGGAAGAGAAGAGTTTTATGGGGAGCAGGTAAAATAGCACCTTACCTATTGTTTCGTATTCGTATTATTCGTAGTTTTTACCTGCGCTTGAACTCCAAACACTCGGCAAGCTTTTTTTATCGGTCACTATTATTCTCTCGGCATGACACGGGGTGCGATTTTGCAAAATCTGGTCGTCAGCGTTAGTTAGTTTCAACTCTACCTCGCGCAAGTTCGTGTTTTGTTATCTGGCTATTTCCCTAACTGTTGCCGCGTATCTTGCTCTTGTGCTGTGCAGTGCCTTCATAAGTGCTGACTGTGGCTGCATATTCTAATCCTGAATACGCTGACATAATGTACTGTTACAGACTTTGTGACGGTAACGCTGCTGAGGCGCGGAGATATTATCAACTTCGCTTTCCCAACTGTCTACTACTGTCTTCGGATCGACTTATCGTCGATTGTCTGAAACTAGCAGCGTCCAAAGAAGCAGGCAAATTGACACTGGTCGTTCCCGGAGATACACGGCTGAGGACGAGGAGCTGATTCTGCAACGTTTTATTGACGACCCTAACATATCGACAAACATCGTAGCGCGTGAGCTTGGTATGTCACAGTGGAAAGTCTGGTCTGTAGTTCACTTGTCAGGCCGACATCCATACCACTACCAACCCGTCCAGTCACTAGAAAAGGGAGATCCGCTGAGACGGCTCGAAAAACATTCTGTGGACTGATGATTCATGTTTTGACCGTGATGGTATCACAAATTACCATAACTTACATTACTGGACATCGAAGGCAGAAGCAAATCCTAAGAAACTGAATGCGTAGGTTTTCGCTTAATGTTTGGGTTTTTATCGGTTATTATCAACAAGTTAATTGGCCCACATTTTTTACCCCGAACACTAATTGGGGAACACTATGAAGATTTTATAAGAAATCATTTAACAGCACTGCTCACGGATGTACCAGAAGAAAGAAGAGCAAACATGATTTATCAACATGACGGATGTCCAGCCCACTTCCGAATCACAATTCGACAATTGCTGGATGAAAACTATCCAAACCGATGGAAAGGCCGCGCGGAGCCGATTCCGTGGCCTGCACGAAGCCCTGATCTGACGCCGCTAGACTTTTACGTCTGGCATCATATGAAAGACCTAGTTTATGTGACTCCCAGTAAATTTTAAGGGAGAGAATAATAGATGCGGCGGACCAGATGGGGGCAACAATACCATCAAGAATCACAAAAACCAAAGTGAGGAAGGGAATAAGAACATGTTTTCGAAACCGAGGGCTATGTGAAATGTGTGTAATTAAAGTTTTTAAATTGATATTGATTCAAAATAATAATAATGTTTACGAAATTGTTTGATTTGATTTCCTCAATAATCACCTTTTTGTGACACGCCTTCCTATACTAAATCAAAAACGATTTTCGTAACGTAGTCTATGACTTTGTATTAACTTTCGTACCTTTTTTGATAGCTGATAAGACAAGGATATTTTACTATTAATTAGTACATCAGGCGCAGTAATTTTTTTTTTTGTATTAAACAACATTTTGTAAGTAATAGCAAAAATTACAAAAAATTTAATGTTTGATTATTTTCCAAGGTTTTAGGCATTTTTGAAGTTTTAATCTATTTAAATAAAAGGAGAAACTGAATGACTGACTGACTGACATCAACGCACAGCCGAAACTACTGGGTCTAGGAACGTGAAATTTTACACACGGCTTCCTTTTATAATGTAGGGGAACACTAAGAAGGGGTTTTTGGAAATTCGACCTTAAAGGGGATGAAAAGGGGGGAAAAATCTTATTCCTTGAGTTAATATACTTGAAACTTGGCATGAAAACTTATCTAAGTAAATTATGAACTCTGTAATTATTTGTTTTTCTAAACTCCAAGAGGGGTTTGGGGGTGTCAGTTTGTATGGAAGAATTTTAACGCGCAGTCCGATTAACTCGAAACTCAATGTTTATACTTAAGAAAATAAAGAATAACCTGTATCAGGGTTTTTCGAAAATCTATTCCTGACGAGGTGAAAAGGGGTTGTCAATTTTACAGAGGAGGATTTTACTGCGTGGCTTGATCAACTCGAAAATTGATATAAATAATCTTTGAGCCAAGTTTTGGAAACATCCTAAACGATTTTTTTAAATTCCACACCTGTGGGAGTGAAAAGCGGGGATACAATTTATAAAAAAAAAGATGAGTTAATATACTTGAAACTTGGCATGAAATAAGTATCTATAAATGAACTATGTAATTTTTTGTTTTTCAAAACTATCCCCAAGAGGGGGGAGGGGGGGGTGTCAAAGTTTGTATGGAAGAATTTTAACGTGCAGTCCAATTAACTCGAAACTCGGTACTAATACTTAAAACAAAAAAAGAAACGTACATGTTTCAGGGTTTTTCAAAAATTATCTCCTACCGGAAAAAGAAAAAGGAAAAGGGAAAGAGGAAGGGGTGGAAAAGGGTAACAAAGGGTAACATGCATTAAACGCACACTATGTAGACAAGCATATTATAGGTTGAATGATTATATCATAGATAAAAATGCAACTTGGGCTTTGTTAATTTTTTTTTTTTGAAGAAATGCGTCCCTTTTTTTCTGACATTATGACCTTATTGTTTACTAATCTTTTAAATACAATCATTGCAAACTATAGTTTTGTATAAATTAGAAGCTTTTTTTCAATTTTGTAAATGTGAGTACCATGGAGCGGTTTTATGTTATGATGTAGGTATGTTGACTTGAAAAAGTATGGCAGTTGAGAGTATGTCATGCTCACTTAAATGTCTCGCTGATGGCGGCGCGGGTGTTGGATCATTCGGTTCCCTACAAAATGGTTGAGCTGGATGGTGCTGATCCACGCGTCATATTCGTGAACGGGCTCCGTCGCCGTCAGTGGAGACTGGTCATCTCTTAACTGCCAGGGCTTATTTTTAGTCTTATATTTTGAATTGTTTTGAATTATTTATTTTTTACATTGTTCTCATATACAGAAGCAACAAGAACAATAACAATGTACCTACCCAGGATTTTGTAACAATTTTGATTTAAAAGAGTGTCCATGGAGTTTCTTGCCCATTCTTCTCCATAGAGATCTACGTTTTGGAATGGGCGACTAGCTTCAATTTTCTGACTAACTGACTGACTCTTGAACAATTCAAAAGTGCCTGTAATTGGTTTAATTGAAATAAATGCTTTGAGTTTGAGTTTGAAAGTGTAATTTTACTGCTTGCTTCAATTAACTCGAAAATAGGTATAAGTGATGTTTAAGTCATATAATGGAAAAGTTTTTTAAAAATAAGCCCTAGGTGTTGTGATGAAAAAGGAGGACAGTTTATTTGAAAAATCTTATTCCATTGATCTACAAACTTAAAAATTGGCCCGAATACTTATTTATATAAATAAATTATAAGGATCGTTAACATTACCTACTTTTTGAAAAAAACCTTCCAAAGGGGGTGGAAGGGGGCGTTAATTTTTTTAGAGGAAAGTACGAAATCCACGCGGACGAAGTCGCGGGCCAAGTGCTAGTTATTGATAAAGATCTGCTGCGGCATCAACTATGATAATATTGATAAAGATCTGCTGCGGCATCAACTATGATAATAACTTAAATTTCAGTTCAGTCGCACCGTAAATCATTTTTAAATGGCTTCAAATGATTTCATAAAAAAACTAAAAATCTAACTAACTCAAAAACTACTGAATATCGGTAGAACATTTGGCGGCTTAATTTGTTGCATTTAACCCTACTATGACGTCTTGCGAGGAATACGTCGAGTTACCTGTAACCCTGTACAGGTACTTACCTACATATTATTTTTGATTAGGTGCAAAGGTCGAATTTTAGAGTATTGGTATTGCCCAGTACCTAAATTGTGTTCTTGTAGAGGTCAGATGCCAATCAATCCATGTAAACTATTGGCACATACCTATTCAGCTGTATGCTGGTTAGGTAAGGAACTGGAAGCCGACCCCTATTTAGTTGGGATGATATGAGTTTATGCAATACACATCCTCATTAGTAAAACAAAACAACTGAAGTTCACGTTTCAAGAACACAACACAGAACACGCTTCCGATTCAATCCTCCTCTTCATTCGTGTTGGGTACACATCTGCACTAACTCAAAGGGAACCTAACCCCGTACTACCTCGATCGTCAAACTACATTTTTTCCCCACAGGCTAAGGCCCGGACTCCACCAAAGTGGAGATGTTTGAAGCGGTGACGAGAAGAGATGTTTTTCAGGTAGGGTGTATCCACCGAAGCTGTGCGGAGATGCGTACTGGCTAGACTGGAGCGGCGATGTATGCTGACCAGAGGGGAGATGTGTGCTGGATAGAGCGGAGATATGTGCTGGCGGTCGCGGCTGGTGGGTTGTGCGACGCGGGGGAAACTAGCGGCACCGCTCACTGCACGCCGCTCGCATCTCTTCTCGTCTACGCTGCGCGCCGTCGCTAGCTGGCGAGCTTCAGCTCACATCTGTGCTTTGTACCGCCGCCCAGCTTAATATCGGCGAGGCACAGCTCACATCTTCGCTTCGACCGCGCCATACAAATATCTCCACTTAGTGGTATCCACTGAAACTGAGTGGAGACGAGATGTGTGAATAACGTAATTCTATCGATTGTTTTTAAAACACATCTCCTCTCCTCTCGTCTCGCCTCCGCTTTGGTGGAGTCCGGGCCTACGGTTGCTAGGCAACAGCACGTCTCCCGGTCATTACTACGAAGAAGGAGAAACTGCGAATATTTTCTACAAGGATTTAGGTGGAGCTTTGGTCTAGGTGTTGTTTTTGGAACTTGGTTTTTGATGCTATGTAGAAAATAAAATTGGGTTAGTAGGTAGGTTATGGAAAATTTATATCAACATGTTTAGGTACCCATGCTTTATTTTATAAAAGTAATAGGTTTATAAGTTGATGATTTTTTATAAATAGTTGGTAGCAGTAACTTGTAAGTTTGACAAAATTAAAGTTGAACGAGCTTATGAACGCTTTTTACATCGAGGAGGAAACGTATCCATTTTCTAAACCAACAAGAGTATTTAAAAGACTGCATTTCCAGTCCGGACACAAGCAATGCCTTATTGCCAGTATATAATATACGATAGTAACTGTACAAAAGGTGTGAAGCCCTCTTTGTAACGCGACCCGGCTATTTTGTTACCGTCAGTACCTGCCTGATTGCTGTACAACTAAACTTTGATCAAAGAAACACTGTTCATTGAAAATAACATTTTGTTTGAAAAGTTACTTCAACATGATTCAATAATGTGATCATAAAAGGAACCCCAAAGTAATTTTTATATGTTTCGGGGAATTATGAAACAAAGGAAGCAGTGGGACAAAAAGTCGCTTTTGTAAGCATGGCTATGTGTTCAAAGCATTTTATTTTAGCCCATTTTGAATAAAAGAGGTTAGAGTTTGACAAAAAGTAGGTACCCAAAATATATCTTTCTTACTTTTAATTTTGCAATAAATTATTACCAAATAAATAAAATAATGGATTTGGAATAGCAGATTTAATACGTTAGTCAAACTCTTTAATGTTTAGATATTGTTGAAAATGTTAAGAGCGAAGTAAATAGAAGCAGATGATCTTGATCAGGTACTATTAGGACAGAAACCATTTCCAGATATGGCATAGGTAGGTAGTCCTCCAGTCACGTCCGTAAACTTACGCAGTTGTAACCGATACTGGTAGAATGAACCTACTTGCAAACATTGTATATCTACACACGCACCGTTTATCCCTGTATCTGACATTCAATTAAATAACTTTACCAGGCATCTCGCAAAATATATGATAGCACAGGTAAAATTATATGCATTTATATGTAGAAGGGACAGATAGTTAATGTACGTATTAGATAGACCTACATAGGTCAACGCAAACATCATCATTCATCATCCCCTGAATAGCTCACCCACTGCTGGTTGAAGCCTTCCTTGGACTGCCTGTATACCATTCTTGCTGGTCCTGTACTAACCGTATCAAAGTTTCATCATAAAAACAATAAGCAGGAAATTCACATTGTATTTTTTCTGGCTAAAAAACAATTTTGGGCTCTGAAACGCTTGGATAAAATTAGAAAACTAAAGGTTTCTATCTGCCTTGTAACAATACTAGTTAAAATAATGTTGAGACATTTTCCGTTAACTTCATTTGGCATTCCATTAAAAACAGACCATCTAAAAGTAACTCTACTTGTTATGGAAAGACATTATTACTAGGAAGAATTTAAATACATAAAATACCTCTGCTGCTTTCATAAAAGCTACATTAAAAGCAAATTAAACAGTAATGCTGTCCGTAATGAGTTACTTCCAGAGCACTTTCTGGGACCAAATAAATTTCTTATTAAGAATAACCCGTCGCTGCGACTTTCTTTTTGTCGTCGGTCGCAATAGCTCTCTGTGACCCTCGTAATTAGGTTTGGGAGGTCAACCGGACGAGGTGACATGTTGACCATGCGTTATATAGAGGACGGCAATGTTTTTTGTTATGATTAGGAGGCACCTAGGTTTGTTACAACAGCTTAGCAATCAATCGGGCACTTTGAACTAAAAGGCTGATCCAACTATTGTAAGATCGTCAATAGGCTGCTCCTGAACACACTTTAAGTAAACCAAGTCGAAATCCAAATTGAGATAATTACGGTCAAGCACTTTTCCAAGTTGGAAAAGCGTTTTAAAAGTATTCTGCAGAGCGTGGTACCAACTTTAGAATGCTTTTTACAATGAATATAACGAATAAAACTCAATACCGTTGATTGTGAAGAAACAGTTCTTTAATTAACAGCGTGGGCATTTAATTACAGACTAATTCAGCGCCTACCGAAACTACAGGAACCAATTCCACTCATTTGCATAGATAACTATTTAGATCGCGTCGGCAACTTCGGTCTATTCACTGTGTTTTTCTTTATCTATGGAAATGAGAGATATAGGATTAATTAGAGGTTTAAGCTAAGATGAACATGGCTCTGCGAATGCAGAGCCATGTTCAAATACGTAATGTCCTAATTCGCATTACATCGTGGGAGCCCTACCGGCCCACTATGCGAGTACCTGCGCTAACAGGGTTAGTTCTGCTTACCCAGAAGGCTCAAAACATTTATTTGTATTTGAACTAGAAATTAACTCCTTTGTTACTTACACTCACACAGACATATTGTTTGTTACATACACACATACCTAACACACGCTCGTTGCTTTCATTAAAGGGTCTCATAGGGTTACAACGGACTTGATTTTAATTACTTGTTAGTTTATATTAGTTAATGAATGCATTGTATTATAATTATAGGAACTTGCCTAATTAAGTTCTGTGTTATAATAATTTTGTGAAGGCTTTGTTTTGTCAGCTTATTTTGTAAGTTAACTCCTAATAAAATCAGAATGATGAACAAAATAAATCGTGGACAGAAATCCTAAGATAACTTCCTCACTGGGTAGGTATACCTATACCACCAATCTGCTTAAAAATACAAATAAATGATGTCACATAATAATATTTCCTTGTTATCTTTTAATATTTATTTTTGACGTTCAAAGTGCCTGTTTGAAATAAATGATTTGAATTTGACTTTAGCTAAACAAACACGCTAGAACCTTCAGATGGCACAAATCTCACGAACCCGACCGAAATAACACGGAACCACGAGCGCACTACTACCGCTGACATTTACTCATACTGGTGTACTAACGTATGCAAAATCTCGCGATATTGCATCGTTTCTCAAATCAAACGCACGTGGTGTACGAATGGGAATCAAAGATGGATCGGTGGGAAGGCGGACTCCCTGGGGGTAGCACTCAACGCGTGATGGATATAGCCTTGGCTCGCCCCGGGATAAGGAGGATGGCGCAAGTGATGAGAGCAAGCGATTAGGACATTGTTGGTCACAAAGACATTGTTGATGTGTTTCGGGAGTCGGGAGGCGGATTTACGAGGACAGTTTCAAAATACACCTAATGTGACTGGTGCAAGGGTTGAGAGGAAGCGATTTGAATGGTGGGTATGATAAAAATACTGTCGTAACTTTCGATTGTCACCATACACAGGTATATTTTTGGAAACAGTTGTGTTTCAAAGAGGATGCATATGTATTTGTGCAATCTACGACACGAACTAACATCTGCTAAAATCTCACATCTGAAATCTGAGCTTCTAAAATGAAAATCACAGCATCCCGCAGTTACGTATTGATGTATGCAAAATTCACTAAAATTGCATAGTTCCTTGAATCAAACACACGTGCGTTGAGTCATGCATGCAGGTGGTGTCGGTGGATGGCGGTCTTGTCGAGGGACATAATCAAAACTCGCCTTGGAATGGATTAGGTGGCATGGAAAAGCGATGTATGTATATCTATGTTCGAACTGAAAGCCGACGTGAAACCTAGGTTTGTTGGTTGGTGCATCCATTACTAAAATGCGTAGTTAATCCTATGCTGGTACGGTGATTAATGTTATGGTGCATTAAATACGATTGTATTGTTATGGTATGGGCTAAAAAAATAAGTATAGGATTTATACAAACAATAAAGTGAGCCAATGAAAACTGGATGTCGAATTACAATTCGTGTCCCAAACAATGGGAACGGACAGTAGTACGATAACGGTAATAAGAAACATAAATGTGTAGTTGTGCACCAACAGTATTACAGTACTACTTTTTTTTTTTTTTTGTGGATGGGAAATCATCAAATGACTTCTCCCGCTCTGGGCGGAGCGGGAGGGCGTGTCAGACTTTTACTGACTAAAACCCACCCGTGTTCCTTCTGTTGCCTGTGCCGGGGCCACGGTAACTCTTTCGAACATCCCGCAACCCTAGCTGGCATCGGCCCTAGCGGACCCCCTCAATAGTGCTGACATCTCTTTGAGGCGCGCGTGGAACACGACGCGCCGTCGACTCGGGCTTGGTCCTTACCGGATGGCGAGCTACCCATTGCTCGCCGTCCGCAAGCTCGCGCCTACGGTGGCCGGGAATCGGCTGCCAATTCCCGACGCCCAGGGCGTCTCCTGCGGCGACTAGGGCCGTGAGGGCGCAAAGCTTGCCTCTCCCTCACGCGTCCCACCTCTTCCTTCACGAGCATTACTGCTTCGCAGAAGGAGGTAATGGCTGCCCATGTACTCTCGCTCCGTACCATGGCCTGGACCAGAGCCGGATGCGAGAGATCGCCGCTGCCGATCGCTTCCGCGAGGACACGGCGGTGCTCCGCCCAAGCCGGGCAGACCTCCACCGTATGCTCCACCGTGTCCTCCGGGCGATCCACACATTACAGTACTACTGTACTTAGATGTTTATTGGTCACATTTGGTCTGAGCATAACAAAAAGTCGGCGCTGATCGAGCCCCCTGGGGCGGCACTCAGCGGGTGATAGATACAGCCTTGACTAGCCCCGGGGTATTAGAGACGGCTTACACTATGAGAGGAAGCGAACTAATGTGAATTGTGATATTTTAATCTATGCAACAACACAATACAATGTCATGAAGTAGATTTATAAGCTTTCAGTTCAAGCATCGGGACTGCAGATGACCTTTTTTGCTCAATAATAAATTTTAAATCACTGATTTATGTTGCCAATCTAAAACCACTATACATCTATACAAATAAATAAAATTGAAGTGTCTGTTTGCAATGTCAAAATAACAACTTTTTACTTAATGCATATGGAAGCATATACGGTACTTATAACAAAAAATCAAATTTTAACATTTTTGTGTGTATGTCTGTCTGTTTGTTCCGGCTAATCTTCGAAACAGCTGGACCGATTTTGACGGGAGTTTCACTGGCAGATAGCTGATCTTACGGTGAGTAACTTATGCTACTTTTATTTTAGAAAAATAATTAGCGTTCCGCACAAAAAAAAACCCATGATATTATGAACGAAAAGTCGGATTTTGTAGCCCAATTCTCGAGGATAGTTATATGCTATTTAACATCACGCTACGATCCTTAGGAGCCGAGCAAAAATAAAAAAGTGAGAAAGAACACTAAGCGAAAACGAAGTAATAGCGCGGGCGGGCGATTCAACGCGACGGGTCGGGAGACGAGGGAGTTTTATTAAAATGTGGCTGTTATTTTGTATATTGTGTATCTTACGACATCCACGCGAAAGAAGTCGCGGGTCACAGCTAGTATATTAATATAATCCTTCATATTGACAAAATATTGCAAAATCATAACCTCTTGTCGCTTGTAGCTTGTGCTACTAACCTTCGCTGATATTATTTACATGATCGCGGCAAAATTCTCGTTTCCCAGGGGAGCGTGCGTCAGCGTGTGGTTTTGATCTTATGCCATAAATGGATGCAGGGTAAGCAGGGTTGAACGGAATCTGCTCAAGGAGTTGTTGTGCAGTCTTTGGATATAGGTATCTACAATTTAATTTTCATAATTTATTATTACTTGTATGTGTAGCAGGCGGGTAGGACAACATTGTTTTATGTACAAGCTGCGGCTTTATTGAAACCGAGTTCAGATATGTGGAATGTCTGAACCCCTCGATTTCAAGTATGATAACTGGAAACTATAATGTAGCTATAGGTACATTAACTTCGGCCAGAAATAGACATCCTAGCCGAAATCGGCATGGGATGTATTGTGTATTAAAACTTCGGCATATTTTCAGGTGTCACATATTACCTTGTTACAGATGAATTTAAATTGTGTACTGGGCCTCTTCTTAATCTTATGTTACACAAAGATTAATAGGTGACCTCTGGGCGAGCGTGCACGGTCAACCACATCATTAATCAGGTGGCAGTGGTCTTGATATTGAGCGAGCTGCGAGCTTATACAGTTTAACGGAAACAAATCCTTTCCGTAATATTATTAATCGCTGATCGCTCGTCACTTGCTCCGCCAATTTTATATACATCGGTAATGTCGGGTGGCGGGAAATTTCACGTTTTTATGACTGCGTTGATGTGTGACGTCAACAAGGCGGCAGCATCTTGAAACGTTTTGTGAAAATTATATTATGTGTGTTACCATAAAGAAGCGAGAGTTTAGTTACAAGTAATGAGAGATCCAGTGCAGATACACGTAAATAAAATGTTTACGAACATTGACGTTTTTATTGGTCACTGTTTTTTCATTTCCTTGTATTTTTAAAATTAAGTTCTTTGCGTTCTTTGTTTTGGCTTGCAGTAGGAGTTGACTGGTAGAAATCTTATGAAAAAAAATAAAAAAATCTATGACAATACAGTTGCACTTAATGCCTGGTAGAAATGGTCATGTAAAGTAAAAGCGTAATGTCCGAAAAAGTCTGTATCAACTATATATACGTTTCAAGTGTCAAAAGTTTTTGTTTTTTAATACAGAACCATCTAGTTAATGTTTTTAGCTTCTAAAAACTTATACTAAATGGCTCTTACACATAATATATAGCGAAAGGAACTTCGTTCCAACCGCGTGTCCCATGACACCTCCCGACTTCTTTTTTAACGTAATCTTTCTTTTGGATATTATTTATTCGACCAAGTTTGTAACCGGATGTCAGATAGTTTATAGAGTCTGAATGACGGGAATCAATCCACCGACCGACTCTTCTGGAAAGTTTTTGCAATTGTCCCAAAATTGTTGAACGCAATGCGATTCATATGATATTGAAAATACAACTACATACTATAAAGTCATCATCTTACAAGAATCAGCATTTCAATGAATGGAAGCCTCAGGTAATTTAACAAAAGTATGTATGATGTTTTTGAAAATCCTCTGGCTCTGGCGTATATACTGTATTAATTTAGTCATTATCCTGAAATGACAAGACAAAACACTTCCACTTAGCTAGGTCGGTCACTACTTCGCACTTCTTGTGGTGATTTCTATATTACCGATTTAGCATGAGAGAAGATTCTACTTGGAATTATTGAGGTAAGTAGGTACTTACCTCAATAGGTACCTACTGAGGACCTGTTATAATGAAATGAAATATTAGGTTATCTCTTTTACTTGGAATTTGTTTATTTACCCTTGGCATTTATGTTGAAGAGAGAAGAGGAGTCGAGTACAAGCATTATTGACAGCAATCGAATGGGTGTCAATTTTATCAATAGGTACCTAATAATTTTCAACAGGTAGGTAGGTTTATTTATTTATTAAACACTTTATTGTACACCACATTAATTATGGATGAACTTAAAGGAGAGACATTTAGAGGTACTATGTACTATGTAGATTTATAATACTTACTTATTAATGGTATAAATTATCGATATACGCAAGTAGGTATGATTGGTCAACTTAGTGGTGGTTACAAGCTGACAAAGAAATCCGGAAATTCAGAGTAGGTAGGTACGAGCCTTAAACTATTTACCTCTAGACCCAGATATGTTTACAATGTGACGTGTGGAAGTGAGACGCATATACACGATATTAGTAGGAAAATTGAGACAAAGCATCGTATCTTCTGTCTCTTACGGCGTGCAATAGTTTTGCTTGGCGAACTTTCAAATGTTAGCCAAAGAAAGTGCTGTCACTGTCACAGAATTTATCTTGCGTCGAATAATTTACCTTTTTCAGACAGATTTAGCAATTTATTGTTGTCTTAGTTTTAGTATTTTAACGAGAAATAGACTCCATAAGTTAAATGATTAATGTATATTGCTTGGTCTACAATGGGAGGATGCAGTAAATTAGGCTGTAAAAGCAGCACAGAAAAGGCAAATAATGAAGTCACTTTTCACTCGTAAGTATATAATACTGTTAGTGTCATAGTAAGTATATTTATTGAATTTATACATTTGTGCATGTGTATTAACATAGGTTCCAGTCCAAAATATGTAAGATTTCTTGTGTAAAACTTCAATTTTCATACCACATAACCTAAAAATAGTTACTTGCTGTGTTGCTATACGTTTGACACCTTTTCCCTCAACTCTGGACCCAATGTAAATAGATGTTCAAATCGAATCAAATCAAATAAATCGGTGGTGGCTAGAATACACATAGTTTACAGAATATAGTGTCAGGAACGAGTGAAACACTGTAGCTAGTACTGCACTGTAGCTGTATCTCGGTGTCGATTTTGACAATCATTTAATTTTACTTTTGAAGGCAATTGTTAATAGATATTTTGAAGTAAGAATACGTTTTTTAAATAAATGCTTAAGCAATAATAAAAAAAGAATCAGAAATTTTCATAACAAATTGGTTTTGTTTAAATGAGAATAGTTATTTTAATTTATCCTTACCTTAATTATAATACCAGCCATGTTATTGTCCCACTACAGGGCAGCCGTACATTTTAATGATAAATAAAACATGAAAAATATTTTTGTTTTCTTTTAAAATGTTCTAGTAGTAATTTTATCTATCTTGATCAAGTTAAGATTGAAAGTATACTATCCTACGTGGAATCATATTTACTTACACATAGATACTTCTGCATTCATGTTACCATGAAACCTGCATAACTTATATTTTTTAATAGTAGATACTTCATGTGTAGTCTCACACATAAGGTGTCATTTTGGTCGTATTTTGGGAAAATTTTACGTAATAGCAACACTGAAGTTTTATAGTGCTGTCTCATGAGCGGCCACGCGGCGGCTCGATCTAGAGGTAAACTATCTAAGGTACGAGCAAACTTTATAACAACTGCGCCAGTTCTTTCGAGTCTCCTACGTCAAATAGTTTGTAGCTGAACAATCAAGAAGGAAATATAACATCTGCGAAGCTGTAAGTTAGAGATCAACGTTGACAAGTGTCAAACTTGTAAGTTCAGGAAGTAAGATCTATCAATATAGGTACAAACACTTAATTAATCAGAATATATTAATCTGAACTTACGCAAACATTCTATAACAATATCCCTAAACTCAAAATAACATTTAATATATTCTACTATTGACATAATTTAAAACCTAACAATCTTAAAATAATAATAATAATATGTACAAGTATATAAAAAAGGGAGGGGGTAAATAATCAGAGGGCATCAAAAAATTCATCCGCATCGCTGTCAACAGGAAAAGTGCCCAGAAGGCTGGCAGCATTGCCACGTTGTATGGCAATGCTGATTCTTTGGCCAAAAAATAGGCCAGCCCTCTGGTCACGTGTGGAGTTGACCAACCGCCTGGCGATGTACTGAACTCAAAATTGCTAATTCTTACAAACTTATTTTCGGCTTTAAATCCCATAATATCTCAAACTCTAAGCCTGCCAAAAGTAGCTCCTTGGAAGCGTACGCAAACCTCCTCGGTACCATTGCACTGGCTTCCAATATCCTGCAAACTTGGCCGCAAAGGCTTCACTTAGTTATCTGTGGTAATGGAAAACGCTTGTTCTACTCTCCAGGGAGTGACAGAAGATGCTCTCTCCGTATTTGTATAAAGGATTGCGGAGGAAAGAATGCAAATATGATTTTAAGAATATTTTTCCGTATATGGTGTTGGGTAACAGAATAAGCTGTTTGTCTCTGCATTACCCAAAGGTTGACTGGTAGAAAATGCCTATGGCATTAAGTCCGCCTCTGTACTTTTCTGTGCATGAAGTATTAAATAAATAAATAAATAAATAAATAAGAAATTGGATTATTTGCATTATCATAAACTTTGTGTAAAATATCGGCAGACTAAATAAAATATTATGTTTTTTTTTTGTACGAATTTTGCCAATTATACAAACCATGTCGTTGTTGAGACAACAAACTAAAAAAATGCTATCACATCTTTAAAAACGAAATAAGAATAAAATAATATTTTTCGCCTATTCAGTAAAAATATCTTGCAATAATAACCTCTATCTAGAGGGCGCGAAGGTACCTAAAAGCAATTCATTACCTACCTACAGAGAACCGGAAACGGTAGCGGTGACGGTGGCATGCCGGGAGAGCAGCGGCGGATACAGCGCTGAGCACTCAGATTTATTCGTTCCGGAGCCGTGACGTCACTACCGTTTGCGAGAAGAATGGAGACTAATAATAATGTTTTTTTTTTGCCTGAAGAGAAAGTTAGAGTAAGCCCGCCACACACGACAACGATTTATCTGTGCAGTCCATCTACGCAGTTTTATTGAACGTGTGTCTGATGTATCGTATCGTTGCAGATTATTTCGTTTGCACATTTGAGCGGTGGCAGTTGCGTTTCCCATTCGATAAATCGTTGTCGATTCCGTTTGCACAGTTTTATCGTAGCGTGTGGATGACGGCGTCATGAAGGGACTTGCCTAATGCATTTCTCATTATAGTGTTATTTTTCTGTATTAGCGGAATGATTAAAGTCAGGAGATTTAAGTACGTCTCTTCGTTCATCCATGTAGGAATAGTTATGCCAATTGTTTTAACTCATAATTTCATAATCGGCATAATTTTAACACTAGAAATAGGAACAAATTAGATCAACCACGTTTCAGATTATCTAAGGTACACACTTCTTTTATGGGGTACTGTGTAAAATGTTATAATAAATTACCTCTCGATATTCTTCAACTAAATGAGAAGCAATTTAAAACATGCATTAAACGCACACTATGTAGACAAGCATATTATAGGTTGAATGATTATATCATAGATAAAAATGCTTGGCTAAATGCTTGAAGAAATGCGTCCCCTTTTTTTTCTGACATTATGTTATTACTATAGACTTATTGGCTATATATAGACTATAGATTTAGTGTTTACTAATCTTTTAATACAATCATTGCAAACTATAGTTTTGTATAAATTAGAAGCATCTTTTCAATTTTGTAAATGTGAGTACCATGGAGCGGTTTTATGTTATGATGTAGGTATGTTGACTTGAAAGAGTATGGCAGTTGAGAGTATGTCATGCTCACTTAAATGTCTCGCTGATGGTGGCGCGTGTGTTGGATCATTCGGTTCCCTACAAAATGGTTGAGCTGGATGGTGCTGATCCACGCGTCATGTTCGTGAACGGGCGCCGTCAGTGGAGACTGGTCATCTCTTAGCTGCCAGGGCTTATTTTTAATCTTATATTTTAAATTGTTTTAATTATCTATTTTTTACATTGTTCTCACATATAGAAGCAACAAGAACAATAACAATGTACCTACCCAGGATTTTGTAACAATTTTGATTTAAAAGAGTGTCCATGGAGTTTCTTGCCCATTCTTCTCCATAGAGATCTACGTTTTGGAATGGGCGACTAGCTTCAATTTCCTGACTAACTGACCGACTCTTTGACAATTCAAAAGTGCCTGTAATTGGTTTAATTGAAATAAATGCTTTGAGTTTGAGTTTGAGTTCATTTAATAAATTTATATGAGAGTAAGATCTCCGGTCTAGAATCCCATCCTTACACCACACAATACGTGCCTTTTTCTAAGCACATTATCAAGCCCAAAAATGCAAGTGCGTCTTCAGCATCTTCCAGCTTCTGCGGAGATCTGACGATCAGTGCAGATATCGGTGGCTTGTGGAGAACATAAGGTCTTCCGATATAACTGTGCAAACTCAAGTCAGTACGATACATCGTTGCGGTGGGAGGCGCGTGGCGGGCCTGTTGCGTTTGATGATAATTATATGACTTTGCCAGCACCCTAATTGCGTAACACGCTATAATCATAATCTGAATGATTTTGCAGCATTGCTAATCCATTTCTTCATATGTTCGAAAAATTTGTCCGCTCAACAACCTAATAAATAGCTCAATGAATTTTGTTGAACTGTCAAAAAGAAACCGATTCCTACTGTAAGTGTGTTACGCAATTGCCCTCTGCATAATTGTTTTGATATTATCAAAATTGACTCGGAAAATCTAGCTTACAATTGTTTCAGCTTCAGAAGTTTTTATCAGCTCAGTATACAATGAATAGCGGCAATCTGAAATTTAGCCAAGATGTATCGTCGTACTAGATCAACAACGACAAAGATTTGGCAAAAGAAACGGTTGCAAAGCACAGAATTCAATATATATTTGCGAGATGCCGTACATATAGACGTCTAGACACCGTGACAGGTTCGTAAATCAGTCACTAGTATCCCTTACCATCAGTTCCCAAAAAAAAATCCCATAAATTGTCGTGACAAGCGTCGTTTCTCATATTATTCACCTAAGAGATTCGTAAAGTTGTGTATTCATTGGGCGACGATGATAAATGTTGCAGCAGATAAAGTGGTTAACGGTTTTTGCCAATAATTGGGTACCTACCCAACTTTTGTCCAAGTAGAAAATGCACAGCAGTACTTCCCCAGAGCATTCAATTTCAAGCATATGGAAAAGGGCTGACCGACATGCTAGCAGGAATGTTGCTGACCCTGATATGGCCATGTCAGTGAGCCAGGTAGCATTACCTACCGATTCGATCCGAGTGGTCTAGGTAAGCTTGGATTTTACTAGCTTGGTACTCATGGGTACACCTCTTTTTGCCAGGGGCTTAATAATCAACTACGGATTGCGATATATCTCACAATTCGTTTATACAACGAGGCATCGCGCAATGTTGCCGCCTAGTCGGTCACCAAGTGAGTCCACAGTTTTAGTAGAGCTACGATGTCACACAAAATAAACGTTGTTTGACGTATCGATACAGTGTACAGGTGGGCTGAGGATAGATGGATGAATGATGGCCGACAGGGGAAATAAACAAGTACCGGGGATGGGCGGCGCATGGGGCCAGTCCACTTTTTATTTCTTTATCGACGTACAGACGGCGGATACGATATAGCACCGACGAGGTAGGTTTTCATAAAAATCAGAAACATGTTTGTCAGTTACTCTGCCTTAAAATCACGTAGGTAGTGCAATCTTAAAACAGGATGACCCGTGAAACGAGGTCCAAAGGAAAATTTTAGAAACCTCTCTTCAAGGGCTTCCCGGAACACCCCCGTGTATTTTCAGCGATTATTTATAGTTTAGGAGCTAGATGGTTTTTAATATTTTTTGGGGAATTCTTACTTGACTTCAAACTTTTTAATTTTTCTCTTTTTGTGTTGCATTTTAATTTTTTTTTTTTGATTATTGATTCTTAAATTATGGTCTACGATAGATGACACATTATCTGTCTAGATATCATCCAAAGAGACTAAAAGTTATCTCAAAGGGAAAATTTTTGCTCGACAAGATTCGTTCTAGATTTTGAGTCTTTGAAAAAAGAAAAGTAGAAGGGTGGCAATGACTCTAAAGTAGTTTTGAAAACTTCCACGGACCTTCAGCTTTCCAAAGCAATACAATTACTAAGTATTTTTCGGGACATTATTTGGTGAAATTGGAGATCGAACATGGTAGGTAAGGCGAAAAACATAATTTTTTCATACTTGGTAGTTCTGTGTTTCTGTTTGGAGAACTCCATTTGTTATGCTCTTCGTAGCATCCGAATAAGCTGAAATTCGGTGCACGTTTGTAACTTGTCAATAGAAATCCAACGAGAGACAAACACGATGGGGTTCTCTTATTTAGTTAAGGAGTTCCTATGGCCACCTTCCGGCAGCATGATCAGTTCAGCTCTATAGTACCATATATTTTTGTATTGTCATCAAAGTTAAATAAAAAAGCCAAAGGATGGTGGGCAAAAATGTATGGGAGCTGGTCCCGCTACCACCACAGTTAAAACCACTGTAGTTTTGAAGCCATTACTTCTCCCCTTACTCAGGCCAAGGCATCAAAATCTGTCCCAGGGTTCTTCAGTTCTGACAATGTTAGGTTAGTTCAAGTAGGATTTTACGGTTGTGACACGTATAAACACGTGTAATTTCTACTTTATATCTGTATGTGCATAATAAAGAGTATTCTATCTATCTTTAAAACAGTTTAGTTTAGATTAGGTGTCAATTTAAGTTAGGTTAGCAATTAGATATATTCATGTATAGATAGATAAAATAGAAATGAATTAATGAATAAGAATACTTTATTTCCCATGAGACAAAAAAAAAAAAAAAAACATTTTTATTTATTCAAGCTTCAGGGTCGATAATTATTATTATGGAATCCAAAAACAGTGCCGGCCGAAGAAAAAAACTCAATAACTTGACAGAAAAGTGCACAGTACCCTACACAACAAAGTGAAGGACTGCGCCGATCTGACGAGCCAGAATAACGCCAGCGCATGTTGCGAGGGAGAGGGATATCGAGGTGCGCCTATCAACGCGCAGCTCGTGTCCGTGTATTTTTCAATCTTTGATTTCGTAATGTTAGGTACATTGTCTTGGTTGCTTTTTATAATTGTTAAATCTTTATTTTAAAGAATGCACTCAAAACCGATCAGTAAATTAATTTGAGGTAAAAATACTTTATATAGGTACACGCAGATCGGTTCCTCTCGGATATATTTTGATGGTAACATAGTAAAAAAGATACAGTATTGTTTGCTCTTTTAAGTAATTCACACTTAATGGCTTTCGGTACTGGTACCATTATCGCCCACCATCCTTTAAGCTTAATTGGATGCTAGGAAGAGCATAAAAATGGATTACTTCAAGCGAAAACAAAGTACTACCAAGTATGAAAAAATTTGGCTCCACTGTACTTTATAAGACGCGCGTGAGAAGCTTCAAACTTTTTTTGCGTATAGATGTCTTTGTCTAGAAGACTTTTGCAAAATGACACAGCCAGAAAATGTATAGTTTTCGAGAAAATAAATAGTAAAGTTTCAAAAACTTAAACATATTTACGAATTAAAATTGACATTTTTTGACATTTTACCACGGATAATGAAACGAATTTCACTCCATGGTCGTTCCGTATTACATTCGAACAAAGTGACAGCGGATTTTAATAGTTTTTAGTATAAATATTATAAGTTTTTAACTTTAATTCATTTTTAAATAGCCGCTACCGTAATGAACTCAAAAAATAAAAAAAAATAAAGTTTAAAATAATAAAGTTTAATTTGTACACTTATAAGATTGTTGGTAACGAAACGTAATTGCATGTAAGTGGCGCCAACGTTAGACAGTTTCACTCATCGTATGTACTCACAGTCGAGAGCGTTTATCGTAATGTTGGTAACTATGATTGCACCATGGCGTCCCCGAAGTCCTCGTCTTCGTGTTCTGCTGCGTCATCTCCCGATCCCGAAGTGTTAAGAGGGCTGTCACATTTTATCACCTCTCTCGCTCACACGGGATCAAATTTTTGATAAAAATATAATATTAATTTAATAGGTAATTATTAAAACACATTTTTATTCTGGCATTTATTTGTGGCATCTCAAAAATAGATCATAATACTTATTGAGCTAAGTTTATTAGATAACACAACAGAAATGTGTTTTTAATAACTACATATTACATTAATATTATTTAGTAGGTTACCAATTAATTACATTTTTCAAAAAAGCATCTTTACGTTTAACATTCTTAAAAATTTGATCCCGTGTGAGCGAGAGAGGTGACAAAATGTGACAGCTCTCTTAAGTGCCGGACATTTAAGCGTCAGCGCACACTAAGAGCAGAGCAGAGATGAGCATTTTCTGAGACTACTGAATCAATCTTAAGACAATTCCATATATTGCAAAATTAAATATACGTCCAAACTTGATGCTCGACCATGCTCGAGCTTGCATGCGCTCTACATGCGCTCGAGCCGCGCCGCCGCGCGCCGTCCGCGCTCAGTATCGCCACAGCGAGCAAACCGTCTGGACGTGTGTTTACTACTTACGGCGCGGCCGGCGTCAGTTGGGTATCATGGATGAAGGAAAGTTGATCAGTTTGGTGCAGCATTTTGAATGTTTGTACAGTATATCGAGTCCAACATACAGCAATGGATGTTAAAAGCCAATGCTTGGGAATCTGTCAGAATTGCAACTCAAAATCACTCTGCGTTTCCCTAATTATTATAAAAAAATATTTGATTAAATAAAAAACATTGTAACTATTACATACATACTCTAACTATTAATAAATAAAAATTATAGCGATGTTAATTAAGAGTTTTTTTTTATTAACCATAAACATAAATGGCAAGTGGTTCCTCAACAGAAATGCTAGGTCGATAATTCGTATTGTGTTTATGGATATGCGGGCGTGGCTAATTAACTAAAATTTCAAATTTTTCACTTTCCCGCCACGTTTCTTCTACCCATACTGTTCTTCTCATTTTATGACGTCTCATTTTATTTACATATTCTTCATGTTCCTCTTCCTCTGCCAAAAGGGCGAAAATTACTAAGTCCCAATCAACCATTTTGAACACGTCTGCCAACGTCGGATTTTGGCATCAAACTGGTCATGGACGCCCGCCTGGCAACCCAGAGCACTTTCAACGGATCTTGCTCACGGAGGGGCGAGCATGCCGCCTGCATTGTCGAGTAATCAAAATTTTGCTCGACCATGCGCGAGCATTTTGTAGTTCGGTGTACGCTGACCCTATGTGTTAGAATCTAGTGAGCCGCTTGTACGCGTTGCACCACGTATTGAGGCTGCGAGTCATTAATTATGTTTGTTTTTTTATGATAAAAAGCTAACTATTACTTACACTACACACCGTGTGGTGAGTCGAAATGTATTATTTTTGTACATTATGTTGGCGTACATAATGTACAAAAATAACACATTTCGACTTAGTAAAAGACAATGGAACTTAGGATGCAAGAGCGAGCGAAGCGAGCTCGGGACTTGGGGCACCCCGACTCAGACAGGTTAGGTTAGAAGGGAATCAGCCATTCCCGTCGTCATTTTTTTTAAACCATCCAGAAATAGGAGCTCCGCGAAGCGGGGCTCCGTCGACCACGCCTTGCTTCGAGAAGTCTGTCATTGACCTTAAAAATGCCCTGACCTCAGCTTGGCACAAGGTAATATTCCAAGATTTAAGTATATTTTAGTTTGACCTTGACTTTTGGGGTGTTGACCTTGACTTTGAAAATTTAATTAACCTTATTATTGTTTGGAAACCAATTTAGACACGCTACGTAAATTTTTTTTCTCGTCTCCTATGGTTTTGCTGGTTTTGAGGATTTCAAAAATACACTAAAAAGGGTATATTAGGTTATTAGGGTTATACTTATAAAGTACAGTGCTTCCAAACATTTTGTTTCTCGCCTTACCTACCATGTTCGAACTCCAATTTTACCAAATAATGTCCCGAAAAGTACTTATTATTATATAGTATTGTGTTGAAAAGCTTAGGATCCGAGAAAGTTTTTAAAGCTAGGGTCATTAACACCCTTATTTTTTCTTTTACTAAAGACTGAAAATCTAGATAGATATAAGATTTCTAGAAGAAATCTTGTCGAACAAAAATTTTCCCTTTGGCCTAAGTTTTTAGTCTCGTTGGGTGATGTTTAGACAGATAATATGTTTTATCGATCGTAGACCATAATTTAAGGTTATGTTAATAAAAAAAATATTTTCAATAAATGTGACACAGAAAGAGAAAAATAAAAAATACTGAAGTCAAATGAGAATTTCCCAAAAAATATTAAAAACCGTCTAGCTCTTAAACTATTAATAGTCGCTGAACATACATGAGGGTATTTCGGGAAGCCCTTGAAGAGAGGCTTCTAAAATTTTCTTTTGGACCTCGTTTCATGGGCCATCTTGTATATAATGAAATGAAATGAAATTGTTTATTCTGTAAATGGAATATCGGAATCACTTTTACACGTCATATTAAAAAAAAATTAAACTAAATGAAGTCGACATTTCCTATCTGACTACCCCTGAAAAGAAATGGCAAAACAAACTCGGGGTCAAAGTCTCTTTTAGTGGTGCACCCGATTTATAAGGTGGGTGACAGAGAAAATGTCAGCAATTATAGACCAATCGCGATACTAAGAACCTTATCGAAGATATTTGAACGTATTATCAACAACAGTCCAGACAATCTTGGCCAAATCATGTGAGGACTATGTAGATCCGTGTCTGAAATGGTCTTTTGAGGAAAGAACCACACTGAGTGGACCTGTCCATTCAGTGCAAGCATTTGTCAGTAATCGTGTAGCTCAACTCAGGACTTAAGGAGCTCAACGACTCGACGAACAATACCAAAGAAAGGACATTTTGGTAGGCCGCATAAAGTACTCAAAATGCCAGACCATCATCAAAACTAACTGAGAAAGAAAATAAAAATAGATGACCCACATAGTGCTCACAATCACAATAATAAAAGTAATATTCATTTCAAAGTAAATATTCATGTCATTTTGTACAGTAGCGGTCAGAACTCCAACGCCAGCATTACAAAACTATCGCATCGTTACTCGTCGCACTCGAGACCTTCTTCTATTTAGGCATTTCACACACACATACCTACACACCCTTATATTGCACTCTTTCATCATGAACCAAACAGAAAAATTGCGGTATATGGTCATCATTATAGGCCTATCGCGGCACGCAGTCTTTTTCTGCTTATGCTAATGAGAAAAAGACAGTGAACATTTTAAACTAGAAGATTTTTATTGAAAATGCAAGCAAATATAAATATTGAAGCCAGGGCGAACATTGTAACCTTGCGTAACAATGGATGTAATATATCTGAAATATCCAAATATTCAATAAAACCGGATTTTGTGTAAGTTATTTTGTTGTTTTTGATTTTATTTGTTCTCATAAGTGACGCTTCAAAATGTGTAATAAGGATTTCTCTTTTGTGAGATATAGTGAGACGTTGAGTGACGCGATTGGAGGAAGAGGGGAGTCTTAAGAGCCGTGTAAGAAGTGGTAGGCCGCCACTTATTAACCAGTCTCAGCGACGCTTTATGGTTGGTGAATATAAAATGAATGGTTTCATACCTACAAGACGATTTTCTGAAGAATTTGATAGGTCATTGCGCACTGTTTGCCGTGCACTCCATGCCGAAGGCCTCCATCATCGAACTCCAGCGAAAAAACCGTTTTTAGTGCAAAGGCATAAGGAGGAACAGTTGCGTTTTGCTCGAGAATATTTAGACTTTGATTGGGAGACTACTGTATTTACTGACGAGAAGACTTTCAAATCGTGTCAAAAAGGAAGACTTCATTTGTGGCGCAGAGACAAAACACGTTGGTAATAATACGGAGTCAAGAAGAATTAGTGTGAATATGTGGGGGTGGGTTAGTGCTCAAGGGCCGGGTGAGTTGCCATTTATACCGACGCGGGCCAACAGCTCCAATTACGTCGAGGTTTTGAGCGATATAATGGTACTTACAGTTACTGTTCGCAATGTTTATCCAGTGGATGGAATTGGTGAATTTTATTTGGTTCACGAGAATTGTCCGATACATCGTGCCAGTATTGTTCGTGAGTGGTTTAGTGAAAATTCGGATGCTAAAGTCATTCCGTGACCAGCGCAATCGCCTGATTTAAACCCTATAGAAAATGTATGGGGTTTAATTGTGCAAAGATGGGAAGCGCGAGACGAAAGATGCCTCCAACAGCTGAAGTCCATTGCATGGAGTTGTGGGATAGTTTACGTGGCACACATATTTGCAGTAATATTGTGGCCTCCATGCGTCAACGTAATCTTGACTGCATTGATAATAACGGAGGTCACGCTAAATATTAATAAAAAAATATAATATTAAATGTTATTTGGGGAATTCAGGGGATACACTGGCCATAATAGTAATAAGTTAGTGGTCGTAAGATAGTAGGGTTGAGGTTTAGTTTCAATCTTCTTTTCCTTGAGAAAATGAATAAATTAAGCAATAACATCAATAAACCGCGTATATTCCTTTTGCGAAAAATACAAGATATTCGATGACTGCCAAAACGGATTTCGCAAAAATAAATCTACAACGCTGGCAGTTTATAAGTACATCCAAACAGCTTTAAATATTTTAAACAACAAACAATACGCAATAGGTATATTACTCGATATGTCTAGGGCGTACGACAAAGTGCAATTTAAAATACTATTAAATAAGCTATACGGAATAGGAATACGCGGAAAAGCCCACGACTGGTTCGCATCATATTTGAAAGGTAGAGAGCAATTGGTTGAGATTGAACATTACAATAAGAACACAAAAGAAACACAACTCATAAGATCTGATGTCAGACAAGTACATGCTTCAATTCCCCAGGGAAGCGTTATGGGCGGCTTGCTATTCCTCATATACATAAATGACCTCCCCAGAGCCATAGATGGGCCATGTGTACTGTTTGCGGATGATATTTCGCTTCTCACCTCGTGTCAAACAAATGCCAATTTAAATGAAAAACTTAAAAATATACTTAATAAAACAATAAATTGGATGAGCGAACATAATCTCGAAATTAACTTTACCAAGACCAAATTAATTACCTTTCATCCTCGGCAAAAAAGCCGTATAAACATAAACTTTTCATTTAACCAACAAACATCAGAAACAGTTAATAATTTCACTCTCCTAGGTTTGACAATAGACACACATATAAACTAGAAGGCACACATTCAGAAGGTTACTTCAAAAATTTCAAAATTCACATACGCCTTACGCGAAATTAAGAAAACTACCAACTTACAAACCGCACTAGCCACATACTATGCGCACGCCCATGCTTGGTTTAGCTATGGCATCATCCTATGGGGAAATAGCACAGACGCCCCCTCCCTATTTATTCAACAAAAAAAACTAATACGAATAATAATGAATATTGAACAAACGGATAGTTGCAAGCCTCACTTCCAGAAACACAAAATTCTCACCTTAATTAATATTTATATTTTGGAGTTATGTAAACTAGTCCGCAAATACCCAGAATCTTACAACACACGGGACGACATACAAACAAAATATTCGTTGCGCCATAAAAACAGATTAAGCTTGCCTCCCTCCCGCCTTACACTACACTCTTCTAGTCCATACGCTATGTCAATAAAAATTTATAATAAATTACGGGAAAACATAAAACAAGAAAATAAAACCAACATATTTATAAATAAATTAAAAAAATTCTTAATTAATAAAAGTTATTACACAATAGACGAATATCTAAAGGTTAAATTCAATAATTAATAGATATATTATACCTAACTGTTTACCAGATAAGTAAAGCAATAAAAATATGAACATATTAAATATTAATTTAAGTATATAACTTATTAAATACACTAATTACAATACAAAATATCTAAACGAATAATAACAATAAATAACGAATAATTAATTATGTAATAATAAAATATAATTTGGTCTAGGATGAGGAGCCAGACCAAGAGAGATACAGAAACCCGCAGGGCAGCATGTGGCGAGCTGCTGGGCAGTAGCGACCCCACGTACCCTATCTCCCGGGAGAAGTCATGTTCCTCATCTCTGGCTTGCCTTTATTGGCCGGCTGGAGTGAACACTGACGAGAACTGACCTCCCACCTCATTCTTGCCTTTATTGGCTGGCTTGAGTAGAGATTCGCAAGAGCAAACGTGCTCGGAGGAAGGAAGTAGTCCAGTAAGATGCTGGTAGGGATCTTGACCGTACTTCCGGGATTGTCCTGATAGCCGTGGAATACCTCTCCACTCCTCTTAAGCACCTCAAGACATGTTGCCCCCTTGTCGCTACGACACTATGTGCTAGCGACCGTTTCCGGGGGCCCATTGTTGAGTGTGCAAGTCACCCCCTGCCATTTTATCCGTGTATTGTATTTATCAAACATTGGTCAGGCAGGGGCCATAGTCCTTCCATAGTTTTAGATAACCAGTCCACTTTAGCCATCCAAACCCATAGCCCAATATTTTTTTTGTCTCCATATCCTGCAATAGTCCTACACCAACCGTGAGTTGTCCTTGGGTGCACTTGCATAGTACGCACAAGGATAATCATCGGTTGGTGCCTCATTTCCATTGAAAGCGTCTAACGGGCCTCTGCGAGTTGGCTTCGGCCCCTCATATGCCTTTCAAAGGTCCGGGACCCTAGGGTCCCGAGAAATATAAAAAAAAAAAAATATAATTTAATATAAAAATAAATAAATAGATTGACCTACACATAATACATTCAGAGAATAAATAAATGGGTGCTATTATAATAAAAACTATAAACGTTGTAAAAAATAAATAGATAGCAAATAATTTGAATATAGTAAAGGAAAATCATTAAAGCGCTCTTCCTCTCTCCTACTTTTATAATGTTGCTGTGCCCGACAGGGTCCTAAAATTATTAAACTCACCACCTTGTGTACATTGTGGATTGCAATAAAGAATAAAAAATAAAATAAACCCACATGATCTGACCAAGATTACGTCTGGAAGAGACTGTGACCTCTGAGTTTGTTTCGGCCTTTCTTCTCAGAGTAGCCAGATAGGAAACGCCGGCCTCATCTAGTTTAAAAAAAAAAAATGTTTGACGTGTAAAAGTGTTTGTATAAACCTACTTACAGAAATAAAATCATTTATCATTTAACCAAAAACATCCCATTTTAGTAGCAACCAAAAATGATTTACGAACGAATTAGGTATATTATTTATTTCAAATTTTGGAATATGTGTATGTTTTAAAGGTTGTTAATAACATCAATATATATTCCTATGAAAAATAGTGTTTTTTTAAGTTAAATTGCCTATTATAATTTATTTTTACCCTCAATACCCTATTTTTATTGTATTAACGAAATTCAATAAATAATTGAACTCGGACACGAAAACGAAAAAAACAAAAAGAGTCGAAAGCGCGCACTGAGGTTCGAACCTTCTCCACTACACGCACACACAATAACAGCCCACCCACTCGTGTGAACCTGCCATCGCTGCTTATAATTTTCACTTCGAATTTTAGCATTGCTTTTAAATTATAATAACAACTGTTGAAGACATGGTATGTACTGATAATCCCTAGAGATGAGCAGTTTTTTTGCATCAAGATCTTTAAAAAATTCTATAATGTCTTTATCGGTAACATTTGTGAATTTAAAATGTTTATCACATTCTGGTAGGTACACATTCTTTTAGTATTCAGTAAGCAGAAGTGGAGGACGACGATGAAAGAGTTTTGGTTGTTAAAATAGGAATAATAGTGAAGAAGTTTTCAAACTCAGTTGCCACTACCACGTCTGCCTTAATGTGTACCTACATCATTGATTTTTAGATGGAAGTCAAGATTCCGTACTGTAGTTCTTCCCGTTTCTGAAATTAATGATATTCCAAGTTACACATAGGATATCAATATAACTATAGTTCATGAACAGCTCCAATTCAAATTCCTTTCCTATCACACCTTGTATATTTTGATGAACTATTTTAAATCAACAAAGAAATAACGATTTATGAAGCCTTTTCTTTAACTCTTATTTTCATAAAATCAAGATTATTCCCTCTTTCGGTGGGTTGGCTTTAGCTTGGATTTTATGAAGCAGAATAAAACACTGCCTCTACTTTAATCATGAATAATGCCTTCTGGCAGAACTTTTTGTAACATTTTGATTATTTAAACCAGTATTTTTTTTTCATTTATCCTCTATTGTCCTAATTTCTAAATGAGATGAGAATCAATGTCATTAGATGTTGCCAAATTATTGGTAGCAGAATTATTTAAAATATCTTTACATTACTCTAAACAGCAAATTGTATAACCAAATTTTTGGCTGAAATAGAAAAAAATATGATAGCGACACAGCTACCTATCTGTCTTTTGTGATAGTTAGAAAGATAGTACATATCAATATTACGTCTGTCTCTTGTCAAATACAAATTATTACCAATCTAATTACCAATCAATTAGATGGAATAGATTGTTATTGAAAGTCAAATTATGCAATGTCATTTCATTCCAAATCTTATGTTATTTTCTTCCTGTGACAAACTGTTACTTTATGGGAAAGTGAACAACACAATTTTCCTTATACTAAGATAACACAATATTGCAGCAACTCTGTTCAAATTTCGTAGTGACCTGGCGAAAGTTACATTTAATTATTTCTTTCATAATATCAAATAAAGAACAACCAGGCATACAGTAATTTAATATAGAGTGTCTCAGATATTCATCTGTCAACAAGTGGCCTAATTCCTTTTCAATCTCATCGCAAAATAATAATATTTTTTTACTATTTGTTTACATTGTTTATTGGAACCATTAATAGCAGGAAATGTCAAGGCTTGCGGTAAGGTGGTATTGCATGATGTCAATGAATGGTCCGGTGTAAGCACATTGGATGGTGTTTGACAATACTCACCGTTGTTTGTTTGTGAGTTTACCAGCTCATTCATTGCCAACACATATTCCCTCATTAGATCTTTAGAAGCATTATATTTGTGAGTCATTGAACTATGTTTCTCCTGTAAATGGTCAAGTTCAGATTGCAAGTACTCTGCGTCAGTGTTGTACCTCCTAGTACTTTGTTCCAAATGAAAAGAATAGTTTTAGCCTATTTATTTAAATATTTTTAATAAAGAACTTTTGTCTTTTAACCATCCTTTGAATTTTTACAACGTATTTATTAATTTTAATGTATTTTTTTAGTTTGTTTTTACTGGTGACTACCCTCACTGAATTACATGACTTTGAATCATCATCACCTGTCAAATCTAAAGTGTAAGAGGGTTTTTTAGCAGAAACCATTGACGGGGTTAATAGCGAATTAAGTTCTCTACTTTCTGATTTATTTGATCAATATCCAGAATGATAAAACTGTAATTGTAAAGCCGACCTTCCAATTTTGACGAACTGAAAATCATTCAAAGCGGCAGAAAATATATTCATCAGTTAATTTACAGGTAGGTGTTGTACATTATAATTGTAAACCCTACTATCGAATACCTGCGTATATCGAATTTGCTATTTATATTTAAACAAATCAAACTGCCACTTACATGTTACTCTAAGTTGTTACAAAACTACACGTGCAAACTTCTAGAACATTCACAAGTGGAGTATATATTGATAAGCAAAGGAAATGTGTTAAAGATTTGCCGCCGGCGCGCGCTACTTATCGATACAAGTTTCAACTACATACTTTTCAGTTCATACGATAGAAAACGGTGCAAGGCACGAGAGGTGGCGAGAAGAAGCTGAGCATAAAAACACCCACTGATTTTGACTAAAACTCTTAATAGTAGTTTTATCTTCTCGGTACACACCAGTGTACAGACGCCAGCAGGTCAAGCTACCCGAAACTGTCAAATTTTCCCAATCAACCTTGAACCTAATGCTTTAGCGCTAAAGTTGAAAATCTATTAAAGAAATTTGACAGATTGTAGTAGCTTGATGTGCTGCCGTCCATACCTACCTTTAAAAATCTTTTGCAAAAACGTCCTTAGGGTGGTCCTTTTTTTCTAAAAGTAGGAACATATGTAGAACGGAATGAAAATATTTTAGATTTTGATGCGCAGAAACAAAAGTAAGTTTACGCATCATTGTTTAAAATTTGTAATGGGTAGGCACAGAAACCGTAGGTAGGTTGCATTAGATAATGTGCTCTTAACCTATCATCATTACCCGACTAACGTCCGAACCCAATAACCTATCTATCACCAGTCTTGGCATACTGAAGATAGAAAAGCCCATCTATCATCGGTTTTAACGTCCCAATATTCTATAAGAGACTATGGAATCTTACCGGCCTGACATATGGACAGATAGAATTATACTGTCTGCCATCAATAGCGACCTGTCTTTTACTGAAAATAGGTTATTGGGTTCGGCCGTAATTAGACACATCTATCATCTATGTATTGTTCGTGACTTTTCCCTCTCCTTTTCGTTAAAAGAAATCAACAAAAGAAAACAACCAGTTAATGTCTCAAAAGGCCCGACTGGCTGTTCACAATGGTGTGCTGGTGCCTACGCTTATGTATGGAAGTGAATGTTGGGTGTGGCAAAATAAGCATAAAAGTAGAATAAATGCTGCGGATATGCGTTCCTTGTGAAGCATGTGTGGTGTGACTATGAGTGAGAGGCTGAGGAATGATGTGATAAGGTAACGGTGCGGTTTAAAAGAAGACGTAGTAACAAAAATTGAAAAGAGTATGCTTAGATGGTTTGGTCATGTTGAGAGGATGAATGAAAGTCGCCTAACAAAAGGTATTTACACGGCAGAAGTGAGTGGAAACGCCGGGAAGGGACGCCCTAGGAAGACATATAGTAATCTTTTTGGTGATATTCTTCAGAAAGGTCAGGTGCGTAGTACTCGCAACCGGCGTGCGTGTATGACCAGATGTATGAACGTAAACGAGGCAAAAGGAGTATTTAAGGATCGTAGCAGGTGGCGTTCGTAGTTTCTGCCTACCCCCATGGGAAGAAAGCGTGAGTTTATGTATGAATGTATGCAAATCAACAAAAATCCAATACATACGCAACATTATTTTTACCCGCACCACAATAAATACACCACGCCTCGCTCCCGTTCACACACAACTCGTACATAAGCATAAACGGTGCAGTGACAATAACACAGCCGTAGTGTACTTAAAACTTTTTACTAACGACCTGCGAGTTGCAGCAGGTCGATACAGAACTCCTGCCAAGTACCAAACAGTCAACGTTGTACTTACTTCAAGTTAAAGTACCTGTACTTAATACTACGATGGTAGAAGTATTGTTGTGTGTCCAAGTTTTAGCTGCTAGGCAACAGTGTTATGAGAAGGTTTAGCTTAGATTGCTGTGGGGTAAAATTGACGGAATATTTTGGGACTGTGTCAAATTGCAGCTTTCTGCTGTATGAAATGTTGCCAAGACTCATGTCAGAGATGAAACAGGACAATATTACCTAGTAGCGTCGCGACGTCGCCGCGTCGCGCGTTGTTTCGGAGGAGACAATATGAGTAACAACTCGTAATGTCTCCTGCAAATGGAAATTATAGAAGTGCGGTAAAAGCTTTTTAGCAGCTCGTCTATTTACTGGTAATTTCAGCAATACATGTACAAAAACACGGTATCTCCTGACGACAGTTTTAAGCACATTTTTAGGTAGGTACAAATACAACTCACGGCTGATAAATCACCACAAACATAATCCTTTACCTAAATTTTTAAAACGACATCCATCACACATATCTTTTCCCCTTATACCACATCATTCTTTACTCCTTGAAATCTTTACCACGGACGCAGAGTAAGTACCTCGGCGTACCTAGCTGACGTGGTGAGGAGATTTCGCTACGGATGCAGAGTAGGTACCTCGCCGTACTATTGAAGACAAAAGTGCATGGAGAGCCTAAGGTCGACTTTTGACTGAGGTTTTGCATTACCTACGTTTCATGACTTTCATGAGACGACTAGATGGCGCTGTTCAAACATGAAAATAACACCGCAAAGCTTAAAAACCTTATTATGCAGAGGCACATAATAAGGTTTTTAATACCTAAAATAATTACTAAGAAATAATAATATATTTATATTCAAATAAACATAAATTATTTTATTTTCTTATTTCCGAGTACTTAATACAGCGCCATCTAAACCAAACCAAATAAACCAATTGGTATATTAGTTAATTCGACTACAGATGGCGTAGATCATAAATAATAAAAATCCCTACATTCACAAACTAGCTCTCATTTTCGCATTCTACAATAAGTAGATCGTAGCTCAGGTGGATAAGCATGACAGAATAACAAAGCTCGTTTCACAGGGCACTGGTTCGAAACCCAGTTCACAGTCGGTTTTTTTAAATTTTATTATTATATTCTATTTTTTATATTTTTAAACGTTTTTTATTTTATTTTTTGTTATAAATAATATATGATGTATAAATGAATAAAGGCATAATATACAAGTATACATATACTACTCTACTATATATAACATTGTATAAATAAATATATATAAATTACTTTCGTAATTGGTGGTAAGTATTAGTATTATTAGTAAGAAACATTTATGTAAGAAGATTTAGATATATTTTTCTTACAGATTAAGATTTACTAAGTTTAGTTCTCGTAAAGGATAAGAAATTAAACTATTTTAGTGATATTATACATTAAGACATTTAATTCTCAAAGAAGAATACAATTTATTTCTTTCTTTCTTATACAGTGTATAACCTAACCTAACAGTTTTACACCCAATTGACAATTATTTAATTCACTTGTTATGAGAAATACAAGTAAAATTTATAACTGAATAACTCTATTACAAAATGGAAGACATTAACAAAGTAAAACTGTATAATAGATGTTATAAGTATTCTAAATCAAAACTGTGTTGTGCTATTCTTATAGTATTTAGTTTTATTTACATAATGTTATAATACCTTACACTATATATGCAACCTTAGTTCTGTAAATATTTTACCTACTCACAAATTATAAAAAAATTACGTTTTGCATAATTATGGTTAGTGGTATTGACTATAATGATTGATTTGTGCATTATGTTATGACTAAGGTTCACAGCTTAAGTATTCGTTCCAGAACGAGGAAGAAATTGAAGCTAAACCTCAAATCAATAACAATTGTAAGACCGGGTTATAGCTGTCATTTTGGGACCAATTTGTTTATAATAATAAATAAATAATTAATTATATTAGAAAGGAATCTATATTTATATTGTTTTTATTTTAATTTCTTATATTATATAAGAAATCAAAATCATTAGTGTAAAAACATTTTGTTGTTATAAAGTAGTGAATAAATTTATCCCACTTACACTAAGTTTGATCACTGTAATTTATCAAATAAATTATAGCTACCCCGGTCTTTGTTATTACTCAATCCAATAGTCAACACTTTATATTATTTTTTTAATATTTCGTGTGTCCGCCATTTTGATCGATTACAGCTTGCAACCGCGAACCCATGGAGTTTATTAATTTTTCACATAAATTTAGACCCCGTATAGAATCCCATACCTGCATGCAGTGAGTACTCAGTACTTCCTTAGTCCTTTCGTTCCTATTGTCCCACCTTTGAACCATAACGCCCCATAAATTTTCAATGGGGTTTAAATCTGGCGATCTCGCAGGCCAAGGAATAATCTGTATATCCGATTGCTGGCTAAACCACTCTTGCACAATTATGGAACGGTGTATAGGACAATTGTCCTGCACGAACGTTATCACTGGCATGTCTTCTACAGGAAAAACATTCCGTACGGTGGGCAACATGACGTCATTCAGCACATCTATGTAGTTTACACTGTTTGCACGACTGGGTATTACAGTAAGTTCTCCTGGTCCTGCAGCACTCATCCATCCCCAAATGTTCACTGTTATACGACCGGATTCAGAGTTAGGCACAACGTGATCACTATCATAACGCGTATTATTCCTACGCCACAACCTAACTCGCCCATGCTGGCTAGACTTGAAAGTCTTTTCATCACTGAAGATGACTCCGTTGCTCCAGTCGAAATTTCTGTATTTCAAAGCGAACTCCAATCGTGCTCTTTTATTAGCTTCGGTTAGCAATGGCTTAATAGCATGTCGACGATAATGCAGACCTTCACTATGAAGAGCACGATACACCGTCCGCAAAGATGTATCAAACAACTCTGCGTAATATCTTGTTGGTGTAAAGCCATTTTCCTCATAACCTTGCACCATAAGTTGACGCTGGTCTGAGTCAATATGGCGTCTTCTGCCAGATCTACTACGGTGTTCCAACGAACCCTCTTCTTGAAACCGCTTTATCCATAAAGTGGCAGTCTTTACCTATAAGGGAAATATATTATTTATTATTTTCGTGTATCGATAACCATGGATAATAAAATAAATAACGAACAGTGATTTTAAAACATTACTTACGTTTAAGCCAGTTTCTCTCGAAATTTCAGAATAATTTAAGCCTTGATTATGCAATGCTATTATTTGGGCCCTCGTAGCCATATCAATATTTGAACGCGAACTCATGATAAAAATAAATATTAAAAACTTGTAAACGCAATCGTAACTGAACTCACTCATAGATAGTAAAGAACATTATGATTGAACAAAAAGATTTAATTTTTACACAGTCAATATTAAACTACCCTCAATTCTTTTGAGATTTATGATACGGGTTAAAGTCACTTAACAACTTCAATATAATAAAGAGAAGGATAATTTCAACTCAATGCGTAATGACGCAATGGTCCAGTGGCTAATGGTATCGGTAAATTTTATGCCACCGAGTTCGAATCCTAGTTATTACGTGCTTTGCTTTATAAGGTTTGTAATGTCGTAGGAGAATTTGTGTTAAAATTGAGTAATATTGTAACTAGCAAAAAACAAGATAATGTTCTTGTATATTTTCCAATCCAACTACTATACTAGCGCCATCTATGTCATCCAAGACATATTATTAAGGCGATGAAACCCTGTACAAACGATTTTGGTTTGGAACTCTCCATGCACTTCTGTCTTCATGTGTACCTAGCTGACGTGGCGAGGAGACTTCGCCACGGATGCAGAGTAGGTACCTCACCGTACCTAGCTGACATGGCGAGGAGCGACGATAATTAATAACGCACATCAAAGTTGTAGGCGCCGCAGCTCTTGCTACTTAACACTAGGGGACACCCGAATCACAGTATAAATATGAACAGTACGGAAACTAAGCCTAGTTGAGGAAATAATTACCTACGCTCCATTGAAGCAATAGGGTTGTAACTTTAATGTTTTTGATATTGTTTTTTTTTTATATTTTTGTTCTGTAGTGATCAATCAATCGAATTTAAATAACTAGCCTACAAATACCATTTTTTAAATAGGTAATCTCATGGCGTCGGTTAATCTCAACAAAAGACGATAGTTTAAACACGGAAAACAATTTAATAATAACACACAACAACTTGTAGAACTTTGTTAGATTTTGAACTTTGTCATTACGGCGTAACCTTTTACAAGTTTTGGCGGGAGTGTAGGCGAGCTGCGGTTGGACGAAAACGTTTCGACCGTTTGTCGGTGCTCGGTAGACGGGGCAGCGCAGGTGGCGCGCGGGCAGGGCCCATGAGCGGCTGCGAACCGTACCGCGTTTCAATCCAAAAATGCGTGTGATACCTAGTAATTAAAAACCCATTACATAAAAAAAAATACCTTTGTTCTTCATTATTACAAATTATTTACAGAAAAATATTTTCGTCTGCTACGACACGAAGCACAGGCAGGAAGTTTAAAATACGATTGCTCCGGTTTTGATGAAGCCGAGTTCAAACTGCCGTATACTACTCAATACGGTCGTGGCATTTTTAAAAAGATCGCGGAGATAACCGTGACCACTCGTCTTGACGCGGCACTCGTTACTAAGAGCACCGCGACGAGTGCTTAGGAGTCTCGTCGTCGCGCATGTTTGTGTGAGTGTGCCGTTTCGAGCGTTTGTAGGCAGTTTCCGTACTGTCCATATTTATATTGTGCCCGAAAAAAATACAAAAAATATGCGTAATGCGTAAATATTACGCAGTTACTAACTGCAAAAAACATTTCACCTACCACTAGGCGATGACTAAAGTTATTTCACCGATTCGCCGATGCGTAACGCCCGTATTTCTGGCAATATTAGCAGTGCCAACATTTTTTCCGTAGCATAGAGTTGTCATTGAGAAACGAATAGGTAAAATGGGAGTGGTTGCTTAGGGATCTGCTTACGTTAGGTTTTTACCGAACTAGGCCTTACTTAACGTGACGTATATTTCGCTGGAGATCCCAGGAGATCCATTAGCGGTCAGACCCCGCGTGCGCCGAGTCTCTGACACATGACAAATGGCCGGTTATTGCCGAGTGTTGAGCTGCGGTGCGATCGGGGGCGGTTCTGAGGTTTGGAAGTATTTGAGATTAATTATTTATTGATATGTTTTGCGAGTATTTTTGGTGTTTGGATTGGTTATAATAAAGTGATAGGGGTGCATAAGTAAAGTTCAAAATACTTAATCATAAAATCGTTTTTTCTGTTTTCTTCATGGGTGTTCAAAAAGTGACTTCGAAATAATTCAGGAACAGCAGCGCCGAATATACTTATGTCAAAATCACTGCTAGTTAATGGCCGATTCCTATAATTTACGGACCGTTATTGGTTCAAATTAAGACTCTTCTAACTTTACCAATGATGATGCAAATAGCCCTCCCATATGGAAGTAGCCATCAAAGGTAAAATTAATTTACGAACCCATTTACATGCCCAGTTTGGCAATAAAAAATTCTACCATAGCCAGGCCAAACGATTCGTTTTTGTTTATAGGAATCGAGCGTACATAACAAGTCAATCAAATGGCAGCGGATACAATAATTGATGTAATGGGAGAGTGTGATACTTAGGTCCTCGCTCCTCGCTCACAATCAACCACAAACTTCTGCCGAAACAGGCGGTGACGGGAACTGTGCTGACAAATTACTCAGCAACTGTGCCGTCTCGCTAATGCGAACACTCTTTATGAAACATGCAAACGATGACATCATAATGATTTAAACATTAGGTAATCTACCAAGTGTGAGCCTAATTTTGCAAAGTGCGCAAATGTAGGTTTCGCTGCAAGAATCCTTGGAGTTTTATGTGTCTGGAACTTGGTAAATACGTTGCTGGTGTTTTTTATAATGTGGTGTTTTTGTCTAGGGGTAGTTTTTTATAATGTGGTGTTTTTGTCTAGGGGTAGTTTTTTATAATGTGGTGTTTTTGTCTAGGGGTAGTTTTTTATAATGTGGTGTTTTTGTCTAGGGGTAGTTTTTTATAATGTGGTGTTTTTGTCTAGGGGTAGTTTTTTATAATGTGGTGTTTTTGTCTAGGGGTAGTTTTTTATAATGTGGTGTTTTTGTCTAGGGGTAGTTTTTTATAATGTGGTGTTTTTGTCTAGGGGTAGTTTTTTATAATGTGGTGTTTTGTCTAGGGGTAGTTTTTTATAATGTGGTGTTTTTGTCTAGGGGTAGTTTTTTATAATGTGGTGTTTTTGTCTAGGGGTAGTTTTTCATAATGTGGTGTTTTTGTCTAGGGGTAGTTTTTCATAATGTGGTGTTTTTGTCTAGGGGTAGTTTTTCATAATGTGGTGTTTTTGTCTAGGGGTAGTTTTTCATAATGTGGTGTTTTTGTCTAGGGGTAGTTTTTCATAATGTGGTGTTTTTGTCTAGGGGTAGTTTTTCATAATGTGGTGTTTTTGTCTAGGGGTAGTTTTTCATAATGTGGTGTTTTTGTCTAGGGGTAGTTTTTCATAATGTGGTGTTTTTGTCTAGGGGTAGTTTTTCCTATATACTTATACTTTATTCAGTTTGTTTCTGGCCTTTACTAACATACGTTTTCTAGACCAAATACGAAATACTTGCACAAGATTAATGCGAGTACTTATCATGTCTCTATATTTACATGCTTACTATTTACAATTGCAAAGAACTCACTAGTGTATCGTTAACTATTCCGAAATTACTTCCAGTCAAACGGCATAGACAAGTCAGGTGGACATTAAAAAGGGGAGTATATTTAAAGTAGGTCAGCCTCGAACTACAGGTCAGCAGAGCTCGCAGAGCTGTCCCAAACGTAATAAGTATTGTTCAGGGATGCCCGGATACTCACACAGTGTCGTGTGTCTACAGCTGTACGTGTAGCATGTACGTACGTTTATTTCTCCGTATAAACAAGTGAACGCGCGGGAAAATGGAGTATATTCTGTATTTATTTTATTCTTGGCAATATGTTGAATATATTACTCCCAGCTTCAGGCGTGGAATTACAGGTACCTACTGTACTTGAGAAATTAAATTAAGCTTATGTGACGGAAACTGGATAGGTTCTAGAGAAAATCAATAGGCTCTCATTTTCAACACCTGGCATAAAGTGATTTCACTATGTGCCAGTAGGGAATATTACGCAAAGCTGAGACAGCAGATGGTGCCACATGGTCACGAAGTAAACAAAGCAAACTGTCAAAGGAGAGCGGCGACATTATTCGAGGTTTTTCAATAATATTTCAACTTTATTTCAACCTTATTACCATAATATTGTAGGTTAATATAATACCAAAAAGTTAAAAACATGCTTATAAGAACTTCAAACATATTTGTTTTTGTGATATTGAACTACTTTACAATAAACTTTTAACATTACATTCAAGTAAATAGCACTAAAATATTGTGTTTTTACATTAGGTTCATACTCTGACCTGTAAAATATCCTTCTTTCTTATAGTCTTCAGCTCTAAAATGATCTGGAACACAACTTTTAATGTTTTGTGTCTGTAAAATGCTTGCAACGTAGCAACTTTCCACTGATTGCAAGTTATCCGTTTTTAGGGAATTAATGAACACCTTCGTTCCTGCATTTACTACCTAATGGCACAACACTAATTCACTGACTGATGCATTATTACTATCCGTGTTACTATCTAATATAGAATATTCCTGACGAACGGATATCACTAAAATAAATCATTACATTGTAAACACATCGGATTTCTCATTAACAGTTCAGTAACCATAGATATTTTTTTATAACCATGGATGAAAAAGGAAGCCTAAACATGAAGTTTGTTTTTCTGTTCACGTTAGACCGTACTATCATTACAGGTTGCATTAGGTAATGCAACCTGTAATGATAGTACGGTCTCTTAAAATTAATTTATTAATAAAATTATTTACAATTTAAAATTATTAAGAACTTTAACCTTTTTACTATAACCTTTTTGTTAGCTAGTCTTACTATAGACGGACGCCATGTTGTTTTGTATACCAAGCATTGCAGGTGCGCCCTCTAGCGGGATAAATTATCAGTAAGGTTCCCTATTGAAGTAGGTACGATGCGATGACACCAGTTTAGGAGATAAACTGAGACACAAATCAGCAAGCTTGTTATGTTGGTAATACTTACAACCACTACCTAAAAACACTGTCTGTGGTAGGTACTATATACAAGATAGGCTACTTATATTAAGTACTACAAGCTACCGACGAAGGCACTAAAATATGGCGAAAAGAAAACAAAAATCACTGCTTGTAATAAACTTGCTCCCTACATTTTATTCGAAACGGAAAATATAGTATCATAAAGATATAACGGGGGTGTTTAATAATTTAATGTAGCTGCCACCTTTGTTCAGTAATTAAAACATAACCGAAGAGCTTTCCAATAAAATTATATTGGGCGCACGAGTGCGTAATTACTTGGGAAATAACTTTGCATGTGTGAAATGTGTGGAAACAGATGTAGCGATATTGTGAGCGGGCACAGAGTGTGATGAAGGGTGGTGAAAGGAAAAGTTTAGAGAACGAGAAAATAAGCTTTTGTATAAAGTTTCATAAAAGCTCCATTTGTCTATTCAGGTACCAAACCCTGAAAAATGGCGCATGTCAATTTCTATCAATAGAGTTGCACAAAAATCAGTAGGAAAATGCGTTAAGACGTAAAAGCAGGTCAAGCAAAATGAATAGACTGAAAAATAGAAAAGCTAAACAAGATGGGCTCTTGTGTAACCTCAGGGAATGCAGTCTAAGTATTGGATGTTTTGTGACATTCGACTACCAGTGTAAATACCTAGTTTGTGACATTCGACTACCTGTGTAAATACCTAGTTTGTGACATTCGACTACCAGTGTAAATACCTAGTTTGTGACATTCGACTACCTGTGTAAATACCTAGTTTGTGACATTCGACTACCTGTGTAAATACCTAGTTTGTGACATTCAACTACCTGTGTAAATACTTAGTTTGTGACATTCGACTACCTGTGTAAATACCTAGTTTGTGACATTCGACTACCTGTGTAAATACCTAGTTTGTGACATTCGACTACCTGTGTAAATACCTAGTTTGTGACATTCGACTACCTGTGTAAATACCTAGTTTGTGACATTCAACTACCTGTGTAAATACTTAGTTTGTGACATTCGACTACCTGTGTAAATACCTAGTTTGTGACATTCGACTACCTGTGTAAATACCTAGTTTGTGACATTCGACTACCAGTGTAAATACCTAGTTTGTGACATTCGACTACCTGTGTAAATACCTAGTTTGTGACATTCGACTACCTGTGTAAATACCTAGTTTGTGACATTCGACTACCAGTGTAAATACCTAGTTTGTGACATTCGACTACCTGTGTAAATACCTAGTTTGTGACATTCAACTACCTGTGTAAATACTTAGTTTGTGACATTCGACTACCTGTGTAAATACCTAGTTTGTGACATTCGACTACCTGTGTAAATACCTAGTTTGTGACATTCAACTACCTGTGTAAATACTTAGTTTGTGACATTCGACTACCTGTGTAAATACCTAGTTTGTGACATTCGACTACCTGTGTAAATACCTAGTTTGTGACATTCAACTACCTGTGTAAATACTTAGTTTGTGACATTCGACTACCTGTGTAAATACCTAGTTTGTGACATTCGACTACCTGTGTAAATACCTAGTTTGTGACATTCAACTACCTGTGTAAATACTTAGTTTGTGACATTCGACTACCTGTGTAAATACCTAGTTTGTGACATTCGACTACCTGTGTAAATACCTAGTTTGTGACATTCGACTACCTGTGTAAATACCTAGTTTGTGACATTCGACTACCTGTGTAAATACCTAGTTTGTGACATTCGACTACCTGTGTAAATACCTAGTTTGTGACATTCGACTACCTGTGTAAATACCTAGTTTGTGACATTCAACTACCTGTGTAAATACTTAGTTTGTGACATTCGACTACCTGTGTAAATACTTAGTTTGTGACATTCGACTACCAGTGTAAATACCTAGTTTGTGACATTCGACTACCTGTGTAAATACCTAGTTTGTGACATTCGACTACCTGTGTAAATACCTAGTTTGTGACATTCGACTACCTGTGTAAATACCTAGTTTGTGACATTCAACTACCTGTGTAAATACCTAGTTTGTGACATTCAACTACCTGTGTAAATACTTAGTTTGTGACATTCAACTACCTGTGTAAATACTTAGTTTGTGACATTCGACTACCAGTGTAAATACCTAGTTTGTGACATTCGACTACCTGTGTAAATACCTAGTTTGTGACATTCAACTACCTGTGTAAATACCTAGTTTGTGACATTCAACTACCTGTGTAAATACTTAGTTTGTGACATTCAACTACCTGTGTAAATACTTAGTTTGTGACATTCAACTACCTGTGTAAATACCTAGTTTGTGACATTCAACTACCTGTGTAAATACCTAGTTTGTGACATTCGACTACCTGTGTAAATACCTAGTTTGTGACATTCAACTACCTGTGTAAATACCTAGTTTGTGACATTCGACTACCTGTGTAAATACCTAGTTTGTGACATTCAACTACCAGTGTAAATACTTAGTTTGTGACATTCAACTACCTGTGTAAGTACCTAGTTTGTGACATTCAACTACCTGTGTAAATACTTAGTTTGTGACATTCAACTACCTGTGTAAGTACCTAGTTTGTGACATTCAACTACCTGTGTAAGTACCTAGTTTGTGACATTCAACTACCTGTGTAAATACTTAGTTTGTGACATTCAACTACCTGTGTAAATACTTAGTTTGTGACATTCAACTACCTGTGTAAATACCTAGTTTGTGACATTCGACTACCTGTGTAAATACCTAGTTTGTGACATTCAACTACCTGTGTAAATACTTAGTTTGTGACATTCGACTACCTGTGTAAATACTTAGTTTGTGACATTCGACTACCTGTGTAAATACTTAGTTTGTGACATTCGACTACCTGTGTAAATACTTAGTTTGTGACATTCAACTACCTGTGTAAATACTTAGTTTGTGACATTCGACTACCTGTGTAAATACTTTGTTTGTGACATTCAACTACCTGTGTAAATACTTAGTTTGTGACATTCAACTACCTGTGTAAATACTTAGTTTGTGACATTCAACTACCTGTGTAAATACTTAGTTTGTGACATTCAACTACCTGTGTAAATACTTAGTTTGTGACATTCGACTACCTGTGTAAATACCTAGTTTGTGACATTCGACTACCTGTGTAAATACTTAGTTTGTGACATTCAACTACCTGTGTAAATACTTAGTTTGTGACATTCAACTACCTGTGTAAATACTTAGTTTGTGACATTCGACTACCTGTGTAAATACTTAGTTTGTGACATTCGACTACCTGTGTAAATACTTAGTTTGTGACATTCAACTACCTGTGTAAATACTTAGTTTGTGACATTCGACTACCTGTGTAAATACTTAGTTCGTGACATTCAACTACCTGTGTAAATACTTAGTTTGTGACATTCAACTACCTGTGTAAATACTTAGTTTGTGACATTCGACTACCTGTGTAAATACTTAGTTTGTGACATTCAACTACCTGTGTAAATACTTAGTTTGTGACATTCAACTACCTGTGTAAATACTTAGTTTGTGACATTCAACTACCTGTGTAAATACTTAGTTTGTGACATTCAACTACCTGTGTAAATACTTGGTCCACTGAATGTAGGTCACCATTCACACCTTATTACCATTCGGTGAACACATTGTTTTTCCTTTAGGGTTGCGGCGAGACAGCAATAAAACTAGATACACAAACCTTCATAAATAAACACATTATTTTCGTAACTAAGCAAGAAGAAATAGAGCTACAATCAAGAGAACATTATATTAATGACTTCTGACGCTTTCAACTTCACCACATTTCCTTTATTTATAATTTGTTTACTTGAGAAAAACATGCACAACAGACTGTACAGGTAAATTTAATAAAATAAAAACTTTTTTACAAAAAATAAAACTGACTTCCAAAAAAAACACTAAGTAGGTACAAAGTGAATAATAACTTTGATTTCGGAAGTCGGTGGCATAAACGAAAATACGAAACCAAAGACTTCCGAAATCAAAGTTATTTTTCACTTTGTACTTAGTGTTATTTTTGGAAGTGAGTGTTATTTTTTGTAATAACTTTTTATTTTTCACTTCTTAGCTGTGGTACCCACACAAATTCGAATATCACTACCTGCTATGTAAATTACAGTGACAGGATGTTTAATAACTTGGAACAATCCTCATAATCGAAGTGGAAAAAATACGTATTATTGAAGCTAACTCAAAAACCTACCAAGCAAAGTTAATAAATTTCACACGGGACCTACTTCGAGGTAAGTATACCCTCTCGAATAATAAGAAATAAAATATAAGGATCGTTCAAATCGGATCACTCTGTAAAAAGTTATGGTTGGTCATACATAAAAAAATACACCTCGGTTTGAGAACCTCCCCTTTTTTTTTAACAAACAAAACAATAAAAATTACAACGAAAAGTAAAAAGTAAATAATATTGGTAGTCAATACTAGCGATTCCGCACCAACTAATACCCCACAACTACAAACCCACAAGTTAAAACTTAGAAAGCTTGGGTTGACGAGAGCCCTCGACAAGTGACCGTAAAGCGATACGTTAGCTACACCGACGCTGCCTGTTCCTCACTGTAATTTGTGAACTAAACTTGAAGAACAAGCAAACTGGAGGGAGACTACGTCGTTTGCTTGTTTTGCCTTTGAAACTGTATTGTTGTATTATATAGAACTGATATTTTGTAATTCGCATTGTTGTTACATGCAATAGATATACTGTGATCTACAATCTTACTTTGTCACCTAAACAGACAATAACGTTTTGCTCCTTGGATAACTACATTGTACGTGGAAGAAGTAAAATGATTATGTAAGAATCGTAGCAGGTGGTATTCTGTAGTTTCTGCCTTCCCGCGTGGGAAGAAGGCGTGAGTCTGTATGTCGCAGATGGATTGCTTAGTTAGCTGTTTTACTTATCCGATATCTGTTTTAAAAAAAACAGCTTCTTTACGTAAAACAAACAAAATAAACGTAGTGCAATGGATTGCCAATGCGCTACGTTTATTTAATTTCACATGGTTTTACATAACCTCCACTTTTTGAACCGCTGCATTGATAAATGAAAAACGTTTAGACATGCAATTCTGCCTGTTAAAGTTCAGTAATTATGGATAACATCTGAATATCATACAGCTATTTTACATAACGGAGCTGTTTTATAAAACAGTTAGCAGTTATGTAAACCAGCGAATACGACAATCCATCTGCGATATGTACACTGTATTGTATCTCATAATTATTTAGCAAATCAACTGAAAAATATTTGGCTAGCTGTTAGATACCTGGTGATTAGTTGATTATAAGTACTTGAGATAAGATTGGACAAGACATTAATCTTGTCAAAACTCATCTCAATTAGGTACCTAAGATAGATTCTACGACGTTACTAAACTTCCAGAGACCGGGTGTGTAAGATCTGAAATGGACTAAATCTACACTGCACCTAGCTAGGTACAGTGCTCCTGTAGTAGGTATAGCTATACCTACTACAGGAGCACAAGATGGCGTCTGTTTGCTAAGTTCTTGTAATTGGCTGAAGTAACTTGTAGACGAGCCAGCTAATTGAAAGGTCGCGCGATTGTTGTAGTTGCTCTGTTTGCCGTGATACAATGATTGTCCTGTTGCTACGTGGCGTTCGCGTTGGATGCAAGATTCTTCTTTGCAGTAGGGTCTTAAATTGTTGAGGTCAAAGCCGGATGGAGTTTCTTGCTCATTCTTATCCATACGAAACTACTTTTTGGAAGGGGCAACTAATATCAATTCTATTTTCTTGTATGACGTTTAATGGCCCACTTAAAATAAATGATTTGACTTTGCCGTGCTGTCGCAATTGCTAGCTTGTGTTGTTTTTGCTTGTGTGTTGTTTAATATTGTGTGATTATCTCCTACTCCATACATCCGAAATACAAATAAAGTACCTACCTACTTTTGTATTTATTTGTATAGTTAGTTGTTAGTCATTTAATTTAGTACCTAATGAAAATAGTTAGTTGTGTTATATATTGTATGTCGCTGTAAGATTGTGAGAACCGTTAGCTTATAATCTATCGGTATTACTTCCGTTACATTATAAACTGTCGAAAAATTGTGAACTGTGTGAAATGGGTTAGGTTAGGTTAGGTTAGAACTGTGACCAACCGCGCGCGAGCCCAGTGAGCGCTATTTCCAAGTTGCTCGCAGCTAGGCAGGCTATTTAGCATTAGCGCAAGGCGCGTGGTAAGCAAGTTTGATACCAGCTCACAATTTGTCGGTTTCCCATGGATATATTATAAACTATCGAAAAATAATGCGTTAAATTGTAAATGGCTTGTTGCAGTTCACAATTTATCGACCGTTTATAACCTAACGCAAATAATATCGATAGAACATAAACTAACGAGGTTCACAATTGTATACGGTGACATGTATACGGTGACATGTATACGGTGACATGTATACGGTGACATGTATACGGTGACATGTATACGGTGACATGTATACGGTGACATGTAATCTTATAATAAATCTTAGATCTTATAATAAACTTTTTTTAAATAAATTTATTTAAAAAATAAGTATGTAAGAACCTACTCTTACTTTACGCACACATTTGATTCTGTCACAAACTTTAAGAGGCCGTGCACAAAATTCACTCGCTAGTTTTTAGGCAAATTCATTGCGATGTTATGTTTCGGTTCACGCTCACGCACACGCCTAAAGATCGAGCGTAGTGATCGCTTAAACAGTTTTGATCCTATAGATGATATTTTTTAAGTTATTTTTATTAGTTACGGTTAACAAATAAAAGTCTGGAATGTTTGTGTGTATTATTCGTTTAGTAAATTTATCACAATCAAGATAAAAACGGTGCAAATTGGCGTTAGATGCATTTAGGTACATTTAGACATTCAATAACATTGAAAGAAGAAAGAAAAATATTTTATTTGGGACACGCACAGGAAATACAACAACAAAAAATGAACATTAAGACTACTATATTGACTTGAGCGCGGCGGGGCTCACTTTAGCTGCCGATTTTGAAGAAGAAACACTGTGAGTAAAATCCATGTCTGTTTGATTTAAAAATTATTGTTGTAGTAATTTACCTAATTGTTTTTATTTTACTGAAATCTTTGAGTTTGCCTTATAGATCAAAAATTTTTGGGTGGTTGAGATCTACCTCCTAGTGGTCCACCCCGGGCAATGGCACCACAGGCTTGTCTGTAGTACGGCTGAACGATCCCACTTAGCGGTGGTAGGCTCCGCAAGGGGCCACCTGGCTCGCGACCACCATCCCACCGGAGTCTGGCACCAAGCAGCTTGCTGTGTTCCGTCGGTGTGTGGGAGTGCCAGTGCCTTTGGGGAGAAGAAGATTGTCAGTTGCGCTGTTCAGAACCGGTCTTGGTCTCTGGGCATAACTAGCCGGGTAACTCATTTTGGAGGGTAGCGGGATCCGAAGCACAGTGCCAGCCGTTGGCCGACCGCAGTCAGTAGGGGGCCCAAGTAGCACGCCAGCCACGTGCCACAGGCTGCCCCGCCAACTCGCGAAAAATCCCGGTATGCTCTACCGTGCCAGCCGGCGACTGGATGGGAGGACCCGGTGGCCATATCCAGGGGGGTTCGGGCGTCCCCGCAGTCTCCAAATGAGTTCCCCATAGGTTTGGTTAGCTCTAGTGTTCCACTTGGATTACTGAGCAGCGCCTCGACAAGTCGACTTTTTCCCCCAACAACTCTACACAAATTATGACCAAAGCAAAGAAAAACAAGGTTAAACAACGGCTGCACTTCCTCCCACTAAAAGTGCACCTCACTAACATCAAGGGGTTGCACTCTAATTTCGATCCGGTCCATCACCATCTGGAGACTGAGAAGCCACACCTGTTTTTCCTAACGGAGACGAAGATAACAACCCCGTCGGATATGGCGTATCTCAACTACCCGGATTACTCTCTTGAACACAAGTTCAAGAAGCAAGCTGGGGTCTGTGTGTACGTCCGCGATGACATTTGTTGTCGTCGTCTCCGTTGCTTTGAGAAAACGGGTTTTTCTGCAATATGGCTACTTGTGGACACTGGCGTGGAGAATTCTCTCTACATCGGCGTCTACCGATCGCACAGCGGTGACCAGGAGGCAACAGCGCTCTTTAATTTCCTCGTGGAGTCGACTGACGTAGTCCAGCAGCGGTACCCAACAGCGAAGCTCATCTTTCTGGGGGACTTCAACGCCAATCATATAGAGTGGTTATTCCCGTAACAGAAAACTGACCATGCCGCGTTAGAGGCGCGCAAATTTGCTTTAACGCTAGATCTGACCCAGATGGTGAATGTGGCAACGCGGGTACCGGATGTTGACGGCCATACACCCAATTGCTTGGACCTTCTGCTGGCATCTGATCTGGACAGTCATTCAGTATCGGTCTCAGCCCCGCTGGGAACGTCTGACCACTGTCTGGTGAAATCCATATCGACCTGCTCTCCTCCAGATGAGAGTCCTAGAGGCACGAGGCGAGTATGGTGATACCAGTCAGCAGACTGGGATGAGATGCGGCACTTTTTTGCGTCTTATCCTTGGCGGCAAGTGTGCTTCTCCCGGGTGACCCCTCGTGCTGTGATGGCGTGTTTGCGGACGTGATTTGGTAGGGGATAGAATATTTTATCCCATTTTCCGACATCCCGCTCGGTCACAAATCTCGGCCTTGGTATAATGCGGAATGCGCCTACGCTGAGGCCCGAAAAGAGTCTGCCTACCAAGCTTGGGTCAAGGCCCGCGACCGCAAAGTTAGAGCGCGTAGGGTTCGCGCGAGGAAAAGAGCTTTTAATTCTGCCACCAAGTTCTGCAAGCGAGTTTTACGTGGGGCACGTTTTGACCGTGTCGGACGTATTGGGGCCAAGCTGACTTCGCACCCTCCGGGTAGTAAACAGTTCTGGTCCCTGTCTAAAGCGGCTGAAGCGATTTTCTGACGACCCACTTTGCCTCCAATGATGAAACCTGATGGGTCGCTGGCTCACTCTGCAGATGAGAAAGCAAATCTATTTGCATCTCTCTTTGCAAGAAATTCACGTCTGGACGCTGGCTCCAAGCAACCACCTACTGTGCCTCATTGTGACTCCTCGATGCCGGAGAACGCAGTTCACATTAAAGAGGTCTGAAGAGTATTGTGCTGTCTAGACGTGAACAAGGCCAGCAGGCCTGACGGTATTACAGCGAGAGTGTTGAGGCAGTGTGCGCCTGAACTGTCTCCTGTGTTGACACGTTTGTTCCGCCTCTCTCTTAAAAAAGGACGGTACCAAAATCCTGGAAGCTTGCAAATGTGCAACCAGTGCCCAAAAAGGGCGACCGTGCAGACCCTGCCCATTACCGTCCGATCGCCATTACCTCCATTCTGTGCAAGGTTATGGAAAGGGTACTGAACAGTAAGTTGCTACCTTGAAAACAATGATCTCCTCAGTGACCGTCAATATGGCTTTCGCCGGGGACGATCAACTGGCGATCTTCTTGTGTATGTCACGCACTGCTGGGGCGAGGCCATCGAGAAACATGGCCAAGCATTTGCTGTATCGCTTGAAATCTCGAAGGCCTTTGACAGGGTCTGGCCCGCTGGTCTACTCAGCAAGCTTCCTGCTTATGGCATCCCAGCAGATTTTTGTAAAATGGTAATTTTGCAAATGGATTTTGAAAATAGTAATTTTGCTATTCTGAATTTGTCGTTTTTTACCTAAAATTTAGATTTTCTAACTAAATCGGACTATTTTTAATCGCGATTAAAAATTTGTGGAATAAAATTAGTTGGCATGAACTAACAATTTTTATATTTTCCATACAAAAAGTGAAAAATTCCAAATAAAACACGTCGAGGCTGCCCCCCTACTCAAAAAAAAAAATCACGGGGTAGGGCAAACAAGTACTTACCACGTGGAGTCACGATAGTCAAATTCGATTTAGTTGTCTCAAAATTATTTTTAAATTTAGAGATATATTTTTTTTTTGCTTTAAGATTCTCATAGCCAAAAGTAAGGAATTTTAGTGATAATTTAATTCGGTTTACAAGAGAATCGGCACCATTGTTTGCTCTACGTTGTACATAGTTGTTTGTTGACGAACGGCATGCGGATTGATATATGATTGCTGGAGGATAAAAAACGTGTGCGGTCGGAAGACACCCGTCAGAAATGAAGTTTCTTCCTTGGATTTACATTTTGACCTCACTATCGACTTATGCACCCTCAAACTAAGAAAGCGACACCCATGACGAAAAATTTGAAAATATTTGCAGCCGCTCTTGGATTTTCCTTTTGACCAAATTCACACTTTCTCTGTCGAGAGAGAGAGAGAGAGAGAGAGAAAGCGTGATGATTTCTACCAGTTTATTCCTACCGCAAGCCACGTTAAGGAACTTCTTTCCAGAAATCTTCGACGAGTTTTTCTATGAAGCATACAACCTAATTAACTAGCGGACCCGGTAGGTAGGCAGACGTTGTCCTTCGACAACAGCACACCGGTATTTTATAAATAAAGACTACGCATGCACAAATTTCATCCCCTTCATAAACAAGCAAAGTACTTAAAATAAAATAAATACTAACCGGATCAAAATGTGGTAGACGGCGTACAATTTCTGGAATATGTTTACGTAGAACACGCGCGCGCCTGCGATGGTAAGTGATATGTCCTCACGCTGGGAATGCCCGGTCTCTATTGACGGGATCGGTTTTGCGCGGTCGATATATCGTTCACTTTGCCTTTTATTGACGAAATTAATTTAATATTTTTTTTTATAAAATAAAATTTAGATTCTATTAAATCGGTAACTTATGATTAATATGTAATTTTTAAAATTTCTTAAAAGTGTTTCTTAGGATAGAAAAATATACTTATTTGTCTAGAAGTTTCCTAAAATCTACGTTATTTCAAAATTTTTTTTCTGCTGTATTTTGTATTGAAGTTGAAAGAAGTGGTCCAGCCACGTGCAGGTAGACCATATAATGATGATGATGATATTTTTTAATGTTCAAAATCGTAAGGAGTTTCTTATAAAAAGATGATCAAACGTCAGTCTCGCGTCATTTTTTCTAAAACTTGTTGCGAATTTTAGTGATTTTCCATGAATACTTAATTTATTTGAAAAATCCATTTCTGCCACATGCAAAACAAAGAACTCAACTTTTCAAATCACAAATCACTTTTGTTAAAATTCTTTTCCTTTTTTCACAAACAATGAACAAAGTTGATCAAAATCAGTCGATGTGGTGCACGCCTTCTTAATCACTAGCCACCATTCTCTTGTGGTACCTAAGTATGAAGATAACTCTACATCTGTTTTCTAAGTGTGATTGAAGACAATGTTGAATGAAGTGACCACACGTCTATTTATTGAAGTGATATTGTGACTAACACGAAAAAGTTATGACACTGACAATCTGAAGTGATTAAGTAACTATAATTGATATGAGAAATAAGGTTCATCAGGAATTCTAGCTTGATGCCACAGACTTATTATGATAGACAGAATATAAACTTTTCCCATCAAACAATGATGCGGACAGTTTCTGATTGAGACAGATTTCCACGTATTCTCTAAGTTTCAAGTGTATCTGAGAAGCTACTTAGATTATAAAAGTCTTAACTATTTGATCTTAACGCTCTTTGGTCTTTGAACTAAGTGCTTATAGTTTGAATCCTAGATTATTATAAGATTAAGTTAAGTTCCACATAATGTGTACCTGAAGTGGGCAGGCTACGATAGTATGGCGAAGACCGGCAACAGATGCAGATGCAGATGTGTGTGTGATGGAGACCCAGAATAAACTAATAGTGTTGGGCATACCCAACCTTAGCAAGCTAGCACACACGAGACGAGTTGAAAAAGAGAATGTGTACCTACATGACATTTTCAACAGAGATCCGGCTCCAAACCGTGGTTTCCAAACAAGACATTACGCCAACCCTTAGCTTCGTCTCAATTTCACAAATTATTTACCCATAGGTACACCGTACGGAATTAGAAAATGTAAAGGATCAACCATGAAGACAACTTTTGGGCTTCACTCATTTAATTCAGCGTGCAAGTATTGTGTGGCGCGCTTCGTTATCTAATCTTATAATTACGATTTTATCGTTGCCATGGTGAATGGGTAATTATATCTAGACACACCGACTGAGTTGGACGTTTTCTGTTTCTAACGTGCGCAGATTAGTTCAGGGTACAATATTTTGATAAAATAAAGAAATAAAGTATAAAAGTTTCAACGGGACAGGTTTTCCCATCTTCATATTTTTGAAACAGAGAAAGCGTTTACTTATCCAATTCCTCTTTATCAGCAAATGAATAACAAATCACAGCAGAATGTAGAACTCCTTACGTTTCCAAACTTATGATTAATAGGCGCTTCCATTATGAGCAGACAATGGGTTTATGAACAAGGAGCGTCTGCTTTGATTTACACGGATATCATTGTTTACTTCAGTATTGATTATGAAAGAACATTAAATGTAATTAACTATACTGGACTACTTGATGTAGGTACAATTTATCCAGTTAGATACAACTGTTGGTTACAAAAGGCTCACAAAATGGGTGTATTTTTTTAATCTAGCGTTATTCTTTCACTGCTGATGAAATTCGCCAATAACTATCTACCTATTGTAATCATATTTTCATGGGAAAAGCTATGGTCATCACTTATTGGATAAATTATAAATCAGTTCTTAACAGAGGCTAAGCCTGTAGTTTTTCCTGAATCTGATACGCTTTGATTAGAAATGGAAGCAACATCTTAATCACTTACGGTTAGTTTAGTGGAAACAGCTTCGTGTAACGCATCTGTTTAGACTCGCAACCGACCCCGACGTGCTCGAAGTCACTGTGTCTGTGTTACTACAAATAAGTGAGCCTAGAGTTCTGGGTCGGTCTCAAAAGAGACAATAGCCTGACTAGCCTGTAGGTGTATCATCTGTAGGTTCAGCCGTAGGCATTACTGATAATCTCGGCTCGGGTGGTAATGTGCGCAGCGTGGCCGTTGTATATCGCTCCCTTGGGGTAGGCCTTGTGTAGCAAAGGCTGTTTGCGCGCAGTTCTGATACTGCGTGTGTTGATACTAGGCACATAACATACATGGCTAAATACATAACGTGTATAGTCAACGTGATATGAGTATTTTACCTATTTCAGGATAGCTTGATTCAAATTACAGGTCTTAAAATAATAACAAAGATACTTTTAAGTGCCTACCAATGCAATATAATTTTAATAGAAGGATTTGTATTTAGGTAATATCAAATCAATTACGTTTATCATGAAACCCATAGGTTAGGTACCTTAGTATAGGTATACTGAAAATGTGAATGAGGGCAAAAGCATACTGCCATTCCATAACTTACAGACAAGCACTCTAATTGCGTAACACATATCAATTACAATCTGAATGATTTTGAAGCATATTGCTAATCCGTTGCTTCATACATTCGAAAAATTTGTCTGCTCAACAACGTAAATAACGCAATGAATGTTGTTGAACTGTCAACATGAATCCGAATCCTACTGCGTGTTACGCAACTAGGGTGCGGTACCTACATATATTAGCTTTCTTAAGAAGAAAGGAAGTAAAAGGTCGCGGTTGTTTCCGGGTACATGAAGGCTACCTACGACACTCGCGAGTGTTGGCAAGTTTTGTCCATGTTATAACATGTTCTCACATTTTTTTTACGACAAGCACAGGGTCAGTAAACTGTTTTATGGTTTTAAATAAAGAACTTCTGGTTTGAAATGTAGCCTATCGAACACGGTTGAATGTACAATTTTTTTTTTAAGAATACAGGTAAGCACTCCAATAAAATCATTATAATTTTCAAAACCCCACTTTATAACTGTATGCTATTTTTCCACGTTTTAGGTACGATATACTAAAAAGTTTTTTTTTTGGGTAGACTATGGTGACGGAACTTTTTATTGTTTTATTGCGTTAGCTTCAAATAAAGGGTGACTACGCCGCACTTGATTCAAGGGACCAATGTACTTACCCTTTTAAATGAATAGAACACAATTTTATTTTTGATAAAAATAAACGGGAATGTGTAACAACGGGTCCTCAGTCACCATAATTGGAAGTAACATGATAGGCAGACAGACAAGGGTTAAAATCCACCAAATATATATAAAAAAGAAACAACAGCCCTTGTTGAGGGTTCCACAAACTATACACAAAGCTCAGCGCGCCACGCGCGTTTGTCACACTTGACGTGAGGTCGGCTGACACTTGCGGCGCAAGAAATGTTCCAACACGTTAACTTGTTTATGTACCTAGATGGACTATATCAATGTAGCGTAGTAATTTGGGAAGGTTTATGTTAAAAATTGTTTAAGGATTTATATTGTTAAATGTTACATTTTCTTTTACAGAATTTTAGAAGAAAATGATTTTAGAGGAATTTTTCCAGAGCAATTTACGAGTACCTTTGACGCTATAAAGATTTTCCGTTGCTTTTATTCAAATAAGTTTTTCTACGAATTGCTACGTAGGTAGTGCTCATAAATATATCAAAGAACCATAAGATGTGTTTAACACCAAAGTTTAGCTATAATTCGTTTATTTTCGAGCTAGCTGGCTTGTTTTCGAATAGAAATGATTTATTGCTGACATCCTCGCAAGCCAAGCACGAGTTTCCTGCCAATATTCCGATAAAATGTTGATAGCCGAGTAAAGAGTAATGGAAATTGCCTGTTACCCGTAATTTACAAGATAATAATATTAATCAATTTTTATCTAAATGGGGAATAGATAAAACTTTATATCTACCTACAAAGGTTTGTGACTGTAAATAAATTATTCTAGTATTTTGTACGTCCAGCTGAGAAATAAGAGTATTTGTCAAAATAAAAATATTTATGAATAAGAGTGGTACGAGTGAGAGAGTGGTGTGAAATGATAAGTTTTATCTCATTTTGGAATGGAATTCTTTATTGTTGTACAATTTTATGGTACCTAAACATTTCGGTTTTAGGGTTCCGTACCCGAAGGGTGCCAAACGGAACCCTTTTACTAAGCCTCCGTTGTCCGACCGTCCCTCTGATTGTCAGCGGGCTATATCTCATGAACCGTAATAGGTAGACAGTTGAAGTTTTCACAGATTGTGTATTTTTATTGCCGATATACATAATAAAAATGAAATAAAGTAAAAAATTAAAGGTATAATATAAAAGGTAAATATAAATATTTGTACTCTACTCGATAAGTTCTAGATAATGACACCCCACATGCCAGGGTCAGAATAAAAATTTTCTAAGTTTTAAGTTTATTGTATGGGGACCCCCCATACCAATAAACTTTTGATTATGAAATATTTTTTTAGGAATTTGAAACTTCTGTATGTTTACTACCGAGCTGGTAATACGTTGGACTAACGAACTTGTGAGAACACTAATAAGGTTGAAAATAAAACCACAACTGTGTCCTGATCTAAGCTGGTATATTTAATTAAAATTGCGAGACCCTAAGAAATCGTGGTAACGAAACCATAGCGAGATCTATTTGGACGGCAACGCCATCTATCGAGCTTGACCTCAAACCTTTGATTTTTTACAAGACTCGCTATGGTTTCTTCATGAACACTGTATATCATGAACCATAATCTGTATTTCATCAACAAATACTAAAAACGCCGATTCATGAGGTATTTTGTTTAAGTAAATATGGGCGATTTTATGCAACTGCAAAAAATAACTTTTAATTCACAGTATTATTATGAAATACAAAGTTATCTTTGCGATTGTTAAAATTAAGATGAAAAATATTTTTCGTTTAGTATTTTTGTAACCCCTGTCGGAAACAGAAGTGTTATAAGTTTAACGTGTGTATTTGTGTTTCTGTGTGTCTGTTTGCGCCAGATAACATGGTCAAAGGTCATTCAGAAATCCCCATTGGATCACATTATTACGCCGCATACAACAAAAAAGTCTTTCACTTCATCAAAGTTGAATGGGCCGTTAGCGGCACCTCCGACCATAAAATACATATATGTAATCTGGGGGCAGAAAAAAATAAGTTAAATTGTAACCAAAAACAAAAACGGCAAATATAAGGCATAAAGTCAATTGCAAGGTGCAAAGAAGACAACAATCGAGGCTTAATATTTCAACCATTAACATTGTTGTTATGCCGCTTTCAAACCCACCAAAACAAAATACCCAGATTGCATAACCAAAAAACTAGGAAATATTGGAATCAATTCAACGGATATAAACATCGAAATACCATGGAGCACAATAACTGGACTATTAAAAGCGGCTGTCCAGCAAACCCTGATTTTTCAGCCGATTCACTCCAGGGATCACCGAATGGCTCTTGCGGGCCTCCAAAAGGCTAAATTCTTGCAAAGAACGCAGCCATTTAACCATAATAGACATAATCTCGTGAAAGAATGTCAAGTAACACTTCAGAAAGTTAAATACCAAGAAGAACAAAAAGCGTGCAGGGCCTTCTTCAACGGACTAGGGAAAAAACATCCTTCTAAATGCATGCAGGTATTGTACTTATTCTACAGGAATAACAAACAACAAACAAAACGAAAACGCCGTAAAAGAAACGTATATATACCGATGTCCAAATGGGAGATAAACCTAAAAAATTCCAAGAGCCCACCCATACCAACAGTTAACATAACAAAGCCGATAATCGACGTGCAAAATGTAGGACCCACTGTAGATGACGTAATGGGAATCATTAACAACATGAGAAATGGGACAGCTCTAAGAACAAACCAAGTGGTAATCGAGCTTTACAAAGCGATGCCCGAAATATTACAGGAAGCTGTCACCAAACATATGAACAAAGCCTGGACACAGAACGAAGCACCCGACACATGGTTAGAGACAGAGCAGGTACTATTTCCCAAAAATAATAACCCTAAAGATACGAACGACTATCGCCGCATATCGATTTGCAATACAGGATCTAGAATTTACGCTTCTTACTTATTAAAAAAAAATTTACGAAATAAACAATAAAGCAGGAAAAGCACAATTAAAAAACGTTGTCAACAAGCCACTAGAAACGCGAAGTCACAACTACCATTCATAATAAACTCAAAAATGGACTGGAAATTAGCCAGACTTATGTACCGAATGGTGATTGTGCCTTGTATGATACATGGTCTGAAAGTATCGGCACTCACTAAAGCTAACCGGTCAAGACTGAGAAAATATGAGAGATTTTTAATGGGAGACTTGATTAACCCAATTAACCACCCAATTAACCCAATTATTGATTGAGACTTGATTGACGATAGAAAGAAACCCATACAAAAGAAAATGCATGAAATCTTATGACGGAAAAACTGTAACTAAAAGCATCAAGAACCACAGGATGTGCTATCTCGTACATGTTCACAGGCGCCGCGAACCGCACAGCAATGCAGTATAAGGTCAAATCCAAAAAAGTCGGCCGACTTACTTCAATAAGGACATCAACTTTTGGATGGACACGGCTGATGAACGAGATAAAATTAAGAAGGCTGCTAGCGAGATCTACAAGAAACCTGAAACGGATAGCAGCGAGACCTCAGACGAAGACTTTGGGAACAGCAACACGCAATACAGCATAGCAGTAACCCCGTCAAAAGACTTACCGGTGAAGCCGGACTTGAAGCAACTTGGCGGCGACGTCGTTAAAAGATGCCCACCCATAGATAAATATTACCCTTCTCTCCAATATTCCAATGTTTACTCTAGGGTACATACTCGGTAGACTCTAATAATCCTTCCATATCCTAAGGGCACGTCTTCCCTACCATTACCGCGCCCCCGGTCTACTCCTTGATATGCAATGGCCTATGTAGCCCCATGAAACATGAGGCTACAGGGGCTAGTGTGAATCCTTGGGTTCATTCGAGTAATCGAGTCTGGTTAAACCACGCTGGGATCGGTGCATTTCATTCATTCATTTCATTCATTTGTGTGTCTGTTTGCGCCATCCTAGCTCTCAAACGGCTAAACAGATATTAATTTTTTTTTTCTTAGCTATGATTCAAGAAAATCGGTTCTACCGTTTGAAGGTTATCAGCTCTTTTCTAGTTTATGAATGGATGTAAGCATCCTCCACAGGTCTGAGGGGCAATTCCCGTAATTTTAAGAACGTTCACAGTCTGATCTAAGTCTCAATATGTCAAAAATACCTATAATTTCCCTACATTTTTGACATTTGACTGTCGCTGAGATGAGATTGCGACTAGATTTTGAACGTTTTTAGTTACGAGACTTGGGCTTTTGGTCGATTCGGAATTTGTTATTCTGTTACTCCAATGATATTCGAAGAACATAGTGACCTTGAACTGACCACCAAACAGACGAGGCTTATACGTAGAAATAATGAATGTATGCTATTGTAGAAAGGTTAACTTCCTATTTTCATTAGCCGTGCTCCGACGCGACGACGCTTGGTACAAAATATTACATACAACTTTTCATATTATTTTTACTTTTTAGATGTTTTTGTTGGGTTCCCTCTGTCTGGCAGAATCTTGATGCTCCGAATTTTTTTTGGCATAACACACTTGGCATAATCTTCTTTATACGAATATTTTTAAGGCATAAAATTATTTAACATAATTATTGTTTGGTCGAATGTTTATATGTCCGAATTTAAAATGGCATACATTTAATATGGTAGAATTTTATTTAGCATAATTACCTTTGGCAAAGTTAAAATTCCGCATAATTTCGTTTAGCATAACGTTTATTTAGAGCGACGATTATTTGATACTATTTCACTTGGCATACTATGAAGATGGCAGAACTTAGGATGCAAGAGCGAGCGAAGCAAGCTTGGGTCATACCCTTCGTGGTAATTTTTTTAAACTATCCAGAAATAGGAGCCCCGCGAAACGGGGCTCTGTCGAAAACGCCCTACTTCAAGACGTCTGTCATTGACCTTGAAAATGCCCTTGACCCCAAAGCTTGTCACAAGATAATATTTTAAGATTTGAACATAATAATATTTTGGTTTGCTGACCTTGACTTTTAGGGTAGGTATTCAATAGATGAGTCTCAATTATTATGGATTCTAACTGTAAACTTTCTGAGATATAATAGTTCTGCCTTTTAATGACTATCGATATGAAATGTATGCCTAAAGATGATTCTGAATTACAAAATTATGAGTATTGAATGTATGATAAATGAGTGTTTGCCTAACGATTTTCTGCGAAATGAAGTTTATGTTATCCGCTGTTATGCAAAATAATATTATGACATAAAAAAATTCTACTATAAAGGGTAGATCCGTTTTTGTTTGTGTCGGGGGTTTTTAAATTTAACCTTTTTTAAATATGTAGTGTTATATATGTATTGTACGATGGCACGGAACCCTTCCCTTTCCTTTGCGAGTCCGACTCGCAATTGGCCGGCTTTTATTCGTATATTTTACAAAAAGACAGTCTAATTACAGTTTTGTAAAACTCTTAATACATACACACACACATACATACATAAACTCACGCCTTCTTCCCATGGGGGTAGGTAGAAACTACAGAACGCCACCTGCTACGATCCTTACATACTCCTTTTGCCTCGTTTACGTTCGTACATCTGGTCATACAAGCACGCTGGTTGCGAGTACTACGCACCTGACCTTTCTGAAGAATATCATCAAAAATATCACTATACGTCTTCCTAGGGCGTCCCCTCACGGCGTTTCCACTCACTTCTGCCGTGTAAATACCTTTTGTTAGTCAACTTTTATTCATCCTCTCAACATGACCAAACCATGTAAACATACTCTTAAAACCCTTAATTATTACATTAATTCAAAATCAAAAGTCATTTATTGAAACTAGGCTGAGAATCAGCACTTTTCGAACGTCAAAAATTACATAAGACAGTCCCCCGGCACGCCCGCCCTTCACCACTTCCTAGTACTTTAGCTGGGAAGAAGTGGCGCAACAAACTCCCCAGCAGCACAGCTGTCTGTTTAGTTAGAAAAACTTAATTCTATATAATAGTATGCAAAATTATTTACATTACGAAACACAAAAACATTTAATAAAATTATTTGCGATATAAGTAGCACACGCCAATATACAAGTAATAAAAAAAAACATTGAAACTATACTCAAGCAGACATAAAAATTAAAAACTAAAAATGTGAAAGAACTTTATACCTAAATAAAAGCCTCCAGACATAAAGGGCCCACTTACATATAGCTATATATAGCTGTAACTCGAAGTCACGAATGATAAACTAAGATCATGAAAGTAAAATAAATAAGCAGTTAATAAATAATAACAATAAAAAGTATGGTCAACAAGACGACCAGTCACCACAAGCAGCACCCGTTCACGAGCATAACGCAGAGATCAGCCATTACCCCCTCGCCATATTTGAGGGAAGGAGGGCACCCGACCCCCGACGCTACCGCAAGCAGTGACATCTAAGTGAGCATGACGAACTTGCTGCCGGATGCTGGTTGTTGCTGGTTGGCAAGGATAATATGATCATTTGTCGAGGTCGCTAGCTAACCACATATTGCAATACAACTCATAAAAAAAAACATTATAATGAGTAGATCAAGTTAATAATAAATGAAAATAAAATTAAAATAAATTAACCGAAACTGTCAGATAAAATAAACAATTATGTGAACGTATATCACCTGTCAGTAGGTAAGCTAATTCTGGAGAAAGAACATAAACATCGTTTATGTAGTTGTTGATAGAATATCCTGATTCGGTCGCAATTGGAATACGCCGTCCAAATTTGGGATCCTCTATATGATAAGTACAAAGATAGGCTAGAAATTGTACAGAGAAAATATTTACGTTCTATGAATTATAAATGTAAACGTCCTAAAGTCTCTTATAAACAATTGCTGAAACGTTACAATGTTCTTAGTTTACAGTCTAGACGATTTCTTCTGGGTGTAATGATGCTGCATGGTATATGCAATAATAGATTCGACTGCATTCCTTTAACAAATAGTCTACATTATATAGTACCTAGATCTGTCATGCTTCGTGGGGTACGTGTGCCTCGACTATTTCACACGAACTCGTGCAGGACTAACGCTGGGGAGCGCGTGCCTCTTCGTCGCCTTGTTGATGCGTACAACGCTCACTTCATGGAGCTTGACATATTTACTCTTTCCAAGGATCGTTTCAAGGCGAGAGCAATCGAGTTACTGAATTCATAAGTGTTTTTTTTTCTCCTTTTTCTTATTAGGCTTTTACGATGCACACTATTTTGTCTGTTTTCTTTTAACTTTTTTTTTTGTGAATTCGTGGACAATGTTGTGGGTTACATGTATAATAATATAAATATGGCATAGATTGTGTATAAATGTATTTCTAAGTTTTGTGCTATTTTAAGAATCTCTAGTTAAGCTTGGCATGTAACTGTTTTTTTGTCCCTAACAAATAAAAAAAAATAAAAAAATAAAATAGTATGCCTTTGAACAGAGGTTGGATTTTACTTTAGCTTTAAACGCATTAAAGGGCAAGTCAAGCAAGGAAGAGGCAAGCTTGTTATTAAAGGTTATACCAAGCCCAACAAATGAGTTACATGAACCTTATGAAGCCGGTGAAATGGTGCGCGTAATTTGTCCTTATTTCTGGTGTTAATATTGTGAATATCACTGTTTTTAGTGCATAAATGTATATTTTGCCTACTACACACATCAAAGGAGTCTAGGGATCAAGTACATTTTTAACTTTAAAAAATTATCCAATTAATATTTACCAAATCTAGTCTTCCTGACTGGCTTATTACTTTAATTCCTATGTTTAAGTTAACAAATTATTCCTATAGTTTGCAAAAATTAAGAAAAATTGCAATTTTTGCAAATTGTGGGAAATTAACCTAAGTTAATATCGTCAATTAAATGGATAAAAAGGCCTAAAAGAGGATTTTTTAAATTTGTATTGTAAAGATAAAAAGTGTTTCCACCATTGACATGAATCACACAATCATCGATTTGGCATGCTTAAAATCAGTTCATCAAAATCACTTTGAGGAATGGCCTTCCACGTTCTTTGTAACAAGTCAAAAAGTTGTTGTGGGGTCTGCAAGGCGTCCATACTCGACATAGATCTTCTTTGAAGCATATCCCATGCGTGCTCAATTGGGTTGAGGTCTGGCGATTGAGCAGGCCACGGCAGAACGTTGATACAAGCATTGGCAAGAGTGCGTGTTACGACTCTTGCCGTGTGTGGACGTGCATTGTCGTGCATTAGTCGAAACGAATCACCCAACTGGCTTCGCAAAGGGATGATCACGTATGAAACAATCCTCACCGCATAAATCTGAGCATTGAGGTTGCCCCTGATCCAAATGAGATCGGTTCTTCAACTGATCTAAATACCGGGAACGCAAACCCACTCCACGTAAACGATTTCAGATGGTTTGGTCGCTTATCAGCAAATCTGAAGAGCTGTGGAGCCTCGTAGCCAACATCATGGCGGTCATGGTACGATTCCGTCGAGCAGTATTTTGGATGTACCGGTCCTAATATTGGTAATCACTGATAGTGCATTATTTACGTCGTCAAAATCTTCTCTATTCCTGTCTACTTTAAAAATAAGAGAGGTATCATCTGCAAACAGTACAACATCACAGATACCATTTAAATAGAATGGTATGTCATTGATATATACTAAGAATAAGAATAAACCCAGTATTGTTGAGGTACACCTAACTGAACTGGTAGCCCGGAAGATTTCTCACCATTAACATCTACACATTCAAACTCAAACTCAAAGCATTTATTTCAATTAAACCAATTACAGGCACTTTTGAATTGTTAAAGAGTCAGTCAGAAAGTTGAAGCTAGTCGCCCATTCCAAAACGTAGATCTCTATGGAGAAGAATGGGCAAGAAACTCCATGGACACTCTTTTAAATCAAAATTATTACAAAATCCTGGGTACATTGTTCTTGTTGCTTCTATATGTGAGAACAATGTAAAAAATAAATAATTAAAAACAATTAGAAATATAAGATTAAAAATAAGCCCTGGCAGTTAAGAGATGACCAGTCTCCACTGACGGCGCCCGTTCATGAACATGACGCGTGGATCAGCACCATCCAGCTCAACCATTTTGTAGGGAACCGAATGATCCAACACACGCGCCACCATCAGCGAGACATTTAAGTGAGTATGACATACTCTCAACTGCCATACTCTTTCAAGCCAAACATACGAGTACCTACATCATAACATAAAACCGCTCCATGGTACTCACATTTACAGAATTGAAAAAAAAAATGCTTCTAATTTATACAAAACTATAGTTTGCAATGATTGTATTTAAAAGATTAGTAAGCAATAAGGTCATAATGTCAGAAAAACAGGGACGCATTTCTTCAAAAAAAAAAAAAAAATTAACAAAGCCCAAGTGGCTGTGGAGCAGGATCAGCATTTACTCAAGCATTTTTATCTATGATATAATCATTCAACCTATAATATGCTTGTCTACATAGTGTGCGTTTAATGCATGTTTTAAATTGCTTCATTGGGAACTATTATGTATATAAGAATGTATTACTTTGAGAGCTTCATTTTGGACACCGTAATGACGTAGTTAACGCAAAAGCGTGTCATGGTGCACGCAATCAAACGCTTTGGAGAGATCACAGAAAACTCCAGTAGCATTTTGCAAGTTCTCCCATGCGTTAAATATGTGTTTCAGCAGAGCAACACCCGCATCTGTAGTCGGACGACCTTTTGTAAAGCCATATTGTTCATCATGAAGGAGGCTGTTTAAATTAAAATGTTTAACTGCTTGAGTATTAACTTTTCAAATATTTTGCTAAATGGAAATAAGATAGAAATAGGTCTGAAATTGCCAGCGTCATTTTTATAACCTGATTTAAATAATGGTATGAATTTACTACTCTTCATGAGGTCAGGAAAAGTTCCTAAATCAACACATTTATAAAAAGTAACAGCTAGACAGTGTGTTTAATGGAGATTCCCCAGTAATCAGCATTGTTTTTAGACTTAAGTGTATTAAAACATTACCTACATCACGAGGTGCTACATGTTCGAAGCTAAATAAGCGACTACATTTAGGCATAATACTATGCAAAAGGTTTTCAGCTTTTTAATTAAATTTTTATGTTTTATTATTCCTACACACAAGTTTTAGAAAACTAGTAAAGTAAAAATTCTCTTGCGTTTCGCTTATCAAAGCGCAGTTATCTTTATTAATTGGATGCTACGTCTTTGTTTATTAAAAAAAGAACCTCGCGTAGTTCAAACACCACGTCGTCTCGTTTATCTCAGAAATAAAACTTGATAGTGTGTAGTTTTGTGCACTACCTACTAGGTAACTGGTTAAAGAGGGGTTCTTTCACCGTGTAACCCAAGCAGCTGCAATTGAAGTTCAATAAAGTGTTTTAGGTGCAGGTATACCTACAGATTTTTTTTTTCGAAAATAAAGTATTATGGAGAAACCCGACCGGTTGCAAATCAAACAAACATAACACGTGAGGAAATGTATTAATTGTTGTGTGCAAGAGCTCTAACGTCTAAACTAAAGTCATTCCACATTGATAGGAAGGTGTAGGTAATGCTGTTATACAACCTAATTTCTTTGATGACGCTATAGTGTATAACCCAGGCAGCTATTGACCGGACAGAAAAACGAACCCAATATAACACTGGTGTCTGACCTGCGGCCACTAGACCGATGGAATATCAAGCTCCTAAAAAACCAAATTTTTCGGAAAAATACACTGGGTGGGTACAAAACCACGTCCTGTCGTATATCTAGGAAACAAAGCGCAGTTTGTTAGTGTGTAGTCGTGTGCACTTGCGAGCTCTAATTTAAGTGGCTTTGAGCACTAACTGCACCGCCGCCGCTGGCTCTATTCTATATTTTTGCGAAATATGCTCGACACTCGTGTTAATTAATGTTTATTTTACGACTTCCTTACTTGTATTTAAAAATTCTAAAATATATTTTTCGAAAAGTTATGTTTTTAACGGATGTTCGACCATAAACTAAAATGAATTAATTTCAGCAAGCAGTCTGTTTGGGGTATTGCCAGTGACGGCTTGCCATGATATTACTTCATTTAATCAAAATTTAAAATACCAAAACCTTTTTTGGTAGCCTTGAATGAATCTCTCGCAATGGTTCGTTACAAAACTAAACTTCTCCAATAAAAATGAAAGTAGGTATTAAGAAAATTTTAATTACACCAAATTCAAGTAGGTACATAGATTAGAGCTGACACGAAGCACGGAGGTAATTATGTTTTAGTGGCCTCCAGTTTACGAGTCGTCGGGGACTCGTCGGGCAGTCGGCGCGCTGTCGTACGCACTCGGCGCTTACGACGTCTGTGCCCGGCTTTACGTGTTCTTTGTGATGCGCACTTTACATTGCTGGGTTTGTTTTGTTTCCAGAAATATAGTTGAGGACGCGGAGTGCGTTGGATGCTGGTTTTTGAGATACAATTTTATGCGGTAGGTTTTGTTTGAGTGTCTCAATGTTGGCTACTGAATGAACTGTAGCCTAATTCCCGTAACTAAAAACGTTCAAAATCTGGTCGCAATCTCATCGCATCGACAATCAAATGTCAAAAATGTAGGGAAATTATGGGAACATTGACATATTGAAACTGAGATCAGACTGTGAATGTTCTTAAAATTACAAGAATTGCCCCTCTGGATTGTCAAATACAAAGTTATATCAAGACATTTCTGGCTAGCTATACAGTTTTACGCGTCGCCTGCTGCGTGGCCTCGCATTTTGTAAAATAGCAGTAGATTGTGTTTGACATAATTAATGCCATGGTTGTTATGCAGTGTTCACTCATTATAATGTGACTATGAAGTTGGCAAAAAAGCTAATGGTTTGAGCTCCAAATTGTAGTGCTAATAAAATGAAAGTATGATCCTATTCCATTCATAAAACTAGCTAATTGTGAACAATGAATCATATAATCTGTCAGAGTAGGTAAGTATATAAAGCGATTTAATTTAATTGTGTAACTATGACACAGTTGTGGGAAATCAGCCAAGTGTTACTGATACTCATGATACCCTCAAACATAACCGTCCTTTCGGAAAACATTTCTGTAATCCTTAGAAAGTATTCTAATGCGTGTTTCGTAGTTAACAAACACACTGTACATGTACTTGACGTCACAACATAGGTATGTAGTCAGGGAAAAGAATTGTTAAGGAAATTGACACCCTGCGTCAATTTGCCGTGTTATAGACATTTCATACAACTATCAAAGCTTTTTTGACAATTTTTGACATGTTGATGATCAACATGTCAAAAATTGCCAGTTGTTATTTGAATATACGGATAATTTGACATTGTGAAATACAATAAATAATCTTTAAATGTTTGAGTATTGAGTAGGTATTGAATTTTAATTGGTAGTCAATTCACTTGGTAATAAATTTCCCTGACCTCACATAAAATCAAGTCTTTATTAGAGTTCGTTAAATATGGTCGACGAACTATTGCGTCGGTATTACCTCATTATTTTTCTCACTTTTCGTCTAAGCTGGTAGCTAGTAGCTACGGCCCCCCGGGGAGCTATCCCTGCCTACATTAGCCGTACCCTGGCCTGTTTGGTCGGGATAACGTAAATGAATTGGTAATACCGTCCGAATTACCGCTCAATGTGTTCGGTTGGCAGGGGACCGGAACATAGTTCTGTTGATGATCTGGTGTAGATGGGAGGTAATAAAAGGTTTTTGTGAGAATGTTATGATATAAGTAGCTCGTAGTGCTAATAATTATTGGCATTAATTTTCTGTGAAACTATACTTCTGCTAGAGAGGGCACTTAATGCGTTTTTCCCAAAAATACGCAATGGGTGGGTACACAACAACAGAAACCTGTTCAGAGGCTGAAATTATAATTGTTAATGCGATGAATAATTCATAATTTTATAAAAATCTACTCAAGGATTTGGTACGCCCAAATTGCTTTAATTAAAGACTGTGTAATAAGACATTTCTACGAATTAGTGCTTTCAGACAGACAGTTATTAATCTAAAATTAAGGAAAGTTGGAAATTACATTTCGGTTACAATTCCACCACAAGCTGAAGGACCCCTCAGCTATTGAGCGAGCGGCTAGTGCTCCCTAGCGATAGTGTAATTGTGTCTCATAACATGACAGTTGAAGGTTTATAGGATCACTTCGTCGTATGTCCGTCCGTCCGTCTGTCTGTCAGTCTGTCAAGGCCCTTTTTCTCAGAAATGCGTGGAGGTATCAAGTTGAAATTAATATTAAATACTCTAGTCTACGGTCCCTTGGAGCTCTAAAAAAAAATTAAGCTTCTAAGTTGACGCAAATTTTCAAGTCTAGGCTAAAATTCTGTCAAAACCAGCTCGAAATGGATATTTTAGCAGACCATGTCTCCGGTAAAAACTTTCGGGCATTCTGGAAGGGAACTAAGAAAATGAAGGGTAAGGTAAGCGTGCCAGTGACCGTGGAGGAATGTAGCGAGCCTAAGGATATAGCCAACTTTTTCAAGGATCATTTTAAAGTAATTTCACCATTATCCTCTTGTACTGGGGTGCCTGTTGCTGGTGTCACTGATCCCAAAAACTTGTTAGGTTTTTCCAGTAAAGACGTGGAAAAGGTTGTAAAAAACATGGCTAGAGGAAAATCCCTGGGCAATGATGGCCTCAGTATTGAGCACTTGCAGTATGCAGGCAAGCATATATTTAGGGTCCTGGCCATGCTATTTACCTTCTTTATACGACACTCTTACCTACCGACAAAACTGTTGGAAACTATTGTTGTACCGATTCCGAAAAATGTTACTGGGGACGTCACAGACAAAAGCAACTATAGGCATATCTCTCTAGTGACTGTGGTTGCCATAGTCTTCGATGGTCTTCTTGACGCTCAACTCAGCAAGCGCATTGAGCTTAATGATCCGCAGTTTGGTTTCCGTGAGATATTGTCGACTGAAAGTGCTATCTTGACATTCAAGCATACTGTCAACTACTATGTAAACACAAAAACACCTGTCTATGCTTGCTTCCTCGACCTATCGAAGGCCTTTGACTTAGTGGACTACAACAGGCTCTGGGCCAAGCTTGGAGAGGTAGGGGCTCCCACTGAACTCATTAATATCTTGTCCTTCTGGTACAAAAACCAGAAGAACTTCGTAAAGTGGGGGCATGTTTTGTCGGATGAGTATGCACTGGAGTGTGGTGTGAGACAGGGAGGGCTGTCCTCGCCAAGACTATTTAACTTGTACGTTAATCATCTGATGGATGAGCTCAGCAACAGCCATGTCGGTTGTCATATAGATAACGTCTGTGTTAATAACATCAGTTACGCTGACGACATGGTGTTGCTGAGCCCATCGCTCAGTGGTTTGAGAAAACTGCTCGATATCTGTGAGTCATATGCTGTGGCTCACGGTCTGAGGCACAACGAGAATAAGAGTGTGTGTACGGTCATTAGAGGTAGAAATAAACAACCGGAGCATGTACCACCTGTCTATCATCCTCCCTGTCCCTGTCTGTCCTGTCTGTCATTATAAAAATAAAATATGTTAATATTTGAAAAAAAAAGAAGCTACGTCTGCCAACAAACTGCTCTGCAGTTTGGCGGAGGTAAATATATTCTGTAAAAAAACATTTCTGTCAATAAACAATTTTTCATTTCATTTTCATTTTTTTCATTCATCTGAACGGTGTGCCTTTAGAACGTGTCGCTCAGTTTAAGTACCTAGGGCACATTGTGACAGAGACCCTGGATAACGATGCGAATATCGAGCGGGAACGAAGGGCGTTGTCGGTGCGTGCTAACATGTTGGTTCATAGATTCGCAAGGTGTACAGTAGACATAAAAGTAACATTGTTCAGAGCCTACTGCCAAAACTTTTATGCCAGCGCTTTATGGTTCAACTACAAGGCTCTTCGCATCCAGTACAATAACGCCTTTAGGATTCTGGCGAGGCTCCCTCGATTCTGCAGCGCGTCGGGCATGTTTGCTGATGCAAGAGTCGGTGACTTTTATGCCATTATGCGTAAGAAAACAGCTTCGCTGATGCGCCGGATTCGGGGGAGCGCCAACGGAATCCTAAGGATGATCTCTGAGAGACCAGAGTCTGGAGTGCTGGGGAGATTCGTCGAGTTTCATGTGACGAGATGACATTATGATATTATTGACAATGTTGACATGAATGATGTATATATGAAGTAAGCATGTTCGTTCCAAAAACACAAAGAACTATTTAAAACAGCAGAGGAAGTCACCTCCCGAAGTCGGCGTGACCAACGCAGACTTGTGTTGGATGTGCTGCCTCGATCAGCGAATTATAATACAAACTCTCTGGCTATGTGTGTACGTCTCTATAATAAATTACCAAAAATGTTTAAAACATTAAATTGCAAATTATTTAAAATCCAATTATATAAATGGCTCAATAATAATAATTTCTATAGCATTAATGATTTTTTTTAATATGAATTCAATGTACCTAATATATCTCAATGTCATAACGTATCTTTAGTAAGTAAGTTTGCACGCTTTAGTATTAAGCAAAACATGTTCGGTCTAATATTTTTTTTTAATAACACCTTGTATACCATGTTTTACGCAAATAAACTATCTTATCTTGTCTTACCTTAATGATTTTATTAATTGTATTTTTGAATTATGTTATTTTTATTTTATTTTTATGAATGTTTGAAAAAACTAACATAGATTTAAGACCATGTAAGTAACAATTTATGGACTAATTCATTTAGTCTGAAATAAAAAGAATTTAATTTTAATTTAATAGAAAATACGGCTATTTATGTGTCATATTTTGATACTCGCAAATAAATCACAACCTATAGGGTACTTCCCGTTGACCTTGGCAAGAAGCACAAGTAAAGGAATAAGTCTGAAAATCGTTAATTTGTAGTTTTGTCACATAAAAAAGATCACTTCATTGTGCCCCACCGGTGGGGCACAATGAAATGTTCACAATTATGTCGTGCAATGCGCTCCATTGACTGATTTTGGTGGGGCAAATTACATTCGCATAAACTCTTGAGTTGTAGAGTTGCAATTTTTTGCGAATCAATGATGTCATTGTAACAAGGCAGAGACGTAAATTGATGTAATTAGGTAGTGAGATGATATTAGAATATGATGTCATTGTAACAAGGCAGAGACGTAAATTGATGTAATTAGGTAGTGAGATGATATTAGAATATGATGTCATTGTAACAAGGCAGAGACGTAAATTGATGTAATTAGGTAGTGAGATGATATTAGAATATGATGTCATTGTAACAAGGCAGAGACGTAAATTGATGTAATTAGGTAGTGAGATGATATTAGATTTTTAATCTCTATAATAGTTTATTCGTTGTAAGCGTGTGCTTGACGTTGACATATTAATAAATATGGCCGTAATCCACCACCACTACCACCACCACCATCCGGCTCCGTAATCTTGTTGTGTTTAAGCTACTACAGAGTCCTCCTAATCTCTTACAAACACTTAGTTTCTATTCGATTTGTTTTTAAGTACTTACAGCTTTTTTTAAAATTTACATCTTAATATTTTATTAAATCCAACAGTGCCAGCTCTAGTGGCGAAAAGTGAACTCAGAGTTTATGTGAGTGTAATTTGCCTCACCAAAATCAATAAGTGGGGCATAGCGGACGACAAAATTGTGAACATTCCACTTTATCCCACTGCTGGGACAGATTGGTGGGCAAAGTGGAATAATCCAATGATCAACACCTATGATCCTTCCTTTAATTATTCATAACGCCCCTTTGTGCAGATGATTTAAAACTCTAACGAAATTTACTCTGATGCCGATTGTCTGGCGCTGCAGCGTGATATTGAGGCGATATTGGAGTGGAGTGTTGAGGCTGATCTTTGGTATCTATAGAAACGTTTGAATGGATATTATCCTTTTATGTTTATATGTACCCTTCGAACTTCTTTTAGGCTATTTAGGGTACAATTCTATCCAGGTTAGAAGAAAACAACCGGCCAAGCCAAGTGCGTGTCGGACCACGCACAATGAAGGGTTCCGGAGTTGGGATGAATTTATTTTAAAAAACAAACATAACATTGTAGTTGAAAAACATGTTCCCATACATCGATATACGTCACGGTCAATTAAACCCTCCCACCACTACCAAACCAAATCATTTCACCACCAAACCTCACCTCCAAATGCCTGCTCACCTGCAAATGTAAGTTTGTAATCGCAATAAAATATTTTTTTTATGATAAAACTACAAATGAATGATTTTCGGACTTACCCTATAAGGTTTTGATTTATTTGCGAGTATCAAAATATGTCACATAAACGGTCGTATTTTTTTATTGCGTCGACTTAGAAGCTTGTTGTGCAAATGCGAGGACTGCAACGATACAAATGCAAGGACTACAACGATACAAATGCGAGGACTACAACGATACAAATGCGAGGACTACAACGATACAAATGCGAGGACTACAACGATACAAATGCGAGGACTACAACGATACAAATGCGAGGACTACAACGATACAAATGCGAGGACTACAACGATACAAATGTGAGGACTACAACGATACAAATGTGAGGACTACAACGATACAAATGCGAGGACTACAACGATACAAATGCGAGGACTACAACGATACAAATGCGAGGACTACAACGATACAAATGCGAGGACTACAACGATACAAATGCGAGGACTACAACGATACAAATGCGAGGACTACAACGATACAAATGCGAGGACTACAACGATACAAATGCGAGGACTACAACGATACAAATGCGAGGACTACAACGATACAAATGTGAGGACTACAACGCCACACTATGTGAGCTATGCATCACACCACACATCGTGCAAGCCAAGTTATCCGCGCAATTTGCTAAGCTATATACAACATCCCGACATCGGCCGTCGGGCGTCGTGTCGGGTTTGTTTTTGTTTTATCTGCTACAGGGTGTAAGGGACAGCCCTCCGCAGACAGATGGGGTGAATTCAGTATATCATACTAAGATGACCGGTTCATGAAATTATTTCAGGAACGTTATGGGAATCCAATAAACCTGATTTGTTTTTTTTTACATCACACGCAATGTATCGTTACCGTGGCTAAACGCGCGTGGCGAAGGGCAGTGCAGCGAGCCTTCGGCCGCCGAGTATTTCAACATCCATTGTTGATTTTTTTTATTTTAGCTGTTTTATTTACATAAATGGAGTGCTGCGTACAGATAATGTAATTTTATATTGAAATAAAGGAATAGTAACTGAAAAAACTATAAAAAAATGAAAATTTTCCTGACAATATTTCTAGTGGAATATGATTCAAAATAAGGAGCTGAATGCTCCCTGTTAGTTTGCGGAGGGCTGTCCCTTACACCCTGTATATTATGTGCCTTTTAGTCTGTGCTAAATAAATGTATTTTCTTTCTTTCTTTTTTCTTTCAGTAGCCCACCAGACACAAGACCCATCTGGTCAGAGGGTCATCCCTTTTCTATGGAAGATGTAGAGCTTTCCACCCTGTTCTTCACATCTCTGTAAGAATATAAACTAGGTACTCACGTGATGGTGGCCGGAGGGTTGGCGTGCACTAGGCAGGGTAGCACCACATCAGCACCTCTCCTCACTGTCGCCTCCCACTGCCCGTGTGACACGCCCCGTGGAGCTGATGCCACGCTCATGGCTAGAACAGTAGACATAATGGTAAATCATTATACCTAATTTTATTTATATAATCACTTACAATTACGATCATTACAGGTACAACGCAATGCAATAGTGAAAACCTAACAACAACAACTTATTTTTTAAAACTTATTACATATAATGTTATCCTTGTGAATTCACTCCGTGTACAAGCAAAAATATCTATCTCCTCTGCTACAAGGTTAAGAGTGCGAAGCGCCCGCGTCAGGAGCGCCTCATTCAACAGATTAGTGCGGCCACGAGGTACAGCCAGCAGCGGAGGCCGCCGTCGCCGCCACACATATCTGTATGTTATGTATCTTGCCTCTAATTAATTTAAATAAATATGAGACAAGCGCGAACTCACGCCTAACTCTCAGCTCGTTATATCCAACCATGCCTAATATAAACAAGGTTGGATACATAAGCGGGTAAAAAGGATATACTCCATAGAGCCTCAAATATAAAAATCTAACAAATTTATTTTGTATTCGCTCCAACATGAGACTATATTTAGTCTCATGTGGGGCCCAGATGACTGCGTTGCATTCTAATTAGATCCTCACTAAAGTATTGTATAAAGCGATAATTGCCGTAATATTTGTGAAACCACGAACAGTACGTATAAATAATGATTGCAGTCTATTGGTTGGTTTGGCAATAGCACATAGTCATGGTTCTGACAGTGAAGTGGCTAATCTGGATGCTGGCTCTAAAATTAATAATAATTGATCGTTCTTGTTAAAAACAAACATCAAAATAATAAGGTGTAAAAGTGGGGTGTAAGGTGTAGAATGTACAGGAATAAAAATGTTTATAGTAGGTATTCAATCCATTGGGTAATTAACAACAAAATAATACTTAAAAAGGTATCGTTACTGCACCTTGCCCTAACTGAACAGAAAAATACTTATTTCACACAAATTCGTAACCATATTTTCCGAATCAGTAATTAAATGAAATAAATTTGAATAGTCTAAGTTACCAACTATCTACATTTAGTTATTCAAGATAATAACAAAATGTAAGTATTGGTTGGTAACTTATTTTCATTTTCAACAATATCCAGATGTTTGCTTTTGTTATGCGTCGGAAGATTTGTCTGGTGTTAGAGCAATGACTTTGAAATATTTTAAATCGTTCTATATTTTTACAAAAAACTTTTGAGTTTTAATATTATGTTAAATTTTTAATATTCATGAAACATAATTTCAATGAAACGAAATTATGAATTATTTTTAAGCTGATTCAAATATTGTACTACTAAATGTTGTATTGTACTGTGTTGTGTGTGTTGTATTGTGTTGTACTTAATACTAAAGCGTTGGGTTCCTAAGAAAGTGGTGAATGATCACACACTAATATAGCGGCTGTCCAAATACAGAACGTTTTTTGATACTTTATATCAAATACTGGTTGTTATGACGGCTGTTAGAAAATGACGGAACCGTTTCCTAGGAAAACAAAGCAAATTGAAAATTAGTGACATCCATTGTATTGCGGTATCCATTGTTGGTCAGATAGCAATCTATTACGACAAGCCACATTTGATAATTTTCAAATGGCTGCATATACACATGCCAAATGTTGTTGTTATTCGAGATCATAGTGAAAATCTTTCAGCCAAAGCTCATCTACACGACCTTGTCATTTATTAAACCTAGATTTAATTCAATCTTTCATTCTTTGATCTTGTATGATTTCCTCCAATAAATATTTCTGAATCCTTGAAAAAATGACATAAATAGTACTTACGAGCAACATCAATATTGACTGCTGTACTTCTGCGCCGGTCCCCAGTCACTGAGTCAAGCACCGAGCACGAGTATTGCGCTCTGGAGTCTTCCACTCGAGCTGACCTGATGATTAGTCGCCACCCTTCATCAGCCAGGAGTGTGGTTCCAGCTGCGGAAACAAAAGAGTTCAGTTCCACAGTCAAACAAAGAGATAAATGTGTACAATATTATGTTGTGAGTGTGCTGAGGAGACGAGCCTTTTGAGTCGACTGCGCGGTGGCATACACGGGGTTATGTTTCTCACGCGTGTCTATGTATCGTTCTATATAGGATTCTTTATACCCTCGAAGCATCCTTATGGCTGGATGAATTAATACAAGAAATGTCTGCCGACTCGTCTAGGTTGCGCGTGGTTATAGGCTAGGTTTTGTTTCTAAAGAGGGCGAACTAACCCAGAAAAAAATCAAGTTTCACCCGCGCCTCCTTACCTACCCCTCTCATCAAACACGACGAAATCAAAACGCAATACCTTGCTACCAGCAGAAACTTTTCACCTGACCTATATCTAGGTATATGAATTTGAATCTTCTGTAGTAAGTATACTCAATATTTTGTGTTTTTGTTTCACAGAAAGTTTGGATATATCATGTAGTTAAGTACTCATATTATTTTGATTTTATACTTATGTCTTATCAATTTCATGAAAAATCAAATTGAAGATAGGCAATTTTGCTTAATTCCCCCTCTTAATAATTATGCCTGCAATTTTATTGTGCCTAAGTTATAACGCACCCAATACAAATGAATACCGGCTGTGTTAGTAGTGGAGAGATTAATATATTTTTGCCTGTATACCTCTGCTGACTCTCCGTTGTCTGAACCAGTTAAATGTTCTGCCATAAAAAAGGGAATCGGACTTAGACGATGTTTTAATGTTTCCCCTGAGCCTGAAGTTCCGTAGAATTTACGTCAAATTAAATTCGCTCTCCGAAGTAAACTTTTGGGAAAGATGGTTTATTGTAATTGTTGTGGACAGCGAGTTAGTTGTGGACAGCGAGTTAGTTGTGGACAGCGAGTTAGTTGTGGACAGCGAGTTAGTTGGGCGTGGCCGCAGCTGAATGTACTCAAATCCTTATTTAAGATAAAATTAAAAAAGAGAACACCAGAGTAAATTCTTGTTAGCATTCACTTAGTCACTGATTTCAACTTCGTTCAACAAAAGCTTGGGTCCGTATTCTAAAGAATGGTGATGCAAGAATATTTTAAATAGATCTGAGATTAGATTACTGTGACATCTATCAGTTTTCTCTTCAATAGGTAGAGGCATTAGATCTGTTAATAGAGATCTAAAAAAATAAAATTATCTTGAACTTTCATCAATTTGCAAAAAGCTTTCCAAGTATTTCAACGTGCGGTGAGGTGCTTCCGCTGCCACGTAGGCAACCACGTGGGAGCTAAATGCACCTCGGAGGTGGATCGTAGCAGCCACTGCTTCTGCTGTGGTCAGCCCGGTCACAAGGCCGGCTCGTGCAAAGCCACGCCGCACTGCTTCGCGTGTGCGGCAGCTGGCAAGCCGGCCAATCACCGGGCTGGGAGCAAGGCTTGCACTCCACCCGCCAAACCCAGGGCCAGCAAGCCCTCCGCCACCGTCGTCACCGCCGCAGCCGCCGCCACTGCCACCGCTGCCGCCGCCGCCTCCACTGTCGCCGCCACCGCAACCACCGCGGCAGGGCCCTCACAGGGGGTTCGGGAGGGGGCTGATATGGAGTGCCAATAATGGCCCCATTACGCCTCCTCCAGGCGAACATCAACCACTGCGCCTCCGCTCAGGATCTGTTGCTCCAGAGCATGGCAGTGGTCGATTAACATCGCCGTGGTCGCTGAGCCGTACTTTGTCCCGCCCAGGGATGACTGGGTGGAGGACCTGAGCGACTCAGTGACTCTAATTTCATCGGCCGCCGCCGGTACCCCGTCCCTCGAGGCGGTCAAGAGGGGACGGGGTTGCGTGGCAGCACGGTTCGGGGAGATTGTCGTGGTAGGGGTATACTTCTCCCCGAACCGAACTCTCGCCGAGTTCCACAACTCCCTTGCGGAGGTGAGAGTCGTCGTCGTCGGGTTCCGTTCCCTGCCTGTGCTCGTCCTTGGGGACTTCAATGCCAAGAATGTGGCTTGGGGTTCCCGGCTTACGGACACACGGGGCAGGATGGTGGAGGACTGGGCTCTGGAGACGGGCCTGGTCGTCCTAAACCGGGGTTCTGTCCCCATGTGTGTGCGGATGCGGGGTGAGTCAGTGGTGGACATTTCGTTCGCCAGCCCCGCTCTGTCGCCGCGTGTCCTCGACTGGCGCGTCATGGTGGAGACCTACTCCGATCACCGGTACATCCGGTTTGACGTCTCCGCCCAGACCTCGAGCGCGCCGGTCCGACAGACCCCGAGTGGTCCGCGGTGGGCGTTGAAGCAGCTGGACCGGGAGCTCCTCCTGGAAGCCTCGATCGTGCAGGCCTGGGTGTCACCACCGGACAGGCCTGCTGACATCAATGACGAGGTGGGGTGGTTCCGGGAGGCCATGTCCGAAGTATGCGACGTGGCAATGCCCCGGGTCCGGCCCGGACGCGCCCGGCGCCAGGTGTGCTGGTGGTCGCCGGAGTTAACGTCTCTGCGCGACGCGTGCGTTGCTGCGCGACGCCGGTACACCAGGCACCGCAGGCTCCGTATCCGCCCTCCGGATACGGAAGCCATTCAGGCGGAGCTGTACGAGGGTACAGAGCGGCGAAGACCGCCCTCCAAGCGGAGATCCTGCGGGCCAAGGGACTGGCCCGTGAGGAGTCGCTGGAGACTCTGAACAGGGACCCGTGGGGACGCCCCTATAAAATGATGCGGAACAAGCTCCGCCCATGGGCTCCCCCGCTGACGCAGAATCTCCGGCCCCAGCTCGTGGAGAACGTGGTGAGCGCTCTGTTCCCTTCGCGAGGGGAACATACTCCCCCGCCCATGGCTCCGCCTCCTGCGGTGTCGGATGCGGACCACGCAGCCGACGATGACGACGATGCTCCGGAGGTGACCGAGGTAGAGCTGAGAGTGGCGGTGCGCAGGCTGAATGCCAAGAATACCGCCCCAGGACCCGACGGCTTACCTGGAAAAGCCTGGGTCCTGGCCTTGGAGGCTCTCGGGCCTCGACTAAGGGGGCTCCTAAGCGCATGCTTGGAGAGGGGCCAGTTCCCGCTTCAATGGAGGACAGGGAAACTGGTCCTCATTAAGAAACCGGGGCGCCCTGCGGACTCGCCGTCCGCTTACCGGCCCATCGTGCTGCTCGACGAGGTGGGCAAGCTCTTTGAAAGAGTCATTGCAGACCGCCTTGTCGGGCGGCTGGTGAGGGTGGGGCCGGATTTGGCGGAGAGCCAGTTTGGTTTCCGCAAGGGGCGCTCTACGGTGGACGCCATCATGCGCGTACGAGCCCTCACGACGGGGGATGCTGTGGCCCGGGGTGGGGTCGTCTTGGCGGTGTCTCTAGACATCGCCAATGCCTTCAACACCCTGCCCTGGAGTTGCATCAGGGAGGCACTCCGGTATCACCGAGTGCCGACCTACCTCTGTCGCGTGGTCGAGGCCTATCTCACGGACAGGGCCATCATCTAACCCGGTCACCGGGGAGAGTGGAACCGGCGAGAGATGTCGTGCGGTGTCCCGCAGGGATCGGTTCTGGGACCGCATCTGTGGGACATCGGGTACGACTGGGTGCTGCGCGCCGACCTCCCTGGTGGCGTCAGCGAAGTTTGCTACGCTGACGACACGCTGGTCCTGGCGCAGGGGAGGTCGCACCAGGCGGCGGCCGAATTAGCAGCACGCGGGGTTGCGACAATCGTAGAGAGGATCCGGCAATTGGGACTCGAGGTGGCCTTGCACAAGTCCGAGGCCATGTGTTTTCATGGTCCTCGGAACGCGCCACCATCGGGTTCCCAAATAACGGTAGGAGGGGTTCTCATCGGTGTCGAGTCGACGATGAAGTACCTGGGACTCGTCCTCGACAGCCGGTGGAATTTCGTGGAGCATTTCCGACGTTTGGCTCCCAGACTGGAGCGGGCCGGGGCTGCCTTGGGGCGGCTCCTGCCCAATCTGGGGGGTCCAAACGCCTCCTGCCGGAGGCTCTACGCGGGGGTCGTGCGGTCCATGGCCCTTTACGGAGCTCCGGTGTGGGCGCGTTCCGTGAGGCGGCGACCGGTCCGTCGGTTGAACGCGTCCCAGAGGGTCATGGCTATCCGGTTAGCCCGGGGATACCGCACGGTCTCCGGGGAGGCGGCGAACCTCCTTACCGGATTACCGCCATGGGATCTGGAGGCAAAAGTCCTCGCGCACATCTGGGAGAGGCGCGAAGAGGCAGGACGCCGGGGCGTAACTCCGTTGCCGCGAGAAATCGCGGCACGGTGGACAGAGCTCCGGCAGGATCTCATGGCGGCATGGAGAGTGCGATTGTCGCAACCCAGCGCTGGGCACGCCACAATTGCGGCGATAAGTCCCCTCTTTGAGGAGTGGCTGGAGAGGCGCCACGGCGTCCTCACCTTCCGCCTGACGCAGGTCCTCACCGGACACGGGTGCTTCGGGAGGTACCTGTTCCGGATAAGGCGGGAGGAAACGCCCGGGTGTCACCACTGTGTGGATCGCCCGGAGGACACGGTGGAGCATACGGTGGAGGTCTGCCCGGCTTGGGCGGAGCACCGCCGTGTCCTCGCGGAAGCGATCGGCGGCGGCGATCTCTCGCGTCCGGCCCTGGTCCAGGCCATGGTACGGAGCGAGAGTGCATGGGAAGCCATTACCTCCTTCTGCGAAGCAGTAATGCTTGTGAAGGAGGAGGCGGGATGCGTGAGGGAGAGGCAAGCTTTGCACCCTCACTCCCCTAGTCGCCGCAGGAGACGCCCTGGGCGTCGGGAATTGGCAGCTGATTCCCGGCCACCGTAGGCGCGGGCTTGCGGACGGCGAGCAATGGGTAGCTCGCCGTCCGGTAATGACCAAGCCCGAGTCGACGGCGCGTCGTGTTCCACGCGCGCCTCAAAGAGATGTCAGCACTATTGACGGGGTCCGCTAGGGCCGATGCCAGCTAGGGTTGCGGGATGTTCGAAAGAGTTACCGTGGCCCCGGCACAGGCAACAGAAGGAACACGGGTGGGTTTTAGTCAGTAAAAGTCTGACACGCCCTCCCGCTCCGCCCAGAGCGGGAGAAGTCATTTGATGATATCCCATCCACAAAAAAAAAAAAAAAAAAAGTATTTCAACGTCATTTAAAATAATATGTCGAACACAGTTTTCATATTTCATTTTTACAACACACTTAGAACAAAACTTACTGGAAACCTACGATTTCAAATTTTATCGGTTGTTTTAACGGTTTTTTTGGACTCTTGTGGTCGCAAGCGCGACCACTGTGTAGGGTCACCCCCAGATAACCACAGACCGGGCAAAGAGCGGAGTTATACCAGTGCCAGCTTATTGGCAATAATGGGCGATATGTAAGTATGCTGTGCCTACACCTAACCTTTCGGGGACTGCATGCGTGATGTTATGTTACTTACATATATGATCAGTGGCGGGCAACGCAGACTCATCTCTGTACTTACATATATGATCAGCGGCGGGCAACGCAGACTCATCTCTGTACTTACATATATGATCAGCGGCGGGCAACGCAGACTCATCTCTGTACTTACATATATGATCAGCGGCGGGCAACGCAGACTCATCTCTGTACTTACATATATGATCAGCGGCGGGCAACGCAGACTCATCTCTGTACTTACATATATGATCAGCGGCGGGCAACGCAGACTCATCTCTGTACTTACATATATGATCAGCGGCGGGCAACGCAGACTCATCTCTGTACTTACATATATGATCAGCGGCGGGCAACGCAGACTCATCTCTGTACTTACATATATGATCAGCGGTGGGCAACACAGACTCATCTCTGTACCACGCTGCGACAGATGCATGCTCCCTCAAAGCGGCAGGAGCCACGCACGTGAGGAGTGCGGGCCCACCTGCCTCCGACGGCGTGGAGGTCACGTGCACCTGCCAGTCTTGCCAGACCACTGGGGACAAGGAGACAACGTTAGCGTGATGAACGTGTATAAGGAGATGGATATTAGTTGGAAGCTTTGTACCTATGTAACAGTGGTTATGTCCAGAATGTACAGGATGATACGATGCCGTCACCAGTTCAATGTCACTAGAGGGGGCACCGTTACATGACACTGACATATGTACTTGAAGTCGATACGTAACGTTCAGTTACAATACGTAACGTTCAGATACGTTTAAAAAACCACAAATTGTAATAGTATCAATTTCAAACCCATCAAAAGATTAAATGAAAAAAATATAAAACTGAAGAACCCAATAGCTTTGATACCGACTAATGAACCGTAAAGCTCTGTAACTCGAGCGTGCTGCAGCGATGGGGTTTGAAGCGAAAAAGTATTTGCTGGTATTTGCAATTGAATACAGCCGTGATTCGCCAAACGTGAATAATTTCTCATTTCCTCATAATGTATTCGACACAAATTGCTGACGTTTCTCTAGGACCTGCGGAGTAAAGGATCGGATTTGGATCGTTTTATAGCGATCTCAAAGTTAAATATTGATTTTTTTTTCTGGTAGCTAGGCATAGGCACCCAGTTTATTTATGCGATGATTGTGAGGCGCCCACATCAACATTCGCCGCATCAACGTACACGCGTCTGCTCCGGAGTCGATGGTGACTGTACTGCGGTCATAGACTAATATATCTATACATCTATACAAATAAATAAAATTGAAGTGTCTGTTTGTAATGTCAAAATAACAACTGTTTACTAAATGCATAAGAAAGTATAAACGGTACTTATAACAAAATAGCAATTCTAATCTCCCAAACGGCTAGCCCTTTTTTGACGGGACTTTCACTGACAGATAGTTGATGTTACGGCAGATAACTTAGGCTACTTCTATTTTAGAAAAATAATTAGGGTTCCACGCAAAAAAAATAAAACCCATGAAATTGTGAACAAAAAGTCGGATTTGAAAAATTCTTTCTGCATTTGGTAGCTCAATTTTCGAGGATAGTTATAACCTCTTTAACACCACGCTACGACCCTTAGAAGCCGAGCAAAAATAAAAAAGTCAAAAGAACACTAAGCGAAAACGAAGTAACAGCGCGGGCGGGCGATTCAACGCGATGGTTGGCGACGGGTCGGGGGACGAGGGATTTTTATTAAAATGTGGCTGTTATTTTATTATATTGTGTATCTTACGACATCCACGCGAACGAAGTTGCGGGGCATAGCTAGTATATAATATAACTAGCTTCTGCCCGCGACTTCGTACGCGGATCCTGTTGCTAATGCCAGCAACAACGGGGTCGTCAAAATCGAAGATCTGAAACGTCTGATGTCGAATTCTAAGAGCCCGGGGACGGGAAAACAACGTGATGCGCGAGACGATTCGAGACGTTCCAGATCTTTCATTTTTGTAAGTCAACAGGAAATGCCCGTCAGTCTAAACAACTTTTGCTAAGACGTCATTCCTATATATGTTATAGTGTTGCTGGGCTTTGGAGTTCCACAACAGGTGTTCCAGATCTTTTTTTATTCTCACAACAGAAAATGCTCTTCACATGGAATATTTTTTGCTATGGCACCATTTTTATATCTCTTATACTTTAGCTGGTCTGTTGCGGTTCTGCATCAGGTGTTCCATTTTACAAAATAAATTATAGCCTATATGTTGCCCAGACTTAATACCTATACAACAAAAATCTTTTCTTCCCGTAATTCCGCAGCGGATCCCAAGGGTACACTGAATTAACAATAATATTGCAATTATTACTTTAAAAAAAATTCTTTATAAACTATAGCTGTACCCGTGGCTTTGCCCACGTATCGCATAGGTATTTTTTTTATTCTATTTTTATTTTAATAATAGTAAGTGATAGTTTGTTGATTTACAGAAACACTCAAAAGATGCGTCCCATACTATACTATAGCTTAGATCCCTCAAAAACTGTTTGGCTTAGTAAACTCAAAATTTGAAAGTTATGTAGTTAATTTACTGGTAAGAGACGTCAGGTTAATAAGGAAATTTAGGAGACGTCGAATAAAAGAAGTGTTATAATTTACTGTAACACTTCTGTGTAAACAACGTTCGTTGTTTTCCCTCGGTCTCATTCAATATGTACAGCGAGTCAGGACTGGTGATGCGGGAGCAAGCGACGTACAGTTGTCCATGTGAGAAGCAGCTCGACCTGAGGTCGATACCCGCAGCCTTCAGTGTCTTCCCCTGCGACTTATTTATTGTCATGGCGAAGCACACGCTCACAGGAAACTGCACGCACATGAATTGAAAGGGGTAATTGTGGGGAATCAGTGATATACGTGGTATAAACACTGTCTCGCCGATACCACCACCCGTTAGAATTTCCGCCTCAATGATATTTCTCTGCAGCGAGACGACTTTGAGCTGGGTCCCATTGCACAGTTTCGGCGGAGTGAGATTCCGAAGAAGCATAATTGGGACACCGACCTTTAGCTTAATGGTGTGCGCTGGTAGTCCACTTGCAATGAGGGAATTGAGAAATTCTACGGGGTAATGTGTGGCGTCATCTTGGTCGACAACAATGTTTATTGAAGTGTAGATCACTTCATTTCCCTCAATTTCCGCGAGAATGCATTCATTGATCGCTGAAGCTTGGTCGTTTCTGGGTGTTAAAATGGCTCGTTCACACACCCAAGAATTATCTTGGAGCGCTATCCTACTGATGTCCCCGTACACCAGGTGAATCAAATCTTCTAAGGTGGACACCACTCTCCCAAGTATCTCAGGTAGAACCACCTGGCCACTGTCTACTGGTAGCGTTCCCTCACCCAATTTTAAGAGAACATCAGAAAATTCTTGGGCGTGTACATTCCCGCCAAGTTGTGCTCTCATATTAATCGTTAAGCGCAACCTATGAACATGTGGCCATAAGAAAGAGCATTTCAACGAAGTATTCACCTCATCAGCCCTAGTTCCTCGCGTCACCACAGGTAGCGTTTGTCGGAAATCGCCGCTAAACAGAACTGTAACACCACCCATCATTTGCTGGTTCCTGCGGATGTCCTGCAAAGTCCTGTTTACCGCCTCTACTGCTTTTCTGTTCGCCATAGTGCATTCATCCCACACGATTAAAGAGCAATCTTTAAGCACGCGCCCTTTGTCACTGTTGCGTGACACTCCACAAACAGGTGTTTCATTACTCTCTAAATCTATGGGATTTTTAAACATTGCGTGCGCTGTTTTGCCACCAGGAAGCAGTGTTGCAGCGATTCCTGACGATGCTACTGCAATCGCAATCTTGCCTTGCCTCATGACCTCTGCGAGAATGCCAGCGGTGACAAATGTTTTCCCTGTTCCACCAGGAGCATCCAAGAAAAACATTTTACCTTGGCCGAGCCCAACGCTTTCAAGGATGGTGTCGAAAATTTGCTTTTGCTCGGAGGTAAACTTAGAGACATGGTCATTAACGACGGTACTCATAGCTCTTGGATCATAACTTATTTCAGAGTTGTACTCTCTGTTTCCACCCTATTGTACATCCAGATGTTGTGGAGTCGGTAGCCCGTAATCCACCAGAGAACTGCCGCCGATCGAAATGACCATGTCTTGAAGTGAACTAAGGCAACTGTTTAGAACGCGCTCATCAGTTGCCTCATTATTATCTTCAGTAGTGCGTCTCAGAGCTCTTAGGAAGTCTTCGGACAGAGAATGCCGATATTTCTCCCACAACAAAAGCGGATTTGCAATACCGCAAAATATGACGGCAAACAGATGTCGCAAACGACTGGGACTGTCTAATGCTGGCCTCCTCATGTGCGTTGTCCCAGTGCTGATCAGCGTCGAGAAGGTAGCGTGCTACGCAAGCAGCGCAGTATGTGAGATACTCAATATCATCGACTGTCCTTAGAAATGCAAATGATGTAGTGCCCCGCACTGTGTGCAGTAACATTCGCAAATAATAGCACTCGCCATTATTTGGTTGCACAGTGTAAACCCATCCCAATGCGATGTCCTTAAAAAATCCCGGAAACCCGTCCACGGCGTGTCCGCGTCGACATCGATTAAATACACCTCTTTGCTTGTCGTACGTGTAGTACGACGGCACCTCATCATAGGTGAGTGATCTAGCAAAGTTGTCCCTTTCACAGAGTCTGAAAAAGGCCAACAGAGTGGTTTGGCGCGGATTTTCCAATCTCGCTGCAACCTAGAGCATGCTGTGAGCGGTCTGCACTAAGGCGCGTCTCATGCTCTTCAGGATTCTCAAGTGATCGAGATGTGGCAGTGCGAATACGCTGGGAGCTTAAACGCGAGTCTCTCTGCGTGTAAGTCTCCGAAACGCGAGATACTGCGTGGCGCTCGCGATCACTTGCTTGGCGTGTATCGCGCTCCTGACTGCTCTCAAGTGATCGAGGAGTCTCAGAGCGGATATTCTGAAGACTCAACCTCTGATCCCTCTGTGTAACCGTTTCGGATGCGCGAGACAAAGAATGACGATCCCGGTTGATAGCTAAACGCATTTCTCGTTGTTCCACACTTTCCTCAGATCGAGAAGCAGTAGTGCGGACTCGTTTAAATTCTAGTCGTAATTGGCGCTGCGTGCTAGTTTCTGCGGACAAACTTAGTGCATTACGCTCACGGTTAGCACCTAGCCGTTGTTCACGCTCTGCGTCGGTTTCGAGAGATCGAACTAACCTGCGCATCTTAGAAACCCTTGAGTTTCGAGTCAGATTTGATCTTTTTCTAAAAGGCATAGCTAAAATTCCTTCTTAATCCGATACTAATTGTTGGTGAACCAATAAAATAAATAAAATAAATAAATAAAATAAATATGTATTAATGTTCCCACCAGGTTGCCACGGTCACGTACCTACGATCTGTTCAGACAACCTTTGTACAAAACCAATTTAGGTGATAACTCTCCCCTTACGAGGGCTACCAAATTGTATAATGCTATAAGCCGCAAAGCTGAGATTGATATCAATCATGACAGTCTTAACACTTTTAAAAATAAATTATATAAGTACTTTCGGTTGGAGGACATTTGACTTATCATTCCAATAATTTAATTTAATCATTTATCACGTTTATTTTATTTTTTTTTTAAATTTAATTTCATTTATGATTCAATTTTAAACTGTTATTTTGTATTCCTATATTTATTATTATTATTTCCTTTATTCCATTTTTATACATATATCTTACATTTTTAAATATTTTTATAAAAACATAAAAAAAAACATTTAAAAATATAAAAAATAGTAGCCCACCGATATCGGGAATAGGATCCAAGCTACCGGTGGTCAGGGCTCCTGAGAGAGGAACCTCCTGACGATACGTGCCGTATCGAGAAGTACCGCTTTCTGGATCAAGCCCTTGATCCAGCTGCCTAACGAGAGCCTCCTCAGATGTTGGTCGAGACTCTTGGCAATTAAGCCATTGGCTGATACGACTATCGGCACAATGACTGCTGTATCCACATCCCACATGTCGACAACCTCGCGAGCCAGGTCAAGATACTTAATCTGCTTATCTTTTTCAGCTTTCACGAGGTTCTCGTCATGCGGAACCGCTATATCAATAATCATTGTGCGACGCTCTATTCGATCTATCACCACTATGTCTGGCTTATTGGCAACAATAGTCCTGTCAGTGATGATAGATCGATCCCAATACAACGTAATATTGTCATTTTCGAGAACTGGGTCGGGCACATACCTATAGTACGGTACTTCCGATTCCGCAAGGCTGTATTTCAGAGCAAGTTGCTGGTGGATAATCCTGGCTACAAGGTTATGCCTATGCAAGTAGTCTCCGTTAGCCAGATGAGAACAGCCAGAAATAATGTGTCGGATTGATTCCCCGGGACGGTGGCATGCCCGACAGATGTCAACCGTGCCGTCCTTCACAATATATTTCCGGTAGTTGTTCGTCATCATAACTTCGTCCATAATCGCAAAGACAAAACCTTCGGTTTCCCCAAAGAGGTCTCCGAATCGCAACCAGGATACGGACGCTAAGAGGTCTACATCGGGCCCATGTAGGACCCGGTAAAAGCGCCCGTGAAGCTCTTTACTCTGCCATACCTCCCTGCGGTCATTAGTATCTAATACTATAGGTTGGCGCCAGTTCTCGTTAGCCAAGGAGAGCGGGGTGAGGCCCTTGTCCACTGAGACCACATCTCGGTGCATCCCCACGTCGGCTTCTAGGAAGTATTCCCTGAGACTGCATACTTCACGATTGTGCAGGGTCTTAGCATTTAAAAAACCTCGACCTCCGCACTTCCGCGGGATATACAGTCTCATCACCGATGACCGTGGGTGATGCATCCGGTTTGCGGTCAGCAGTGTACGGACCCTCCTATCCAGGGCGTCTAGTTCCGTCTGAGTCCATTTGAGTATGCCGAAAGAGTACATCAAAACCGGCATGACCCAATCGTTGAAGGCTCGCGTCTTATTTCCGCCTGATAAAAGACTGTTTAATACTTTATTCAGGCGGCCAAAGAAGCGCTCCTTCAACGATTGCTTCATGTCAGCAGCATTAATGCCCAACGCTTCCGACATACCCAAATACTTATAGGTTTCGGTTGCGGAGAGGGCTCTAAGGTTTATGGAATCCGAGAGTTGCGTTCCCACGGATTCCATAATCCTGCCTCGCTTTACATGCATGACCGCACATTTGTCCACACCAAATTCCATCCTGATGGCGCTACTGAAAGTTTCGGTTACCTTCAGTAGCTCCAGCAGTTGCAAATTGTTGGGGGCAAAAAGTTTCAAGTCATCCATGTAAAGGAGGTGGGATATGACCTGACCACCTCTCTTCAATCGGTAACCTAGACCTGAATTCTCCAGCAGTGTACTTAGAGGATTCAAGGCTAGGCAGAACCAAAGTGGACTCAAACTATCACCCTGAAAAATACCTCGCTCGATCCTTATTGGTTCGCTATTCCTCTGGATATGTCGACATCCTGGATAACGGAGAACCGTCCTCCATTGCCCCATACACGACTCAAGGAAGGTGCGTAGAGTTGCATCAATCTTGTACAACTCCAGCACCCTCATGAGCCATGTATGTGGCACTGAGTCGTAGGCCTTCTTATAATCTATCCAGCATGTCGACAGATCCTTGCGGGATCGACGAACCTGTTGGCTAATGGCCATGTCGATGAGGAGCAGCTCCTTAGTACCGCGGGATCCGTTCCTACATCCATTTTGAGAGGCAGACATGATGGAGTTAGTGTCTATATGTTTGTTAATTTTAGCTCTCAAAATGGATGTAAAAACTTTATAGACCGTTGGTAGACAAGTGATCGGTCTATAATTTTTAGGTTCCGCAGTACTACCTGATTTGTGGAGCAGGTGGGTTATTCCTGTCGTTAGGAACTGGGGCAGCGATCCTGATTCTAAGGCTGACTGGAACTGGGATGCCAAGCGGGCGTGCGACCTTTGCAGCCACTTTATCCAAAAGTTGTGTAGCCCGTCCGGCCCTGGAGATTTCCAGTTGGGCAACGGACGGACTGCACGAGCTACATCTTGGGGGCTGATGGTTAGTGCCCCCATTTCTGATATTTGATCGCATGCTCGCTCGAGCCCCCCAGTCCAATCACCTTCGGTGTGACTGACAGGCACCGACCAGATGCTTCGCCAGAAGGAACACATGGCGTCATCATCCGGTAGGCGCGTGTCAGTCACACCTTGGTTCGATTGCTCCCAAGCCCTATAGACCCACCTTTCATCGCTCTGGAATGTGCGATTCTGAGTGTACCGCTCCATTCTCCGCCTGTATCGACGAATACGGTTTGCCCATGCACAGATCTTCTGCTTCAGGAGGTCGATACGCTCTGTGACGCGGCTCAAATAATCTCGAGAACTAATATCCGTCCCCGAGAACGCCCGCCTCACAAAGCGCATCACTCTAGGGCGAGTGTTGCCCTGCCTGAAAGAGATTAGCTTGCCGATGAGTGCTCTAGCCTCACCGATACGTCGCTCAATCCTGCACTGCCAAGCTGGCATAGTTGGTTTTGGTCGTGGAGCTCTATCACTGTTAGGAAATTTAACTTGAGCTACACGACATGCCGCTACAGCTGCACAGTACAAGATTGAGTGGGTGTCGGCGAGGTCTTTGCTGCCGTCAAAACAATTTGACAGCTGCGAGTCTAGAGCACACACCAGCGCCCTGTTTTTCTTGTGCATGGGCAAACGAGGTAAACGTGGTCTAAGTCCCGGCGGAGTGGAGCGGTACTCCCGGAAAGCATCCTCCAAAGCGCTCCTCAGTCGTACATTGCATTGGGAATTCACGGATATAGCCCCGTCATCATCCACTTCACCAACGCGGTCGGGTCGCGGTGAAGCACTGGGGAGATTTTGCAGTTGCACCGCGACCGGTGGCAAAGCAGGTGTAACATGGCTATTCCGTGATTCGAGACGTAGTCGATCAAGCACGACGTCATCCAGCATATGGTTACGCTGGATGACCCGCACCTGATCCGACAGTCGTTGCGCCGACACGTTGACAGCTGGCTCAAGCACCTGAAACAGAGAGAGCATTCGACCACGGTACGCAGTCAAGTTACTTCCCCCCTCAGTAGCCCCAAAGTATGCGCGCATGACATTTTCGTTCACTGTTTGTGTCCATCTCATGCGCTGCACACTTCCACCGGAAGCGGGGACCCTATCAGAGGCCGATGGGCCTCGGAGTCCTAAGCTGGCCGGTGGTCGGCCTCTTCCACGCCGACGTACTGGTGGTGGTGTCGTCGGCGGCGAGAAGTATTCGTCGCTCGAGCTCGACGCAACTGCAGCGGCCGATATTACTGGACTCACATCTGGAGCAGGTTCCGGTAACTGCGAGGCGGAGCTGAGCGACGAACCCGAAGATGTTGGGTGTGTGTTTAGGGTCAATTGTCGTGCCCGACTTCTTGTCAGCATTGTACTATTGTCCGTGTAACATTTCGCTCTCCGTCTTAAGTCGTTTTTTACTTTGTGAGCCTGTTATAAAATCAGGCTCAAAAAAACATCTCTATAAATGGTGTAGACACTCACAACACAACATTGTTGCATGTTTAAAGTTTAAAAATACTAAAAAAATTACACGGACTAAATTTTTTCGGCCGTCAGCTTGACAGTCGGGCCACAGACTTATTATTATTATTTTTATATTAACTAATTAACTATGACATTATATTAAAATCAAGTAACGCTTGGTCTTATTGTATTGTAGAAATTTTAATCTTTTATAATAGCATGTGTACTTATTATTATTTTTTTTAAATTTATGTATTCTTGATTTAATTATGTATTCAGAGCATGAGAATTACTCGATAGTTGTGTAAGCTGTGGTTACCTGTAATTGAGTGTACATTACGGGACAACGCATTTATTATACAAGATTTATTAATATTTATAAGATAACTGTAATGTATCTCGTTGGTAATCCTTAAATAAATAAATAAATCAATCTGTTTAGTAATATTTGTGTGAAACTCTCCATACAATTAGATAGGACATGTAAAGTTCTCAGATTTCATAACAGTATCGTTCTTAATGCACATAAAAAAAGCAAAAACTAAAAAAAAAAGATTTTTTCGATTTTTTTAAAACAATATTATGGGATTTGAACTTCGCACTATTTAGCGCGGTAAACGGTCGCCTGACCTTACCGCTAAATTCCCCGTTGACATATTGTTGAATAGCTGTTCCCTTGTAATTTATAATATTACTGCCACGCTCCTTTATAAAAATAGCGTGAATATTATGTTCCCAGAGTTAAATTTTTATTAACATGTCATTTTGTGCATTCAATTATTTTGTGCATTCAATTACGAACAAAAACCTTTTAAAATCAATATTGCTTACCTCCCATAACATACGGCGTGATAATATGTAGCCTAAAGCCTTCCTTGGTTTACAAAGAACATTTTTGCTGAATTTAAATTCAATCTATCCAGTAGTTTTGGCGTGAAGCCGTACCATACACACAGACAAACAGACAAAAATTCTAAAAAGTCACTTTTTGTCATCAGTTACGTTTTTCTAACAAAAGCCACTTATTTTTTCTCGAAAATTCTCAATGTACAGTTTTTCTTTCGTTACTGTTTTATTATATGTATAGATGACATAGACTGGCAACTGATGTTTTCGGTTTTAGTAAAAGATCAGCGCCCTCTGAACGCCAGGTAATGAACTAAATATATCTATATATTTGTATAGGCAGGTGCGAATAAGTATAGCTATACAAGGTGGAACAGGACGATTGACATTCCTTTAAACCACGTAAATATAACCATGTTCTTTACCTGTATACAAAAAATCAATCAAATCCAATGAATATTTTAGCCACAGGAAATTATTTTTCATTTTCTTATGTTTCAACATGATATAGATCTGAGTCCGTAATAATAGGTAAACATTGCCGTCGCCGCGCCCCGCACCCCGCACCACACCGTTGGTCAGTGACTTTTCGTAGATAAAGCGTGTTTAATTTTTATGCAGTTGATTCTGCTATTTATTTTGTTTGAAAACTGCAATTTTTAATTTTCCATTAACTATTATCATTATTTATGTTGTTTATTATTTTTTGTTTCTTATGTAATTACATTTTTAAATATTTCTCAAAATAAAAAATATAAAAAAACATTTAAAGATATAAAAAAATAGAGTTCCACCGGTGTCGGGAGCAGGGTCCAAGCTACCGGTGGTTAGGGCTACAGAGACAGGAACCTCCTCACAATACGAGCCGTATCAAGAAGAACTGCCTTCTGAATCAGGCCTTTGATCCAACTGCCTAACGAGAGCCTCGAGAGATGTTGGTCGAGGCTGTCAGCCATCAGGCCATTGGCCGTTACGACAATCGGCACAATGACAGCCGAGCTCACATTCCACATGTCAACAACCTCGTGCGCTAAGTCGAGATATTTAATTTGTTTCTCTTTCTCAGCTTTCACGAGGTTCTCGTCATGTGGAATGGTAACATTGATAATCATTGCGCGGTGCGCTAATCGATCTATCACCACTATATCAGGCTTATTGACGATAATAGTCCTGTCAGTAATGATAGACCGATCCCAGTACAACGTGACATGGTCATTTTCGAGAACTGGGTCGGGCAAATACTTGTAATACGGTAACTCAGAGTCCACAAGTTTGTATTTCAAGGCAAGTTGCTGGTGAATAATCCTGGCCACTTGGTTATGTCTGTGCAAGTACTCTCCGTTAGCCAGACGAGAACAACCAGAGATGATATATTTGATAGACTCACCCGGACGGTGGCATGCTCGACACACGTCAACCGTCCCGTCCTTCATAATAAGTCTCCGATAGTTATTCGTCAAGATAACTTCGTCCATAATTATTGCACAGACGGTTTCCCCAAAACGTAGCCAGGATACGGACGCTAGGAAACCTACACCGGGCTCGTGAAGAGCCCGATAGAAGCGCCCGTGAAGCGCTTGCTTTGCCATACCGCCTTGCGGTCATCTGTAGTAAGTACTACAGGTTTGCGCCAGTTCTCTTTAGCCATGGAGAGCGGGGTGAGCCCCTTGTCCACTGCTACCACATCACGGTGCATACCCACGTCGACTTTTAAAAAATATTCCCTGAGACTGCACGCCTCCCGGTTGTGGAGGGTCTTCGCATTTAAAAAGCCTCGACCCCCGCACTTCCGCGGGATGGACAGTCTCATCACAGATGAGCGTGGGTGATGCATCCGGTTAGCGGTCAGCAGTGTACGGAACCTTCTATCTAGGGCATCGAGTTTGGTCTGAGTCCATTTGAGTATGCCGAAAGAGTACATCAAAACCGGCATGACCCAACCGTTGAAGGCGCGCGCACCTTGTTTCCGCCTGAAAGAAGACTAGTTAATACCTTCTTCAGGCGACCAAAGGAGCGCTCCTTCAACGATTGCTTCATGTCAGCAACATTGATGCCTAACGCTTCCGACATACACAAATACTTATAGCTTTCGGATGAGGAGAGGGATCTAAGGTGTATGGAATCCGAAAGTTGAATTCCCTCAGATTCCATAATCTCGCCTCGCTTTACATGCATGACTGCACATTAATTGTCCACACCAAATTCCATCCTGATGGCGTTACTGAAAGTCATTATTTATTATTATTATCTTCGTGTTTTAAAATGTTTCGATGGCCTAGTACTGTGCTCGTTTTAATTTAATGTTGTACGTCCAGATCCACGTTGTATACGTGTGTACTGTGTGTGTTCGTGTGTATGTATGTGTGTGTACTTACGCATGAATTGTTGTTTTATGTATATTTCGCAAGATACTTAAACTGTGTTTTGACGTAAGCATAGACACAAGTTTAAGTATCTTGGGTAAAGGGAATGAGATGAATAACACAACAATATACTTAATAATGAATGAATTTATTAATTACACATTAATTTCAACACCTGTTTGCCTCTCTCGTTTCGCACCCTTTGTTTAGTATAATGTTCTCGAGCCCGTAGGAAGATGGAGTCAGTTTCATCACTTTCATCAAAAACTTTTAATAGCTTTTGCAGTGAGAACATTGCCGACTTCTTTGCACCAATAGTTCGTAGTGAAGAACAACACTTTCTTTGTTTTGTACGTCACAAACACTCACAAAGTACGGTCTATGCTGGAATTTCAGTATTTCTGGAATATACAGAGCCACTAAAGCTCAATTCAACGTAATAACACAAAACACCAAAAAATATAATAGAATTGCGCACGAGCATGGTCAGGTAAACTTATGTACCAGTGGAACATTTCTTGTGACGTAGTGACGATTAGACTCAGTTTTTCTAGCGTTTGGTATCAGTAAACTACTCTTAAGGTTTTATCATCGTAAAGATATCGCTAATAATATCAAATTTTAAGAAAATATTTTATAAATAAATTATACTGGGTTGCAAAATGAAGAATAAGTGTATAGTACCAAATACTTCAAGCAAAAAATGTGGTTACACTGCAGTAAAAAGTTCCATGTATGAGGGATAGGTGGCTCTTTTTACAATAAAAAAAAATGTTCTAAGTTACCAGGGCATGACTGTGGTCCCGCGCAGCGCAGCGACCGTAGATCTTTATAGTGTGCGAGCAGGCCGCGCTACTATGAGCGCTTGCGTGCGAGAGAGCGAGACGGGTGGATTACCCGCACTCGTGACCCGCACACATTCCTCGCCACCGATCACGAACCTCCGACTCAATTTTGGTTTTGCTTTTTGAATGAATCCTATTTAATATCATAATTATGTAGCTTGGACTTCACAACTTGGAAATAAATGTTAGAAAACTATCATCGGTTGTTTTATTAACTCATAAACGTAACAATTGTTTTAGATAGACAACTGCCATCAACAAGACACTGACTGAAATTATCCTTATAATAATTCTATCTAACTTGCAAATTGAGTTCAAAAACAATAATTAAAGTTTTATATAGCCAGCCACAGACAAAAAGAAAATCATTTAAAAATGGACCTTTCATTCCACACCTAATACGGTTCTTGTGAAAGCGGGTGACAACATAAAAACTCTGTGATCAGCATCAGCCAGACGTTCCGAAACTTTGGCTAGCTTGTTATTATTTTTCAGAAACTTTTTCTTGCATGCAGTGAAACTCTGTAGCAGATGCTTTAAAACTTTTGTGTTTCGTCCCCTTTGCTAACTTTTTTAAGCGTCGCTCTTGGGAAATCTTCATCTTATATTAAACGAAATATTAGATAGCTAAATAAGTCAAGTTTCGTGTTCATTCCTATGGGAATACCAACATTACCAACCCTGGTTGTCTGGGGTGTCAGATGACGCTAACTGAGCACAAGTTTTGCACATTGTGCCCAATATAAACGAACTGTCTTGATATAACTGTTTGCACAGCTTGCGAAGCATTTTGGAGAAATAGCTTATTAAGTTAGTAAAAATCTTACTAAAGGTAAGCTACTAAGCTATTTCTGTTTTAGTTTACATGTTTTGGTTTAGCAATTTGTTTTTTGCATTTACTTCAGATGTTCAATTCGATCCTTTAGGACCACAGAACATCATAGCAGTCTATTAATCTACCGGAGCAAAATTTCTTACACATTAGGTGGATTCTATTTTCTTTCTTTTATTTCGCAGACTCACAAACACACGCACACTCCTGTACATTGTCAGCAGTACTATTCAAGTAGTTGCAAAGATGTAAGTTGCAAAGGTACCCAATTTTTTGCAGACGTCTGGGAGCGTCACTACGTCTACATGTTGCATCTTTAAATACGTCTTGTTAGTAGCGGCAAAAGGCTTACTATTTGCAAACACGTGTTTCTTTTCTTTAAGGCGACTAAATCTGTCTGGACGTACAAGTTTTAGCTAAGAGTCGGAGTTGCAATTAGTTAATTGAAGCTCCTTAGAAATGAGTCAATGTTTCTTTGAATGAGGTGCATAATGCACTCAGCAGATTTTTTGTTGAATTAATTTAACTTAGTAGTCTGATATATTTAGAACTGTCATAAAATCAGCGTTGTATGCTCGCCGCACATCTGAGGTAACTAATTAACTTTGACAGAGCAATTACTTTCTACCAGTACGTTTTAGGAGTTCGTTAATCACGTTCACGACAGATGTGCATTTGACCATACCGTACCAAATTTCTATATTTTCAACAAAAATAGGTTATCCACAATATATATTTATCCTTACTACTAAACCAAGCCTCTCTCTCTCGCCAGTTCCCTCATACTTCAGATCCTTTCAGCTCCAAGTGTTCTTTTATTGTAGCAGCCGCTAGGCGTACCATAATTCCTTTTTACAAAACATTTTAGGTCCTATAAAGCTAATACGGTTGTTTAACATTCACGACACGACGACGATACGATGGTGATCACGATCAAATTCTAAGAAGATACAGAATTAAGTGTGCTTAACATAATTTGAAACACGTTTAGGGGATGTAAGATTTTCTAAATATTTTTGGATATTGTCAAAGTCAAAGTCAAAACGTTTATTGCGAACTAAGTGTACAATGTTGGTGTTATGTTATGCCAGTACTTATGACTTAGCAGCCTTTTACAAGCATTGCAGTTATCACTCGTCTGCACTTATAATCCTAAATTAGCATGCAATAAACATTATTATTACTTAAATACTGGACCATGATTAGATCAGGGCGACCGTTTATTTGTTTTACTTATCTACTTAATATAGGGAGATATTATTCAATGTATGGTACAGACTGTACGGTACAGTTGATGTATGGGAAGTAGAGAGAGACATTAATAATAACATGTTTTTTTTTGTTTTTTTAGAAATATTTAGAAATGTAAATAATATGTATAAAAAATGAAATAAAGAAGATATATTATTATAAAAGGACTAGCTTTTGCCCACGGCTTCGCCCGCGTGGATGTCGGAAAATATCCCACCGGAATGTCCTACTGGGCCCTATGTTCCGTAATAGTAATCTGTGTGGTTCTTTCCTCAAAAGACCATTTCAGACACCAACCTACATGGTCTTCACATGATCTGACCAAAATTATGTCTGGACTTTAAAAGAGACTGTGACCTCTGAGTTTGTTTCGGCCTTTCTTCTCAGAGTAGTCAGATAGGAAACGCCGGCCTCATCTAGTTTAAAAAAAAAAATGTTTGACGTGTAAAAGTGTTAGTATAAACCTACTTACAGAAATAAAATCATTTATCATTTATCACTCTATTGGTTTGCGCGGCGCATGCCAGAAAGCTCCAAGCCGGCATGATTTTTTGCGAAATCTTTAACAATCATCATATTATCATATTTCAGCCAATTGAGATAAAACCATAATGAATTATACACTTAAACCTTCCTCATGAATCATTCCGTCCATTAGTGAAGACCGGATGAAAATCCGTTCGGTAATTTTTGAGTTTATCGCGTTCAGACAGACAGACGTGGTGAGAGGACTTTGTTAATTAAAATTATGCCGGTCACGCTGTAATAACAAATAAGAAATAACTTTTGACCGAGTGGACCGATTTTAATAAAAACTTATTTGTAAAAAAAACAACCGACTTCCAAAAAAAACACTACGAAGTGAAAAATAACTTTAATTTTGGAAGTCGGTGTCTTTGGTTTAGTATTTCCGTTTGTTGCCGCCGACCGCGACCTCCTCAAAAACCACTCATCATAATAAGACCAAATTTATATGCGATCACCTCAGGAGTATATCCTTTCAAATAAAAACTTTGCAAAACAGCAACTATATGTCGCGCTAAGTCGTGTCAGAAGTTTGGAAAGCGTAGTTTTATCAGGTTTGGACGCCGTCGCCAATAAATTATTAAATCAACCACACGACGACAGATCGCTGACCAAATCTGTCTTCTGACAATCAAGGCCACACATAACATAGGACTCAAGTAGCGCAATTTGAAACATTTACACCCATTTAACCATTGAAATCTTTTATAGCCAAAGTGCATCTCATGACAATTCCAATAAGCCCAAACACGGCTAGGATACATTGTTTTATTACGTAGTTCCGTTGCCTACCTTCCGGCTTCATCATCAGATCAGTTCGATGGTACCGTTTTCGCTTAACTATCTTAATCGAGATATCTTATCGCCACCCGTGAAATACTTATCATTGAGGAGTTCCCGTGGCCATCTGTGGTCTTCTTCATCAGTTCCACTTTACCAAATGATACTTTCTGAATGCAAATGCTTGACTTGTTGGTGAAAATATCAATGTATATGCCTATAATATTTGTGGAATCAATTCCTCTCAATCAATTTCGCAATTCCTCATGGATTCTATCATCAGAACTGGATTTTGTTAAAAATGGGACCAATCTGGATGTGTCCTTTCAAATAAATAAATAATTTTCCAAATTTTAAATGACGGAGTACTGTGGTAACAAACATAAAAAAAACCTACCGAATTGAGAACCTCCCCTTTTTTTGAAGTCGGTAAAAAAAATCTTTATTTCGGATATGCAACATCCATATGGGTTAGTAAACAAAAAAGGATAACTTATATCTATGTTAGTAAACTTATATATTATCTATTTGGAGACCAGGCTGTTGTTCAAAAGGCATCTTTGAACCACATCACCTAAAAAAGGGGAATCGTACCTCCCCGCTATGGTCTTCAGGATGGAGTTGGAGCTGTCCCGTACTCTGCAGAGCAAAGAAGCAGATTTCTGTCTGACGATAGCGTGGAAGCCATCGACGTGTGCCTGTGCAAACATACCTGATGCACTGCAGAAACGGGGCAACCCCATCAACATCCTGAACCCGTTATTATATTGGACCCGTAGGGCGCGGATAGCTGATAATGACTAAAATATTACCTCAAGGAGTCAAGATTATTTTGACTACATTTCTAATCCCTTAAATCTCTTAAAAAGAGGTACAATTTTTTTAAATATTGTTTGTGATTTTAAAATCAACCCCCCTCCCCTATTTTACCCCCTTAGGGGATGATTTTTCAAAACCACTGAACCATATATAATGCTTTATTTCCTACCAAAAGCATAAATTTGAATTTCCATATCCCTAACTTAAGAAATGCTGGGTTTCCCATAGAAACTTTCATCCCCTCCCCTGTGGGATTATTTTTGAGACAAAATGTAGCCTATGTCCTTTCTTAGAATGCCGTCTATCTCCTTGCCAAATTTTATCGAAATCCATTCAGTGGTTTAGGCGTGAAAAGGTAACATACGGACAGACAGAGTTACTTTCGGATTTATAATATTAGTATGGAAGTATGGATTGAATTAAACCAGAAGACTGCAGCATCATCCTGACAAACCGCGAACCCAATCCTCCGTTTGTCAGTTTACTGATGCAAGCACTGAACTCACAATGTTAAAGAAAAAAGTTAAAGAGATGCACCTCTATTAAACTTTCTGATTTCAGCAGAGAGCTAGGAAGAGCAAAAAACCTGAAATCACGAAAGAGAATCATAATTGTCACTCAACATGCAAATAAAACGGGCAAGATAAAACCGTAACGCTCTTTGACAAACTTTTACTAACTTCAATAATAAAAGCATTCGTCTCACGAGCATAAAGTCGAGCACTATAAAGCGATTGCTCGCTTCGAGCATAACTCGAGCACTTTAAAGTGATTGTTATGAGAACAGGTTTAATGCTCGGGGATATGAAACTTCTTTTTAACGTCCGAAACGGCTTTTGTACTTAAGGGGGAAGCGCTAAGGTAGCCCGCGAAATTCAAATTTTCTTACGTTTTTTGCAATTTGCTGGTCAATGTTAAGTTGTACGGTGATGAAAATATGATTCGCGGTCGTAACAAATATGTATTTACAGAATTATAATCATTACAATCAGTAATAAAACTTGTTAAGTTAGTATAATCCCCAAATGTCAAGATTTCATGAAATAGTAATTCTTGGGGTTTACTTGGTCTTAGAGAGTTGTGTTGATGACTTTAATGATTATAATTCTGTAAATACATATTTGTTACGGCCGCGAATCATATTTTAATCAACGTATAACTTAATACTGACCAGCAAATTGCAAAAATCGTAAGAAAATTTGAATTTCGCGGGCTACCTTGGCGCTTCCCCCTTAACTTCATTTTGAATTTTCTAAATTATCTTTTTCCAAGACCTTTATTCTGAAGATTTTATTTTTCAAATGTGTTTAAATGTTTTTTTCCACGATGTTAGTGAATTACGTTAGAGTGACATCTGACATTCTTAAGAATTTCAAGGTTTTTAAATTATGCTAAAATTTCCATATTTTGTTATCATTAGATATTTCCGACATCACCTTATAAATCTTTCAAGTTTTTAATTAAATCGTTTACCCTAATCACATTCAGCTTATCCACGAAAGTAAAGGACCATTATTTTAGTTTTGGTGGTCCAAGAAGTGGAAGTTACCACGCAATTTACGCTTCCCTAAACCAAGCCTAAGATTTATTAAGAGTAATGTACATAAAATGCGGTTTGTTGGAGCGCCTTCGTTGAGGTCTGCAAATACTCGTAAAAGTGTCAGTTCCCAAGGAGCATTTAGAATATTACAATGATTTACTGAAGGAAAAAAATGTCTAAATTGATCTGAGGCTTGCCTTTTTCTGTTGTCTTTAGGGGAACGAGATTTAGTAGCTATAAGCTGAAATATTACTTAAATGAGAAAGGATAGTTTTATGTTTTGCCCTATTTAAAATGGAAACGAGAAAAACCCATTAACTTGACCTCTTCCAAATTCAGTTACACGCGCCCACGATGTTGGGGTAAGAGAATAAAATTAAGCCTTTTCATTTAATTTGAACCCTCTACGACTACCTTATAAACAGGTGCTCGCACAGTGTACAAAGCGTTATGAATTTGTAGCGAAACATCCCTATCGAACATCTTGAACCGTTTTCAACTTGAAAATCATTTAATTAGCTGTCTCTTCTGATCCTTTGAGGCAGCATCGCCGCCAAGATCGGGGACACTCGGAGGTAAATTCGGATGAAGACAAACTTTCATAAACACTCATAGAATTTAATGAAAACTCTTTAATTTTGTGACTGCCACGTGAAACATACGGGAGTTTTGTTGGACTGACCGGCTGAGTTTGAGGTTCATTTGTTTTGTTGGACTGATCGGCTGAGTTTGAGGTTCATTTGTTTTGTTGGACTGACCGGCCGAGTATGAGGCTGATTTGTTTTGTTGGACTGACCGGCCGAGTATGAGGTTCATTTGTTTTGTTGGACTGACCGGCCGAGTTTGAGGTTCATTTGTTTTGTTGGACTGACCGGCCGAGTATGAGGTTCATTTGTTTTGTTGGACTGACCGGCCGAGTATGAGGTTCATTTGTTTTGTTGGACTGACCGGCCGAGTTTGAGGTTCATTTGTTTTGTTGGACTGACCGGCCGAGTATGAGGTTCATTTGTTTTGTTGGACTGACCGGCCGAGTATGAGGTTCATTTGTTTTGTTGGACTGACCGGCCGAGTATGAGGTTCATTTGTTTTGTTGGACTGACCGGCCGAGTATGAGGCTGATTTGTTTTGTTGGACTGACCGGCCGAGTATGAGGTTCATTTGTTTTGTTGGACTGACCGGCCGAGTATGAGGCTGATTTGTTTTGTTGGACTGACCGGCCGAGTATGAGGTTCATTTGTTTTGTTGGACTGACCGGCCGAGTTTGAGGTTCATTTGTTTTGTTGGACTGACCGGCCGAGTTTGAGGTTCATTTGTTTTGTTGGACTGACCGGCCGAGTATGAGGCTGATTTGTTTTGTTGGACTGACCGGCCGAGTTTGAGGTTCATTTGTTTTGTTGGACTGACCGGCCGAGTATGAGGTTCATTTGTTTTGTTGGACTGACCGGCCGAGTTTGAGGTTCATTTGTTTTGTTGGACTGACCGGCCGAGTATGAGGTTCATTTGTTTTGTTGGACTGACCGGCCGAGTATGAGGTTCATTTGTTTTGTTGGACTGACCGGCCGAGTATGAGGTTCATTTGTTTTGTTGGACTGACCGGCTGAGTATGAGGTTCATTTGTTTTGTTGGACTGACCGGCCGAGTTTGAGATTCATTTGTTTTCCTCTAGTTTAGATACTACTTAGCTTGGTGTTAACATGGTCATGGAAGTTTTTATTAGCACTTAAAACAGTTATACTTACATTATCCAACAGGTCACTAAACTTAAATACTTCACTCGGTACATCCTTTTAGATATTTTTGGCTTATAAAGTTAGAAAACACAGTTGGTTGGTCAAAGCCATGCGGTTTTTGGCCAACCATCGAAAATACGTCAGATCTTGCAAACTACCCAAAAATCTCACTAGACCACTCCTCAAAAACACAGCCATACATTTACAAATCTACCAAATTAATATCGCGTAATGTTTTGAATAACTGAAATGACTCCGGTGGCTGAGAATTTCATCCCGGTCCGCGTCTTGCCCCTGTATACATATTTGATTCAATTAAGTAGTACCGATCTGCCCCTACTGAATATTTTAGGTGTGCCTCGATTAATACCGTCTGAGCACTAATCACATTTACAACCTGATGAGGATAAGAGAGTTTCAGTGGATAAGAGAGTTTCAGTGGATAAGAGAGTTTCAGTGGATATTTACTGCTTTTTGTAATGGGTTTGGTGAACCAAGTATTTTGTTGGTATGTTTGTTGGAACTCATTCAGTTGGTTCTGTGAGGCACCGATAAGTTTATGTGAAGTCTATCCGCTTGTTGCGCACTGAAAACAACCGCGCGGCGCATGCCGCTGTACATTGTTATCTCATATCGGTGCATCAAAGTGGAAGGATAATTATTGTTGCATTAAAAATTTATAATTACAATTATAAAACAGAACGTAAACGAGGCAAAAGGAGTATGTAAGGATCGTAGCAGGTGGCGTTCTGTAGTTTCTGCCTACCCTCATGGGAAGAAGGCGTGAGTTTATGTATGTATGTAAGTGTGTACAATTATAAAATCCATGCTGTCTTTTTCGGAATACCGCCACTAGTTGAGCGGACAGACTATACTCTTATAGAGGCATGAGGAACAGTGTGTAAAGTTCACTCATCCTCCATAGAAAAGGGAGGATCCTCCGACCAGACGGGTGTTGTGTCTGGTGGGCTACTGCCCGACGGTTGATGTCGGGATGTTGTATATATGCTAGTCGCGCGGTAAACTCTGTTTGCGCGATGCAGGATTTTGCGTGACGTCAGTGTGACGCGTTCCATTGTGGCGATGCCGCCACATCACTCCCCTCCGGAGACCGGAGGTCGATAGTGGGCTGAGTCGTGTATCTTGCGATGCTTGCCAGGGCCAGTTGAGGTTCCAATGAGTCGGAACCGGGTTCCGCATAGTTCACCGTGAGTCGGAACTGTCTGCGGAGATGCCCCCAGTGAGTCGGGGTGGCGCTGCGTTATGCTCCAGTGCGTCGGATGTGGTACAGCGCCGGGTTGAGGCTGACTGCTGGCGTCGACCAGGAGAGGTTTGAAGGGCTCTGCTTGTTTGACCGGCCGAGAGTGCAGTGTGCTGTGCCAAGGTTGCTGATGAGGCTGAGGGTGATGACCAGGTATGCGCGGTCGCTGCATGCTGGTGGTCAGGATACCCGTTGAAGCCGTGGGTGCTGGCTGGCTGTGTGACTCGCCGCTCGAAAGCTCGAGGATGATGCTGATGACGTCACGCTGTAGTAGTTGCACGAAGCCTGCGCTGACGTTCGTGTTCGGGGTCACCAGTATAGAGGCATGAGGAACAGTGTGTAAAGTTCACTCATCCTCCATAGAAAAGGGAGGATCCTCCGACCAGACGGGTGTTGTCTGGTGGGCTACTGCCCGACGGTTGATGTCGGGATGTTGTATATATGCTAGTCGCGCGGTAAACTCTGTTTGCGCGATGCAGGATTTTGCGTGACGTCAGTGTGACGCGTTCCATTGTGGCGATGCCGCCACACTCTGTTAGTTGCACACAAGAAGCAGTAGACACAATCGTTGCATCCAAATTTACGATCCCACTTCATCCTTTCATCTATTTTCAGCTATCTTTGAAACCTTGCACCCTTCTACTAACATCGCGAATGCATGCCATCCTAGGCGCTCTAAATCGTTCGTTAGCGAATAAATTGGGAGCACTCCGAAGCAGCCAAGAGGCTATCGAGCCGGCAATTATTTTAGCCGTAATGTTAATGTTAATGTTAATGTTAATGTTAATGTTAATGTTAATGTTAATGTTAATGTTAATGTTAATGTTAATGTTAATGTTAATGTTAATGTTAATGTTAATGTTAATGTTAATGTTAATGGCCACGCCCATGGGATGAGCTGCACAGATAGCTTCATAATACCTAGCTGTATGCTGGCAAAGATGATCGACTCATTTTATTAATGGGTTAATAAAATTGGAATGGTTCATAATATTTTGAATGACGCATTTTTACCGGACGAAACGGTTAGTCGATAATGCGAATAAGATAGGCTAAGCACGTGTTGTTGATATGAAGAAAGCCAGTAGGTTTAAATAACATTATTATTTATCTGCATCTGCACTGCATATGTGGGTGCACCATAATAGGTACACCTCTGCCTAACCCTTCGGGGAAACAAGGCGTGATGTTATGTTAGGTTATTATTTATCTGAAACTGACGATATCTCTGATAAAAGTAAATTACACTGCAGAAACACAAAAGATTGTCGTTGGTACCTAAATCTTTCCCAAAAGGAGAATTAACATCAACACTACTAATTATTTAAGTCTTAAATTATTATACGTACCTTGTAAATTGTTCCCGGCTTATTAAATATTAGCGCGTGCCTAGACATGCCTATGTAGAATTAAAGCAGCTATTTTAATAAAATAATAACAAGAAAAACGATTCACAAATTCATAATGCCGCCACAAATTATTTACAACGGGAAATCGGTGACCGTAATAACATAACCAGAGGCAATATAGACTCTGCCTCATTTGTAATAAAGCAGAAAGTGGTCTGCATTAAATGTATTACATAAGAGAATTTTATGGAAAAAGAATATTAGGGATACCTTTTCTACGGCCATTCTGATTAGAAAACCTTTGCGAAGTTATGTAATGATTGTGTATGTAAAATTAATTTAGATAAAAGCGGTGAAACAGTTTTTATTTACTAAAAAATTGTGTGTACAAGTGAGCCAAGTTTCCTTGTTTGTTCCGTCAACTGGAAAAATTAAAATATAAAGCGTTGCCAAGTTTTGCAGAATAAGAAATTTTTATTTGAGAAAATCGCACGAAATAATTTTTCTTGTGAACCTTTTAAGTAAGTACCTAGTTGTACCTAGTCATTTTGGTATTGTCGGGCTAGTCGTGCTTTATTTATACTTTAATTTATATAAGTATATTATATTTTTGTTTCTTCATCTTTTGCTTTTACTTTTGCTGCGTATATTTCTTTTAGTTTATTTTATGAATAATATTGTTAGGCCTGTCATTTGTTTAGTTCAAAGTTGACCTTTGTTAAGCAACTGGACTGGAAACAATTACAAATATCCAGACACGATTTTCAATTAAGCAATAATTTTTCATTCAATGCCGATAGAGGTCAAACGTAAATTTTATAAAATTGACTTTCCATGTTACGGTTTAATCAATTTCAATTATACTGGAATAAAAATTGTGCCGAGCGGCGACCAGGACCGAGCGGCGACCAGGACCGTGTTGAATGGTCTTTATGACTGTCTGGCAAAGGAAACAATAAACTTTTTATCTTTTCCTCTTCTTTTTCCTTTATTTGACTTTCATTGCTGGTTAGTCATAAAATTCCACTATTTCACATTTCTTTTCTCTCGGCTTGTTACTTCATTAAAGGTATAGTTTTTCATTTATTGCGGAGCGAGCCTTGTCTAACTTTTGCAGGTTTTCAAGCAAGATATTATTTTTGAAACGGTACGATGTTGCTTTCCACCAAAATTAATAATTCTTGCTCAAATAAAAGCGGAAAGAGTGTCCTTAAATTAGGCAGCAACCACACAGCAAAAAGGTCAGTCGAAAAATTTGCATACACCAAAACCTTTTTGCTTAATCACAAAGTACATTTGTATGCAGTCCCGACCGCCCCTTATCTCTGGAAGCGGAACCTGTAATGCAGTTGTCAGACTTGAATTATTGGCGGGACGTCCTAATGGACTGGCCCGATATACTCAGATTTACTCACCGTTGGAACGGTGGAGCTGTCCACTCCGTAGATTATTGAGGGGAATAAGTTGATTGGTTTTGGGGCGGACTGCGCGAGAAGTGTCAAGGGACTTACGTTAGGAAACGTTTCGAGTAGATAGCTAATTTGGCTTGAAGGGTTTATTGAGGTTTCATTTTAGGGAAATAACAGCAGTGTGTAACAGACAACAGGAAGACAATTTCCGAAAAGTATACTGGGCTTGAACTCGATTTTTGAACAAAGACAACACACAGTCAAAAAGCGATTCTTCCAAACAAAATCATGTAAGTTCTACATAATTTTATGTCGATGCGTCTCCCCTGCTTCTGCGTAATCTCCTGTATTAAATTGCCAAACAGTTTCCTTCCCAGGAATATAAAGCTAGTATTCTTACATTTCACAGACTTCCAGGTAATATTCAATTCGTAGCGGTTCTTGGTTATAAATAGAGTGTCCTATCTTCCCCCCTGGGTGTCGTAGGAGGCGTGTGGATGATGCCCGCGGGGATGAACAGCATCCATTTGTGCAATAATACGAGTAGCATTACAATACGATTGCGGTAATTCTGTTAGAGAGTGATCGGAAAATAATGCACTGACGACGTATCGTTTTTCGTTTTGTGTTTTTAATAAGCTGACGTATAATATGTGTGCGGTGCTGCTGGTGTGTTGCTGACTGAACGAAAGTGACGCATTGGTGTGGCCACTTCGCAGTGTTCGATTTTTGTCTTAGTAAAAGTAGGGGTTATTTTTGGTAATTGTGTACAAAACGCCATTACTTAATGGTTACGCAACCGCGTTTGTGTCTTTTGTCATCAAATTTTTGGCCATGTATGATTCTAATAAGTACACGTAGTCATACGTAATAATATTTGTTTTGTACATACCTACCCACCAGAAGGCACACATTACACCTTCAAACGTATGAACCATAACATCATGTTTATAGAACGCATAATATCGATTATCTCGCACCCTCCTCGACCAAGAGGCACATAAAAGCCGTCACGGCTATGAAGCTTATGGTATAAACATCAAAAACGCCTGATTTTTGCGTTCGTGATGGCAACACGTGAACACTTTCATTTCGGGATTGGTTCGTTAGCGGCGCGCAGGGATGGTTGGACTCCTATCCGAAAATAACCGAATATACACACTTTTGGTGCAAACTTTTTGATGTTTCGGAAATTATGTCATGAACACATCACGACAATTTTGTGCTGGGAGCAGCTCTGTTATGTATTCACGTTATTTGAATTCTCAGTTATATTATGATTAAGTTCTAATAAACTGACTTCAGATACATACCATTTAGGTAACAATGCTTCGTAAATATAATTTGCCTTTGGCATTGTCATGAAAGAAAACAATAGGTACAAAACTAAACCATTTAACATAAAAAGTATTATACATACCTACATACAGAGTAAACAGAACGGAACAGAAAATTGAAACATCTATTACTCCTAAACCATTAATTATCTGAATTGGCGGATGTCCACCGAACCAGTTGTAACTTCACAATTGCGTAACATCACTGATCTGTGATCGTCCGGTGTCCGGTCACACGAGAGCACATTGAGCCTCTCTGAAGTGGATATTCAACGTATCGGGAGTTAAGAGGCTATCAGCCAAAACATTTTGATTTCGAAATCGAGGTTATATCTGCTTTGTGTAATATTGTAGCTTTGTTGTGAGTTAAAGTAATCACATGACGATACCCAAAAGTGGCAAAGGTTAAGCTGCAGTCGACCCTTTGGCGTGGGTAAAATTTTATTAAATAAAATATTTGCCGTAAAAATGATAGAGTTGCTGAAGTATCGTTTGAGTGAGAAGAACCGTTTGTTAAACAGAGTCTAAATAACAATAAAAAGATACCGGATTACGTGCACGTAAATTATAACTAAAAAGTGTTGTTGGAACATCTGGAAAATCGTAAAAGTCCTCTAGGATGCTTCCTACACACGACAACTAAAACAGTTACTTGTGAACGTAATGCGTAAGTTTACCGTTTACGTGTGTCTAAGACTTATGAGCCCCGAGAGAGACAACAGAGGGACGGGTGACGTGACGCTCATTGACGACCGCTATTTCTGACAGCGGGTTGAGTTGGGGTAACCGAAAACAAAGACTTGGACATGTACGGTCTTCTGGGAAACTAGAATACCTATTCTAGTTTCCCAGAATAACGTACGTACTGGTTTGCTTCTAATCAATTCTGATATTTTTGGTACTTATTAATGACAATCAGTTTATTACTGTTTAGATGGAATGTTACGGAATCGTCAAGGGACGCAACATTCTTGACGAGGCGGTGCAAATGTTGCCAATTTATCGAAACCGAAGATTGTTGCAATGTATTCTATACTGGTACAGAAAGGACACACTTTTGTTGATTTCGTTTGAACGACATTAGACAAATTGTTTCCGTCAGATGATCAATCAAATAAACTAGGCCTTGCTATATTATGACCAGCTAACAGATTACTGTAATAATAAACCTCTCGCATCGCCACTAATTAACAGCGCTATCATTACACGAATTAATCACAACAGGCAGTATTTATCACCTCCCGATCAATCACGTTTAACGGGAGAATATCCAAACTACGTCGCAGGCAGTAACTCAGCGGAGCACGTAAATCAATTGTCCGGTTGATTCACCGCTATGTACCGACTGCGGGTCAGCTATGTACCGACTGCGGATCAGCGGGCTGGTATTATTGGCACGTTAGATAGGTATATAGAAATTACCTTCCGCAAACGCAAACAACCGTCGGACAATAATTGTGAATGCTCAAATGAAATTATAGAAATGCGTTCGGAATTGAGTCGTATCGGCTCACTGCTTGAAAAATATGTTGGTTCGAGCGAACAGATTATGAATAAAATGCAAGAAAATATAACTGAGATTAAATCACAAATGTCTGAGCTAAAATCATCTAACGAACAAACTGTACGCTTGATTCGAGAAAATACTACTCAGATTAACGAGATCAAATCTTCTACATCTAACATCGCAATGGAACAAAAATCATTAAATCTAACTGTGTCGCAATTAGAAAAGCAAATCTTTCAAGGGGAACAAAAGATAATTTCTCTTGAGTCAGACCTGAATAACCTCAAGCTGTCTACTGTCCAACCATCTGCGTCTAAATCAGACAACCAGTTATCTTCGAACGAGCAAGTAATTAAGGAAATAATGGATCGTAACAACAGGGAAAAAAATATTGTTTTGGTTGGATTGCCGGAGCAGACTTCCACCACCGCGGAAGAGAGGATGTCTGGAGACGAAAGAGATATTTTAAATGTTACTTCACAAGTGTGCCAAAATCCACCAAAGCCTATCAAGATCTTCAGAATAGGAAAATACGTACCTGGAAAACACCGACGAGTTAAGATTTGTTTTGATACTGCCATTACCGCAAAATATTTCCTACGTAACAAGGGCAAATTACCTGAAAATGTTAAAATATTCTCGGATCAAACTCCTGCGCAGCAGCAGTATCTAAAGAGCCTGAAAGAAGAATTAGCACGTCGCCAAAATGATGGCGAGAATGAGCTAACAATCAAATACATCCACGGTACACCTACGATAATAAAAAACCCTCCAAAAAACTACAATTAACGACTGACACTAAGCCCACCTACACAAATTGCAACACGTATCAAGTACTCAATGACTACCGCTATATTAATGCTACCAAATCTCGCCTCAGGTTCTTATACCTCAATGCTAGAAGTATTCGTAAAAAAGGAAAGTTTGATGAATTAAAATGCGTCTTAAGATCATTACCGAAAACAGCACACGTCATTCTTGTAACAGAAACCTGGATTCGCTCGGAGGCTCAAGCTTTGGCACTACAAATAGACAATTACACCCACTATTATAATTACAGAACCGACTCTAGAGGAGGGGGAGTCTCAGCCTACGTACACAATGATCTGAGACATAATTTATCAGAGTCCAAGTATTCAAATGGAAACAACTACCTAAGGATAAATCTCGAACGATACGCGCTTGAACTAGGAGTCATATATTACCCCGGAAACACTGACTATCAAGAATTTCTCCAAGAGTATGACTCGCAGCTACAACAAAGGAAAAGAACAATCGTTTTTGGAGATTTCAACGTCGATTTACTAACTAAGAAAAACAAAGAGTCAAAACAATACAAAGCAATAGTCAAGGAAGCTGGACACACACTACTAAATAAAATAAACAAAAAATATTGTACAAGAAACTCCGACACAAAAAAGACTATCATCGATCATATCAGCACCAACCTAAAAGACGATTACTTTCATGTGGTAATAATTGAATCCTGTATGTCTGATCACAACCAGATGTACCTAGAACTTAAAAAAACCAAAACCCCTCCGAAAATGAAAACTAAATACGAAGCAATAAACTACACAAAATTATATAACACTGTTGAAACAGCTAAGTTCAAAAATCCTAACAACGAATACCTAGTGTTTGAAAATCAAATAAAACTATTTACAGAAGAAGCTAAAACTATAAAGACCAAGATTCTCAATCCTCCACAAAGAGACTGGATCAACAAGGACATTATCGCTGAAATCAACCAGAGGAACATACTGGCGACAGAACTTAAAAATAACCCTAGTAACGACACAGTAAAAACAGAATTCACGAAGAAAAGAGACTATGTAGCTAAACTAATATCAAGAACAAAAAATTCCTACTATTATAATGAATTTAAAAAATGTCTTAATAAACCTAAGAAAATGTGGGGCCTAATAAATACCTTAACAAGCAATAAAATAAAACAGAGCTGTGTTCCTCCAAAATTAGTAGTAAACAACAATAATATTACGGAGCCAAATCATATTTGCCAAATATTTAACGAATACTTTGCTACAATTGGATCACTCCTAGCGAACGAAATACCTAGTTCATTTCATAACGATTATGACCGCGCTTTACCAAATCCTATAACCCAAAACGTTGAGAAGCTCTCCAGTTTCAGCCCATGTTCTGCTAATGAAATAGCAACCATTATAACTAAGCTCGATCCAAATTGCAGCACTGGCCTAGACGGAATAAAAACCAAAGTAATTAAAACCGTTAAAAGTTTAATCGTAAACGATCTGAGCAAATGTCTGAATAAATTACTGGATGACGGGAACTTTCCTGAAACACTAAAAATTGCAAAAGTAACACCAATCTATAAATCAGGCCGTACAACAGATCCAGGAAATTATCGACCTATCTCAGTGTTGCCTATACTGTCAAAAATATTAGAAAAAATTATTCACAACCGATTAGAAAAGTATCTTAATTCTATTAACTTCATCACCGATCGACAATATGGATTTAGACCCAGAAGTAATACTACTACAGCCACTATTGATCTCATTACTAAAATTAAACAAAACATAGACAGAAAAAACATAGCCCTGGGCATTTTTATTGATTTAAAAAAGGCCTTTGATACGGTAAGCCACGAACTACTCCTAAAAAAACTGGAATCAATAAAAATCACGGGAAAAGCTCTAAAAATGCTCGAGTCGTACTTAAAAAATCGTTTGCAAGTGGTCAAACTTGGTAATCACCAAAGTGATGCATTACTTATTACATGTGGCGTCCCACAGGGATCTATCCTGGGTCCCTTACTCTTTTTAATATATATAAATAATATAAACGAAATTAAACTACATGGTCACCTTACCTTATACGCCGACGACACTTGTTTATTTTACTTCGGATCTTCCATCCATCACATTATCTCACAAGCACAAGAAGATTTAAATACCCTATTGGCATGGTTTCAGTTAAATCTTCTAACAATAAATATCTCTAAAACATGTTATATAATATTTAAGGCTAAAAATAAATCAATTCCCTCATATGACCCTCTAACAATAAATGATATCCCGCTACAGCAAAAACCATGCGAAAAATACCTCGGTCTAAGAATGGACAGCTCACTAACGTGGAACGCTCATATTGACCATATAAAAAGTAAACTCTCGGCACTCTCCGGGTCACTGCGTAACATTGTTCGTTGTATTCCACCAAAATTGCGGTATACTATCTACAACTCCCTAGTAAAGCCACATCTATTTAATTTAATCGAAATTTGGGGCAGTGCTGCTAAAACAAAATTATCAGAACTTCAAACTACCCAAAATAAAATCGTAAAAATAATATTCAACTACCCATATCTAACATCTACCAGCAAAATTTATCAAGACACAAAAATAATGAACATAAAACAACTATATATGTATTTACAACACATGCATTTTCATCAGAAATATTCTCAACAAAAGCGTTCACTCAAACATAACACTCTCTCAATATAAACAAGTTAGTCAACGTAGTACACGGCGAGCTAGCTTGCTAGTTTTACCAAAAACAAGAACTAACTATGGCAAAAAAATGCTAACTTTTGAAGGAGCACAGCTTTATAACAAATTACCGTCCTGTATAAGAAATGTACACTCTTACAATGCATTCAAAACTCAACTTAGCCAGCACATAATTGCGGATCGATCACTTCTGGAGAAATGAATGCATTGTCTGGGTAACTATTAAATTGTAATACTGATGACGAACAGTATTGTAATCTATATTTTTAGTATTGTTCTCAAGTAAGTGACTTATGTCTTTATTGGGAATAAAGTTTCTTTAAACCGAAACCGATATAGTTATCTGTGTGGGTGCTTGCTACATGCAAGAAGAAGCAGAATTTTGGTAAATGGGTGGTAGACTTTACACGTCAGTCTTCGGTCTTCCTCGCATTGGAGAGGACTCGAGGATGACGTTAGTCTATTGTTCAGTCGAACGATGAAATACAATATTTGGTATGACGATAATCTAATGGAAATTCGCCTTTTCAATTAAGTATTTTATTATCTATCTAAAAAAACTAACAGTCTTAAAATAATAATATGTACAAGTATATAAAAAAGGAGAGGAAATAATCAGAGGGCATCAACAAATTCATCCGCATCGCTGTCAACAGGAAAAGTGCCCAAAAGGCTGGCAGCATTGCCACGTTGTATGGCAATGCTGATTCTTTGGCCAAAAAATAGGCCAGCCCTCTGGTCACGTGTGGAGTCGACCAACCGCCCGGCGATGTCTCGAAAAACTAAGTGGGCACTCGGACCCCATGGCCCTAGTGTTTCAACCCCAAATGGCTCGAATATATAAGTCCCAATAAGATTGGAGTATTTGCGCCGTTTGAGGTTCTCCGCACCCGCAGCAGCCGCCCTAGTACAGCCCGCCGTGCTAGGAAGATGGGATATCGCAAGGATGTCGACACACGTTGCCTACCAAAGGCCTACCTACCTTCCAAGGCATTATGGTCATTCCGTTTGGTCTCTTCCCACTGTCGCGTGCCAAGCCATTTGGTTCTAAAACAGCTGACACACCGGCGGTGACAAGAGCACGATGGATGATGTCATTGATGCTATCCGGCCTGCGCTCTTACTGCAGGATAGGCCATGTTGTCCGAGGCAGTCGACACCGTCACTGCATTGGCAGCAATGCTGAGCCACGCAAGGAGCGCCCAGACGCAGACAAGTAGCGAGCCGGAAGGTGGTGTCACCCAGCATAGTGCCTATTTTGGGTGACGGTAGCGCTTGAAGCCAGAGGCCTGACTCCCACTCCCCCACAGCCAGCAGGCGGGCACGCTCAGCAGTATTGGTGGTCGCATTAGTGAGATTATTCCGTACCAACCTGCAGAGCGGTTCATCCCACTGCCTCTGGGTAGATGGGTTCAAGGGCCGATCTGTATCCGGGCAAGCCACTTTCCAGGCGTTCACTGCGTCAGTCGGCACTTTGAGTCAACCAAAGAGGGGGCTAAAATTTTCTCGGTCAACTTTTCCGTGCTGTGGACAGAGGACAGGAACGCCGGTAAGCTAATACTGGTAATTTTGCGGACGCCGAGGCCACCAAAACGGATGGGTAGTGTGGCTGGCAGCCAGTCGTTAACGTCAATTTTTAAATTATGTAACTAGTAAGTAGTTAGCTATGAGTTATAATAATATTTAATAAAATAATTCTATTTTATGGGACCACCATGCATATTTTTTTCTTAAACGCTACAGTGGCTCAATAACATATATCTAAGAGTATAAGCTTTTGTGGGTGTATAATCTAAAGCCAATCTCTATAAAAATCTCAATCTGATATTACTAAAAATAGACCGATGTTATTCTTTCATCCCGAGATGAATCCAAGAATTAGTGATTAACGATTAAAAGTCACTGGTTAACTTCCGCCTACGCAAAAAAACGTCTAAGATATAATATTGTTAAGCTTGGTTGTAAAGCTTCCCAATAACAGCCTAGGAACTCAAGCCAACCTCGACCAACGAGGCTCTGGCGACCCGCCAATCCGCACTGGACCAGCGCGGTGGGTTATGGTTCAAACCCCCCATAAATATGAAAAGCACGGCAACAATATGTCTCCAAGTGCCCGATGACTTCAGCTACTCTGCGGCCGTTGACGGGCGCCGGCTCAGCATTGGAGTCAGGGCTAGGTGAATTTCCGGGCGAGATCGATTAACCGTCAGATGATTTCGGCTAAAGTTTTTAGGAATTCCGATATGCTTTATGTACTAATATACAATGTCCGAACGCTCATGAGGGATGAGCGCCTCATCGAACTAGAAAACGTTCTTAAAGACATCAACTGGGACATCATAGGTTTGGTAGTAGTCAGGAGACAAGGAGAACATACAGAAGAACGAGAAAATTCCATTTTTTTCCACTTTGGAGAAACTAATGGACTTCATTGCGTGAGATTCATGGTAGCTAAAAATGGAAGAACAACATTATCGAGTTCATTGGGAACTCAGAACGAATAGCAGTTCTCAAATTCCACGTCACACCCAAGCAGATACTAACGATCATCCAGGTGTATGCGCCTACAATTACAACAGATAATTTAAAACTAGAAACAGAAAATAGATGCAGTTGTCCAGAGGATATCACTCCCACAACCAGATACGAAGTAGACAAAGTGCCAAAAACACTACGGTAAGAGCCGTGGCAAAGATGGCGTCACAACTGAAGCTCTGAAACTAGGATCTGCCACACTGCTCCCACATCTTACTAACTTATTTAATGCAGTTTTACAATCAGATAAACCCAGATGTGCCACTCGAACATGTTCTTCTTCATAAGAAAGGAGACCAGTCCAATATTAACAACTACAGGCCCACTAGCTTAGTCTCACATATTTATAAGGCATTTTATAGTCTCACATATTTCAAGGTCATCCACAATCTCATAGATGAAAAATTAGACTCGCATCAACCACCCAAACAAGCCGGATTCCGCCCAAGTTTTTCTACCACGGACCACCTTCAAACCTTTAACTTAAATCGATAATAACAAAATTAAATCAGTTAACAGAAAAACACGCAGAATTTCGAAAACCTCTACATCTGGCTTTCGTGGACTACACAAAAGCATTTGACAGCATTAAACACAGTGCAATATATTCAGCTTTATGAAGTCAAGATATAAAGGAAACTTTGCATATTTACTTTATATCATATTAAAGATTATTTATAATAATAGCACGGTCAATGTTAAACAAGATTCTGTTGGCATAATCAAAATTGACAAAGGGATAAAACAGGGTGATTCGCTTTTTCCTAAACTATTTACCATCACCCTCGAGGAGGTATTTAAAAAACTCTCAGACATATGGGCAACAAAGGGCATTCCAAGCGGCGATAAAATTCTATCAAACCTTTTGCAGACGATATCGTTCTTTTTTCATCTACGGCAGATCGATTGCAACAAATGAAACAAACACTGACAAACAACTGCAAACTGAACACTGCAAGCCTCGAGGTTGGACTGACAATGAATCAGTCAAGGACTAAAGTCATGACCAATGCCGCTAAATACAAGGTCGAGGTCGATGGGCAGGAAATACACTATGTCGACGAATATATCTACCTGGGCCAGCTAGTTTCCTTTCACAACAGACAGGACAAAGAGATCGACTGTCGCCGTCGAGTCGAAAATGCCTGGAGGAGCATGAACTGGTCCATGAAGGCGCTAATGAAAGGCGACCTTCGTCTCTGACTAGAGCGTATGGTCGTCGACGTGTGTATCCTGCCTATCCTAATCTATGGCGCTTAGACTTGGTCTTTGACCAAGGCTCAGAAGTCCAAACTCAAGGTTTGCCAAAGAGCGATGGAGCGGTAGCTTCTTAAAAATCAAATTCACCGACCATATTCGCAACACCTACGCTCAAAGACAGGTATCGCCGATGTCGGTGATAAGTCTGAGAGGCTGAAATGGGACTGGGCGGGACCTATAGGATGTATCCAGACAGATGGGCCAGGGTGACAGATTATCACATAAATCACTCCGTACAAAATTTTCAATACCTACTGCTATAATAGCCTACACTTTTGAGTCGCTAGACGCTGCGACCAAAAATGTACCTAACCTTACAAGCGTAAAGTGAGTTTTGCTTTGTAGCTGCGCGCTGCTGCGTCACAGCTGAGTAGTTATTGTGAATTGCTAGGGCTGACTCTTTCGATAAAGATGTCAGTAGGTATAATTGTAGTACACTAGAAATAAAATAAAATGGTTTTTAATGTTTTAGCATGTTTAATTGTTAAAAATACTTATGAAATACCGAGGAATATTTTTATGTATTAAGTAACTATTTAGTATTCTGTGACCACACCCGAAACTGCAATTATAAGACAAGTAAGACACACATTATACGCAACGTGCAGTACCTAACTATACCAGTATAAAAATCAGTAACGTAACCACTCCGCATGGCTATGAATACGAATGAAATACGAAATGGAGGAAACTGAAAACGCGGTTAATTGATTTGTTCGTTCATTTACACAATTAGCGTAATAGGTAACTACTTTGCTTCTACACTATGTACAAACCTGCGCTGGCGCCATATATTGTGATGTCATGCACGCTTTTAAATAAACAATAATCATATGAAAATAACATTAACAAGATAATAACGATAATAACAAATATTGAAAATTAATTTACACAGAGTAGATTTTTGCTTAACGTAATTTTCAAATGACAGTTGACCAATAGAGGTCATTTACCTTTCTATTCTTATCTCAGACGCATAGTAGAAGTAATTACGTACCTACGTACCAATAAAATACACGAAACATGCAAGTTTAAACAATTTACCTATTTAAAAAACGATACTAAAACTGCATCAGCAGGTAAACTGAAAAAAGATAAGTTTTTATCTCTTCTCTTACTAGATCTACATCCATAAACTGCACACAATACACCAGAACCAGCCATATTAAAAGAATTTGAAACTAAGTAGGTACGTTAAGTTGACCGAAATATATGCGTACGTAAACGCTTTCGCGGCTGTCGGCAACCCAGTGAGAAATGGGTCGCGTGCAAACCGGCGACCGGTAGGTAGTTCACGTAAATACATGGAGTGATTTATCTGGTAATCTGTGTCAGAATCGTCACACGGTGGGTACGCAGGCCTTTTTTTTTTTTTTTTTTTTGTGGATGGGAAATCATCAAATGACTTCTCCCGCTCTGGGGGGAGCGGGAGGGCGTGTCAGACTTTTACTGACTAAAACCCACCCGTGTTCCTTCTGTTGCCTGTGCCGGGGCCACAGTAACTCTTTCGAACATCCCGCAACCCTAGCTGGCATCGGCCCTAGCGGACCCCGTCAATAGTGCTGACATCTCTTTGAGGCGCGCGTGGAACACGACGCGCCGTCGACTCGGGCTTGGTCCTTACCGGTCGGCGCTCATTGCTCGCCGTCCGCAAGCCCGCGCCTACGGTGGCCGGGAATCGGCTGCCAATTCCCGACGCCCAGGGCATCTCCTGCGGCGACTAGGGGCGTGAGGGCGCAAAGCTTGCCTCTCCCTCACGCGTCCCGCCTCCTCCTTCACGAGCATTACTGCTTCGCAGAAGGAGGTAATGGCTTCCCATGTACTCTCGCCCCGTACCATGGCCTGGACCAGGGCCGGACGCGAGAGATCGCCGCCGCCGATCGCTTCCGCGAGGACTCGGCGGTGCTCCGCCCAAGCCGGGCAGACCTCCACCGTATGCTCCACCGTGTCCTCCGGGCGATCCACACAGTGGTGACACCCGGGCGTTTCCTCCCGCCTTATCCGGAACAGGTACCTCCCGAAGCACCCGTGTCCGGTGAGGACCTGCGTCAGGCGGAAGGTGAGGACGCCGTGGCGCCTCTCCAGCCACTCTCAAAGAGGGGACTTATCGCCGCAATTGTAGCGTGCCCAACTGAGGCAGGCCTAAAAAACGCTGGCGTGACGATTTGGACTCGTTCCTAACCGATTGGACGGAAAAGGTACAGCATAAAAAAAATTGGAAAAATATGGGGGAGACCTTTGCCCAGCAGTGGGGGGACCACATATGTTGAACGAAAAATGACATTATTATTAAATTAGAGTAATTTTCCTTCATATCATCGTGACGAGCCTGAGGGTTTAGATGGATCACACACACTTCTTAGGACGTACGTTGAGGGTTCGAACCTGACAACAAATGTGAAATATTCTTGAATATTACATTTTTATTAGGAGTAAGAGTCATAGGTTAAAGGAAAAATGTAGTGAAGAAAGTGTGCCTGTAAAACTATTTTATGTAAAATAATTAAAAGAAAATGGTAGACAGAAAAACACAAAGAACTAGTACCACAAAGACTACTAACACAAAGTCTACTTTGCAAATTACGGGGAAAAGCACATTTTATTTTATTACATTAATTTTATTTTATTAATTCAGTTTTTAGTTGCAGATATATTTACTTAGAACAATTAAATCGTCTTAATTGCGGTCTTTTGAATATTTTAATTATAGAATTATATTTGTTGCCCTCAATTTTGTGGTTAACACAATTTGCCCAATAAAAGTAATTTTCAAGTAACTTTTGTAAGACAGATTGTCAATTCATTTTGTATCTAGTTAATGATTGTTTTGCGGCTTCTAATTTTAATTTATAATAATAATAAGAGAACCATATTCCCAATAGTGGTATCAACGACGGGTATCATCTCGAAACAACTATTTATCAGTTCAAATACAATCAATCTTTGCAAATATACATATCTTACACTACAGAAAGCAGCTATGTGTGTGTGTACTTTGTATTTTTTTTTATAATGTGCGATTTGTTTGTGCAGAATAAACAGTTAATCTTTCATTTTTTTTCTTTTTCTTTCTATGTCGCATAGTACGGAAATTCTTCCAATTAGATTTAGACAATTTCAATGCAGTACAAAACATCTAATCTATCTACTTAAAATCTCACCTTGGTTTACACCCGTGAGATTTAAAAAATAACCTGGTTCTGGGAATCTGAGAAAATAAAAAAACATAATAATAGCCAACCGCCCTATCTCTACGTTGATGTTGTGTTGGCGCTTGCGCTCTCCGAACTCTACGTCTGTGCCAGTAGAGTTTACTTTACTGAAATAGGTCTAGGGTGAGGAGCCAGACCAAGAGAGGTACATAAACCCGCGGGGCAGCATGTGGCCAGCTGTTGGGCAGTAGCGACCCGACGGACCCTATCTCCTGGAAGAAGTCTTGTTCCTCACCTCTGGCTTGCCTTTATTCGCCGGTTGGAGTGAACACTGATTAGGAACAAAGCTACTTCTTTCTTGCCTTTACTGGCCGGCTTGAGTGGAGATTCGCAAGAGCAAACGTGCTCGGAGGAAGGAAATATTCCAGTAAGATGTTGGTAGGGATCTTGACCGTACTTCTGGGATTGTCTTGATAGCCATGAAATACCTCTCCACACCTCATAAGCACGTCAGGACATGTTGCCTCATTGTCGCTACGACACTATGTGCTGATGACCGTTTTCGGGGCCCATTATTGAGTGTGCAAGTCACTCCGCACCATTTTATCCGTGTATAACATTAATCAGGCAGGGGGCATAGTCTTTCCATAGTTATCGGTAATCAATCCACTATAGCTTCCCAAACCCATAGCCCAATAAGTTTTGTTTGCACGTCCATGCACATTTGTTTCCATACACCAACAGGGGTTGTCCTTGGGTGCATTTGCATAGTGCATTTAGGGATAATTGCCGGTTGGTGCCTCCTCATCATTTAAAATTGTCTAAGGGTCCTCTGCGAGTTGGCTTCGGCCCCTCCAAAAGTCCGGGACCCCAGGGTACCGAGATGTGTTAAAGACGGTTTTAAAATAATAGTAATAATACATTTATTTGAGGCGACACAGGCCCATAGAAAAATACCTTAACCTAAACATGCATATTTTTATGATCAAAAACGTGTGTTAGTAAATAAGGTTTAAGACTATGTTAGTAGCACTTCACTTAGCACTAGCTTGACTTTGTGCTGTTCTGTGGAACTTGTCCGCGGTAGCGACGGAACACCACGTCTTGCTGTCGAAAGTCTTCTTCCATGACGAGGGGCAGATAACAGTTCGGTACATGTACGGCGAACGCCTTGAAGTTGACGTTCCGGTACGATTCCAGTAATTGCACCCTCGGCGTGTACCTCGTCTTTTGGTGCACGTACTCCACAATGTCCTCCGCCTTAGTGGTGTCGTGCAGGCAGGAGACGTACACGGTGTTTTCGGTTTTGCGGCACGCAGGTTCACTTCGGGCTCAGTAAGAGCTTTGCCACGGCGGTTCTTGTTAGTTCACGATCGGCGCTTCTTCCTTTGCATTGTCGCAAAATCGTCATCATTATCAGCCCTTCACCTTTTCTGGCATAGGCTGGCTACTAGGAGCGCCAGGGGCACTCGTAGTGACTTTCGTCAGGACTGCAGACACTGGCAGTGGTGATAAGGCGAGGGGTTCGGGCGGCGCTGAGTGAAGGAGCCACGGTGGCGAGCTCGGGGTTACGGGGCACGCCGGCAGGGTGCTCTGCAAGCTCAGCAATCGAAGGATGCGCTGGCGACGAAACTGTTGATGCGGAATTCGACGACGATATATTGAGGCCAGCTCCGCGACATATGGTTACGTTTGACGCATCGACAGGTGACCTAACCGGCGCCACACTGCTGCGCAACTCGCTAATTTCCAACTCAGTGACGGTGTTTTGGGATGCATCTAATTTCGTTAGCACATCCGCGGGGCGGGCCTTCAGAAAGACTTTGTCCTTCAGAAGGCTCGTTACATCGAGGTGGTTGAAGGTGATGAGAGGAAGCTTGTGTAACAGACTTTTCTTAGTCCCGTCACGCCGGCGGAACAGCATCTGGTCACGCTTGTTAAGCATACTGAACAACGACAGCTTTGCAGCAGCTTTGTCATCCTCGCCGAATTTCGTTGCGCAGATCTGGACAGCGGACACCTCGTCTATCACATCCAGCTTCTGCTGCAAGAACGCCAGGAGCTCATTCACCACAAGTTCATTACTCATGGCGAGTAAACAGCTTGCGCCGCACTAATCGATATAAAGAATATTATGCAAACGCGTCCGCATCGGAACGCGGAACAAGCGAGACTGAATGTATATAACTTGATTTGTTAGGCTTGTGGTTTCTTGAGGTCAAAAAATCGTTTTTTTATTATGGCTCGCATTGCAAACTTTTTATCATTGAAGACGGCCAGGATCAAACTTAACTAAAGTGAGACCTCATCGGAAGCAACATTTGCTTACCAACTTTGTTATTATTGGCATGGATCGCAGAGTGGGTATCCGATTCTAGGTATCGTGAGATCGATTCGCGCAAGGTACCTATATTTTTTCACTTCCAGATATTTTATATGTGAGATATGTGGTAGTGACACGTTGACGATACAGAAGAAATTCTTAGAGTCGACAAATGTTGTTTTATAAAAAAAGATAGTACAAATAATGTAACTAATGCAGTGCTGGAATTCCTTTACAGTACGTTCTTTTCCACCCCCACCCCCACCACCCCCACAACCCCCGCTTATACTACTGTATAGGTAGGTACAGCAGATATGCTTGGTGTAGGTCTTTACCAAAATGTCATCGAGGTCGAAAGTGAGCAGATTTAGTATTAAGTACAATACCAATTTACACCATTGAAAGCCTCAGATAATGATGATAAACGATCAAAATGAGAGTCTATTCAAGAGAAAACTTTAAGTATTATTTCAGAATTGGAGAAAACGGAACACTTATGGTAATAGGTTATTACATCCATTACATTATCGTTCCGCCTGACATTAAAGTATCATTCGTAGGTAACCATATCCTTGGGTTAAATTCAAGCAAATTACTCCGCAGGTAATTTCCGTGTCGTGTCGTTTTGATGTGGAACAGACAAGGTTACGTCATGCTCGTACAGACATACTGTGGTGTAGGTATAAGAATAAATAATAATGGTGGATGATTTGATAAAATATCTAAAGAACAAATTTTTGTGATCTAAGATAACGGAGTTGATATGTCGCAGTAAGATGGTTGCAGCCATCATATAGTTATGTCCCTAGGGATATAGCGATATATTGTAATATAGATATATGAAAGCGGTTCATAACAGTCGGAGTGCCAACGTAGCGCCCGTCGGCTGCTGCGGCGGCATCGCTCGCTTCGCTCGCTCGGCTCGCACGTAGTTAGTCACAGTTATAACCTAACCTTACCTACTTGATCGACGTGCTCTAATAGCTATTTTAGTAGATCGTGCTCGTATCATAGTTATATTCCTAGTAAGATAGTTATGAATTGCTTTCATATAGCTATATTACGGTATATAGCTATATCTATATGGATATAACTATTACGACGGCTACAGCCATCTTACTGCGACGTATATATGTAAAAACGTTACTTATTCCTATCACTGTCGCACACACATGTCACGTCACAGCACGATTAAGTGACGTGTCGGCCTTAGTCTTTCTAGGGTAAAGTGGAAGCTTGCCAAACCATTAATAAAGATTATTGTTATTTAATATGCTAAAATGCCACCAGAAATTATATAATAAGAAAAACGTGGCGAAGTTTTGCGCCAACAAAATATAATAAACTGTCGCGCCGTCAACACGACGAGAAGGAGAAGAAGTGTGACACACATTATTATAGGAAACCCATTGTTCAAGTAAAACCAACAGTAACTGTCGTATTCATAGGTACATTCATTTGCTCATTAAACTTATTAATCACATGAAACCGAACGCCAAATATTAATTAACGATCGTTCATTAAAAGTATCAGGTGCATCTCGCCAATTATTTATTAAATCATCAAACAACGATAAGCTTGTTCATATTAATAAATTGGGATTGTTTACAGGAGGAATCGGCAGACAATCACTGTAATTCATAAAGCGTTTTACGTAAATCAATGTTTGATGTGAATGATTGATTCGTATATTTGGATTGATTCGATTTACAAAAAAATACACAAGATAATACGCCTGTATTCCCCGAACGGTTAGGCGTTTACTTATAGTACACTCACATTTTATTTATAAATAACATAATACATTTATTATTTAGCCAAAATTAAATATATGTCAGAAAAAATTTAAGCAGTGCGTAAATTTTAACAAATTAAACGAGTTTTATCATAATATCAACTTTTTATTTTGTTATCTCTTAGTACAAAAAAAGAAAGTTATCGTTAACAAAAGATGTTTACTTTGAAACTAGTTTTATGATGACTCGCCGGCCGGCGCAGGCGCGCAGTGTAGCGGATCGCCCGGAGGTACCTAAACAGCTATGCGCTTGCTCAATTCACCGGCGTAGGTAGGTATTGATGCAGGTTACTGATAGCTAATTTCATCAGGTTTGAGCTAGACTTTTTTTAAGTTTATACAAGTTATTTGAAAAATAACTCTAATTTTTCTTCATACTTTCATGGGCTTAGGGCCATTAAAATGTAGAAAATAAAGCGTTATGATCAAGTAAATTAAGGCAGTAACTAAAAACATAAACCTAATAAAATTAAAATTGTCCTTAACGCGTGCTGCCTCACACCGAAGCGACGTGCCAGATCGTAGGTGCTGGCTCTTGGATCTCACGCAAAGAAATCAAAAATTGTTTCTTTGATTCCGACTGTCAGTCGATATCTGTCAGACCTTTGTTCGTGATTCGGGGTCCTTAACTGTCCGTGATCAAGATAATTTTGAGTGGCAGCTAAAATGGTCATAACAATGGCCAGACAGATGCTAAATAATGAAAATGTATACTATTACTGATACAAAACCATAAAAAGAAATTGCGCACTGGTTAATTTTTTTTCCTGTATTACAAAAGTCTCTTCTAGGTTAAGTTGATTCTATAAAATATTCACCCACAATACCACTTCTACACACGGGTCGTCAGAAACCGAAAGTCTGACAATTCTTGTCTTACCAAGGGGTATTGCATTACCCAGTAACTGGGTTGTGGAGGTCAGATGGCAGTCGCTTCATGTAAAATACTGGTATTCAGATGCATCTGGTTAGACTGGAAGCCGACCCCAACATAGTTGGGAAAAGGCTAGGCAGGTGATGATGAATACCACTTCTGGTACAGAGAAGAATCGAGCATTGAAATCAACTCTTGTTCACAAAGCGTAAAATAACTATTTACTTAATATTTACAAAATATGTATTGAAATGAGCATGATATTTCCCATTCCGAACTATGGAACCCACGGTTGCCATTAAGTCCGACACCCTAATTGCGTAACACACTATCAATCACATTCTGAATGATTTTGAAGCATATACCTAATCCATTGCTTTTTATATTCGAAAAATTTGTCTACTCAACAACGTAAATAACGCAATGAATTGTTTAACTGTCAAAATGAAACCGATTCCTACTGTGTGTTACGCAATTAACCCGCTGGTTTCCTCGAAATGCTATCAAAAGGATTAATTCAAGAGCTTCATTCTACGTTTCATAGAAATAAGTCTTATTCCTAACATCTGCAGGCACGACCCTTCAAACTTGCTCCGGTAGGACCTACCTACCTACATACACCTAGCCCAACCGGCCTCGTCATGTTTTCCTTAGCTCTAAACTAAAGTTAGGACTAACTCGGAGTGACTTTTCTATTTATACCATTTTATATTCAAACGTTATTCAAAATGGCGGAACCTACACGTTTTCATAATAAAATTGGAATAGAACGTGTTCGTATCATAATTTCATGCGCCTCATGGTCACACGGTATTCATACAAACATACGCATCGTTGATACTGGTTTGAGAAGATGTTTTATGAAAGAAGGTAAAAAGAGGGTTGAACTTGTTTAATAATAAGAATAAATATATTTACGAGTTGATAAATAAAATTATAAAAATATAAGTGAATAGTTTTAGTTAAGTTAGTATACAGACAGGATATGCCACATAGAGGAAAAGTACCTTGAATATTGTAGATGGAACATTTTACTGGAAGAAGACATTATTTAAATTTGAAAAAACAATTTTAACTGCATTCATAGATATTTAAATAATTACATGGTTGAACCGGAAATCGAACCCATTACATGAGAAAAATAATTATCCTGTAGCTTTATCATACCGATCGAAAGGCTTCATCATAACGATTATTTTTTGCTAAATAACATAGTATCACAAATAAAAGGAAGACCATGAATTTCAGCCCCTGCAGCTTGGTTACGGCTCCAAAGGGGGCTGTGAGGCTGCCGTACACGCCTTGTCGACATACCTATATTCTGGCAAAGGAGAGGTCATCTTGAAGGTTGACATAAAGAATGCCTTCAATTCTGTAAATAGGGACACATTGCTGGCAGAAACTAAAAAAGAAATACCCCAAATCTATAGTTTCCTTTGGCAATATTACAGACACCCTTCTAAATTACTGTATCGGGACAACTTTCTAGAATCTGCTGTTGGCTGTCAACAAGATGACCCCCTCGGGCCAGTGATTTTTAGTTTAGCCATTCACTCAATTATTCGACAGCTAAATTCCAAATTTAACGTTTGGTATCTTGATGATGGAACCTTGGGAGGCGATGTAGAAACTGTTTTAAATGACCTACAATTTTTAAAAAATGAATTTCATTCCATTGGCCTTGATCTCAACCTATCGAAATGTGAACTATTCTTAGCGGACAGTACTGACAGACATCTGACACTTCTCAAAAGCAATAGCTCCAGAAATCAAAATTATTGAAAAAAGCTCTCTTCGTCTCCTTGGGTCTCCAATCTTTGAGAATTCTTTTCCCGGTTTTATTGAGAAAAAAAAATACAAAATTTCAATGACGTTTCGGATAGTTTGCCAGTTTGAGTAAATTATGCGGCCTACCCAAATGTCCTTTCTTTGGTATTGTTCGTCGAATCGTTGAGCTCCTTAACTTTTATGTTGAGCTGTACGATTACTGACAGATGCTTGCACTGACTGGACAGGTTCACTCAATCTGTGTGGTTCTTTCCTCAAAAGACAATTTCAGACACCAACCTACATGGTCTTCACATGATCTGACCAAGATTATGTCTGGACTTTAAAAGAGACTGTGACCTCTGAGTTTGTTTCGGCCTTTCTTCTCAGAGTAGTCAGATAGGAAACGCCGGCCTCATCTAGTTTAAAAAATAAAAATGTTTGACGTGTAAAAGTGTTTGTATAAACCTACTTACAGAAATAAAATCATTTATCATTTAAAGATTGTTCCAAATTAACATGTATTCGGCCTTAACCTTAATCCGTTACTGCTGTTTCGTCCCTTTTTTTTTATTTTTTTTTATTTCGGGGTGGAAAATCCTCATGGATGTTCTCCGCCCTGGGGCGGGCGGAGAGGTCTGTCAGACTCTTACTGACTAAAAACCACCCCGGTGTTCCATCTCACACCTACGCCGAGGGTCGCGGGAACTTACGATCCTTCCGCAACCCCCGGCTGGTGCCGGCCCGCCACGGCAGGCCTCTCCTCGTGTCGAGGGGGGTAGTGAGATGTTTGACTCCCCCGCGACGTCTAAGAGGGGCGCGCGTGGAACACTACGCGCCACCACCTCAGGTCCGATGTATGGGGGGCGACGGACATCCCCGAGTCCGTCGCCCCTGGACCCGTTTAGGGGGGCTGGAAGAGGGCGTTGTCCGCCCTCCGCCGACGCCCAGTGCGCCTGCTGCGGGCTGGGTGAGAGGATGTGATCTCCCTCTCCCTTTCCGCAGCCTCCTTCTGCGAGATGACTGTCTCGCAGAAGGAAACCACCGCGTCCCAGGACTCCTCGCTGCCGACCATCGAATTAACGACAGCCGGCAGCGACAGGTCACTGCCTACTCTAGAGATGAGGGCACGGCGCGGCTCCTCCCAAGCGGCACACTCTGCCAGCGTATGCCGCGCCGTGCCCTCCCGCCAGTCGACGCAGTGGTGACACCGGGCGTCTGGCTCCCTGTTTATGCGACACAGGTACTTCCCGAAGCAACCATGCCCCGAGAGCACCTGCGTCGCCCGAAACGACAAGGAGCCGTGCCTCCTCCCGAGCCAAAGGTCGAGCACCGGCCGGACCGCCTCGATGGTGCCGAGGCCGGCGGTAGGGCATGAGAGCCTGTCCCGCCATTCCGCCACCAGGACCTCGCGAAGCAGCGACCGACGCTGCTCCATTAGTCGCTGCATCGGTCGCTCACCTCGCGCCTGCATTTCCTCGCGCCACCGATACAATGACGCGAGTAATTTCGCCTCCAGGTCCCAGGGCGGGGATCCGGCCAGTGCGCAAGCCGCCTCGTAGGAGATCGTGCGATACCCCCTGATGACTCTGATGGCCATCGCTCTCTGCGGCCTCCGCAGAACAGCAATGCTACCGGCCGTCAGGTCAGCCGCCCAGATCGGGGCCCCGTACAGGGCCATCGATCGCACGATCCCCACGTAGAGTCGCCTACAGGCGGCGCTCGGGCCCCCCAGATTGGGAAGCAGCGTTGACAGCGCCCCAGCCGCGCCCATCAACTTGGGCACCAGCCGCCGGAAGTAGGGTCCGAAGTCCCACTGGCTGTCGAGCACCAATCCCAGGTACTTCATGGTAGACTCGACAGCGATCCGGACCGCCCCGACCACTATGTGTGATCCGGGCGGCGGCGCCCGCCGGGGACCATGGAACACCATGGCCTCCGACTTGTTGAGGGCCACGTCCAGGCCGAGGCGCCGTATGCGGCCCACCACCTGTGAGACCGCAGCCGTCGCAAGCAACGCTGCCTCCCTGTGCGAACTCCCCCGGGCCGTGACCAGCGTGTCGTCCGCATAGCACGTCAGGTCCACGCCCGGCTGGAGTTCACCCCTCAGCACCCAGTCGTACCCGATGTTCCACAGGAGGGGGCCTACGACCGAGCCCTGTAGAACACCGCACGACATGAGGCGCTGGTTTGTGCCATCACATCCCACGTAGGTGACACACCTCTCCGACAGATAGGCCCCAACGAGGCGGCGGAGGTAGAGAGGCACCCGGTGATACCACAGTGCCTGTCGGATACAACTCCAGGGCAGGGTGTTGAAGGCGTTGGAGATGTCCAACGACACCGCCATCATCACCCCGCCCCGGGACACCGTTTCCTCCGCCAGGACTCTCACCCGTGACACAGCGTGTATGGTGGAGCGCCCGTACCGAAACCCGAACTGACACTCGTCCAGGTCCGGCCCCTCTCCGCACAAGTAGCCGACGAGGCGGGCTGCGATAATCCGCTCAAACAGCTTACCCACCTCGTCGAGCAGCACTATGGGCTGGTACGCTGACGGCGAATCGGCAGGGCGCCCCGCCTTCCTGAGCAGGACAAGACGACCAGTTTTCCACAGAGTCGGAAACTGGCCCCGCTCAAGGCACGCTGTGTAGAGACCTCTCAGCTTGGGCTCCAACTCTTTCAAAGCGAGGGCTCATACTTGGCCGTGAATCCCGTCGGGCCCCGGAGCCACGTTCTTGGCTCGGAGCCGCATCACGGCCGCCCTCATCTCTGCCTGTGTCACCTCTGGGACGCTGATGGCGTTCTCATCTTCAGGCTCTGCGGCTGTGGGCAAATCCATCGGCGGCGGGGTATGCTCCGCTCTAGCCGGGAAGAGGGCTACGACTACCTCCTCCAGCAGCTCAGGTTGGAGACTCTCCGTGAGTGGGGGCGCCGCGGCTCTGAGTTTCCCCCGAACCGCACGATAAGGGCGCCCCCATGGATTCCCGTCTAGAGTCTCCAACATCTCCTCCCTGGCTCGCGTCTTCGCCTCGCCGATGGCCAGCCACAGAGCCTCCTTCGCCGCGCGGTACACCTCATACAGCGCGGCTTCTTCGTCAGGGACCCGACGACGTCTCCTCCGGTATCGGGTGCACCGGCGTCTAACCGTCACGCACGCGATGCGTAGCTGCGCAATCTCGGCAGACCACCAGTACACCTGGCGCCTTCCTGTCTGTGCGTGGACACGGGGCATCGACGCGTCGCAAATTTGCGTCATCGCCCCGCGGAACCATAGCGCCTCCTGTTCGACGTCGACGGGTCCGGTCGTAGTCGACTCCCGGATCCAAGCCTGGACAATCGCGGCCTCCTCGAGAAGCTCCCTGTCGATGCGCTTGCGCGCCCAGCGCGGGCCAGTCGCTCGCGGGGCCGGTGGACTGCGGCCGCCGGCGGTCTGGGTGGAGACGTCGAAACGGATGTATCGGTGATCCGACAACGTCTCCACCTCCGCGGCGACACGCCAGTCGTAAATACGGCTCGCGGCAGCAGGGCTAGCGAACGAGACGTCCACTATGGACCCGCCCCGCTGCCGCACGCACGTGAGTACCGAGCCCCGGTTCAGGACGACCAGGCCAGTCGTGACCGCCCACTCCTCCAGCGCCTCACCGTTTAACGTTTCAACCTTACCGTTCAACTGTTTCGTCCCTAAATTAACGTATTTCCTTCGCGTTTCCCATTTATGGAACCACACTCATCTTTTAGACAAAATAGACCAAATTATCATGCATACATTAACTTCAATTTTAAATGTGGTTATGGACGACCGAGCTTGGGCACAAGCTACTCTTCCTTCCTTCCTTCGGCGTCCACAAAATTTCTAGTATTAGTTTACCGTCTTTCTTATCCTCGGTGCACGGCACTGAGAAATTAATCAGGAAAATGTTAGCCTCCACACTGATTAATTTTGATGTGCCGTACTTCACCGGGGCTATGGATGCCTGGAGACTTCAGATCCATCCGACTATCCATCTTCCCAGAGACGGTGGGATGAGCCGCTCTGCAGAGTAGTACAGAAAAAAATTACTTGACACGTCTGCTACTACTGCGGAGCGTGCACGCCTGCTGGCTGTGGGTAAGTGGGAGTCAGGTCTTTGGCTTCATGCACTACCGTCGTCGAACATAGGCACATTTTTGACGACACTACTTTCCGCCTCGCTGCTTCCCTGCGACTAGGAGCCTCTTATTGTTCTCCTCATCGCTGTCACTGTGGCAAAGTTGTCAACAGCCTCGGACACCACGGCCTGTCTTGCAGCCGAAGTGCGGGCCGCTTAGCGCGGCACGCGAATATTAATGACATCATCCGACGAGCTCTTGTTACCATTGGCATTCCAGCTGTATAAGGACCCATTGGCTTGGCACGCGACGATGGCAAGAGACCGGACGGCATGTCATTATTTCCATGGACGGTGGGTAGGACTTTAGTGTGGGTCGCAACGTGTATCGATACTCTTGCGCCATCCCATCTTCCTGGCTCGGCGTGCTGTGCTGGTGCTGCTGCGCCAAACCCCAAGCGGCAAAAGTATAATAACCTTATCGGTAATTATATTTTCGAGCCGTTTGGGCTTGTAACCCTCGGGCCGTGGGGTCTGAGTGCTCATGGTTTGTTCAACGATATCTCCAAACGGCTGGTTGACACTTTCCGCGACCCAAGGGCTGGCTTTTACCTTGGCCAGAGGCTTAGCATTGCCATACAACGTGGCAATGCCGCCAGTCTCTTGGGTACATTAGCAGCCGACAGCGATGCGGAGGAGTTTTTCGACGCCATATTTTAGTTTGTTAATAGCTTTAGTTAGGTTAGGTTATTTTTTTTTTTTAATAGTTTGTTAGTTATTTTAGTGCCTGTATGGATAAACATAATATGTTGTTATTAAAAACAAATAAATGATATGATTTAAAATATCCATAAAGAGCTTGACCAAGCTATATTTCTGTTTAACGTTCAGTGGCGAGCAGCAGACTGCAGTAGATCGATTATTTCCTGTAGACTGACAAAAGTTATTCTGACAAACACACGCACTTTCTGTTCCCCTCCCTGACTAAAGGCAGGCTGAATCCTTCAGCCTATTTTCTACTCCCGTGAAGGTATAAACCTGTTTTACGCCAGAAACCACGCGATACATCCTAAGCCTTATTTACCGACGAAACATCGGCCAATCAGATCGTATCGCGTCACGGTTTGATGGAGGCAGCATGACTTATCCGACGCAAGCGAAGATGTATTTGGATCAGGAGGTGTTACCGTATACCGACCTCTGTCCGAGGTTCTGTGATTGATAAGGGATAGTAAAACACTTTAAGCTACCATTGTAAATTATAAATCGTCGATGTTGTTAACCAAACATGGGTTTGAATGAAAAGTAAAATTTAAATTAAATGCCTCAAAGGTCTAGTGGTCGTAAGTGTTACTGGGTTTTTCCGTAAAGGATTTCTCAGTAGCAACCCGGAGTCTGGATATGTGCCCGGATATTAGGAATAGGCTCGCCCTCTATTATATTGGGCAAATATGACTGGTGAAATACTAATGGATGTCCTCTGCCCACCCCCTAAGAAATATAGACGTGATGATGTTATTTGATGTGGAATTGAAATGTCGGCCAAGTCGTGTGTACCTGGTATTCGGATCGTTAGTGCATGTCAATTTGGAAGAAACAACGTGTCGTGTTTAGTTCGGGGAACAACCAATTTTCTCTTTGTTTGGCACAAACTAAGCACACCTTAATCCTAGGTAATCCATTCACCTAGTTAATCTACATTTCACTTGTAGCGCGATAACGTGACCTTTGTACAGCCATTACGTGGTACATTACCTACCACAACATAACATATTCGCGCGTCGCTGCACATGAAAGCTTCTGAACCGCAAAATGTGATTGATATGACCCAAATGACAAAGATACTAAGTGACCGAAGTTTAAAATGAAACCATTATTTTTAAAATGTTTTGTATTAATTTCTGTTTTTTTCGCTGCTATTTCTACTTTTATAGTGACAATCTAACTTATAATGATCGGTGAGTCATTAAAATAACTGCATTTCAAATTATATTATGAAATGACTACGCAATTGCTACGGCGTAGCAATCAACTACGCCATAGACAAAAACGACTGCTACGCCGCGCCGTAGCAAAAGATGATTAATTTCTCTCTTTTTGCGATAAAGAAGAAAGGATTATAATTACAGTTCTGTTGTACTTTGGCGACCGTATTACATAAGAACTGTAGCTGGTACGTAAACGGCACGTGAACGGTACGAGAACGGTGGCAGCTATTTATTTGTAGGACGAGGGTGTGGCGTTTGACGGATACCTTTGTCATTGAGCGTAATAAGTTATTTTACTTTATTTAGGTCTTATTGAGTAAACATATACCTTTCGAGTTAATATTTATTACTTCACTATTCATACAATTACGACTATTTATCAAACTGTTGTTAAATACATAAACAAATTACTGCGCTGTTAGTTACACAATCTACTAGCCACATATAGGGCAAAACTTGGCTAATTCGTGATATGCAGCTATTCGGTGATAGATAATTGTGTTTTATTACCAAGTTACTACTGACTTGATAAATGTACATTTTTCAATCATTATAGTATTTGCCACATTTTTAGATATAAGTTAGCAAAACTTATTTTGTTTACTATATCACAGTAAATTTAAAAAATAGTCTGATCAATGAATCGAATTTTAGAAGTAAAAAACAAAACTATCACCGATTACCCAAGTTTTGCCCTACTCGTATCTACTAAAATGAACTAGGTACTAAACATAAAACAATTTGCAAAATCCAAAAGTGCACGCCTCATAGACAAAAACATATTGGCGATAAACTTTACGGGGAAAAGTCTAAGATAAGTTCATCAATTTTTATTTTATTAATATGTTTGGAACGGTTAAAAACGAGTTTGATAAAGAAAATCAATAGGGATCATCCGAAGGATGAAAGAAAACTTATAGAAGATGATTTAGATTAATCTATTGTGTGTGACGACGTGAATCGTGACGACAAACTGACACACTTCCCAACGGAAAGCACTACACGTAATATTTTAATTACATTTTTTGTTATACAAGATGTAGCATAAATAACGCACAACCTCTTAAGGGGTCATTGTACTCATCATTATGAACAACTTTTACTATGGGACCAAACTATGCTATTCCACCAATTCGCAATAAGCGTTTCCAAATGTCTTTTGTGATGCGCACAGCAAAGGAGTGGAACTCTCTGCCTGCGTCTGTGTTTCCGAACGCATACAACCCCGATCTCTTCAAAGTGAGAGTTAAAAGGCTTCTTCTGGGTAAGCTCGCTCCATCGCCGACTTTGTCTCTGTCATCTCTGACCTAGACTAGAGTCAAGAGCAAACCTATATCAAATAAAAAAAAATAAAAAAAACCTGAAATCGCGAAAAAAAAATCTGCTGTTCCCTACATTTTGACGATATTATGCGAACATAAATGTAGGGAGCAGCTGATTTTTTTTCGCGATTTCAGGTTTGGTCCCATAGTAAAAGTTGTTCAGAATTATGAGTACAATAACCCCTTGTGGCTTTGGCTACACTGGAACCTCAGCAGTGGACACGTCCGCCGGCATGCTACGCGGTAAACCGTATGGTGGGGTCGCTCTTTTGTGGAGAAACAGTGTGTTTCAGCAAGGTTCAGTTGTTGAGTGTGATAATCCTCGTATATGTGCCATTAAAATAATGAGTAATCGTGCAGTGATAGTGATGAGTATATACATGCCTACGAATTCTGTGGAAAATCTGCCTGACTTTACGGATTGTTTAAGTACGGTGAGTGCTGTTATAGACGAATACGGGATTGGATCTGTTTTTATGTTGGGTGATTATAATGCCAATATTTATGAATTGTTTTTTAACGAGCTTGTAGGTTTTTGCAATGAACAATGTTGGTCATGTATCGATGTTGACTTTCTAGGCTCAGACTCGGGTACTTATACTTTTATTAGTGATGTGTACGGGTATTGTAGCTGGTTAGATCACTGCATAGTGAGTCAAGCGGCAAAACAAGCGGTTGTAAATATTTTTGTGAAATATGACACGCTGTGGTCTGACCATTTTCCCCTTGTCGTTGAATGTAACTTAGATCTTTTAACACCAAAGCTGCCTCAAAAGCCATACTGTAACAACAGGGATATAGTATGGGGTGTAAGAAAACAGGAACAAGTAATTAAATATACCAGCGAGTGTCATAAACGATTGGGGAGAATTGATTTTCCTACGGAGTGTATAAACTGTGCTGACTTCTATTGTAATAACCCTGCCCACACGCGTACTCTTGATAGACTGTATTCTGACATTGTGGCCGCTCTGCGCGGCGCTTCTGTGGCGGGTCGGGGGTGCACGAGGGCTGGTGGGAGTGGGCCGTGCTTAGTAGGCTGGAATGTTTTTTTATTTTTTTATTTGAGATAGGTTTGCTCTTGACTCTAGTCTAGGTCAGAGATGACAGAAACAAAGTCGACGATGAAGCGAGCTTACCCAGAAGAAGCCTGTTCACTCTCACTTTGAAGAGATCGGGGTTGTATGCATTCGGAAACACAGACGCAGGCAGAGAGTTCCACTCCTTTGCTGTGCGCATCACAAAAGACATTTGGAAATGCTTAGTGCGAATTAGTGGGATAGCAACTAGGTAAGGATGGTAACCTGCAGTGCGTCTAGATGTCCGCTGATAGAAGGGGGCCGGCGGAATGAGGTCGTGGAGTTCTTGAGCACACTCCCCGAAGTATAATCTGTAGAAGACCGTCAAGCAGGCAACCTTGCGGCGATGAGCCAAGCTGTGAAGCTTGGCATCCACCAGTCTTACGTCGCCAATGAGCCTCTTAGCTCTGCGTTCCACCAAGTCAAGCGCGGCAAGTTGGTATTTGGCCGAGCCATCCCAAAAGTGGCTGCAATACTCCATGCAGGATCGGACTTGCGCTTTATAGAGAATTAAAAGCTGTCCAGGCGTAAAGTATCGCTTCACCCTATTCAGGATGCCCAGCTTCTTAGCCGCAGTTTGGGCTTTGTACTCGATGGTGGTACCGAAGTTGAGACATGATGTCAACTCCATGCCTAGGAGCTCGAGCCGATCAGTTACAGGAACAGATATACCCCGAAAAGTAGGAGTTTGATCGAAACGACTCCTTTTAGCGGTAAAAAGACACGCCTGTGTTTTGGTGGCATTAAAAGAGACCAGATTATCATCACCCCACTGGGAGACAAGGCTTAAGGTCAAATACAGATTTGACCCCAGATTTGCGGGCAGCCGCACTACCATGGCCTCTCTCAAGGAACGAACTTCGGCCCCGCTGGTTTTTGCGCTGGACAAGTATCTCTCTGAAACTGTACTGTCATCTGCGTACCCAACAATACCAGAATGAAGCAGGTCATTGATGTGTAGCAGGAAAAGAGTTGCAGAGAGAACAGACCCCTGAGGAACTCCGGCATCAATAGCCATAAGGTCGGAAGAGCAGCCGTCAACGACTACTCTGATAGACCGTTCACTAAGGAAGTCTGATATCCAGCTACAAAAATCAGCAGGGATGCCATAAGCAGGAAGCTTGCTGAGTAGACCAGCGTGCCAGATCCTGTCAAAGGCCTTCGAGATATCAAGCGATACAGCAAGTGCTTCGCCGTGCTTCTCGATGGCCTCGCCTCAGCAGTGCGTGACATACACAAGAAGATCGCCAGTTGACCGTCCCCGGCGAAAGCCATACTGACGGTCACTGACGAGATCATTGTTTTCAAGGTAGGTCAGCAACTTACTGTTCAGTACCCTTTCCATAACCTTGCACAGAATGGAGGTAATGGCGATCGGACGGTAATGGGCAGGATCTGCACGGTCGCCCTTTATGGGCACTGGTTGCACATTTGCGAGCTTTCAGGATTTTGGTACCGTCCTTTTTTTAAGAGAAAGGCGGAACAAATGTGTCAACACAGGAGACAGTTCAGGCGCACACTGCCTCAACACTCTCGCTGGAATGCTGTCAGGCCCGCTGGCCTTGTTCACGTCTAGACTGCACAATACTCTTCGGACCTCTTTAATGTGAACTGCGATTTCCGGCATCGAGGAGTCACAATGAGGCACAGTAGGTGGTTGCTTGGAGCCAGCGTCCAGTCGTGAATTGCTTGCAAAGAGAGATGCAAATAGATTTGCTTTCTCACCTGCAGAGTGAGCCAGCGACCCATCAGGTTTCACCATTGGAGGTAAAGTGGGTCGATAGAAATTCGCTTCAGCCGCTTTGGACAGGGACCAGAACTGTTTACTACCCGGAGGGTGCGAAGCCAGCTTGGCCCCAATACGTCCGACATGGTCAAAACGTGCCCCACGTAAAACCCGCTTGCAAAACTTGGCGGCAGAATTAAAAGCTCTTTTCCTCGCGCGAACCCTACGCGCTCTAACTTTGCGGTCGCGGGTCTTGACCCAGGCTTAGTAGGCAGGGGTGCGTGCAGAAAACCTCCTCGTGTGCCTGATACCTGCTGGTCCCTTATGGATACGTTCGAGGGGAAGAGCAGTTGTCGGGCCGGTGCACCCTGGGCATGAACAATAATCTCTTTTTGAAAAAGGTGTAGGAGTTTTTCGGAGAGAGTATTGTTTGTGGCGAATTTCTGCGGGCGGGGGAGCAGTATGCTCCACGTCTTTCTTCCACGTGTCCCTCTGATTAGCAGAGGGCACAGTGGAGGAACAAGGGAGGTGGGTCGCTCCTGATCAGTCGACATGCGTCGACTGACACTGGATGTGACCTTGCCACCACGGTGCAGGCGCACCAACGTGGCTATTGTTTCTCCCTCAAGAGCATGCTTGAGGAGAGAACTTTCGACGGGTTCGCTGAGTCGGGTTAGCCGGACAGCGAACGAAGGCATGCTTAATGCCGCCGTCGAGGGCTTGGCTTAACCGCCCGGCCCAGAGGAAGGACACCTCTAAGATAAAAAACCACCTAATCCTAAGCTTTGAAGCGTGGCGAGAGGATGAGTGGCTGGTGGGGGACCAGTCGCTAGCGCTTCCCCTGTAGATACCTGCCGCACTCTACAGTATATAGGCTTACCTAGTGCAAGAGGCTCTGCCTAGGCCGACATTTATTTCCTCACTACTCGTGGGAACAAAATGGAAATAATTAAACCCAAAAGATGCGAAAAGGAGAGTGACGTGCCAAGTTTATTGGCGGAGGTACCGCTTGCCAGTGATGGCAACAAGAGTCGAGGAGGCTCGCGTTCCTCAGGGGACATAAGCATGTCCGACCAGGACTCGCGTAGGAATTCCAAATTTTGGAGAAAGCGTTCGCGCGGCGAAGATTTGGACCGAGCGGGGTCGATGGTGCTTTCCTCAAGCGAGGAGAACCTGCCGGCTGCTAAAGTGGCGACAGCAAGGAGAGGCCGGGGTCGTGCGGTGGTGGGCGGAGGTTCCGCTCCGATGCCAGGGCGCGACGTTCGGGGTCGCTTCAAGCGGCCTGATACGCCGGGAATCGGCGGGGAGAGTGACCCCGGGGTCTCATCCGGAGTCTCAACTGAAGAGCCGGGAGGGGTCACTGTCGCTCTTGTGGGCACGAAGGCGGAGGCCAACGCTGCGAAGCGTGCTCAAAATAGAGCGGTCGCGGCCGACGAGGTTGCCGAAATGGCCCGTCGGGCCCGGGAGCGGCGGTCTGCCCAGACGGCAGCAGGGGAGAGCTTAACGGCAGAGGCTCTCAACCGCCAGGTGTTGGACGGCGTGGATGTTGTCCTGAAGGTTGCTACCAAGTCCGGCAACCTGAAGGGCTCCTTCACGCGCGCCCTTAAAGAGGCGGCAGAGGGGATCAGGGAGGCGGTGGAGAGTCTCCTTCATCGTACGACCTCGGAGGAGACGGCGAAGCTGTGGGAGGAGAACAGCCGTCTCCGATCCGAGTTAGAGGAACTCAAGCGGCAGGTTGCCGCCCAGAGGACAGCTCCCGCGGCCGCTCAGTCCTCTCCCGTTGCAGCCCCGTCGTCGGCTCCATCGCCGGCCTCGTCGTCGACGCCTGCACTTGTGGATGCGGAGGTCGAAAAAATCGTCCGCATCTGCATGATGCAGTGCGGGGACATGGTGGGTGCCCGCCTTGAGGCCATAGAGGCGAGGCTCCTCCCGACAGAATCCATCCGCCCTCCGCTCGCTGGGGACGGTCGCGGGAGAGAGGGGCCAAAAAAACGGGGCCAGGCGGCAACGGCGGCTGACCGCGCCCAAAAACCCGCGCCCCAGATGGCCACCTCACGGACAGCGGCACCTCCAGCGGTGCCTCCGGCGGCCGTGCCTGGGCCTGGCACAGATACCTGGACGACGGTCGTTAAGAGGGGCCGCAAGAAAATAAAGACAGCTCTGCCAGTACCAGCACCCGCTGGAGCACCGGCACCCCAGAAGGCACAGAGACCGCCAAAGGTTAGAGCCCCACGCTCCGCGGCTGTAGTGATAACACTGCAGCCCGGAGCCGTCGAAAGGGGCGTTACATACAAGGCGGTCCTGGCAGAGGCTAAAGCCAAAGTCGCGTTCCCCGACCTTGGCACACCGTCCGGCTTCAGAATGAAGCCGGCAATGACGGGGGCGCGGCTGCTTGAGGTGTCGGGTGCCTCCAGCGGGGAAAAGGCGGACATCCTGGCCGCCAAGTTGAGGGAGGTCCTCAACCCGGAGGACGTCCGGGTGTCTAGGCCGATGAAGACTGCAGAGCTGCGCGTCGATGGACTGGACGACTCGACGACCCCGGCTGAGGTCGTGGCGGCCATCACCAAAGCCGGCGGATGTCCGCCCCAAGACGTGCGGACGGGTGATATTCGCGCCGACGCTTCCGGGCTCGGCACGATCTGGGTGCGGTGCCCGGTGGCGGCGGCGAATAAAGTCGCCGACGGAAGGCGTTTGGTGGTGGGGTGGGCTGCGGCAAGGGTCAAGCTGCTGCAGCCCAGGGCTATGCGGTGCTACCGATGTCTGGACATTGGGCATGTCCGGGCACGGTGCACCGCCGAAACGGACCGCAGCGAGCAATGCTATCGCTGCGGCCAGCCCGGCCGCAAGGCGGCCCAGTGCGCCGCGGCGCCAAACTGCAGCCTCTGTACAGCTGCAGGGAGGCCCGCTGGGCACAGAGCGGGCGGAAAGGCATGTGGTGCCCCCGCCGCAAAGAAGAATAAGGGGGCCAAGGCTGCCGGGGGCTCTTTACCCCCCTGTCAGCCTGGCTGCCCTTCGGCCGACTCCCGGCCTAGGAATGGTGTGGAGGGAATGGATTGCGCATAATGGCGCTCTACCATTTCCTCCAGGGCAATCTCAACCACTCTGCTAGAGCTCAGGATCTCTTGCTCCAGAGCATGGCGGAGTGGTCGATTCATGTGGCTGTGGTCGCCGAGCCGTACTTTGTCCCCCCCCGGAATAACTGGGTGGGTGACCTGGACGGCTTGGTGGTCATCATCGGCGGGACTCTCGTCAGCCCGTCCCGAGGTCACGGTTGGGTGGCCGCTCTCGCGGACGGCGTTGGCACGATTGGTGCGTATTTTTCGCCCAACAAGAGTCTCGCCGACTTCGAGAACTTCCTTGTCGAGTTGGGTGCCGTCGTAGGCCGGCTCCACCCTCGCCCCGTGCTGTTGCTCGGGGATCTCAACGCCAAGTCTACGGCGTGGGGATCCTCGGTCACCGATGCTAGGGGTGAGGCGCTGGAGGAGTGGGCGGTCACGACTGGCCTGGTCGTCCTGAACCGGGGCTCGGTACTCACGTGCGTGCGGCAGCGGGGCGGGTCCATAGTGGACGTCTCGTTCGCTAGCCCTGCTGCCGCGAGCCGTATTTACGACTGGCATGTCGCCGCGGAGGTGGAGACGTTGTCGGATCACCGATACATCCGTTTCGACGTCTCCACCCAGACCGCCGGCGGCCGCAGTCCACCGGCCCCGCGAGCGACTGGCCCGCGCTGGGCGCGCAAGCGCATCGACAGGGAGCTTCTCGAGGAGGCCGCGATTGTCCAGGCCTGGATCCGGGAGTCGGCTACGACCGGACCCGTCGACGTCGAACAGGAGGCGCTGTGGTTCCGCGGAGCGATGACGCAAATTTGCGACGCGTCGATGCCTCGCGTCCACGCACAGACAGGAAGGCGCCAGGTGTACTGGTGGTCGGCCGAGATTGCGCAGCTACGCTTCGCGTGCGTGACGGTTAGACGCCGGTACACCCGATACCGGAGGAGACGTCGTCGGGTCCCTGACGAAGAAGCCGCGCTGTATGAGGTGTACCGCGCGGCGAAGGAGGCTCTGTGGCTGGCCATCGGCGAGGCGAAGACGCGAGCCAGGGAGGAGATGTTGGAGACTCTAGACGGGAATCCATGGGGGCGCCCTTATCGTGCGGTTCGGGGGAAACTCAGAGCCGCGGCGCCCCCACTCACGGAGAGTCTCCAACCTGAGCTGCTGGAGGAGGTAGTCGTAGCCCTCTTCCCGGCTAGAGCGGAGCATACCCCGCCGCCGATGGATTTGCCCACAGCCGCAGAGCCTGAAGATGAGAACGCCATCAGCGTCCCAGAGGTGACACAGGCAGAGATGAGGGCGGCCGTGATGCGGCTCCGAGCCAAGAACGTGGCTCCGGGGCCCGACGGGATTCACGGCCAAGTATTAGCCCTCGCTTTGAAAGAGCTGGAGCCCCAGCTGAGAGGTCTCTACACAGCGTGCCTTGAGCGGGGCCAGTTTCCCACTCTGTGGAAAACTGGTCGTCTTGTCCTGCTCAGGAAGGCGGGGCGCCCTGCCGATTCGCCGTCAGCGTACCGGCCCATAGTGCTGCTCGACGAGGTGGGTAAGCTGTTTGAGCGGATTATCGCAGCCCGCCTCGTCGGCCACTTGTGCGGAGAGGGGCCGGACCTGGACGAGTGTCAGTTCGGGTTTCGGTACGGGCGCTCCACCATACACGCTGTGTCACGGGTGAGAGTCCTGGCGGAGGAAACGGTGTCCCGGGGCGGGGTGATGATGGCGGTGTCGTTGGACATCTCCAACGCCTTCAACACCCTGCCCTGGAGTTGTATCCGACAGGCACTGCGGTATCACCGGGTGCCTCTCTACCTCCGCCGCCTCGTTGGGGCTTATCTGTCGGAGAGGTGTGTCACCTACGTGGGATGTGATGGCACAAACCAGCGCCTCATGTCGTGCGGTGTTCCACAGGGCTCGGTCGTAGGCCCCCTCCTGTGGAACATCGGGTACGACTGGGTGCTGAGGGGTGAACTCCAGCCGGGCGTGGACCTGACGTGCTATGCGGACGACACGCTGGTCACGGCCCGGGGGAGTTCGCACAGGGAGGCAGCGTTGCTTGCGACGGCTGCGGTCTCACAGGTGGTGGGCCGCATACGGCGCCTCGGCCTGGACGTGGCCCTCAACAAGTCGGAGGCCATGGTGTTCCATGGTCCCCGGCGGGCGCCGCCACCCGGATCACACATAGTGGTCGGGGGGGCCCGGATCGCTGTCGAGTCTACCATGAAGTACCTGGGATTGGTGCTCGACAGCCGGTGGGACTTCGGACCCCACTTCCGGCGGCTGGTGCCCAAGTTGATGGGCGCGGCTGGGGCGCTGTCAACGCTGCTTCCCAATCTGGGGGGCCCGAGCGCCGCCTGTAGGCGACTCTACGTGGGGATCGTGCGATCGATGGCCCTGTACGGGGCTCCGATCTGGGCGGCTGACCTGACGGCCGGTAGCATTGCTGTTCTGCGGAGGCCACAGAGAGCGATGGCCGTCAGAGTCATCAGGGGGTATCGCACGATCTCCTACGAGGCGGCTTGTGCACTGGCCGGATCCCCGCCCTGGGACCTGGAGGCGAAATTACTCGCGTCATTGTATCGGTGGCGCGAGGAAATGCAGGCGCGAGGTGAGCGACCGATGCAGCGACTAATGGAGCAGCGTCGGTTGCTGCTTCGCGAGGTCCTGGTGGCGGAATGGCGGGACAGGCTCTCACGCCCTACCGCCGGCCTCGGCACCATCGAGGCGGTCCGGCCGGTGCTCGACCTTTGGCTCGGGAGGAGGCACGGCTCCTTGTCGTTTCGGGTGACGCAGGTGCTCTCGGGGCATGGTTGCTTCGGGAAGTACCTGTGTCGCATAACCAGGGAGCCAGACGCCCGGTGTCACCACTGCGTCGACTGTCGGGAGGACACGGCGCGGCATACGCTGGCAGAGTGTGCCGCTTGGGAGGAGCCGCGCCGTGCCCTCATCTCTAGAGTAGGCAGTGACCTGTCGCTGCCGGCTGTCGTTAATTCGATGGTCGGCAGCGAGGAGTTCTGGGACGCGGTGGTTTCCTTCTGCGAGACAGTCATCTCGCAGAAGGAGGCTGCGGAAAGGGAGAGGGAGATCACATCCTCTCACCCAGCCCGCAGCAGGCGCACTGGGCGTCGGCGGAGGGCGGACAACGCCCTCTTCCAGCCCCCCTAAATGGGTCCAGGGGCGACGGACTCGGGGACGTCCGTCGCCCCCCATACATCGGACCCGAGGTGGCGGCGCGTAGTGTTCCACGCGCGCCCCTCTTAGACGTCGCGGGGGGAGTCAAACACCTCACTCCCCCCCTCGACACGAGGAGAGGCCTGCCGTGGCGGGCCGGCACCAGCCGGGGGTTGCGGAAGGATCGTAAGTTCCCGCGACCCTCGGCGTAGGTGTGAGATGGAACACCGGGGTGGTTTTTAGTCAGTAAGAGTCTGACAGACCCCTCCGCCCGCCCCAGGGCGGAGGACATCCATGAGGATTTTCCACCCCGAAACAAAAAAAAAAAAAAAAAAAAAAGGCTTAGTAGGCAGACTCTTTACGGGCCTCAGCGTGGTCGCATTCTGCATTATACCAAGGCCGAGATTTGTGACCGAGCGGGATGTCGGAGAATGGAATAAAATACTCCATCCCCTGCCGAATCACGTCCGCAACCACGTCAGCACAGCACGAGGGGTCACCCGAGGAGAAGCACACTTGCCGCCAAGGACAAGACGCAAAAAAGTGCCTCATCTCATCCCAGTCTGCTGACTTGTATCGCCATACTCGCCTCGTGCCTCTAGGACTCTCATCTGGAGGAGAACAGGTCGATAAGGATTTCACCAGACAGTGGTCAAACGTTCCCAGCGGGGCTGAGACTAAGGTCCAAGCAATTGGGTGTATGGCCGTCAACATCTGGTACTCGCGTTGCCACATCCACCATCTGGGTTAGATCTAGCGTTAAAGCAAACTGGCGCGCCTCTAACCCGGCATGGTCAGTTTTCTGGTACGGGAAAAACCACTCTTTATGATGGGCGTTGAAGTCCCCCAGAAAGATGAGCTTCGCTGTTGAGTACCGCTGCTGGGCTACGTCAGTCGACTCCACGAGGAAGTTAAAGAGCGCTGTGGTCTCCTGGTCACCGCTGTGCGATCGGTAGACGCCGATGTAGAGAGATTTCTCCACGCCAGTAACCATATGGCAGAAAAACCCGATTTCTCAAAGCAACGGAGACAACGACAACAAATGTCATCGCGGACGTACACACAGACCCCAGCTTGCTTCTTGAACTTGTGTTCAAGAAAGTAACCCGGGTAGTTGAGATACGCCACGTCCGACGGCGTTGTTATCTTCGTCTCCGTTAGGAAAAACAGGTGCGGCTTCTCAGTCTCAAGATGGTGATGGACCGGATCGAGATTGGAGTGCAACCCCCTGACGTTAGTGAAGTGCACTTTTAGTGGGAGGAAGTGCAGCCGTTGTCTAACCTTGTTTTTTTTTTTTACTTTGGCCATATTTGTGAAGAGTTGTTGGGGAAAAAAGTTGACTTGTTGAGGCGCTGCTCAGTAATCCAAGTAGAACACTACAGCTAACCAAACCTATGGGGAACTCATTTGGAGACTGCGGGGACGCCCGAACCCCCCCGGATATGGCCACCGGGTCCTCCCATCCAGTCGCCGGCTGGTACAGTGGAGCATACCGGGATTTTTCGCGTGTTGGCGGGGCAGCCTTTGGCACGTGGCTGGCGTGCTACTTGGGCCCCCTACTGACTGCGGTCGGCCAACGGCTGGCACCGTGCTTCGGATCCCGCTACCCTCCAAAATGAGTTACCCGGATAGTTATGCCCAGAGACCAAGACCGGTTCTGAATAGCGCAACTGACAATCTTCTTCTCCCCCAAAGGCACTGGCACTCCCACACACCGACGGAACACAGCAAACTGCTTGGCGCCTGACTCCAGTGGGATGGTGGTCGCGAGCCAGGCGGCTCCTTGCGAAGCCTACCACCGCTAAGTGGGATCGTTCAGCCGTACCACGGGCAAGACCGTGGTGCCGTTGCCCGGGGTGGACCACTAGGAGGTAGATCCCAACCACCCCCAAATTGTTGTATTACTGTTACAAGTCTTATTCTATCTATTTCTGGTTAATAAATAATGGTCCAATAAATGTTTGGTTTTTCCTGTAAACATCAGAACATACAGTAGATAGTTGTACCCTGTTACTGTGAAAGAAAACAAGACCACAGCAAATTAATAAGCCGGTTCGTCGTAACGAGCAGAGCGGCCACAATGTAGTCTTGTAGAGATTGTTTTTTCTTTTACTTTAATACGTGACATTAGATTTGCTAGGGTAGAAACTAGATAATGCTGAGACAAGAGAGAGTTGGAGAAGTGTCCGACATAAACAGGCCGTGGCAAGGAATAATACAAGAGGCACCGGTTCGTGGCGGAAAATGAGTTGCCACTGTCTTGTAAATAAAGGGTTGAAAAAACTGAAATCAAGTCCCTGAATGGATTTGCTTTCGTGTAGTGACTTTCTGCTGAGCAAGTTCCTTATCGGTGATGATCAGTTTATCTTCTGCAGCTCACTGTATAGTGTCTGTGTGTACAATTGTACATAGTGAAACAGTTCTGTACGCGTCCCGGGCCGGTCATAAATGTCTTGTGTAAGTAAATAACAATAACAGTGCCCGGTTCATAATATCGATGTTCAAATTTACCGTTCTATTGATTCTTGTGGGCTACGTGCGATAAGGTCCAATTATTAGGTTTCGAAAAGATATTGATAAGTTTGAGAAAGTCACCTAAAACGTCGTTAGTAGCTGTAAGCTGTCATTACAAATTAACCGCTAAAGATCATTATTATTTTGTAGCTAGTCTTTATTAAAAGTAGGTCAGAGATCATTGAGTTTCAAGTGTTACATTATTAATTCATTAATGAAAAAATATGATGGACTCTAAATAGGATATTATATGTATTTTTCCCCTGTAGATGGATTTTTATTTATTTCGGAATGTAATATTTATAATAGTTATGTACCTACATGTGTATTAAAAAAAGAGGGAAAAAAATGGCATAAAAATTCGTCCGCATCGCTGTCAACAGGAAAGGTGCACAAACGGTTGGCAGCATTGCCATGTTTGAGAGTAAAATGTACTTAGAAGGTAGGTACATGTTCATCATCTAATCCATCGCTTTTGCTATTAAAGGCTCTTATTGTTGTAAGTAGGTTTGTACAAACACTTTAACACGTCAATCATATTTTGATAAACTTGATGAGGTCAGCGGAATCGAAAGGTTCAAGGATTTTCGTTACGACATGACAGGCGCTTGGTTATCAAGCGCCTGTCATGTCAAACTGCTTACGATTGCATGTCAACCAGTGACGAATGTGAAATACTCGCTCAAAAACTCAGCTTTTGTATTTCTGAATAGTTTTGAAACCACTCCAACATACATTTGAACAATATTCTGTTTAAATAATATATCTTTACCATAATGATTGTGTTTTATAAAGAAAACAATAAAAACTTGCGATGCTTTTAAAATGTCAATACCTATATTATTGAGGTTTTCCCTGAAAACGTCCGACCTTCATTTAACAAAACATTTATGTATCAATCCCACTCAACATCATTCCTGGAACACTGAATATTCTCTAATTTCCCTGTAATTGGAATATTCAATGCAACATTCAAAAATGAATTATTAAAATTTGCACCACTTCTGTAATGTTTTCCTCGTAAACCATATTATTATTCTTGGTAACTAGGTCAATCAATGAATCAACTCAGCCTATCGCAGTCCACTGCTGAACATGGCCTCTCCCAGGCTGCGCCACAACACCCTGTCCTGCGCCTTCCGCATCCAGTCTGTTCCAGCCACCTTCTTAAGGTCGTCGGTCCATCTAGCTGTGGGGCGTACTACACTATGCTTGCCGTTACGCGGTCTCCACTCCAGGACTCGTATGCTCTACCGGCCATCAGCCCTTCGACAAACATGGCCAGCCCACTGACACTTCAGTTTGCTTACTCTGCAGGCTATGTTGGTTACTCCGGTTCTTTTCCGGATAACTTCATTCCTGATTTTATCCATCATAGAAACTCCAACTAACTACCTCCCCACCTGGTCACTAGGGACCTACTTTTCTTTAAATAATTATCATCGACACACGATTACACGTTTCTAGCAACAGTACGGATCTAAGAAATACAAATGTAATATTTTCCTGTACAACAATAATATTCTCGTGACACAAAATGTAAGCAAACATGGCTTACATTGTTTTATTTTAGTATTTTACTTAGACCTAGTTTCATCAAACGGTTCATAATCAGTCATTAGTAAATCAGCCATTAAAATAAACATCGATGTTAGTGGTATCCAGAAAAAATAACAAACCTGGCGTTAGCATGTATTCACTCTTATATCGGTCAGTTGTCAAAGCAACCAAAATAAAAAGTCGCAAGTTCATATGTCAATGTTCACTGACAAGTGACAATGTCATATGTCAATGTTCACTGACAAGTGACAATGTCACATGCCAATGTTCACTGACAAGTGACAATGTCACATGTCAATGTTCACTGACAAGTGACAATGTCACATGCCAATGTTCACTGACAAGTGACAATGTCACATGTCAATGTTCACTGACAAGTGACAATGTCACATGCCAATGTTCACTGACAAGTGACAATGTCACATGCCAATGTTCACTGACAAGTGACAATGTCACATGTCAATGTTCACTGACAAGTGACAATGTCACATGTCAATGTTCACTGACAAGTGACAATGTCACATGTCAATGTTCACTGACAAGTGACAATGTCACATGTCAATGTTCACTGACAAGTGACAATGTCACATGTCAATGTTCACTGACAAGTGACAATGTCACATGTCAATGTTCACTGACAAGTGACAATGTCACATGTCAATGTTCACTGACAAGTGACAATGTCACATGTCAATGTTCACTGACAAGTGACAATGTCACATGTCAATGTTCACTGACAAGTGACAATGTCACTTGTCAGTGTTCACTGACAAGTGACAATGTCACATGTCAATGTTCACTGACAAGTGACAATGTCACTTGTCAGTGTTCACTGACAAGTGACAATGTCATATGTCAATGTTCACTGACAAGTGACAATGTCACATGTCAATGTTCACTGACAAGTGACAATGTCATATGTCAATGTGCACTGACAAGTGACAATGTCACATGTCAATGTTCACTGACAATGCATCATATTAGTTGGCCGTTTAGTATAGACTCGCGTTTTTTATTTCGATGATTTTGACGGACCTCTAGGGCAGCAATTAAATTTAACACGTGATTAAGACAGATTAGCGCTTGGTCAAACACTCGCTACTCTTAATGTGCAGTTAACATTTTAACAGAAGATTAAACTAACTAACATGGTACGGTGAAACTAGGTCTTACCATCTTATATTTGTTACAATCTATCAGCGGAATCATTTCCGGGAAATCCAAACTTAATAATATTATAAATTCGAAAGTAACTCTGTCCGTCTGTCTGTCTGTATGTTACCTTTTCACGCCTAAACCACAGAACGGATTTCGATAAAATTTGGCAAGGAGATAGATGGCGTTCTGGGAAAGGGCTTAGGCTACTTTTTGCCTCAAAAATAATCCTTCAGAGGGTGATATAGGGGATGAAAGTTTGTATGGGAATCCCAGCATTTCTTAAGTTAGGGATATGAAAGTTCAAATTTGTGCTTTTAGTAGGAAATAAAGAATAAAATGGTTCAGCGTTATTGAAAAATCTTCCCCTAAGGGGGTAAAATAGGGGTTGATTTTAAAAATCACAAATAATATTAAAAATTTTGTGTATTTCTTTTTAAGGGGTTGGAAATGTAGTCATAGTTCGTATCTTGACTTCTTGAGGTAACATTTTAGTCTTTATTTTTAACCGACTTCAAAAAAAGGAGGAGGTTCTCATTTCGGTCGTTTTTTTTTAATTTTTTTTTAAATAATTGTTACTTCAGTACTCCGTACTAATTCTCAGTACTCATTTATAAACCGATTTGGATTTTTTTTTAATTTGAAAGGACATACTCGTACTTCCAGATTGGTCCCATTTTTATCAAAATCCAGTTCTGATGATAGGAGCCATGAGGAATTGAGGGTACTCCTCAAATATTATAGACATAATTATACATAGCGATTTTGGTATTTTCATCAATAAGTCCGGGATTTCCATTCAGAAAGTATCATTTGGTGAAGTAGAACTGATGAAGAAGACCATAGATGGCCACGGGAACTCCTCAATGATAAGTATTTCACGGGTAGCGATATTATATAGTTCTGATGAAAATGGTACCATCGAAAGGATCTGATGATGAAGCCGGAAAGTGGGCACCGGAACTCCGTAATAAAACAATGTATCCTAGCATTTCGGCTTATTGGAATTGTCATGAGATGCACTCTGGTTATAAATGATTTTAATGGTAATTTCAATTCAAATTGCGCTACTTGCGTCCTATGTTATGCGTGGCCTTGATTGTCAGAGGACAGATTTCGTCAATGATCTGTCGTTGTGTGGTTGATTTAATAATGTGTTGGCGACGGCGTCCAAACCTGACAAAAATGCGCCTTACAAACTTCTGACACGACTTAGCGCGACATAAATTTGCTTTTTCGCAAAGTTTTTATTTGAAAGGGCCTCATAGGGGTTCCTGGGGGAAGGGGTTTCCTGTGGTCGCATATCAATTTGGTCAAATTCTGATTGGTCAAATTTCATTTAGTTATATAATATACTAGCAAACCCGGCGAACTCCGTTTCGCCACCAGATGGCTTCGTTTTATGTAACATTTCGTTTGGTGATTAAAAGAAGAAGAAAAATTTTTTTTTGTTTTATATTTGAAAAGGAAAAATTTTATTTCATTTCACAACAGTAATGAATTCATTTCGATTACAAAAATGAAGTGTTATTTAGTTGAACTTCTCTAAGTAAATAAATAAATGAAAGTGAATCCAAAGTAAATACTGAATCGAAGCGTTATACGTGTCCGCAAATTATCCGTTTCATTGAAGTGCTCTTTGGTAAACCACATTTTTTGTGTTTTGGTCTGACGTTAACACAAACAAAACGGATGGTTTCCCAACTCGTGAACACGCAACGTATAACTGCCCATGTGAAAAACAATGATTTTCTAAATGTATCCCGCAAACACTAAGCGATTGGCCTTGCGACATGTTAATTGTCATTGCGAACGCAAGGCGAACTGGAAATTGCAATCGTTTGAAGTCAAACGGAAGATCAGTCGGAATCATTGGTATTCGAGGAATACATACATTTTCACCTACGTACTTTCCGTTAATAATGGTTGCCTCAATCAAATTCGGCATAAGTCTTTTTACCGAAAGTCGAGTACCGTTGCAAAGTCACGGTGGATTCAAATTACGCAATATCATAATAACTGTACCAACTTTGAGTTGCAAGTTATGTGGTGGAAATCCTGGTAACTCCAGAGAGTTCAAAAACTCCGTTGGATAATTTACTACATCATCGGGATTTGTTATGGAATCAACGGATTTGTATGTCACCAAATCGCCAGCAATTTTTGATTGAATGGTGAAATTCAGTGCGTGTACATCATTATTCTTTGCGGCAAGAATTGCTCGTTGACTTAACCAAGCATAATTCTGATAATTCTCACTAATGTTTGGGAAAACATTTTCAATAAGAGCTAATTGAGAGTCTACAAATCGGCAAAAGTCGTTGGTAAGAGTAATTAATCCAGATGTCGCATCAACTGGGACTTTTCCATTTCCAACAGCTAACAATTGTTTGGAAAATTGTGCAGCACTTTGATCATTTTGAAGTTGAACTCTCATATTAGTGGTTAGCGATAATGTTTTTACGTTATTCCATAAAGGTGATGCCTTCAGGCAAGCATTCAATTCATCTGCAGGCGTTCCACGGGGAATTACTGGCAACGTCTGCCTGAAATCGCCTGCCAACAATATCATCAAGCCGCCAAAGATGTTGTTATTTCGTCGAAGATCCTTCAGTGTGAAGTTAAGTGCTTCAAGTGATTTCTTATGTGCCATTGTGCACTCATCCCAAACAATGAGCTTGCATTGCATCAACAATTTTCCCATTGCACTGGATCGGGAAATATTGCATGTTGGAGTATCAATTGTGTTTAACTTCATATTGCTTCTTCGCTGAACGACAATGTCTCGCGATTTAGTTGGATCGCCAACAATAATTGCAGCAACATCATTAACGGTGGGTGCATTGAATCTTCGCACATGTTCACCTGTTAGGGTACAATCCGCTCTTATGACAAATTTGTGCGTATCCGATGGCATTCGTTCCAATGCTGTTTTGAACATATTAACCACAGCATTATTAGCGTGAAAAAATGCTTGCAACTGTTCAATAATTCGTCTCTTTAACTGTTGTGTTCCCTGTATATTGCACCGCACATTCAGCTGATCCACCATCAACGAAATGAAATATATTTGCAGAAATTGATGCGGTTCATCTGGTGTTGGCACCATTGAACCATGCAAATGATATATTTGTCCTTGTATCTGTAATTGCAAACAATCATTTGTTGAAGAATACGGTGTAACTTCTGATCGTGTGATGGTGTAGTGTGTGGTGTATATGTAGTTGTTATGTGTTGCAATTCATTGTGTTGGTGTGAGTGATTGGTTATGTGTGTTGTATCTTTTACCTTGCAAGTCGGCATGAAGCCGCCTTCTCGAATGATATTAGCTCCAAAGGAAGTCATGCGAAAGCAGTTATTGTATTCAAGGATGTGTTGAAGAAAATGGCTGGAATCGGGATCACTTCCATCGAACAATGGTTTCAGTGGCTGTGGTGGTGTAAGTAATGGATCCAGTTTGACTTTTCTACTTGCGCAGCACAATCCAGCCGTTTCTCTTTTGAACTTTAACGCATTGCAATATGCCGCGGCATATAGTCGTCATTGGTCCAATATCAAAATTTTCATCATCACTGTAGTTCGCAGTGGGATCATATTGGAATGCCAAGCGATTGTATGATGCCAATGATCTTCGTGTGCTCACGCGTTGTCTCAATCGGGCATTTTCTCTTATTATATTTTGTCTTTCTTCGCTTAAGTTCTGTGAATACACTTGTTGCTGGCTTGCATGTCTTGTGCGGCGGCCGATGTTCGCACGTCGTCCTCTAGGCATTTTGGACTATGGACAAAGTGGTGAATTTAACCTCAAATGCACGATCCACATAATTTACACAGTTCAACTTACCACCTTAAAGACAAATGCCTGCTGTTGAAATTCAATAAAAATTTGCACAATACACGTGATTGATTTGATGGTTTCCAATTGAAATGTTAGGAAACGAATAACTTATTTTTTTTACTTTTTTTCACAATTTCACAGTGAACACAATACCGGTTTGTCACATGACGGTTTGTCACATGAAATTAACTGAGCATAGAACAATGAATAGCTGTCAAACAATGTATCACGCAACGGCGCTATCTACTTAAAATATTGGTTTGTAGTACATGCTATGTATCAGAGATGGCGCTGTATGTGAAAAAAGATTTTCCCGCTTTTCTGTTGAAATTTTTCCTAAATTTTCTTTGCTATAAACCTCACGGAGCCCGAGACCTTTCCAACGAATGCAAAACCGTGGAAATCGGTTCGTGCGTTCTGGAGTTATAGCGTCAGGAAGGAAAACCCGACTTATTTTTATATAGTAGATAGGGTGACTGGTAATTAGTGACCGATACTTAAACACATGATTGTACTCATGATAACAAACAACTTTTACTATGGGACCAAACCTGAAATCGTGAAAAAAAAATCAGCTGGTCCCTACATTTTGACGAATTATGCGAGCATAAATGTAGGGAGCAGCAGATTTTTTTTTCACGATTTCAGGTTTGGTCCCATAGTAAAAGTTGTTTGTTATCATGTGTAAAATCATGTGTTTAAGTATCGGTCACTAATTACCAGTCACGCTATATAACTAAATGCCCCCCCCCCCCCCCCTTACACCCCCCCCCCCCCCCCCCCTATTACATGGGACTTAAACATAACTGGCGAAATGTGGGTGTACCATAGGTACACCTCTGCCTAACCCTTCGGGGAAACAAGGCGTGATGTTATGTGATGTTATGTTATTATAACTAAATGCAAAAACATATTATGTTGATGATATTACAATAACTTCCTGTCACTGTTATTTACTTAGCAAGTAGTATATAAATTTGGGTATTGTAGGTACCACAACTAAAAAATGGAAAATAAAAACTTATTTATAAAAAAAGACAACCGACTTCCACAAAAAAAACACTACAAAGTGAAAAATAACTTTAATTTCTGAAGTCGGTGGCTAAAACGAAAATACTAAACCAAAAACACCGACTTCCAAAATTAAAGTTATTTTTCACTTTGTAGTGTTTTTTGGAAGTCGATTGTTTTTTTTTATAAATAAGTTTTATTAACTAAAAAAAGTCGTCTCGCCGCGTCTGCTGTCTGAACGCGATAAACTCAAAAATTACCGAACGGATTTTCATTAGGTTTTCACCAACGGACGGAGTGATTCATAAGGAAGGTTTATGTGTATAATTCATTAATGTTTTGAATAAATTGGCCGAAATATGATGATATGATGATTGTTGAAGATGTCGGAAAAAGTCATGCTGACTGGGAACTTTCTGGCGTGCGCCGCGTAAACCAATAGAGTATTACGGAACATAGGGTACTTTTAAACCCGGCAGTACGTTTCCGTGGGATATTTTCCGACATCCACGCGGGGGAAGCCGTGGGCAAAAGCTAGTCTAATTATATAGAGACGAGTTCACGAAACTTCGACATTCTTCCAAATGTCTAAACACGTCACACATTAATCTAGATCAGTTCTCTCGATCTGTTTATGTTTGGTTGGTAACTCGAGAAATTGAACCTCATGATATTTGCTGCATGCTCTTTACCTGGAGCTTCGAATAAAGCTCCCTACATATCTGCGTAGAGCTGTTGGCGCTCCGATAAGGAAGCTGCACAACAATAGGTGTCGGGTTACCAGCGTCCCATTGTTGGCAGGAGCTGAGAGCTATACGTGCCTCTCGCTCACTCCCATGAATTTGCGTGCACCACAAGATAAATGTTTTTACCCTGTTATTGAGTGATTTTTAACTGAATACAATAGAGCTCTCAGCATGACTTGTGCTGTTATGTAACTAGGTTAAGACGACTAGAGACGATCATGTTCACGCTGGGTGTTTAGAACACCGAGTTCACGTAATATATTCACTACATGATTAAGAGAACGATTTGATAGATTTATCCATCATCACCTCAACTGTAAACTCCTCTGGACAACACCAATTGAAAATTAATTGACAAACTTCGATTGTTCCACACAAATAATACTAGGTCGTTACCTATGAAATTGGAGATTTATATGAAAATTTTAAAATATAAAAATTTTGTTTTTTTTTTTTATTTCAGCTAATCAAAGTAGGTACTGGTAAAAAATATTTAGATAGTTTTGCCATATTGATGGCAGTTTGTTTATCCCTTTACTGTAGATGTCTGCTGGACGGGAGGCGATGAAGTCAGCGAAAGCGTTTTGTACTGCCTCTCGGGTGTTGAATTCTTTCCCACTTAAAAAATTGTCTAAATTTTGAAAAAAGTAGAAATCTGTTGGGGCAAGGTGCGGTGAGTACACCGTACTCACCGCACCCACCGGGGTGACGGAGAGCTTCCAGCTGTAACTCTTGTAGCTTTGCGATGGTCTGACGTGAAGTGTGAGCTCGCGCATTGTCGTGGAGAAGCAATGGGGAAAAGCAATTGACCAGTATTGGTTGTTGAATTGCGAGCTTCTCCATCATTGTTTGCAATTCTTGGCAATAGACATCTGCTGTCACTGTTGTGCCATTCGATAAGTAGCTGTGATGTACAAGTCCGGCACTGGTCCAACAGACAGTCACCATCATCTTCCTATGAGTAATCTTTTTTTAGCGCACTGATTAGGTGCTGTACCCGGGTCCACCCACTGAGACGAACGCTTACGGTTGCCGTACAGGATCCACTTCTCATCGCAGGTAACAATTCGATTTAGAATTCCCTCGTTTCTATGGCGATTCAGTAGTGCTATGCATGCTTCGACGCGTAAGTCTCGCTGTTGGTCGCTTAGTTCGTGTGGCACCCACATAACTAGCTTTTTAATCTTTCAGATTTGACGCAAGTGCTTCAATGTTGTTTTGACACTAACTCCAAGGCCCGCAACAAGCTCAGCCGTAGATTGAGTTGGATGCGCTTCCACTATCACCTTCAATTTTTCGTTGCCGACAATGGTTACCGGCCGACCGTGAGGCTCGTTCTTCAACTCAAAATTTCCAGAATTAAAACGATTGAACCAATAATGGAACGTGTTTATGCAAGCAGTGTTAGGCCCATATTTCCACGTAGGAACTCATATTCGAAAATTGTACGAATTTTCAGTTTATCCATGGCGCCAAAAACTACCACAATTTCACAAAAACAAGAAACTATCTAAAAACAAATGACTGAATTTGCAATTAAATTAACACAGCTTTCGAATTAAATTTATTTGAATTTCGAATTCCGCGCCAATCCACAGATAGTTAAATCTGAAAATGCTGGTTATAGAATCTCCAATTACATAGGTAAAGACCTATTATTTAACTTATTGATACGTAACAAAGACATGTGTTTCTGTAATTAACTAGCATTAATTGTTACTCAAATATACAATTTATTATTTTTAGATCGTTTGTTAAATATTAATCAAAAATATCAATATCGTAAGGCTTCAAAATATTTAGAGTTACTTTTATCTATAACTAAATGCATAATATACAGCTTCAACTATAACAATTTAAAATACTTTATAATAACGAAACTATTAACCTAACCGCACTACGCTGTCGCTACAACTACAAAGTCAGTTCAAAGTAACGTTTACCTATAATTAGCGCATTAGATCTATGCCGACGGTTTTATCTCTAATTGAACCCACTCTGCCAGTTATTAGCTAACGGACTGTTTGATTAAAGCTCCCTCTACTAGTGGGTTACGGTCAACCGCACGCCAGTAGTACTACGAAAACCACCCTTACTGCTACGGAATAAAGGCGGCATCAATGTGAAACTGATACTACGGACGTGCGGTTAACCGTACTAATGCCGCGTCTGGTAATAAAAAGCCGGTTTTTGCCGCAGGTCCTGTTACTGGGGCGTGTGAGTGCGAGTGTTTCGAGCACTGTACGCCAAATGGTAATTGTCTCGTGATAAAAGATGGAGTGTTAATCGGTACCTAGTGTAAGTTATGTGGCATCAATTCTTGCAAAGGATGTTATGCTTAGACTGGCTGGGAAATTATTTTGCTGTCTGCTAATTCTACACCATAAACTGAATTAAAATGTCAGTACTTGAATTACAAAATCTGTAACTACGACATTTCCTTGAAAATTGAGCAAAAACTTATAATGCGCGTGATATGAATTGTACGCAGTTAATATTATGAATAAATTGTTGTACGGTTCACGTACAGGCAAATCGCTAACTCCGCGACCTACTTTTCACTACTCGTTGTGTTTACTTTTATAATTGCAATTATAATAAGTTTAGTTGACCAATAGCTACCGTAGCGCTATTACCGCGGATTAGCATCTAACTTAACTTAGTGTAACTTTTACGAATATATTTTATTAACGTGAACTCTGTGGTTTTCGTCAACTCACTTTCAACAACTCAACTGTAAGTAACTAGCTACCTCTGAGCCATACATAAAAGTGGTCCTTCGAGCCGGATAACAGGTGCGTATTGTCTCTATTAACATTAGCGAATCGGTCTAGCTGGTGTCAGAGAAGAGCGGATCGCGTTAGTAGGGTGACGACGCACTCAATATCCAAAACTTGCGGAAACTTCGCAACTTTGGTGAACTAGTACCTGCGGTGATACATCTCTACTTTACCAACGGTCAAACCAATAACTAACAACAATGGTTCAGAGCGTAATAGAACTTATAAGCCGTCAAGAAACCATCTTCAGGGACTTGAAGCTTATTTGTACCAACTATAAGAAGGATAGTCCCACCAGGAAGAACTTGGCGTACCTGGAGGAGCGTCTAAAACAAAAAACTGCTTATTCAGCCACGGAGAAAAACAATGCAAATCACGGAAGACGTGTAAATTGTGTCATAAGGCACACCACACACTTATGCATGAAGCAGAAACTGAACAATCTAGCAGCAAACAAGCGAAAAGGGAGGAAAACCCGTCATCGACGTCATCGACTTCCTATGGGGTCAACAACGTAACGAACGATGAAAAGGAAGTGTTGCTGACAACTGTACTTCTGAAAGTCAAAACAATTGATGGAAACTTCATCAACTTGAGAGGTCTACTTGATCAAGGCTCCCAAGTGAGCCTGATAACGGAAAACGCGGCACAGCGCCTCCGATTACAACGACGTAAAGTGAGCGCTGTTGTATCGGGTGTAGGAACCCTTAGCGGTAACTGCAAAGGGGCAATGAACTTAGAATGTCAGTCAATACATTCAGACTATAAATTCAACTTTGAAGCACTAATTATTAAAAAACTCATAAGCAACTTACCTACCGCATCCTTTTCAATCAGCAACTGGGACTATCTGGAAAACTTAAAACTAGCAGACCCACAGTTCAACCTGTCAGGCCCGATTGATCTGCTCTTGGGCGCGGACATCTATTCAGAACTTATACTAAACGGCGTCATCAGGAGCGATAATAGATACCCAGTAGCTCAACAAACCAAAGTAGGTTGGATTCTATGCGGGAATGTAAAGACATTAAACTGCTTCGTGACACTCAACGACTTCGAAAACATGACAAGATTTTGGGAGACTGAGGAAATTCCAGAAAGCTCCTCATCATCAACTAGTGAAGAACAACACTGTGAGGAATACTACAACGCAACTACTAAAAGATTGGCAAACGGACAATATGTGGTACAAATGCCAATGAAGCCTAACTTCGAAGCAAACTTAAAAAATGCAAGGTCACAAGCTTTAGCACAATTCCTTCAACTGGAAAGGAAAATGTTAAAAAACAAAGAACTCAGTTACGAGTACAAGCGTTTTATGAACGAATACATCGCTATGGGACACATGAGACCTGTCACAGGAGAAAGTAGGGGCCAAGTCTACCTACCTCACCATGGCGTTTTGAGAGCCGAGTCCACTACAACAAAACTAAGAGTAGTGTTCAACGCGTCGTACAAGACAAAAGGAGACAGCAGCCTCAACGATCACATGTACTGCGGACCGAACTTACAAAAGGATATACTGACACTACTAATCAATTGGAGAACGTACAGATACGTGTTTACAGCAGATGTGGAGAAACTATATCGGTTTATCTGGCTGAACGAAAATCAACAACATCTACAAACGATAATCTGGAGATCTTCTCCTAACGAACCTCTACAAAATTGGCAGTTGGGCACAGTAACTTACGGAACGAAAAGTGCACCTTATCTAGCAATGCGTACTCTACATAAACTCGCAGAAGATGAAAAAGGTCCCTATCCGGAAGCTGGAAACGTCCTGAAAAACTATTTCTACATGGATGACTTGGTTTACGGGCAGGACACTATCGACGCATCGAAAAAACTGGTCACACAGCTAATCGAGTTGCTGAGAAAAGGAGGATTCAATTTGAGAAAGTGGAAATCAAACGAACCAATTATCCTGGAAGACTTGCAAGATGACCAAAAAAGCCGCAGTACGAAATTCGACTTTAGCCCAGAACAGAAAACAAACTCAAAAATGTTGGGCATGAGATGGAATCAAGACGACGATAGCTTCACATACCAATGGGACTTACCAATAAAGAAAAATCTGACAAAACGCGTACTACTGAGCGAAATAAGCAAGCTATACGACCCACTTGGACTACTATCGCCACTTACGATAAAAACAAAAATTCTATTTCAAAAAATCTGGATCAGCAAAATCAACTGGGATGAACGCTTACCCAACGACCTTGCTACAGAATGGGAAACTATCAGAAAAGATATCCAGTTGCTTAACAAACTTTCCATACCACGATGGTTACAAAGTCAAGAAAACAACCTAGAGATACACGGGTTTTGCGACGCAAGTGAAAGGGCTTACGCGTGTGTGATTTATAGCCGAGTGAAAAATCAAGCCGGTGAATACAAGATAACACTAATTACAGCAAAAACAAAGGTTGCACCAATTAGCAATAGGATAACCGTACCAAGAATGGAACTTTGCGGGGCCCTTTTACTGGCCAAACTGGTTGAAAAGGTTCAGAACACTCTCTGCAATAAAAACCTACATATAAGGTGCTGGAGCGACTCCAAAGTCGTTTTAGCCTGGTTGCAGGGCGATATAAACCGATGGGAGAAATATGTGGCTAACAGAGTCAAACAAATAAATAGCATTATCTCGGCAAACTGCTGGAACTATGTGAAGTCAGAAGAAAACCCTGCTGACTGTGCAACTCGAGGGCTCACACCTTCTCAACTCTTAGATTTTAACCTTTGGTGGAATGGACCAGATTGGTTAAAAACAAACATACCAGAAATCCATCAGTATAATCGCCTGACCTATACAACAAACACTGAGTTGCAAGAAAAAAACTGCTGTGCAGTCACAAACAAAAGTTGTAAAATAATTGATACATTACTGAACAAAAACAGTAATTATAAACGTGTAATACGAGTGCTTGGATGGATTCTACGATTGAGCAGCATTCGTAAGCAAAAACGCACACTGAACTCCGTAAATAACTTAGCCGACTGCGGTAACAAAAAAGAGGTTACGTGTTTGTCACCACTAGACATTATGAGAGCAACAGAATTGGTTATCAAGAACGTGCAAAATCAAAACTATGGCGACGAACATCTATGACCTCATCCATGTAAAGGCACGAATAACAAACAATTAAATGTTATTTGAAATACACATCCCTTTACTAAGCGATGAAGACTATATGATATATCGAGTCATTCCGATACCGTTCCTTAGATACGGACATTTAAAACTCATGCAACCACCATCAAGTTTCATCGCAATCAACTTCAGAAAGAACTCTTATATTACAATGGAAGAGCAAGACATGCGCCAATGTACTTCATACGGAGAAGACGAATTTATCTGTATCTCACGTAATCCTGTGTACAACATGCACGATCAAAACGCCCCATGCGAGGCCCAAGTCTTCAACCAACAAGAGTCTTTATCATGCGTCCTCAATGACGTAACATGCAAGGAAACCTGGACAAAGCTTCACAAACCGAACATGTGGCTATTTACATTATGCGGAAAACAGCTGTTGCGCGTCATATGTAACGATCAAGTTACGCCAGCGGTCATTGACGGGACTGGAGTCATTACCTTGCAATCAAAGTGCATACTACAGAAAAAGGACGCCACAATATTTACACAGAATCAGCTGGGAAGTATATTTAAAATGGAACCCGACATAGAAATACCAACGATAAATTCAACTATAAACCACATCTTTGACTTCGGCTGGAAGAATGCAAAACTAAACATAACGGAACAAAGGGCGCCAACTGCAGCAGAAATAGGAAAAATAGACCAGCAGTTGGAATTCCAAAAAAGCAGAGAAATATTACCAAAGGGGTTTGAGTCTGACTTGTCAAGTCACGACATCTATCTCTACTCCGTTACTTCTTTGTTGTTGGGAGGAATCGCTGTGCTTGCCCTCTATGTTATTATGAAACGATGGTGCAAAACAAAGAGAGGCGCCACAACAGGAGTGACACCTAGAGGAAGAAGTAACTTGAAAGAGGACATCGAGCTACATGAAATACATTCGACAGCAGCGGAGCCCGTTTACAGCGAAGCAAGACAGCCGAAGAAAGCATTTCACTTTGACGATGTGAATTGAGTGACAACTATACTTTTACTTTTATACTTATACACATTTACTATTGTTTACTATTTACTTTCAACTTTTTATATTAGATGTTTTTTTGCTTTGTAATGGATGCTCATCCCACTTTTCCCTCGGGAGCATGTACGGTTCACGTACAGGCAAATCGCTAACTCCGCGACCTACTTTTCACTACTCGTTGTGTTTACTTTTATAATTGCAATTATAATAAGTTTAGTTGACCAATAGCTACCGTAGCGCTATTACCGCGGATTAGCATCTAACTTAACTTAGTGTAACTTTTACGAATATATTTTATTAACGTGAACTCTGTGGTTTTCGTCAACTCACTTTCAACAACTCAACTGTAAGTAACTAGCTACCTCTGAGCCATACAATTGTCAATTTGTGACCATTTTACGATTTTAAATATCATTCATAACCTTATCCTACATATTATGATTCTGCCAAAGTGGCCGTTTTAGGCCCCCAGATCAAAAGCTATGCTGAAATATTACTTTCTTCGCTGACTTAAAAGTAAAAAAATATTATCGTGAATTACCGACTTCTATTGGCTTCTATTACCTACTTAACTAGCTCTTTTATCTACCTCGTGTGTAACAAAGCGCATGTGTTTATAAAAACGGGGCAGGGTCACTAATTACTTCATGACGTAAGCATTGCCATAGGGCAGACGCACGGCAACTCGAACTGTGGCCCGGGAGTGCCCGGGAGGGAATAGGCGAATTATGAGCATATGAGGCGAGTTATCACCAGAGTAATTGCCTAGTCCTCCACATGACCTCTATCTACTGATGGGCTTATGTTCATCACGGTACGATACTTCTTAAAAGTGGTTACATATTATAATATCTTTTTAAAATATTTAATGATTTTGTATTGTTTTCATTAATTAGTAAATCTAGTGTTATTGATAAAATTCTGGTTAGTGTGTATATTAATAATTTTAATTTAATTTTAAGCAGATCAGTGGCGTAGCGTCGGTAGGAAGGTACTTACTTATCGACCGATAGTAGGTAACATTGGAAATAAAACTGTTTTAACGAATAACGAATTTCGCTTCCGTGTAGCTCAATAGATAGATAGATTCCGTTTATACTTTCAGTTGTCATATTATTGTGAACAAGTCAAATAACAAACCGATTTTATTTATTATTTATTTATTTATTTATATATACTTTATTGTACACCAGATTACACATTACATAAATATACATCTTAAACTACAAAATATACAATTGGCGGCCTTATCGCATACTGCGATCTCTTCCAGGCAACCTTGGAATGGACAGTGATTTTATGGACATTAAATGGGGTTGTTCTTGGTGCAAATAAAAAGTATATAAGTACAGTATACTATAATAGATACACAGATACATACATATGCTATATAGTAGATAAATATGCCGTATAATATATACATAGATACATACATACTAAATATATAAGAGACGAAAACAAAAGACGACTGTCAGCCAGGAACGAGAACAAAATCACAACGACAAGTAATGTTCCTTCACGAGTCGTTTAAACACAGGCAGCGATTGCGCGCGCTTTATTGGAACTGGTAATGCATTCCACAAACGAGCGGCCTGGACAGTAAAGGATTTGTCAAGAAAAGTTGTGGAATGCATAGGCATTTTAAGCTTCAAGTTATCTGATGACCTTAAAGATTTCGTGTGGGAGTCGCAAAGGAACTGGAAGCGTTTCTGATTTTCCCAGTTTCTTCGGTCGGGCAAAGTGTTATTGGGTTTTTCTATCTGGAATTTCTCAGCCCGGAGTCTGAATTTGTGCCCAGTAGATGGCAATAGGCTCGCCCCCTATTACATGGGACATAACTAGCGAAATGCGGGTGTATTATGCGTAACCCTTCGGGGAAACAAGGCGTGATGTTATGTTATATTATAATATCTAAAGGTATTCTAACTATTTTCGATATAACTACAGTCAAAAGACGTACTGTTTAAAATACCTAAAGATTGTTTCACAGATTTTTGTAATAACTAATGAACGAAGTACATAAAGGAGAATTCACCTACGGTTTATTCCACTACAATTAATTAACCTAAGCTTTATTGAAGTAAAGGACGATTCACAGTTCACTACACACTAAACACTTAGTTTGCAAGAGCGAGCGAAGCGAGTTCGGGACTTGGGGCACCCCGACTCGGACAGGTTAGGTTCGAAGGGGAAGGCGGGGTTTAGAGAGCGAGCGAAGCGAGCGAGCAAAGATCCCGCCATCCCCTTCGTGGTATTTTTTTTTAAACCCTTGAGCCCCGCGAAGTGGGGTTCCCTCGACTGCGCCTTATATATTTTTTTCTCAGCTTTGGGGCTTTCATAAATACACTATAAAGGGGTTTTCTAACCAAAAAAAAAAGAAAAAAAAACTACTAAAAAAAAGCGACTTTTTTTTCTCGGCTCCTACGATTTTGCGCACTTTGAAGTTTTCAAAAATACACTAAAACTACTATACCAAAAAAAAATTGCTACTATTTAAAAGCGACTGGTGTTAAAGTACAGTGCTTCCTTTGTACTCAGTTTAACACAAGGTGTGTATACGTAACGTGTAAAGACATGGACATTGTAACTAACCACGCCTTTAGAAATAAACCCAGCGCGCAGTGTTAATAAACTGTAGGCGAGTTGTCCATTAGGTACTTCATACACAGGTGAAGTATCCAATATCTTAAGAAATCAATAGATTAATCGTTCTTTAGTGCGATTAATTTTAGTTTAATCAAAATTAAGTAAGAAATTAAGTATGAAATTAAGTAAGTAAAACAGTACTTGAGTCGACCAATATGCATTATGAACCAACCGTAGTTATTTCGAAAATTGTTAGAATACGTTTAGATATTATAATATAAAATGTAACCTTAGAAGTAGAATCTGCACATTCATGTTTATAATGATTATTCACGGTTTTACACATCTTTGGATGTGAAAACCAGTCAAAGTCAAAGTCAAAGAATCTTTATTGTGAGACAGTGGTTACAGAGTTGTTATAAAGTTAATTGGTGTGCTTTTGCACTGCTCCACCATGTTAGGCATACAATAGTTTCCAATTTATTATGTTAGATCTTAGTTTACGTGATATATTATATTTATTCAACCAGTGAACTTATCATGTTGTCGCTACTTCATACAGTACCGACATGTATTGATGAATAAAACATTAGGTATAACCAGGTGGAGCCAGAGTCATTACATTCCAGATATTGAAGTCATTACGAACACACAGTGACATAATCATTCTATGGACGTTTGGTATGGATGGATGTAAATGAACAGTGTCTTTTGGCAACGTATGCGTAGTATTCTTTACAGAAAACGAGGCTAATTTCCAAATTTAAATAATTGACTATTTGTATAGTTAGTTAGTTAGTGATTGTATACAAATAGTAAATGAACTATAAATTCCAGAATCAATGACGAATAACGAAAATTTTTCACGCGCCAATGAAAAAAAAAATTGAGCTAGATCTTCAATCGTGGTCAGTCCTGGTCGCTGGTCTACTCAGCAAGCTTCCTGCTTATGGCATCCTAGCTGATTTTTGTAGCTAGATATCAGACTTCCTTAGTGAACGGTCGATCAGAGTAGTCGTTGACGGCTGCTCTTCCGACCTTATGGCTATTGATGCCGGAGTTCTTCAGGGGTCTGTTCTCTCTGCAACTCTTTTCCTGCTGCACATCAATGACCTACTTTGGCCTGGTATTGTTGGGTACGCAGATGACAGTGCGGTTTCAGAGAATTACTTGTCCAGCGCAAAAACCAGCGTAGAGCGGACAGATTTGACCTTAAGCGTTGTCTCCCAGTGGGGTGATGATAATCTGGTCTCTTTTAACGCCACCAAAACACAGACGTGTCTTTTTACCGTTAAAAGCAGTCGTTTCGACTAAACTCCTACTTTTCGGGGTACATTGTTCCTGTAACTGATCGGCTCGAGCTCCTAGGCATGGAGTTGACATCATGTCTTAACTTCGGTGCCAAACTGCGAAACCTAAATAAGGTGAAGCGATACTTCGTCTGGACAGCTTTTAACCCTTTACACAGCGTACGTCCGATCCTGCATGGAGTATTGCAGCCACCTTTGGGATAGCTCAGCTAAATACCAACTTGCCGCGCTTGACTCGATGAAACGCAGAGCTGAGAGGCTCATTGGCGACGTAAAACTGGTGGATGCCAAGCTTCACAGCTTGGCTCATCGCCGCAAGGTTGCCTGCTTGTCGGTTTTCTACAGTTTGTACTTCGATGTGTGTGCTCAAGAACTCCACGACCTCATTCAGCCGGCCCCTTTCTACCATCGGACATCTAGACGCACTGCAAGTTACCATCCCTACCTAGTTGCTATGCCACCATTTCGCACTACAAAACATAACATTGTTTCCCCGAAGGGTTAGACAGAGGTGTACCTATAGTACACCCACATTTCGCAAGTTATGTTTAAAACCCATGTAATAGGGGGCGAGCCTATTGCGATCTACCGAGCACAAATCCGGACTCCGGGCTGCTACTGAGAAATTCCAGATAGAAAAATCCAATAACACTTTGCCCGACCTGGAAATCGAACCCAGGACCTCATGCTCAGCAGTAGCGCTTGCTACCACTAGACCAACGAGGCAGTCAATTTGCACTAAGCGTTTCCAAATGTCTTTTGTGATGCGCACAGCAAAGGAGTGGAACTTTCTACCTGCCTCTATGTTTCCGAACGCATCCAACTCCGATCTCTTCAAAGTGAGAGTGAACAGGCTTCTTCTGGGTAAGCTCGCTTTATCGTCGACTTTGTCTCTGTCACCTCTGACCTATACTAGAGTTAAGAGCAAACCTATCTCAAATAAAAAAAATCCTTTAACGGTTAATCCTAAACGCAATTGAGCTAATTACGTAATTATTCTTTTGCTCAGTGATTTAATAAAAACAAGATTTAACTCGGAGAAATTTCTCTTCAACATTCAATTCGAAGGCTTTCTAAATCCCGTATACACTGCACTTCAATCTATCACTACACTACTCAATTGATTCAAACGCCAGTTAGAACGATACAACTATACCAGTCTTTAAGTCAGTCAATCAGATGTGCACTAAGTTTTATGTGCACAAGTTTTGAGTTCTTTGCTTTACTCTAGAATTAAACTTTTAAGAACTTGCTCGTGAGACTGAATGATGAAGTTTTCATAAAGAATGATGTGCTTTTCTTTGAATGTATACAACCTTCTGCATTCTGACGTCTAAGAATAAGCAAAGTAGGAGAACCATTTGTTGTAGCGAACTTGAAAGCAACCTAGTCTGTGATTTGTATGCTCAGTTTATGAATAGTATGAAAAGTGCATTCGTTTTATTTATATTTATCGACATTGAACTTTAGGTGATATTTATAGAACCAATAAAAAGTCGTTGACTGTATTTATACTTCGCCTCATAGTTGTCTCATTTTAGAAATCTTTTAAATATTGAAGGTTATTAACCGAGGACTAATTAATGGGACCAAAATGCGGGCGCATTTTGTTCCCATTCATACTTAAAAAAAAAAATCAAATAAAAAAACTCACTGACTCACTGACGTCATCACGTCGACGTCAGCTGTCGCTGAAAACCAGCGCTGGGGCATAGGGTCGCAGCATTATGCTGAGCGATGGGCGTTTTGTGTGGATGTGACGTATATTTTCCCCCAACATGTTTCTTTTTTGTGTTGGTGTTTTTTTTGCGTCATGTTTACCACAAACAAACGTATTTTCTTTCTTTCTTTTTTTCTTTGACTCATTTCATCTGATCACTTCTTACTGCAGAGAACTCAATTTTACTTAAGAACAGCAGTATCGTGGAGTCACGCGCCTCGGTAAATGTTTACAAATTATCTCATAACGTTGTTGCAGAGGGAACGAGCGCAGAATTTGTGACGTCACGGACTAAAGACACGAGGAAGTAGTGGGAATAATTAAAACTGTATATTTTTACCGTTTATTTTTGGGCATATGTAACTTTGTTTTTAGAGATTATATACAGTATGCAGATTTAATGAGGGTTGGTCTTGATTTAATTGTCAATTACGCAAACCGCAGCTTTTTCACTCAAAAAAAGATTGTTATAAATACGATTCCACGGTTGTTTTCATCGCATCCCTACCTAATAAAAGTACAAAATATCGTAATTATTCAGGCATAAATTCAATCATACAAGTTAGCACAACAACAGTTTTCCCAATCCTTTTTACAGATTCAGAAACCAGCACAAAATTGGTGTAAATAAAGCACCAACAGTACTTTCCCGCGAACACGAGAAAATAAAATAAAATATCAGCTTTCATACATCATCTGTGAAGCGTGTGAGTATATAAGTTTATGTGCATGTGTGCGTTGACGTCAAGAATGTAATTTTGCCACAATCTTTGAAGTTAGAAAGCTTGGGAGAACGTAATCGTATATTGCGTAGCATATTTTGTTTACATTGGTTTTGTTTATATTATAAGTGAATACATATACCAGATTATTTGCTTATATTTTCCTGTATGACAATACCTACTTTGTAAAAGAATAATAGGAAAAAATCAACCAAGTATGTGTCGGACCACGCACAATGAAGGGTTCCGTACCTAATTGGTACGAATTTATCCCAAGAACAAACTTAACATTGTAGTTGAAAAACTTGTTCTTCCATATATTCCAACTGCAAACGTAAGTTTGTACGCACAATATTGAGAGATTAACCACCATGTTATTTTAATATCATAAACTTACTTTTTTTAATATCATGAACTATTTTCTGTATTTTTTTTCAAAATGTTAGGCTCAGTAGTTTCCGAGATAAGGAAAGAAAATTTATTAAAATTGACCATTCCGGTCAATTTTCATAATTTTTTTAAATAACTTTAAAACTATTAATTTTTAACTGACTTCAACAAAAAGGAGGAGGTTCTCAGTTCGTCGGAATTTTTTGTTTTATGTGTGTTCCTCGATTACTCGAAGATGGCTACACCGATTTGGAAAATTCTTTTTCTGTTTGAAAGGGTACATTTTTTTAAAGATATATTTGAGACCCTCATAGTAAGCCCCTTCATGGAATAAGTCACACGGTACAGTTTACAAAACTTATTTTAGATTTTCTATTAATTTGTCCCCAAAAGTGACCTCCATATTCAAAATTCATTTATTTACGTTCCACGTCCGTGTTTGGGTCACAGGAATTCATATGCATACCATATTTAAACATAAACGGTCTACTATATTTGGAGCAAATTGGCTGTGACTGACGGACAGACACACGAGTGATCTTATAAGGGTTCGGAAACCTAAAAACTATTCTAATCTCTACAATTTAAGATGAAAAGGGTGAGTGCTATTTCATCTAAGAATAACTAAAATTTGTGAATATCGAATCTCAAATAAATACTCCGTGCTTGTTGCAGCAGTATAAAACTATTTCTCTGGTTCATAAACAGGAGCTAGACCACTAGGTAGGTACCTCATAAAGCAGTATTATTGTAATCTTAGTTCAGTGTGGGAAAGAGCTAGACGAGAGCTAGATGTCCTGTATAGCTCCATCTCTTTCTCAAACTGAAGTAACATTAAAATAATACTGCTTTAAGAGGTGGTGGTTGGCCCCCTGATGATTCATTCTATTCTAAAGTCATACATTGTCACATTAAGCTGCCTTAGTTTATAAATCCGTCATAGGTACCTATACCCTTTTTTTTTGGACGGGTAATCATCAAATGACTTCTCCCGCTCTGGGCGGAGCGGGAGGGCGTGTCAGACTTTTACTGACTAAAACCCACCCGTGTTCCTTCAGTTGCCTGCGCCGGGGCCACGGTAACTCTTTCGAACATCCCGCGACCCTGGCTGAGGTACTTACCCTTGCCTAGTAACAATCGTACTGTAGCGACCGGCACCGTGTGGATTGCCGTAGTACCTACAACCTCAACCTATTGCTACAGGTAAACGAAGTTTTCATCAGAAAAATCTAAATATTATCCAGAAAAGTAGCAGAATATGAGCTTCTAGTTCAGCATTAGCTTCTAAGATTATTCAAAGCGTGTAAGACGAACATGGAAGTCTGTAAAATCTAAGAACTTATGCAGCATCATCTTGTGAGTAGCTAAATTTTCTGTTTTGCTTTCCAAGACCGCGGTGCAACAAGCCGTTAATCCTATTTCTACCTTGGTCTAGAATACTTTTTATTGTACACCATAAAAATTACAGATATAGGGCAAAACTTGGCTAATTCGTGATATGCAGCTATTCGGTGATAGATAATTGTGTTTTATTACCAAGTTACTACTGACTTGATAAATGTACATTTTTCAATCATTATAGTATTTGCCACATTTTTAGATATAAGTTAGCAAAACTTATTTTGTCTACTATATCACAGTAAATTTAAAAAATAGTCTGATCAATGAATCGAATTTTACAAGTAAAAAACAAAACTATCACCGATTACCCAAGTTTTGCCCTAAATGTAGAAATTTTACACATAGGGTGACACAATGGGCAGTCTTATCGCTAAAAGTGATCTTTTACAGACATCCTTTGGATGAATTAAGGGAGAAGGAGAGACAATACTGTAGGTAGTCATTGGCGCATCAGTTATATACACAATAAATACATAAATATCATACGTATTTATATAAATACAATAATAAAAATGAAACAGGTGCAGGGAACTTTATGTAATGATGAGTTTTAAGGAGAGAGGAAGTGTTTTTTTACCAGAATTTTAAAAGTGGACAAAGATTGAGCACGCCTTATCGACACGGGTAAGGCATTCCATAATCACACTGCTTGAACTGTAAAAGACTTGTCATAAAAACTGGTGGAATGCATCGGCATCTCCAGTCTCAAGTTTACCGATGACCTCAGATATCATGATGAGATATGATGATTATGTGTGTCATGAAGGAACTTGAAACGTTCTTTAAGATAAGAGGGGGTTGTAAGATTGAACAGAATACTGTAGAGCTGAAATAAGATATGAGATTCCGGCGAAGACGTATGGGAAGCCACTTGAGCTTTGTACGAAATTCAGAAATGTGATCATATTTGCGTAGGCCAAATATAAATCTTATGCAGAAGTTTTGAAGTCGCTCAAGTTGATGTAGTAATAAGACATCAGAGGGGCAATTCCTGTAATTTTGAGAATGTTCACAGTCTCAATATGTCAAAAATACCTATGATTTCCCTACATTTTTGACAAGTTCTTGACATTTAATTGTCGCTGAGATGACATTACGGGTTCTCTATTGTGTCACCTAACTTTTTTATCCATAATTTAAAGTGCCATAACTTTTTTTGTCCTAATCATCATTTGTCCGAATGATAACTTACCCGAACTTAATATCACATAATATCACATGCCATAAAATTGAAATCCCTAAATATAATAAGTCCTAAATCAGTTTGTCATAAATATTACAATCAATAATATACAAAAGACATAAAATCGTTTCCAATAAAAGTTATAAGTCCTAAATTTGAACGGCGTTCCTATTCCAAATAAAAAGAGAAAAATAATTGACAAAACAGCAAGAATTGAAAACATTTTAAAAAAACAATCAGAATATGCCAAATGTGATTTTTTGAAGGCAATCGCAGCTAATATAAAATTAGCTTAGAATCTGTTTACGAATTAAAATTAGTCATTTTAATTAAGACTACTCAATAAAGCAGTTGATTGTGAACATGTGGTTTTTGTAAGCAAGCAAGCACGCAGCATGCAGCATGCAAGCAAACATGCAGCATGCAAGCAAGCACGCAGCATGCAACATGCAACATGCAAGCAAGCACGCAGCATGCAACATGCAAGCAAGCACGCAGCATGCAACATGCAACATGCAAGCAAGCACGCAGCATGCAACATGCAAGCAAGCACGCAGGATGCAGCATGCAAGCAAACATGCAGCATGCAAGCAAGCACGCAGCATGCAACATGCAACATGCAAGCAAGCACGCAGCATGCAACATGCAAGCAAGCACGCAGCATGCAACATGCAAGCAAGCACGCAGCATGCAGCATGCAAGCAAGCACGCAAGCAAGCATGCAACATGCAGCAGGCATGGTTTCTGTCACGGCTCCGGCGCTGCGGGGCTCCAGCGGTCCCACGCGAGTTTAGCGATTCGTTTCTGCGAACCTAATTTTTAGCTAATGTTTTAGGACTAAAAAAAATATTATAAATGAACATTCGGAATAATACACATTATTTAACACAATACTTAGGACATATGACTTTAGGTCATGTAAAATTAGGGGATTCAATTATTATAGTACTCGATATTATGACAGAATACTTTTAGAACTAAAGATAATTATGTTAAACAAAATTTCGGGATTTTGAACATTATGGTTACTGAAGTTTATAGCAAACGTGTTATGGATAATGATTTTCGGACAAACAATTTTAGGAGAAGAAAGGGAGTACCGAGATTACGACTAGCTTTTGAACGTTTTTAATTACGGGAATTGGGCGTCAGAATAAAACATATCTATGGCTTTCTTATACAAAAGAGCATGAAAATAACTGAGTTTGCAATACGAGTATGAATGACTATTAAGAAAGACCAAAAATCAACAACTCGCGGAAATGTGGTAATTGCTCCAAAAAAAAAAACTCAGACTAAAGTCACAACTTTATGCCTACATAGTCTATTACACAAACGTAACATTAAATTAGTTACCCAAACATGTGAGAAACTTGGCGTAACACATAAAGAACATATTATTGGCACAGGGACCTCGCACGCGGAGAATGTGAACAGAAACGGGTCCTAACGAGCAGTACATTGTTTACGCAACACGCGTGACGTCATGTGTGAGCGTAATAGTGTGTTATACGCGAACTTATGTTATTTATGACGTGTTAAGAAGTCTTAGTTCGTTAGTGTTATACGGAAAGTAATATTAGGTAATGAATAGGATTTACTAAAAAGCTGATGATGAGTAGACATCACACACCATGACTATGCTACGCATAGCTCCGAAATACGTCATGACGTCATACAAATATTTACATTTTTTTTAGTAGGTAATTCGTAAATTTTAAAGATTCATGAGAAACCTCGATGTAGTAAATCTTATTATGTTCGTTAAATATGATAAGATAAAGGTTTTTTTTTGCATAATCGCCATTTCGAGCCATTTTTGACGTGTGTCAATAAAAAATGTGTCCACCAACCTGCCTGCGTCCTCATGTCTCTGGACACGATGGCGCCGTGTGCGTTGTGCGCGCGGCAGCGGTACACTGTGGCGTGGACGTCCTGTCGGTACTGCACCGCGCTGAATGGCAGGAAGACCAGTGTGCCGTTGTCCAGGACTTGTCTGCGGAAGAAAAACGACATATATATTAGAAGTACAACAGTAGACAGAAACAAACGAAAAATTAAAATAAAACGCAGATAAAACTGCCCCGAATTACCAATACACAGTTCACCGTAATCTGATAAATAAAACCCTACAGAAGTCATAAAAAAGTACTTGAACAACACCCCGAGACTTTAACCCGAAACAAACACGGAACAGCCAATGTCTTGAAAAATTTACCTCGGAACCGTAAACCGCGCGATTCCTTCAATTATTCCTAACTTTAATTTCCTCAATGAAAAAAGGTTAAGACCGAATTATGGAAGAATTACTCTGCCTTTTAAAAGAGGAATTGCGGTTCGTAATTGGTGTTGGGGAAATTATTCAGGAAATGTTTTACAGTTACGGCCATATTGTAGTGAGTAAGAATGAAAGATCTGTGCGTCAGATGAAAAGGGTCGTGTTCACTAGAATGAAGCTGGGTTCAGAGCTACTCGACTAGTAATTGGCTTGATAGTTAAAATTCCGCTTTATAAATTGTATTATTTTCCCGACAGTCTCACCGCATTTCAACCTTTTGTCGAATATTAACTACATAAACTCATACATTTTTTCTATGTCCCCCACGGCAGAAGGCAAAAGCTACAGGACGAATCCTTACATATTCCTTTTGCTTCGTTTACGTTCATACACGCCAGTTGCGATTTTTTTACGTGTTAGTGATAACTTGTCATACCACTACTTGTCTCGTGTGCCTCGGAGAGCCCGTTAAGTAACGGCTTACCACGTATGATAATCATCACGGGTCGTCAGAAGCCCGAAAGTATGACAACCAGTCTTACCAAGGGGTATCGTATTACCCAGTTACTGGGTTGTGGAGGTTAGATAGGCAGTCGCTCCATGTAAAATACTGGTACTCAACTACATTAGACTGGAAGCCGAGTCAAACATAGTTGGGAAGAGGCTAGGCAGATGATAATGAATAACTTGTCATACCGTCTGTCCATTAGCAATATTAATGTGACATAATCTGATTATGTTCGACCTAACTAAACTAACCAGACCATCACTAAAATTCCTAACTTTTGGCGAAGAGAATCTTAAAGCTATTCTGCAAAAAAAATCGCCGCAAGGTTGCCTGCTTTTCAGTCTTCTACAGATTATACTTCGGGGAGTGTGCTCAAGAACTCCACGACCTCATTCCAGCGGCCCCCTTCTATCAGCGGACATCTAGACGCACTGCAGGTTACCACCCTTACCTAGTTGCTGTCCCACCAATTCGCACTAAGCGTTTCCAAATGTCTTTTGTGATGCGCACAGCAAAGGAGTGGAACTCTCTGCCTGCGTCTGTGTTTCCGAACGCATACAACCTCGATCTCTTCAAAGTGAGAGTGAATAGGCTTCTTCTGGGTAAGCTCGCTCCATCGTCGACTTTGTCTCTGCCATATCTGACTTAGACTAGAGTTAAGAGCAAACCTATCTCATAAAAAAAAAATTACTAAATTTAAAAATAATTTTGGCAGAACTAAAATCGAATTTGAATATCGCTTGATTCCACGTGGTATTTGTTTGCCCTACCCCTTGAAATTTTATTTTTGAGACGGAGGCGCGCAGGGGGGGGGGCAGCCTCAACGTGTTTTATATGGAATTCTTCGCTTTTTGTATGGAAAATATGAAAAATTATTACCTACATGTTGAGTTTTAGGGGTTTATGTTTTTTTTTAAAGAGGACCGTTTTCGAGATATAAGCACACAACCTCTTAAGGGGTCATTGTACTCATCATTATGAACAATTTTTACGATTGGACCCAACCTGAAATCACGAAAAAAATACAGCTGTTCCCTACATTTTGACGAGTTATGCGAACATAAATGTGAGCATAAATGAGCAGCTGATTTTTTTTCACGATTCGATTGCAGTCTTTACTGAAACAAAAACAAATACTTACTTTGTTTTGCTGGATTTTCGTATGATAAAAAACAGGTTATTTAGAAACAGCAATGATACAACAAATACCTAATATACATGATTCTAAGTTCAACAGCTTGCAATGTGCCCGACGCAACTAATGAAGGCCACGAAACTTTATAAAAACTTCGTTGTTGAAGAGCGTCGTCTCTGTGGTCTGTACGTGTGTCGCCGTCTCTGTGGTCTGTACGAGTACATGTGTCGCCGTCTCTTTCTAAAGCTCAAACCAACAATCAATCTGCCTGCCTGACTTTTCCCAACTATGTTGAGGTCGGCTTTCAGTCTAACCGGATACAGCTGAATATCACTATATTTTACATGGAACGACTACCTATCTGACCTCCACAACCCAGTTACTGGATAACACGATACCCCTTGGTGAGACTGGGTGTCAGACCTGGGCTTCTGACTACCCGTAACGACTGTCAAAGATCTACGAAAACCACGTCAACCTTCGATCGACCCGTGCGGTTGAAATATGTCATATTTACTCCCCGTTATACTCCCGTAGGGTGTGGTTACTAAACGAGCAAGTAGCTGCCAAAACAGTGTAACACATGTACGTGACGTTACGTCAGTACCCACATGTACGTGACGTTACGTCAGTACCCACATGTGCGTGACGTTACGTCAGTACCCACATGTACGTGACGTTACGTCAGTACCCACATGTACGTGACGTTACGTCAGTACCCACATGTACGTGACGTTACGTCAGTACCCACATGTACGTGACGTTACGTCAGTACCCACATGTACGTGACGTTACGTCAGTACCCACATGTACGTGACGTTACGTCAGTACCCACATGTACGTGACGTTACGTCAGTACCCACATGTACGTGACGTTACGTCAGTACCCACATGTACGTGACGTTACGTCAGTACCCACATGTACGTGACGTTACGTCAGTACCCACATGTACGTGACGTTACGTCAGTACCCACATGTACGTGACGTTACGTCAGTACCCACATGTACGTGACGTTACGTCAGTACCCACAGGCTCCGCCAGAGAGCGGCGAGTGACCCTTTGATGTTTAAATGTAATCGTTCTCGTATGTACCGCGTGGTTCTGGGTCTACCTAATAAACTAGTACTGGGTAAATCCATGAAAATCAATAAGCTCTTGCAAAGTTATCACACAAAAGCAAAACCAATTACTTTACTCTCACATACCCGGTCGTATATCTCGCCTCCTTGACAAGGAACATTGACACAACGCTGCCACCAAACTTTCTTCCATACAACACATTTGCTAACACCATGCAATAACTTATTCATCACTCATTCATCTTCATTCATAAAAAACAGAAAAAAACTAAAGACTTTGGAAGTCAAAGCTACACAAGGCATATCATCTGTCATGTCTGAAGTTAGTTCTGAAGATATCGTGTTTAGCGACGCGGACGGGCAACAAATCTACGCTTTGTCGGGATTCCCTAGGCACTAGGTGGATTTCCTTCGTTTACTTTCAACGTGTTTAGACATTTGTGTACCTAGGCGGTGTGCTAATTGCCATGACCTTGTGAATTTCGGGAAGGTGGCATTAGGCTCTCCAGTGAAAACAGAACATACTCACAATTCCAATACAAATATAAAATTATAGAATATAAAGAAAGGGCAACATCCGGTATGAAGTAGGTGTACTGTGAACAGAGTGAGGACGTTGATGCAAATAGATTCAGACGCATAAAAAAAATCGTTCTCGGCTTGATAAAGCACGTTACGTCACAAAGATCCCGCTAAGCTATTTTATAATAACACATATTGTATTATAAATTGTTTTTATAAAATTACTTTTTTATTCTCGCATTGTGTAGGATTTCCGTATAATGAGAGGTCAGCTTATACTGGAAATGTATAGCTTGATATGTAGCCGTGTGTACAATTTTGACTTCATCACTGTTTTATTATTGGAACGAAGTTCTGTAACGCTGATCTGCTGAGCATGAGGTCCTGGGTTCGATTCCCGGTTCGGGTAAAGTGTTTTTGGGTTTTACCCATCTGGAATTTCTCAGTAGCAGCCCGGAGTCTGGATTTGTACCCGGTTGATGGCAATAGGCTCGCCCCCTATGACATGGAACTCAAGGCGACAGTCACCGACTTTTAATGATTTTAAACTAAATATCACGTTAAAACGATTAGTGATTAGTGCGTGATTAGTGATTTGAAAAAAATATGGGTATATTAAATTAGAGCATTTTCTTGATAATGCGCACAGCAAAGGAGTGGATCTCTCTGCCTGCGTCTGTTTCCGAACGCTTCAAAGTCAGAGTGAACAGGCTTCTTCTGGGTAAGCTCGCTCCATCGTCGACTTTGTCTCTGTCACCTCTGACCTAGACTAGAGTCAAGATCAAACCTATCTTAAAAAAGAAAAAGAAACTTAATATGTGAATATTTTCGATTATGTTTATACTTACATACTGTAATTATTTTGTAATGTCTAACGCGGATAAAAAACTGAGAATAACACAAAAACCATCAAGCGTAATATTTAATAAGTACTGTGTTAAAATACATCATGAAATAAATTCAGAAACCCAAAACATAAAAACGATATAACTTAAGACCTTTTAATGATTTTTTTTTGTATGAACAGACTTTTTATTGTATATAATTTGATCTGTGATTTTATTCAAATGTTCATATATTCATTACTAAAAATAAATATTCCTTATAAAGCCGAACGGAACAGCAGGCGGCACTCTGCGCAGGCGACGACGGGCGGCATTGTATCGCCGACTACTGTCACGGGTAGACGCTGACACTTTGCGCACCACATTTTCTCGACGATGTGGGTAGAACAAGCAGCGTAGGATTTGACGGCGCAATTTGCTTATTTACAATGTGATAATTTATATTATTCAAAATATGATAAATAACTAGAAAATGGCCAAATCTTAACGTAATATACAAACTACTACTACCGTATTCAATACCGCCGACCATAATTTATTGTTTTTTATTCAAATTCAAATTATTTATTGTGGTACATAGGTAAAAATAAGGTGTTATAGTTTATAACGTGAAGTACATCTATGACCCGCCTTTGGGCATACAGCATTTTTTATTGTAATGATGTGTGAAAGCGGTTATGCCAAACGATGAACTACGTTCCAACCACCAGGAGTCACATGACACCTCCCGACTTGTTTATATGTATATATATATACTCGTACATATAATATGTTATCTTTTGTTAGAGATTTTTGATAAATAAATAAATTAAAAAAAAAACACCGTTGAACGTGACTCTTGTACTAGATCACTACGGTTACAATGATTGATCGTGGAAGGACTAATTTTTGTGAGAAGCCGTAAAGCCGGAGTTGACCTACTGGACTCTAATAGTTGAGTAAAAACATGCCAGAGGTCTTTAGGGAAGACCTATGAGGTCTGCCCGGCTTGGGCGGAGCACCGCCGTGTCCTCGCGGAAGCGATCGGCGGCGGCGATCTCTCGCGTCCGGCCCTGGTCCAGGCCATGGTACGGAGCGAGAGTGCATGGGAAGCCATTACCTCCTTCTGCGAAGCAGTAATGCTCGTGAAGGAGGAGGCGGGACGCGTGAGGGAGAGGCAAGCTTTGCACCCTCACGCCCCTAGTCGCCGCAGGAGACGCCCTGGGCGTCGGGAATTGGCAGCCGATTCCCGGCCACCGTAGGCGCGGGCTTGCGGACGGCGAGCAATGGGTAGCTCGCCGTCTGGTAAGGACCAGGCCCGAGTCGACGGCGCGTCGTGTTCCACGCGCGCCTCAAAGAGATGTCAGCACTATTGACGGGGTCCGCTAGGGCCGATGCCAGCTAGGGTTGCGGGATGTTCGAAAGAGTTACCGTGGCCCCGGCACAGGCAACAGAAGGAACACGGGTGGGTTTTAGTCAGTAAAAGTCTGACACGCCCTCCCGCTCCGCCCAGAGCGGGAGCAAGTCATTTGATGATTTCCCATCCACAAAAAAAAAAAAAAAAAAAAAAGGGAAGACCTATATTCAAAGTATATGAGAAGGTCGGTAAATATATTAACATGATATTATGTATGTGTACTTACCGGTCTCACATTCGTAACGCTAGCCCGGTTCATATTTGTATAATAATTGAGGTAAAAGTCGTTGTGCGTTTTAATTAACGAGCATTTAATTTCGCTAAGGTGCGGCGGAAAAATACCAGTTTTTAAAGTAGTTGAGTATTTTTTATAACGTTAAGCAATTATTTATACGTGAGTCCAAATGGAAAATGTTCGTTCATATCATTTATATTTATACCTACGTTTTATTTTGGGATGTGTTCCCGTGAATGTTATGAAAATAATTTTGTTTATTATAGTTGTCTTTCAGCTTTTCGTTCGTAGGACGTTTGTAGGACGATGTTCGGTCTCGTACTTCAAAACTGAATGTCAATTTGACATTCAGTTTCAATATTGGATTAATTCTTTTTGGGCACTTTTCCTGTTGACAGCAATGCGGACGAATTTTTTGATGCGCTATGATTAAATGTTTTTTTTTTTTTATATTTGTACATATTATAATTATTATTTTAATTTTTTTAGCTTATATATTATGTAAATATTATGTTCCGAAATAAAATATTCTTCTTGTTTTATTTTTTTGCAAGTATTGTATGATTGTGAAAATAAAGTTGTATTTATTGTAGAACATGTTTTTGTTACGCTTTGCTTTGTGTAAATTATTTCATCACCACTGCTCTTAAAACGGTGAAGGAAAACATCGTGAGGAAACGGCCTCGTAGGACTTTACTGCATATCCTAGAACCAAAAATTCGAAGACATGGTATCATCTACCGACCCGCACTAGGCCATGTGCGTACAACTACAGCTTCCTCATGGGTGACAGAATAATTCTACTTACCTATACCTACCTACCTACTTACCTTGCAATATATAAGGCATAATAGCTGCAATCAAAGTTTCCAGTCTTAATTTAGCTGCCACAAAAACTTCGTTAATATGAGCCGTTTACTGTGTGTTAGCTGGAGTGACGTCACCCACGCAGTTAGCTTCCTCACGCAGTACCTCCAAGTAAAGTCAAAAACCCTACCAGTGAGGGTAGGGTTTTGGACTACAGTCAGAAAAATAAGGCATAATAGTGCAGCTATTATGCCTTATTTTTCTGACAAGAAAGGAAGGAGAGAACTAAACGATAATACTTAAAACGTGTTAAAACTTGTGTGTAAGCTGGAGTTAGGTCTGAAACTTTGGGCATGCTACAATTGCGGTGATAAGTCCCCGCTTTGAGGAGTAGCTGGAGAGGCGCCACGGCATCCTCACCAGCCGCCTGACGCAGGTCCTCACCGGACACGGGTGCTTCGGGAGGTACCTGTTTCGGATAAGACGGGAGGAAACGGTCGGGTGTCACCACTGTGTGGATCGTCCGGAAGACACAGTGGAGCATACGGTGGAGATCTGCCCGGCTTGGGCGGAGCACCGCCGTGTCCTCGCAGAAGCGATCGGTGGCAACGATCTCTCGCGTCCGGCCCTGTTCCAGGCCATGGTACGGAGCGAGAGTACATGGGATGCCATCACATCCTTCTGTGAAGCAGTAATTCTCGCGAAGGAGGAGGTGGAACGCGTGAGGGAGAGGCAAGCTTTGCGCCCTCACGCCCCTAGTTGCCGCAGGAGACGCCCTGGGCGTCGGGAATTGATAGCCGATTCCCTGCCACCGTAGGCGCGGGCTTGCGGACGGCGAGCAAAGAGTAGCTCGCCGTCCGGTAAGGACCAGGCCGGGGTCGACGGCGCGTTGTGTTCCACGCGCGCTATAAAGAGATGTCAGCACTATTGACGGGGTCCGCTAGGGCCGATGCCAACTAGGGTCGCGGGATGTTCGAAAGAGTTACCGTGGCCCCGGCACAGGCAACTAAAGGAACACTGGTGGGTTTTAGTCAGTAAAAGTCTGCATTTGATGACCTCCCAGCCAAAAAAAAAAATACTATGATTTGCATAAGTAGAATTATTCTATAACCCATGAGGAAGCTGTAGCTACGCACATCACTGGGCACGCGTGGTGTAGTACAGCCCTTACCGTCTCCCCGAGAGCAGGCCTGTGGCCTGTGTGCCAGCAGTGGGAGCATTATAGGCTGATTATATTTAAGCATACGTTTATGCTATGTTTTAGTTAGTTATACTTTCGTCAATAAAATCCGACATATAGCTAATGAACCTCTAGTATAAAAGTATATAACGAGTACTAGATGCGTAACTAGGCTTACTGCTGTGATAGCGTAGTCGACGTAGCCGTGCCTGACAAAAGCTAGGCAAGAGAAGTGCGTACTTTGCTTAAACCAGCATTTAGGAAGAAAAAAACTTTTTTTATTTATCACTTTTCCCGCCCATATATTTACCGATACTTTTCGTACTCGATCACGGGGACTAGGAGCAAATTTTACATACATGTCATCACTGAGCAGGAGGTACATTTCTCAGGGGAAATCTACGGATAACTCCGAGGTAACAATATTATAAGAGTTTTGCCTAAATTATAGTACCGTAGCAATTTCTTTGTGGTGCGATACGGGCCATATTGGGAGGTCTCAATCTGATTGGAAAACTTGGCGTAGTTTGTAATATTGCCAAAGTTTTAATATGGATGCCCAATTTCGTAGCAATCAGAATGTGTAAGAATGGTTGCGTGGGTGACTGATCCGACTTGACTTCTTCGTTTACCTTTGCAGGGGCTTTACCAGGTGATTGTAGTTGATTTGGTTTCAAATTAGTTCGCCTGGAGGTGCTTTCAAATCTTGCCCTTTACTCGATTTGGATATTGGAATCTTGATCTGATTCGATATCCAATTCTCTTTCATTTTGGTGGCAAAAGTGGGCTTTATTCTACCAAAGAGTAATATTGAAGTACACACACGATAGGCAATATAAATTATACATTAGGTAAATACATAAGTACTGGTAAACAAAATAATTATTCTTGCTCAAATACCTATGTAATAGGCAAATATAATAATAGTGTCAATATGTAGAGGCAAGCGCCGTCGCTCAGTGCAAACATTAATCATGTCACGGCTGGCGTGGCGGGAATACGTATCAGTGTATATAAAGAAGTTACATATGTATATGTATACCTACTGAATATCTGTCGTGATAACTGACAGGAGAAGCAATGGACTGCTTATTTAGGTCACCCAATATTGCACGAACAGTGGCTAAGAGCGGTTATTAAGTTAGTATCTCCTGATATTACAATTAATATAATGGCGGTAGCATCAACCCTCGCCGTTGATATTTCTATAAATTTACAAAGTTATTTTGGACACCACTGATTTACGGTGAAGAGAAACCACCACCCTGGTGGCTCCTGGGCCACCTGAGCTAATTTGATTTATCGTTTACGTTTCAATCCCTCCCGATTCATTTGACTACTCGATGAATAAAAGGTGTAGTTTATTGATTAATTAAAACAAAAAAAAAAAAAAACCTCGACAATGTATTGGAAACTACACCAGAACACAGAAAGCTGCTAATCCTCCTAACGTTACCAGCATGAGCCATGTATCAATTAGTGATCGATAATGCTTAGATTCAATCACGGTGACTAGCGCGAACTAATCGTGTCTGATTTGATTACACTGCTCGCTTGTAATGCTAGCCTGGTGGTCCTGGTACCGAGTAGTGAAGTAATGTTGTTGGTAGATGTAAAGTCGCAAAATGGTATTGTGTTGCGGATAATAAAGAATTGTAGAGAGTGGAGGGTTGGGGAATAATAAACTGTGTCACAGTGTTGCTTAGTTAACAAAGCTGTTTTTAATGGAAAATTGGTTAACGAGTAGGCATTATGTATTAAACGTTTTGATCAACTTTCTACGAAATATATATACTAATTTATAAATAGGCAATTGATTGACAATTTAGCCAATAAGTAAACTTGAAAGCGTTAATTCCAATTTAAACTGGGCTGAACTCTCAATGAACATGAGCGCGCCTTATTTAATCCAGAAAGTTATATTTGCTCCCAAAACTATGTACCTACCCTCTCTTTTGTTTAACATATATATACTGTAGATTTTACAATCTACATACACTGATACATGTGTTGAGCAACTGACCTCAAACCCGAAGCTAGTCAAATTATTTACCTAATCAATAATCGATAGCTCATATTCAAATAAGCTGTGTCCGGTATTAATAGCCAATTATAGCTCGGAACACTTCCTTGTTAGCAACGCATATCAGCAAAATAAGTCACTGTTTGTTTTCCACGGATGAAAATTAAATAAAATGAAAATGAAAAATTATGCTGGTAACGGTATCATGTTACAAAATAATTAGTCCGCAATATTGAAACAATCTTTTTGGTATTATGCATCTAATTATTTTATTTATAGTTTGTAATAGTGATGGCCTGGGTATGTGAACAAGTTTTTGTCCTGAAATGAGGCCAGTTTTTATTATATGTCAATAAATTGCACTATTTTCTAGCTTTAGCTTTTATATCATTTCAATATATCGTTCAACTCTTGTGTTTATTAAATATGCCGCAGGCATGGCTTTCCCCGTAATTTTACCAAAATGTATAGCAAAATATTAGTAACAAAATAAACAAAACCCAATCTTATAAAACTCATATTATATTCACGTGGCAGTTAGCAGTAAGCCGCAGGGTACAGCTATCATGACCGTCCCCGCACACGAACATAATGACAAATAAATTGTCTATATTCTATTTAGATTTGAAGGTCGTTTGTTGAAATTAGAAGAACTTATGTTTTAACACATTTTTTTTTTATTTCAACAAACTACCTTCAAATATACTAAGTTTATCCAGAAGTATGCCAACCATACCAGTTTCTGCCGGATTGCAGTTTCTTCAATATAACTCGAATAAATAAAACATGATTTTTATGCAGTTGTCTTGTAAGTACTTGCAAAAAATAGGTATTTTCGAAAATTACAATAAAAAGTGATAACATACGCTGTATGAAAATGGATGAAGTCGGATAAGGTAGAAAGTGGTATTCCACTGCATAGATTCCCACTACCGGAGGAACAATATTATTATTATTATTCTGCCATTCTCCAAAAACACAGGAAATGTCAGTCATGTCAACAATGTGATCGAATCAATAAACATTAATCTATAGCAAATAGGATGTTCTACTAAATACCCAATTACCGGTACCCTGATTATTATTGGTTGTATTACCGAAGAATACAAACTATTAAATAGGTTTCTGTATACACTTGACCATTTGATGACATGACCAGCAAACTTCTTTATATTCTAGACTAGCTTTTGCCCGCGTGGAGTTCAGAAATTATCCCACGAGAATGTACACAGATACAAAGTATCCAATGTCCTAACCCAGGCCATGGTCTATCCGTATGTCTTTCATCCAAGCCCGTTCAGCCGTTACGGCGTCAAAGATAACATTTAGACAGACGGACAGAGTTACTTCCGCATCTAAGGATAGTACGAATGAGTTCCTAAAAACATCTGCTACAGCAAGAGGTCCGCACCGAATATATTGCAATGCTAAGTTGTGCCCGTGTCCTGCAACTAGAACACATCCTTTGTTTCAACTGACTTAGTAAATATTTCCTTTTTTAACTTTAAACCACTTTACCTACTTCTACCGAAGCGTAAGTATCTCATTATTCTGTTGTTAAATGATAAATGATTTTATTTCTGTAAGTAGGTTTATACAGACACTTTTACATGTCAAACATTTTTTTTTTTAAACTAGATGAGGCCGGCGTTTCCTATCTGACTACTCTGAGAAGAAAGGCCGAAACAAACTCAGAGGTCACAGTCTCTTTTAAAGTCCAGACATAATCTTGGTCAGATCATGTGAAGACCATGTAGGTTGGTGTCTGAAATGGTCTTTTGAGGACATTAGTAAAATACTGTGTAGTAGTTTTTTTTTCAAAGTCTAGAGTAGAAAGGCTTACAATTTGTGAACCAAAACCGTGTACATAGAAATAAACAGTAATTCTTTGGCTAGGCCGTTACACATTTCAATACCCAATTACCGGTAGGGTGAGCCTCATTATCGTCCTTCCGAACAAAAGTTATTGGTGTTAACTTTTCACATAAATTTTTGTCGTTCGCATTAGAGGTAATGTCATTTTGGAGGACGAAGGGGCTTTCGGATATCGTCCTTTGTTGATAATTGTAGCCTGCGTAGTGTTGCAGATAAACTATAAATTAGATATTTTTTTCATAACCGTTTGTTCTTGTGCTTCATTTTTGACAAATGTTTTCATCAAGGAAGACTGAAATAAATTGATTAAAAAATAATTAAAAAATTAAGTGCGAATTGAGAGCTGTGGCGGCCCAGTGTTATCGCCCCCAACTTACGAGTTATAAGGTCGTGGGTTCGAACCCAAGCAGGCGCTTTACTTTGTGTAATTTATTTCATCACCACTGCTCTCAATACGATGAAGGAAAACATCGTGAGGAAACCGGCATGTCCTAGAACCGAAAATTCGAAGACATGTAACCTCCACCAACCAGGACTTGTCCCGCGTGGCGGATAACGGCGCACTCCCTCTCCCTGAGAAGAGGCCAGTGTCCCAGCGGTGGGAACATTGTAGGCTGATTATGCTATGGGGGCGAGTTATGAAGAACCGGGCTACTACGAGAAAGTAGCCAAGTAGCGACAGTAGATCCAAGTAAAAACAGTAGATTCGACTTAATGTTAGGCCTCTATAACACAATACATTACATACCAAATGAACATTGTTATAAAAAGGCATTTACGTGGAACAGAAGTGGATAATGTTCGTAGAAATTATAAATATCTCCTAACGGTATCCGTCGTTACGTCTCGTAGTGTCTTGACGTTTGGTGCAAGTTAGCTCTGTTAGCGAATATAGTCGCTAACGGACCTCACTTGCATGTTCAAAGAAGCCATCGCTTAGTCAGTTTCAATATCTATAAGAATACAGTTAAATAATTGTTCCGGAACTGAATATCAGTATTTTTGTTTCTAGTGAGACTACCGACAGAATACATGACGTAGTAGTGTTAAGAAATATTTTAAAGAAGGTAGCCTTACGTTTGGAGTTCTATCAGTTTGCTGCACTTGCCGCACTCTGCTTGTGTATGTGTGACCATTTTTCCACATCGAGTCATATTTTGTGATCATGTACAACCATGGGTTCTTGATGCATAAGAAACATTCAATGTAAATTATAATACCTTCTTCCGCTGACCGCTGACATCTTGCGCCGCTTGTCGCAGTAAATGTTCGCGGGCCAGTGCTCAAAGGGTGTCCGCGTTCGTTAGCGGCGTAGGTTAGCAGACTCACATCACGCGCCGTCTTTGAAAAATAAACTGCCGAGCTCTCTAAATATGTGTTCTTTTTAAACGAACATGTAGTAGGGATGTAGGCGTAGGGCTTTCGTAGGAAATCTTTAGTGTTTTGCTAGGATTTGAATATCTGTCGTAGTATAAAGAAGGCTTTGCTCGGCTTAAGTTCTTAACGTGTCCCAATTTCTTGATAATGTTGTCACTAAATTTAATGTATTGTATTAAGACGCTATAAAATGAAAGTCAAATTACCATGAGTTACCATGAATACTCTTAGAGCGCTTTACTTGGCATATTGAACTCTTAATAGTTGTGTGGACTAAGACGAAATATTTACACGACGTTTTCATCCATTTTTTGAAGTATTCTTGGGTCTTTGTGTAACGACGTCTAGTATGCTTTTCATCCTATTGCTCTAAGATCGTCATCAAAATAGTAGTTTCTAGTACCTATTTTCTTTGTTTGTTCTTCTGAAAATATTGTAGACCGAACCGTGGTAACTTTTATGTTCACTGTCGAAAACTTCACTAAACAAAATAAGTAAATCAAACCACCCTATTTTATTACCATCCACTCAAGTAACCTAGCTCTGTGGCTCTGTGGCTCTGTGGCTCTGTGGCTCTGTGGCTCTGTGGCTCTGTGGCTCCTACCATCTTCTTTTCCGTCTTACAACATTTACATTTCATTATTTCCTTTTCATAACCGTGATTTGGAAATTTTCTCAATTTTGTGAGTTAGCTTGAAAGTTCTATTTTCTTATCTGATGTTACATCTTGAAATAGATCTGTAAAAGTATTTTAAACATTTGATTGGATCAAGTCTCATTAGAATAATTTTATCTTTTCCCCGTTGATTTTTTTTGTTTAAGATTATTAATCAACACATTTTTACCCCTCATGTACCTACAAGAATAAATCATCATCTGCCTAGCCTTTTCCCAACTATGTTGGGGTCGGCTTCCAGTCATACCGGATGCAGCTGAATACCAGTATTTTACATGGAGCAACTGCCTATCTGACCTCCACAACCCAGTTACTGGGTAATACCATACCCCTTGGTAAGACTGGTTGTCAGACTTTCGGGCTTCTGACGACCCGTAACGACTGTCAAAGATACACGAATGACAGCCGGGACCAACGGCTTAACGTGCTTTCCGAGGCACGGAGGGGTCTTGATATGTAAAGATGGTCACCCAACCACGGACCAACCGCGGCTAGCGTAGCTTAACCTGACCGATCGACCCGTGCGGCTGTTATTTCTTAGCCACAAGCCCCTACAAGAATAAATATAAACTTAAAATAAAATTGAAGAAGCCGTCATTAACATCGTTGGCAGCCTGTTCCCCTCCGCCTTGCCTATTGTACTGCACTGGCATCAGATACACCCAGCTAAACTCTGTCAAGTTGTTGTCTGTTCCCCTCCGCCTTGCCTATTGTACTGCACTGGCATCAGATACACCCAGCTAAACTCTGTCAAGTTGTTGTCTGTTCCCCTCCGCCTTGCCTATTGTACTGCACTGGCATCAGATACACCCAGCTAAACTCTGTCAAGTTGTTGTCTGTTCCCCTCCGCCTTGCCTATTGTACTGCACTGGCATCAGATACACCCAGCTAAACTCTGTCAAGTTGTTGTCTGTTCCCCTCCGCCTTGCCTATTGTACTGCACTGGCATCAGATACACCCAGCTAAACTCTGTCAAGTTGTTGTCTGTTCCCCTCCGCCTTGCCTATTGTACTGCACTGGCATCAGATACACCCAGCTAAACTCTGTCAAGTTGTTGTCTGTTCCCCTCCGCCTTGCCTATTGTACTGCACTGGCATCAGATACACCCAGCTAAACTCTGTCAAGTTGTTGTCTGTTCCCCTCCGCCTTGCCTATTGTACTGCACTGGCATCAGATACACCCAGCTAAACTCTGTCAAGTTGTTGTCTGTTCCCCTCCGCCTTGCCTATTGTACTGCACTGGCATCAGATACACCCAGCTAAACTCTGTCAAGTTGTTGTCTGTTCCCCTCCGCCTTGCCTATTGTACTGCACTGGCATCAGATACACCCAGCTAAACTCTGTCAAGTTGTTGTCTGTTCCCCTCCGCCTTGCCTATTGTACTGCACTGGCATCAGATACACCCAGCTAAACTCTGTCAAGTTGTTGTTTGTTCCCCTCCGCCTTGCCTATTGTACTGCACTGGCATCAGATACACCCAGCTAAACTCTGTCAAGTTGTTGTCTGTTCCCCTCCGCCTTTCCTATTGTACTGCACTGGCATCAGATACACCCAGCTAAACTCTGTCAAGTTGTTGTCTGTTCCCCTCCGCCTTGCCTATTGTACTGCACTGGCATCAGATACACCCAGCTAAACTCTGTCAAGTTGTTGTCTGTTCCCCTCCGCCTTGCCTATTGTACTGCACTGGCATCAGATACACCCAGCTAAACTCTGTCAAGTTGTTGTTTGTTCCCCTCCGCCTTGCCTATTGTACTGCACTGGCATCAGATACACCCAGCTAAACTCTGTCAAGTTGTTGTTTGTTCCCCTCCGCCTTGCCTATTGTACTGCACTGGCATCAGATACACCCAGCTAAACTCTGTCAAGTTGTTGTCTGTTCCCCTCCGCCTTGCCTATTGTACTGCACTGGCATCAGATACACCCAGCTAAACTCTGTCAAGTTATTGTTTGTTCCCCTCCGCCTTGCCTATTGTACTGCACTGGCATCAGATACACCCAGCTAAACTCTGTCAAGTTGTTGTCTGTTCCCCTCCGCCTTGCCTATTGTACTGCACTGGCATCAGATACACCCAGCTAAACTCTGTCAAGTTGTTGTCTGTTCCCCTCCGCCTTGCCTATTGTACTGCACTGACATCAGATACACCCAGCTAAACTCTGTCAAGTTGTTGTCTGTTCCCCTCCGCCTTGCCTATTGTACTGCACTGGCATCAGATACACCCAGCTAAACTCTGTCAAGTTGTTGTCTGTTCCCCTCCGCCTTGCCTATTGTACTGCACTGGCATCAGATACACCCAGCTAAACTCTGTCAAGTTGTTGTCTGTTCCCCTCCGCCTTGCCTATTGTACTGCACTGGCATCAGATACACCCAGCTAAACTCTGTCAAGTTGTTGTCTGTTCCCCACCGCCTTGCCTATTGTACTGCACTGACATCAGATACACCCAGCTAAACTCTGTCAAGTTGTTGTCTGTTCCCCTCCGCCTTGCCTATTGTACTGCACTGGCATCAGATACACCCAGCTAAACTCTGTCAAGTTGTTGTCTGTTCCCCTCCGCCTTGCCTATTGTACTGCACTGGCATCAGATACACCCAGCTAAACTCTGTCAAGTTGTTGTCTGTTCCCCTCCGCCTTGCCTATTGTACTGCACTGGCATCAGATACACCCAGCTAAACTCTGTCAAGTTGTTGTCTGTTCCCCTCCGCCTTGCCTATTATACTGCACTGGCATCAGATACACCCAGCTAAACTCTGTCAAGTTGTTGTCTGTTCCCCTCCGCCTTGCCTATTGTACTGCACTGGCATCAGATACACCCAGCTAAACTCTGTCAAGTTGTTGTCTGTTCCCCTCCGCCTTGCCTATTATACTGCACTGGCATCAGATACACAATTAACAACCGCTACAATTATTTATTATAACTGGATGTGAAATAGATATAAGTCTGTGATGTCGAGAAACTTAAAAGCAATTTGTATTATTATGACATATGAAATGTTTTAAATTTTAAATGGATTTATTCCACCATAAACATTAAGCTTTGATCATGATCGAAGTAATTAAGCAATAAATAAGAATATTAGACTCTGTTCAAAATGTAAAACAACTACTTACAAAATAAGTGATTTTAAAGTTAAGTGTGGGCAGTTTGTTTACATCAAGTCTTTCACGTTTTATTTGGATTGATTAAAAATAAGTAGATTATTGAGGTTATAGCTTAAGTATTCATTTTCTTTACGAAAAGGAGATTGAAACTAAACCTCAAATTTTAATCCTTAAGTAATCACGTATATGGCACAATAAACATAATGAGTATAATAATATTACTAAAATAATATAACATTTTCGGTGTTTAGCTGGTCTTCGGTGATGGAAGTCTTCAGCGTGGAGTGCGCGGCGAACGGTTAGCAATGATGTGTTGAATGACTCGGTGATGGAAGCCTTCAGCGTGGAGTGCGCGGCGAACGGTTAGCAATGATGTGTTGAATGACTCGGTGATGGAAGTCTTCAGCGTGGAGTGCGCGGCGAACGGTTAGCAATGATGTGTTGAATGACTCGGTGATGGAAGCCTTCAGCGTGGAGTGCGCGGCGAACGGTTAGCAATGATGTGTTGAATGACTCGGTGATGGAAGCCTTCAGCGTGGAGTGCGCGGCGAACGGTTAGCAATGATGTGTTGAATGACTCGGTGATGGAAGCCTTCAGCGTGAAGTGCGCGGCGAACGGTTAGCAATGATGTGTTGAATGACTCGGTGATGGAAGCCTTCAGCGTGAAGTGCGCGGCGAACGGTTAGCAATGATGTGTTGAATGACTCGGTGATGGAAGCCTTCAGCGTGGTGCGCGGCGAACGGTTAGCAATGATGTGTTGAATGACTCGGTGATGGAAGCCTTCAGCGTGAAGTGCGCGGCGAACGGTTAGCAATGATGTGTTGAATGACTCGGTGATGGAAGCCTTCAGCGTGGAGTGCGCGGCGAACGGTTAGCAATGATGTGTTGAATGACTGGGTGATGGAAGCCTTCAGCGTGGAGTGCGCGGCGAACGGTTAGCAATGATGTGTTGAATGACTCGGTGATGGAAGCCTTCAGCGTGGAGTGCGCGGCGAACGGTTAGCAATGATGTGTTGAATGACTCGGTGATGGAAGCCTTCAGCGTGAAGTGCGCGGCGAACGGTTAGCAATGATGTGTTGAATGACTCGGTGATGGAAGCCTTCAGCGTGAAGTGCGCGGCGAACGGTTAGCAATGATGTGTTGAATGACTCGGTGATGGAAGCCTTCAGCGTGGTGCGCGGCGAACGGTTAGCAATGATGTGTTGAATGACTCGGTGATGGAAGCCTTCAGCGTGAAGTGCGCGGCGAACGGTTAGCAATGATGTGTTGAATGACTCGGTGATGGAAGCCTTCAGCGTGGAGTGCGCGGCGAACGGTTAGCAATGATGTGTTGAATGACTGGGTGATGGAAGCCTTCAGCGTGGAGTGCGCGGCGAACGGTTAGCAATGATGTGTTGAATGACTCGGTGATGGAAGCCTTCAGCGTGAAGTGCGCGGCGAACGGTTAGCAATGATGTGTTGAATGACTCGGTGATGGAAGCCTTCAGCGTGAAGTGCGCGGCGAACGGTTAGCAATGATGTGTTGAATGACTCGGTGATGGAAGCCTTCAGCGTGAAGTGCGCGGCGAACGGTTAGCAATGATGTGTTGAATGACTCGGTGATGGAAGCCTTCAGCGTGAAGTGCGCGGCGAACGGTTAGCAATGATGTGTTGAATGACTCGGTGATGGAAGCCTTCAGCGTGAAGTGCGCGGCGAACGGTTAGCAATGATGTGTTGAATGACTCGGTGATGGAAGCCTTCAGCGTGGTGCGCGGCGAACGGTTAGCAATGATGTGTTGAATGACTCGGTGATGGAAGCCTTCAGCGTGAAGTGCGCGGCGAACGGTTAGCAATGATGTGTTGAATGACTCGGTGATGGAAGCCTTCAGCGTGAAGTGCGCGGCGAACGGTTAGCAATGATGTGTTGAATGACTCGGTGATGGAAGCCTTCAGCGTGGTGCGCGGCGAACGGTTAGCAATGATGTGTTGAATGACTCGGTGATGGAAGCCTTCAGCGTGAAGTGCGCGGCGAACGGTTAGCAATGATGTGTTGAATGACTCGGTGATGGAAGCCTTCAGCGTGAAGTGCGCGGCGAACGGTTAGCAATGATGTGTTGAATGACTCGGTGATGGAAGCCTTCAGCGTGAAGTGCGCGGCGAACGGTTAGCAATGATGTGTTGAATGACTCGGTGATGGAAGCCTTCAGCGTGAAGTGCGCGGCGAACGGTTAGCAATGATGTGTTGAATGACTCGGTGATGGAAGCCTTCAGCGTGGTGCGCGGCGAACGGTTAGCAATGATGTGTTGAATGACTCGGTGATGGAAGCCTTCAGCGTGAAGTGCGCGGCGAACGGTTAGCAATGATGTGTTGAATGACTCGGTGATGGAAGCCTTCAGCGTGAAGTGCGCGGCGAACGGTTAGCAATGATGTGTTGAATGACTCGGTGATGGAAGCCTTCAGCGTGAAGTGCGCGGCGAACGGTTAGCAATGATGTGTTGAATGACTCGGTGATGGAAGCCTTCAGCGTGGTGCGCGGCGAACGGTTAGCAATGATGTGTTGAATGACTCGGTGATGGAAGCCTTCAGCGTGGAGTGCGCGGCGAACGGTTAGCAATGATGTGTTGAATGACTCGGCAATATATCTCGTTGGTTGCTTCTCTTTAATAAGCGCCGCCGGCATTCCACTTCGCGCTCGACTTGCAAGGCTACCTTCTTCCTTATATCTCTTAACCCAAAGAGTCACAGTATTTCTCTAGAACAAAGTATGGAATACTGTTAGACAACCATAAGCAAAGAACTAAAACAGTTTCACTGTACATTAACACCCGCGCGTCCGAAGCTTCACAATTTTATAGCGTGTCGCTGTCCTTGTGTAAATCACTTTTACAAAATTTCACACTGCGCAAACGCTTAGTTTTTGAGAAAAAAATCCTAAAGATTCAGAAAATTCAACAGAATTACACAATAAAATTGACATTTTATACACAAATAATGAATGAATTTCATTTCTTAGTTGTTCCGTGTTACGTTCAGATAAAATGACAGCGGATTTGAATGGTTTTTAGTATAAATATTGTAAGTTTTAACTTTACTTCATTTTTAAAAGTGAGCTTAGGATGTAGGATACCCCGGTTCAGACAGGTTAGGTTCGAAGGGGATCATTAGCAAGTGAAGCTTAGTGAACCCGAATAGGATTGATTAGGTTCAAAAACTGTCACAGAACCGGGTTAGTCAACTCCGACTCCACGTAGTACTGGTTTGCCCTACCCGGAGAGTGGTTTTTAGAGCCGTAGGCGCGCAGGGAGGGCAGCCTCCGCCCGCTGTAATAAGACGCACGCACCATGCGAGCTGTAGCGGCCGAGGCGAGGTGTAAGCGGAGGCTGCGGAGGCGAGCTGACGAACTTTGACCATTGATCTCGAGGTCACTTGACCTTGACCTCGACCTTAAGGTCACTTGACCTTTGACCTTATAAAAAGCGACTTTTGTTTTCTCGGCGCCTATGATTTTGCACACTTTGAGGTTTTCAAAAATACACTAAACAAGGTCTATTGTACCCAAAAAAAAATTACTACTATATAAAAGCGACGGGTGTTAAAGTACTGTGGTTCCCATTTGACTGCATTTTGAAAATAATAACCACAACACCGCTAATAGATTTAAACACTCGTCACTAAGCCATAATAACCACGAATCAACAAAGTTCTATATTAGGTGAATAGTCGAAACGAACTGCATCTGTCTACCTCACAGAAATCTAAATTATTTACTTGGTTTTCTGTGTCTACCTACTCACTTTATTATTTATGTGAACAAAACGGACGACATAAAAAACTAATGATTATCGAACTACTACTAGGTATTATTAAAAAATAACATAATTTATAAATAATAATTATTAAAAAGTAACAAAAAGTATATATTATAATAAAATCACATGACTGTGAGATTCGTACTCTCGGCTCGCTACAGTTGCACGTGCCAGAGCGTGTTAACCATTTTAAGCTATCATGCCAAATACTAAGTTGGTTGTAATTATGAACTACCATTAGTTCCAGACAAAGTGAGTTTGTGTGCATGTCTATAGTATACAAACAACTTAAAGAAAAAGGTCGTAAGTCAAACCGAAGCGTCAATCTAGTGCTTTGTGAGATTGCTTATGGACCTCTGAACGCCACTGTAAGTACGTAAACTCGTAAAACCTCGTAACATAACCCACAAACGAGCATATGATAGAAGTATAAATGTTCAAAAAAGATAAAAGACAAAAATACTCGCTCAAAATAACAAAGGACATAATAGAAAGACAATTTTGCTAAAATGCGATTAACTTGGACTTCTTTTCTTCATTTCTTTGAGGATGAAAAAAGTTAAACATTAATTTTGCTATCAGATAGAATGATGAGTTGACTAGTAGTCCCGGAGCTAGGGTGCCGGTAACGATCTAATGAGACGAATACTTTGCCAACTTTTGACAAGTGAATTTTGAGAAAACATTGCTGAAATAATAGACGTCAATTTTTCAGAAGATTTGTTTGTTAACATTAATTGGAGACGATTTATATTTGATCAATGAAGCTGCTTTGTCAACAAGAAAGTTTTTAATGTTAATCTGTTGTTTTAGAACTCGGAACTCGGTGTTTGTTTAGTTTAATATTTTATTTGCTAAAGAAATCAAACTCAACATTTTTGGTTTAACTGCTTACTGTCACGAAGCCAGTAACAGAGCGTGTTAATCTTCGTCCCGGGTCTTATAAAAGAGCCGAGAGAACAAGAATGGTCATAACCATTTTATTTACTTTTATAGCTTGCAAGCTCCCTGCAAGCAACATGATTTAGGACACTAGGGAACTTTAACTTAATTATGCAATCATAAAAAAGTCGGTTTATTGGTACTTTGTGATGTGGTTGCTGGTAATGAATGGGCTATCCATTTTTGTCAAAGGTCAACGTCCAAAGATCACTAAATTTTCTACTGTGTATGGGATCTTTATGTCATCCAACATGATCAATTTCGCATCTATACTAATATTATGAAACTGAAGAGTTTGTTTGTTTGTGGGTTTGTTTGTTTGGTATAATGCGCTAATCTCTGGAACTGCTGGTTCGAATTGAAAAATTATTTTAGTATTAAATAGCCCATTTATCGAGAAAGGCTATAGGCTATATATAACATTACGCTACGACCAATAGGAGCGAAGCATTAATGAAAAATGTTGCAAAAACGGGGAAAATTTATTCCTTTGGAGAGTTTTCGTTGCGTGCGCTGTGTAAACGGTTAAAGTTACGCAACAATCATGTATCACGGAATTGTTCCTCTTACAAAGTTCTAAAAAAAAGTCTGTAATCTGTTGGCTTACTATAACTTTTTTAATGGTAATCACATTTGTTAGAAAAGAATGGATTATTTGCGAAGGTGTTTCCATAAACATCGTATTAATACTTATCCAAATAAATAGTGTTATAATCAAGATTGATTAAGTACATGTTATTTTTTTTTTAATTATTCGAATCACACCTTTCGTTTAGAAATAACGACGGGTATAAAAATGCTTAAAGTAAGAAAAATGCGCTTCGTCTATTAGTTGCCGACACATTTTATTTTTTATTGATTGTTTGAACGCGCTAATCTCTGACACTACCAGTTGTATTTCAAAATTTCTTTATGAATTTTATAGCCCAATTCTTGACGAAGGCTACAGGTATTTAACATTACGCTAGGACTGTTAAAAGCTAATCAAAAACAAAAAAAGTAAGAAAGAGCGCTAAGCGAAAATGAAGGACAGCGCGGGCAGGTGATGCGATGCGACGGGGTGTGTCGGGGAAACAGAAAGGATAATGGGTGAAAGTGGTCCGAGAGCCTTCACTGATGGGACTTGGGGGAAATGGAAGTGCTTATTTGTCTTATGATTTTGGCAAAAGTCTGTTAGATTCTGCCCCGGGGTTCTATTGTTATGGTCATATTTGTCTCGACTATAAATAATATGATTTTACGTTTAACGTGGGGTTTATTTTGACATGGCCACTTAATCTCTGTATCTCTCTGGAATGCGATAACGTGGGGTTTATTTTGACATGGCCACTTAATCTCTGTATCTCTCTGGAATGCGATGCCCTTTCCGCTTCTCCTAAGCTTCCCCGTACTCGCCCGTCGCGTCGGACACCGCGGGGATGGCGGGGGTAGTGGGCCACCCCAGCCGGTCAGCACGCGCGCTGTCTTGGACTAACTCTCACTGTATTTGCTGTTTGTGTTGAAATCTTTGATTTAAAAAAAAAATATTTTTTGCTTTTGATTGAACCTTTGCTTTTGAATGGATTTGATTTCTGCCGCTTTAACTGAACCGACTTATGCTTGTTCACGGACACTTCCTTGTGATTGGATATAGTGAGTGACTTATCAATATGTTTCCACTTTCAGCGGAAGTTCTTTGTCTACTCTGTAACCATTCTGTGTTACGTAAAAGACGAATGACCATTACCCAAACGCTGTTTGATGAAAATTCAGAAGCTGCTATGATAATTACAGAAAATCTGCAGCCGTATCAGGTATGGAGAATAATCATTATTTTTATTGTTATACAATAAAAAAAATCATACTGAATAAATGTGAGCAAGGGCTAGTTATTCTATTATACATGATCACCATTAATGAATAGTTTAAACATTAGTGTAGTGTATAATGCATAGTTTTACCTTTAATTATTAGTAGGGTCTGTTGGGAAAGAGAGCCGTCGTGGGATTTTAGGGCGCACCGTGTTTAATTACCTTTTTTGTTTAACGAGCAACACAATAGCCCATTTATGCCATTTTGATCCTTTTAACTACAGAAAACTCCATTTAACGCCACTTGGTTTACTTTGATGTCCATACCACACTGTAAATAACGTTGTCATTATTGTTGTCAATATGTCATTAATATGCAATAAACAGTAATTTTAAGTTGCCGAAATAAATAAGAACTGCAGCAGTTTACGTTCTTTTTTTGTTATTTTGTTGCTTTATTGTCTAACACGTGTTTACCTCAACTGGCGGCATCATACGTATCGAGCATTCTAAGAAGTTCGTTCTTTTGTTTGTTGTAGTTACCTTGCATGTATGTATTTATCTCGGCTGATAGATTATCGTTAGGTTGATATGCATTGTCTATACGTTACCATATTGTTAGTTGCTCACTTTATTATTAATAAATACATTTGTAATAGTAAATTCATATTGATTTTTCTTCTCTACTCCAACTCTCACGTTCACACTGTATTTCTTTTATGTTACCGGTTGAAAAAAACCAGCTCCTATTTATAGTTAGTTCGTTAGTTCACATTTTGGCCATGATGGCTCTCTTTTCGAACAGACTCTAGTGATTTTCGTCCGAGGCTATGAGTGATCTCGAAGCGTTCGGCTACGAAGCACATATGTCAGCAAGTGTCGCGGTCGCTCAGACACAATTAACTGTCTCTGAAGCAAATGAGTCGAGAATGTTAACAATGACCAGATGGGTGGTGGAAGCCGTAAACGGACGCATTAAACGTGACTTCAAACTATTTCACCAGGAGTACTTTTACAACGCAATGCCCCACATATTTGCTGATTTTAGGATAGCAGCTGCTCTAACAAATGTACTCCATGTTTCCATTACAGTCAGCACACATGCTCCTGTGTTTCTTGAGAGAATTGCAATACGGAGGGAGATGAAAAATGTTCTGGCTGAATATGTACAGCGTCGTCGTCTTAACAGACAACGAGTAGCGTTCCAAAATATGGACGCAGAATTGCTAGGTCTTGAGACGTTTCCAAGATTGACACAAGACGACCTGATTTTATTTGCACTTGGGTCATACCAGCTGAAACTGGCCAACAGCTATTATGCCGAGCACGTAGGTAATGATGGCGAGTATTCAATCAAATTGTATCGAGATTCCGAAGAGCTGACCGCCGATTTGAATGAAGCTGGTATTCCTGGAGAGAGTTTATGGTTATTGAGAGGCAAAACAAAATCGAGGTACACACGTGCGCGCAGTCATTGTTCATATGTGGTAGTAAAAAACAATGAAACTTGCTTGGGTGCAGTCGAACACTACTACTGTTCGTGTAAAGTGGGAAAACGCACCGTAGGATGCTATGCGCATGTCGTGGTAATCTTATGGTACCTAGGCTTTGCACCTTACGAAGAATTTATACATCAAACAGCCACAATTTTAGATTCAACTATAATAGATTAATAGATGTTATTTTCCCCCACTCTATTGTTTTATTAATCCAGCAACTACCTACGTTGAACTTATTATGATCCTTAGTCTTTGCATTGCATCGCTATACTTAATCATAACAGGTGGGGTTGGAGGGAAGAATAAGATATTTACTTTAAACCAAAAAATACATAATAGTACAAGTACAGAAGATTCACTCTGCAAAATCATTTAAATAAATAGCGACTCTTGTTCTGACACAGTAAAGTGCAATTCAGGTCGCACAGTGCTAATTACCTACAGTTGCATTCACCTAGAAGTTGCTTCTCTTTTTATCGTGTAACTCTTTTATCTTCTGACGACGAAAGGGTTGTCTTCTTTTTAAGAATAATTAATCTGAATATTTAATTACCAGTTACGTGCCTATTACTCTACTTTTGTGAGCAAATGACGTTTCAAATAAACCTAGGCTCGGTACTTACTTAGTAGCATATAGATCAGAAAACCATTTTATTTTACACATAGGTACTTTAACCTAAGAAGATAGACATACGGCATACGATAGCGTGTACCTTGTCTATGCAAATAAATATCTCTTTTATGTGTTTAGGTAGGTAGGTACATGCGTAACAAATCTAATGAGTATCGAACGGATGACGCGACGTGGTGCGTGAGAATCGAACTGAAATGAGGCCAGGCCGTATTCCGCAAATCGAGCCCGCCGCGTACTTTTCGTAGCTTCATGCCTAAAATGCGATGCGCTTGGCCTGGTCAAACGAAAATCATATTATTTATAGTCAAGACAAACACGACCATAACAATATAACCCCGAGACAGAATCTAATAGACTTTTGCCTGGATCATAAGACATATAATGTACTTTCATTTCCCGCAAGTCTCATCAGTGGAGACTCTTGGACCAAGTTTTAAACATTTTTGCCCATTGTCATTTCACGCAGACGAAGTCGCGGGCAGAAGCTAGTTACAGGATAAAGATTCGTGACGAACACAAACATCTGCGAATCGCGATATTTTTAGCTACCGATTTTAGAGACATCCCAAATGTTAATTTGGGAATTTGATTTCCGAAAAAAGATGAATGTCTATTTCAAAATATTGCCCTCCATACTATCCATATTAATCGAACATGAAGTACAAAGCTTAAATATGTCGGTTTTTCTTGAGTTCGGAAAAATAGACCGAAGAAAACTGCCGAAGGTATTTGAGATAGGAATTTACACTTGAATAAAACTGGTAAATATGACGAAAAATAATGAGGTCTTGAATTCAAGGTCCTCAGATTGACGTCTGAAGATACTATGCATGCGCATGCATGTACTAATAACGTAGTATCTCCGTAAGAAATTAATGCGAGTTTGAAAATAAATGACTTTTATAAAAAGTTGCCTGCAAAGTTTTGTTGGATACAGCAGCCTATTTCCGTTTATGAAAAGTTCGCACACAGTACATACAGCTCCAGAGAAATCTCACCCCCAGAAATGTATAAAAGCACGCCATCTCTGTGAAATCAATGAAACTACTAAGATATTCTAACTAGAAACAAAACACTGACGGCGCTCATGCAAGCGACCGCTAGGTAATAATATCCATCGCATCCTACCTATTGATATTTTTGAACTTCCAAATGTGTTCCACAAACATTATATTTTTTTACAAATTTCTAAAAACTCACAACATAATTTTAAAATGTAATAAAATCTTTTAGGCCGAAGTAAGAATCGAACCTGGACCATTTTTCTCACGAGACCAGCTGTTAGACCGCTGCGCCAACCAGTTTCATATTATAGTTGTGAAATTTATCGATATATTATGTTTATGAATCATCCATCGCACCATTTATGTCGGCCGTGTCATTTTTATACATAATGAAGAAGATTGAGGGTAAACTAATTTTGTTAAGTTAAACTTGACGTCGCATAGTTACTCGTCTGCTTGTGCTGTTCAAATAACTACTTATATTTACAATAAAATCATGCCTCGATTGAGTAACTTTTTAAAAGTGAAAATAATTGTCCTTTGGGAACAAAATCAAAGTTTAAAGAGTATCGCTCGAGAATTAAATGTCGACGTAAGTGTAATCTAAAATAAAATCCGTTTATATTTTCATTTTTTTCCATTAAAAATCTAAATTTTTAATTTATTTCCTTATAGAGAAACACAGTTCGTTTATGGGTGCGACGGTATCAAGAAACTGGTGAAGTGAAGTGTAACCGCCAAGGGCCACGTCCGATTGCTTACACAAATCAATCCAACCGTCATCGTGATATTGTTAATAGCCATACCACGGATCCTTTTACAACCACACGATCTAGTGCTATAAGACATGGCATTTCGCTTACCACTGTCCGAAGACATTTACATGCAGCTGGGATCCATAATTATAAACCTGCCAAAAAAATTGAACTAACCGAAGCTCATCGTCAAGCCAGGATAAGATTTGCAACCCAATACATGAATTTTGATTGCGAAAATGAAATAGTCATTTATACCGACGAAAAGACGTTTCAAGTCCGATAAAGATGGACGTAAAATACTGCGGAGAAGACCAGGCGAACGCTACAACAATCAAAATGTTTTACCTTTGAGGACTAGTGGCCGGTTGACGCTGGGTAAGCAATAGTTAATTTAATTAAATATTAATATTTACCTACTCACTTGATTGAAATATAAATACTATTTATTTGCTAAGTTATGACTCATTAGCGCTGTGGCTATTATTACTAAATATGTTATTATTAGTAGGGCAAAACTTGGCTAATTCGTGATATGCAGCTATTCAGTGATAGATAATTGTGTTTTATTACCAAGTTACTACTGACTTGATAAATGTACATTTTTCAATCATTATAGTATTTGTCACATTTTTAGATATAAGTTAGCAAAACTTATTTTGTCTACTATATCACAGTAAATTTAAAAAATAGTCTGATCAATGAATCGAATTTTACAAGTAAAAAACAAAACTATCACCGATTACCCAAGTTTTGCCCTATCTAATAACAATTATTGTTACCTTTATGAATCATTACAGGATAAAATGTAAATGTAAACAAAGCATAAAAAGTGTTTTGCGGTGTCACTTTTACAATGAGGTATAGTAATAAAACTTTTGTGTGTTTTCAGGATATTGGGGATGGATGTCTTTGACAGGTCCTGGAGAGCTTGTCGAAGTCGGCGCTCGAATGAATGGTGAACGTTACTTGGACATTTTAAGAGACGTGATGATTCCAACAGTTCGCAACGTATACCCTGATGGACATATTTATTTTATACAAGATAATAGTTCGGTGCATCGGTCAAGACTGGTTATGGACTGGTTTTCTACACAAAGGGACATAACTTTGATTGACTGGCCGTCTAAAAGCCCAGACTTAAACCCGATAGAAAATTTGTGGGGTCAAATGGTGCTTAATTGGGACTCAAGTAAAGTCAGAACTAGACAAAATTTAGATGAAGAGGTTATGAGAACTTGGGAATTAATGCGATTAAGTGACATTTGTTTTAATATGGTAAAGGGAATGAGATCAAGATTAGAAGAAGACACTTTCTATAAAGAAAGTGAAGGTTACCCACTCCGTTATTAGTATAGGTTTGACCCCACAAGTTATAGTTAAGTTTTTTATAAGTAGATAATTGTTTTTTGTAAACAGTTTTGAAAAATCTCGAGAGATGTAAATTGTTGTTCTGTTTGTTTCAAACGTGAGTAACATGTTGGTTCTCTTATGAAATCATCAAAACTAAATTATCAGTTTTTTCAGTAAATACCTAAATATTTTTTAATCAAAGGGCTGATTTTTCCAAGATATCTGGCGCTGGAAAAATCAGCCTAGCCCAAAAATTCAACATTATTACTCGGATAAAGAGCCAGAAACGCAGATCCGAGGATTAATTTTGAATTTTTGACAGTTCTCCCATACAAAAACTGTCACAGCCTGGCCACGGGACATTCGCTGCAGCGACTATTCGCGCGATCTCTATACATCTGTTTTAGTCGCCAGATATTTTGCCGTTCGGTTCGCGCGAATAGTCGCTGCAGCGAATGTCCCGTGGCCAGGCTGTCAGGCTTCAATTTTGTCAATTTTATTCCATGAATAAAAAATATCTGTCGATTGAAAAATTAGCCTAAAGGGATTAATAATTATATTAATGAATACCATAACAATAAATAATACTAAGTATTTATGTGAATTTCCTTTATTCCGAAAGACCGCCATAAAAGCACCTACTTCCCCTCTCAATCCGCAACACCCCACTATCGCCCTACAGTTATCACCGGGTAGCCTAAATATGCTGATGTTGGTTAGCATATGACAATTTTGTATCAATAACGTAAACTATCTTGCACGCTTACTTGTAGAATCGATGTCAATAACTACAGAACACTAACTTCATTGATGTCACAGAGATGGCGCGCACGTAAACATCGTTGTGTAGTACATACCTATATCCTTTAAAAGATGTCGCTTTTTACAGATTTCTAGGGGGTGAGGTTACACTGGAGCTGCATGTACGTGTGTGCTACTTTCTATTATTGAACAGATGTTCCGTATAGAGATTGCGAATAAGTAATTAGCGCCTCTTTAGCGCTAATTACGTACTGCGCTGCGCTGATTACGTGAATCGCTGATGATGTAGAGGCTAAATTAAACTCAACATTATCACGACATTTTGGTTGCAGAATAAGAACATTAGAAATTGAATCTGATTGCCTTATTTGACTTGAACCTGTCAAACACATATACGAGGAGGGATCAAAAAGTAGTGAGAACGACATACTCCTTGGTAAGAAAAAAAATAAATACTGGCAGACATAGCTTAGATACATATTTGTAATATTAATAAAGAAAAAAATCTTCGATTCTCTTTTGTTTTTTTCTGAATGCAGTCATTTGTTTGCTACGTGTCGGAACGTGTTCTCGAAAATGGAGAAAAACGAAGTGCGAGCCGTTATTAAATACCTCTGTTTATAAAAGTTAACGACGCAAGAGATTCATTGCGATTTGGAGGCAACATTAGGAGAGTCTGCTCCGCCGTATTCCACTGTCGCAAGGTGGGCTTCTCAATTTCGAGTAGAGAGAACGAGCACGGAAGACGAACGTCGTTGCGGCCGTACATCGACGTTAGTCACTCAAGAAAATGTTGCGAAAATCGAGAAAATTGTATTGAGCGATCGAAGAGTTACCATCCGATACTTAATTCAAGAAACGGGCATTTCATATGGAAGTATTCAATCCATATTGAAACAATCTTTGAATATGAGAAAAGTCTCCGCAAGATGGATGCCGAGAATGTTAACCGACAGTCAGAAACAAAATCGACTTGACATTTCGAAGATATTGTTGGACAAGTTTCAAGAAGATTCTGAAAACTTTTTGTCTCGTTTCGTAACAATGGACGAAACATGGGTCCATCATTTTGATACTTTTTTTATTTTTTTTTATTTGAGATAGGTTTTCTCTTGACTCTAGTCTAGGTCAGAGATAACAGAGACAAAACAGCAATCTTCGCAAAGGAAACGGCCATCATCACCGACCCCGAAGAAGTTTCGTGCCGTGGCATCGGCTGGCAAGGTTATGGCCTCAATATTTTGGGACTCAGAAGGGATATTGTTGATTGATTACCTGGAGCGTGGAACCACTATTACAGGCCAATATTATGCAGCTTTAATTCCCAAGTTGAGGAATGCCATCAAAGAGAAAAGGAGAGGGAAACTTCAAAGGGGCGTGCTGTTTCATCACGACAACACACCCGCGCACAGGTCGACAGTTGCGATGGCTGCCATTCAGCAAGCTGGCTTCGAATTGGTTGACCACCCCTCTTATTCACCAGATTTGGCACCTAGCGATTTTTATCTGTTCCCCAAATTGAAAGAATACTTAAGGGGAAACAGGTACGAAGACGATAACGAGGTGATGGATGCCGTGGAGAGCTTTTTTCAGGACCAAGACAAAACTTTTTTTTTGAAAAGGATTGAAGCCTTGGAAAAGCGCTGGGCTCGGTGTGTAGAGAGACTCGGAGACTATGTAGAAAAATAAATTATTATGTTATCAATAGTCATTATATTCTATCTCATTCTCACTACTTTTTTATCCCTCCTCGTAAACTAGGTTTGGACGATATGACTTTTCAACGTTTGCAGTATTTTTCTATTCTTTTGTTATTTATTTTACAATCGGTCATCAACAGACTTTACCGGACAAAAAAGGTAATAAAAAGGTTCGCTGTAATAAAACATAGCTCCACACACACACCAGCCACGCTACGAAATGCAAAGTTAGCACAAAAAAGTTCATCACGCTCAAATAAAATGCTTAATTACATTTTTCTTTCATTCCGAATACGTTCACATGAGATAAAAATAAAAGTCCCTAGCTGGGCGCCTAACTTTCCGACTGACCCGCGAAATACATTTAACTGGGCGCTTTGAAAGGCTGCAAATTATATAAATTATAGAAAACTTTTAGTCAGACTATTATGAAAATTAGAAATTCATTGAGAGGGACGGCGACGTTTTCAAGACAGACTGTTTACAGGCGCTGAACCGATTCGTGTAAACTGGAGTTTCTGTAGAATTATATTATTTTGTGCGTTTGTTTCAATCAAAGGTTGCGTTTCATTTAAATTCAGTGTCCGTGCTGTGTTCAGTCTTTTCAACTGTCGCTTAACGGATCTCATCATTCACTGGACCTTTACAATGGTGGTGATATTTTCATTATAACCTCACTCGAAAAACGGATTTGTGATTGCAGTAAAGTCACAATAATCGCCCAGAAACTGTTGTTGCATAGCATATTGCCTGAGTCTATTTTCACTCCGACCCATAAAATAAATAGAATATAACAAACACAGTTAATTTAAACTAAGCTGACAGTAATACTGCTTTGTTAGTTATGTAAGTCCTTTTAGAACCAAAGGCAACCAGGTTTTTAATATAACGCTGTATTATTATCCGCGCATTTCCATTTAATTAAGACTGTAGCCTCAGTGTTAACCGCGCGATAATAGGAACAGAGACAATGTTATGTAAATATTAATTATCTATTTATGTAGTTCGATTATACAGGTTAATGTAAGTACCTAGTGGTTGTTGTGGGTTCTGGTTGTGTTGTTGCTAATACAATCACGTTTTGTTTACAGAAAGTGCAAAAAACGAGTCTATGTAATAAATGAGTAAAAATCGATGGCCCTCTGGATAGCAAGGCAGTCATTGCCGTCTATTCTCGTCGCCTACAATCCTTTGGGTTAATAACTGGGTTACCAGTAAATGTATTGGTAAACTCTAGAAACACAATTGAAATGCTTATCTCTGCCTGTAATTCCTGCAACTATATCTGAGATGTTTATCGTGGAAGTACACAGTTTCTGGGTGAGTGAGTGTTGAGTTCTTCAATGCAGAAATAAATCTTTTCAAAAAATCCCACCATAGTTTAGTTAATGTTATACACGCAGTAGATAGCTTCAAAGTTCTTCGATAAACTCGTGGTCAGCGTCGATAAATATCTAGAATATCCTAGAATATAAAATTTAATTTACATTTTTGCAGAATTTTTTTGGAATGCCCAGATTATTTGCAAGGTTTTCTAAACATAATTACCTATATTAAATACTTAGGTAACAGTTATGGAAACTCGGGTTCAAGCGGTCCTGCCTACTTAAAATGTGCATTTCTAATAGACTGCTCTAAAATAAAATGTAAAAAAGGATTTCTTGTGTGTAACAGCACGCAGTGCCCACCCAGCCGAAAGAAAGGTAATGTTTCTTAGCACAGAACGATTATTTGCGTTCAACGCGATTTATTTCCCCGCTGACTGTGCAAAGTATTTTCTTTTCTAGCACCAAGAAAAGTACCCATTAACCATTTTATTCCAGCCACTACCTAAAACTGAACAATGCTTCACAAAAGTTTTCTCAGCAGAATCCCATAGCTGTCCGGTCCGTCTGTACCCGCCCCAGATAAATCAAACGTCAGGCCAAAGATTTACGACGACGCCCGAGCGCACCCGAAGAGACCTCGCTGACTTAGCGCAAGCTTAGCCGGTAATAAACTCAATGAACGATGTTGTAACATCATTTTGAAGACAAACAGCAAAATCCTATTCAAATTTAGATATAAAGGACTGTTTCATTGTTAGGTTTAGGAACGTTTTGTGAACGAGTTTGAAATTTAATTGTTGAGCTGTGATTAAAATTTACTAGCAAACAGCTGTAGCTTTGTGTCGCTGAATGTTCTAGGGCTTATTCGCTTACAGTTTTATTTTAACCGGTCAAGCGTGAGAATCTCCTGAAGTCACCAGCGCCTAGGCCGGGCGCGGAATACTCGCGACATGACCTTATGACCATATGTAAGGCTCATGCATGCCTAAGGCTTTATGAGCGGGTTCATACCCGCTCATAAAAAATGGGCTACTAATGTTTTGATCAACTGCACTCACTCAACGTAAGTTGTTTTGTGTTCTTAAATAAACAGACCTTCCTATAAAAACAAAATTGTGCTACGAGAGTTGTATTTATATACAAAATGTGATGACAACAAAGTATGGCCAAAAGTGTCGTTTATTTATGTAACATTATTTGTCCAAATAAAATATGTGTCTGATGTTATTTCGTGCCAATATTATCTAAAACGACGAAGTAACTACATATCAATGAATATTCATCCACTCACTCGGATACAACATGCTATCGTCGGGCTGGCGGCGCTCGGATACAACATGCTATCGTCGAGCCGGCGGCACTCGGATACAACATGCTATCGTCGAGCCGGCAGCACTCGGATACATCATGCTATCGTCGAGCCGGCGGCACTCGGATACAACATGCTATCGTCGAGCCGGCGGCACTCGGATACAACATGCTATCGTCGAGCCGGCGGCACTCGGATACAACATGCTATCGTCGAGCCGGCGGCACTCGGATACAACATGCTATCGTCGAGCCGGCGGCACTCGGATACAACATGCTATCGTCGAGCCGGCGGCACTCGGATACAACATGCTATCGTCGAGCCGGCGGCACTCGGATACAACATGCTATCGTCGAGCCGGCGGCACTCGGATACAACATGCTATCGTCGAGCCGGCGGCACTCGGATACAACATGCTATCGTCGAGCCGGCGGCACTCGGATACAACATGCTATCGTCGAGCCGGCGGCACTCGGATACAACATGCTATCGTCGAGCCGGCGGCACTCGGATACAACATGCTATCGTCGAGCCGGCGGCACTCGGATACAACATGCTATCGTCGAGCCGGCGGCACTCGGATACAACATGCTATCGTCGAGCCGGCGGCACTCGGATACAACATGCTATCGTCGAGCCGGCGGCACTCGGATACAACATGCTATCGTCGAGCCGGCGGCACTCGGATACAACATGCTATCGTCGAGCCGGCGGCACTCGGATACAACATGCTATCGTCGAGCCGGCGGCACTCGGATACAACATGCTATCGTCGAGCCGGCGGCACTCGGATACAACATGCTATCGTCGAGCCGGCGGCACTCGGATACAACATGCTATCGTCGAGCCGGCGGCACTCGGATACAACATGCTATCGTCGAGCCGGCGGCACTCGGATACAACATGCTATCGTCGAGCCGGCGGCACTCGGATACAACATGCTATCGTCGAGCCGGCGGCACTCGGATACAACATGCTATCGTCGAGCCGGCGGCACTCGGATACAACATGCTATCGTCGAGCCGGCGGCACTCGGATACAACATGCTATCGTCGAGCCGGCGGCACTCGGATACAACATGCTATCGTCGAGCCGGCGGCACTCGGATACAACATGCTATCGTCGAGCCGGCGGCACTCGGATACAACATGCTATCGTCGAGCCGGCGGCGCTCGGATACAACATGCTATCGTCGAGCCGGCGGCACTCGGATACAACATGCTATCGTCGAGCCGGCGGCACTCGGATACAACATGCTATCGTCGAGCCGGCGGCGCTCGGATACAACATGCTATCGTCGAGCCGGCGGCGCTCGGATACAACATGCTATCGTCGAGCCGGCGGCACTCGGATACAACATGCTATCGTCGAGCCGGCGGCGCTCGGATACAACATGCTATCGTCGGGCTGGCGGCGCTCGGATACAACATGCTATCGTCGAGCCGGCGGCACTCGGATACAACATGCTATCGTCGAGCCGGCGGCGCTCGGATACAACATGCTATCGTCGAGCCGGCAGCACTCGGATACATCATGCTATCGTCGAGCCGGCGGCGCTCGGATACAACATGCTATCGTCGAGCCGGCGGCGCTCGGATACAACATGCTATCGTCGAGCCGGCGGCACTCGGATACAACATGCTATCGTCGAGCCGGCGGCACTCGGATACAACATGCTATCGTCGAGCCGGCGGCACTCGGATACAACATGCTATCGTCGAGCCGGCGGCACTCGGATACAACATGCTATCGTCGAGCCGGCGGCACTCGGATACAACATGCTATCGTCGAGCCGGCGGCACTCGGATACAACATGCTATCGTCGAGCCGGCGGCACTCGGATACAACATGCTATCGTCGAGCCGGCGGCACTCGGATACAACATGCTATCGTCGAGCCGGCGGCGCTCGGATACAACATGCTATCGTCGAGCCGGCGGCACTCGGATACAACATGCTATCGTCGAGCCGGCGGCACTCGGATACAACATGCTATCGTCGAGCCGGCGGCGCTCGGATACAACATGCTATCGTCGAGCCGGCGGCGCTCGGATACAACATGCTATCGTCGAGCCGGCGGCGCTCGGATACAACATGCTATCGTCGAGCCGGCGGCACTCGGATACAACATGCTATCGTCGAGCCGGCGGCGCTCGGATACAACATGCTATCGTCGAGCCGGCGGCACTCGGATACAACATGCTATCGTCGAGCCGGCGGCACTCGGATACAACATGCTATCGTCGAGCCGGCGGCACTCGGATACAACATGCTATCGTCGAGCCGGCGGCACTCGGATACAACATGCTATCGTCGAGCCGGCGGCACTCGGATACAACATGCTATCGTCGAGCCGGCGGCACTCGGATACAACATGCTATCGTCGAGCCGGCGGCACTCGGATACAACATGCTATCGTCGAGCCGGCGGCACTCGGATACAACATGCTATCGTCGAGCCGGCGGCACTCGGATACAACATGCTATCGTCGAGCCGGCGGCACTCGGATACAACATGCTATCGTCGAGCCGGCGGCGCTCGGATACAACATGCTATCGTCGAGCCGGCGGCGCTCGGATACAACATGCTATCGTCGAGCCGGCGGCACTCGGATACAACATGCTATCGTCGGGCTGGCGGCACTCGGATACAACATGCTATCGTCGAGCCGGCGGCGCTCGGATACAACATGCTATCGTCGAGCCGGCGGCGCTCGGATACAACATGCTATCGTCGAGCCGGCGGCACTCGGATACAACATGCTATCGTCGAGCCGGCGGCACTCGGATACAACATGCTATCGTCGAGCCGGCGGCACTCGGATACAACATGCTATCGTCGAGCCGGCGGCGCTCGGATACAACATGCTATCGTCGAGCCGGCGGCACTCGGATACAACATGCTATCGTCGAGCCGGCGGCACTCGGATACAACATGCTATCGTCGAGCCGGCGGCGCTCGGATACAACATGCTATCGTCGAGCCGGCGGCGCTCGGATTAATGCACACTCCATTTGGAATATTATGTTGTAATCATAATATTATATACAGACTAAATTTTTAATAGTATGTATAAGACATTGTTTATGTATTAAATTAGTTAAACTAATTGTGGGAGAAAAGTGTGGTCACATTACAAATCTACGCACGCACTATAGTTGCACGCGTATAAGGGTCTAGCGTAGTAGGTACTTCGTCCATTTTGGTTTGTTTTGACTGTACAGCGGAAGTGTGACTGTAATTATTTACGTAGTTTTAATTATTTCTGAGATAAAAAATTACCTAGGTATACCTATTGAAAATAACAGAAATCTATTCAGTAAGCGATTCTGAACAAACTACTTTCATAGCACAATCAGCCTGTAATGTTCCCACTGCTGGGACACAGACCTCTCTGAGAGAGGGAGTGGGCCGTAATCTACCACGCGGGCGGGTTGGTAGATGTCACATGTCTTCGATTTTTTGGTACGAGGACATGCCGGTTTCCTCACGATGGGAAAAAATGTTCACCGTTTTTGAGAACAGAACTACTTTCATAATGTGCATTAATTCAGAGTCACATTGTATCTTCGGCCTTAGGTAAGTGCTTACCGTCGGATTACACGCGGGCGTAATCGTTATGTCTCTGTATGAAAATGTTTGTAGCTACGATGTAGGTAACCTTACCAGGCCGTTTTAAATAAATACTTGGAAATAATAATTTTACACAATACTACGCGACAGATACAAGCTTCACCTACAGATATGCCTCTTTAGTCTTTCAAAATTACGCGTAGCGTCTTAGCCAGTTAGAGCAGCAGACTATCTTACTCACAAATGGTTACCAACGAACCAAGGAACTGGTGTAGCTCGGAACTGTAACAGCTCCATAGACGACCTGACGACCTCACAGCACAAAGATAAAAGGAAATTGAAATTAGTACGCGACAAGGGCGACTTACCCGACTTTGAATAGAACTAAACGAAAAACAAAATAAAGTCTAATATCGCAACAGTAAGATTCAGTTTTGCTAGAAACGCTTTTTCGTAAACAATACTAGAACATATTCGCTAATTATCTCTACGGAAACCCGTAATTTTCGGCTTTTTTATGCTAAATGTATCTTTACGTCGATTGTAAACTTTATGTGGTTGTGGTAAGGATAACATTAGATTGTGTTAACGTTGTATCATTTAACAGAGATGCAATTTTGTAGTAAGATAATGACATATTTTTAAACCGCTTTTTTAGAGGACAATAACATCAAGCTAGAGGGTAAAAGGTTGCAGACCGGATATATCATGAATTATTTAACCAGAAGAGTATACGAGAGAACAATTCCGTTTCGTTTCAAGTATCTCTACCTACCAAAGTAGCATTCATAGTATGTAACAGGACCACAAACGCATAAATACAGAAGACGTATTCATAATGCGCAACAAAAAACCAGGCTGATAAGCTTTTAATTGTGATATGGGTTTATAACAAAGGCTTTGTCTTTCTAACATTTTTATAAGGCTATTTTTAATTAATAAATATCCTATAGGTCGGAACCCTCGACACGGCACCTATAGCAGGTATTGTAGTATGAATTCACGGAATGTATCTAAATATAAATCAAACTAATTAGACTTTCAAGCGAAAGTGCCCGTTTCCATAGTTTCGAATATCCTGGAAATAGGTTTTATCCTCTAGCAACTTTACCCATTGTGTAACAAAACACTCTCAGCAATCCAACAAAACCAAGCTCCCAAAACATTATACCATTATTCCTTCCCAAAATATAGTGTAGCGTTAATTCATTCGACAACGACGGCCCGGGCAGGATAAACCACATGAATATGCATGAACAGGGCAAAACAAGACATTATGTGGGACAATGCCACCCTGTTCCTGCCCGCCTGCGCACCTGCCGGCCCACGGGAGGATCGGACGCCGATGCTAAGCTCCGGACAAATATGACTGATTTATTGTCCGGCCAAATTGGCCGCTGCATTTCGCCGGTTTTTGCAACCAGACATTGGCTATGTTGTGCGGTCGTGACAAATTCCTGCAATATTTTTTTAGTGTTGTGAAAATAGAAATCTGTTTTCCGTTGAGAGCCGCTGTTGTGGCGTGTTTACCTACATATCTGTGACGTGCTTTAGAATTTTTGTTGCAAATGTTTTCGGCCAATATTTGTTGGAGGTGGAGAAATTTTACAAGATTTATCCAACAAGTAAATATGATGGATAGTAGGTACTGATAGTAATACCATCATGCCACTTACCAAGTAAAGGTTATTCTATGTTTAGAATTTCTACATAATCCCTCTTAAAAAATTCTTAAACAAATATGACAAAAATAGCCCAAAATTCCTGTGAATTTCCCGAACACGTACACTCAAAACGCGGTACGATCCAATAAGAGAATTGTCATAATTCTCAGCACGGAGACTGGTCCGAGTCCCAGTTTACGCTGGCGGACCAAACAAATTAGTTTGTGCTATGAAATAATGTCAAATGATTTTCTTTATTTAGGCCATTGCGGTTTTAAGTTTCGGGTCACGAGGAATGACAAATTAATTTGCTGTGGTTCGCGGTTTTAGGTGTATTTTGTTCATAAAATATGTGTTTGGTTTTAAATGGGCGTCTGTATATTGGAGCTATATGTATAAAGTGGTCAAAATATAACTACAGGTATATAAAGTTGTAAATAACATCCAAATATGAACATAACTTGCTGACAGTGTTGAAGGAAATTACCAGCCTTTGGAAACATATAATACATAATAACCAAGGAAAAATAAGTTCATTGACAACAGCGAAGCGTGCTGTATGTTATGTTGACTGTACACACGGCTACATATCGAGTTATACACTTGCAGCTCAAGCTGATCTCGCATTGTATAGGATTCCCATCCAATGAGAGGTCAGCTTATACTGGAAATGTATAGCTTGATGTGTAGCCGTGTGTACATGTCTTTTGATAACCATCTTTCGAAAAAATTGGTCATAAAATGTTTCGCGCTACCAATTACCATGACATTTGTCAAGTTTACTTTGACGTCAATATAACTTACTTTTATTAAATGTAGGGTAGGTATTACTTTCAAAGTATATCGCCTTAGCACTAGTTTCATTAAAATTTAAGTAGCATTAACAATTGCCTATGCTACTTAGAAATACTTTGAAGTTCTTCAGCAACAAATCCTATTGGGTTGTTGCATAATTTTTTCCCACTTTAAAATTAATTTTAATTCTTGATATATTCTACTATTGACATAATTTAAAACCTAACAATCTTAAAATAATAATATGTACAAGTATATAAAAAAGGGAGGGGGTAAATAATCAGAGGGCATCAAAAAATTCATCCGCATCGCTGTCAACAGGAAAAGTGCCCAGAAGGCTGGCAGCATTGCCACGTTGTATAGCAATGCTGATTCTTTGGCCAAAAAATAGGCCAGCCCTCTGGTCACGTGTGGAGTCGACCAACCGCCTGGCGATGTCTCGAAAAACTAAGTGGGCACTCGGACCCCATGGCCCAAGTGTTTCAACCCCAAACGGCTCGAACATATAAGTCCCAATAAGACTGGAGTATTTGCGCCGTTTGAGGTTTTCCGCACCCGCAGCAGCCGCTCCAGCACAGCCTGCCGTGCTAGGAAGATGGGATGGCGCAAGGGTGTCGACACACGTTGCATCCCACACCAAAGGCCTACCTACCTTCCAAGGCATTATGGTCATTCCGTCTGGTCTCTTTCCATCGTCGCGTGCTAAGCCATTGGGTTCTAAAACAGCTGGCACCCCGGCGGTGACAAGAGCACGACGGGTGATGTCATTGATGCTGGCGTGCCGTGCTATCCGGCCTGCGCTCTTACTGCAGGATAGGCCATGTTGTCCGAGGCAGTCGACACTGACACCGCATTGGCAGCGATGCGGAGCCACGCAAGGAGCGCCCAGACGCAGACAAGTAGCGAGCCGGAAGGTGGTGTCACCCAGCATAGTGCCTATGTTGGGTGACGGTAATTTTTGATACTTATTTATTTAATCAATTAATCGACAATATAATCACCATCATTATCAAGAACATGTAACCATCTGCCAGGCAAAGTTTCAATACCCTTAGGCCAGAAAGAAAGTGGGTGACAGGCAAAGAAATAGGCAAGTTCATTTTTTAGGTCACCGAAATTTTCAATTTTTTTTTTACGAAGATGCTGTTTTAAAGCCCGGAAAAGATGAAATTCGGAAGGCGCCAGATGAGGGCTATAAGGTGGGTGAGGTATCGTTGTCCAACCGAGCTTTTCTAGAAATTTACGGGTCACTTTCGCTATATCTATTGCATTATCATGAAATAATGATACTTCAAGACGTTTTGGCCGTTTTTCTCTAACAGCATCCGCCACCTTCTGTAGTTAATTCACGTAGACTTCGGCATTGATAGTGTGATTGCTGTCCATTAACTCCCAAAACAACATTCCTCGCGAATCCCAGAAGACTGACAGAAGAAGTTTGTGATCGTGCAAACTGCGTTTTGGCTGTGTTAGTGGCTGTTTATCAGCAGGCGTCCAAAAGGTCTTTCGTGTGACGTTCTCATATAAGACCCAAGACGCGTCACTGGTGATAATCGACTCGAAAAAGCTCTTTCTTTTGCGGGTGAAACAGCAGACTTTCACAAAAGTGGACACGTATTGCACGTTGAGCATCGGTCAAAGCATGGGGCGTCCATCTTGACAAAACTTTACGGTAACGGTTGGCGGTATCTTGCAGATGGCGATCTATAGTACTGTAGTGATATTTTAGAGTTTTCTCTAAATCCCTGGTGCTGGAATCCGGGTGCAACTCAAGCTCGCGCCGCAACGCATCTTCATAAAAGTGACGGGTCGACCAGTATGAGGAACATCTTTTAGATTTGTCTCTCCTTCATTAAAGCGTTGAAACCAAAATCAAAATATTTTATTGCACATAAATCTAAATGGGCACTTATGAAACGTCAGAGCTAAGTGCACGATTCCAATTTGTCGTTTCCCATGGAGAAGAACCAGCAAGAAACTCTACGCTTAACGTTACAAGCATGGTACCCATGACCTGGTTCGAGCACTGGCTTCGAGGATATTTTCAACCACATCAAGAAGAGCTGTGGCTGTGCTGTGTCCCTTACGAAGTCCTGATTGAGCCATCCTGGCTTAAGCTGGAAATGACGACTTAATGAATCTGTGGTACTCAAAGTAAGTTAAGTCGGCGGTACTGATACTACCACTGCTAGGCACGTCCAAAATGTCATTTATTGTCTCAGGGTTGTTACAGAAATGCGGCGAAATGTGCAATGGTTTGTTAGAAATAGCTATTAAAAATTAATAATGGTTCCGTAACTTATTTGGCTGTTTGATGTTTTTATTTATATATAAATTTTAAAATATGCACACTTTTCATTGTTAAAAGCAGCCATGACTAAATACTTAAGCTCTTTGTATGAGTTTATGTGATGTACAGATTTAGTAGCTTTAGACTTAACATGCCACTTGTCACACAACTTCATCATTTCCTAGACAGTATGAGATAACCATGGGTAAGAATATTCTTTAATGAAAACTTTTTAAGGTGTGCGATTCAAAATATTTGTACTAATTAAATGTTGCTATCATAGAGTTCACATCCTTCAGACTTTCAATATATTCCCAGTCCATCTTATTCAAATCATCATTAAAATTGTCAAGCAGCTTAGCTGTAAGTGGTGGTGATCCAGTGTGGGGAAGGTTTCTCTAAAATTAAGTTCATCAGATATAACTGCATGTTGGCCAAGCTCTGGTATGTGTGATACAGACACACGTGCGTCAGTGAACATGACATCAATGATTGTTTCACTATGATCTGTAAATTGGGTAGGGGTCGATAAAGTATGCCATACGGCCCGTATTCGGGAAACCGTTTTAATTAGTCGATAGGGAACGACTGCGGTGTACGGAGAACCTGCGCCGCATGTTTAGCAGCTGCTTTGAATTTTTTTTTTCAGATAAAGTCAAAAGTCCTAGCTATGATTGATTAGTCATAGCTAGGACTTTTGAAAAATATTGATATTTTACTAAAAACGTTATTCAAATAATATAACAACCCGGTACATATTGTGAATCCACAGAAATCATAAACTTCAACTACTTTTAGCGACTGCAATTCAAGTATTTCACAACTAGAAGCCGGCTATTATGGAACATCCTACTAATATTATATGTAAACGCGAAAGTTTGTGAGGATGGATGGATGGATGTTTGTTACTCTTTCACGCAAAAACTACTGAACGGATTTGGATGAAATTTGGTACACAGATAGTTCTAACCTATAAAAAGAAAGAAAAATAGATTTATATTTCACAGAAACACGTGCATACAAAAAGATAAGAGTAATCAGAAAAATAAAACAAAATAGATCTACCTTATAATCACGAGCACAAAATAGAAACAGTCGGCAGCTGCACGTCATGACTGTGACAAGAAGACACAGGATACTTATAGGATACTTTTTATCCCGAAATCCCTACGGGATAGAGACTTATGCGGGTGAAACCGCGAGGCGCTGCTAGTAACAGAATAATTAGGTAATCCCTTATATATCCCTTAATTAGGTATCCCTTTGTAGTTGAATTTGTCAATACAATGTTAAAGCTCAAACATTTGAAACTAGTTTTTTTTAATCATAATGTGGCAATACAGCTGAAGTGGAAAAATGTCAACTAACTGCACTGGCCACTGTACACAGTCAGGCAAAGTGTACTAATATTATAAAGTCCGTAAAACAAATATAGTTATCATTATAAATATTGAAGATGTGAAAATAGTGAGCGGAAGTGTAATATATACAAAATGTACATATGTAGTCATTGGTCGAGCAGCTGGGCCACTAGAAGAAATCAAGATATTTATAATAAGACAGGAGAATAGCCGGGCGCGCACAAGACCAACTTAAGTACCTACCTAAGAGAAAAGAAAACAGACAAAGAAGGTAATATTTATGAGTTACATATTCTGCTCTATCATAGTGTTTGCCAGAAATTATGTAATTAGACATCCTTTGCCATAGACACCCCGCTACAAAATTCACGCGCAAGGTTCTCTTCTGAGCGTATGCATTGGGTAGGCTTACCGTCACCCTGCCTAGCCAGAATGCGGCCGAACTTCGTCCACGTATACCTCCACCCGAGATGGTTGCCAGCTTCACGCACGCGGTTACACAAGTGTTTATTTGCTTTGGTGAGCTTCTCGTTCAGAAAACAGCGACGCGGGGGTGCGAGGGGTCTTAGGTTCACGGTGGTGGCTCCGCGGCGCACGCGCGCGCTCTGTAGCAGGTGTAGCGCTGCTCGCGCGTTGTCACCGCCGCCGCTGCTCCCACCGGGCTCGCTCCACCGACCGGACTCGCGCCGCCCACAGAGCGCGTCTGTAGCAGGTGTAGCGCTGCTCGCGCGTTGTCACCGCCGCCGCTGCTTCCACCGGGCTCGCTCCACCGACCGGACTCGCGCCGCCCACAGAGCGCGTCTGTAGCAGGTGTAGCGCTGCTCGCGCGTTGTCACCGCCGCCGCTGCTCCCACCGGGCTCGCTCCACCGACCGGACTCGCGCCGCCCACAGAGCGCGTCTGTACCGATTTCCAAAAAAAAAAACACTATAAAGTTAAAAGTTACTTTGATTTCGGAAGTCGTTGTCTTTGGTTTCGTATTTGGTTTTTGCCATGGATTTCCGAAATCAAAGTTATTTTTCACTTTGTACTGTTTTTTTACACGACTGCGACGAAGCCAAAAAAGTAGGGTTATGTGTTTGACCTGTATGTATGTATCTATGTATGTATGTATACTTGTAACTACTAACCGGCTGAACCAATTTTGATAAATGATATGTCGTTAGATTCGTCTGTGTTGTCCGAGTGTCACTGGTTATATTAAAATTATCACAAATAAAAACAAAAAAAATACTAATGAAACGTTCCAGCTACTAGAGAAGCTTATTTTTGAGTACTGTAAAACGTCTCAGCTAGTTTGTTAGCGTGGCCGAATTGTTCCCTTTAAAACATTATTTTTTGAGGTGGCATCTATTAAAGCTTCTAAAAAAAATTTGTAAATAATTAAGTACTAATTCCATGCATTATGTGCCTACAAGCCTTGCCTTGCAAGCGATCTCACACGTTATAAATACTGCAGTGATAACGTAAACACGAATTTTACACGGAATATAATGGTATTTTATTTTATAATAGCTGTGCAGACACAAACAGCTGATGTGTACCGTAAACCGTCCGTGAACACTGGAATGTGTATATGTCGTAGTAATAGATGAAGTACCTCTATCAATTTCCTAAACAAAGCCTGTCCAAAACTCTGTGGGACGATGAGCACTAACGAGGGCACTGCCCTGCATGCAGCCTCACTCAGCCGCTGTCATTACCGTTAATGTGCTCACTGTTATGACACTATTAGCAGCCGGTTTATAGGCTTTTGTGCCAGTAACTCGCTTATCTCTTGGATCCGACGGGCCAATGAGCTGATAGTTAGAACTAACTGTAAGTGAGGATGAAAAGTGTCTCCTCGTGTGTTAAGATTTTGTTCCTACTTGGTGCTACAAATGTTTGGTGTAAAATGGCAACACAGTGAAATGTAGGAAATGGGCAGTAATATTTGCTTTTGGGCAAACAATATACCTACAGGGTTATTTTAAATTGACTAGCTAAACTCCGCTGACGCGATGGGTATCGACATCTAAACATGATTAAAAAAACTAAATTAATTTGGTGATTTTTTTTGTGGGGTCATCGACCGCAATTATTGTAGTCACTTGAAATATCAGTTTAAGCAATCTGTTTTTTTTGTAAACTTCACATATGCGATGGGTATCAATATAATTCTAAACACGATAAAAAATAAGAAAACTGTTTTTCTCAACTCATATTTCAGGTAACAACAAATAACTAGAATCAATCTATTTTCTTTTTAACCGACTTCAAAAAAAGGAGGAGCTTATCAATTCGGTTGTATGTTCTTTTTTTTTAATGTTTGTTACCTCAGTACTCCGCCATTAAAAAAACGATTTGAAAAATTATTTTTTTATTTGAAAGGACATACTTCCAGATTGGTCCCATTTTTATCAAAGTCCAGTTCTGATTACAGGATCCATGAGGAATTGAGGAAACTCCTCAAATATTATAGGCAAACACATAGTGATTTTGATATTTTTATCAACAAGTCAAGCATTTGCATTCAGAAAGTATCATTTGGTGAAGTGGAACTGATGGAGAAGACCACAGATGGCCACGGGAACTCCTCAATGATAAGTATTTGACGGGTGGCGATAAGATATCTCGATTAAGATAGTTAAAGAAAAGAAGAAGAAAGAAAATACGTTTATTTGCGGTAAACATGACGCAAAAACAAGAACACAAATACAAAAAGAAACAAGTTGGGGTAAATATGCGTCACATCCACGCAAAACGGCCATCGCTCAGCATAATGATGCAACCCTATGCGAAACAGAGCCCCAGCGCTGTTTTCAGCGACAGTAGTTAAACGACAATGACGAAGCCAATTGAAATAAATAGTGCTGATGAAAATAGTACCATCGAACTGATCTAATGATGAAGCAGGAAGGTAGGCACCGGAACTCCGTAATAAAACAATGTATCCTAGGCGTGTTTGGGCTTATTGCAATTGTCACGAGATGCGCTCTGGTTATAAATTATTTTTAACCGACTTCGAAAAAGGAGGAGGTTCTCACTCAGTTCGTCGGAATCTTTTTTTTTAAGTGTGTTCCCCGATTACTCGAAGACGGCTGGACCGATTTGAAAAATTCTTTTTTGTTTGAAAGGGTATACTCTCCATGTCCCCATGGCCCCATAGTCATCAGGTCAGGATCTGATGATGGAATCCTGGAGAAATCGAGGGAACTCTGCAAATATTATAGGCACACCTATAGCGATTTGGGTATTTTTTATAGTAAGTTGTGCATTTGCCCTCGGAAAGCACCATTTGGTGAAGTGGAACTGATGACAAAGACCACAGATGGTAGGATGGCCACCGGAACAACTCAATAATAAGTATTTCACGGGTTGCGATTCGATTACTTTAAAATTATTGTTCAGCAATATAAGCTCGTCACAATTTATATGGTGAAGTGGAGCTGATGGAGAAGTACAAGGAGAACTCCTTAACAATTAACGTCCTTGCATCGGCAAAAGCAGTGTTTTGTAAAAGGTGATGAGCAGCTGTCATTAGGCTATTGTAACTTAGATAAATCAAAAACCGACCCACTAAAAAGTGAAAAATAAAAAACTTTTCTACAATAAAAGAAAACAACCGACCTTCAAAAAACACTACAAAGTGAAAAATAACTTTAATTTCGAAAGTCGGTGGCAAAAACCTAAAATAAAGATCCAAAGACACCGACTTCCGAAATTAAAGTTATTTTTCACTTTGCAGTGTTTTTTTGAAAGTCGGTTGTTTTTTTTTGCAAACAAGTTTTTTCTTGTTTTAATTTTTGAGTTTTAAAATTCCTTTTATGTGCCTATTTGAAATAAATGATTTGATTTTGACTTTGACTTCAACCGGTTAATTAGCAGTTTCAAGAGTCAGTTTTATTGTAGTTCAGTTATGTTTAGTATATTTAAGTATTCTGTTTATCACGTAAACGTTGACACCGTTTTATAAGTTCTCAAAATAAATAATAACCATTAACTACTGGAGTTTAAACTAGGTCACGTTTAAAGAAAAGTTCAGTTTTCTAAATGGAAACGACCATTTTCCATTTAAACTTTTGAATATATAATTTAGTGCTGCTCTTTGTCAAACTTCTATTTTGTTACCTTTGTATATTTATATCAAGTGCTTACTATTTTCGTCCCCGGAACATAGAGGATACGAAAGAAGGTTGGTTATTTTACGTACACATAAATGAGATACCATAAAACGAAGAAAAATGTTAACGAAAAAGATCTGTACCGTAATAATATCAAACAATATCAAACAATTTTCTACCAATAACTAATTTCAACCTGCAATCAGTTTCCAATTACGACCACTACAATTTCTTCAATTAATGGCGCTAGTATCGTCTGTTCCGATTGCACTGGGAAATGGGAATATTTGCACAAATCGTGTTATTTACCGAAATACCACACGATGTTTACCGTTACATTCTGATTTACCGGTATTTTATTATTTACTTGTAAATACAGTTCAATGAAAGCTCTGTTTTGTTATTCAATACTTTTTTTAATCTGCATGCAAATACACAAATCAAAAGTGTCTAGGGATCAAGTACATTTTTAACTATAAAAAAATATCCAATTAATATTTACCAAATCTAGTCTTCTAGACTGGCTTCTTACTTTAATTCCTACGTTTAAGTTAACAACTTATCCCTATAATTTTTAAAAATTAAGAAAATTTTCAATTTTTGCAAATGATGGGAAATTAACTTAGGTTAATGTCGTCAATTAAATGGCAAAAAGGCATACATGAGGATTTCTTAAATTTTTAATGTAAAGATAAAAAAAATAATAATCTGTGTTTCCACCATTGACACGAATCATACAATCATCGATTTGGCATGCTTAAAATCAGTTTATCAAAATCACTTTGACGAATGGCCACTCACGTTCTTTCTAACTAGTCAAAAGTTGTTGTGTGATATGCACGGCATCCATATTCGGCAGAGGTCTTCTTTGGAGCCTAACCCATGCGTGCTCAATTGGGTTGAGGTCTGGCGATTGAGCAGGCCACGGCTGAACGTTGATTCAAGCATCGGCAAGAGTGCGTGTTACGACTCTAGCCGTGTGGGGACGTGCATTGTCGTGCATTAGTCGAAACGAATCACCCAACTGGCCTCGCAAAGGGATGATCACGTATGAAACAATCCTCTTCGTATAAATCTGAGCATCGAGGTTGCCCCTAATCTAAATGAGATCTGTTTTTCCACCGATCCAAATACCGGTCCAAACCATTATTGTTCCCGTGCCATATGAATGAACTTCCTGATAACATTTTAACGTTATTGACGCCCAGAGGTCCTCTAAACTCGAGTACGTCTTGTATCCGGCCTCATACCGAAACGAGATTCATCGGAAAAGCAAACACAACGCCAGTCTTCTTCCTCCCAATTTCTATGTTCGCGAGCCCATTGTAAACGGGCCCTGCGATTGCGGGGTGGTATAAGTGGAACTCTCAGCGGCCTTCGGGAACGCAGATCCACTTCACTTAAACGAATTCAGATGGTTTGGTCGCTTATCAGCAAGCCTGAAGGGCTGTGGAGCCTCGTAGCCAACATCATGACGGTCATGGTACGATTCCGTCCAGCAGTATTTTAGATGTACCGGTCCTGTCGGCGAGTAGTGATGCGAGATCGTCCTCCATGTCGCTCGGCCACGCTGCCCGTGATACGATAGCGTGTCCAGAAGCGGCTTATGACGATCTGTGTAGTGCCAAGAGCGACAGGCACAGTACGTTGCCTGGCACCAGCTTGCAACATTCCGACGGCTCTCATCATCTCTTCTCGTGTCAAATGATGTCGTCGCTCCATATCAATGCAGTTCCGATGCAGGAATTGTAATGGTTTTGTAAAAGCGCTATTACACACTTTTGACAGTTGATTTTCTATTTTTAATCAAAATTTAAAGAACATTCTTTATTCAAATAGTGAAATTTACTAAAAGGAATCAATAACGATCCAAAAAAGTTAAAATATTAAAATAATAATCCTCCATTGCGGCGATACTCTAAAACGTACTTGATCCCTCGACACTTTTGATGTGTGTATTTGAATTTGAAATGTCTGAAATATTAAAGTAAATGTTGGGACTTTAGGGTTTATACTAATAGTCATCTTTATTGTCCAATGTTGGCAGTTCCTGCTACTCATTATTGTGTTATTATTAGCAACTGATAGGGTATTATTAACTTAAATTAATGATTTTATTTTTTTATTAACACTAACATAGGTATATCTATTTTACTCAACTTTTATTATCTTGACCAGTCAGTAGAAAAGATCTATTAACCTTTCTGTGTGTACTATACTTATATACATGCATTTACTGCGTGCATTTAGTTCTTTTCCTATAAAGATCAACCAACCCGTTAAGTTTACTCATATAAATTAACCTCAACCACTAAACTTATTTTCCTTTTTACAAAAACATTTCTAAAACTTTGCCCCTTATTCCGAAAGTCTCTAAAAGTATATAGAACGCGTTTTTATTCTTTATTGTGGACTTGCGACCCGCTGCAGTGTCGTCACGGTGCCGACACACTGCGCTGTCGCAGTTGAACAGTAAACGTGACATTTTGTGGCCATCCATAATGTTATGAAGAAGACGATATAAGCTTAAAAAATCTGGTTGTTGAGTCCAATTCAGTGCACAAAATATTATTATTTTGGTTTCTTGGTTTGATGAGCTTAAAAAATATTTGTTAGTAACCCGTTTCATGAGACTAGTGTGTATTAAAAATAAAGGTAGCATCAGGTCAAAATAACTTTAAAAGATTTAAACATAATTAGAATTACGATGGCACTGATGCTTCGATCTAAATCCTATGAGTCTATTGTCAATCATAACTCAGAAAGTTTAAAAAGAAAAACATGAAAAATCAACGTTCGGAAAACGCTGAGTCAGTGTGCAGGAGCGCTACTTCACAAGTAGTTGTACAACTTTAGATTTACTGGCGCTCCTAACGTTTCGCTCGCCGCGCGCCGCTCGCCGGCTCGGGCTGCGACGCTTTGTCGCGACCGCTGCAGTTTTGCATTCTACCCGCCAACCAACAACAATATTTACTTTGCGTAATGCTCCGAGATTGTTGTTCTTCGATGTTTTAACGTTAAACGTTTTAATGTTTTTTAATGAGAAAAAAATATTTTTGTTGCTTGGTTTACTGAAATTTTGGATTTGTCAATTTTAGTGCACATTTTGTCGTTTTTAATTTTCATCGATACTTAAACCCTTTTCACAGGAATTTCCTTACGACGACAGTTACTACTTAGGTCATGGTAAACAATAAGGTGTTTAGGTATGATTTAAAATCAGTAAACAGTACGATACAAATATAAATAAATGAATAACTAAAATACACGTCAAGCGCTTTCGAGGTTCGTAGCATCGTCTTAGTGCTACGTGGCTACGATGCTACGAGATTCGCTACGCCAGCTACGATATCTTTAAAATGTGACACAATGTTGTTCTAATGGTGACAGAGTGTTGTGAAAAACTAAGCGAACATTTTATTCTTGTGTTTACTTCAAAGAAAACACTTCTCTTGATTAGAGGCGTTTAATGAGATCGTAAGCACACCTTGTGTGTTTGAGTTCATGACATACAGGTAATTAATAAAATATTGTGATAAATCTTCTTTTATACTCAATAACGTTTTCATTTTTAGTAGAACATGTTGGTAACACCGCAATGCTGCGCAAAGTTCGCTAACTGCCTTGACTATACAAAGTTTTTATTATTTTCCTTCAGGAATACATTGTATGTTTGCCATCCCGCTGGTCTCTTGACGTTTGTCTTGTAATTAATTGCAACATACACGCTCAGAACAAAATACTCTTTCTCTATACGATTACTTTGTTTTGATATCTTATGTATCACTACGCTATACATGCCTACTAGGTAGGCAGAAGAGATTTATTCAGAAGTATTTAATTTTTGAAATAGAATGAACCTATCTAGATAGGTACATGTCAAATATAAGATAGCTACCTACCTAGAATCAACATTAATCTTTCATCATTACGATCGGTGTGTATGAGTATGGTGTAAAGTCAGTAAAACTTATTGTCAAGCGAATTGACTACCAACTTAAATTGTCCGGATATTCAAATCACAACTGTCATACTTTGACAGTTGTATGAAATGGTTATAACACGGTAAATTGACTTTGGGAGAAATTATTTACTACACAAATTATTTGTTACACAAATTATTTGTTACACAAATTATTTTTTACACAAACTATTTGTTACTCAAATTATTTGTTACACAAATTATTTGTTACACAAACTATTTGTTACACAAATTATTTGTTACACAAATTATTTGTTACACAAATTATTTGATACACAAATTATTTGTTACACAAATTATTTGTTACACAAATTATTTGCTACACAAATTATTTGCTACACAAATTATTTGTTACACAAATTATTTGCTACACAAATTATTTGTTACACAAATTATTTGTTACACAAATTATTTGCTACACAAATTATTAGTTACATAAATTAGGGGTGTTTTGTAATGGGAATAAAAACTGTCACTTGCTCACTTCAGATGTCGCTACTATCCAGCGTTTAAGAATTTTACAGCTGGCTGTCAGTATCCACACGTTTTGTAAACAAGCGAATACTTTTATGCGTAATTAATTAATTTGCCTCGTTGCGCAGCTGTTGACTGTATAAGTATTTGCCAAAGATGTTAAAAGACGAAAACTGTGGAAGAAAGCTCTCCGAAAAAAAATTTGGAAACCCGATGTTTTGTGGAGACTATGTGCTATCCTTTTTAAACCTCCTGAAAACTTTTATGGGAGAAATTCGTATACAGGTGATGCTCCCAACAGAACTAGGTGTGTTTTAATTACCTACTGGCACTTTTTGTGTGATATAATTTTATGTAATCATCATCATGTATCACACAAAAAGGTGGAATAGTAAAGGTGTGTGTGTGTTTGTTAGATCAGTGCTAGAATAGTAAAGGTGTGTGTGTGTGTTTGTTAGATCAGTGCTAGAATAGTAAAGGTGTGTGTGTGTGTTTGTTAGATCAGTGCTAGAATTAACATCTCTGAAGTTTTTCAGTCAGTAAGATCATCCTCGAGTTGGTTTTCAACTCCGATCAGGTTCTCTTGTCGTCCGCCTCCAGACTTCAACAAAAAAAGAACTCAAAGCCAACAAACATAAGATAACTTATAGATTACAAAACGTCAGCTGCTTCCGTTTTCCTCACCTTGACTTTAATACTGTTACACTCCAAATCGCATACACTTTTATCTAGTTTTAGTTTCATTTGTGGTCAACACAAAAGTTAAAATAAACAAAACAATGGCTGTTTGTACACGGTGAACAGTGCTGCCACCTATGATAAGCTAACCAACAATTACACAACACCCCTAATCTGTGTCGTCACAACTTATTAGACGCAGCATCTAACAAACGAGCGAACACGAACAAAGGCGATCTTTGTGCGCCTCTCTTTTGTTTCGGATATTAATGACGCCGGAAATTATGACGATGACGCGACGGTCTAACGCTGCATGCATACCGTGTGTGTTGTTTACTAACAGCGACGGTCTAACGCTGCATGTATACCGTGTGTGTTGTTTACTAACAGCGACGGTCTAACGCTGCATGCATACCGTGTGTGTTGTTTACTAACAGCGACGGTCTAACGCTGCATGCATACCGTGTGTGTTGTTTACTAACAGCGACGGTCTAACGCTGCATGCATACCGTGTGTGTTGTTTACTAACAGCGACGGTCTAACGCTGCATGCATACCGTGTGTGTTGTTTACTAACAGCGACGGTCTAACGCTGCATGCATACCGTGTGTGTTGTTTACTAACAGCGACGGTCTAACGCTGCATGCATACCGTGTGTGTTGTTTACTAACAGCGACGGTCTAACGCTGCATGCATACCGTGTGTGTTGTTTACTAACAGCGACGGTCTAACGCTGCATGCATACCGTGTGTGTTGTTTACTAACAGCGACGGTCTAACGCTGCATGCATACCGTGTGTGTTGTTTACTAACAGCGACGGTCTAACGCTGCATGCATACCGTGTGTGTTGTTTACTAACAGCGACGGTCTAACGCTGCATGCATACCGTGTGTGTTGTTTACTAACAGCGACGGTCTAACGCTGCATGCATACCGTGTGTGTTGTTTACTAACAGCGACGGTCTAACGCTGCATGCATACCGTGTGTGTTGTTTACTAACAGCGACGTTCTAACGCTGCATGCATACCGTGTGTGTTGTTTACTAACAGCGACGGTCTAACGCTGCATGCATACCGTGTGTGTTGTATACTAACAGCGACGTTCACTTTGTTTGATGTTGGTTTTTCGGGGTAAAGCAATGGTGCATGTTTTTGGGATGTAGATTCTCCTAATTCCATAGATATGGACAGTCAGCCCCGCTACTACCTTGCCAACTAGCTCATATTTTTACAACAGCATTGAGTTTTCTCTTAATATGGTTCGTGTTAACATGAGCCAACGTTTTTCTGAATCCTTTGGTTTTGGTATGTATTTTGAAACCTCAATTGCAAAATTTCTTTCTCTCGGTTCCGTTTTCGATGTAATATATTCTGCTTCTCAAACGTCAAACTGTAATGCAAATGCAGTGTTCCGCGTTAGTCATTAGTTACGACGGATGCATTTAATTTGCGAGACAAAATACAACCAATGGTGGGAAATAGAAGAGTTTATGTTGAGTTAGCTGATCTGATTTCTAATACCTTACCGGCCGTTACTGGTTAAATAACAGTCTTTTATGTTCGAAAATATCGTTGCCAAGCTTTCGCGGGTAAGTTACCTTTTATGGAAACGTCTACTGGTAGGAGGATTACAGAATGAATTCCAAATACCATTTACTAGCTGCACTTCGTTCCTGCCTGCGACTTCGTTCGCGTGGTTGTCCGAAAACAACTTCCCTACTTGAATCGGATTTTGTTCACAATTTCACGGGTTTTAATTTTTTGCCGGAACCATAATTCTTTTTCTAAAATAAAAGTAGCCTAAGTTACTCCTTTTAATAGCAGTTATCTACAGTTATCTACAAATGAAAGTCCCGTCAAAATAGGTCCAGTCGTTTCCGAGATTAGCCGGAACAAACGACAGACATACAAAACAATTTGATTTTTTTTTGTTTTAAGTAGGTACCGTATATGTATACTTTCATATGCATTCAGTAAAAAGCTGTTATTTTGACATTACAAACAAATGCTTCAGTTTTATTTATTTTTACAGAGTATAGATAAGCAATTAATCTGCCAGACTTTTCCCAGCTATGTTGGGATCGGCTTCCAGTCTAACCAGATGCACCTAAATAGCAGTATTTTACATGGAATGGCTGCCTATGTGACCGTCACGACCCAGTTATTGGGTAACACGATACCCCTTGGTAAGACTGGTTGTCAGACTTTTGGGCTTCTGACTACCCGTAAAGATTGTCAAAGATCTACGAATAACAGTGAATTTAATAAAAAAACATTTCGTTATATTTCAGTGTGATCTATTAATAACCTTAAATAAAATGGATGTCACAAGAGACAATTGTATTCGTAAGCAAGGATTTACCTACTTTCACAAATAAAAATCACGTGCGAAATGTATGTAGTCCTCTTCACCGTATCCAGCGACAGAGACCCAGATACTTTTCTTTTCTTTTGTCAGCTCCCTGATGACTAGCAAAACCAAATTTGGCTTGAAAACTCGGTCACACCGTGCAGAATGTCCAAAACTCGGTCACACCGTGCAAAATGCCCAAAACTCGGTCACACCGTGCAGAATGCCCAAAACTCGGTCACACCGTGCACAATGTCCAAAACTCGGTCACACCGTGCACAATGTCCAAAATTCGGTCACACCGTGCACAATGTTCAAAACTCGGTCACACCGTGCACAATGTCCAAAACTCGGTCACACCGTGCACAATGTCCAAAACTCGGTCACACCGTGCACAATGCCAAAAACTCGGTCACACCGTGCACAATGTCCAAAACTCGGTCACACCGTGCACAATTCCCAAAACTCGGTCACACCGTGCACAATGTCCAAAACTCGGTCACACCGTGCACAATGTCCAAAATTCGGTCACACCGTGCACAATGTCCAAAACTCGGTCACACCATGCACAATGTCCAAAACTCGGTCACACCGTGCACAATGTCCAAAACTCGGTCACACCGTGCACAATGTCCAAAACTCGGTCACACCGTGCACAATGTCCAAAACTCGGTCACACCATGCACAATGTCCAAAATTCGGTCACACCGTGCACAATGTCCAAAACTCGGTCACACCGTGCACAATGTCCAAAACTCGGTCACACCGTGCACAATGTCCAAAACTCGGTCACACCGTGCACAATGTCCAAAACTCGGTCACACCGTGCACAATGCCCAAAACTCGGTCACACCGTGGACAATGCCCAAAACTCGGTCACACCGTGCACAATTCCCAAAACTCGGTCACACCGTGTACAATGCCCAAAAAAATCTGAGGAGTCCGCAAGGTATTTATGGCTTGGACAAAGGAAATACCGACCTCAGAATGAGATCATTTTATTTATTTACAAGAGAAGTCATGAAGTCAAGGAGAAACTGAACACTGCAATTCAACAAAAAAACAAAAATATTACAACACCATCTATCGAGGCCACCAGAACTAAAAATTCAAAATATAATATGACAATTTGACATGTGAGCTGTACGACGTTTTGTGTGTCGGACACAAAATACATATGTCGAAATGTTTTCCTATCGTTGTCATTATTTCGTCTTGTATATGCTCCATTGGGTTGAACAAATACCGGGTAGTATATTGTTGCAATATAAACAAGCGTGGTTATGAGGTTATCAATAATAAAATATGTTTGAATGGTTTTGATCTATAAGTACATTCTACCAGGGCGTAAAAGTAGTCCTCAATAAGTTCAATTCTACGCATTCTGTACTTTATTGCTGGGAAATTTCTTTTATTTTAGGTGTGAAAACCCGTTTGACCTCTGTGAGTAATGTGTGCATGCAAAAGCCTTCTGACGCGTGTAGCAAACTCCAAAGTGTATTTGTAAAAGCGTGTATCTTTACATATCTATGCTTTTCTTCATGAACCAGTTCTCCTAGAATCGATAAACTAGTATAACTTAAATATTCAAAGACAAAGGGCGGTAAGCAATTAATTAGTTTCGTTGCGGGATCACAAAGGAACACCTTTTGAGGTGGCCTTCGCAAGCAAGGCCGAGGTTCATCGAACTATCTGCATACTGAAGGTTACATATTATGTAGTGATTTTTTGTACTTACATTTAGATGTTATTTCGGTTTATGCCTGAGGAGCAATACCTATATCGGTTGAGAATGAGGATCTATCTGGTTGTATAATTATACAATTTATGATCCTTAGCGTGAATAAGGCCTTAAATTGCTCAACCCCGACACCAAGCTGTTAATTTATTTCGTTTCTCGGCTTAAACCATCGACATTCATGTCTATTTCACTACCACAAGTTCTGGCAATTTGCGTACAAATTATATTCTATTTTTGATCTGGTGAATAGTGCTTACCCGAAGTCTGTGAGACAGGCCCTTACAGAACAAAATATTTCGAGGCTACTTTTTAATCAACACCACACAATTTACTCTTTAACGTTATGTAAATTAACTAAAGCCCACAGCTTCTAACGCAAAAGAAAAAAGAGCAATGTAAAGTTAAACCTACTAAACTTAGCGTCAGCTATTAAATAAGCTCCGCCCACTCATCACGCTCGCGTGCCGATCGCGTCCGGTGCTTACTGTCGTGTCAGAGATAAGTACGAAATACGACGCGATGCGTATCATCGTGAGATAAGGCAGCCATCCGTCTCTTTGACGACGATACAAGGAATGTTCAGCGGTATCAGGTTAAAACTGTATTTACTAAGAGAAGCTAAAGGAAAGATAATGTTTAGAAAATAAAAAGGAATATTTAAAATGGGATTAACTGCTATACCGATCTACTGTGGCCATTGAAGGTCTAGGTACTATAGTCTACCAATTAAAAAGAACCGACCAAGTGCGTGTCGGACCACGCACGATGAAGGGTTCCGTAGTTGGGATGAATTTAGGTCTCCCAAAAACAAACTTAACATTGTAGTTGAAACATGTTCATCATCGATGTACACCACGGTCAATTCTCCGACTGCAAATGTAAGTTTGTTCTCGCTATTTTTTATATGATCAAACTACAAATGAACGTTTTTCGGACTTTTTCCTTAACGTGTGCTATGAGGCCTTGCTTCTTACCAAACATGATTCTCGGTCAACGGGAAGTACCCTGTAGGTTTTGATTTATTTGCGAGTATCAAAATATGTCGCTTAAATAGCAATAATAGCTTTAATAGCAGTATTTTGTTATTGCTTTGATTTAGAAGATTGATTTTATTAGAGCTGCATGGGACCGTAGACCTACGTATTTGATATTAATTTCAACTTGATAACTCCACGTGTTCCTGAGAAAAAGGTTCTGGACAGGCTGACAGACATACGGACGGACCGAAAATGAAGTGATTCTATAAGGTTTGGGGTACAGAACGCTAAAAAGGACTGGTAAGAAACACACTTTGCTTTTTTAGAGATAAGCTTTCTGACTGGTATGGCTTTATTAAATTTCTCTTAGAACCTAGATTTAATCGTTTCATTGTTGAAAAACCAACGTAAATGTTCAAAAACTTAGGCACAATATATGTAGATGTTGGGTCAGTAAGCTTATACCTTGGCTTTAGATGGCTTACCGCCCTCCTCCAGGGAATATTACCTTGAAATATTACTTGTATTGTACAGAAAATAGACGTTATTTATTACGACACATGGGCTCGGTACAGCGTAAAATAACATTTATTTTCAAACTAGTGTCACCTCTGCGTAGTGCCAGGCATTTGAAATATTGTCGTTAATATGATGTATTATCTTGGGTAAAGAATTGTTGACAAAAAGGTAGCAAGCCGGGGGGGGGGGGGAGGGATTGAACACAGTTGTTGGAAGTTTTTTCCGACGTTTAACATTCAAAAGAAAATATTAAATTCAGTAACTTCTAAAAGTTGGATGTCTTCGTCTTAAAGTATTGTAAGCCCATTCAAATTACTTCTGAGAACGTTTGGCTAAAGTATTTTTCTCCTATAATAAACTAGTGTCTAGCACTAGGTGATTTAAGAATTGTAAACCAACACAGTTTATATTCTTCAAACTTCAGCCGCGTTCAAAGTTCGTCACGAACACAGCGCGGCGCATGACGTAGTATCCAAACTGTACTTATTGGTAGGACTTGGTCTAATGGAGTTCCAGTTTCCAAATGTAGCGTGAACTATTGATCGAGTGGGATCAGGAAGCGCGGCGCCATATTTAGATATAACGAGCAATATTGCCTGTTGTGAACCTAATGTCGTGTTGTGGCAAAAGGGTTACAAAAAAAAAGGCTAAGGCAAAGGCTTCTCAAGAAGGCTTTGATCTTGGATGCTTGGTAATAAATGGCGATATTGTGTTGTAATAATATGTCATAATTTGCCCTTGATAAATAAAACTTCGATGTTTTTTAGTCCACATTTCCTCCATTCGTAATTTGGGTATGAAATAGACTTAGACTGTCAGTCTAGCGAGCTTTTTCAACCAGAGGTACTGGTTGTAGCTAAGTCTGTCCGGTTTTTTAGAAGCTCAGTAGTCACATAATTTTTAATAAAAAATCAGATCCACAAAAACGTCAACTGCTAAGTACCAATTTGCGTAGATTATTATTTTTACTAAAGGTTTCGAAAGGGGATCACTGTTCCTTATTTTCTTAATAAATTGTCCTGTCCTTATTTTGGTAATACGATTAAAATAACACAGTTCTGAATAGTTCCTTATAAGGTCTCCGAAGGGCTAATTTTAAATGGCCGTTATAAACATACGTCCTTACGTGGTGCCGATATTGATGTATTACTATATAGGTTTTCTCGCGGCTTCGCCCGCGTGGATGTCGGAAAATATCTCATGGGAACGTACCACCGGGATTATAAGTAAGTACCTTATAAACTATCTGTGTGCCAAATTTTATACAAATCCATACAGTCGTTTTTGCGCCAATCCGGAACATACCAACATCCAGACCAACGGACAAAAAATCTGAAAACTATATTTTCGGCATCAGACTCGCTCCCACACCTCGTACTATTTTATTATTTACTAGCTTCCACCCGCGACTTCGTCCGCGTAAAATTTCTTGTTCCCCTGACCCACACCGTCGCATCGCATCGCCTGTTCGCGCTGTTACTTCGTTTTCGCTTAGAACTCGTTCTTCCTTTTTGTTTTTTTGTTTTTGCTCGGCTTCGAAGGGTCCTAATGTAATGTTACTTACCCTATAACCTTTCTCAAGAGATGGACTTTATAATGCAAAAAGAATTTTTCAAATCCGACTGGTAGTGATTAGCACGTTCAAACAGTCAATAAAAAATAAAATGTGTAGGTAACTAATAGATTAAGCGCATTTTTCTTACTTTAAGCATTTTTATACCCATCGTGATTTCTAAACGAAAGGTTTGAATTGAATAATTGAAAAAGGAATTTACATGTACTTAATCAAACTTGATGATGAAACTATTTATTTGGATAAGAATTAATACGATGCTTATGAAAACACTTTCGCAAGTAATGCATTATTTTATAACAAATTTGATCACCATTAAAAATGGTATAGTGAGCCAACCTTAAAAGATAGACATAAGCCATTGCAACTTTTTTTTAGAACTTTTTATGAGGAACAATCTCGTCATACATGATTTTTGCGTAACTTTAACCGTTTATGCAGCGCACGCAACGGAAGCTCGAAAAAGGAATACATTTTCCCCGTTTTTGCAATATTTTTCATTGATGCTCCGTTCCTATTGATCGTAGCGTGATTTTATATAGTCTATAGCCTTCCTCGATAAATGAGCTATCCAACACTAAAATATTTTTTTTTATTCGAACCAGCAGTTCTTGAGATTAGCGCGTTTAACCAAACAAACAAACAAACTCTTCAGCTTTATAATAGTAGTATAGATTATAGATGTATAGATGTTTATTTAACAAAAGTCTCGCTGTGTAATTGTTATTTGGTTCATTTAAAAATCTCCGAGCCTTCGTTCAACCTTTTTAACATTCATCAACATTTTATTATGATGAAAATGTTAATCAGCGTATACTTACTAGAGAGGTAGTTAATAATCACAACATATCGGCCTGGGTTGTAGTTTCGACCCTTTGAAGTGACTTTCAGTTTCCTTATTTTACTTTCGAAGTCACACACACACACACACACACACACACACACATCACTGACTGACGATGTAGATGTAGGAAAAATCGTGAATAAACTGGAGTTGTAGTAGTATCGCCAACACGCGAGGAGCAAGCGTGGGAATTAATGCTTGATTCTTCGCATCGAAAAAAAACACTACACAGTGAAAAATAACTTTAATTTCAGAAATCGGTGTCTTTGGTTTAGTTTTTTCGTTTTTTGCCACCAACTTCCGAAATTAAAGTTATTTTTCAGTGTGTAGGGTTTTTTTTTTTGGAAGTTGTTTGTTTTTTTTTATAAATAAGATTTCATTTTCCACGTTTTAGTTGTGGTCCACCACCCAAATTTGTATACCACTACTTGCTAAGTAAATAACAGTAACAGGAATTTATTATAACATCTTCAACATACACTAAATGGAAAAAATACGTATTATTGAAGCGAACGCAAAAATCGGAATCAGAATTTGACCAAATGTATACGTAACCACCTCAGGAGTATACCCTTTGTAAAAAGACAAATATAATGTATGTCGCGCTAGGTTTCAAAAGTTTGGAAGGCGTAGTTTTATCAGGTTTGGACGCCGTCGCCAAAAATTATTAAATCAACCACACGACGACAGATCGTTGACGAAATCTGGCTTCTGACAATCAAGGCCACACATAACATATAACTCAAGTAGCGCAATTTGAAGCATATTACCATTAAAACTCATTTACAGCCAGAGTGCATCTCATGACAATTCCAATAAGCCCAAACACGGCTAGGATACATTGCTTTATTACGGAGTTCCGGTGCCTACCTTCCGGCTTCATCATCAGATCAGTTCAATGGTACCATTTTCATCAGAATAATTAGTTTAAATTTACTTCGTCAAAGTCGCTTAACTATCTTAATTGAGATATCTTATTGCCACCCGTGAAACACTTATCATTAATGAGTTCCCGAGGCTATCTATGGTCTTCTTTATCATTTCCGCGTCACTAAATGATACTTTATGCCCATAAATGTTGTGATGTTTCTTTTAGTTCCCGATATTGTGACTGAACTATGACTGCTGTAGTTCCGACATATTGCATGCAAGTCACATGAGTATGTATGAGTATGTACGAGCTGTTTCAACAGAACGTCGCTAAAAATCAAGAATTCAAAATAACTGGCTGATCGATCGACGATCGATGTTATGGTGAGGACAAACTGGAAGTGTTTTACTGATCGGCCCATTTATGCTTAGTGAGCTTAGTTTGAAATGTACTCTTGTGTGCCGTTTTACACCTACAAGCTTTAACATATAGAAAGGTATTAGGTAATTCACCGTGTAAGTTTTCCGTTGTTAAAGGAAAGTGAAAATAGCCCTCGGATCAATTTGAGCTAAAGCTTAAATAAATTAATAATATACAAGAAATGGTAGAATAAACAGCATAAATGAAGTCTGTTACACTCTTTTTGGGATAATGTCCGCACCGATATGGTAAAAGTGCCTACGTTAAAATGTTTATGTATGTGCCTAAACAAACAAACATACCCTTTCATCTCTCACTAAGCAAGTAACGCGTGATATCATTTAGTCTTCACACTCGATTAGATCCCGGAGTTCGGACAAACAAGAAAATTTATCAGCTTATTACTTCCAAACTTATTTATAACATCCCGGGGTTTTAATGTACCCCACCCGCCGGCTTACATGTTATAATATTATTATTATCATATTGAATGTTAGTTTAGGCAATCAGCTGTGAAGGGAGTAAAATAATAGTTGTGCGTAGTTTTGAGTAAAGGGCAAGGAAGGATGTGAATTTTGATGACGAACACCGACTCCAACCTTTTATGATAATCTTAAAAACTGTTTGTCTATCCCTACTTTAACATAAGTTCATGACTTAGGTACCTGAACTAGCACACATAATAAATAAGTGATAAAGTGGAATTAATATTATGTTTTTAGAAAGAACATTATTCCTTAGATACATCCTCAAATAAATAAAATAGACAACCCACCTTTAAAACCATCTTTCATTTCAAATACAACACAAAGGAACCCCAAACGAATATTCGAAAATTCACAAAGGATGTCTGTACAGACGGCAAATGAAAATGAAAGAAAAAGAGTGAGCACACTACCGCGCGCCCGGTGTGCCTCCGTCACGGCGAACTATTCACAATGGCTGATACATATTTCATGACGCTCATCCGAATCGCGCCGACACTTGGATTATTTTAAAGATATACCGTTTGTACCGCAAACCGTATCATTGAAATTCAAGGTTTAACGCGGTGGCGATTTGCTAATTTAGCGTTTTGCATCGTCTGGATTCTGGTTAAGGCGGTTTTTGGTTTTTTTTTGTGACGTAAAATAACGGTAATGGCATTTTTGAGCTTAGCTTGCATTTTGTACTTTATACCCGTGGTATACAAAATGTGTCAAGAAATTGACATTAATGTAACCGGATTTATAAATTGGTAAGCAATCTAACTCTCCGATCTAAATCTAAGTCATCTAAAAGCATACTCTACACAGTTCTACACGCGCACGCTCTGTTAGTAGTATATTTACTTGTAGCTGAGCTAGAAGAGCTCTTCTCGAGTAGCTGCTGCGAGCCGTATCCGACCGCAGCCCTTTTCTATCTTGTCTGTCGCCAAATCTATACCTAACTATATCCCAAAAGTGGGTACTATTGATCGAAGAGGGAAATTACTATCAACTGGTATTTTATTACGGGTTACTGATGAAACAGAATTATGGTTAACCTATAGTTGGCGACTTTGTAAGTCCAAGACTAATAAATATTACCTTTACTTATAATATATTGTATACAGAAGCTGTTCGTAAACCTTTATCAATAAATAAATAAATAAAACAAAGCAAAAATAATTTTAACGTGTTGTTTCTTCGTAGCGGTTTCTATGCCGTTGCGTGATGCAACCAATCTACGGTTCTTTTAAAAGAAGCACGTTTTTTGTTCAGCACTCTAGACAGTTACCTAAGTGCAATCGTAGAATCGTAAATATTACTGATCGCACCTACTCGTATGTATTCTACAATCAATTTATGATACTTTAGTTATAGTAACAATAATCAATGTTAATTGAATACATTTTTTTTCGTCAATGATATAATATGTATTGCCGTATTTGACATTTCCATGCGGTCCCTGCGGTAGACTTTACCTTTGTTTATGTTGTCAGGAGACAGGTTTACAGATTACCAGTTTACAGAAAAACGCTGAAGTGCTAAAAAAAATTCAAAGAAACCGCATAGCACGCAAAAAAACAGCGGTCACCGTACTCTAACATAATTTTATTCCCCAAACCAATCTCTTACAGCCAAACATATGAATCACTAAAACATCTCTTATTGGTAGAATATACTGAAGAAACCACATCTTATTGTAATTCGTGGCGCTTTCGCTACAAAACAGAATTCTTGGCAACATTTGGCACCAGGTGGCGCTGCGATCCCTCTTATATTATACACGAGTTCTGATACGACGAGTACGTGTTTATTTACTTTTATAAGAGTTTCGGTAGTCTGTTGGTTGATAGTCTGGCTTCCAAGAAGGAGGGTTAAATTCGTTTCTTATATTGTTAGTACTTTTTCCTGTGATTAGTTTGTAAAAAGCAGGTTTCAGTGACCTGAAGCCCAATTCCTGTAACTAAAAACGTTCAAAATCTAGTCGCAATCTCATCTCAGCGACAGTCAAATGTCAAAAATGTAGGAAAATTATAGGTATTTTTGACATATTGAGACTGAGATCAGACTGTGAACGTTCTTAAAATTACGAGAATCGCCCCTCAGAAGTTGGTTGCCCGATTGTTAATGTAGAAAGAAGAGTTCAAAGTACAGGTAAGCAATATTGGTTTCAATTTCTTGCACAAAATATAGGAAATTGAAACCATCAAGAAAATCCCTAAAAAACTATGGACTGTAATAAAATATATATGCAAAACTAATACTTCTCAAAATAAATCAACGCATTGAATTGCATCCATTAACTCTCCAACAACATTGCTTGATAACTGCAATCAGTATTTCGTATCTGTAGGGGAAAAACACGCTGCTAAGATACTTGAAAAACTTGCAACCACTTACCACTCACTAATAGAATCACACATAACACCAAGCTCTATCTCGCAATTTTTTAATGTCCAAAGCTTCTGACATACCCAAATACTTATAGGTTTCGGATGCGGAGAGGGATCTAAGGTTTATGGAATCCGAGAGTTGGGTTCCCACGGATTCCACAATCTCCCTTCGCTTTACATGCATGACCGCACATTTTTCCACACCATATTCTATCCTGATGGCGCTACTGAAAGTTTCAGTTACTTTCAGTAGCTCTATCAGTTGCAAATTGTTGCGGGCAAAGAGTTTTATGTAATCCATATAGGAGGTGAGGTATAACCTGACTACCTCTCCTCAGCCGATAGACTAGACCTGAATCCTCCAGCAGTGTGCTTAGAGGATTCAAAGCTAAGCAGAACCAAAGCGGACTCCAACTATCGCCCTGAAATATGCCTTGCTCGATCCTTATCGGCTCGCTATTACTCTGGATATTTCGACATCCTGAATAGCAAAGGACCATCCTCTATTGCCTCATATACGACATCAGGATGGTGCGCAGAGTTGCATCTACTTTATACAACTCTAGTACCCTCATGAGCTATCTATGTGACACCAAGTCATAGGCCTTCTTATAATTTATCCATTATGTCGACAGATCCTGTTGGCTAATCGCCATATCTGTCAATGAGGAGTAGCTCCTTAGTACCGGGGGATTCGTTCCTACATCCATTTTAAGAGGCAGACATGATGGAGTTGGTGTCTATATGTTTGTTAATTTTAGTTCTTCAAATGGACGTAAGAACTTTGTAGACCATCGGTAACCACGTGACCGGCCTATAATTTTTGGGTTTCGCGGTACTACCTGATTTATGGAGCAGGTGGGTATTTACTATCTTGAGAAACTGGGGTAACGAATCAGACTCCAAAGCAGTCTTGTACTAAGCCACAAAGCGAGTGTGCGACCTTCGAAACCATTTGATCCAGAAGTTGTGCAGCCAGTCCGACCCTGGAAACTTCCAGTTAGGCAACGGACGGACTGCACTAGCTACATCTTGGGGGCAGATGGTAATCGCAGTATCTGGTATTGGATCGCAGGCTCGCTCGACTTCCCGAGCCCAATCACTTTTGGTGTGACTGATAGCCACCGACCAGATACTGCGCCAGAAAGAACACATGGCATCATCATCCGGCAGGCGCGTGTCAACTACACCTTAGTCCGGTCACTCTCAATTCAAATCTCACCTTTCATCGCACTGGACGGTGCGCCTCTCTTATACCTACGAAACCGGTTCGTCCATGCTTACACTTTCTGCTTCAGGAAGTCGATACGCTCTGTCACACGGGACATATAGTACTGAGGCCTGATATCGATCCCTGAGAACGCCCGCCTCACAAAGCGCATCACTCTAGAGCGAGTATTGTCTTCCCTGAAGCGAGTAGTTTGCCGATGAGCGCTCTGGCCCCACCAATACGGCGCTCAATCCTGCACTGCCAAGCAGGTACGGCTGATTTCGGTCGTGTAGCTCTAGAGTCATTAGCAAAGACGTGAGCTACGCGCAGTACAGAATCGAATGAGTAGCAGTAAGGTTTTCGCAGTAATCAAAATAGTTTGACCACTGCGAATCCAAAACTGCCACCAGCGCTTTATTTTTGTTACGCATGGGCAAACGAGGAAAGCGTGGTCTAAGATCGGACGACATGAACTGATATTCTTAAATCGTACCCTCCAAAGCACTCTTCAAGTCCTCATTGTACTGGGTACGTACGTTTGTAGCCCTGTAATCACTCCCCTCGTCAGCTTGATTTGTGTTGAGCTGTGCTGGTACCACAAACTGCGACGGGGGGGGGGGGGGGATAACATGGCTACTCTGCATTTCACTTCGCAAGCAATCAAGTACAGTGTCATCTAACATATGATTACGCTGGATGACCCGTACCAGATTCGACTGTCGTTGTGCTGAAACTTTGACAGCTGGCTCAAGCACCTGAAAAAGAGAGAGCATCCGAAAACGGTAATGCATTGTAATACACGGATATAATAGCAAGGGGTGACTTGCACACTCAATAATGGGCCCCCGAAAATGGTTGCTAGTACATTGTGTCGTAGCGACAAGGGGGCCACATGTCCTGAGGTGCTTATGAGGAGTGGAGAAGTATTCCACAACTATCAGGACAATCCGAAAGCACGGAAGATGTCAAGATCCCTACCAGCACGCTTAGTTTTGTGAATCTCCACTTAATCCAGCCAATAAAGGCAAGAATGAGGGGGAGCTCTGTTCCTCATCAGTGTTCACTCCAGCCGGTCAATAAAGGCAAGCTAGAGATGAGTAATAAGACTTCTCCCGGGGGATAGGGTCCGTGGGGTCACTACTGCCCAACAGCTCGCCACATACTGCCTTACGGGTTTCTGTATCTCTCTTGGTCTGGCTCCTCATCCTAGACCCGTTCCAGCAAAGTAAACTATCGGCACAGACCTAGATTTCAGAGCATGCAAGCTCCACCACGAGGTCAACGTAGAGATTCGGCGGTGGGGCTATTATTATTATTAATAATAGGTCAGGCGTAGGCACCCGTATTTATTCTAGTCGAAAAGTGTTTTTTTTTTCTGCAAAAATAAAACAACATTTTCAGTACATTTTTAGCCCATACCTTCGGTAAACAGGCGTAATGTAGGATTGAAGCCGCAGCTGGTATGGGTATGGCCCCTCTTATTCAGCCTTCCTCAATAAATAGCTACGTGTTTATAAACTACGCATGAACTTGGACGCCCAATGTTGAGTATACCATGCATGAGGTAATGTTGTTTGTGTACTATACTGTATCCAGGCAAAGGTTCGGCTCTTGCTTGGATAAGATAACTATAGCATAGAGGGTAGTTACGGTAGAATAGGTGTAGATTTCAGGTACTTATTAATAATTCTGGGCGTGAAGGTTACGCAAAACAATTACGGCAACACGTGTAACGACGGCAGCTCAGCTCATCATGTCAATATAAAAACAGGATTAGCTGATAGCCTTCAAAAACACTTTGTCATTTTGTTTGAAGAACCTCATGTCCATGGGGTGAAAATACTCCAGTTGGGTTAAACCATTCAAGATACTGACAGGTGGTACAGGAAATATTCTAGTTGCTTTTTAAGAGACATGAAAATTGACGTAACCTTTTTAAGAGACGTGAAAATACGTATGTGTAGAGATGCAAAGAGACGCTACTTCCATAATTCGCTCGACAACCGTAACTCTTCAGAAGTCTGGAAGTTTCTCAAAACTGTCGGCATTGGTAAGTCTCCAGTTACTTCCAGTGATGACACTGACGTGTCTGCTCTAATTAAACATTTCTCACATCCCCCTGTTACGTTGGATCCGCACGTCAAATCAGCTACGTTAGATAAACTTTCCTGTTTGCCTGTGCCGCAGTGTTCTCCTTTCGAGCTAAGTCCTGTAGGTGAAAGTGAGATCAAAAAATCTATCAGTGCTATCTCCTCCTCTGCAGTTGGTAATGACAATCTTTGCTCAAGAATGATTTCTCCTATCCTCCCCGCATTACTTCCCATTTTTACCCACATTTTTCATTTTTCCTTGTTTTCTTGTACTGTTCCTGAGGTCTGGAAATGAGCCCATATCATTCCCTTACCAAAAATTCCTAACCCGGTCTCACCGACCGATTTCCGACCCATTTCTATCCTCCCATATCTCTCTAAAGTTCGTGAGCACATTGTTCATCAGCAGCTTTCTTCTTTTCTATCTGTAAATAGCCTTCTCAGTCCATTTCAATCCGGTTTTCTACCTGGTCATAGCACAGTAACGGCTCTTTTGAAGATTACTGACGAAATTTGCTGGGCTATGGACCACAAATCTCTCACCTTGCTTGTACTTCTGGACTTTAGCAGTGCCTTTAACTCTGTTGATTTCGACATCCTTCTAGGGACCCTTAAAACTTTCAATTTCTCTTCTTCTACGGTTGATTGGTTCGATTCCTATTTTAATGGCCGCTCGCAGCGGGTTCGTCTCGATGAGTTTTCTTCTGACTGGTGCTCTCTTACCGCGGGCGTGCCTCAGGGTGGCGTTCTCTCTCCTCTCCTCTTTTCTATTTTCATTAACTCTGTCACCAGAGTCATCGTTTCCCACTCCCATCTCTATGCCGGTGATCTGCAGCTTCTTGAGGCAAGATGCGGAAGCAGCCGTGTCTGCCATAAACAGTGACCTGGATTTGATTGGCGAGTGGTCGCGGTCCTTTGGACTGCAAATCAACCCTAAGAAATCCCAGGCTATAATCATCGGCGGAAGGTATTTGCGGAATAGGCTCGATGTCGCGTCGCTGTCTCCACTCTGTCTGAATGGAGTTCAGATAGAATATGCAAATACGGTTAAAAACTTGGGGGGGACCCTTACCTATCGTGGACTGCCCAAGTTGCTCAAATCAGTCGCAAAGTGCACTACACGTTCCATACCTTGAAATGCCTCCAGAGCTTCTTGCACTTGAATACCAGAATCTCCCTTGCCCAAACTCTCATACAGCTCATTATTGACTACGCTGATGCCTGTTACTTGGATGCCACCGAGGAGCTCTTAAATAAACTTGAGCGTTTGCAAAATATATGTATTCGTTTTGTTTTTAATCTTAAAAAGTATGATCACGTTTCTAACTTTCGCAAGATACTCAAGTGGCTCCCTATTCGACTTCGCAGGAACTCTCGGATATTGTGTCTGCTATTTAACGTCCTTCACAATCCTAAAATGCCATCCTACGTGCGGGAACGCTTTTCCTACGCTCGTCCTTCTGATGCACCTTGCAGGTCGCATCTTAGAAATCTCCTTAAATCCCCTCCCCACTCAACCGACTTCTACCCCTACTCCTTCACTGTGCATGCGGTTCGGTTATGGAATTCACTTCCGCCTGATATTAGGAACTGCCAAACTGTTGCTGTGTTTAAAAGAAGAGTGAAAGAACACTATCTTTCCACTTCGTCATAGCTGTTAGTATTTATTATGTTATGCTTCATTATTATCGTATATATTTTAGTGTTATTTATTTTGGTAGTATACATGTATGTATTTGTATGTACTCATATTTTATGTTTATATACATATATTTGTATATATTCATATTAGTGTATCGTTTGTGATATTATGTATTTTATTTTCTCTTTTACTCTTACACACATTGTCTACATCTACATCTCTTTATCTACTTTCCTATCGCAGGTATGCTGGAAGAGATTTCTTTAGAAATAAGCATTACCTTTGTACGTATTTTTCTGTTCCTTTCTTATTGTCTGTATAAATGTGTATACATAAACTGTTAAATAAATAAATAAATAAACTTACAACAAACATAACCATTTTAGTTCAAAAACTGTTGTCTGAGTAATTATTAATTATTATATTATTATTATTCGTTTATTTATTTTCTTTCTTATCTATTTACATTTTTAAATATTTCTAATAAAAATATATACAAAAAACATTTTAAAATATAAAAAAATAGAGGTCCGCCGGTATCGGGAGCAGGGTCCAAGCTACCGGTGGTTAGGGCTGCAGAGACTTATTATTATTATTATTTTCTAAATAATTGATAACAGTGATTTAATAAACATTATATTTACAAGATATATAAGCTACCAGACCTAAAATAATAATAATAATATGTACATATGAAAAAAAAAAACAAATAATCTATAATTCAATTCAATTTTTTTGTATATGGGTTTTTGTTTCGCCTGTAATAAAACACCATTTATTTATTTATTTTATTTTATTTTATAGGGCATCAAAAAATTCGTCCGCATCGCTGTCAACAGGAAAAGTGCCCAAAAGGCTGGCAGCATTGCCACGTTGTATGGCGATACTGATTCTTTGGACAAAGAATAGGCCAGCCCTTTGGTCACGTGAAGAGTCGACCAACCGCTTGGCGATGTCTCGGAAAACCAAGTGGGCACTCGGACTCCATGGCCCTAGTGTTTCAACCCCAAACAGCTCGAACATATAACTCCCAAAAAGATTGGAATTTTTCGCCGTTTGAGGTAAGCACAGCTTGCCGTAGTAGGAAGATGGGATGGCGCAAGGGTGTCGACACATGTTGCATCCTACACCAAAGGCCTGCCTAACATCCAAGGCATTATGGTCTTTCCGTCTGGTCTCTTGCCATCGTCGCGTGTTCTAAAACAGCTGGCATAACACACTGGCTGGTGACAAGAGCACGACGGATAATGTCATTAATGCTGGCGTGCCGTGCTATCCAGCCTGCGCTCTTACTACAAGACAGGCAATGATGTCCGAGGCAGTCGACAGCTTCACTGCACTGGCAGCGCTGTGGAGCTCCGCAAGGAACGCCCAGACGCAGACAAGCAGCGAGTCGGAAGGTGGAGTGACCCAGCAAAGTGCCTATGTTGGGTGACGGTAGTGCTTGAAGCCAGAGGCCCGACTCCTATTCACCCACAGCCAGCAGGCGGGCACGCTCAGCAGTATTAGTGGACGTATTGATAAGATTATTCCGTACCAACCTGCAGAGCGGCTCATCCCACTGTCTCTGGGAAGATGGGTTCACGGGCCGATCTGTATCCAGGCAAGCCACTATACCCACCAGCAGGCGTTCACCGCATCACTCAAGCACGGCACTTCAGAGTCAACCAGGGAGGGAGCTAAAATTTTTCCGGTCAACTTTTCAGTGCCGTGGACAGAGGACAGGAAGGAGGTAAGCTAATACTGGTAATTTTGCGGACGCCGAGGCCGCCAAAACGGATGGGTAGTGTGGCTTGAAGCCACGCTCGGCCGTCCAAGGCCACATTTAAAATGGATGTTAGTGTGCTGCGAATAATTTGGTCAATTTTGTCCAACATGTGGCTGCTTCCATTAAGGGGAAGAACGTAGAAAATATATAAAATTTGGGCTAAAACAACAGTATCTAATCAGGGTGAATGCCGAATGTAAATTAATTTTGGAGTCTGTCTGAAATGTCGTTGAAGTTTTTGATTTTTTCGGCGATGAAAGGAGAAAAGCTGTCTTCTAAAATTGGAGAACCTAGGAGGTGCAGTGAACTTTTTTCTAAAATTTTAATTTGTGGGGCTATTGCAATAAATTTATCTAGGGTCAGTTGTCTGTCAGTAATGTCAGAAAGATAGATTTCACATTTTGAGGGGTTAAGGTCCAAGCCAATAGATTCAAATTCCTGTTTGAGAAGTTGTAGGCATTTCAAAACGGTGTCTACATCACCTCCTAGAGTTCCATCGTCTAAATACCACACGTTAAATTTTGAATTTGGCTTCTGGATAATTGGATGAATTGCCAAGCTGAAAATGACTTGCCCGAGAGGGTCACCTTGTTGGCATCCTACTGCAGATTCCAAAACATTGTCCTTGTATAATAATTTGGAAGGGATAAAGCTTACAGCATATTTTGGCTGCCGTACGCCTGTAGGTGCACCTACCATAAATGCCGCCGTCCTTCTTGCGCAGGGCGCATAAGTTGGCCCCGTACAAGACATCGACGACGGCCTCGTTCACACTGTCTGAGTGGCAATCATACCTAGGATTCTAAAGAATACCAAAAACACTCCACTAACCTCAATCCCGGTACATCATCAAGCTGCCCGCCATCCGGCTGCTGCCAGGCGATTTGCGGTGAGGGAAACCCGTGCGCCGCGCATGAGGCTCTGGCACCCGTGCTGTTGGAGAACACCAGTCGTGGGGGCGGCTCCATAAGGAACACCGGCCCGTGCTCCTGGCCTTCACCACCTGGAATAACGTGGAGATGTTAGAAGGAAAGCTATTGGTCTTCTCTTGTATCGGCACAGGTCACCAGGTCATGGTAGGAAATTGTTATTTGCTCTTGGGTAAATATAACTTTTGGTAAAATATGATAAGGTCAAAAACATGCCAAAAATTTTGGTAAATTAGAGGTATTTTTGACAGATTTAAACTAAGATTAGAATGCGAATGTTCTTAAAAATACGGAAATTGTCCTCTGATTGTGTTAGAAATAGTTGGTCAACTGTGTGTGAAAAGCAATTCGTCCTCCTAGAAAATAAACATGAATTTGATTCTTAATGTGAATGTAATATTAAACCCTAAAATATCGCTTCATTTTGTGGTTTTAGAATTATTATGTGAAACATTAATACTGGTTTTACCCCCGAAATGACATATAGAGGATACTTATGCGACGGTTGCGCCTGTCCGTTCTGACACACGTTGTGATGTGAGTAACGGAATGTGACGACTGCACCTGTCCGTTCTTACACACATATGAATAAGCAATGTGTGTAAGAACGGACAGGTGCAGTCATCGCATCCCGTTACTCACATTACAACGTATGTCAGAACGGACAGGCGCAGCCGTCGCATTCCATTACACACATTACCACGTGCGTCAGAACGGACAGGCGTAGCCGTCGCATTCCGTTACTCATATCACAATGTGTGTCAGAACGGACAGGCGCAGCCGTCGCATTCCGTTACTCACATTACAACGTGTGTTAGAACGGACAGGCGTAGCCGTTGCTTTCCGTTACTCATATTACAATGTGTGTAAGAATGGACAGGTGCAATCGTCGCATTCCGTTACTCATATTACAATGTGTGTAAGAATGGACAGGTGCAGTCGTCGCATTCCGTTACTCACATCACAACGTGTGTTAGAACGGACAGGTGCAGTCGTCGCATTCCGTTACTCACATCACAACGTGTGTCAGAACGGACAGGCGTAACTGTTGCATTCCATTACACACATTACCACGTGTGTTAGAACGGACAGGCGCAGCCGTCGCATTCCGTTACTCGCATTATAACGTGTGTTAGAACGGACAGGTGCAGTCGTCGCATTCCGTTACTCACATCACAACGTGTGTCAGAACGGACAGGCGTAACTGTTGCATTCCATTACACACATTACCACGTGTGTTAGAACGGACAGGCGCAGCCGTCGCATTCCGTTACTCACATCACAACGTGTGTCAGAACGGACAGGCGTAACTGTTGCATTCCATTACACACATTACCACGTGTGTTAGAACGGACAAGCGTAGCCGTCGCATACCGTTACTCATATTATAACGTGTTTCAGAACGGACAGGCGCAACCGTCGCTTTCCGTTACTCACATTACCACGTTACATTGTTACACTTTTCCCCTAAGACTTATAAATATATAACTTCTATAAAATAGAATGTATGAACCGTTCCCGGAAAACTTTCTGTTTCCGCAAAACTGTTCGGGTTACAATAACTTACTTACATTTCAGCAATTCTTACAAGTTGGCAATTTTATTGTATTTTTATCGAAGGAAATCCTATTTTTTTCCTCCAGTAGACCTTCCAGAAACTTAGTAATCATAATTGGGTACTCTGAACAATTTTTGGCATACCCAAAAATATAAAGACTGGTATAAAATTCTACAAAGGGGTCTCTCCAAGGGATTGCAAATTTTCAGACCGTCCGTCGTTAAGGTCTGTTATAAACGCAATATAGTCGTACTAGCCAGGAGGTTAAACAACGATTAGATCTCAACGTATCTGCCTAATGAGGCTGCAATCCTGTTAAAATAAGTTGTTAAAAACTAAGTTTGGAAATGAACACTTAATTTTGGGGTCTGCTCTGTCGAAAATGTAAAGTCGGCCATTTAATTTTTTTTGCGAATCATGATGACTACTTTCGAATTTTGCAAAGGTTAGTCGATGTATTAAATTAAACGCTCAAAGTTTTAAGCAATATAATTGTTTACTCTTTCAATACTGAAAATATCACTTACCACCTACATCTTCACGATGTATTTTTTCGATTGTATGGTAGGTATGGTAGACCTTTCTATATTCTAAGTTGTACTAATTTGATTTAATAGCAGCGCATGACTGGGAACAAGAAACCAAGCCAGTCAAGCGAGCCAGTCATAATCAAATATACATAAACGAATTTCTAGGAACGGACTCCGTAGTTTCTGAATGTATGCACAAAGATATCGTAGAACGCGAACAATCGAGCAACTTGCACAGATTGTGACAGTAGACACAGTGGCTGAGTGACTTTGTAGTCGAACATAATATTATATTGGGTGGAAAGTCTATGTTTTAAGCAAGTGATTGGTGCAGTGTGAAAGCAACTAAGCATGATTGAATGCGTTGTTTTATGGCTTAAGGAGGAGTGCAAACGTACAAGACATTTTGCTTTCTGAATTCATTGGCAAGATAATTATAATGACAACATCTATACGTTGTGTTTTTTTTTTTTGGAATGAAGTTCTTTTACGCAGCTTGAGGTAGGAGTAAACTGGCAGAAATCGTGATTAACGAAAAAGTGTTTAAACTTGTATATCAGAGGTCCATGCGACTTTCTTCTTTCGAATTCACATGTGAATTTGGTCAAAATGAAAATCCAAGATGGCGAAAATTTTCAAGTTTTTCGTCATGGGTGTCGTTTTCATAGTTTTCGAGGGTGCTAAAGCCGATAGTGACGTCAAAATGTAAATTCAAGATGGCGGCTGCGTGTATTATAACATTTTTCGTCATGAATGTCGTTTTCATTGTTTTCGAGGGTGCTAAAGCCGATAGTGAGGTCAAAATCTAAATACAAGATAGCGGTTGCGAAAATTTTAAAATTTTTCGTCATGGCTATCGTTTTCATAGTTTTCGAGGGTGCTTGTCAATAGTGAGGTCATAATCATAATCATAATCATTTAATCATTTGCGAATATGGGTACAAAAGAAAGATCTTATACAAACAATAGTGTCCATTAGCCATATCCTACCATAAGGCATGCAAATTTACAAATACACAGATCTATGAAACAAGAATTTAACAATTAAAAGACGTTATTTAAAATATCGTATGGAGTAACATTATATAAGTTTATCCTGTAAATATTCAGTGACAGAGTATATGCTTTTTTTAGTAACAGTGTTTTTATATTATTTTTAAATATATTTATATCACTTATCTCCAGAAGTGAATTTGATAAATGGTTATATATGCGTGGAGCCATACATAATATACTTTTATTTATTAACGCTGTTTTATTGATTGGTAAACATATATTGAATTTGTATCTTTTGCTATTTAACTTATTAAAGTAGTTTGTATTTTTCTTAACAAACATTATAACCTCTAATATATATAAGCATGGTAAGGTAAGAATATTTAATTTTTAAAATGATGGCCTGCAGCTATCAGTTACTTTTATACTAGTTATGGCTCGTATACATTTCTTCTGTGCTTTAAATACCTCTTCTTTATTAGTAGAATTACCCCAAAAAATAACACAATACTTTAGAATAGGTGCAACATAGCCGTTGTAGGCTGTAAGGACTGTAGAAGTACTGACCGTTTGTCTAAGTTTAAACAATGCATAAGAGAAGGTATTCAATTTAATGCATAATGTATGGATATGTTCTTTAAAATTCAAATTATTATCTATCTTTATACCCAGAAACCTCGTAACGTCAACTTCTTGGATCTTATTATTTTTGTAATTTATGTTCATGTTTGCTATTTTACTTACTCTACTTCTGAATGTCATGAAATTTGTTTTGTCGAGATTAATATGTAAATTGTTTGATGTCAACCAGTTTATAACGCTATCTAAAGTCATATTTATCTCAGGTTCCATATGTGATTTATTATCTCCTGTGAACAGTACTGTACTATCATCAGCAAATAGGATTGTATTGTATTTTGTCACTTTTGGAAGGTCATTGATGTATATTATAAAAAGAGGCGGACCCAATACACTACCTTGTGGAACGCCAGATGTAACCTGTCTACGTGAGGATGAATAGGTTATCATTTTTTTCGCATAGGGACATATCCTTGTTATTTGTGTTATTTGCGTTCTATTACTTAAGTAAGATTTAATTAGGTCATAAATGTTTCCTCTGGCGCCATAAGCGTATAATTTATTTAAGAGTATTTCATGGTCCACATAATCGAAAGCTTTTGTGAGGTCCATAAACAGTGCACACGTTTGTTTACCTCTATCCATGTGGGTTAATATGGTGTGGAGAAAATTATATACTGCTATATTAATATTGATGTATTTTTACGAAAGCCAATCTGTTCTTTACAAAGTAAATTGTTTCTTTCAAAGTGACTATAAATGCCATCATGGATCACTTTCTCGAATATCTTCGATATGACCGGTACAAGCGCTATTGGCCGATAGCAGCTCATGTCATTTTCATTATTTTTCTTAAATAAAGGTTTAATTATAGTTAATTTTAACTTTTCTGGGTAGACCCCATTCGCTATACTTAAATTTATTATATGACTAAGTATAAATGATAACTTAATGGATACGTGTTTTAAAACTTTTGTTGATATATTGTCATATCCGGTACTATTTGTGTTCTTGAGGGCTCTAATTATTTTGTATATATCTTCTGGTACAGTTGGACGCATAAATATTGAGTTGGGTTCGAACGGGATTTGGCATCTTGAATGGTTTGGTATGGAAGTTTTAGTTTTATCAATGAAGAAATTATTAAAATAGTTTGCAATCTGTGTAGGGTCAGTTATTATATTACCATCTACAGTAATCTGTTGTATTTGATCCTTTGGTATATTTAGTTTATTGGTATTTATAATCTTCCAAGTAGCTTGCGATTTATTTCGGGCAGTTTTTATGTAATTATCATTGCGAGACTTTTGCGTTAACTTAATGATCTGATTTAATCGTGAGGATAAATTTAAGAATTTAGTTTTATTATTTTCTGTAGGTTTTTTCCTGTAGTCCCATAAAAGTTGTCGCTTACGTTTACAGCAAATTCTAAGACCTTTTGTAATCCACCGTGGGTGAGATCTTATTGATATTTTTATCTGTATAGTAGGGAAGCAAAGATTACAGAATAAGTGGAATAATTCATAAAACTCATCAAATGCTAGGTTTGGATCTGTATTGTCAAAAACGTTACTGAAATGAAGAGAATCTATGCATTCCTTGAATTTACGAATGTTGTCTTTAGAGTAGTCTCTTTTTTCTATGTTCCATGATTTAAGGAGGAAACTAGATTTGACTGGACATGTGAGCAACTGAGCAGTGTGATCAGAAAGTGCAGATTCAATAACATTTGCGGAACATCCCTTAATATTAAATATAATATTATCAATGCATGTTTTGCTTGATAATCGTGTTGGTTCGTGGATGCCTATTTTTAAATTGTAACTGTGCAGAATTTGCATAAATTCAGTTGCATCGTAAGTTTTCTTAAGCAAATGACAATGCCAGATCCTGCCCCACCCTTACATTAATCTCCAAGAAATGTAAATTTATCAAAATTATCGCATGAAAATATGACCCTTGGTTACTTAACAATTATTCTTTTAATGATGCGGCTAAAAAGTTAATGATAAAAGGAATTTAAAAACCCGAGGTCCATTTCCTGTTTATATCGATCGCGACGATCTGCGTTACTTAGTACGTATATACGTGGAACCAAACGAGTTATTTCATAAAAAAATAACATCTATTAATGTATTTGAATGGATTTTAATATGGATTTGGTTAAAATACACATGTTCATGAAAATAATGTTTTTTTTAATAATATTATATATTATTACTAGCTTTTGCCCGCGGCTTCGCCCGCGTGTATGTCGGAATATATCAAATTAGTACCTACCCTACGTGTTAATCTAGGTTCTAAAACATCTGTATGACAAATTTCCTCTAAATTCAATCAACCGTTTTTGCGCCAATCCGGAACATACATCCCGACAAACAACAAACGGACAAAAATTCTAAAAACTATAGTGTGCGCAACAGACTCGTTCAATCACTTCTTTTTAAATATATGCAATGCACAGTTCTGACTTCGTTACTATTTTTAACCGACTTCAATAAAAGGAGGAGGTTATCAATTCGGTTGTATGTTTTTTTTATGTTTGTTACCGTTACTCCGTCATTTATAAACCGATTTTAAAAAATATTTTTTAATTGAAAGGATTGGACTTCCAGATTGATCCCATTTTTATCCAAATCCAGTTCTGATGATAGGATCCATGAGGAATTGAGGGAAATCCTCAAATATTATTGGCAAACACATAGTGATTTTGGTATTTTCGTCAACAATTCAAGCATTTGCATTCAGAAAGTATGATTTGGTGAAGTGAAACTGACGAAGCAGACCACAGATGGCCACAGGAACTCATCAATGATAAGTATTTCACGGGTGGCGATAAGATATCTCGATTAAGATAGTTAAACGACTATGACGAAGCGGTTCCCCGATTACTTGAAGACGACTGGACCGATTTGGAAAATATTGGTTTTGTTTGAAAGGGTATACTTGCCAGGTGATCCCATTGTCAGCAGGTCAGGATCTGATGATGGGATCCTGGAGAAATCGAGGGAACTCTTCAATATAGGCTATAGCGATTTTGGTAGTTTTTATAGTAATTTGTGCATTTGCTCTCGGAAAGCAACGTTTGGTGAAGTGGAACTGATGACGAAGACCTCAGATGGTGAAATGGCCACCGGAACAACTCAATAATAAGTATTTCACGGGTTGCGATTCCATTACTTTAAAATTATTGCTAATCAATAGAAGCTCGTCATAATGCATATGGTGAAGTGGAGCTGATGGTGAAGTATCAGGAGAACTCCTCAACATTTAACGTCCCTGCATCGGGAAAAGCAATGTTTTGTAAAAGTTGATGAGCAGTAGTCATTAGGCTATTGTACCTCAGATAAATTACAAACAGACCCACTAAAAAGTGAAAAATAAAACAACCGACTTCCAAAACAAACACTACAAAGTGAAAAATAACTTTAATTTCGGAAGTCAGTGGCAAAAACCTAAAATACAAAGACACTGACCTAAAACACAAAGACACTGACTTCCGAAAAAGTATTAGTACCGAGTTTCGAGTTAATATGACAGCGCGTTAAAATTTTTCTTACTGTTCTTAGGGTCCTAGTTTTCCTTACTTGTTTTAAAAAACTAAAAGTGACAATTTTTATTATTTCCTGAGGCAAATATTGCAAAGTTTCAAATGTATTAACCAAAAGAATAAGATTTTTCATATAATCTGTATCCCCTCTTTTCACCCCCACAGGGGTGGAATTTAAGGGAAATCGATTACGATATTTCCATAACTTGAATCAAAGATTCCATATACCAATTTTTGAGTTAATCGTGCCGCACAGTAAAATCTTCCTCTTAAAAATCTAATTACCCCTTTTCACCCCGTCAGGGGCAGTTTTGAAAAACCAAAAAGAAACGAAACGAAAGAAACCGCAAGAAACTTTATTGCTTATTTAGGCAAATATTCGTGCCAAGTTTCAATTTTATTAACCAAATGAATAAGATTTTTCACCTAAACTATATCCCCGCTTTTCACCCCCACAGGGGTGGAATTTTAAAAAACCGTTTAGGATATTTCCAAAACTTGACTCAAAGATTATTTATACCAATTTTCGAGTTAATCAAGCCACGCAGTAAAATCCTCCCCTGTAAAATTGACAACCCCTTTTCACCTCGTTCGGGGCAGATTTTCGAAAAACCTTGATACAGGTTATTCTTTATTTTTGGTCTTAAGTATAAACACTGAGTTTCGAGTTAATCGGACTGCGTGTTAAAATTCTTCCATACAAATTTTGACACCCCCCAATCCCCCTCGTGGGGGTAGTTTAGAAAAAACAAAAATCACAAAGTTTATAATTTATTAAGATAAGTATTTGGGCCAAGTTTCAAGTTTATTAACTCAAGGAATAAGATTTTTCATACAAACGAAATACCCCCTTTTCACCCCCTTAAAGGTCGAATTTCCAAAAACCCCTTCTTATTGCTCCCCTACGTTATAAAAGAAAGTCGTGTGCAAAATTTCACGTTCCTAGTCCCGGTAGTTTCAGCTGTGCGTTGATATGTCAGTCAGTCAGTCAGTTTCTCCGTCAGTTTCTCCTTTTATGTATACACTAGCTTTTGCCCGCGGCTTCGCCCGCGTGTATGTCGGAATATATCAAATTAGTGCCTACCCTACGTGATAATCCAGGTTCTAAAACATCTGTATGCCAAATTTCCTCTAAATTCAATAAACCGTTTTTGCGCCAATCCGGAACATACATCCCGACAAACAACAAACGGACAAAAATTCTAAAAACTATAGTGTGCGCAACAGACTCGTTCAATCACTTTTTTTTAAATATATGCAACGCACAGTTCTGACTTCGTTACTATTTTTAACCGACTTCAAAAAAAAGGAGGAGGTTATCAATTCGGTTGTATGGTTTTTTTTTTAATGTTTGTTACCGTTACTCCGTCATTTATAAACCGATTTAAAAAAATATTTTTTATTTGAAAGGATTGCACTTCCAGATTGGTCCCATTTTTATCCAAATCCAGTTCTGATGGTAGGATCCATGAGGAATTGAGGGAAATCCTCAAATATTATTGGCAAACACATAGTGATTTTGGTATTTTCGTCAACAAATCAAGCATTTGCATTCAGAAAGTATGATTTGGTGAAGTGGAACTGACGAAGAAGACCATAGATGGCTACAGGAACTCATCAATGATAAGTATTTCACGGGTGGCGATAAGATATCTCGATTAAGATAGTTAAACGACTATGACGAAGCAAATTTAAATAAATGCTTCTGATGAAAATGGTGCCATTGAACTCAGAACAGTAATAAAACAATGTATCCTAGCTGTGTTGGGGCTTATTGGAAATGTCATCTCTGGCTAAAAAATATTTTTAACCGACTTCAAAGCAGGAGGAGGTTCTCAGTTCTTCGGAATCTTTTTTTTTATGGTTCCCCGATTACTCAAAGACGGCTGGACCGATTTGGAAAATTCTTTTTTTGTTTGAAAGGGTATACTTTCCAGGTGGTCCCATTGTCATCAAGTCATGATCTGATGATAGGATCCTAGAGAAATTAAGGGAACTCTTCAATATAGGCGCACCTATAGCGATTTTGGTATTTTATATAGAACTTGTGCATTTTCTCTCGGAAAGCAACATTTGGTGAAGTGAAACTGATGACAAAGACCGCAGATGGTAAGATGGCCACTGGAACAACTCAATAATAAGTATTTCACGGGTTGCGAATCCATTACTTTAAAATTATTGCTAAGCAATAGAAGTTCGTCACAATATGGTGAAATGGAGCTGTTGGTGAAGTACCAAGAGAACTCCTCAACAATTAACGTCCCTGCTTCGGGAAAAGCAATGTTTTGTAAAAGGTGATGAGCAGTTGTCATAAGGCTATTGTAACTCAGATAAATTACAAACAGACCCAGTAAAAAGTGAACAATAAAAACAACCGACTTCCATAACAAACACTACAAAGTGAAAAATAACTTTAATTTCGGAAGTCAGTGGCAAAAACCTAAAATACAGATCCAAAGACACTGACTTCCGAAAAAGTATTAGTACCGAGTTTCGAGTTATTATGACAGCGCGTTAAAAATTTTCCTTACTGTTCTTACGGTCCTTGTGTTCCTTATTTGTTTTAAAACACTAAGAGTGACAATTAATATTACTTCCTGAGGCAAATATTGCCATGTTTCAAGTGTATTAACCAAAGGAATAAGATTTTTCATATAATCTGTATCCCCTCTTTTCACCCCCACAGAAATGGAATTTCGAAAAATCGTTTCGGATTTTTCCATAACTGACATCAAAAATTTCTTATATCAATTTTTGACTTAATCAAGCCACACAGTAAAATCCTCCTCTTAAAAATCTAATTACCCTTTTTCACCCTGTCAGGGGTATTTTGAAAAACCAATAGTAAGAAACTTTATTGCTTATTTAGGCAAATATTCGTGCCAAGGTTCAAGTTTATTAACCAAATGAATAAGATTTTTCATCTAAACTATAACCCCGGTTTTCGACCCCCACAGGGGTGGAATTTCGAAAAATTGTTTCGGATTTTTCCACAACTGAAATCAAAGAGTTCTTATACCAATTTTTGAGTTAATCAAGCCACACAGTAAAATCCTCCTCTTAAAAATCTAATTAACCCTTCTCACCCCGTCAGGGGTAGTTTTGAAAAACCAATAGTAAGAAACTTTATTGCTTATTTAGGCAAATATTCGTGCCAAGTATCAAGTTTATTAACCAAATGAATAAGATTTTTCATCTAAACTATATCCCCGGTTTTCACCCCCACAGGGGTGGAATTTTAAAAAATCGTTTAGGATATTTCCAAACCTTGACTCAAAGATTATTCATACCAATTTTCGAGTTAATCAAGCTACGCAGTAAAATTCTCCCCTGTAATATTGACAGACCCTTTTCACCCCGTCCGGGGTGGATTTTCGAAAAACCTTGTTACAGGTTATTCTTTATTTTTCAACTTAAGTATAAATACAGAGTTTCGAGTTAATATGACAGCGCGTTAAAATTCTTCCATACATTTTTTGACACCCCCCAATCCCCCTCGTGGGGGTAGTTTAGAAAAACCAAAAATAACAAAGTTCATAATTTATTAAGATAAGTATTTGGGCCAAGTTTCAAGTTTATTAACTCAAGGAATAAGGTTTTTCATGCAAACAAAATACCCCCTTTTTACCCCCTTAAAGGTCGAATTTCCAAAAACCCCTTCTTAGTGCTCCCCTACATTATAAAAGAACGCCGTGTGCAAAATTTCACGTTCCTAGTCCCAGTAGCTTCGGCTGTGCGTTGATATGTCAGTCAGTCAGTCAGTCAGTCAGTCAGTTTCTCCTTTTATTTAAATAGTAGATGTATATTCTCATAATTATTTCGCATTTGAGCCCTAGTAGGTGATTAGGTGTAATCAAACGTCATTGACGTGCTAATATTAGCATTAATAAGCATCTGTTAAAATATATCATTTATTTATTTATTCAATACATTAATATTTTAGATAACAACTTATAACTAATTAATTAATAAAATAACAAAATTATATCCTAACTTAACTAAAACTATTCACAAACTAAAATATGGCGTCGAAAAATTCCTCCGCATCGCTGTCGACTGGTAATGTACCCAAGAGACTGGCGGCATTGCCACGTTGTATGGCAATGCTTAGCCTCTGGCCAAGGTAAAAGCCGGCCCTTGGGTCACGGGAAGTGTCAACTAGCCGTTTGGAGATTTCGTTAAACAAACCATGAGCGCTCGGACCCCACGGCCCGAGGGTTTCAACCCCAAACGGCTTGAAAATATAATTACCGATAAGGTTATTATACTTTCGCCGCTTGAGGTTTTCCGCAGCCGCAGCAGCAGCGCCAGCACAGCACGCCGAGCCGGGAAGATGGGATGGCGCAAGAGTGTCGACACAAGTTTAGTTTTTGTCTAATATTAGCTATGTCAAAAAGTCATTCATTGACATTTTGCATTGTTGTTTGTTTTTTGTGATCATATTACTGTTATATTTTCACGACGATTTTCGCTTTTGTACACGGACTCGATCTCGCCTACTCGCCTACTTTGTGCTATTTACTACGGATTCTGACCATTGCTTTAGACTTGGTTAACGATGTTGAGGTGCTTAAATTGGCACTTGTGCGTCGACAGGATGCAAAGACATGTTGTGTCTTCATTACAATCTGCACTGCAAACACTTCTCGTAAAATGGAAATCGTTGCAACAGGTATGTAGGTACTACGTACTACTATGTAGGTACTACAATTATGTCCTAAGTCAAAAGTTTTACTAAGGTTGATGTCGGTGTTATATCATTCCTTCCTTTCATAGCCAAACATCCTAGGATAGCGTTGTAACAATATACAGCACTTATTTAATTATTTCTACAATTATAACTGCAATTAACCTAAACTTAAGGTACCTAACCTAAATGTAATAATTGTTCTTAGATTTAAACAGAAACCGCAAAATCTAAAGACATTTAAACGTGTTTTAGTTATCACTAATAAAGCAGCAATAGAATGCTACTATTTGGCATACTTGTAAACCAACATTTATTTGATGGGTCAAAGCTCTATAGAGTCTCTGGCATTGTCCTTTATATTAAAGTCGCTACAAATTATAACTTTCTTTTTACCGTAACAAAATCGACCAAGAAGGGAGTCTAGGTTTCTAAAGAATATATTTATATCATCTGTACTTGGCCTTGGAGGTCTATAGATGCATATGACGTATATTTTATGGTCTAGTAACTCAATACCAGAACATTCGATGATATTTTCAAGTGAGTAATTATTTAAATAATTAATTGGTACATATTGAAGCGATTTATCAGTTAAGATACAACACCCACCGCGCCGGTTCTTCCTACAGAAACAAGAAGCTAGTATATAGTTACTGATATTTAGTATGCTTTTGTCCGTTTCTATCATGTTATGTTCAGTAATGCATATCACATTGATAGGGTTTTGTTCATTCTCAAGAGCTAACGTTAAAAGGTCTGACTTAGAGATAAGGCCATTTATGTTTTGGTGAAAAATTGTAATATGTTTAGACACGAAAAAGCTCTTTTGATGCTTGTGGGGTAGAAGTATTATCGATATTCTGATTTTGTAAATCAAGGGTTGGAGAGCAAGTATCACTAGAAGACGCGCATTGATGGAACTGTTTCCGATTTATTGCAATGTCCATTTGATTTAGCATATGTTAGTTTTTTTAAATAATAAGGAATAGTGCCAGGTTTCCACTGACTGATCTTATTGCTATTTTCTATATGTGTAGTATCTTCAATCTTATAATCATTTTCATAAAATGTGTTTAAGTAGTGTATATAATTTTTTAATTTATGAAATATTTTTTTGATCGCAATATTATTCACTTTACCTGTAAATTTAGAGAACATATAGTAAGTATAATTTAAATATTTATTAGTGTCAAACGTATGCGTATATTCAAACTTCTTATTACTCAAATATAGAAGTTGGTTAAACGCTTCTATTCTATTATTAAACAACATTACGCTACCATTTAGTTTGAAATTTGGAGCACATAAAATAACATTGGTATGTGTTATTTTTTCGAGCTTACATTCGGTCAAAATGTAAATCTAAGATGGCGGTTGAGAAAATTTAGTTTTTTTTTAATCATTATGTCAGAAGGAACTTTGGGGGGCTTGTGGCTAAGAAATAACAGCCGCACGGGTCGATCGATCAGGTTAAGCTACGCTTGCCGCGGTTGGTCCTTGGATGGGTGACCATCTAACCTCGCCTCGGAAAGCACGTTAAGCCGTTGGTCCCAGCTGTCATTTGTGTATCATTGACAGTCGTTACGGGTCGTCAGAAGCCCGAAAGTCTGACAACCAGTCTTACCAAGGGGTATCGTATTACCCAGTAACTGGGTTGTGGAGGTCAGATAGGCAGTCGCTCCATGTAAAATACTGGTATTCAGCTGCATCCGGTTTGACTGGAAGCCGACCCAAATATAGTTGGGAAAAGGCTAGGCAGATGATGATGTCAGAAGGAACTTTGTGCCTGACGGGGTCCCCCGACCGCACGCTTTTTTTTAATGTTTGTTAACTCAGAACGCCGTATTTTCTAAACTGATTTGAACAATATTTTTTTTTATTTGAAAGGACCTACTGCCAGATTAGTCCCATATACATTTGGTCAAGTTCTGATGAGTGGTTTTTAAGTCAGCTTCAATAATACGTATTTTTTCCACTTCGTGTATGTTGATGATGTTATAATATTTTCCTGTCACTGTTATTTACATTTCAAGTAGTGGTATACGACTTTGTGTGGGGTAGGTACCACAACTAAAAAGTGAAAAATAAAAACTTTTTGCAAAAAAAACAACCGACTTCCAAAAAAAAAAAAACACTACAAAGTAAAAAAATAACTTTAATTTCGGTAGTCAATGGCAAAAAACGAAAATACAAAACTAAACACACTGATTTCTGACAATAAAGTTATTTTTCACTTTGTAGTGTTTTCTTTTATTGGAAGTCGGTTGTTTTTTGCAAAAGATTTTAGAATGATCGTTTGTCTCTGGTTAGTTCGAGTACGTATACCTTGCGATCTACCATTCAACATTATTAGACCGAGTTCAGGTCACCTACAGTCTCGACAACAGGTCGCACCGTATCTCACATCAGCAGGGCAACCGTCGAGACATCGAAAACAAAAATGTTTTGATTCCATCCAGAGCTTGGTATCGTTCTGCAGATTCCGGGTTAAACCAAGATTTGTCAAATTAGACATCGGGTTAACTGCTTTAACGTGGTTACCGCCGACAGACAGACGGCTGCCTTGATATGTATAATACGCCATTTGAATTTCAAACGCCATTCCTCCGTGAACTGGATTCAACTAGCGTTTGCCACAATGTTATGTTAGAATTAACATAATAATGTGTTAAATAACTAAGTTTGGATTATGCTGACTCGGGTTGGATTACGTTGGTTCGAACTGGTTGCGGATCCATTTAGTTTGATACAGGTTTGTTTGGGATCTGTTGCGTTGTTGTTTAGAATAAATTCAGGAAAGTACCCACCTATTTAATAACAGACTTCAAAAAAAAAACTTATTTAAAAAATTAAATCGACTTCCAAAATAAATTAACTCAAAATTATGAAATAACTTTAATTTCGGTATTCGGTGTCTTTTTTTTTTGTGGATGGGAAATCATCAAATGACTTCTCCCGCTCTGGGCGGAGCGGGAGGGCGTGTCAGACTTTTACTGACTAAAATCCACCCGTGTTCCTTCTGTTGCCTGTGCCAGGGCCACGGTAACTCTTTCGAACATCCCGCAACCCCGGCTGGCATCGGTCCTAGCGGACCCCTTCAATGCTGCTGACATCTCTTTGAGGCGCGCGTGGAACACAACGCGCCATCGACTCGGGCCTGGTCCTTACCGGACGGCGAGCTACCCATTGCTCGCCGTCCGCAAGCCCGCGCTTACGGTGGCCGGGAATCGGCTGCCAATTCCCGACGCCCAGGGCGTCTCCTGCGGCGACTAGGGGCGTGAGGGCGCAAAGTTTGCCTCTCCCTCACGCGTCCCGCCTCCTCCTTCGCGAGCATTACTGCTTCGCAGAAGGAGGTAATGGCTTCCCATGTACTCTCGCTCCGTACCATAGCCTGGACCAGGGCCGGACGCGAGAGATCGCCGCCGCCGATCGCTTCCGCGAAGACACGGCGGTGCTCCGCCCAAGCCGGGCAGACCTGCACCGTATGCTCCACCGTGTCCTCCGGGCGATCCACACAGTGGTGACACCCGGGCGTTTCCTCCCGCCTTATTCGGAACAGGTACCTCCCGAAGCACCCGTGTCCGGTGAGGACCTGCGTCAGGCGGAAGGTGAGGACGCCGTGGCGCCTCTCCAGCCACTCCTCAAAGAGAGGACTTATCGCCGCAAGTGTGGCGTGCCCAGTGCTGGGTTGCGACAATCGCACTCTCCATGCCGCCATGAGATCCTGCCGAAGTTCTGTCCGCCGTGCCGCGATTTCTCGCGGCAACGGAGTTACGCCCCGGCGTCCTGCCTCCTCGCGCCACTCCCATATGTGCGCGAGGAGTATTCGGTGTCTTGAGATCTGTATTCTGTGTTTTTGTCCACGCATTTCTCTGAAACTGTTAATCGAATTGTAACCTTTTTTTTCTTGGCTTATATTTATTTTAACTTAGGGAACAGTGTAAGTTTCATCAAAATCGGTTCAGTAATTTTCATGTTATGGACTAATACGTGTAAGTGTGATGGCTTGGTTTATTGATACGAGCTACGGGTGTGGTGTCAAAGGGAAAACGTCAAGTCTACTGTAATATTTACAACAAGACTATTAACTACTTATTACAAACAAATGTTCCAGTTTTTACTTAAAACTAAAAATTACGAAATAAAAAATTAATTTAAAATAATATATCGACTTCAAAAAGAAATTTACTAAAAATTATGAAATAACTTCAATTTCAGAAGTTGGTGGCAAAAAACTAAAATACAGATCCCAAGATACCGACTTCCGAAATTAAAGTTATTTTGTTATTAAAGAATTAAAGTTATTTCATAATTTTGAGTTCATTTCTTTTTGAAGTCGATTAATTTTTTTTAATTACTTTTTTTTTACAAATTCTTTATTACATTATTGATTATGCAAAGCTACAAATCTAGACTCCGGGCTGCCACTGAGAAATTCCAGATGGAAAACCCAATAGCACTTTCCCCGACCCGGGATTCGAACCCAGGGTCTATTTTTATAAAAAAATATTCAGATACAGTAAACATTATATTGAGAACAAGAGATTGTATTTTAAGACCACCTAGTAATGTCGACCTCATTCTCCTCATTTCTGTTAACAATGCTTTCTCAAAAGTCCACACGCATACTCTTAACTTACTGAAGTACCAACCCTACTTCAGCCACCAATCATCCACATATAGAAAAGTCTCACTCGTTAAACTCGCACCTTCCTAGTACCGTCGGCAAATACATGGGCACAGAATGACTTCTATTTGCGCGCGCATAAATATGCAGTGTTGTAGGTACCTAACTTGTGACGTCATAATATGAGCGCCCTGTAGCTAAATTAACCAATTTTGCTATCTGTACTGCGTACCCTGACGTGCAAGAATTTTCGAAGAGCTTTTTTTGTTTTTGTTTAGGGAATTGCTAAATCTTGATACAGATTTGGCGGCCCGAAGTTTTAAAAGTATTTACATAATTAAGCTCAAGCGGGTGTTGTGACACAATTTGCGGAGGCTTTGTTCATTGGTAGATACCGATGTTTTGTTTTTATTTTCGTCGTGATTTAGGTAGGATTACAGTTTAAATGGTTACTTTTTAAATAACTGTTGAGCCAAAGACTTTCGTTCCACTTTATTTCATCAGCTACATATCGTAAAGCCCCTCGAACATGTCTGTGCCACTTGCCTCCAGCGCCCCCTCGAACATGTCTGTGCCACTTGCCTCCAGCGCCCCCTCGAACATGTCTGTGCCACTTGCCTCCAGCGCCCCCTCGAACATGTCTGTGCCACTTGCCTCCAGCGCCCCCTCGAACATGTCTGTGCCACTTGCCTCCAGCGCCCCCTCGAACATGTCTGTGCCACTTGCCTCCAGCGCCCCCTCGAACATGTCTGTGCCACTTGCCTCCAGCGCCCCCTCGAACATGTCTGTGCCACTTGCCTCCAGCGCCCCCTCGAACATGTCTGTGCCACTTGCCTCCAGCGCCCCCTCGAACATGTCTGTGCCACTTGCCTCCAGCGCCCCCTCGAACATGTCTGTGCCACTTGCCTCCAGCGCCCCCTCGAACATGTCTGTGCCACTTGCCTCCAGCGCCCCCTCGAACATGTCTGTGCCACTTGCCTCCAGCGCCCCCTCGAACATGTCTGTGCCACTTGCCTCCAGCGCCCCCTCGAACATGTCTGTGCCACTTGCCTCCAGCGCCCCCTCGAACATGTCTGTGCCACTTGCCTCCAGCGCCCCTTCGAACATGTCTGTGCCACTTGCCTCCAGCGCCCCCTCGCTCTTATGAGGTCGTCGCCTTACTAATTCTAAGAGCTACGACCTGCGTCAGCTATTTTCTTTCAACTACAAATATTTTACATCTCTGCTTTATAATCTTGGTTGATAATAGGTACATTAAATATCAGAGTTCTACGACTTTCGATCAACATGGTCATCTTTGCAAAAGACCATTGATAAAAACAATCCGTTTTGCATAAAGAAACCTGATAAAGCCGATTTAACTTTCGCAATCCAGTGACCCGATATTTTTAAAGCAAAACAAGAACAAACCGTCCGTACTTTTGGTACGAAAGGAAGAAAAATCCTTGAAACTTGGACCGTTTAATACTTTTATCTTGGCTATGTCTCTTTTGTTCAGTTTTGCGAGTACCTGGGCTGTGACACAGAATAGATAGGTACAGAAAGTCAGCTCTATACAACGAGTCAACGAGCGAAAACGCAAGCACACATAGACACTTGTTTACGCACAGCGAGTGCGCATCGCAGTCACGACTGGTATTTGTTTGAGATCGCCACCCGTATACGCGTCTCTGTGCGTGTGTTTACGCTTGTTGTATGAAGTCAGCCTTCTGTACCTATCTATTCCGTGGCTCTGATGTTACTCTTTGTGCACGTTCGGCTCAAAGAACCTGTGGCGTCGATTGTCTGGATACTGCTACGAAATCTAGGACACAAATTAAGGTGTTCATGTGATTTAAAATGAATGGGAATGATTTAAAATAATTTTGTGCGTAGTTTGTCGGGTTAAGCTGTTTTTTGTAGATGCATTACGTATGTAGGTTTTAACTCAAACACATTCAATCAATCAAGTCAGCCTGTCGCAGTCCACTGTTGGAGTAGGCATCACCCAGGCTGCGCCACAACACCCAGTCTTCCGGTTTCCGCATCCAGTCTGTTCCAGACATCTTTTTGAATTCGTCGATCCATCGAGCTGGGGGTCCCACATTACGCTAACCGATACACGGTCTCCACTCCAGGACTCGTCTGATCCACCAGCCATCGGTCTTTTGACAAACATGGCCACTGCAACTTCAGCGCTTACTCTGCAAGCTATGTCGATGACTCCGGTTCTTTTCCGAATAACTTCGGTTCTGATTTCAGTCTATAAAAAAATTCCGAGCGTAGCCCGCTCCATAGCACGCTGAGCGACCTTAAGTTTGTGGAGCCGCCCGACTGTCAGTGTCCACGTTTCGGTACCGTATGTTATAACAGGCAGGACGCACTGGTTGAAGACCTTAGTCTTCAAACATTGCGGAATTGGCGACGAGACGAAGTTTTCCAAACGCCGCCCAACCCAACTGGATCGTTCTGTCGGCTTCTTTCTCAAAGTTGTGTCTACCGAGCTGGATGACTTACCCTAGGTAGACATACTCCTTCACAAGTTCGAGAAGCGACTCTTGGATGTGAAACACATTATGTAGGTACATATTTTCTGAAAGGGTTTGAGATACTTATTTGATTTCATGATAACAAGAACGTTCGCTAAATCAAATCAGGTTATCAGTCTGAAGTAGCCACTGAGCTCGCTCGGCACTCTCCTGAATTATTAAGACAAAAATAATAAATAATTAGGTACTCCGTGGCAAGTTAATTCGATCACTGAAAGTAAAACGGATATCGTCCAAAAACTTTTTAGCTGGGAAGAAGTAGAAAACTAATTTCACAAAACTCTTTCACATACATTACCTTCAGAATAATAAACAAAGGAACATCGCTCTTAATTTTCAAATACTTAAATAAGTCATAAATAGTTAAGTTAGACACAAGTTGGTGTTATGAGACTGGTGTTAATTTTATACAAGTGACGTCATCCCTAGAGTCCAAGCTCGTTTATGATATTATTCCAACTTTCACAGCGCACTCTTGAATCTAGAGGAAAAAAGAAGTACTGTCTGTGTATACAGGGCTGTGAAGTGTGAGCAGGATCGTGCAGATTGTGTTTAGATGTATCCTGTAAGTGGGAGACGATTTGTTTGTAAGAACCTTCTTTAAATATAAGTTAGGAAAATTATACCTAAACAATAATAAACATAATCACAGAGATGGTGGATGGCAAAAAACTTAGGAAAGTTTTCCTTTGATTATATAATTAAATAAAATCAAACATATTATAAATATCGTTTAATATGAGGTGTCCTCGTAAATATTTAATGCTAATTACAACATAATTTTGTAACTAAGCATAGGAAGTTATTATAATAATTATATGTTAAAAAAAAACTTAAAATATCTTTTTCTACTAACTAACGAACTAACTAACTATACAAATAAATATACAAAACAAAAGGAAACTTAGGCGTCGAAGTACTCGTCCGCATCGCTGTCATCCGGAAACGTGCCCAGAAGACTGGCAGCATTGCCACGTTGAATGGCAATGCTAATTCTTTGGCCAAAGAACGAGCCAGCCCTCTGGTCACGTGAAGTGTCGACCAGTCGGCGAGAAATTTCCTTAAAAAGGAGACGCGCACTCGGGCCCCATGACCCGAGCGTTTCGACCCCAAACGGCTCAAAACTGTAGTTACCGATAAGGTTACAGTATTTGCGCCGCTTAAGGGTCTCAGCAGCCGCAGCAGCGGCGCCAGCACAGCTCGCCGTGCTTGGAACATGAGATGGCGCAAGGGTGTCGACACAGGTTGCGTCCCACACCAGAGGTCTACCCACCTTCCAAGGCAACAACGTCATGCCGTCTGGTCTCTTCCCATCGTCACGTACCAAGCCGCTTGGTTCTAATATCGCTGGTACGCCGGCGGTGACAAGAGCTCGACGAATAATATCGTTAATGCTGGCGTGTCGTGCTATGCGGCCTGCACTCCTGCAGCAGGACAGGCCATGGTGTCCGAGGTTGTCGACAGCTTCACCGCAGTGACACCGATGCGGAGCAACACAAGGTGCGCCTAAGCGGAGACACGTAGCAAGCCGAAACGAAGAGTCATCCATCATAGTGCCTATGGTGGATGACGGAAGCGCTTGAAGCCACAAGCCTGACTCCCATTCTCCCACAGCCAGCAGACGGGCACGCTCAGCAGTATTAAATGACGTATTTACTAGGGTATTCCGTATAATACTGCAGAGCGGCACGTCCCACCGTTTCTGGGAGGCTGGGTTGTCAGGTAAATCCGTATTGGGACAAGCCATCTTCCACGCGTTCAACGCATCGGTCAAACACGGTACCTCAAAATCGACCAGTGAGGAAGATAAAATTTTCCTGGTTAATTTGTCGGTACCGTGGACCGAAGAGAGGAAGGCCGGTAAACTTATACTTGAAATTTTGCGGATGCCGAGACCACCCAGGCGAATGGGAAGTGTAGCTTGCTGCCACGCTCGGTCGTCCAGGGCCACATTTAGAATAGAAGTTAGTGTGTTTCTAATAATTTGGTCTACTTTTTCTAAAAGTTGTGGATGCTTCCATAGATGGGAGGAGCGAAGGCTATACGTAAATTTTGGTCCAAAGCAGCAGTATCGAATTAGTGTGAAGGCCGAATGGATGTTAATTTTGAATAGTCTTTCCGAGACGTCATGAAAATTTTGAATTTTTTCCTCAACAAACGTTGGAAAAAATAGGTAAAAAGCAAAAGCATAGGTATAAAATAATTTCAAAATCACAACACTGGTACGTTAAATTCTGCGGCAAACGATTTCAGGCTCAATTAAGCAATGCTGTTTACATTGTATACGAGTGTCCACGACGATGTAATGTATATACTCGTAGTAGCACATTATGAGTGTGTGATCATTTATACAATTCACTGTGTGGTAAACACTAAATAATTGTAGTTTGTGTGATGTCCTGTAAAAGCTTTTATGGTAATTTATCACATAACTCATTGTATTTCAAATTAACTAAAACAGTATATTATGCTTTGTTAAAAATAAATTGTCTTAACTATACTACCGATCCTGCTAACAGGCTACACTTTTGACTATCGTATCGGTATGAACTTCTTTTTGAGCGTTTCGTGCTGCCATACAGAAATAGATCGATTTTTACCTGTCAATGTCCCTCTGTACGGCAAAGACCACTTCTCATTCAGAGAAGGTCGATCATTGATCGCAACGCTTGCTCAGTGCAGTTAGTCGATGACTGAAATGCTAGTTTTGTTAACAAGCATACCCGCTCAAATTCGTCTCCCGTATGTTTCCTCTTAATGTTTTACGCGTCGGACGTGACGTTGCCAACATAATGGCGCAATTTGCTGTTTATTACACGAACTGGACAAATAAAGTGTTTAATATAGTTGTAAATATTTGACGCCTAGCTTGTTGAACTGGAATAAACTGGCTAGAACAGGGAATTAGTGTATGTACAGTTTACAAACGAGTTAGGTATGCAGATAAAAATAAGCATCTTTACATTGCGTAACATCTGATAATGTGTGTTTTTCACTCTGTTGGAGACTTGACATCACGACACAAGCACAATATTGAACAACAAGAGCTGTAAGTAAGCAGCCTGGATACTCATCGTTTTGGTTGAAAAACAGCTCTATACATATATATTATATTTATATATTATATATAAATATATATATATATATATATCTCTGGTCATTCCTAGTTTTGGTTTATGCAAATTGTTTTGGTTTCCAATTTGGCTCAGTTACATGTCGTCTTATGGTCGCCCAGACATAGGTACTGCGTCGCAAGCACGACTCAGTAGGTATGATTATTATTGTTACGGTAAGTTTTATTTTCTACTTGGTTTTTCATTTGTTTGCTATTTGAGTTCAGTAACATTAGTCATTTATTCTTGAACAATAAATTGTATCTGAAATTACATTGTATAAAAAGAAAATTAAATTACGGAAAGAAAAAACAAGCTAAATATTACAACAATCCATAAATACAATATATAGGAATTTCGTTATAGATCTTCAACATCATAAAGACACTTACTCAACAGGAAACTTTTAAGTTGCTTTTTAAAAGAGCTCGAGTAAATAGTGCTTTTTACACCTAGAGGCAACTTATTAAATAATATAACTGATTGATATCTGGGACCGTGCTTAACAATATTCAAATTAGGCTGTATCTTGTAACGTATAATGTCTTGTCTACGTGTGCTTTCACTAATCCGTCGTTCTTCTGTTGTCTCATATTCATGTATATATTTGGCCATGTTACTTAGAAGTAAAAATACATAAATGCTCGGCACTGTAAGTATATTCACATTTATGAAATGTTCACGGCAACTCTCTCTTTGCGGGATACGGACTAATGTGCGAATTGCGCGTTTTTGTAACACAAAAAGCTATTTTGATATTATAAAACATAACATAACATCACGCCTTGTTTCCCCAAAGGGTTAGGCAGAGGTGTATTACCTATAGGTACGGTGTACAGTGTGTGATATTATAGTCATAACTTTTTCCCCAAAACATTATGCTATATCTAATTTTTGATTCTATCAACGCGAAATAAACCATTTTCAATTGCTCAATGCTAGCATATAGCATTTAATTCTGTTTTCCAATTTAGCTGTTCGTCTATATGTATACCTAAGAATGTAACTTCCTTGACGAGGACAATTCTGTTATCATTCAAAACATCCTCTAAATCGTCATTATTACGGGCTGTCGTTCTAAACAATAGTATTTAGGTCTATGCAGTGTTGATTGACAATTTGTTCTTAGTGAACCAGACGTGAAATGCTTGTAATGCTGCATTGACTGTCTCTGTTAATTTCTCTATATAATTTGCTGCTGCATTTGTGTCATCTGCAAAAATTACTATATCAATGTCAGATAAAATTGTATTCATGTAATTAATTAAGTCATTAATAAATAAGATAAATAAAACAGGTCCCAATATAGATCCTTGTGGAACGCCCGTAGTCATCGTTACTGTTGCTGGTTTGTAAATTGTTTGGAGCCATCTTGCATTTTGTCAATTTCTACGAACATTTTTCTATTTTTGAGATATGAAGAGAATAATTTCAAGGCCTTACCTCTTATACCATAATGTGTCGTTTTTGTGAGTATTCGTGGTCTATAGTGTCAAACGCGGAACTTAGGTCAAGAAAATTTCCGGCTACTCTCATTTTATTATTGATTTTTCCTATAACGTCATCAAGTAAAGTATATATCGCGTCGGAAGTGCCAACACCTTTTTAGTAACCGAGCTCTCTTTGGTTTAACACTCTATTTACACGCAAGTGAGCTATAAGTCGTTTTTTATAAACTTTTCAAATATTTTTGACAGTACTGGTAGCAAGGAGATAGACCTGTAGTTTTTAGGATCAGCCCTACTACCTTTTTTGTAGATAGGTATTACTTTGGCTACTTTAAGCTGGTCCGGGAAGATAGATTCCTCAATACGTTTATTATAAAAATCACACATAGGCTCAGCTAGCATAGAGATATGTTCTTTAATTACGGATATTGGGATCTCATCATAACCACAAGAATACTTGTTCTCCATACTTTTGACTATGGTTACAATCTCATTTGGAGTGAAAGAAGCAACTGTCATTTCGTTATTTTTTTCGATTGTATTCTTTGGTAAAAATGCTGTATTTTGCTCTGTTTCTACAGTCTTAGAGATACATTTGTAACAAGATGAAAAAGTAAGAACTTACCTTGATATGAGCAATAGAGAGATTATAATTACGGCCTGTTTACTCTCTTAGATTGCTTTTTAAATATAATAGTTGTGTTGCTACTGATGCTACTTTAAAATAATCTAGATATTATAAGTTTTAATAGAAGCTTACCAGATTATACCGCAAAAAATAAATGACTGGACGCTCTGCTGTCTATCAGAGATTACAATTGGACATAATCTTTTATTCCAGTGTTTTGAAAACACTTTAATAGGTAATTATTTAATACAGATTATTAACCTAAAAATATAATATCCTAAACTAACTAAAATTATTAAAAAACTAAAATATAGCGTCGAAAAATTCCTCCGCATCGCTCTTGACTGGTAATGTACCCAAGAGACTGGCGGCATTGCCACGTTATATGGCAATGCTTAGCCTCTGGCTAAGGTAAAAGCCAGCCCTTGGATCACGGGAAGTATGAATCAGCCGTTTGGAGATTTCGTGGAACAAACCATGAACACTCGGACCCTACGGCCCGAGGGTTTTGATCCCAAACGGCTCGAAAATATAATTACCGATAAGGTTATTATACTTTCGCCGCTTGAGGTTATCCACAGCCGCAGCAGCAGCAACAGAACAGCACGCCGAGCCAGGAAGATGGGATAGCGCAAGAGTATCGACACAAGTTGCGTCCCACACTAAAGGCCTACCTACCTTCCATGGAAATAAAGACATGCTGTCCGGGCTCTGTGTTTGAATAAAATAATAACTCCTATTGTAATTAAAAACACAAGCTCCACACTCGCCCAGTGAGAAGCACAAAGCAGTCGTTCCCACATTTACGTTACTTTACTCCTCACGCATTATTTACTTTTCATTTGGCCTATTTTTTAGCTTTGTCAACAAAAGTGTTTCAACTACCCGCAGTTATGTGCAAATTGAAACGAACAGCGCAACAACAACAATAGGGCCGCAATTCAGCTCGTCATAACTCTATGCTCTTTTGTTTTTGATTTTTTTTTTAAAACCTCCTCGTACAATGGAGAACAAAAACATATATTTTACCCAAATAAAAGTTTAGGAGTTTGAAAAATGGGCAAGTACGATGTTAAAATGTCGCCGGCGGGCGCCCGCGCGGGTGAGCGTCACTCACAATTTATTTGGAATTGGTCTGTAGGTTCCGTGCCTCTGTTTTTGTAGATAGTGTATGCTCAAAGACATGTCAGCTGTAATTTGAGAGATTTGGGTTGGAAAAAGACCCGATTTCGGTACGGGTTTCGTGTGAATCTTAATTAATTTACTTACCACGCGATATATAGGTAAATACATGATTTTGTGTTCAGAGTATTTCGAATTAATATTCTCGGAATCATTATATTCCCTATTTATAGTACACTAGCTTTTGCCCGCGGCTTCGCCTGCATGAATTTCGGAAAATATTCCACAGGAACGTACTACCTGGATTAAAAGTACGCGAAGCGATCGGAAATAACAATGAAATTTTTATCAAATTCTGAAAGATGTAAATGGTTACTGTGGGTCATCCTTAGAAGACAGACGTATATATGCTATTGCGGATTTTTTTGTTGATTTTTTTAAGATGTATAATATTTTTTTGAGATGTATTAAAATGTATTTTTTGTATGTATTGTATCTCTTACGGTTTACGCGGCGCATGCCAGTAAAGCTCCCCAATCGGCATAATTTTTTCCGACATCTTCTACATTAATCGTCATATTTCAGCCAATTTATACAAGATTTTAATGAATAAAACCTTGAAAACCTTCACTTAAACCTTCCTCATGAAATCGATTGGTGAAAACCGTTTGGAAATCCGTTTGGTAATTTTTGAGTTTATCGCATTCATACAGACAGACAGACAGACGCGATGGGGGACTTTGTTTTATAATATTTAAGGATTTATTGATTAATTTATAGACCAATTATTTAATTTATTGATCAAAGAAAAATTTAAATTTTCATATCAAATGTTCCTCCCTTTTCACTCCGAAAGAGGTTGATTTAAAAAACATATTCAATCATGTTTTTCGTCATTTACGGTTTACATTACTTTTGACTTTATCTATGTAGATACGCAGTGATATCCTCCTCGAAAAATAAATTACTCCCTTTTGTTGGTCGATTCTCGAAAAACCCAAAAACGATGTCTATGTTTTTTGTCAAAAGTATTAATTTATTCGAGGTAACCGGACAGCGCGTTAAAATTTTCCATACAAACTTTAGCACCCCGTAAATAAAATCCCTTTGACGGGTAGTTTTGAAAAATCAAATAATGCAAACTTTATTATCCATTTAAGAATGTCTTCGTGCTAAGTTTCAAGTTAGATAAGAATTTTCATACAATAGAAAACCCCCTTTTTCACCCCCTTTAAGGTTGAATTTCTAAAAACCCCTTCATAGAGCTCGCCTACTTTATAAAAGGAACCCTTGTGCAAAAAATCTGATATGTTAGTCATTCAGCACTTCGCCCGTTATTTCTTTCGCGTGATTATCTTACTTTCCCCTACACATTTCACAACCCTCTCCACCCGCTTTAAATGGTAGTATTATAGATTAAGATCATTATTATTTATTTATACATTAGTATAAGTAGACATGTAGCGCCGACCGCAAATAAATTGGGATTAGAGCAAGAGAATGATTCGGGCCAAGTTTCAAGTTAAAATATCAAAGAAATAAGATTTTTTTTCACCCCCAATTTCCATTATTTGACCTTTAGGTTATTTATACTAATTTTCGAGTTAATCAAGCCACTAAGTAAAACCCTACCCTGTAAAATTGACTACCCCTTTTTACCCCGTTAGGGGCAGATTTTCGAAAAACCCTGATACACTTTATTTTTTATTTATGGTATTAAGTATAATACTGTCAAGGACCTAGGCGTGAGGCTGATAGAACAACAAGCACGTTATACGAATGTGGAAATTCAATGTATGCCCGAAAACAACAATGAAAATCTTGTGTCAACTGTCATGAATATTAGTAAGGTGATATCTGGCGATTTAACTGAGAATAACATACATCATGTTACAAGAATTGCAAAACAAACCCCTACTAGCAACCGCCCGAAGTCTATTGTCGTTCAATTCAGCAGTCCACGTGTTCGAGACCACTTTTTGGCTGCTTCTATCAATTTTAATAAAAATAAAAAAACTTGTGAAGAAAAGCTTAACACCGCTCTTCTTGGGATTGGCGGTAAAAAAAAACGTCTATATAGTAGAGCATTTATCACCAGCAAACAAGGCGTTGCATGCTGCGACCAGGATTAAAGCTAAGAGTTTCGGTTACAAGTATGTGTGGGTCCGTGGCGGTAAGATTTTTGTTAGAAAACATGATGGTTCAGATTATAAATATATCAGGGATGCCGACTCGTTGGACAGGTTACGGTAAACAATGAAAAAGATGTATAAAATAACGTATAAGTTTGCTAAGGATTTAAATTCGAGCAGTTAAAAATTTACTACCAGAATGTAAGGGGTATTAGGACAAAGCTGAGTGACATTTACCAAAAAGTGGCGTGCTGTTCATACGATGTTATAATGTTTACTGAGACTTGGCTACGGGATACTATTTTTGACTCGGAGATCATGGACGGGCGTTACGCTGTCTATAGGCGAGATAGATCCAATAATGTTTTGAATAATAAAACCGACGGTGGTGGAGTTCTTATCGCTGTATCTACAAAATTTGAATCACAGAGACTGATCAAATTCGAAAGTTTTTGCGATGATCTCTGGGTCAAGTTGTCACTTAAAGGGGGTAAGAATGTTAGAGTAATTTATCTGTGTACTGTATACTTGCCGTCGCCGATACAGCCCAGAGTACTGGAGCATTTTGTTGATAATACTAACAATGTCTTGGAACATGCCAATGAATGCTTGATTGTTGGTGACTTTAATATGAAAACTATTAACTGGCTTGGTACAGGTGGTGATATTATAGGAGCTCCTCAAAAGATTTGTACAGGCTTAGAACAGACTTTGGGATTTTGTCTTGCTTAACAACTTAAAACAATGTAATTATTTAGTTAATCAAAATAACAGAATTCTTGATTTAGTCTTGACTAACTTAGATCTTATTACGGTAAGTTCACCAGTTGATGTACTTTCTAAAATAGATATGCACCATCCACTTGTACTCTGTGAGCTCTCGTTTACCCATTATAAAAAGCCACAGAATTTTAAAAATAGAACCAAGTTGAATTATTTTAAGGCAGATTACGTGGCAATTAATGCAGCACTGAAGCGGGTCAGTTGGTCGTCAGAGCTAGATCCTTGCATGACTATAGATCAGATGGTAGAAATTTTTTATAATATATTGTATGGGTTAATTAAGCGCCACGTTCCACAAGTACCAATAAAAGATACTAAATACCCGTACTGGTTCTCTAGACAGGTCATTAGAAGACTAAACGAAAAGAACCGCCTACGACTTAGAGTTAAAAAGTATAATAACCCTTTAGACATTATTGCTTTGGATTTACTTAGAAAAAGATGTGACCGTGTGGCTACGTCTTGTTATAATGCTCACATTGCTGATATACAGGCTAAAATTACTTCGAACCCGAAATATTTCTGGAGTTACTTAAAAATGAAGAAAGGTGGCATTAGTAACTACCCCAGTTCCATGACAGATGGTATAAACACCTCTGAAAATATTAATGTAATATGTAATTATTTCGCGTCCCATTTCTCTAAGGTATATAGTAGTAATGGGATGAGGAATGGTGTGCATGCGGGCGCAAGTGACATTGATAGCTGCATAAGCAATAGCACATTAGGCCAAATAACAATATCACAAGATCAGATCCGCAAAGAATTAAAGAAATTAGACGTTCACAAAGGGACCGGCCCTGATAACATACCTCCTTTGCTTTTAAATAGGCTGGCGGATGTTATCTCACTACCATTGAGTATTATATTTAATCATTCTGTGTTTCGGGGTACTTTTCCGACCATTTGGAAGGAAACCAATATTGTGCCTATTTTTAAGAACGGGGATCAGTCCGATGTGAGCAATTACAGGCCCATCGCTATTCTATCCATACTTGCCAAGGTATTTGAAGCCCTCATATGCCCTGTGCTAACTAGACATTTATCACAACTAATAATAGATAGACAATATGGGTTTATGAAGGGGAAATCGACAGCTACTTACTTGGTTACTTATGTTGAAGGCATTGCTGAGGCGGTTGATGCACGTGTGCAGGTTGATGCAGTCTACACCGACTTCAGCAAGGCTTTTGATACGGTAGACCATGGCATACTAGTCAAGAAACTTAAAATATATGGCGTTTCGGAGCCCCTCTTAAGTTGGTTCCAATCATATCTATCTGGACGGATGCTCAAGGTTGTGGTAAATGGCTGCTCTTCAGATTCGTACGTTGCAGCGTCGGGAGTCCCCCAGGGATCTCATTTGGGTCCGCATGTATTCATTCTTTTTATTAATGATATTTACAAATGCTTCCCGAACTCGAATATATTCTTATTCGCTGATGACCTCAAAGCTATAAAGATTATAAGAAATCCTGCGGATTCGGCACTATTCCAAAGCGACTTAGACCGGCTGACTGAGTGGTGTGAGCACAACATAATGTCTTTGAATGTAAAAAAATGCCATCATATCAAATTCACAAAAAAAATAATATCATGCAGTCAGTTTATAAACTGAATGGTGAGCGGCTTGAGGAAGTCGAAACTATACGAGACCTAGGCGTTCAATTCGATAAAAAGCTAAGTTTCGTCGAACATATTGACAAAATTATATTAAAAACATCAAAGATGCTTGGCTTCGTTATGAGAGAGTGTAAAAACTTCAAAAACCTAATATTAAAAAAATTATGTACAACTCGCTAGTTAGAAGCCATCTCGAGTACTGCAGTGTGGTTTGGTCACCTGAGTATAAAGTCCACATCGAGCGTATCGAACGGCTGCAAAAACGGTTTTTATGGCATCTAACGTATAATAGCAATATGGGAAAAAAGCTCAACTCATACCACGAAAGATGGTGTCGCTGGAGAAACGCAGGAATATGTTGGATTTGGTTTTCCTTAAGAAATTAGTAACAGGCTCTCTGAACCGTCCCGATTTGCTTAGTAGGGTATTATTCCATGTGCCACGTAATCTGCCAAGAAGTTCTAATAGGAGGATTTTCTGCATGCCAAGATGTCATACTAACTTAAGGCAATACTGTCCACTGTCTAGAATGTATGCTGCATACAAAGAGCATGAAGTGGACGTTGACCTCTTTCACTCATCAGTACCTGCTTTAAAAAAAGCCGCGCTTACTATTTAATGGGTATCTCTAGTCTAAAATCAAATATTAACCTAATCATATATATAAGAAATACCGAAAATGAAATCTAATCTAATTCAATTTATGTACTTTATTTATTGTAATCAAATTGCTAAGCTTTTAACATTAATTTTTATTTTTAATTTTTACCTAAACTATGTGTTACTTGTTTTAATTAATTAATTGTTTTACTATCTGCGCATAATGTGGTGCATGCTGTGCTTTTCTATAAGTAATGAGGCGCTTAGACTTAAGTTTGCAATGTACAAATTGTATGGTAATAGTGTACTCATTGTTGAAGAGCATAATAATAAATAAATAAATACCGAGTTTCGAGTTAATCAGACGGCACGTTAAAATTCTTCCATACAAACTTTAACACCCTTAAACTCCCCTTTGAGGGGTAGTTTTGAAAAACTAATAAGGGGAACTTTATCGCTTATTTAGGCAAATATTCCTGCCAAGTTTCAAGCTTATTAACAAAATGAATAAGATTTTTCATATAAACTTTATCCCCTCTTTTCACCCCCACAGAGGTGCAATTTAAAAAAATGTTTACGATACTTCCAAAACTTGACTCAAAGATTATTTATACTAATTTTCGGGTTAATCAAGCCACGCAGTAAAATCCTCCCATGTAAAATTGACTACCCTTTTTCACCCTATCAGGGGTAGATTTCGAAAAACCCTGATATAGGTTATTCTTATGTTTTAGTTTTAAGTATAAATACGGAGTTTTGAATTAATCGGACTGCGCGTTAAAATTCTTCCATACAAACATTGACACCCCCCAACCCCACTTTTGAGGGTAGTTCAGAAAAACAAAAATTACAAAGTTCATAATTTACTTAGATTAGTATTCGTGCCAACTTTCAAGTTTATTAACTCAAGGAATAAGATTTTTCATACAAAGGAAATCCCCCCCTTTCAACCCCTTAAAGGTCGAATTTCCAAAAACCCCTTCTTATTGCTCCCCTAAGTTATAAAAGAAAGTCGTGTGCAAAATTTCACGTGCCTAGTCCCTGTAGTTTCAGCTGTGCGTTGATATGTCAGTCAGTCAGTCAGTTTCTCCGTCAGTTTCTCCTTTTATATATACACTAGCTTTTGCCCGCGGCTTCGCCCGCGTGTATGTCGGAATATATCAAATTAGTACCTACCCTACGTGATAATCCAGGTTCTAAAACATCTGTATGCCAAATTTCCTCTAAATTCAATAAACCGTTTTTGCGCCAATCCGGAACATACATCCCGACAAACAACAAACGGACAAAAATTCTAAAAACTATAGTGTGCGCAACAGACTCGTTCAATCACTTTTTTTTAAATATATGCAACGCACAGTTCTGACTTCATTACTATTTTTAACCGACTTCAAAAAAAAGGAGGAGGTTATCAATTCGGTTGTATGGTTTTTTTAAATGTTTGTTACCGTTACTCCGTCATTTATAAACCGATTTAAAAAAATATTTTTTATTTGAAAGGATTGCACTTCCAGATTGGTCCCATTTCTATCCAAATCCAGTTCTGATGGTAGGATCCATGAGGAATTGAGGGAAATCCTCAAATATTATTGGCAAACACATAGTAATTTTGGTATTTTCGTCAACAAATCAAGCATTTGCATTCAGATAGTATGATTTGGTGAAGTGGAACTGACGAAGAAGACCATAGATGGCTACAGGAACTCATCAATGATAAGTATTTCACGGGTGGCGATAAGATATCTCGATTAAGATAGTTAAACGACTATGACGACGAAGCAAATTTAAATAAATGCTTCTGATGAAAATGGTGCCATTGAACTCAGAACAGTAATAAAACAATGTATCCTAGCTGTGTTGGGGCTTATTGGAAATGTCATCTCTGGCTATAAATTATTTTTAACCGACTTCAAGCAGGAGGAGGTTCTCAGTTCTTCGGAATCTTTTTTTTTATGGTTCCCCGATTACTCAAAGACGGCTGGACCGATTTGGAAAATTCTTTTTTTGTTTGAAAGGGTATACTTTTCAGGTGGTCCCATTGTCATCAAGTTATGATCTGATGATAGGATCCTAGATAAATTAAGGGAACTCTTCAATATAGGCGCACCTATAGCGATTTTGGTATTTTTTATAGAACTTGTGCATTTCCTCTCGGAAAGCAACATTTGGTGAAGTGAAACTGATGACGAAGACCGCAGATGGTAAGATGGCCACTGGGACAACTCAATAATAAGTATTTCACGGGTTGCGAATCCATTACTTTAAAATTATCGCTAAGCAATAGAAGTTCGTCACAATGCATATGGTGAAATGGAGCTGTTGGTGAAGTACCAAGAGAACTCCTCAACAATTAACGTCCCTGCTTCGGGAAAAGCAATGTTTTGTAAAAGGTGATGAGCAGTTGTCATAAGGCTATTGTGACTCAGATAAATTACAAACAGACCCTGTAAAAAGTGAACAATAAAAACAACCGACTTCCAAAACAAACACTACAAAGTGAAAAATAACTTTAATTTCGGAAGTCAGTGGCAAAAACCTAAAATACAGATCCAAAGACACTGACTTCCGAAAAAGTATTAGTACCGAGTTTCGAGTTATGATGACAGCGCGTTAAAAATTTTCCTTACTGTTCTTACGGTCCTTGTGTTCCTTATTTGTTTTAAAACACTAAGAGTGACAATTAATATTACTTCCTGAGGCAAATATTGCCATGTTTCAAGTGTATTAACCAAAGGAATAAGATTTTTCATATAATCTGTATCCCCTCTTTTCACCCCCACAGAAATGGAATTTCGAAAAATCGTTTCGGATTTTTCCATAACTGAAATCAAAAATTTCTTATATCAATTTTTGTCTTAATCAAGCCACACAGTAAAATCCTCCTCTTAAAAATCTAATTAACCCTTCTCACCCCGTCAGGGGTAGTTTTGAAAAACCAATAGTAAGAAACTTTATTGCTTATTTAGGCAAATATTCGTGCCAAGTATCAAGTTTATTAACCAAATGAATAAGATTTTTCATCTAAACTATATCCCCGGTTTTCACCCCCACAGGGGTGGAATTTTAAAAAATCGTTTAGGATATTTCCAAACTTTGAATCAAAGATTATTCATACCAATTTTCGAGTTAATCAAGCTACGCAGTAAAATTCTCCCCTGTAATATTGACAGACCCTTTTCACCCCGTCCGGGGTGGATTTTCGAAAAACCTTGTTACAGGTTATTCTTTATTTTTCAATTTAAGTATAAATACAGAGTTTCGAGTTAATATGACAGCGCGTTAAAATTCTTCCATACATTTTTTGACACCCCCCAATCCCCCTCGTGGGGGTAGTTTAGAAAAACCAAAAATTACAAAGTTCATAATTTATTAAGATAAGTATTTGGGCCAAGTTTCAAGTTTATTAACTCAAGGAATAAGGTTTTTCATGCAAACAAAATACCCCCTTTTTACCCCCTTAAAGGTCGAATTCCCAAAAACCCCTTCTTAGTGCTCCCCTACATTATAAAAGGAAGCCGTGTGCAAAATTTCACGTTCCTAGTCCCAGTAGCTTCGGCTGAGCGTTGATATGTCGGTCAGTCAGTCAGTCAGTCAGTCAGTCAGTCAGTCAGTCAGTCAGTCAGTCAGTCAGTCAGTCAGTCAGTCAGTCAGTCAGTCAGTCAGTCAGTCAGTCAGTCAGTCAGTCAGTCAGTCAGTCAGTCAGTCAGTCAGCCAGTTTCTCCTTTTATATATATAGATATAGTCGTAGATTACTGCAGCGGCCGACAACAGAGGCATTGATGGACGAACGTGAAAACGTACACGAGTACTTTTCTCAAATAATGCGCGGAAATTCAACAATTAATTATAAATTCCAAAGTCAATGACGAGCAACAATAATTGTTCACGCGCCAATATGTTCATTTGTTTCACAGCTCCATTCGCTAAGGCAGTTCGAGATTTAAATAAAATCTCGTATTAGTTACCTCGTTGGTTGCCATGTGTCGAAGTAAAAAGTTCGTTTCATTTTTAAATTACACGACGGATAAGAGTTTTCATAGTAAAGTCGACCGCTAAGCACGACAGATAAGGATTTTCATACTAACATTGCCGGCTGCTAAACAATCGACAATGTTTGTGGAAACCCGCGTTGATTGTTTCTACGCAACAATGCGCAAGCGCAGCACTTCGCTGGTGCGGCGCGTGCGGGGGAGCGGCAACAGCACGCTCGCCGCGCTCGCGGGAAAGCGGGTGGTTCCCTCGTGACTCACTTTTGTAAGCGACACGCAGCACGCTTGGAATGACAAGATAATGTCATTTTAATGTATGATGCACAAGTTATTTATTTATTCTAATTTTATTTTAATTTAATGTTTTAATGTAATTAATTGAATGTAATTTAAATAAATGTGACTGTGTGTGTTCTAAAAAGAGTATATGTTACTCGGATTACAGTATTTGAATTTGAAATAAACACGACAGATATGGATTTTCATACTAACATTTCCGGCCGCTGCTCGCATGTATGTGACCAGTCCAGACCATTTTTGATTTATCTCGAAGAAGGTTGTCAAAATAGTATTCGAATTTCCAAGCTTGTTTGAGAAAAAAATATTAAAATCCGAATCTTTTCAAGCAGTATTGCATGAAAATCGTTATAACAGTAATAAATAACGCTTGTTGTGAAACACAATGCGATGGAAATGTAAAAACGAAAACAAACCGGTTGTTGGGATGAAATGCGTTGTACTTCGCAGAATTTTGTAGTTAACACCATTTTATTTTAAGCTTGTTTTAATGGAACATACATAGTATTATTTTAAAATATTTCGTGTAATCTAAGTAATATATAAAAGTAATCAAATACGTAGGTCGAAAAAGAGCTCTACCAAGTACCTACCCAAAGGTATTTTTGGAAACTGTCATAATAATATCGTATTTAGATTTGGCATCTAATTCCTCCGAATCTTAGATTCAAAACTAAAGTGAAAAAGCTCCATTGCTTTCTAACAAAATATGTTTAGTGTAATATACCTACCTAATTTGCGTTTTTTAATATTAAAGCGAGTCCTCAATGTCAAATTACAGAGACGAACACTTAAGAGTGCATCAGACAAGAAGGCATCCAATAACGAGGAAGCCTCGCAACGAGCCCGTTGCCTCGACAGCCGCAAGTTTCCTCGCCACAGGAACCTAAGCATGCTCCGCAGGGTTACGAAGCAATTTAAAGTCCCAGCAGAAACTAATTGCAACTAAGTCTACTTTGTTATTTATAAGCAAAAGTCAAACATTATGAACTTAGGACACGGGTTTTATGTGTGGGGAATATTTTACGGTTTGGCAGACAATGGTGCCGATTCTCTTGTACACCGAACTAAACTAGCCAAACCATCACTAAAATCCCCTACTTTCGGCGAAGAGAATCTTAAAGCTATTCTGCAAAAAAATGACACTAAACTTAAAAATAATTTTGACAAAACTAAAATCGAATTTGACAATCGCGACTCCACGTAGTACTTGTTTGCCCTACCCACAGAACATAAATACCGTAACGACCCTACCCCGTAACTTTTTTGAGCCGGAGGCGCGGGGTGCAGAAGGGGGGGGGGGGATTTTTCAATTTTTGTATGGAAAATGAAAATATGAAAAATTATTACCAATATATTGACTGTTAGGGGTTTATTATTAGCTTAGTAAAGGGGTCGAAATTTTCATTATTTTTGCGATAGGACGCACCGTTTTCGAGATATAAGCAAAAGAAAAGAAAAAAAAAGACACAGTACTGTTTTTGCATCAGAAGTCGAGGTATTGGTGTGAATTTTAGTTCGTGTGAACTAATTTTATTCCATATCTTTTTAATCGCGATTAAAAATGGTCAGATTTAGTTACAAAAATCTAAATTTTAGTTGAAAAACGTCAAATTCAGAATAGCAAAATTACCATTTTCACTAAACTAATATCTCAGTGGCATCTTAGTGCTGTCAAACTAAAATATAGTTAAGTTGTGTCATTTTAGTAAATTTCAGAATGGGAGATCGTCGTTTGACAGGAATAAACTAAATTTTGGTGATTTTTAGTCTAGTTTAGACGCATTTGTGACAAGAGAATCGGCACCAATATCAAACAGTATTTAATTAAAATTTATTTTGCAAAGAAGTCTTGATACGAAACTCAGTCTAACTCTTTAGTGAGCTAACGAATAAACAAAGGCTGTTATTCATTTTGCTTCGTTTACAGAGCTTTGGAAGAATTATTTATTTTTGGATGGCCATTGTTTTTGTATACTCTCCGGTTTATTCTAAACTGTCCATTCTTAAAAACGGTGTCGCGTGGTCCACATTTTTACATTCCTAAAATTTTATTTCACCGCTTCCAGAATATTCCGTAAACAAAAATGACGCTTTGTTTGTTTGCTTTGGTCGTCCGTCACTTGGAGACGGGAAATTATGATTATGTTAGTGCCAAAGTTGTTCATTATAATAAAAAGGTCGTGTTTAATCAACAGCGGTAATGTTCTAAGTAGGTAATTTGAGTAATTTTGGGTCAAAATTAAACTTGATTTCACTACGTATTTTACCATTTAAAGGAAGAGATAAATGAGGAGTAAAATCAATATTTGAAAACTGAATAATTAATAATGGTAAGTTTATACCTCAGACGAAGTAGATTGGATCAAAAGTACATCGTTGGATTCAGAATTTACTAGGAAAGTGAATTTTACATTGAACTGTAATAAACGTTAACACGAAAGAATTATCCCAATTGAAATATTAATTAACGACTGATTGAGAACGATAGCGTAGATCAAGTCACTAAATTATACTTTTCTTATACAAGATGGTCCAAATATAATATGTTCCGCGATTTTTGTAGTTTTTGAGTAATTTTTTTTTTTGATGGAGCTTCCAAAAATTCATATCTTCTTTTGTAGTGGGTATTTTTCAGATATTTTTTTTGTGACAAAACGATTAGTCTTGTATAGTCGCCGGCACGAGTCGTGAGCACATACTTCACTTTTAAACCTTACGACTCTTATTTTCTATACGTTAATTAATATAAGATCAAGCTTATTTATGTACAGGTAGAAAACAGAACACAAGAGCCCGCTGACGACGGCAACAGCAGTTCGTGTGGAGTCTGTGCTCACGACTCGTGCCGGCAGCTATATGTTACTTTAATTCGTAAAATTAAACTTCCTAACATTCCTGCAAGTTTTACGAAAAAGTATCGATAGCAGGGATTTAAGTTTGTAGTGGGATAGACTCAAATTTTAAATAACTCGAAAACTACAATAAATCGCGGAACATACATACATGGGGTATTTTCAAATACCTCTGGGTATGAGGAATTCAGATTTTACTTTTTTGAATACCCGTTTTTTTTGGATGGGAAATCATCAAATGACTTTTCCCGCTCTGGGCGTAGCGGGAGGGCGTGTCAGACTTTTACTGACTAAAACCCACCCGTGTTCCTTCAGTTGCCTATGCCGGGGCCACGGTAACTCTTTCGTACATCCCGCAACCCTAGCTGGCATCGGCCCTAGCGGACCCCGTCAATAGTGCTGACATCTCTTTGAGGCGCGCGTGGAACACAACGCGCCGTCGACTCGGCCTGGTCCTTACCAGACGGCGACTCGGGCCTGGACCCAATGCTCGCCGTCCGCAAGCCCGCGCCTACGGTGGCCGGGAATCGGCTACCAATTCCCGACGCCCAGGGCGTCTCCTGCGGCGACTAGGGGCGTGAGGGCGCAAAGCTTGCCTCTCCCTCACGCGTTCCGTCTCCTCCTTCGTGAGCATTACTGCCTCACAGAAGGAGGTGATAGCTTCCCATTTACTCTCGCTCCATACCATGGCCTGGACCAGAGCTGGACGCGAGAGATCGCCGCCGCCGATCGCTTCCACGAGGACACGGCGGTGCCCCGCCCAAGCCGGGCAGGCCTCCACCGGTTGCTCCACCGTGTTCTCCGGGCGATCCACACAGTGGTGACACCCTGGCGTTTCCTCCTGCCTTATTTGGAACAGGTACCTCCCAAAGCACCCGTGTCTGGTGAGGACCTGCGTCAGGCGGAAGATGAGGACGCCGTGGCGCCTCTCTAGCCACTCCTCAAAGAGGGGACATATCGCCATAATTGTGGCGTGCCCAGCGCTGGGTTGCGACAATCGCACTCTCCATGCTGCCATGAGATCCCATCGGAGCTCTGTCCTCCGTGCCGTGATTTCTCGCGGCAGCGGAGTACGCCCCAGCGTTTTGCCTCCTCGCGCCACTCCCACATATGCGCGAGGACTTTTGCCTCCAGATCCCATGGTGGTTTTTGAATACCCCTGGGTATGAGGAATTCAGATTTTTCTTTTGTACGTCACTATTTGAAGCACCCTGCATGTAACCAATAGAAACTTTGACTCTACACAATTTGAATGAGACGATAAAAGTTTGCTGGAATAGTCTCAAGTCACTCGCTCATGTAGATTATCCTTATGAGAAATGTCTTCCAGTTCTAAAGACAACTTGCACTAGTGCGCTGTACTCGCTCGCTTCTAGTTCAAGTTACAAGTAGCTGACGTACTTAGGTACTATATTGTTCTTCCATCGCCGCATGCTTGCCTTTCATATCGGCGTGAAATCCGATTTAAAGCAGTGCTGCATTTCCGACATTGTCTTTGAACTTTACACATGATCAATTTTACTTTTAGAGCCATTTGAAATTTGTAACTTTTATAAATTATTATTTTATAACATTTTGCCGGCACAGCATAGATGGTATGTGACCACAGGTATCAGTTGCTGCTCTGAGGGATGATTCCCGAATTTTTTAGAACTTTCTGATCTCTCGAACTTCTGCTTTACCTTCATTTTTGACAAGTTTTTGACATTAATTGTCGCTGAAATGAGATTGCAACCTGTATATGAACCTCTTTTGAAAAATGAGAATTTGTTGGCTTTCAGATGTTGTTAAAATCAAATGACAATCGCAAATACCTGCTTACCATCATTAGCGTGAATAACGATTTGTGAACCTTTACACAGATCTACGAAGTAGAAAAAAAGGAAATACTGAATGTTCTGTAGAAAGAAAGGCTAAAAAGACAATTTAAAATGTTCCACTTTCGACAGTTGACCTATATATTTTACAACCAATTTTTATCTAAACTTTCAGGCAGCCAGCCTTTATTCACCAAGAAATAGGCTTAATATTTTCCAACGGTTACCCAAGCGAGTGGCAGTGGAATCTAATAAGCGGGTTGAACCGACGCAATCCGATTGTCCCGACAGACGGACGGAGGGCTAACGCAATTTGATGCTGAGGCCGGATTGGCGCTGACGCCCCCCACGTATGACTGACGAGTTTGTTGCTGTCAGTTTTACACTTTAAGGGGACTGAGAAGGTGTATAGCTGGGTGGAAGAGGGGGCGCGTGACGTCATGTGCAAGAGATGTAAATTGTTTGTGGAAATGTGGCAAAATTGTTATGTTGTACTAAATTATGTGGGAGCAGTGGTGGCCCAGTGGTAACAGCCGTGGCTTACGAGTTGTAGGTCATAGGTTCGAACCTAGATAGACGCTTTACTTTGTGTAAATTATTTCATCACCACTGCTCTCAAAACGGTGAAGGAAAACATCGTGAGGAGATCGGCATGTCCTAGAACCAAAAATTTGAAGACATGTGACATCCACCAACACGCACTGGGTCCGCATGGTGGATTACGGCCCACTCCCTCTCGAATAAAGGAGGCCTGTGTCCCAGCAGTGAGAACATGCTGCATGAGTGGCTTATTATAACGATAAAATTAATTATGTGGAGTGACAGAAATTATTTTCCTGATGTATTAGTGTAAAGCTACTGTAAAATTTTTCATTGTTTTTGTCCTTATCTTTCTCCAGAGTAGTAAGAGTAGATAGGTACTCTTGGATTTGGTTTCTGTTGGCTAGCCCACGATACACTCTTTAGTAAGAGCAGTTTCCGAAACATTTTTCTAAGCATCATCATCCAAAAGCTACGTAGCGTGCCGTTTGCCTTGAAACAACACCAAAATGATACTTTATAACAAAGAAAAATTTAAAAAAAGTAACATGCCAAGTCTCTTTAGTTCTCTCGGCCATTTATCGTTCCTCATTTCGGGACTCAAGCCATTCGAAAATAAACTTAAAGATGCAGCTGTAAGACTTAAAATTATAGAGCTAGTTATATCGTTAGGGGTGCACGCAAACATATTAGCATATATACAAGAAGACAACAAGTCTTCCGTCAAAAGTTAATGAAAATGTTTTGTGAAATCATTACATTTTAATAACGTGCTGAAAGGGGATCAAATTTAAAAGGTGTATGCCATAAATATAGCAATTTATATGGTGATCTTAGAGCCACGGCTTTACATGCTGGGAAACTTAGAGCCACGGCTTTACATGCTGGGAAACTTAGAGCCACGGCTTTACATGCTGGGAAACTTAGAGCCACGGCTTTACATGCTGGGAAACTATGTATGATCGATCTTAAGTATAGGTAGTTTTCAGTGCATATTTCGAATGTAAAAAATTAAACTCAGTCAGCTAGGAAACGCCGGCCTCATCTAGTTAAAAAAAATGTTTGACGTGTAAAAGTGTTCGTATAAACCTACTTACAGAAATAAAATCATTTATCAAAGGCATACCTTAAAAATTACACACGGAAAAATTACACACAGGGACCAAACACTCATTGGCATTTGAATTGAACAAATATCTACATAATCTTTTAACGTATTCGTTCCGATTAATGTTTGGCAAGGAAGAGACATAAAAGGTTACGAAAATACTATAAATATAAATGAACACATACAGTTATTCTAAATCATATGAATGATTCTTGGTGGAATCACTCAGTTAAGAGTAGGTATAGCGACTACAACATTAAACTAAATGAAGTAGGTAAGTACGTACATAGCTGTATGACCCCAGAAATGATCTGGGTAGATAGAAATATTAACACCAGGTATGTCAAATTCGTGGCCCCGGCACAGGCAACAGAAGGAACACGGGTGGGTTTTAGTCAGTAAAAGTCTGACACGCCCTCCCGCTCCGCCCAGAGCGGGAGAAGTCATTTGATGATTTCCCATCCACAAAAAAAAAAAAAAAAAGGTATGTCAAATTATCATAACTTCAGTAAGATGTTCGTGAAGCAACATTGTTAAAATTGATCATCCTCATGGTACAATATACCCCATTGCATTAGTCTTGGTTCGCTCGGAAGTAACAACAGACACACGCAACACAACACATTATGCAAAGTACCCACAGTAAACGCTAGATAGTTATCAATGTGTGAGAATGTTTACTACTTTAATAACGTCGAAGGTACGCTGTTAAGGTACCAATTGAGAACGCAGAATGGCTTTGAAACGTTCCGTGTTCATGTTTGTATTTATTATTGAAGTATAGTGTTTGTATCTCACGAAGCGACACGCGCTTTACTTGTGATAACCAGAAGTACAAACACGCTGTGAATGTGTGCATGAAGACGAGTAGCGTCAGCACGTAACACACACACGCACACACACCCCCACACTATTCCGAATTGCCATTGCCTCGGACGATACTACGCTTACACACACATTCACAGCGTGTTTGGACATTTGGGAACCACATGTAAAGCGCGTATTGCTTCGTGAAATAAAAATACTGTAGCCAAGTTATTTCATAGCTTCCTTAATGTGTACTTACTAGTTCATGACCTCCTTCATGTGTACTAACTAGTTCGTGACCTCCTTCATGTGTACTAACTAGTTCGTGGCCTCCTTCATGTGTACTAACTAGTTCGTGACCTCCTTCATGTGTACTAACTAGTTCATGACCTCCTTCATGTGTACTAACTAGTTCGTGACCTCCTTCATGTGTACTAACTAGTTCGTGGCCTCCTTCATGTGTACTAACTAGTTCGTGACCTCCTTCATGTGTACTAACTAGTTCGTGGCCTCCTTCATGTGTACTAACTAGTTCGTGGCCTCCTTCATGTGTACTAACTAGTTCGTGACCTCCTTCATGTGTACTAACTAGTTCGTGGCCTCCTTCATGTGTACTAACTAGTTCGTGGCCTCCTTCATGTGTACTAACTAGTTCGTGGCCTCCTTCATGTGTACTAACTAGTTCGTGGCCTCCTTCATGTGTACTAACTAGTTCGTGGCCTCCTTCATGTGTACTAACTAGTTCGTGGCCTCCTTCATGTGTACTAACTAGTTCGTGGCCTCCTTCATGTGTACTAACTAGTTCGTGGCCTCCTTCATGTGTACTAACTAGTTCGTGGCCTCCTTCATGTGTACTAATTAGTTCGTGGCCTCCTTCATGTGTACTAACTAGTTCGTGGCCTCCTTCATGTGTACTAACTAGTTCGTGGCCTCCTTCATGTGTACTAACTAGTTCGTGGCCTCCTTCATGTGTACTAACTAGTTCGTGGCCTCCTTCATGTGTACTAACTAGTTCGTGGCCTCCTTCATGTGTACTAACTAGTTCGTGGCCTCCTTCATGTGTACTAACTAGTTCGTGGCCTCCTTCATGTGTACTAACTAGTTCGTGGCCTCCTTCATGTGTAATAACTAGTTTAGGATTCAATTAGTAACGGTTTAGAAGCCCTGAAGTTTACACCTGAACTTCTTCTGTTGCCAAGATGCAATTATAGATTTTTTTAAATAAAAAAATTGGTACGCAATTAACCATACATTACTGACGTTGGCGCATGAACAGTTAACATACTCGTAACACCACGCCTATTTTAGTCAGACAGAGGTCACCCACATTTTTTTCAGTATGTTTAAGTCTCATGCCGAAACTATTGCCATCGTTATTATACCGGGCACAAATCCACACATTATTAGATACGTACCTACTAAAAACCTATATAATGTCAATGTGCGGATACAGATCGGCTCTTGAACCCATCTTCCCAGAGGCAGTCGGGTGAGCCGCTCTGCAGATTGTAACGGAATAATCTTATTAATACGTCCACCAATACTGCTGAGCGTGCCCGCCTGCTGGCTGTGGGTGAATGGGAGTTGGGGCACTATGCTGGGTGACACCACCTTCCAGCTCGCTACCTGCTGCGTCTGGGCGCTCCTTGCGTGGCTCCGCATCGCTGCCAATGCGGTGACGGTATCGACTGCCTCGGACAACATGGTCTATCCTGCAGTACGAGCGCAGGCCGGATAGCACGGCACGCCAGCGTCAATGACATCATCCGTCGTGCTCTTGTCACCACCGGGGTGCCAGCTGTTTTAGAACCCAATGGCTTGGCACGCGCTGATGGCAAGAGACCAGACGGAATGACCACATTGCCTTGGAAGGTAGGTAGGCCTTTGGTGAGGGATGAAACGTGTGTCGACACCTTTGCGCCATCCCATCTTTTTAGCACGGCAAGCTGTGCTGGGGCAGCTGCTGCGGGTGCAGAAAACCTCAAACAGCGGAAATACTCCAATCTTATTGGGACTTATATGTTCGAGCCGTTTGGGGTTGAAACACTAGGGCCATGGGGTCCGAGTGCCCGCCTAGTTTTTCGAGACATCGGCAAGTGGTTGGTCGAATCTATATGTGGCCTAGTGGCTGGTTTATTCTTTGGTCAAAGAATCAGCATTGCCATACAACGTGGCAATGCTGCCAGTGGCCGTGGCCTGTGGCGGCCACCCGCTACAGCAGTACTCAGCACCGCAGAAAGAGGAGTCATCGGTGGCCGGTAGCTCGTGTGCGCTCTCTCTTACTCGGGCCATTTCACTACTATATTATAAAAAGTAAAACATGACACAGAATGTAAACATACAAATTTTTTAAGAGGGTGTCATTTACATGAACGATAAATAGGAAGGTAGGTAGAACAACTTATTTATATAAATTGTGAAGTGATTACGTATTTCCTAAACATAAAGTAATTGCACGTTACCTGCCGGCGCTTCGTAGTTCCGTTCGGTATCGTACCTTCAAACCGGCGTGCATTACAAAAGGGTTTACTTATTATTTTATATTACCAACTGTTTTATTGCCACTCATAAACTTTTGCACTTTAATAAAGTTTTATTCCGCTGATCGGGTTATAAAAGGCATACTCACCGGTTTGTTTATTATATCTATGGATACAACGTATTTGCAGGTTGTTAAATTGTACATCAAAGTAAAATGGTGCCAGTTTTCCTCACAATGTCAATTCATAAATAATGCCAGGTTGGCTTTATCCAACATTTAATAAATAAAAAAGGAATAATCCTATAACGTAGCTAAACTTAATTAATTCTCAAAAGCTCTCAAAACTCTGCAAGAAAAATCAAACCCCTCAAGAGAACGTCTTCAAAGGTAACCCTTCAGAGGACAGAAGGGTACAGACGTATCCAGCCTACACAAACACGTACAAAGGGTGTCATGTAACGTGATTTTTCATCGGACGTACGTCAATTAACATATAAATTGGACTCGCTCGCTGATGAGTCCCCTCGCCCCTCCCCCCGCCCGCACGTAGGGCTGGCCACTTTCAAGTGCCCCAGGATATGAAAGTGTTCTTTTATTGTGGCGCACAGGGATTTTTAAGCTGAAAGCGCTTGATGAGCCCGAAGCGTGTTTATTGACGACGTCAGGTATGATGTATGTATATGAAAGCGTAAATCGCTAGTGTCATGATTTCCAAATTTTAATAAGATTTGTAGTGATTTTAGATGCTAAATATAAAATTGAAAGTATGTGATTTGACTCAAATGATTTTTATATCAGTGTAGTCAGGAAGTTTAAAAGTATCTCATTTGACAGTTGTCGTAAAAGTACTGGTTTTTTAACGAAAGGGAAATGGAAACATGATGTTTGGAGCGTGGCGCCCGTTTTGCTAAGTTAGTTCTCCTCGAGCCTCGGAGCCAAAAGGTTATCTTTAAGAAGTCTAAAGTATATACTGTTAAATTGAGTAGTAAATAGTACCAAGTTTATATACCTAATATGTGTGAAAATATAAATACAGCAATATTCGTACTGAAAAGGTTTATCATTTCACTAGGGCAAACACTTATATCAAGACGTGTGGCCACTACAAAGAATTATACCACATAAAGAATAAGAAACTCAAAATAGAGTGGTTCCAATGAACAAGACATACCTAAATATGTTGAGATGCAAATGATTACTAAAAAGTTTACTAGCCTCTTGAAATAAGTTTGTATCTTTGTAAATAACGTAGGAACTTTGTTTGTTTGGGAGACACAACTTTCGACATCCATATTAAACAATTTCTTTCAAAATCATATTTTGTCTTCTTGACTTCATTGAATTTAGACTTATATAATCAATCTCCTGTACAACTATTGTTCAATTTATTTAAATTATTTGTAATTCTAATTCTAATGATTAATAATTTAATTTTAATGTAATGATGACCCATAATTTTACAAACCATATTTATTCGCCGGAAACGGCAGAATATTATGATCACAATACATAATAGCTTTGTACAATATTATGACAAATAAATGCATTCTATTCTATTCTAAAGAATATTTGGACATTCCTACGGGCGCTTGCAAGTATACGAGTGTTGCAAGTATACATATTACACATTTCCGTGTACATATTTTTAAGCGGCATAGAGGATTTGTTTAGTAAAGCATCAGATTTGTTTAAATCCGTGATCGGGTGTTCAGAGTTCATACAAAATTTAATTAAGTTATTTTTAATGTATCAACCGGACAGTTGTTTTGGCTTAAATATCTAAAAAAATATGTAGTTTAAAAAAAAAACACGCTTTTATCACGCACTAAAAATTATAAAATAATTAAATCAAATCAAATCAAATCATTTATTTCTTTGCAAACATGGGTATAGTACATAGGTATTTTTTATAATAAAGTTCTCCATATTTTACCGTCACATGGGCATGCAAAGGTTTACAATACAAATAAAAAATGAAAAATAAATGTCAATTCATTGAAAACTATACTAAAATACTAAAAACATGTCAGCGTGGTTACAGAAATAAAAATAATAAGATAATACAATGAGAGGATCACAATAATTATGTCAAACAGAGTAACAGAATGTCAATCAGTCAGTGAATCATCATTAAGAAAAACATCAATCGTGTAATAAGTTTTCATAATTAAAAAATCAGTTAGCGCCCTTTTAAATTTTAATGTGGTCATATTTTTTACAATATTAGGTACTTTATTATATATCAGTGCGGCAATACCAAAAAAACTTTTTTTCATTAGTGCGGTTTTACATTTTACTTGACATAATTGATTGATGTATTGAGTCCGTATTGGATTTTTCTTAACCTCTGATATTTTTTTAAATAGATGTGGGTTACATTTCACAAACAAAGCCGTTTCTATTATATATAAACAAGGCAAAGTTAAAATTTTTAACGATTTAAAATAGGGAACACAGCTATCAGTTGTCTTAAGACCGCACATTGACCTGATGCATCGCTTCTGCAGTCTAAATACCAGCTCCCTATCAGTGGACTGCCCCCAGAAAATAATGCCATACCGCAAAACAGAGGCAACCAGTCCATGGTATGCTGTTAAACAAGCCCGACTGTTAACTTTCTTTGAGAGTTGAAAAAGAGCATATGCGGATTTGCTAAGTTTCTTACATAGTACTTCTACATGAGGTTTCCATGTGAGTTGGCTATCAATCATAATGCCTAAGAACTTAGCCTCAGTAGCTTCTTCAATATCACAGCCTGCGTAGGAAATGCTAACATTCGGGTTTTCACGGCGTAAAATGACTCTTAGTTAAGATATAAGTACCTATACAGCTTATCACTTATTTTATATCCAATGATTAAATCAAAAATCGTGGAGCGCTTTGTTTAAATTAATTTAGAGTACGCGCAACTGAAAAGTGCTCCACGCTCTCCCGCACGCACGCCTTGAGATCACGCTTTAAGATTTTCCTAGATTTTTACATTGTTAGTTAAAAAAAGCTAATAAAAACGTGTTAAAAATGATGGTTAACTTGATGATGTACTTTCTCAAATGTAAAATAAAATCTGTTAAAAAAGGGGGGTTTTATAGCCCGTCTTAGTACAAATGCATTTAAAATATTGTGTGTTACAGTAACTGCATAAGAGGTTATCTTCGAACCGAATTCCGAGATGCCTTGTGGACATGGTCTGTTGTAAAGGACTTATTCCGAGATGCCTTGTGGACATGGTATGTTGTAAAGGACGAATTCCAAGATGCCTTGTGGACATGGTCTGTTGTAAAGGACTAATTCCGAGATGCCTTGTGGACATGGTCTGTTGTAAAGGACTAATTCCGAGATGCCTTGTGGACACGGTATGTTGTAAAGGACTAATTCCAAGATGCCTTGTGGACATGGTCAGTTGTAAAGGACTAATTCCGAGATGCCTTGTGGACATGGTCTGTTGTAAAGGACTAATTCCAAGATGCCTTGTGGACACGGTATGTTGTAAAGGACTAATTCCAAGATGCCTTGTGGACATGGTCAGTTGTAAAGGACTAATTCCGAGATGCCTTGTGGACACGGTATGTTGTAAAGGACTAATTCCAAGATGCCTTGTGGACATGGTCAGTTGTAAAGGACTAATTCCGAGATGCCTTGTGGACATGGTCTGTTGTAAAGGACTAATTCCGAGATGCCTTGTGGACATGGTCTGTTGTAAAGGACTAATTCCGAGATACCTTGTGGACATGGTCTGTTGTAAAGGACTAATTCCGAGATGCCTTGTGGACATGGTCTGTTGTAAAGGACTTATTACAAATAGTACTTCATTTCAAGCGCAAATAATATCAGGAAATGCAGCTCAGGAAGGCAAGAAAAGTTGGTTAAGTGAAGAAGACCTGTTTTATTCAGGATTTCAGCATCAACAATTACGTAATAAATTCAATATCTGAGCTTACTAAGAAGTTAGATAAATCCTTGATTTCTATTCCCACAAGCGTTCCAGTCTGAAAAAACATCGTAATAATTTCATTAGATCACACGTGAAAGGTATTGCATCTCTGAAAAACAAAGGCTCCATAATCCTTTAGTAGCCTACAGCGCCCACGGGGACCATCGAGCTGCTTTATTCCTCAACTGAAAAGGAAAACGGAACCGTAATTGCAAAAACGTCTTAAAAATGATAATAGAATTTTTTCTTTAACTGTTTTTAGAGACAAAGGCGTAGGAAAGATAAAAGGACGGCAGAGTTGTTAAGATAAATTGTGCAGAAGGTTAAGAATGAAAATGTCAAGGTCACGTGCACAATGAAACTAAAAAGCCGATGAAAGTGCGTTCGAACGTAACGATTGTATTTTGTTATTTATAAAGCTTACTCATGTGCGGGTGAGTTTGTCTATGTCCAGTCCTTCTGTGTCTATCTGCGTAGTGTCCACTATGACTAAGATAGGTTCAAGTGAAATGTCACGTGGCAAATTGAATGGGAGTTGGGTCGGCTTTTCTTTGGATCTTTGTCTTGGGGACTCTGTTCTCCACGGCGGATGGCCAAGGTGAAAGATCTCCATTTTGGGAACGATTTCATTTTGAATATAGATTGGGAGGTCGGAGGAAAGTAAAGGGATATTAATCTCTGATGCTAAGATAAGGTCAACCAAAATGTTTTATGATCTTTTGGGGCCGTTAGTGTGCGATAATTTTAAAAGATGAAACATTGATACACGAATGATCATTTTATTAGTGAAATTGGATAAATAATCTAACTTAACGTTTTGACTTGCGTAATCGGAATTGAAACTTCTTTCGTATTTTTAATAAATAGCCCCAGCTTATACATTATTAAGGTACGTACTCGTATGTAGCATGATAAACTTTAAACTAAGTTGTAGGTAAGACTACTCCGAAGCGGTGGCAAGTTATGAACTTAGCAAAAACTTACCTCATGCTAATCCTGTAACCTGTGAACTTCTCGATTAAACCATTTATATCGGTTTCCCAGTAGTTATATTAGATGGACTTATATGTTTGAATTTTAAAACATCATTGGGTACGGATTCACAATTTCATGCAAAATAATGTTAATTTTACATTGTGAACCAGTGCATCTGGGGGCACGGCAGTGCCCCCGGCAATACAAGCCAAAAAAATCGGAGGGGCAATAACTATCTTTTCTCGAAGCGTTTCGTCGTATTTTAAAACCCTCATGGCTTCGGCCTGGAAAACGCTTGAGAGCTCCAATTTTCAGGATAAGATAAATATGGTTAGCAGATTTATAAAACACACTCAAGTTTCATTTGTCTCGGTCTTATACTTTGTCTCGCTCTTATACTTTGTCTCGCTCTTATACATTGTCTCGCTCTTATACTTTGTCTCGCTCTTATACTTTGTCTCGCACTTATACTTTGTCTCGCTCTTATACTTTGTCTCGCTCTTATACATTGTCTCGCTCTTATACTTTGTCTCGCTCTTATACTTTGTCTCGCACTTATACTTTGTCTCGCTCTTATACTTTGTCTCGCTCTTATACATTGTCTCGCTCTTATACTTTGTCTCGCTCTTATACTTTGTCTCGCACTTATACTTTGTCTCGCACTTATACTTTGTCTCGCTCTTATACATTGTCTCGCTCTTATACTTTGTCTCGCTCTTATACTTTGTCTCGGTCTTATACTTTGTCTCGCTCTTATACTTTGTCTCGCTCTTATACATTGTCTCGCTCTTATACTTTGTCTCGCTCTTATACTTTGTCTCGCACTTGTGGCGGCACATCTACATCGCCACATTGGAACGCATCACACTGACGTCACACAAAATCCTGCATCGCGCAATCAGAGTTTACCGCGCGACTAGCATATATACAACATCCCGACATCAACCGTTGGGCAGTAGCCCACCAGACACAACACCCGTCTGGTTGGAGGATCCTCCCTTTTCTATGGAGGATGAGTGAACTTCACACCCTGTTCCTCATACCTCTATACTGGTGACCCCGACGTGATCCTATTATGTCGAGGTGAATGTGAGTGAATCTAGAGGAAGTGGTTGGGAATGTGGAAAGAGGTGATGTGGTATGGCGGGTAACTTTGCTAGTTTGGCATTGCAAACATTGTCTAGCCCACTCTCTACAGTTTTTGCGAATCCCAGGCCACACAAAGTTCTGAGTTACCAGTCGCACTGTAGCAGAACATCCTGGGTGGTGTAAGTTGTGTAGTGAGTTGAAGACTTGCTTCCTTAGCTGTGGTGTCACATATGGGCGAGGATTTGTAGTGGAAGTGTCACAAAATATGTGCTTGTTACTGTTTAGCGTGGTAATTTTCTCCAGCTTGAGGGATGAACCGTTTTGGATGAGGCCTTGCAGTTCTGAATCTTTGCTCTGAAATCTTGCAAGGTCCTCGTAGTTGATTGCTGGTGACACTTCTTCTACCCGTGACAAGGCATCAGCGACCACATTCTCTCTGCCTGGCAAATACCTGATGTCGGTTGTAAATTGTCCGATGTAATCGAGGTAGCGGAATTGTCTTGGCGGTAAATTCTCCCTGTTTGCCTTGAATGCGTACACCAATGGTTTGTGGTCTGTAAATATGGCAAAGACTCTTGCTTCAACCATATGGCGAAAGTATTTCACAGCCTCGTACGCCGCCAGTAATTCGCGTTCGTAGGGACTGTACTTCTTTTGTGCGGGGCTGAGCTTGTGAGAATAGAAGGCTAAGGGTTGGTAGTCGTTACCGTTTCGTTGTTGTAACACGGCGCCTATGGCGGTGTCTGATGCATCGGTCACAATTGCCAACTCAGCTGATGGATCTGGATGAGCCAGTAGAGCTGTGTTGCAAAGTGAAGTTTTGGTTTCTTCAAAAGCCTTAAGTAGCTCTGGAGTCATAACCACAGGATGGTTTCCTTTTATTTTGGAGCCAGCGAGGACGGCATTTAACGGCACTTGAGTCTCAGCTGCTTGAGGAATGAATCGGTGGTAAAAGTTCACCATTCCTAAAAATCGACGTAGCTCCTTGACGGTCTTGGGTGCTGGGTAATCCTGGATGGCCTGTATTTTTGATTCCAGAGGCTTCGTACCTGCTGCTGACACACAGTATCCCAGAAAGGTTACCTCTGTGCGTCCAATATTGCACTTTGTAGTATTCACTACTATACCGTAGTCTCTGAGGCGCTCGAACAGTATTCGTAAATGTTGCTTGTGCTGTTCAGGAGTTCTGGAGTATACTAATATATCATCGATGTACCCATAGCAAAAATCTAGTCCGAGCAGCACTTCATCGATAAATCTTTGGAAGGTCTGTGCTGCGTTTCGCAATCCAAAAGTCATGTACCTGAATTCATAGAGGCCAAACGGTGTTGTTATGGCAGTCTTTGGGATGTCATCGGGGTTGATCGCAATCTGGTTGTATGCCTTAACTAGGTCTATCGTAGAGAAGACTGTGCACCCTGCCAGCTGGTGAGAAAAGTCATGAATATGGCGGATGGGGTACCTGTCTGGTATTGTTCTGGCGTTAAGTGCCCTATAGTCACCACATGGTCTCCATCCGTCGTCCTTTTTTCTCACCAGGTGAAGAGGTGCTGACCATGCACTCTCCGACCGTCTGGCTACCCCACTCGCCAGCATGTCTTCAAACTCCTTTTTGGCCACCAAGGTACGTGTGGGATCCATGCGCCGGGGTTTGCATGATACTGGTGGACCAGGCGTCGTCCTAATATGATGCATAGTGCTATGCTTAGCGGGTAGGTGAGTTCCTGGCGGCCGTGTTATCTCAGGGTATTCACGTAGTATTGTGTGGTATTCTGTGTCTCCTACTACTGCCTTCACTGATGCTATGTCGTCTGTTGACCTGCAGTGTATTCCAGACACTGATAGTGACGTTACATTGTCTATTAAGCGCTGGTTTCGACAGTCAACGAGTAGGTTGTAGAAGCTAAGGAAGTCTACTCCTATTATCGCTCGCGACACGTCAGCTATAGTGAAATTCCAGGTGTAGTTCCTCCGTAGACCTAAGTTTAGTTGTAGTTGAATGGGTCCAAAAGTATGAATGACAGTGTTGTTGGCAGCCACTAAGTCAAACTTTGATTGTATTACTGCCGTCTTGACTACCGACCGAGGAAAAACACACAAGTCCGAGCCTGTGTCCACCAGGAACTGAACTCCTGTTGTCCGGTCGGTTATAAATAGACGGCCTGCTGAAGAGGGGCAGTCGTTAGCCGCTACTTGCGACCGCCCTTGGCGTTTTCCGTCGTAAACGTGCAGGGCTGCTTGCATTTATTCGCCTTATCACCGTACTTGTAATGGTAGTAACAGTGCGGGTGATTTGGCAGAGGCTGTTGTGATCTAGAGCTATTAGAACGGTCATACCTTCTGTATCGGGCCTGTGAGCGTGAGCGTGAACGTGAATATCGTCTCCCTCGGTTCATCTTCGAGGTAAGCATGGCTACTTGCTTCGTGAGCTCGCTTACTTGCTTGGCCAAGTCAGTATCAGCAGCGCTGGTGGATGCTACTTGTGGGATTGACGGGGCTATCTCGTACACCCTGTCTGCGATCTCAGCTAGTTTGTCCACCTGTAATTCAGCTATCTGTGAAGCAATGACAGTTTGAATATTATGCGGTAAACGGTTGGTCCATACGCTCTTCACGAAATCTGATGCTCCGGAGGGTCCCGCTAAGTTTTGTAAATGCCGAAGAAACTGCGACGGCCTCCTATCACCGAGCTCCTCATGGACTAGCAGTTGCTGTATCCGCTTTTCCTGCGATGCAGACAGGCGACTAATTAGCTCTGTTTTGAGTTTATTATATTTATTTGTTTCGGGTGGTCTCGTTATGATGTCTTTAACCTGCAGTGCGTATTTAGTTTCCAGCTGTGTAGTTACATAATAATATTTGGTTGTATCGCTGGTTACCTTTGAGAGGACGAATTGTCCTTCCAACTGCGCGAACCATAATGCCGGTTCTTCTGGACAAAATGGTGGGCAGCGTACCCCCACTCTCGCTACTTCTCCGTGTAGCACCGCTACTGCATCTTTATTATCAGCGTCAGAAAATTCTTCGGCATCTGACATCTTCGCTTATTAAAAAAAAATCGCTCACCGCTTATGCTTGGACCACAACCAACCTTCGATGTAAATGAACTTGGCTTCAGCTGGATCACTGCTCTTCTTTATTCGCCGGCAATGCTTGTGAACAGCTGCACCTGAGTCCTCCGTATGCGCGCGTCGGGGTCACCAATGTAGTACGTTAGGTGTACTAACTGTACTAACTGTACACGGGAATTTAACCCGTATGGTAAGGCTATTAAGCGTTATAATAGCAAGCTTGCGAAGCTAAGCAGGATGAGGATGATAAATGAATTACGACTAATGACAATGACGAACTAATGTAATGATTAAAATTAACTATTTACAAAATAAAAGGCAAGGCAAAATTATACAAAATAAGCAAGCGCGGCGCGAGTAGATAGGCTGGTAGCCAACGGTGGACTGGTGCTCGCTGCTTGGCTCCCTCACAAGTTGACTGCGCGCAGTGGCTGCGTACGGCACGTGTAAGCGTCAGTGCATGCGCACTCGGTGACAAACAAGACATCACCTGATTTGTGAGTGTGGTACAAAATTCATAAGCGGAGCGATTCCGCTCCAGAATCAAAGGTGGCGGTCCAAGTAAAATTAATCGCGCCACACACTTATACTTTGTCTCGCTCTTATACTTTGTCTCGCTCTTATACTTTGTCTCGCACTTATACTTTGTCTCGCTCTTATACTTTGTCTCGCTCTTATACTTTGTCTCGCTCTTATACTTTGTCTCGCACTTATACTTTGTCTCGCTCTTATACTTTGTCTCGCTCTTATACTTTGTCTCGCTCTTATACTTTGTCTCGCTCTTATACTTTGTCTCGCTCTTATACTTTGTCTCGCTCTTATACTTTGTCTCGCACTTATACTTTGTCTCGCTCTTATACATTGTCTCGCTCTTATACTTTGTCTCGCTCTTATACTTTGTCTCGCACTTATACTTTGTCTCGCTCTTATACTTTGTCTCGCACTTATACTTTGTCTCGCTCTTATACATTGTCTCGCTCTTATACTTTGTCTCGCTCTTATACTTTGTCTCGCACTTATACTTTGTCTCGCTCTTATACTTTGTCTCGCACTTATACTTTGTCTCGCACTTATCCTTTGTCTCGCACTTATACTTTGTCTCGCACTTATACTTTGTCTCGCTTTTACACTTTGTCTTGCTCTTATACTTTGTCTCGCTCTTTTACTTTGTCTCGCTCTTATGCTTTTGATTTAATTATTACCAAAAATACGTCGATTTCGTCACTGACTCAGTCACTCGTCAAAACCTCAAGGGCAAGTGCCATAGAGATTTTGATATCATAGAACGCTGTCGCTGCCGATGCCCTAGAACACTGAAATTTAGTATGCAGGCTAGGATTTGCACTCAAACAACAATAAAATGAAGTAATCCGTAACTCCCACCCCGTCACGGGGACGCAGGTCTGTACTTCTTACGGGAAATATCTAATAAAATAAAAAGAAATAGAAATAAAACGGCAATGTCATACATTTTTACCAAGATGTGAGGTTTTTAGAGTTAGGCCTTGTAGAGTTAGGGGCTTGTAGAGTTAGAGGCTTGTAGAGTTAGGGGCTTGTAGAGTTAGGGGCTTGCAGAGTTAGGGGCTTGCAGAGTTAGGGGCTTGCAGAGTTAGGGGCTTGCAGAGTTAGGGGCTTGGCTCTACATTAGATCTGATAACTTTTCAACAGTGAAAGCGTTATGCGAGTCTTGACAACTTACTTAACATGAAATATTTTTAGTGGGCTTCAGGATTCTGGTTACTCCCACGAGATCATGGACACAGTTTTATCCATTGATAATTTTATTAATAAATCAATCTGCCTGCCTTTTCCCAACTATATTGGGGTCGGCTTACAGTCTAACCGGATGCAGGTGAATACCAGGATTTTACACGGAGCGATTGTCTATCTAACCTCTTAAATATTCTAGCCCCAGACAAGAGCTTTTCCTAAGTTGTACGACAGCACGTTCCCTCCCCACACATCCAGTCTACGACATATTTAACACATAGCTAAGCTTCTCGTATCTATTTAATTGTGCATGAATCAAAATGGCTTTGATGCATACAGATAATCCGGCTGATTGAAGTTAATGAGCATATCAAGCTAAACGACAGTAAATGGGTAAGCCACTAAATCCGACTAAGTGGCATCATTAAGTAACGTAAGATTGTTTATTAATTGATTTGACTGAGACTTGATTCCCGATACTTTGATAGACAAGAGAATTACCGTAAAATCGAATCAAGAAAGGAGATGTTTCAAAATGGGCCCAGAACATGTACAATACCTCGAAAAATCGAGAAAAATCCGTGGAATTCGGGAAAAATACTGATAAATTGCATAAATGCATATTTCTCTTGTAATAATTTGATATTTATCAATTATTTTACTGACTTTCAATATGGCGTCTCGCCAATTTAGGTACTCTGTGGTTAAAAACCAATAACAGTAAACCATACATCGACCATTGATCATAGATCGTGAACTGTCTACTGTCACCTCAGTCGCTTTCGTTGTCGATCGTGTTCTGATGTTCTATTCTCTCAAGTTACTTTTAACAACCTGGCTTTCGTTTATCGCTACATTGTTTTTGTCTGAGTTAATATTTCGACTATTGAATGTTTGTATTCTGAACGTTTATGCTACAAGTAAAAATCTTGGCATATCGCAGGTCAACCTATGAGGTTGTCGTTTGCTTAACTGGACTATACTTTATGTACAGACGCCAGTACATCAAGCTACTACAATCTGTCAGATTTCTTTAATAGATTTTCGACTTTACAATAAAATTAGATCTTAAATAATATTGCAAAAGACTAAAAGTACGACAATGTTAGGATTCTTTTTGACAATGTAATATGACAGAAGTAAACATGTCAAACGTCAATAATCAATCAACATGACAACTTACCGCCATGGTGGGTTTTTGTTGTGTGTTGCAATTTCAATTGTATATTTTTGTACTTTACTACCATACAAAGCCAATTAAAAGTAATTGGATGATTGGAAACTGTTTTAATTGTGTTTCCCCATTTTTTAGTAGGGTGTACCAATACATGGCCGGGGCTCCATACATTTTGAGACATCTCCTTTAAAAGGGGGATGCGTTAAGGTAGTCTGCTAAATTGTACGTGTTTTTTAATATACGCTTTTATTAGCTTCACTTGTAACGAACTAACAATGTAAGAAAATCTTGAAAGTTAATTTTAACCTACTCGTCAAAATGTAGGGAACAGCTGATTTTTTTTCGCGATTTCAGGTTTGGTCCGATAGTAAAAGTTGTTCATAATGATGAGTACAATGACCCCTTAAGAAGTTGTGCGCTAATTATGTTACACCTTGTATATATATCTCTGTATTTGGACTTGTCGTATCGAAATGAAACTTGGTATGTATATGTAGTTCGGAAGACAATACTATATTTTGGTATCTTTGAGCTGATCTGATGATGAAGCCAGGAGGTGGTAGAACTCTTCAGTGGCTACTAAGCCACTGAAGAGTTCTACTATCCACTTCCTTTTACTAGTTTAAACCCCTCAAGTTTGGGCTCATATGATTCGTTTTGACAAATCCACTAGATTGGACTTGATAACGAGGGTCTGATGATAGAGCCAGGATGTGGATAGTGGTATTCTTCAGTGGCTACTAGTAAACGTCTTGAGTTTGGGTTCATATGATTCGTTTTGATGAATCCAATATATTGCACTTAGTGTTGAGGGTCTGAAGATGGAGCCAGGAGGTGGAAGTGGAAGTCTTCAGTGGCTACTAGTAAACGTCTCGAGTTTGGGTTCATATGATTCGTTTTGATGAATCCAATATATTGCACTTAGTGTTGAGGGTCTGATGATGGAGCCAAGAGGTGGAAGTGGAAGTCTTCAGTGGCTACTAGTAAATCCTTCGAGTTTCAGGTCATATAATTCGTTTTGTGTTCAATAAATTGCACTTGGTGTTGATGGTCTGAATGATGGATCCAGGAGGTGGGTAACGGAACTCTTTAGTGGCTACTATTAAACCGGTCAAGTCATAACTTCTTTGACTTTAGACTTATTAAAGGAATGAAGAATATACTAGAATAAAATGTAAAAAATAAAAATATGTAGGTAGTTAAAAAATCTAAAAACTCGCTTTCATCGCGCACTAAAAGTTATAAAATAATTAAATTGACTTGTAGTTAAGATATAAGTACCTGGCAGCTTGTTCTTCTTTTATATTCAATGATTAATTCAAAAAGCGTGGAGCGCTTTTTAGTTGTGTGTACTTTTAAATAATTTAAACTGCTAAATAATTTACTCCAAACGTACTACGATGAATAAACAATGATTAATTCAAAAAGAATTAATCATTGTTTATTCATCGTAGTACGTTTTTTTTTTATAATATAGGTCAGTGTCAAATTGTAAGTATATTGATCAAGATATGATTGGCAGTGGTAACAAATATGTTTTTGCAGAATTAAAATCATTATTCAAACTCTCTAAGTTAGAATTGGCCTCAAATGTCAAGATTTCATGAAATAATCGGGGAAATAAAAGGCCTTATTTAAGCTGTGTCGCTAAAGATTCTGTTTTCGTTCTTTTACAAAATTCTAGAACGTCCCTGATTAGCAAAAGACATTTTAGAATCTAATACAATTACACTTCTTATCTTACACACTAATTCTTATGATTATCTAATGAAAGGCCAAACTAGGCTTGTTGGCAAAGTTACTAACAGTATCAGCATCAGCAGCATAAACATTGAAAACATATTTTCTGAGATTTATAATCATAATCATAAATCTTTATTTATCTCAACATCATATTACAGGCACTGGTTAATAGGATGCTTAATCTTAAATAGAGAAAGGTGTCTGAGGTAGGAGGGTCCTGAGTTACAGATCACCCGGCTGTCTTTTAAAGGACATGTTAATTTACAAAACAGTCAAAGTTGAGATATAATATGTATTATAAAGTCTGAAATTGCAATTGAGTGCAGAATGTAAACAAATTAAAACACATAACGTTTGTGAACGGTAAAAATGAATAAATATTTCGCTATAGACATAACTTTGTCGAGTCAATACCTACAAAAGATCAATCCTCGTAAACAAAAACGTTCAAAATCTAGTCTCAACCTAATCTAAGCGACGTGTCAACATTGTAGGTAAATTAGTAGTATTTGTGACAGACTGAAGCTGAGGTTAGAATGCGAACGTTCTCAGAAACGCCCCTCGGTTAGTCGTGTACGTACTGCAAGAAGTTAGTTGAGCGCTACTTACCCATGGCAAACAGGATGATGAGGGCTGAAACGACCCAGGAGCACATCGTGACGTCACTACGGACTCCGGTTACATCGTCAATCAGGCCTGCTTGCTTCACATTGAGAGGACGGGTTCTGAAACAAATAAACCGATCAGTATGATCATCGCCATTAGAAAGATTATAGGAATACGCCGTAACTGTAACCATGTAACTTGTAATCATACATTGTGTTTATGATCTTAGAGTAGAATTTGTAAACCTAAATAATAATTTACACTTACGCAAAATTCAAAAGCGATTTTATCGTGAAATAACGATTGCATTTCTGAGAAAAGAACTATTTCATAATAGTATGGCTTCGAAAATACTAATAACTATGTTCGTAATATCAAACAATTTATATATTATTATTTATTTTTTATTTATTTTTTTTTTTTTTTTTTTTTTTTTTATTTAGAGACATGACAATTTATATCAATACTTTAGAGACATGACAATTTATATCAATACTTCTACCACCCCTGCGTAGTTGCTATTCCACCAATTCGCACTAAGGGTTTCCGAACGTCTTTTGTGATGCGCTCAGCAAAGGAGTGGAACTCTCTACCTTCGTCTGTGTTTCCGAACGCATACAACCCCGATCTATTCAAAGTTAGAGTCAACAGGCTTCTTCTGGGTAAGTTCGCTTCATCGTCGACTTTGTTTCTGTCATCTCTGACCTAGACTAGAGTCAAAAGCAAACCCATCTAAAAAAAAAAACGCTTTTGTATGTAAGGTATCTAAGCTCGTGACTGTAACTACCTATAAAATTAAAGTAAGTAGTTAAGGCGAGTGTACAAGGTTTTAGTCCAGTTCGAGTAGGTACAAGAGGTTTTTATACAGTCGAGGGGAAAACAAGCGCGGTTTTTGTGAAGTAGTAAACAAGGCTATAAAATTATAACAATCGGCCAATTTTGATATTCTAAAAGTTCATTATTTGGATGATGATGAAGAAAAACATGTTAACGATATCAGAGAGAGTGAAACATGTTAACGATATCAGAGAGAGTGAAACATGTTAACGATATCAGAGAGAGTGAAACATCCACACAAAGGGAAACTTGCGCGGAGTTTACGAAAAAGTTACTCGTCTTAAGAAAACTTCGCAACTTTTGCAAACACTTTTTCTGTTCCGTTGGCACTTGTAAAGTTCTTATGAAACAAGAATTCTTTAGATAATTTAACAGAAATATAATTCCCGTTTCTATTCCATTGTCTATCAGTATCTACTCGAGCTTGTGTCGGCGTATGTGTTATGTGAGGGTTCCACAGTTGAAAAGCGGTCTGATACGGGTTTATACGAACAGTGAGTTTAGTGTACCTCGTACTGAATGTCGAAATCATGAATATTTCTTGAATAGGTACTAAAATGATTATATTTTGAAAATAATTTAACTAAATAAAGCAGGTGTTAATTACTGAACAAAAAGATTAAATGAGCACGGAAGCCTTATAAATACAATTAATTAAAATACGATAATCCGTGCTTATGATAATTGATTACACCCCTTGTAATGATGTCAAAACATTTGTAATGTACAACATTGTATAAATCGAGTTTACTTTCAGCCGCGACTTCGCGTGCGTGGAACAGATTTACCTGGGATTTGGGATTAAGTCCCTGCGCTCATTAGGGGCATTAGGGGAAGTGAAATTGGGGGAATATCCATTAAGTTCTGTAACAAGGTTTTTGATTCCCATGTGTTGCTTTTCAATGCAGATCGCAGATTGTTGTTGTTGTGGTCGGAGATTGTTTTCTTGGTCGCGAATGTAAATCGCAGTGTCTGCGCAATGTAACATTAGGTGTCGCTTCTCTTACTTGACACGGACGGACAGTTCCTTTTGTCGGAGTGATGAGGCTGGCAAAACATTCCGGTTTGAAGATTTAGGGTAGATATAGCTGCATAAAACAATCCAATGAAATCTATTATAGTTATTAGACTTAGAATTCTGCTTAGAGCGTTACCAGCAGCTCCTAGCGGTAGCTGGTCCCTGGCCTGACCTGCTCGCACTGGTAACGCTCTAAGTAAGTGAAATGCAAACAGTAACAACGTTGCATTTCACTTACATTAAAATTTAAATAAAACGAACTGTTTCTCAATATTGTCTTTTTATTACAGCGTCATAATATCTATCTAGTAGGTACTGGATAGTACTGGACATGAACATTCAATTAACGCTAAACTTCTTACGAAGTTGTTCTCAACTCCACACGTCATTCACTACACTCTATTTTCTTCTTTCTTTCCAAAAATTATATTTACAAGTCTTATCACATTATTACGTGGTGGTCATAAATCTGGCAGACAAGTTGGTAAAGTGACGTGTGGCAGTGGCAAATGAGTGCCCCGCCTCCCGCCCCCCGCGCCCTCTCTGTGGGTCTCGGGGACTGCTCTTAGAGCGCGTTCATCTGACACGATTTCAACGTGTGCTGATCGCGTTCGGGCAGCCTTTGATAAGAGCATGCATCGCATACGTGTCGCGTCCGCTCAGAGTCAACAGCCGCTCTATCGGGTGACCACCAAAAACCCTTTGCAAAAACTGCTCGCATCTAACGCGGAAGCGGGGAGCGTGGAGGCGGCGCGGGGGCGGCGCGGGGGCGGCGCGGTCGCTGCTCGATTGCGACGCGTGTACTACGCAATAGCTATTCGGGCGCTGAGCGTGCGCGCGTACTTTATATCGATAAAAAATGAAAGTTAAGTCAAGGAACTAACTATTCAATTTCCAAAGTTTCTGCTCACTCGTACGCGGCGCACGCGCGCTTTTGCGCCGAAAATAAATGCGCACATGTAAACGCGCTCTTAAGAGCGGCCAACCCGTCATACTTTTTATACAAACGCTCGTAAGTACGTGATTATGGTGCCTAGGTTTCAATGAAAACAAAAAATAAAAAATTAGGGAAACAAATTCAGTATAAGCCTGCAAAAATCTGCTTTATACTTGAACTTTGGCCGTTTATAATGTACATATATGTATATAATAAATACAAGGTGTAACATAAATAACGCACAACCTCTTAAGGTATCATAGTACTCATCAATATGAACAACTTTTACTTTTACTTTTACTAAACCTGAAATCGCGAAAAAAAAATCAGCTGTTCCCTACATTTTGACGAGTTATGCGAACATGGAGCAGGTGTTTTTTTTTCGCGATTTCAGGTTTGGTCCCATAGTAAAAGTTGTTTATATTAATGAGTTCAATGACCCCTTAAGAGGTTGTGCGTTAATTATGTTACACCTTGTATATCTACAGTATATGTATAAATAAAAAGAAAAGTCCTGACTGACTGACCGATTCACTGGCTTATTAATTGACTCATCAACACCCAGCCCCAAACCCTTGGACCTAGAAAGCTGAAATTATGTACAGAGGTTCCCTTTATAATGTAGACAAGGAATAAGGAAGGATTTTATTAAATTTAACCCCTAACGGAGTGAAATAGAGGATGAAAAATTGTATGGAAAATCGTCATTTTTGTAGTTTAAACCATGAAAAAAAAAACACTAAAAATTAAAAACCACTATTTCAGCATTTTCGGAAAATCATCCCCTAAGGGGGAAAATACGGAGCGGGAGGGTGTGTCAGACTTTTACTGACTAAAACCCACCCGTGTTCCTTCTGTTGCCTATGCCGGGGCCACGGATGAAAGTTTATAAGGATGAAATTGGTATTAAGCTTTTTATTTAGATATTACGAATGAAATGTTTTGGCGCTTTTGGAAAATCATCCCCTAAGGAGGGAAAATAGGGGATGACAGTTTGTAAGGAAGAAATTGGTATTAAGCTTTTTGTTAATCAAATAAATTATCTATTTTAAGCTTTTTGTTTCGAAATTACGAATGATGTGATTTGGCCTTTTTGAGAAATCATCCCCTAGGGGGTTAAAAATCCTTACTAACTCATCATCGGCCAGCCCGACTTTCGCCATCGTCAAAAACACTTTAGTAGGTAATTCAGAGAAAAATAACTTTACTAAGTTCCGTACCTGTAATTATTTAGGTACTTGACTATTTTTTCGAAATTCCAACAGGATAGGGATTAAAGAGGATTTATATTTTCGCTTTAAAGTTTCCTTCAAATTTGGCATGCAAGTAGGTTTTCCGTTCCGTTATATATTGCGTTACTATTGTTGGGTTTAAGGATTTTCGGACGAAGTTCTTTTACGCGGCTTGCGGTAGGAGTAAACTGGCAGAGATCGTCACAAACGAAAAAGCGTTCATACTTGTATGATGATGATGACGGCTGCGAATATTTTCAAATTTTTCGTCATGGGTTTTGTATTCATAGTTTTCGAGGGTGCTAAAGCTGATAGTGAGGTCAAACGGAAAATTCAAGATGGCAGCTGCAAACATTTTTACATTTTTCTTCATGGGTTTCGTTTTCATAGTTTTCGAGGGTGCTAAAGTGAGGTCAAAATGTAAATCCAAGATGACGGCAACAAAAATTTTATTTTTGTTTTGAATCATTATTGCAGCGTAACTCTGCATGTCAAAACTTTTTGGTTCTCTTATGTCAACCTTTTTCATCTTGATTCTGGTCGATATTGTTTTACTTTTTATTTCGTGATTTGAATATTTTTTCTGACAGAGGAGTTCTTAATTTTTTCTGTGTGGGGCGTCAGTTGCAAAAAGTTGTTGTGTTGATATGGATCAAGTAATGTGAAACGTATTTATATATTTAACACCAGAGTTGGATTTCTTAAGTTCTCGTTCTATTTATTATTAAAAGCAAGGTTGTTTTCCACAACGCATTTCGTCTACTTACGGTACGTAGTTTTTATAGGTAACGAAGTTACAAGGAAAACTATCACAGCTAAGTAGGCTTTACAATTTAAGGAATAATAGTCGGTCATCCTTACATTTGATGTTGAAATGTATGATCTCTCATATCTCATGTTTTTCAACTACAATTTTAAGTTTGTTCTTGGGATAAATTCATCCCAACTATGCAACCCTTCGTTGTGCGTGGTCCGACACGCACTTGGCCGGTTTTTTATTTTAATTTTTTTTTTTTATTTGAGATAGGTTTGCTCTTGACTCTAGTCTAGGTCAGAGATGACAGAGACATGATGATTTTATGATATTATAACTACGATCTCACTGCAGTTTTAAAAACTTTTCTGGATGCAGATAAAATTTAAAACCGTGCTACTCTCTGCTCTTGATTACATCACCGCTTCGACGTCATTCGAAAGTTCCAGAATATTTCAAAGATGACAGTTTTAATTTCGGTAGTTAGATGGGATGGCTGGACGAAGGTTAAACCTATAAATCGTTGATAAGATCCGTTTGATGAACTTAGCGAGAAGGGCGCGTTTTATTATAGCCTTTTGTTTTTATGACAGCGTTCTTTGAAGTCCCCACGAAGTCAGTTTGGTACAACAGGAAATTGGATTATTATGGTTTTATCCGTCGTAACTTCTATCTAGGACAAGTGTCCGGGTTCGGGTTTGGGCTCCACAACTCAGTTGTTTATTTCTGGATTCAATATTTTGATAATGTATGATAATATATGTTAGCCATAGCTGATGAAACCATAATCTCAGGGTGAAGCTGTTCGTTCTCATGTTAATGGATCTATAAAACATTTTCAAAGTATATCTATAACTCCGAAACTTCAAACCAAATAGTATTAAAAGTTTTCTAACAGGAAGTGGCACTACGAATTAACTCAAAATAGATAAACCTAATTTATTTCAACTAAAGAAATAGCACAAGTCAAATTTGTCACCACAACTCCTCAGTAATCAGCTTAAAGTCGGTGTGGTACCAGTTCAATATGGTACTGTTTAACCCCGAATGGTGGAATGTAATTCTACTATTTCACGAAATAGATGTAAGATAATAAAATAATAGATTAGATATATATAATAGCTTTTTAACCGCCTTCAAAAAAAGAAGGAGGTTATCAATTCGACCTGTATGTATGTTGTATGTGTATGTATGTTATTGGAACTACAATATATTGACATATGATAATCTATTAGGGCTTCCAATCGAATGTACAAAATGTTATAGGTGTATCTATTAATGTATGTTTATATGTATGTTTGGTCCACACATTTCTCCGAAACTATTAATCGGATTATGACCATTTTTTTATTAGCTTATACTCGTATTTACTTCAACTTAGGGAACAGTGTAAGAGGCAATCTTTGCGCTCTCATGCCCCTAGTCGCCGCAGAAGACGACCTGGGCGTTGGGAATTGACAGCCGATTCCCGGCCACCGTAGGCGCGGGCTTGCGAACGGTGAGCAATGGGTAGGTCGCCGTCTGGTAAGGACAGTCGACGGCGCGTTGTGTTCCACGCGCGCCTCAAAGAGATGTCAGCACTATTGACGGGGTCTGCTAGGGCCGATGCCCGCTAGGGTCGCGGGATGTTCGAAAGGGTTACCGTGGCCGCGGCACAGGCAACTGAAGGAACACGGGTGGGTTTTAGTCAGTAAAAGTCTGACACGCCCTCTCGCCCAGAGCGGGAGAAGTCATTTGATGATTTTTCATCTAAAAAAAAGGGAACAGTGCAAGTTTCATCAAAATCGGTTCAGTAGTTTTCCAGAGATTGACTAGTACGTTTAAGTGTGATGGCCTGGCTTATTGATACGAGCTACGGGTGTGGTGTCAAAGAGAAAACGTCAAAACCTTGGTCAAATTCTTGTGCAATATTTACAACAATATTACAAACAAATATTCCAGTTTTTACTTAAAACTAAAAATTACGAAATAAAAATGTTTGTAGTTTAAAAATAAATTAAATCGACTTCAAAATTATGAAATAACTTTAATTCCGGAAATCAGAGGCAAAAAACTAAAATACAGATCCCGAAGCCGAACCGACTTCCGAAATTAAAGTTATTTCATAATTTTGAGTTTATTTCTTTTTGAAGTCGATTTTTTTTAAATTAACGTTGCCTCGATTTTCACTAACGGAATTCAACTCTCATTTTGAATATTTGCTTTCTGCTAGAACTTCTGTAAGCTACTTCTCCATTAGCCTCAGCATGTTCTGTAGGACACCATACATGAGTGACACAAAGATATTAGCGACGGATATGCTGTTGGCATAGTCGTTATTCCTTTCCGGAAAAGTCATAATTAAATTATGGCGAAAAGAGGGTTAGATTTTATACGTATCTATATTATTTATTAGTGTGATGTATCTAGGTGTACGGGCTAGTTGATAGTTTTTGAGAAACTTAGTAATGTTCCCTGTGGAGTTCTGTGTGGAGTTTTAACTCAAAAAAAATCAGCGTTAATTTTTATTTTATAGCGTTATTAAATTTTGATTGTCTGTATTAAGACTTGGCACTTCGAGCTCTGATTCGCGTTCAATATTATTTTACGCAAATAATTCTCAAAAATAATAATTAATCTAAAATCAAAAATGATGTTGACTTTTAATATTTTTAGGTTTTTTTAGATTTTAGATTTTTTTTTTCGGGGCTTTCTACAATACAAAATTCGTAAGGTATTTTTCTTACTATCAACTAGCCTACCAATGTGTAACATAAAATCCAACAGTATCTTTATAATACGCAATTATCTATCTACATAGAAAACGTCCTGAGACGTTCGCTGGCATTTTTATAAAATAAAAAGACGTCATTATTAAGTTAATAAGAATTGCATTACTCACAGAGTGTTAATCTTTTATTTAATAAGTACTAATGGGTTTGGACGCACAACTTTACGTTTTAGGAATTAGCGAAAGCAATAGTAAATAAAAAATAGCCTTATGCCAAAATTCATTAAAAAACAAACTCACACACATAACGTAACAAAGAACTCAATCATACACAAACACACCGATTGGCTCACTCTAATGCACCCTCGCAGAAAGTGTGAATTCAAACTTCACCGGTCGCTTCACACGAACACACACACATGCAGAATAAACGCACACAAACAACTGCAGACAGCCTGAATGACTTTTTTCCTTTTCCACTGCAAACTGCTTTGCAGTGTCTCCTATTTGTCTGGGCTCCAAAAAAAAACATATACATCCCGATCTTAACACGTCCTAATAAAGGTGAAATTAGACTGATCCGATAGCAGATAGAACTATAGACAGCCAAGCCACTCGTGAGTCTGAGAGATTAATTATGCATGCTTTGACAAGAGAAGGGGGTTAAATAATAAAGGGGATCTATTCCAAGTGACGGCAGATTTGATATAACTAATTATTTAAGTCTGGGATTCGGGATCGGTTTTAGTAATAACCATATACCGATATAATTTAGAGACAACGACTGAGTGAAGTCGAGCGTAGCTGAATGATGTGTATCATTGCACACAGTGTTTGAGTTGTTCTTAACAAATTCTATAAATATTACAAAAGCTTTGACAGTAATATTTTACACAGACAGCACTAATTACCACTCAATTATTTGATAACTCTAGTATAATTGTATTTTGGGTGACAAATTATTTTTATAAAAATCAAGAATTGAAGTCAACTAGTCCAACAGCTACGCTACGATTAAAATAACTTGTTAAGACGGCATAGTGAGGCAAGGAAAATTGCTGTGCCTTCCCATGGGGACTGTCCATTCAATGGGGTAAAAAGTAGCGTGTTTTTCCGTTCCCGACACTTTCCATGGTAAAAAACTTCCTTGTCCTGTGCCTGTCGAGAGTAAATGGAAGCAGACTGGCCGGCTCACATTGATGCCAAGAGACATAGCTCAATCTGGTCCCGCTGTACTTGACGATGAAATCGCAATTTTTGTTTGTCGACGTTTGACCCTCCAATATGTTATTAAACTTTCAGGTTTAGATCGATGAAAGTTTAAGTAATTAGTGGCTTAGTATTAGGTAAACATTGTCATGTTGTGCCTACCACCTGTGGGTGTCAGTGATGAGTAGGGGAATTCATACTTTTCTTAAATCTAAAAAAATAAACTGAATCGGGAAATTAAGTATCATTGTTTGCCGGTTAATTATGAGCTTTACTGTAATTTTTTTCAGAATAATTCGTCAGAGGAAAAATTAAAATGATCATTCGCAGCCAAGACATATTTTTGGAAAGCAACCCTGTCTGGGTTGCTATCCAAAACTACGTCTATACGCTGAGATTATATTCTTAGTAAGACTTTTTATGTATACGAAGTCAAAATGTCAAAATCTTTAAAATAAGACTACGAAACTCCAACTACTTAGTAACGCGCCCACCCAGAACAGTTAATTACGGTAAAAGAAATATTGAATATGAGGATGTTAACATATACAATAGAATACAGAAAAGTAGTTCTGCATTTAAAAAGCAGTTAAAATCATACATTATGAGTAAATAATAATATAAAAAAATAATGTAAATAAAAATAATGTTGTATATATATTAATAAATTAACTACGCCTGAAAAAATAATGTTGTATATATATTAATAAATTAACTACGCCTGAAAAAACTCAAAACAAATCAAATAAGAAAATAATAAAAACAAAAATATTCAATGAACTAGCACATCTAGTATCTTGTAACTTTTACTAACTTTTGTATCCGTGTTTGCTCGGTTGGTGATATTCATTGTATTATGCGCATCGCCTACCCACTAAGAATTATATTTTCTGTACCTTGTAAATCTTGTTTCGGAAATAAAGTTTTTAAATCATAAAATCAGCCACTCAAATACTATTGTAAGCTCATCAGGAAATTTAAAACAAAATTTTCTTAGAATAAGTGGAGAATTTTCTCGTTATTCTAAATACTTTTACAAGTAAACGCAAATCTACATCCCGCATCTATCTTCTAAACAAAGCTATACATATATCCGCACAGCACATAGTCGACGAGTAATAAGCCCTTATACATAAACACACAATGTATTAGATATTATATCACAAGGTCGTTCATATGCCTAGACGCCGCCGCAAAATTATTAATCTGACGTCATGTCCCTTGACAAAAAGGTATGACATGCGTACGTTAAAGATATTGATCCCATCTCAGGGAAACATGTGTGGTGCTTGTTTATCTTTCATATTAACCGTTCAGAGTCTCAAGAGAATGGAAAGAATGTTCATAATTTTAGTTTTTGTTGGCTGAGGGTCATTTAAAGTGATAAAGATTGGGCTTGTGTTAATATATTTTAAAATTAAATTCCACTCAGTTGAACAGTGCGTTTGTTGGGTAATACAGCCGAGTGTGTCAACGAGATTGTATAAAATAATGTTTAATTCCATATTAAGTAGGTATCATGATTGAAGTCAATCTGATTGACATAAGAGTCATTATCGTCTGCCTAGCTGTTCCCCAACTACATAATGTTGGGGTCGGATGCAGCTGCATGCCAGTATTTTATATGGAGCGACTGACTTATGGGTATTGAAGTTAAAATATGTCGTTGGTAATTCTGAATTGATTTAAGTCACTTGACAAAAGATGAGGTTCAAAGTTATGACTGAAATTGAAAAATCAATCAGTGCTATCGGAGCTGCGGAAATGAACCGGAGTTACCAACGTAGCTGCAGAGTAAGCAGGCTGAAGTGGCACTAGACTGGCCGTGTTTGTCGAAGGACCGATGGCTGGTGGAGCAGAGGAGTCCTGGAGTGGAGACCGCGTATCGGCAAGCGTCGTGCGGGACACCCCCAGCTAGATGATCGACGACCTTATAAAGGTGGCTGGGACAGACGGGATGGGGAAGGTGTAGGACAGGGTGTTGTGGCGCAGCCTGGGAGAGGCCTATGTCCAGCAGTCACTGCTACTAGGCCGAGTTGAGTGATTGGAGGTACGAAAACCGTACTTCCACGTATAGACTCCACAATTTCTTTCGTTACCGACTAAATGAGAATATGTAGTTAAAACGCGAACACTAGGAAAGTATTTTCTAACAAAATACATATTTTATTACAAAGTTACCAAAATCTACGCTCGGCTCATGACGAATTCCCTAATTACTCATTTGAACTCGTAGACGCGCTACGGCGTAGCAGCTCTACGAGTATCGTAGACCTTTGCGTCGTGACGTCGCGTCAGTGGAAATTTTAGAAAGAGAATTAAACTTAAAAAAAAAGTATAGTAATAAAAAAAGGTTTGTTGTTATTGGATATTTATAAAATCTATTTAGCATAACATTTTAAAATTGTTTGTATATATTCTCTTCTGTATAATGTACAAGTAAGCTAATTAATAGCGCCGTGCTTTCCTATAATTCTAAAACATGCGACGTCTGTAACTATGTCCTGGGTTATTGCTGTGTCTGTATGAATTAAGTTGATAAGCCTTTATTAATAAATAAAGAAACTGAGCTGCGATATAAAGAAGTCAAATGGAAAGAAAGTGAACAGGATTTTAGTAAAGATCTACATACTGACTAAATGCTTACTACTTATGTATTATCAAAAGCTATTTTCATAGGTTCTTGAATAATTTGAGTCCGGATGCCGAAACAAATACGTTACTACAAACCTAAACAAAAATAAAGCAATATTCTAGCACGACTCCTTATTCGTATCAAACTAGTAGCTCTGTGTAGTAGCTCTAATGCTCTAATACCTACGTAATTCTGCAGAGCTCAAATCCCATCTCGATTAAGAGCCACTTCGGCATTATTACCGAAATTCACGAATACTTAAAACTCCTATTTCCGCCGTGACATCCCAATTGTCAGTTGGGCTCGTCTGTTGACCTGATTACTGACTTTCACGTTCACAGTCACGTCACGTGACATGCTCGCGGTAGTAGTCCTCGCTACGGCTTGTTGACGGCCCGACTGATGCGTACTGTGACTAACGTCAAACTAGGCTTGAGAATGTTTGCGAATAGAGGCGGTGAGGAGAACTTCTTGGTGCCAGAGTTTGCTCGCTTGGTTAAACTAACTTTCACTTGATAGAAAGCAGTCATTGCTTGGCAACGTCACATGTAACGCTAAAAGAATGCTAATTAATTGATGACAGGAAACAGTTCTGAAAAGTCTGTGTAGCAGAAAGAAACGTGATAAAACGATAATCCAGTGGACCAATGCATCATCACTCGCGTTCAAGAATTGCAAGAACAGCTAACGCGACGCCGCACTGCTCGCACATCCCTGCCACACCGCCTCACTCGATGTAATGTGCGACGCATCGAACAGTTGCGCCGGCGCGGTACTCCAGCAGCACGTAAACAACATGTGGCAACCACTCGGTTACTTTTCAAAGGAGCTTTCGGATACGCAATTAAAGTACAGTACAGTGCCTGTGACCGGGAACTACTTGCATTGTACATGGCAGTGAAGAATTGTTGGAAAATGCAATTCACAACTGATATTCGACACATCAGTGGAAAGTACAACGTTGTGGCTGATGCACTGTCACACATCGAGACAATTACCTGCCGCACAACTATAGATTATTCAAGCCTGACATGATACAAAATAAAGATGAAGAATTACCGTCATTGAGGAAACGAAGTAATATTTAACATTTTTTTTTTATTTGAGATAGGTTTGCTCTTGACTCTAGTCTCTAGGTCAGAGATGACAGAAACAAAGTCGATGATGATGCGAGCTTACCCAGAAGAAGCCTCAACAAATTACTTGACAAGTTCAGTGTCAACAGAACTCAAGCAAATTACTTTGCCAGATACCAATGATAAATTATACTGCGAAATGTCGACTAATAACGTACGACCGTACTTACCAAAGGAATTTCGATTCAACGCGCTGCATGGAATAAGTCATCCTGGTGTTACAACGCGCAGACGTATACAAACACTTCTGGCCAAGCAGAGGCGAGAGAGGTGAGGTGAGGGAGAGAGGTGAGTAGGTATCGGCAAGTGGATCAAGTCATGTGTAGCTTGTCAGCGAGCGAAGGTGCATCGATACACAAGTAGCAAGTTATCAACATTCGCACCCACCGAGCGTTTCAAGCACATATACATTGATACTGTCGGTCAGCTACCTACGTCTTCAATCGATCTTTATTTACTTACCATTACTGACCGCAAGACTCGTTGGCCTGAAGCAAGCCTATTACGGACATTACTGCAGAAACCATCCCGGGGACAACATATGAGATGAGACTCTTACTAGTGACCAAGGGCGAAAATTTGAGAGTCAGCTGTTCAATGCCTTAATACACCGTGTACGTACAACGCCATGCCATCCACAAAGCAACGGTATTATTGAACGCTGGCACAGATCACTCAAGCCCGCGCTGACCGCACACCTCGCAAAGGGAAGCACACGGATCGACGAGCTACCGACCGCACTGCTCGGACTCCGCGTTGCTTGTCGTACCGATACCGGAGTTACCGCTGCGCAGCTCACCTACGGTTGTAATTTACGACTCCCAGATGATTTCTTCTCTCAACACCACGCAGTGCAATCGTGGACTCTAAATATATGCAGGATAATATATGCAGAACGATTAATAGACAGTCTAAAGCCAGCAGTCACCCAGTTGCACAGCAACACTCGTGCCATATTCATGCATTCTGGTCTAGACACATGCCACTTAGTCTCCATCAGAGTTGACGCCGTACGCAAACCTCTGCGACCAACGTACGTCGGGCCCTACATAGTGTTGAAGCGAGAAAATAAAGTGTTTACACTGCAGCTACCAGGCTAGCAAAGTTCAGTGTCAATAGATCGGCTGAAGCCTGCGTACATCGTCAATGACGACGCCTCATCGACACTGGCACCTGACGTGCCCGTGCAGAAGATCTTACCCGGACGGACCGTCTGCCGACCCGTACGCTTCGCTTGAGGGGGAGCACTGTAGCATCATCATTCCGTACAGCTGAGGGCCGCGCGCGCCGGCGAGTGACCGACCGTGGAGTCCTAGCGCTCTGCCACCGTCACCGCTAGGGTGGCGCCCCTGTCGCAAGTTTCGTGAACTACAGACTAAAACTTGCTGTGCAGTGATTGGTTAGTTTAAATTGTAATGTTTTTAAGTTGCCCGCAATTGATTTGTTTTATTGTAAGAACAGCTAAGCTTTTCTAAAATAAGCCCAGTACATTTAATGTCTTGAACTGGTCGTTTCTCTTCATCACCTCCAGACCTAACATATGTCTTGCCTATATTCTCAACCAGGGATAAACCCAGAGCACGGCAATGTGCTTGGCGCCAGAAATAGATGTTGACTGAATAGTATTATCCCGAAAAAAACTACAGATTGTTTCCTGGAAAGAACAAAGGCTCTTTGTAAAAGTACAAGGAGCTGTTTTTCTAAGAATTTTCCTATCAATTCAAGACCTTTATGGTTATCAAACAAACTAATAGCATTGAATCATCATCATCTGCCTAGCCTTTTCCCAACCATATTGGGGTCGGCTTCCAGTCTAACCGGATGCAGCTGAATACCAGTATTTTACATGGAGCGACTGCCTATCTGACCTCCACAACCCAGTTACTGGGTAATACGATACCCTTTGGTAAGACTGGTTGTCAGACTGTCGGGCTTCTGACGACCCGTAACGACTGTCAAAGATCCACGAATGACAGCCGGGACCAACGGCTTAACGTGCTTTCCGAGGCACGGAGGAGTCTCGGTATGTAAAGATGGTCACCCATCCACGGACCAACCCCGGCAAGCGTAGCTTAACCTGATGGATCGACCCATGCGGCTGTTATTACTTAGCCACGTGCTCCTCGCAACTAATAGCATTGAATAATGAACCATTTTCAATCCATTAGCTGCGGTTACAAATGTTGATTTATTAATTAAACTGGTTGATAACCCTTTAATATCAAATGATATAAACGGTATCCTCGGAACAAATATTGCTCGTAAGCTTATCCACCGATCCAGTATATATGTATATATGTATATATCTATTTCACTCCAGCGACTATCACAAGCGTGGGAGGGTTAACATCTGCTGTTTTCCTTACCCAACACATTATTCAAATTACGTATAAGTAAAATTATATGTAACACTTAGCTCGTATAAATATTATGTGAACAAAGTAAGAATAAAGTCGAAAGTTATTCCAAACTCGCATTAAGTACGAAAGAAAACACGAAGTACGGAATACAGAAACGGAAGTAATAGTTAGGGGTTCCGTTGTGTATATGGACGATAATATTTCTTGTAACATTTCTACAAACATTTGATATCTAGAGAAATGTTTTGATTGCTCTTGAGATTGTTGTTTTAAGATGTGAGCAGATTCTCAAATAGCTGGAGTGCGCCAATAAAGTGGCCCGTTAGATTGTAGCTATGAATAGCGGCTGGATATCATAATGCAGTCTCGAGAGAGTCGTGAATCAACTAACCGAGGCCGAGCATTTATTTGGCTGAATGACTTTATATGGTAATCCTAGCCTAAGAAACAACAGAAACGTTAATTTACTGTCTGTGATCTAAATAATGCATATATTCGATTGAAACTAAATTAAAATCACGGACACTTCTGAGAATTGTAAAAAATCCAAAACATTTTCGGCTTTTGAGGTTATAATTAGGCCAATAGAAACATACGAACTTAGCGTTAACACAAAATACAGAACCACTTTCCAATTCCAATGTTAACTCCGCAAGTTGAGTTTATTAAATGCCAAGTCGTCGTCCGCATCAGTAAATCATCACAGTAAGAGGTAGATATGTATTTCAAGAGGAAATCACAGTCCTTTGTTTAGATAGATTTTGTTGTTAGATAAAATCGAAACAGAATACCAAGAAAATGCAATAACACAAACGAATACACACAACCAACGCAGACGCAAGATACTCTTTGGATGCGAGTGACAAAATAACGACACTCATCAAATCAATGTCAAAGAGTCATGAGTCAATTATTTTCAAAAGAATAACCGTGGAGTTTCTTGCCGACTCATCTCCATACAAAATGACCAATTGGAACCGTGCACTTAGCTTCTGACGTTTCAGTGCCCATGTAGGTTTATGTGAAATAAAATATTTTGATTTTGAATTCATTGACAACACTGACATGTCGATGTTGCTCATTTCACACAGCGCTGAGAGTGCCGAGTTACAAACACTTGGCTTGAGCTACAATACCCTTTGCCTACTCTAAACGTCAAACTGAAACAAAAAATAATGGCGCCGGGGAATTCGACGAAAGTGAATTACCTTTTAAAATGTTTTTGAAATTATGAATTGTCCGTTCTATTGTAATAATTGTAGTGTAAATTATGAAAAAAGTAGTCATTATTATAAAGGTTTCGTACGTGTTGATTCATAGGCCATTTTTTACAATGTCCTTTTTAGGGTTAACCTAAAAAAAACGGAACCCTTCGATCATTTTTTTGTTATAAATAACCAAGGACTATCTAAGAAATAAAGTTAAAGTTATCTCAGTGCAGCACGACTTTCTGTGATAAAACTTACTAAGTTAAAATCTGCTACCATTATTAAACTTTAATGCCAAATTGGGCAGAGGAGATCATAGCGATAAGAAAAGCATTTTAGGCCCTCACGGTTTGGAAACTAGAAATAAACGTGGCGAGCGTCTATTACAGGTTGTCTTCGGGCATTAGTAACAGCTTCATTTACAAACAACCTCAGTGCCGCTGGACCTACGTCCGATGGAGTCACCACGGACGAAATTGATTGCTGTCTATCCTCCATTATTAAACCATTTACAACCAAATTCCAAATTTTGGACAAAATTCGTTACACTTCTGACCACCGTCCACTACGGGTGGTAGCAAACTTTGATAACAAAATTCATAGTACACAGACGATAGAAATACGAGAGAACTATCCTCATTAATTAGCGAAAAATTTAATTATGAACTCACAAACAGCTTAAATTTACCTAATTAAAATAACAGATACAGATGACATTGAACAACAGTACAGAAATATCAAAACAAGTATTAAAAATGCAAGTTCAAAAGTTAAACCCATAAAGGAAAAAAATCTTAAGCTTAGTGAATGAAGACTAAAATTAATAGAAGACAGACAAAATCTTGTTTTTAGTACTCCAGAGTTCAAGCAAACGGATAGACAGCTCTAAAGATGTTTTCGAACAGACGTGCGGCACTTCAACAACAAACTGATGCAAGTTGTTCTAGAAACAAACAGCTCTTTGAAATTGGCTCTAACAGGTACAGAAGAAGGTCGATCCACCATCACCAAAGTCAAAAACCATGCAGGTATCATACACACCGAAAAAGACAAGGTTTTGAGCATCTGCACAGATTTCGATATCAGATTTCTTTGCAGAAGAAGCAGTTTCTCCGTCTTCCCAATCACACACCCCTTTTACAACAATCACCTCAGATTTCACCCCCAGATTTCAGGTCTTGAAGTCCATTGCGCTTTGCGCAACCTAAAATATTGTAGAAGCCCTGTAGAAGATAGTGTTTCCACGGAAGCTCTTAAAATCGGAGAGCTCGTATTACTTCCGCACTTCACAAATTTTCTCTAGAAAATTTCTCTAGAATTTTCTCTTTTCTTGAGAAAATTTTTGAACTGGTTCATTTCCTGCTCAGTTCTGCCATTACACAATGATACTGCTACACAAAAAGGTACTAAGGAATGGAACTCTCTGCCTGCGTCTGTGTTTCCGAACGTATACAACCCCGATCTCTTCAAAGTGAGAGTTATCAGGCTTCTTCTGGGTAAGCTCGCTCCATCGTCGACTTTGCCTCTGTCATCTCTGACTTAGACTAGAGTCAAGAGCAAACCTATCTTAAATAAAAAAAAAAAATTAAAAAAAACTGAAATTGGTAACTATCGCCCCAACAGTTTGGTGTCTCATTTGTATAAAACGTTCATAAAAGTAATTGAAAACGGTATTTCAAGTCAACTAGACTCCCGCCAGCCATCTGAACAAGCAGAATTCCGATGAGGTCACTCCAATACTGACCTACAATCACTCAACCAAATAGTAGAGAAATGTACACAATTAAAAATCCATCTGTTTCTAGCATTCGTTGACTACGCCAAAGCGTTTGACAACATTCATCATGATAATAGTTATAAAGACCACCTATGTAAATGTTTTGAAAACTAGATACCGCAATAGTACAGCAGCTTTAAAAATTAACACCACAAGACCATCCTTCCCTATTGAAATGGGTGTCAAGCAAGGAGACCCGCAGGCTGTCCCCTAAGCTGTTCACTGCCTGCCCTGAAGAGGTTTTTAAAAGCCTATCTGACACATGGGCAGATAAAGGCATAGTCGTCGGTGAAAAGAGGTTGACCAACCTGCGTTTCGCCCACGATATCGTATTATTTTCATCAGCTGATTTAGGTAAAATGCTAAGTGACCCAAATAAGGCAACCTCGAGATTGGACTTCAAATGAACATGTCAAAGATGTCTTTGACATGTTCATTCAGTCAGGCCTCTTCATACAGTTTATGAAGAGGGTGTGGAGGTTGCATATGTTCCAGAATATATCTACCTCGGCCAAACAGTCTCCTTCTAAGCGAGACAACAAAAAGAAGTTGCTAGACGCACCGAAAACGCCTGGAGGAGCTGGTCGATGAACAATCTCACGAAAGAAGACTCACCAATTTGCCATAAACACAAATTAATGGACATGTTTGAGCACCGTATGTGAAGATAGGGATATCTTCACATACGGTGCTCAAACCTGGTTTTTTGACAGTTTAGTAGAGGTTCAAGCTTGAGGTTTGCCAGCGAGCAATGGAGCGCAGCATTCTAGGAGTCAGATTAATGGTCCGTGTTAGGAACACAGTGCTGCGCTCTAAAGCTCAAATCGCCGAACGTCACGCCAAAAGCAGTCAAGCTTAAGTGAGACTAGGCCGGACACGTTTGCCGCATCTCGAATTAATCATGCGCCAAATTTACCTCCATGTGCGTCCCATAAAACCTCTGGCGACATTGAGGCAGAGCCACGAAAAGATAGCGGGACGGGCTTGACGCCTACAAAGAGGATATGTCCACACTAGCTCAAGACATAGAGGAGTGGAAAGGAGAAAGGGAGACAACACAGGCTAAAAATAAATAAATTATTATTAATCAAAATTGAAGCGACTCAACATAATTAGATATCGCTTTCATAATCTATGTTGTAACACAAGAGTTATGTCGCCTGCTATACTTCCAAACCGACCTGAAAAACAAACAAAAAAAACTTTTTTGCAAAAAAACAACCGACTTCCAAAAAACAAACACTACAAAGTGAAAAAAATAACTTTAATTTCGGAAGTCGGTGGCAAAAAACTAAAATAAAGATCTAATGACACCGACTTCCGAAATTAAAGTTATTTTTTTCACTTTGTAGTGTTTGTTTTTGGAAGTCAGTTATGTTTTTGAAGAAATGTTTATATAGTATTACGTATATTATGGTATAGATAAACATACTTTGAAAATGTTTTATAGATCCATTAAAATGAGAACGAACAGCTTCACCCTGAGATTATGGTTTCATCAGCTATGGCTAACATATATTATCATACATTATCAAAATATTGAATCCAGAAATAAACAACTAAGTTGTGGAGCCCAAACCGAACACTTTCCCTAAAAAACTTTTTGAAGAGTTCCCTCGATTTCTCTAAGATTCCACCATCAAATTCTGACCCGATGACAACGGGACCACCTGGAAAGTATACCCTTTCAAACAAAAAAGAATTTCCCAAATTAGTCCAGTCGTCTTCGAATAATCGAGGAACGAATTAAGAACCTCCTGCTTTTTTTGAAGTCGGTGAATAAAAACAAGAAACGTATCAGCTACCATAATAGTAAAACTCCGGTCGAGGGATGTTTCGTGACGGTGTGCAGCATGGCTGCTCCTGTTAGATTAGGATCTATGGCATAACAAGTGCGAGTTGAGTATGGTATTGTATTAATCGGTTCGCGAGCGGTAGACGAGACACAGTAGACGTTTTCTTGTTATGGCGCTATAGACGTCAAGCGCAAGTGAAAGCGTTAACTGGAATAGGCCCTCGTTAGGTATTTTGTTTTATATTTTAGAAGGCGAGAAAATATTATTTGAAAGTTTTTTTTTAAATATTGACGGTAGATATAAGCTTATCTATTTCCTTCTTTCTTTGTTTCTACACTACTTCTAAATATGTTTTATTACTATATAACCATTTTGTTTTATTATCTCTAGTATGCTTTTACAGGGGGTACGAGGAATAAAATTATACTTGCGGTTCTTAATGTGTTAAGTAGTGTTGTAGTTGGCGTCAAAGCATTGCTAAACTCACGTTAGTCCTGCATTAACATGAAAAGCTTAAGGTGGATAATTTGCATATTTGCATCAAGGAATACCTAGCTAAAGTAGGTACAACGATAACTCTTTCTTTTGACAAAGGACTTTGTAAAAACATAAAAGCGATTGAAATATGCTCTTTAATTCATATTCTGAAACTATTCGTGTAAATTTGGTTCAATGTAGCCAAAACACATCTCCTATATCATCAAATGTTTGCCCGGAACATGCAATGTTTAGAAAGTTAGTCAAAGCCTGTGCATTGTATAAACAGGGGTTACAAATTACAAGCCATTAGCCAGCAGCGCTGTTTCTAATCATTAATGACGACACATGTAGCTCTAGCTGTGATGCTGTGCGTGTGGCACACTTCCCGCCACCGACACTTGGGCTACAGGGGTTTAAAATGAATTTGGGCGATAGCATATTATGTTTATAAGTATGACAACCAAAGAAACTATGAATATCTGAGAAATTACTTATCAGAATGACATAATGAATGCCAAAATAATGGCCTACTTTCGGTAACTAATCGAAAACAATTAATGTCAGCTGACAAATTGTACAAAACATTAGAAGTAACCTCACATTTCAACGTACAATCGACGCCTGAATACATTTCCTCGAACATAAACTCAACATCAAAATTTAATTACGGGTGCACTCATAAAGACTTTAACCCTGCATTCCGCCGGTCACACTTAATTACTACGTACCTATTTTAACGCGATTTTTCGTGCCTTTCTTTCGCACAAACGGTGGTATCGGTTTGCAAGAGAGGGATGGACACAGTGGATGGTAAAAGAACGCGTTTGCCGAACACCCGCCGGCGGTGGCGGCGCGAGGCTGACTAAATCTGTGTCCCTCTCAAGCCAGGTCAGGTCAGACGTAGAGCCGCGTCCAGAGAGCGAACATTTCCTGAATAAATTGTGTAAATATTTTAACATGGGCCCGGTGTTTTCAGCGGCAATTTGACGGGACGCGGTGCGTTCTAACAAATTCGTAGCTGTCGGTACGAATTTTATTGTGTCCGATTTATTTGGCCGTATGTGTAAACACGTAGGGATCAAACGCGTTCGTCTAATTTCGTTTGATGTTTCAATTTAGAGGATTAACCGTTTAGATTACTTACATTTTTAAGAGATTTGGGATTAAAAAGTAAACACCGGTCGCTGGCCCGCCAAACGATTTTGTGGGAAAATGGTTCACAGAGAAGTATTACGCTTGCGTTGTTGCTGTGATTGTTAAAACATCATCATTCTCCTGCCCTTATACCAGTTTATTTGTGGTTGGCGCAACATGCCTTTTTCTTCCACAATTCTCTATTAGTTATCATCTCGGTAGTCACTCCCTCTCTAGCCATATCATCATTCAAACAGTCCATCAATTGTTTCGAATAGTTTTAAGCTTGAATGTGGATGCTATACGAGTAGGGGAAAACCAAAGAATTGGTCTAAAACTTTTCTGGCGACATTTCCCTCATTCCTCCGCATCACTTGTCCATAATTATCATGACAACCGATTTCCATACAACTTTTCAGTCACCGGTGTCATTGTTAAAACATATATAATATATTTAAATATTAAGCAGTAAATCTGAACTACGCAAGTGGCTAATCAATTAATTAGGAACATTATTATTTTTATAGCTGTGTTTTAAAATGATTAAATGTATAATTTTGCTCTAATGAAATAACAATAAAAGTTCTTCAAATATTTATTGATTGTTTTTTAAATTCAAACATTGAATAAATAACACTATATTTACATCATATTTGTACCAGGAAACGTTGAAGCGACGTGTCACGAATAATCGGAAGTATTCCAAATCTTCGTATAACCACTCGGCGTTTGTAAACTCCACATAATCCGCAGAGGGGACTGAAGCAAACAATCGTACGGACTCAATCAGGCGTCCATATGGATGCAGCTTTATTCAGCATCCCGCGCACACAGGCGCACCAACCAGCACGCACACTGGTCCAACATTCTTCGGAAAATTTGATACATTCGTGTATGTGTGTGTAACAAGTGCCTGTGTATATACAGAAGCTTGCACTGTGTTGGTTTCCCTGAAAATGGCCGCCGTGGAAAGCGCGCATGCGTCTGAAAACCTTCAATCAATGCTTTTAAAATCTTGAATGCTGTTTGAATTTGAACTTTATGTTGTTGCAAATAAAGTTTGCGGTTGAGTTTTTCGGGGATATAAAGTAAATTGGTAGTAAACACGGCGGGTTTTTGAAGTTCGGACTTGAGTAAGGTAAAGGACACTTCATGACGTTGGTGGCGTATAGAGAATTAAAATGAGTGCTCGCACAGCTACAAACTTAAAGCGCGGTTAGCGATAGAAGCGCTGTATGCGACATGCTGTGCGAGCTGAGATGTAACTTGCTACTGCGGAGTTCGTGAGACAATGAGTGCTCGCACAGCTACAAACTTAAAGCGCGGTTAGCGATAGAAGCGCTGTATGCGACATGCTGTGCGAGCTGAGATGTAACTTGCTACTGCGGAGTTCGTGAGACAATGAGTGCTCGCACAGCTACAAACTTAAAGCGCGGTTAGCGATAGAAGCGCTGTATGCGACATGCTGTGCGAGCTGAGATGTAACTTGCTACTGCGGAGTTCGTGAGACAATTTGTTGGTATAGTTTGAATTAATTAGGTATAGAGTAACCTGGAGGATTCGTAAGAATAGAACATAACATATTCTTTATAAGTAGAAAATATGAGAAATAACGTGACCCACCTGGTCACGTTATTTTTATCATCATTATTATACAATGCTTCATACATTCATTTAAATCGTAGTTGATTTAATTATTGTATATTCTAGGTTACTCAGAAACCTATAATCTCACCATTGCTTGGAGACAAAATCATTACTTCCACCCCAAAAGCCTTAATTATGCCACTTGTAAAGTACAGCCTGCAGTGTAATGAAATGGCAATAACATTACATGAACGAAAGAGGGAAAATTGTATAATTGAGTGAATTTCAACAAATATAATTTATTAACTAGTTTTGTTACTGAATTTTTAAATAACATAAGATATGCAAGAAATACGTTTTCAGTTACATAAAATGTAAGAGTTTATGTAATCCTGAAAGCTTCTAATATTTAGTGGGAAATCACAACAGGGTGACACACATCTGTTACTGCTGCGCGTGAACACCTGACTCAACGAAGTGGACGATGGTAGTGTCGTCCTTCTGGGCTTATTCTATACGAACCACTTAATGATTTCATTAGTCCCACCAAAACTTAAAATTTTGCACGAACAGACCTTTTCTATTGTCTCTAGGATAAAGTTTGTACTAAATACAAGAATAAACCACCAGATAGAAAATCGAATACTGAAATTAAATAAAATTTGTAATTTCTAGTAAACTAGGTGTAGTTTCGTTTAAGCGGTGGTAATTCCCAGAAAACAGATCGTGGACGCGCCACCAAACTTAGTGTAAACTTAGTCATCATCTGCCTAGCCTTTTCCCAACTATATTGGGGTCGGCTTCCAGTCTAACCGGATGCAGCTGAATACCAGTATTTTACATGGAGCGACTGCCTATCTGACCTCCACAACCCAGTAACTGGGTAATACGATACCCCTTGGTAAGACTGGTTGTCAGACTTTCGGGCTTCTGACGACCCGTAACGACTGTCAAAGATCCACGAATGACAGCCGGGACCAACGGCTTAACGTGCTTTCCGAGGCACTGAGGAGTCTCGGTATGTAAAGATGGTCACCCATCCACGGACCAACCCCGGCAAGCGTAGCTTAACCTGATGGATCGACCCATGCGGCTGTTATTACTTAGCCACGAGCTCATAATGCTAAATAACATTTTTTTTTTCTAACTACTAAAATGTTTTTCACTAAAATATTTACGGCCTGCTCAAGATATGGACGTCTACTTTCTTTAAAAAAAATTAAATTTATTGTACGTTTGGTTTAAGATATGATTTTCAGCCGCGCCGCCTAAAAATTACGCTTGAGAAAAACACTCAAAGTTCAACCAACTGAATAAAAATACTATTTTTATTTTAAACTCAACTCATATAATTAGTAATAATTTCTCAGAAACAAATATACATATATGAGTGGAAGTGAACCACATAAAGCGGACACCAACCGAATCGGAGCAAACTTTGTAAAAGGTTACGTTTGATCTTCGACGAGTTGAGAACAAGTCGTCTGACAGACACTACCATGGGAACTGAGTTTATCGGCGCTGGAATTGACAAATTAACAACTTAATTTCACGAAAACCTCTTTCGGCAAATCTATAAAAAGTCGGCTCGTGAACTGACATGATTGTCTGCTATGCCATAGTTTTTAAATTAGCTTAAAAAGGTCGCAACTTTAAAGGTACAAGTTATCTATTTCATTTACCCACGCTTAATTGGAGAGGCTACTTACCTTGACAGAGTACAAGACTTCTCTTTTCTTTCTAATCTTCAATAGTACAATATATCTAGATTGTAACGTTAGAACAGGTACCACCTTGGCTCTTTACGCCATTAAAAATATGCAGCTCGAAATCATATCACTTCTGTTCACAATCTTGTAGTAATCCTCGCAACCTGAGATGACCACTAGTCCAGGCGCGGCGGCGGTTCGCTCGTCACTCTATACGTTCAGCGGAATTGCAGAAACGCTCAGTGTCTTAGCATTGATGCCGAATGCTGCACTTCATACGTGCGAATTGACCCTTCGGGGATGGGAGATGACGACATTACATTATTAAATGGGGTTCAGTTGGACTTCACTTGGGGAATAGTGTTTACTTAAGATTGTGACACGCGAAGCAGTTCGCAGTCAAGTTACAGTATGGGAAGAGTTACTATCAGTTTCTCTTATAATTTACTAAACGTTATTTGTTGATACCCAGATTCCTTTTGTTTCTCAATTTTACAAATTTTGTAAAAACTAACTTTTCTTTGTCGACCGCATTATCGCTTAACTTCAGTGAGATAGAGGGGAGACAAAAGACCAACAAATTTGAAAAAGTTCTAACATCCTAAAAAAGTAGAAAATAATAATTATTTTTTAAACAGTTTCGAAAGTTTGTGATTTTGTTTCTTACTATTTCTTCGTCCTTTTGAAGACGGTTAAAAAAAAAAACTTGAGCATCAGCTCAAGTTTTTATTTATCAAAATTGCCTTAAAACTTCCACATCCATATCTGTCCATTGTAAAGAGTAGACCTACTGCTACTAATGTACCTGTAGATACCACTGAGCCAGCCTGCGCTGGCACATGGCGGGAGCAATGTATCACGCGGCCGCGGTTCTGCGGTCGACCAATTAGTGCATACACACGTGTACAAGTAGAAGGAGAGGGGTATACATCGTCGGGTATGTATGTGTGTGTCACCGAATGATTATGAACATAGTTACTTTATAATCTATCTCGCGAGATTATAAACTGTGAAAAAATTGTGAACTGAATATATCCATGGCAAACCGACAAAATTGTGAACTGGTATCAAAATTGCATGCGACAAACGCACCTTGCGCTAGTACTTAATAGCCAAGTAACTGCGCCCAACTTGGAAGAAGCGCTCGCCGGACGCTGCCGCGGCACCGCTCGCTTCGCTCGCTCGGCTCGCACGCGGTTGGTCACAGTTTTAACCTAACTCAACCCAATCGGTCGTTAGTTACTGCGCTCAATTCAGCTGCCGCCAAGACCTACTAATCAGGGACGGTTCACAATTTTAGACGTGATGAAATCAGACAGATTATGAACCCTGTCGATAGGTGCAGGTTTGTTTACAATTTGACGATTTGATATTGATAGATTATAAACTACAGAAAATGAAAGCTTTATATTGTAACAGTTCACAATTTTTCGATAGTTTATAATCTCGAACGGTACTCACAATCTTACTGTAACGTATGCATTATATAACATAGCATCACGCCTGTATTCCCCGAAGGGTTGGGCAGAGGTGTATCTATAGTACACCCACATTTTGCTAGTTATGTTTTTAGTCCCATGTAGGTAATAGGGGGCGTGCTTATTGCCATCAACCGGGCAAGAATCCAGACCCGGGCTGCTACTAAGAAATTCCAGATGAAAAACCCATTAACACTGCACGACCCGGGAATCGAACCCAGAACCTCATGCTCAGCAGTAGCGCTTGCTGTCACTTGACCAATGAGGCAGTCGAAAGTATTTATCATATCTATCGTTAAAAAAATACATTTTCGATCAAATCAATAACATATAAGCAAACTATTGGTTTTGTCCCTACACAATAATCAATCACGTACTTAGAACTCTGAACACAAAGCAAACTCCAAGCGTCATTTAGGAATTGTTTACCTCAAAAGTTTATTTAGCCCAACAACAGAACAAACACACCTTGAACAATTTCACCTTGTAGTTCAGTACTAGTCGCAGGATATCAGATTCAATTTACGGCACAAACAAAACGAACACTGTTGACTGTCTCGTTAGTTCAACATTATCCTATTATTACAACTCAGTAGTTCTACTCGCTGTTATTAGAACCTCGTAGCTTCGTAGCCCCCGAGCGTCGCCGTAGTACTACGAGTGCTACGACGTAGGGTGGCGTAGCACTCGTAGCCAATCGATTACTATCAGCTACTCAGCGGAATTAAATGAGCTACTTTTAAGATTCTCTAATTTTGAAATTCAAAGAATATTCGCAGGCTTGTATTTTTTGCGGATATAAGCAAAGTGGTGCTTGATAGAAGCCACTAACGTTTTCAAATTGTAACGTGAGAAAAGTCGTGTTAGTCGCCAATTATATAAAGGGTGTTTTTTTAGAGGCGGAGAACTTAAAATTGAAATAAAACACAGAAAAATGTTTTTAATGTCCATGAAATTGGTTTTATTTGACAGGTAATTTTATGGCATTAAGGTTTGAATATGATGTCGGGCATGTGGCCGCCGCGGCTGGCGCGTACATGGTGTAATCTGGATAATCTGGAGGTCAAGTTTTCACACACTCCTTGCAGTAAATCAGGCTGTATTTCGGCAATAATGCGTCGAATGTTGGCATGCAAGTGGTCGATTGTTACTGGCTTATCGGCAAAGATATTAGGTTGGGAAAAAAGTCTTTTCGCATTATAGTATGTATGAAGTTGTAATAAAATCTCTTTGGCTATACTATTTGTATCTGGCTGGTGTTGGTATCATTGAAAGTTTAAAATTTAAAGAACATAATTCCAAATTCAAATTAGGAAAATGTGTGATTTTCATTCGTTTTTCGTACTGTCAAGATGAGTGAATCTAATGAAGAAATTTGATACATTTGAAAAATTTACTACAAAAAAGGTAAAAATGCAACGCAAACCGCGAAAAAAATTTGCGATGTTTATGGACCTGGTGCAGTGTCTGTGAGAGTAGCACAAATTTGGTTTAAGCGTTTTCAATCCGGAAATTTTGATGTCAAAGATGCACGTCGCTCTGGTCGCCCTATTACGGATAAAATGGATGCCATTTTTGAAAAAGTGGAGCAAGATCGGCATATCAGTAGTTACGACGTAGCTGTAGAACTGGGAATTGACCACAAAACAGTTTTGACGCATTTGAAAAAAAACTGGGTACACAAAAAAGCTCGATATTTGGGGACTTCACGAGCTCACTGAAAGAAACCTAATGAACCGTGTACTCATTTGTGATTCTTTATTACGACGTAATGAAACCAAACAATTTTTAAAGAAGCTGATAACTGGTGATGAAAAGTGGATCACGTACGACAAGAACGTGCGAAAAAGGTCGTGGTCAAAGGCCGGTCAGGCTTTACAGACTATGGCGAAACCCGGGTTAACTCGCAACAAGGTGATGCTGTGTGTGTGGTGGGATTGGAAGGGCATTATTCATTATGAGCTGTTACCACCAGTCAGGACCATCGATTCTGAACTCTACTGCGAACAACTGATGAGATTAAAGCAAGAAGTTGAGAGAAAGCGGCCGGAATTAATCAACAGAAGGGGTGTGGTTTTTCATCATGATAACGCTAGACCTCACACATCTTTAGCCACTCAGAAAAAATTAAGAGAGTTTGGCTGGGAGGTGTTAATGCATCCGCCGTATAGTCCTGACCTTGCACCTTCAGATTTCCACCTGTTTCGGTCTCTTCAGAATTCTTTAGGCAGTGTCAGGTTAACATCACGAGAGGACTGCCAAAACCACTTGCCGCGGTATTTTGATCAGAAGTCCCAAAATTTCTATAGCAATGGGATCATGTCCCTACCTACATACTTTAGTTAAATGTGAATAAACTATATTAAAAAATGTTTTGAATTTTCTTAAAAAATGCGAAGAAACTTTTTCCCCTACCTATTATGTGACTTCACATATCCGCAGAGAAAATAAAGTAATGGCGTCAAATAGCACGAACGGGATGGCCAGATTTCGTGAAATTAGTCGTTCGTCAAATGTTTCCTATACTAAATTAAGCCAATAAAAAGTGAAGTTTTCAGTAAATTAGGCCTTGACGTCAGCCGCAGCGGCCAAATACCCGAAATCATATTCAAACATTAACTTCATAAAATTATTTGTCAAATAAAACCAATTTAATGGATATTAAAAACATTTTTCTGGGTTTAATTTAATTTTAAGTTCTCCGCCTCTGAAAAATACCCATTACATCAGGCACAGATCCAATATGTTTATTTACTGATTATGTTTTGATTTTTGTTTTAAAGTTTTGATTATTTAGATTATGTTTTTGGCAGATTTAAGGATCAAAAATTGTTCCAAGTTTAAGAACCGAAAATAATACATAATATGCTTAAATGCTACTAAGTACGGGTACCAAAAGGTTGGGAGGCAGTCTCTTCTGTGCGCTGCTTCTTAGGAAATCAATAGCAATATAATCTAAATCGGGTCAGCACAAAGCTAACAACGGGAACTAATAACTTACATCAGCTGGCAGGCTCACAATTATAAGAGTTCAACTCAGTTGGAGTTACGCATAACGACAGATTTCTCAACAGGTTTTCTTTCCTTCGGCTGACCCAAGACAGAAAAGGCAACGGTCTCCTGACATTCAATCCATTCGCCAAACGAACTCAATTATCGTGCATATTATCCTCCAGTTGTAGTGGTCTGTAGTATGCCAATGGTAGCACTGGACGCTATCTGGCTAATATGAAATGAATCCGTCAAAAATATTACAGTATCCTACATCTGCAAAACTCTAAACAAAAAAAAGATGACAAACTCAACACATAACATTAAAACATAACATATTACAGCAATGTCCCCAATTCCTTACAGAATGATCGCCGACGCTAGTGTAGATAATAATTCAATGGCGGTGTGCCAGCCAGGGAATTGAAACATCTTGGTCCTAGGAGCCGCACTTACATGCCAAGTGCTAGCAAACATGGCAAGCCAAGCAAACTACTGGCCGAGGGGACATTATCATGTGGACTAGTTATGTTGTTATGGAACGAGATAATGTGTTGTGATCTTAGTAAATCTTTGTAAAAAATATTAACTGCTTTGTTTATCTTTTGTAAGCATTTATTGTCTCATCTATTCTTATGCATATGGAGGTTGAGGAATTTCAGCAGAATAATTAATTAGGAGTATTTTGTATTAAATTATGGCACAAAGAAGACACTACGCTTTCTTAATTATGCCGTACTCTTATTCGCCAATCCAATAGGTGTCACTAATCTATCTGACAGTACGAGTACCTATGTGGTGTTACCCTCTCTCAGGATTGTTTCGTAAAGCGGCATATTTCTTGGCAGATGATAACTTTTTGGCCTGGTGTGTAAGTATTTTGGCAATCAGATAGAGACTACAAAAATCTACGTTTCAGGGATAAAAGACAGGCTAATTGCGAATGTATTTGAAAAAGAAAAAAAGTAAGTTTTAGCCTATAGGTATTTGAATAGTTGATTTTGTGTAAAAAAAATTATATAAATAAAACACGAAACACGTATCAATCGATTTTATTTTTCGTTTCCTTTAAAATATTTACATCAGCAAACACGTGGGCAGTGACAGTTAACGTAAGACTTGAGTAGCTTGGTTTATTGCTATATCTATTGTTAGCCTACAGATAAATTATTACAAGAGTATCAAACAAGTTATAATAATTACTATACATTTCTGAGTATATGGCTCATTTCAATTTAGTACAATGGGGTAAAGTTGTGCTCAATATAAAACTACAGAAAATGTTTTGGGAGGATAATCAATATGTTTCTCTTATAATTATGGCTAGGTAATCTTAGTTTTCGTTGACAGATCAAAAATAACTGTTGAAATAACAGCTTTTTTATTTCTTAACTGATATTAATTTAATTGGCACATTGTTTTAATTAATGGTATATTATACATAACAGACCCCGTGTCATAACCCAAAGCGACTAAACGAGCTTCCGGTAAGGACACGGCCTAAAACTGATACGATAGTTCTATAAAACTCATGTAACGATAGTTCTATAATCGCCCACAATTAATCGTGTAAATCAAAATATTATAGTACAAAACCATCACTGGGCAAAAGGTATATAAAATTCGTAATACAAGTATACAAATGTAAACTTAATCGTATTCTTGAGCAGCTTAAAAATAATACAAAGAATGATGAACACACGCAAGAACACAAAACAGCGCCGTCTATCGAGCCCGGTAGTCAACGATCGCATTTGCTCATCCTCTAACACTAACAGTAACATCTTTGTAGGCGAAGCACAGTAATGTGAGCTCTATTTCTAGGTTTAAGATAGTTATATTAGGATAGGAGTATATAACTATAAGAATATTGTAAAGCAATTTGACTGGACATGTTTGTTTTACCAATTAGTATACCCGCTACTTGTGCCATGGTAGTAAAATGCGCGCCTCCCGCATTGTCAGTCATTGGGTAATAACGGCGGGGGGTACATTTTACGACCCCCGCCACTTGCGCTACTCATGCCAGCGCATAAAAAGGGCGCACCTTGGCACAAGCAAGTCAGTCTCCAGCGATCATCCAGTGAAGCGACATACCTACACCCGTTGGTTCACTTCGCGCCGCGCTTTAAGAAATACAAGTGTTTTACCCCGTGTCGCGTGGTTTTATTTCCACTTCTTCGTCAAGGGAACAACGTCACCCCCGCCTACACGCCCGTATCCCCCACCTGCCCCTCAGCGTGGGCTACATTTTGGTCCTTCGAGCCGGATCGGGTTCAAAGAAGAAGTGAAAATACATCATGAGTCAGAAAAGTGCAATGACCACGCGCAGTAAGCTAAGAAGATTGGGCGAGGAAATAAGTGCGCGTCGAAAGGATGACGTCATCTCGGACTCAGGCTCGCCATCTGAAAAGGCACCAGGTTCACCATCGGTGGCTCCAACATTGGCACCGACGCTGGCTCCTAACATTCCTCTGACGGGTGGTCGTGTGATTGACCACAGCGGAAGTACGTCAGAAGGACTGCAGAAAGGACAGACAGTCGCACGAAGTCGCCATGGATCAACGCGAAGCAGCAGAGTCTCATCTAAGAATAGCCGCAGGAGCGTCGATTTCTTACGAAAGAGGATCGAGTACGAAGCTGAGCGCGATTTGGTGCAACTAAAGGAGAAGCTCATGAGAGACAAAGAGAATCTCGTGAAGAAAAGGATGGAAGCAGAGATTGCAGAGATAGAAGCCGCTGCTGAGAGTGATGACTCTGTCTCGGATGTGGATTCGGAACAGCGCGTTGAAGAATGGTTTAAAACAACGCCTCAAATGACTCAACAGGATGCAGTATTGTGTGCGCCTTCTGTATCCCGCGCACCTGTTGAAGTGACTGCACCCCGTGAAACAGCTGTGACCCACGATGAAAATGTGAGTACAGCGAATCGTGAATCCACCGTGCCTCGGAAGATAGATGTGTTGCATGCGCCAGTCCCGGTACCTGACATGACAGCACCGACCGCGCAAATGTACATGCCATTGTCGACAGAAGGAGTGAGATTCCGTCTGCCTGATGACTATCCCGTCTTTACCACTCCGGCCGCAAGTGTACCTCGAGTACCAACACTCGAGTCGGATACACGGCGGCAGAGATATGACGGAGTGGATGAAAGAGAAAGACGTCGAGAATCGTCGGGTGAAAGAGACAGGAAGACAGACAAGCTGGCAGAAGCAATCGCAAGCATGGCACGCCCGCGACCGATACCAAGGCAGTCATATGAATTGCCACCATTTCACGGAGACCCTTCCGAATGGATATCGTTTCGGAAGATGTATTGGGACACAACTGAATTGTACAGTTTCAAGACACATGAGAACCTAGCACGACTAAAGACCTCACTGCATGGCGAAGCAAAGAGTTCAGTGGAGGATTTACTGCGAACGTCAACAGACCCCACAGAGATAATGCATGCGCTTGAGGAAGAGTACGGTCACCCGACCGTAGTGCTCCAGTGTGCGTTGAGAAAAGTGAGAGATTTACCCAGAGTGACGGAAAGTGGCCGGGAGCTGAGGAAATTCTCATCAACAGTTAGAAACTGTGTGTCCTTATTGAAGAACATTCGTGCACAAGGTTATATAAATAACCCACAATTAGTGAGTGAGTTGCTGAGCAAGCTGACACCAGTACAACGTGCGCAGTATGGTGACTTTGCGATGGGCTTAGATAACGCACAGGGAGTGGATTTAAGAGTGTCACCGAACTTAGAGATATTGTCTCACTTTCTCATACATTTGACACGTTCGACGTCATACTATGTGCAACCAATGATGAATGAGCCTGGACCGTCGAAACCCCTTGTGAAGCAACAGAAGAATGTCACCGGTCAAGCCCGGCCAGTGAATACCGCACGTCCTGTCAGCAGCAGACCACCGTTGGCTCATCGAGTAAATACGCAGAGTGACGAATCCTCCGTAGCTAAGGATTGCGTAATATGCCAACGGGAACACGCCATTGAAGATTGTGACCAGTTTAAGAAGCTAAGTGTGCAGCAACGTTGGGACACGATAAAAGAAAAGAACACATGCTTCAAATGCCTTGTCAAGAAGCATCCCAAGAGGTTCTGCCGCGCAAACAGATGTGAAAAGTGCGGTTATGGACATCACGTGTTGTTACACGCGGATAAGCCGCAGAAAGAAGATAAAACAGAAAGTGTAACAAACATCGGGGAATGGCGAGCTACAGCGTTACTGAAAATAATGCCAGTGACTTTAAGTGACGAAAACGGCGACGACAAACAGTGCTATGCGTTATTAGACGATGGTGCGACCGTATCGCTCATAGACAGTTCGCTCGCAACCAACCTAGCGGGACCGCGTGTACCTCTCTCGCTAAAAACCGCGGGTGGCTACGGAGTGACGGACTTAACCTCGCGAGTAGTACAAGTGCGTGTGAAAGGACCTAATGGACAGTGTCACAAAGTAAAGTGCCGTACAATGGTGAACGTGAACTTACCAACGCAAACAGTGTCCGCCTCAGTGATACGTGACAACGCTCACCTCTGTAACTTGGGTTGCGTGGAAATGAGGGGAGCCAAGCCGCTGCTGTTACTCGGACAAGACAATTGGGAGCTGCTCGTCAGTCGGGACATCCGCCGTGGACGATCCGGTAAGCCGGTTGCCTCACTCACGAAGCTAGGTTGGGTCATACATGGACCATTCGATTCAGCTAGTACTAACGAAACAGTGAATTGCACAACAGTCTCCCTTCCTGATCTACATGATTTGGTAAAATCACAGTTTGACTTAGAAGCCATAGGAATTTCACAAGATACTCGCAAACATAAGGATGTTGAAAGAGCCTTAGATGTACTAGATAGCACTAGTCACCGCACTCCTGACAGGTCACAGTGGGAAGTAGGTTTATTGTGGAAGCATGATAATACGCAATTGCCTAACAATTATAATCAGGCCCGGCAGAGGTTGTACGGTATCGAGAGACGTATGCGCAAAGACGCTAGTTTCGCTGAGTTATACACGAAACAGATAGATCGACTATTAGACGAGGGCTATGCGCGCAAAGTAGAGGGCGAGATAGATAGCTCTCCGGTTTGGTATTTACCACACTTTGGTGTAGTGAACCCAAACAAACCAGGGAAGCTTCGCTTAGTGTTTGACGCGGCTGCTGCATCTCACGGTACATGTCTGAACGACAACCTGCTGACCGGCCCTGACATGTTAAATTCATTGCTCGGCATATTATTAAAGTTCAGGATAGGCCCCATAGCATTTTCAGGGGACATCGCTGATATGTTTTTGCGGATAAGAATTAGGTCAGAAGATCAAGGCGCGCAATTATTTTTATGGAGAGGCGCGGACCAACGTAAAGAACCAGATACATATGTGATGAATTCTATGATATTTGGTGCAGTCTCATCACCAACCACGGCAATCTATATACTCAATAAAAATGCCAGTGAATGGGTTGACGTCTATCCCGAAGCTGTTGAAGCCATAAGGACGAAGCACTATATGGACGATTATTTAGATAGCGCATGGTCCGAAGAGCAGGCTAACAGACTGATTGAGGAAGTGTCCAGAATACACGCCTCCGGAGGATTTGTAATACGGGGGTGGGTCACGAACTCATCAGAGCTTAGGGACAGACTAAGAATAGATATGCCTGAGAGAGTAGCCCTCGAAAAGGGAGTAGGTTCGGTAGAGAGGACACTAGGTCTAATATGGTCACACAAGGAAGATGAATTGGGTTTTGACCTTTCATTTAAACGGTTACCGGCAGAGATAATAAATGGCGATCTGATTCCCACTAAGCGGCAATTTTTGAGCGCAATAATGTCAATATATGACCCTCTGGGTTTCCTTTATCCCTGCGTCATCCAATCACGTATATTAATGCAAAGAATTTGGAAATCAGGAATCAAGTGGGATGAACCATTAAATGAGGAAGATGCCTATATGTGGCTTAATTGGCTTAATAATTTACAGCGATTGAAAGATGTTAAGATACCGCGGTGGTATAGGTTAAACCTAGAGTTACATGTGTTCGGGGACGCTAGCGAACTAGCTTACGCCGCGGTAGCTTACCTAGTAGGCTATAACTCCGAAGGCAATAGAGAGATTGTTATGATACTAGGGAAAGCGCGAGTAGCGCCACAAAAGGTTATCTCTATCCCTAGACTAGAGCTACAAGCAGCGGTGTTAGCTTGCCGATTAGCGGATACCGCCGAAAAGGAGCTAGGGTTACCAATTAAAGAGAAATTTTATTGGACTGACAGCAAAACTGTTTTAAAATGGATAAATTCTGATGCACAAGAGTTTCAAAGGTTCGTTTCGCATAGACTAGCGGAAATAGATAGGCTGTCAGATAGAGGCAACTGGCGCTGGGTCCCCACAAAGGACAACCCAGCTGACGTAGCGACCAGATTGTGTTGGCCCGATAACCATGCAAAATGGCTCTCGGGCCCCTCGTTTTTACGTGATTCACAGGAGCAGTGGCCGACATGTCAGGAGCCTGAGGCGGCGGAGGCGGATCTTGAGTGCATTCAGCGGGTCCACGCCACCATAGCACCTCCAGCACCACTCCTGAACTACGAACGATATTCATCGTGGACGCGCATACAGCGCGTTATGGCGCGCACGCTCGTCTTCGTCAGCCGATGCCGTAAACGCCGGGCGACGACGGAGCTGCGAACACACGACTTAGAAGAAGCACACAACATTTTAATAAAGTTGTGTCAAGAAGACAGCTTTCACGATGAACGAGCTGCCATTCTCAAGGGGCTGCCCGTTCCCAACGACAGCAGCATAAAAGCTTTGGACCCAATGATTAGCGACGATGGGTTGCTACGAGTGAGAGGACGTCTGAGTGCCTGCGAAGTGCTCACATTTAGTGAAAGGCACCCTATAATCTTGGACGGGCGTCACCCTCTAACTAGGAAGCTAATCGCACACTACCATGCGATGGCTTTACATGCGAACCACGAAACCGTCGTCAATAACCTACGAGAGAAATACTGGATCACGAAGATCAGGACATCAGTAAAGACAGTGGTCGCAAATTGCCAGCTCTGTCGCATCTGCAGAGCTCAACCCGCCCCACCAAAAATGGGTGATCTCCCACTTGCAAGGCTGGAAAACACCAGAAGAGCTTTCGTGCGAATGGGAGTCGACTACTTCGGCTCATTGGAAGTGGCGATTGGCTGGCGCCGCGAAAAGAGGTGGGGAGCCTTATTCACCTGCCTCACTACGCGCGCCGTCCACCTGGAGTTAGCCGCCACGCTGAGCGCCGATTCAGCCATACTAGCCCTACGGCGCCTAATAGCGCGCCGTGGGCAACCAGCACATTTGTACTCCGACCAGGGTACAAATTTCGTCGGAGCCAACACCGAGCTGCGAGCTGCACTGAAAGACCTCAACCATGGGCAGCTCAGGGACGAGGCCATCAACCGAGGCATATCATGGCACTTCAATCCCCCGGCGACACCTCACATGGGTGGCTGCTGGGAACGCCTGGTGAGGTCGGTGAAGAACGCGCTACGAAGCACACTCAAAGAGCGAGCGCCTCGTGAGGAGGTTCTTTACACCCTCCTCACAGAGGCCGAGCAAATAGTGAACAGCCGACCGCTGAGTTACGTGCACGATGACCACAACGAGCCTGTGGTCCTGACACCGAACCACCTACTCCTGGGCACTGCATCCGGGAGTACGCCGTTTGCACCGAGGGACATCGAAGACGTCGACTCCCGCAGGCAGTGGCGGCGTGTGAACACGCTTGCCGACATGTTCTGGCGGCGCTGGCTGCGGGAATATCTCCCGACCCTGCAACGTCGCGAAAAGTGGAAGAACAATGTGCCAAATGTGCGTGTCGGTGACGTAGTAGTGTTGGTGGACAGTAGCAAAGAACGAAGTGCATGGACAAAGGGGATAATCCAAACAGTGTACCACGGAAATGATGGAATCATCCGTGTAGTAGATGTTAAGACTGTATATGGGGTCCTGCGTCGGCCCGTAGCAAAGATTATTGTGCTTCCCACAGACCAAGATGTAATGCGGCTGAACCCTGTTACAGGGGGTGGAATGTAGGCGAAGCACAGTAATGTGAGCTCTATTTCTAGGTTTAAGATAGTTATATTAGGATAGGAGTATATAACTATAAGAATATTGTAAAGCAATTTGACTGGACATGTTTGTTTTACCAATTAGTATACCCGCTACTTGTGCCATGGTAGTAAAATGCGCGCCTCCCGCATTGTCAGTCATTGGGTAATAACGGCGGGGGGTACATTTTACGACCCCCGCCACTTGCGCTACTCATGCCAGCGCATAAAAAGGGCGCACCTTGGCACAAGCAAGTCACCTAGCCCGATCACCATGTATGGCAAGCCGATCCCTTGGGAGAAGCAAGCCAAATACCTTGGCGTGATCTTAGATCAACACCTGACCTTTAGAGAGCACATCAAGACGGCTCGTTCGCGTGCCGCTTGCGCTCTCGGCAGGCTTCATTTCATCCTGACCGCGCGTAGCAAACTATCTCTTAAGTGCAAGCTGCGCATCTACACCGCAGTCATCCGTCCCATCATGACGTATGCTTGTGTTGTATTTGCGCACGCTAAGCCACACTTGCTCCATAGGATGCAGACCCTACAGAACCGTTTCCTCAGAAAGGTCACGGGGGCACCCTATTATGTACGCAACGAGTCTCTTCACGTTGATCTAAAAATCCCAACCGTCCAGCAGTTCATGAAACGCCTCGCCAAGCGTTTCTTCGAATCTGCCTCCAAACACCCGAATCCCCTGATTGCGGCGGCCGCCCGCTACACACCGTCGCGCATAAGTCGCATCCGCCGTCCTAGGCACGCCCTAACCGTCCCGGATGACGCCATAACTCTCCTCCAGGAGAGTAATCCCGCCACCAGCACGATCCGGAAACTCAAATCGAGACCGCCGTGCTTCCGCCCTCGCCGCCGAGGGCCACCGCGACGCCCCCGTCCATACCCACCCCGACCCTTGCTCGAGCCAGCCCGCGCAGCTGAGCCCGTAATTCTAAATTTGCCCCCAAATAATCCGATCCAGCATGTCCCATTGCTGTCCTCTCCCAGCGACGCCCTAAGCCGAGGTCCGTACCCCACAGGGGGTGCCCTTAGCGTGTAGTCGCTTAGTTTTTAGTCTTAGTTTTAAGCCTGGCTGGAGGCCTTAATTTATTGAGGCATCCACAGGAAAGCCCGGTTAAGCAGTCGACAACCTCCTATAGGTTGAACTGCGAGATGCCATTCCCCAAAAACAAAAACAACACAAGCAAGTCAGTCTCCAGCGATCATCCAGTGAAGCGACATACCTACACCCGTTGGTTCACTTCGCGCCGCGCTTGAAGTAATTAGTAATACCAGTCAAGTTGCTAAGTTTGTAAATAGTGTGTAAATTTGCCCGTGTATTTCCTTTTAATATTTTGTATTGTGTTGTGTCGTATTGGAAATACAAGTGTTTTACCCCGTGTCGCGTGGTTTTATTTCCACTTCTTCGTCAAGGGAACAACGTCACCCCCGCCTACACGCCCGTATCCCCCACCTGCCCCTCAGCGTGGGCTACAATCTTCTTGTACTTATTATTATTGACGTCTTAATAGAAATCTATGTTCTACTTTTTACAATCCGTCAGATATGATTCAGAGTTTTGTTTAATATTCAATAACGATTGTTTCAACTAGCAATAATCGCACCTCGGATTAACGTCATTGGTTACGATATTACCTCTGCGCAAAGTTAAAATAACTATTGTTTAAAGTGTATGGGTTCAACCGACTATGGATTTACTACAAAAGTGGGAGTTTAGAAGAAACGCTTAGTTTCAAATATTATTAAAAATGATCATTTTAGTGATACCAAATAGGCCGCACAATTTTTTTCAAATCCAACATATTATGTAGTACAAAACATCCTAAAATATTTACATTTTTATTTTTCGTGTTAAAATCTCTTAAAGTTAAAACGGTAAATTAACTAGGTAACAATTTAATAGCATTTCGCTTGTAGCAGTCTTTATTGTCGTCATACTTATACGTGTATCGTAAAATCTCTTCTCTCCTGCTCCTGCCGCTGCTGGTATCTGGAAAAATAAAACAGCGCCATCTAACAACCCACTGCATGAAGCAAAACACAGCGTCATCTAGCGACAGAAAAAGTAAAGGTGTGCGAGGCAAAAGACGTTTGCTTTAGAAAATGTATTTATAATATGATACATAGATGGCTACACTTGGTGGGCCTCAGAAAACTGTTCTGGTCCTATGAGCATTCATTATTGACATTACATTACTGTACAGACAATTTTGTTACTGCACGTTAACAAAAACATGTATAGGACAGTAAATGCATTACAGAATCTAGAAAGAAGAAAAAAGTATAAAAAGAAGTTGTATAAAAAAATCCTATACCTACTCAGAAATTGGTTTACCTAATGTTGAGTTTACCTAGACGATGTGGGCGTGTGATGTCTGCGCGCTCGCCGGCGCGACTTGTCGTGCGGGCGTTGTGACACGGAGCGCGCGTCCGCCGCCGACTCCGCGCTTGAGTCCGTCACCGCGCGGAATACCTCGTCTGGAAGTACAACTATTGTTCATTTAATTACTACAAAAATATTAGTAATTTTAGTAAATAACGTTCAGAAGGAAAATAATGACTGCTGGTGGAAATTTCTTTACTGCGTCGTAGTCAAAATCACTGGATCTAGGCATGAAGAGCAGCTTCATTATGTTTACTTTGCATGAGATCGAGACTGGAGGCTATGGAAGGAGCCTTTCGCCCAGGAGTGGGACGGAATATAATTATGATAATAAAAACATTAAACATTAACGAGGACATTTTTATACCTTTCCCTGGCGTGACGGGCATCCTGTACGACACGCTGGAGTTGCACTCGGCGCACGGCGACCCGCTCGAGTCGGAGTCGGACTCCGAGCGACGCACCATCAGCGTCATCGCTCGAGACAGCGTGTATTCGTCTATCGATTGCAAAAACAATGAACATTATTGGAAAATAAATTACCTACCTTACGAAATGCTGATTAGACAACCCAGCTCATCAAGTCTACTTACTAAGTATAGGATTTTACCAAGAAGTGTTACATTTGGTACTATTATATTTAAATGGTAGTGCTGTACTGAGCATGGATGAAGTAAGAAAACAAAAAAGTGACAAAAGTGACAGGCTTCTTCTGGGTAAGCTCGATTCATCGTCGACTTTGTCTTTGTCATCTCTGACCTAGACTAGAGTCAAGAGCAAACCTATCTCGAATTAAAAAAAAAAATTAAAAAATGTTTTGATGGAATGAGGCAGTCCACCTCAAGAAAGATTATCAATTGAATAACTAACAAGAGAGAATGGAAGAAAAAACTACAGTCATATTGCCGATATCTAGTAAAATGGAACCAAAGCAGTCAGAAAGAAGCGAGTCGTGCCACGCACCCGCGTTCTCATGATGCAGGTGGTGGTGCAGGTGCGCGCGCGGCGGCGCGGCCTGCAGCGGCGCGGGCTCGGCGCGCCCGAACGTGCGCAGCGTGCCGCCCGCCGCGCCCTCGTCCGCGCCCGCGCCCGTGGCGCCGCCTGCCATGCTGAACGTCGCGTACGGACTTATCTCGTACATTTCTGGAAAGAAAAATTACCCATATTTATCTCCCAGACTCTGTCACAACACACTGTGCTCCGCCTTCCGCATCCAGTCTGTCCCAGCCATCTTTCCAACCAACTAACCAACCTGAGCATAAATATTTAAAATTATTCTAAGGGTGCAACCAGACTGAGATCGATCGACGTTGACTGTCGCCTCAGAATATCATGTCACCATGTCATCATGTCACATTGTACGTCAAACAATTTGTCAGATGTCGTTGTACCCTAAAGATATTTCTTTTATTCTAGATAGTTTCTCAGAAACGATGTGTACGTCGAAAAGCTTATTAAAGATCCAAAGTCGCAGAAAAATATAAGTTAAGAAAACTATACCTTGTTGATCCTTCTTCCCAGCAGGATGCTTGATGGGTGATGAAGTGTACACCTGCTGACAATTTCGCCGGTTGTCTCTCTTCTCTACTGACTTATCCTCTTCTTCTGAGATATCTCCCTGCTCATAACCTTTCCTGAAGCATGTTGTTGACGGACTGGAAAAAATATTAAGACTTTTAGCATAATCAGCCTATAATGTTCCCACTGCTGGCACACAGACCTCCTCTCGGTGAGAGGGAGTGGGCCATAATCCACCACGCGGGCCCAGTGCGGGTTGATAAATGTCACATGTCTTCGAATTTGTTGTTATATGACCTGCCATTTTCCTTTGCCGTTTATAAAGCAGTGGTTATGAAATAATTTACACAAAGTAAAGCGCCTGTCGGGGTTCAAACCTACGACCTAAATCTCATAAGTCGCGGCCGTTATCACTGGGCCACTGCTCTATCTCTGAGACCTTTACTATCGCAAAATCTTTGTCTACGGAATGTTATCTTAACAAACCCAGTCGTGCCAATTAAAAGACAAATGAAGTGTCACCTCCGTTTGTACGCAATTGCTGCCAACAAGAGCAACGCCGCGAACAGCCCTCCGGCGGCCGCTGCCAGCACTGCAGTCGCCCGCTCGTCACCTTCGTCACCCCCGGGGGGGAAGTGAGCTGGTGCCGGTATCCGGTCTGAAATCAGTGGACATGGTCTTGAGCTCTAGCACGTGGAAATTAAACGAGTATCATCTCTTAATATTGTATCGTTTGTGATTTTATCTATTTTGTTTTCTCTTTTACACACGTCTACATCTCTTTATCTACTTTCATATCGCAGGTATGCTGGAAGAGTTTTATTTAGAAATAAGCATCACCTTTGTACGTATTTTTCTTTTCCTTTCTTCTTGTTTGTTTATATGTGTGTATACATATAAACTGTTAAATAAATAAACAAAAGTATCTACGCTGTTCAACTTTATTTTTTAAGGGAGAAATAGATTTTGTTCAGGATTACTCTAGTTAGGTACCGCCTGGTAGTTGCTGCCTCGTTGGTCTAGTAGTCGCAAGCGCTACTGCTGAACACGAGGTTCTGGGTTCGATTCCCGGGTCGGGCCAAGTATTATTGGGTTTGTCCACCACAGTTTGGAGTTGCTCAGTAGCAGCCCGGCGTGGTGTTATGTTATGTGTTCGCTAGTTATTTTTCGAAAATTTCAACGCACCTCCACCTTCCGTTAAAGTCGAAAAATAATAATTCCCCAGCGTAGTCCCCGCGGCGCTGGCGGCGACCACCTTCAGATGGTACCACGTCGCCACCGTCAACCCACACAGGACAGTTGGCTGGGCAGCCGGCGACACCGTCTGGGTGATCCAAGAGGACTCCTCGAAACTCCTCACAGATACCGCAAACTGGGTGAGGGGACAGCCGTTGCTGTCCCAGGTCAGTAGGTTGAGGCGGACACAGGAACTGTTGGTCGATATTAGGTCCTTCTCTGGAGAAGCTTTTGATGCTGAAATTGAGATAATAGTTCAAGCTTATTCGATAAATGTTATCTTGGTATAACAATAGCTCTTTATTTTATTTTAAAACTTTTTCGGAGACTTAAAAAAAAAAACAAGATGGCTGAGGCCCACTGGCACGTTCATGGGTTATCCTAAGTAACTCGGAGTTAACAGCTAACTCAGGGTTAATCTCATTAGATTAGCCCTGAGTTAGGTGTTAATTCCGACTAATTTGAACGTGCAAGTGGGCCTAAACAGATTAAAGCGTAACAAGTTAACTAACGACGAATTTATAAATTATTATAGTGTTTATTTAAAATTTCACTTACGCCCTCCTTTAGTAGAAACCACCAGCTCATCACTCGGTGGCGATGAACCGACCGCGTTGTACGCACTCAGCCTCACTTTGTACAGCGTCCCACAAGCCAGCCGCTCCAACGTGTGTGTCCTGGTATCAGCTGGTAATCGTGTCGTGTGCCATTTACCGTCACCAGAGCGGGAATGCTCGACTAAGTAACCTGGCGATGAGAAAAAAACAAGTTTCTTTAAAAAAATAAATAAAAAAGCCTGCCGACCGAATTTCGGCCAGCAGTAGCCAATTTCTATGGATATTAGCCAAGTACGCTGAAGATATTATAGTGCACAAGTGTGTCTGCAAACAGGTGCACTCTCAGCTCCGTTACGCTCATAGTCCTCAGGGACGGCAGTCCAACCCTCGTGCGGAGAGATCAGGCGCCGGACCGACAGCCACGTGCGCGGGGCACGGGGGTGCCACAAAAACAATTGAATGGAAAAACCCTATAAACACTTTGCTCGACCGGGAATCGAACCCAGGACTCCACGCTCAGCAGTCGCGCTTGCGACCACGAGACCAACAAGGCAGTCAAGCTACTTTATAAAAGGGGTAAGTGATATAGGAGAGTGGCCATAACCAAGTGGTTACTAACGGCCCTAACTAGAGTTGGTCACTTGCATACTGTAAATGTATTTAATTAGTTATAATTGATGTATCATAGAGAAACCTCTTCTACATATCGGTGGCAAGAAAATATAGGTGACGCAAACATGTCCAATTAGTCTTAAACTGTAAATATTAATGGTATTATCTTACCGTGTAAACTAGACCCTCCAGTGTGCGGCTTCTCCCACACCAGGTGTAATCTCGCCGGTGCTGCAGCGGCTAGTCTAAGTTGTGGTCGCGCAGGAACTCCTAGCACTCGCAGCTCCCAACTGGCTCGCTCTTCGCCCCACGGGTTACGCACGGTACACGTGTAGTTATCCGCTGAACTACGGTCAACCTCTGTAAGTAAGTTTACATGTGTGAACACCAAAATAGAATAGTCAAAAGATCGATCCGATTTTCCACTTAGGTATTGTCCTGGGCTAGTAATGATCATTTTGAGACTCCAGGGGCAATAGAAAATTCACAAATGAACAGATATATTTAAGGTGTTATAAGAAGAATCTAATCTTCTTACTAATAAACGTTGTATTGCGTCTGTATAGTTACACAACGCTTTGTCTTATTCTTTCGAAAGTCAAATTACTGACGAGTGAAAGAGAGAGATCGATGTGTAACTATTCACCTATTATAACACGTTTATTAGTAAGTGGATATACAGGATAACTTTAAAAGGACTGCGGATATTTCAGGAGGTAATCAGGTGCATGAAACTGGATAACTTTCCCCAAGGAACGTAGGTCGAAATCTTAAAACTGAAAATCGACTTTTCATACAATCTTGAGTCACGTGACCAGTCACTTTGTATGAAAAGTCGATTTTCAATTTCAAGATTTCGACCTATGTTCCTTGGGGAAGGTTATCCACTTGTATGCACCTGATTACCTCCTGAAATATCCGCACTCCTTTTAAACTTATCCTGTATATATAAATACTTAGTATAAATTAAAATCGCTTTTCGTGTCCGTGACCGCATTGTTCTTGTAAACTACGCAACGGATTCTAACGCAGTTTTCACCATTATTTAGAGAATTTATTCCAGAGGGTTTACATGTAATTTATTGTGTATACATTTGTAGTAAACTTACATACAAAATAAAGAAATCCTGATGTTTTGTTAAGTTGTAAAAACCTTGCGAAGCAGAGTTGGGTCACTAATTAATAAATAAATCTACTAACTCAGGATGATAAGGTACGGGCCATCGATGAGGTAGTTGTTGTCATGCGCGAGCGGCGGCGCGGGCCGCCTGCGCGCCCACGTGCGCAGCGGCGGCGGCGCGCCCGCGGCCCCGCAGCGCATGCGCACGCGGCTGCCGCTCTTCGCCTCCAAGCGACGACCGAATGACGTTATTTTGGCTGGGGCTGAAGAATACAAGAATGCAAGCTTTAATACATTTAGTATGGTCAATAACGATTGTAAGTAGAAGGGCCAAGCATAAAATGCTACTCCATAGTTTTTGGTCCTTGGATTCTAAATTAATTAATGCAGTTTTTATTAATACTCGTCGTAATTTTGTTTTTTTTTTTCCTTTTGTTTTATTTGTGTTTAAGATATTGTTACTTTTAATGTTCTTTTTATTGTTCCTGTGTATGTCCCAAATAAAATATTTTTCTTTCTTTCTTTCTTTAATACCGGCCTATCACTGTCCCACTGCAGAACAAAGGCACCAACAACAGAACCAAGAACCAAGGCAACAGAGAAGGCGCAGAACCAAGGCAACAGAGAAGGCGAGCATTGATCACGACGCTTGGTCAAGATTGGTTGGCGATTAAAGACTTATATTGACTACTAGTACTTTGCCCGCGACTTCGTCCGCGTGGATTTCGTATTTTCTTCTTCAAAATTTAACACCCCCTTCACCCCTTTTAACCGGTAGTTTTGGAAAATTAATGAATAAATACTTTTACTTATTATTATCATACATACATAAATTCATGCCTTCTTCCCATAGGGGGAGGCAGAAACTACAGAATGCCACCTTTACTTATTTTTAATTTATTGATGAAAGGAAAAATAAAATTTTCATAAAACTGTTCCTCCCTTTTCACCCCGAAAGGGGTAGATTTCGATCTTCAATCATGTGTTTCGTCATTTAATGATTATATTACTTTTGACTTAATCAGGTACTTAACTAATAAAGAATGTAAAAAATAATTATGTTTAAAGAGGTATTTCTTACCGACTTGCTAGACAAACATTGAGATAGCTCGGCTAATAAGTACGATATAAATATAATTTATAGCCTATAGTACTCACGAATAATGTACTTTCTACCAGTGAATTTATTTTTAATTGGATCATTAGTTCCGATTACCCCCTGCATACAAACTTACAAACAAATTTTAACTCTTTAAAATACTAAGTAGTATAGATAGACAAGAACAGGTTCCCTTGCGATGTTTTCTTTTACCAATGTCAGTATTGTCCAAGATGAACTCAGAAAGTTGATTTAAATTGTACAAATCACATTAGAAATCGGGTTTGTTCCCAAAACCTCGTGCGTGAGAGGCGAGGCCACTGGGCCTTCATGACATCACAATACAAGAATGCAAATTTTTTATTCAATTGAACCATAATTAGGGAATAAGTGCGTTTATGCTCAATAGCGCTTGTGAGGGTTGTGTTGCGTTGTGTTGTGTTGTGTTGTCACATGCGAGTAGTGGGGTAAGGTAGTGGGTAGGGTGGATGCTTAGGGTGGGTGGTGGGTAGGGTAGGGTGAGGATGCTCCACTTCATAATTTTATTTTAGTTTATGGTTTTAGTTGAAAATGTAACGTACGTACCTACGTGTTTTTAGTTGGCAATAGGCTCGCCCCCTATTACATGGGACTTAAACATAACTGGCAAAATGTGGGTGTTACTATAAGTACACCTCTGCCTAACCCTTCGGGGAAACAAGGCGTGATGTTATGTTATGTTATGTTGTTGAAAACGTGCTAAAAATAAGATATGCAAAATGAATCCCACCTCTACCGTTTGGCTTCCTCGCCACAATAGCACTCATCTCTCCTTCCCCGGAAGCAGTGGCTGCCGTCACCCAAAACTCATAGACCTGATGTTCCTGTAGACCTCGGACTTCAACTTGATACTCTTCCTCCTCGTCTTTGTGGAGAACCATCATCTGCGAGTGCTGGCCTGTCCTGTTATAAAAAACAGGATCTTATATATTGAAGAAAGTACCATAAAATATTTATTTTAACAATTATAAACCTGATGAAATAATAATAATAAAATTATATTCCAAATTAACTAAAACTATTCACAAACTAAAATATGGCTTCGAAAAATTCCTCCGCATCGCTGTCGACTGGTAATGTACCCAAGAGACTGGCGGCATTGCCACGTTGTATGGCAAAAGGCCATGAGCACTCGGAGTGAAGAAATAGTAAATTCCAAGCAAGTAAAAAGGTAAATTTTACACTCTAATGGTAAGTATTTACACCCAGATGGTAAGTATTTACACCCAGATGGTAAGTATTTACACCCAGGTGATAAGTATTTACACCCAGATGGTAAGTATTTACACCCAGGTGGTAAGTATTTACACCCAGATGGTAAGTATTTACACCCAGGTGATAAGTATTTACACCCAGATGGTAAGTATTTACACCCAGGTGGTAAGTATTTACACCCAGGTGATAAGTATTTACACCCAGATGGTAAGTATTTACACCCAGGTGGTAAGTATTTACACCCAGATGGTAAGTATTTACACCCAGATGGTAAGTATTTATACCACAATGGTAAGTATTTACACCCCGACGGTAAGTATTTACACCCAGGTGGTAAGTGACTTCACTTTTTGACTTTGACACTATAATGGTGTGGTTCAAAAATACGAGTACTATCGCTGTGAAAAACAAACCTTTGTGGTCTATTGTAGACGGTGTAGTGCTTGATCTTGCCGTTCTTCTGCAGCGGTGCCAGCCAGCTTACAACAACCGTGTCTTCGGAGCTTGCCACCGCTTTTATATCCATCGGAGCTCCCGGTACTGAAAAAAATGAACCCACGTGTAATTATTGCATACTTAGTGCTATTTATAACAAAAGAGATTTTTTTTTCGGCTGACATAATTTTTTTTTTTTTTTTTTATATATATATATATTTTATATTTTACGGTAGTGTCATAATTAGACTTGCAGACTCAAAAGCTTTCGTGCTGCGACATGTTATAGGTTCTTGACATGTCTTCAGTTATTATAAATACTCACTGTCTTCATGTGTGAGGCAATAGACCGGTTCCGACGTCGGCCCTGTGCCAGCCGCAGTTCTGGCTCGCACTGCTATGCTGTAGTTTGCAGCTCTTTGCAACGCTTGCAGGACAGTTTCCATTCCGCCTGAGCGACGAGTTTCTACTTGGCTTTCCAGCTCATCGACCGTCTGTGGAGTTGAACAAGTTGATGTAACAAATATTTTTATTGAAAAGAGAGTCCATGGAGTTTCTTGTCCGTTCTTTTTATTAGAAACCTACTACACTTTAGAATGGGCAATTAGCTTTATCTTTCTGTCTGACCGACTCTTTGAAAATTCAAAAGTGCCTGTAATTGTTTTTATTTAAATAAATGATTTGAGTTTCAGTTACTTTAAAAACAGTGGTTTTCTGGATTATTTAAAAAATGCTGATTTACCATGTTTTAGTTAAAATACCTAGACCGTGACTTATTTGTTAAATGGCCCACTGATTTGTGGTTAAAGAATCTTTATTCCTCAAAAGAAAAGAAAAAATATCACTTGATGAGAAACAATATTTACAGTAAGAAATGATATTAGTGAGCAGAGGTTTACAGTATTAAGTTACAGCAAACATACACACTCAGTACAAAAAAAAAAACATTGATATATAAAACTTAGCACATGCTTAACAATAACAAACAACTAAAGACTATATTAAACTCCAGTAAACAATAAGATAAAGCGTAACAAAAATCAGTTCGATAATAAATTAATTTTAATGAATACCTGTGTAACAGTAACATTACCTCATACAGAACTTCGTACCCAAGCAGCACTCCTCCCCGCGACACCGGCGGCGGCGGTTCCCACCACACGCGCGCCGACTGCGCCGACAGCGGCTCGCAGCGCACTCGCTCCGGCGGGGCTTCGGGAGCTTGACAAACAATTTATTAAATTATTTTTTTTTTTTAATGTAATCTATTGACATGCCACCTTAATTGTAATTGCTTGTTTATATTGATTTTGTACGCCAAATATTGGCAAAGCATAGAGCACATATTGTAGACAATATACTATCTGTGACCATACCTATGTTTGACAAAATAAATGATTGATTGATTGAAATTTATCATGGTTGAGGGACTTGCGGGTAGGTAATGCTGCATCACCTGGCCGGCAGACTTGGCACAATTCAAATATTACGTTTTTTTGCAATTTACGTCTCAGTGTCAGGTTGCACGGTGGAATATAATGATAATTTCATGAAAACATGACGTTTGCGTCAATTAACCAAGAGCTGGGTTCATAATTGTAATTATTATTAATATTCTGTAAATGCTTATTTGTTTGTGTCGCCTCAATTTTTTTAACTCAAACTCAAAGCATTTATTTCAATTAAACCAATTACAGGCACTTTTGAATTGTTAAAGAGTCAGTCAGTTAGTCAGAAAATTGAAGCTAGTCTATTATCAAACAACTTGATACTGAGCTACAAATTGCAAGTAATATAAGAATAAAAATTTCAGTAGCTTCCCTACGGGCTACCGTCATGCTTTCGTTTTAATTATCTCACCTCCTTCCAATGTGGTAGCAGTAAGCGGCGCGCACGGCGGGCCGGGCCCCACGGCATTGAACGCGCGCACCCGGAGCTCGTACTGCACGTGCGTGCGCAGCGCCACCAGCACGGCGTGCGCCGCGCCCCAGCCCGCGGCCGTCAGGGCAGCGGTCTTGTTGTCCGCGGCGGAGGACGCCTCGTGCCACGTGACTACGTAGCCTAGGAGCTCGCCATTCCAGGACTCTTGCGGCGGTGCCTGCGTCAAACATATTATTCCTTGGATAGGTATTTTAAACTGAGACAGTAAACTGAAGCACAGATCAAAGAAAAAAGGATTTCTTTTACTATCTGTTGAAGAAAGGCTACTGTTTACTATGGAATAAACATTTCACCTGCCATTTGACGAGCAATTCTCCTGGTGCGGTCGCCTGCACTTGTACATTGTGAGGAGGTTCAGATGGAGCTGCAAAGAAGCACTTCTAATTAGTTCTATTTACTTATACTTTGTTTTGATCTCCTTGGTCAGGTATGATTATAAAAATGTACGTTAGTCTGACTACTGAACAAAAGAAGAATAATTGTTTATTTGTTACCTTCTTCCAAAGTCTGTACGATGACTGGATCGGAGTAGTCACTGTCGCCAATAGCGTTAACCGCTGCAAGTCTCAGCGCATACGCGGTGGCGGGTCGCAGACCCTCCACTTGGTACTCTAGGTGCACTTCCGTAGTTGTGGCGTCTGGATCTTGCCTGCCAAATCATCCATTTGACTTAGTTTGGCTTAGAAACGGTCAATTTAATACTATTAATCTTTAGCGTATGGCATCGGTTAATGGCCTAAACTGGTTTAGCAAACTTGTATAAAATTGTAATGTTTGATCTATCCGCCTATGAATTTTCTCAATTCAATTCAATTCATCTTTAGTGTGGATCATAGGAAAGTGTACATAATTCTGCTGGTGTTAATGAATGTTTTGTGAACAGCTAGCTATGTCCTACCCTTGGGGCGTACAATAAAATATATGTATAGTGAGTTTACATGCATGTCGACAATAATATAACAATGCATAACAAATTATTAGACTATTCAAAATTTTCTGAAGTAACAAATTCTAACAATAATTTTGAAAACAGAAACAGAGGTCCTCTTAAAGTCTCAAAACTATGTTGGGACCTTCAGCTACTATTGTAAGTCTAGCAGTTGACTTCCTCACCTCTCCAACACTCTATCAGCGGGCACATCCCTGGTAGGCGCCTCAGCCCAGTCCCCCGCATCTGGCCTCCTGGCGTCCCCCACCACCCGGTACTGCAGCCGGTAGAGAAGCACGCGGGCGTTGCCGTCGTACCCGCGCCGCCATGAGATGACTGCGCCGCGACCCGCGCGACGCGACACGTGCAAGCCGAGCGGCGCTTCCGGGAACTCTGTGGGGTGTGAGGGTCGGCTCAGTAGGTCAAGTGGTAATATGGAAAAGTTGTATGGTCTGTTCCAGGATCTGATGAATATATAAACAAATGGATCACAAAACGTAGCTAATTTGTAGTGCTACTTACAAATGCTTTGAATAATTTATTTTCAATGACTTTAATGATGTTCTTCATTTGACTATTGAGGTTAATTCGGTTTACCTTAGTTTTTGTCGATGATTTTTCAATCCCAGTGTTGTTTAAAATGTTATTTAAACAATAATTGTTGGAATAAGAAGTGAGATATACAGAATGGATTAAGAAGTGAGATATACAGAATGGATTAAGAAGTGAGATATACAGGACGGAATTTTTTAATCTCACCTGGAGGGTGTTCCCTCCTTACGCAAATTTTACTCAAAGGAATCATTCCTTTATTTTTAAAAAGAAACAAATCTGAATTTAAGGATTTTGGAAAATGTGCTTGTCACGCTCGGGAATCGAACCGGCTAAAATCCTAAAAAATAACATTCTGTACTTTTATGGCATCAATCGATAGGGTCAATCATAAGGATCAAATCTCTCTAACAAACATGATAAATTAAAAGAAAGGAAAATCATGTTCATAACCATTTCAATACCCAGGTATGGGTACAAACTGCACAATCAGATGGCGCGAGATCAGCAGAATTCATCCCTTTAGGTTTTTTTTTTATGGGGATATGTTAGAAATCAAATTTACCACAAATCCTACGCAACTATAAACGAGTTAAGAGCTCCGCCACCGATAGTAAAAAGGACGTATCTAACATTTTTTTCCAAAATTGAGTTACTTATATTGCTAGAATGAGGAAAAGAGATGAATCTGCTGATATTTTTTATTTTTTGTAATCTCATCTCGAATTTCGGATTTACCAAAGCGAAGAAGGGCTCATCTCCATTATCAATTATACTTTAACTAATATGAAAGCACATATTTTGATGGAAGTTAAATGAAAAGACGTATTTGCGTAGATGAGTCTAATCTTTCAATGAATACTCTGATCGAGAAGTAAAAAGGCGGATCTATTCACTAAGTTCCGCGTGTGACAATGAAAATACGTAACTGGCTAGTGCGCCTTTCAATTCATTTCAAAATTAGGGCTAATACTAGGAGAAAAGGACCTATTTACCACTTGCGTCTTTTCAATTTAGTACACCACTCCTTTCTATAGACGTATGTGGTAGATGCGTTTTATTTTTAATTGCATTACATTATTAATTGGATAGCCGCCACAGCTAAGGTAAGGTACTAAGGATGAAAGTCGTAAATAATAAAATGCGCCTTTTATTCATAAACTTATTGATGAAAATAACTGCTGTGATTGGTGAAATGGTAGTGCTGTATTTTTGCTAAATGGAAAGGACGGATAATGGTGTTTTACGACTTTCCTACTTAGTTCTAGGTAATTTTCCGGATTTTTTTTGCTAAAAAGAAACGCTTCTTGTTCAAAATATATATTATCAATACTAAAATGTTATAATATTAAATTAAGAGGAGATATGGGCCAAAAAATAGTACATACCTACATTCACAGAATGTTGACAAATGCAATAACTAAATCACAGCATGGGTTTTCCCGTTTTTCAACTTAAAATATTTTTTTCTCCGAATTTATTTTTTGTTAGATACGTCTTTACGTTTTACGTTAGATTTTCAATATTCAACACAACTCGCTATTAAAAGTTACTGGAAAGTGCATCCAACAAAAGCTCATTTCGAGCAACTAATTAAATAGGTTTACCCTTTTTTTCGTTCAATTATAATAAATTTAAGATTTTATGTTTTTCCTTTCATTTAATATATCGTGTTTTTGGAAAAATTTGATCCTTATGATTGACCCTATCGATTGATGTCATAAAAGTACAAGGTGTTATTTTTCGGATTTTAGCTGGTTCGATTCCCGAGTGTGGCAAGCGAATTTTCAAAAATCTTTTAATGTAGATTTATTTCTTTTTAGAAATAAAGGAATGCTTCCTTTGAATAAAATTTGCTATCTCCAGTTTTTAGCGTACTTTTCCTCCAAAATGAGATTAAAAAATCCCACTCTGTATAAAGTTGATATGTAATAAAATAAATAAATTTGTCTATGCTTTGAGACAAATCAAAAAAGTTACTAATATAAAAACGGCTGTGATGTCATATCGCGCATATGTTGAGTCCTCACTACGGTATGGACTAATGATGTGGGGAAATAGTACTGATCACAACAGAGCATTTGTCGCCCAAAAGAAATGTTTACGAGCTATTTACGAGATTCCATCTGACGAATCATGTCAACCTATGTTTAAAGAGCTTGGTTTGCTACCGTTACCTTCGTTATATGTATATGAAGCATGCATGTTCGTTCAAAAACACAAAGAACTATTTAAAAAAGCAGAGGAAGGAAACCTCTCGAAGTCGGCGTGACCAACACAGACTTGTGTTGGATGTGCTGCCTCGATCAGCGAATTACATATAATAAAAACTCTCTGGCTATGTGTGTACGTCTCTATAATAAATTACCAAAAATGTTTAAAACATTAAATTGTAAATTATTTAAAATCCAATTATATAAATGGCTCAATAATAATTATTTCTATAGCATTAATGATTTTTTTAATATGAATTCAATGTAATATATCTCAATGTCATAACGTATCTTTAGTAAGTTTGCACGCTTTAGTATTAAGCAAAACATGTTCGGTCTAATATATATATTTTTTTAACACCTTGCATACCATGTTTTACGCAAATAAAATATCTTATCTTATCTTGAAACCTCCTAAATACAGATGAATGTGTTACTGATTCCTTTTAGCGAGTGATTGCGTGAGAATTCAACCTGAGCAGGGTTTGTTGAGACTTGGAGCAGACTATAGGTACAACTTTATAATTATGAGCCAATATCTGATCAATAGGTAGTTTTGGATCAAGCACAACGTTGATTACTGTGCGAAGTTGGACGCCAGTACACAACTACAAGTCCCTGTGTACAGTAAAAGCCAAGATATCTAGTTTGATCGAATAATATTCAGAGCAGTTATACGATTAGTTAGTTACCCTGAACAGCCAGGTAAATGAGGAGCTCGTCTCTCCCATACGCGTTCTCAGCACGACAGCGATACACTCCCGAGTCGTGACGCTCGGCGTGCGCTATACTCAGTTGAGAACTCACACCGCTTTCAGAGCGTTTCTCTGATACCGATACTCTGAAATAAACACAGTACACTATAGTGACTTCGAAAGCAGAAAGTAAACTTGGTCAAAATGAAAATCCAAGATGTTGGCAGCGAAAATTTTCAAATGTTTTTCATCATGAGTGTGGGTGTTAAAGCCGATAGTGAGTTAAAATGTAAATCCAAGATGGCGGCTGCGAAAATTTTCAAATTTTTCATCATTGTCTCGTTTTCATGGTTTTCGAGGGTGCTTAAGCCGATTGTGAGGTCAAATAGTAAATCCAAGATGTCAGCTGTGAAAATTTTCAAATTTTTCGTCATGGGTGTCGTCTTCATGATTTCCGAGGGTTCTAAAGCGGATAGTGGAGTCAAAATGTAAATCCAAGATGGCAGCTGCGAGTGGCGCGAGGAGGCAGGACGCCGGGGCGTAACTCCGTTGCCGCGAGAAATCGCGGCACGGCGGACAGAGCTCCGGCAGGATCTCATGGCGGCATGGAGAGTGCGATTGTCGCAACCCAAGCGCTGGGCACGCCACAATTGCGGCGATAAGTCCCCTCTTTGAGGAGTGACTGGAGAGGCGCCACGGCGTCCTCACCTTCCGCCTGACGCAGGTCCTCACCGGACACGGATGCTTCGGGAGGTACCTGTTCCGGATAAGGCGGGAGGAAACGCCCGGGTGTCACCACTGTGTGGATCGCCCGGAGGACACGGTGGAGCATACGGTGGAGGTCTGCCCGGATTGGGCGGAGCACCGCCGTGTCCTCGCGGAAGCGATCGGCGGCGGCGATCTCTCGCGTCCGGCCCTGGTCCAGGCCATAGTACGGAGCGAGAGTGCATGGGAAGCCATTACCTCCTTCTGCGAAGCAGTAATGCTCGTGAAGGAGGAGGCGGGACGCGTGAGGGAGAGGCAAGCTTTGCACCCTCACGCCCCTAGTCGCCGCAGGAGACGCCCTGGGCGTCGGGAATTGGCAGCTGATTCCCGGCCACCGTAGGCGCGGGCTTGCGGACGGCGAGCAATGGGTAGCTCGCCGTCCGGTAAGGACCAAGCCCGAGTCGACGGCGCGTCGTGTTCCACGCGCGCCTCAAAGAGATGTCAGCACTATTGACGGGGTCCGCTAAGGCCGATGCCAGCTAGGGTTGCGGGATGTTCGAAAGAGTTACCGTGGCCCCGGCACAGGCAACAGAAGGAACACGGGTGGGTTTTAGTCAGTAAAAGTCTGACACGCCCTCCCGCTCCGCCCAGAGCGGGAGAAGTCATTTGATGATTTCCCATTGAATATTGAGTATTATTTACCTGTAAGTAGTAAGGTCTACTCTCTTCATGTTATGCGTCCACTGAAGCTGTATGGGCGGGTCTCCTCGTGCGTCACACTGGAGTGTTGCCTGCGCAGTCCTTTTGACTGTCATGTTGCGCGATGAGAACTCAAAGTGGGCGGGCTCTGAAAAATAGGTTCAGACATTATGATAAATGATACTTGGCCCATAATAATGTTAGTAAAACGACTTAAAAACTATGTTACATTTAAAAATTAAAAAGTATTTGCCGCCCACTGGGGCCCCAGGCACACGTACTTGTGCTTGAACCCAGTGCCCCAGAAGGGAGCTGTCCAACTTGTGGCTGAGCACGTTCAGGATGGTGCTGGCGCTCCCACGCGTGCGGAATATCAGCAAAGCGATGCGGCGCCGCAGCACAGTGTGAAGGCCGTCTGTGTGCGCGTGCGCAAACATCGCAGACGCACTACAGCAGCGTGGGAGCCGCACTAGCACCCTGAACGCGTTATTATATTGTATTCGGAGAGCGTTGATGGCCCGCTGAGTGTAGGTGATCCACAGATTGCAGATGTAAAGAGTTTGGCAGAATGCTTAAAATGCTTAAAACAGAGTGAATTATGCAAGCCTGGATCCTGGATTTAGTTTTTGGCGAATTTAACACTAAATATAGAAATTGCGTAACATTATTTTTATAATCATAGACTTCCGTAAAGTAACGCCTGGTTCCATAACTTATTTAGAGAAAATCTTGAAAGTTATTCAACGCAGGCAGTTCAAGTAAAATCGGTCAGTAATCTTATTACCTACCATTGACAGAAACGGCAATAATCTTCGACAGTCCCCTTCCGATACCATTCTCTGATCTACACATGTACTGTCCCTCATGATGATGGGCTGCTGGAGCTATGCTCAGAGATCCGTTGGGAAGCATGGAGAACTGCAGGTCCAGGTTTGATACTGGTCGAAAATCACTTACTCCTGATCCTGGATGAAATTCGAGACAAATCAGTGACCTTGCAGAAAAAATCTAGCTATTTATGTAGTAGAAGCTCTGCAGTAGTGAGTTAGTTCAGTATTTGTTTTGTTACTAAAATTGCTTTGTAACTCACCATGACCTTTGAGCCAGGAGACCCTTGGTTCAGGATATCCCTTGGTAGAACAGTGAATCAAGATCTGAGTTCCTAAGAGAGCTGAAATGTCTTGAGGCTCATACACCCACGATGGCGCAACTGAAATGAAATAAAATCATTTGGAATCATTGTTTACAATCGGACCGACGACGTCCAACATTTTGCAACATAATTAGAAGCCAATCAAATTAAAAAAAAAGGCTTTTCTATTACCTTTAACAGCCAGTCTAGCAGTATGGTTGACTTCTGCCGCAGAATTGCTTGCAACACATGTGTAGTCACCGCTATGTTTCGACGTCACGTGAGAAAATATTAAAAAACTGAATTCGTCCAGAGATTTCTCTTGAACCTAGAAACGAAACATAGAACATAAAACAATGTTTCAAGTATGAGAGAGTTGATTCTATTTCCTGTTGTAACCATAGGCAATATTACCACATTCCTGAAACAAGCTCATTCTAGCCGGGAACTGTGACACACTAAATTATCACTTTTCGGGACACTGAACGCCCCCAGACGTAATACCAATTAAACTTCTGTTGTGTCTCGGTCAGTGTCTTGTCAACTGATTAATTGACTCAGGTACTTATTGCCTGTAAAAGCCTCGTACCTGTAAGCCAGTTGGTATGTGCTGACCATCTTTGAGCCAAGAAAAGTAAACCGGTTTATCGCCAGAGGTGATCCCACAGAGCACTTGTATCGAACTGCCTTCGACTAAGTCAAGCGGAAACATAAATCCCGCTATTTTTGGTGGATCTGAAATCAATTACAGTGTTTAATGTTTTGTAACAATACAAGGTTAGGCTTGTTCAATTACACAAACGTTTGGTATTAAGGTCTTTTTTCTCAACTCAGTCATATTGTGGTAGATCAACTTACTTCTGACAAAAATCTGAACATCCTTCTGGGCATACTGCCCCGATGGAGACGTCACTCTGCAGGAGTATACTCCTGCATCAGCAGGTTCCGCTGGCCAAAGCAGCAGTTCTCCCCCCACTCCTGATAAGGCACGACCTCCTGTAGAACTGACGTCTAACCCCCCACGTTGCCAGCGGATCTCACTGAAAGGTAGGAAAGTAAGGACTAATTTATTTGTGGGCATTTCCTGTCTAATGTGTCTATAACTACTCCTTCGGGTTATCAGTACTACTTTATTTGAGTGAAGGTAAGGAAAGAAGAATAAACAATATTTTATTTAAGACTAGTTTTCATTCACATTATCTTGCTATTTTAGAAGAACTACTTAGTTCAGGAAAATACTACAAATAAGAGCCATTTACACGACTACTTTCAAGGGTAAAGTCAAGGTTATCTAACATCGAACTACGAAAACAAAAAAAAATTAAACTTATAATTTTACTAAGCAAATGCACCTCCATCAACCTGATAGGAAATCCGGAGAATGGACAGTAGATGGTGGTGTTGACACCCGCTACCACCCGGACCGCGCCGATGTTCCTTATCGATGGTGGTCCTGGAAAAGTGGACAAATTCTTCCTCTTTCAAAGGGTCTTGTGTAAAGAATAAGATGAATACACGATGAATCTAAGATGGGAAGGCTACGTTCAAAGACTAAGCCGTAAGCGGACTTACCATAAACATTGAGCCTGGTGGAATGTTCGACCGCTCCTCTAGAGTTGTGCGCCCTGCACGTGTAGCGACCGCCGTCCTCGGGCCGGACTGACGTCAGGTTCATGTAGCTCACCACGTCACCGTTCGAGTTCATGAACTGAGTTATACTTCTGAAAACAAAATAATAACTTTGAGGAGACAATACTTTCCTATAAAATAAGACCACTGAGTGACCACTGACTTGATTGTAACGGTGTCAAATTTATGAATAAGAATAATTTATTTGTAAAAACTTTGGTGCAAACATAATTAGATCTTAAAAATTGGGTAGTGCGCTATGCTTTGCCAATATTGACATACAAATGATGAATATGATTAAAACTATTAAATGAGTATTAAATTGCAATAATAAAAATACTATATATATACCTAAGTATAAGAGTTTGAGTACCCCGTTAAGTGTTTTTTTAAACTTCTGCAATGGCATACGTTTTATTTAATCGGGTATTTTTTTATATACTTGTAGATCAATACCAAAGACGCTTTTCTTCATTAGAGAAGTTCTACATTTCTCAAGGCATCATTCATTCAGATATTAAGCAAGCATCGGTGTTTTCTTTACTGAACATAGTTTTTTGCAAAAATGTGGATTTATTTTTACAAATAATACAGTTTCTTGGATGTACAAAGTTGCTAGGGGTAATATTTTTTTTTTTTTTAAATATGGAATGCAACTATCTGTTGTTTTTAAACCACACATTGAGCGTAAACATCTTTTCTGGATCCTGAAAACATGTTCCATATCTGTTGACTGTCAAAAAATAACACCATGCAGAACTGAGGCGACTAGTCCAAGAGAGGCTGTTAGCCGTGTATCAGAGTTTACTTTTTTTGAAAGTTGAGCTAACAAATATGCTGATTTACTTATACTTCATTGCTTGCAATTTTTTTCTAAAAAAAAACAAAAAAATGAATATACGAAGACTAGTCGTGATTATATGCCAAATTATGTACATGGGAACAATGGGATGTTGTAACAACTCGCATAATTGTATAACCAAAATAGCTAAAGATAAAAAAAAACCCTTGGGAATCTGACTCCAAAAATTGGAACGACGCAATATACGACCCGTTGCCCTAATTGTTTCTTCAGTCTATCAGATATGTAAGCTTCCTATGTCACACACACATTTAAGCGTTCTACTCGATATTGATTTCGAAAAACATACCTCTTGGGATGGCGGCCATGTTAAAGATGCATCAAAAAGAGGTCGCATCTTAACATAGACAAACCTAATCTCTTAAGATAAAAAACAAGACATCACGTTATGAATTGCAAAAGTACTTTAGGATGTAAATTCGCTTGCGTGATGGAATGCAACCAGCGCGTTATTTTTCTACCTGAATGATGTAAGGTTCCCTTTTGCAGACAACCTTTATAGTACCTTTGTGGTGTATTGTGTTCTTCAACAGCCTGTCCATCCAGTAACCAGGTGAATCTTGGTGGAGGGCTGCCAGATGCAGCACAGTGCAGCGCAAGGGAAGGTCCAGGGTGTAACGCCTGTTCTATGAACGTATAGTGCAGTTCAGGGGCCGTGTCTGTAAAGAAATATTGTGAAGGTTTTAATCGTTGTAACGTTACGATTTAGTCGGAGGGCTAAATTGTAAGTCACTTACATAAAAAAAGTAATAAAAATATATAAAAGGGTTGAGAGGTCAGCGGAGTCCGGGACGTAGCAGGGACTAGGACTGCGGCAGCCGTGCAGCAGCCAGACGAATGACGACAGAGTCCCTCCAGTGATGGGGGGGGCGGCGTTTCACGTCACTCAACGCCTGGACGTCAGCGATGAGGGTTCATTTATGGAATTCCCAAGGTTTCGGCGTCCTCACACCGTGTAACGGGACCCTAGGAATCCAGGCAACGGCGTCCATGTGCCGAACAGCTGGATTACCCCAATGGAGGACTTTGAGCTGGTCACCGGTGCTCACCGGGATGAATTAAAAATCCTTTGCAGATCAAAAGTAAACTAACCTCACTGTTCTAACTTTATGATGTAGAAAAAGAAAAATTGACATAGAACAATTTATGGTAAAAAAGTACAAAAGTCATAAAAATATTCTAAGCTTTTAAGTTAAAGGTAATACAAAAATGTGTTATAAAGTGGAAACTACAGTGCTGTAGAGTGTGAGTCAAGTGAGTGTTGTGCAGTTTCACCTGTGAAAACATGGGTTTAGCTGCATAAATTGTTGAACACAACAGCTTTTATAATGCTAAATAATTAAATAACTTAAAAAATGTGGTTTCTGTGTAGCAAAATACCACATGGCAAGGGAAATTCTTTTACTGCAGCTGTTAACACCACGAACCACAAGGATACCGTATGTAAGGATACCGTATGTAAGGATATCATATGTAATGATACCGTACCAATATTATTCGAGCCCTTATCCTAATAATTCGACCCACTGATTACAAATAGCCACACGATTGTTAATAATATAAGTAATCACCAAATATTCTACCAAACAACAGTCTTTCATCACAACAGAATCCAATCAGTGTACAGCCGAATGTATGGCGGCCGTTTATCACAGATCATAACAGGGTATCTGCCATTAGCGGCGGATTTATCGCACTCGTGACGCCGACACATCAATGTTTATGTTAGATACTGAGTGATGTGGGAGAGGCAACGGGGGTTTGGGAGACAATCCTTTGTTTGTATATAAAGTTATGGCAATTAAACGTACTTGAATGGGCGTACTAGCAACAGAGACTCTCCTATATACTACTAATAATGCACCAGAATAACTGGGAACCGTAAAATTAGCTTACAAACCGGCAAATAATTAATAGTTTTACACAACTTGCGACAAGTTTGCAGACTGTATACTATCCAAGTAACGCAATAAGATTGTTTCCCTACCTGTGTCTACGTAGTACTAAATATATTACGTCACAGGCGCAAACTGCAGTACAACGTTGTCTGCAAGCAGTTGCTTAGTCCACTCAGCGCATTCTGTAATGTTTCTTGCTTATTATTTCATACAGTTGACTGAATTCGTTACACGAGGAGTATTAACATCAAGCGTGTAGTTAATGCAGTGCTCTAAACGTGGTGCATTACTAATACTCTTGTTTGCCACAAAGAGGTTGTAATGTTTGTTAAAGGGTTCATAAAATACTGACTTTTATTAGTTTGCTACAAGAGCTTGCTTGCTTTAACGCCGAATAATATAGATGTCTGTTATAGGTATAAGTAAATTTTGAGATCATCAAACAATAAAAAATAATTGAAACAATACACCCCACGCGAGTCGATGAAATTTTAATTCCTACCACATACATACTCAAAGCTCAGACGAAAGTTTTTACCAACTTCACCTATTATAAGAGTTTCGAGCCTCGACTGCTATTTGATGCCCAAACATCGCCAACTGTGGCAGCAACATTGTCTGCAGAATTGTGTTACAATTGTATTACAATTCTTAACTTTCATTTAGCACAGAAGCATAACTTAGCTCGCTCATTACACCCCTTAATCTATTTGCATCCAGCATCCAAAACATTCAACTACATAAGCGCAGTCGGCATCCAGTCATAAATCTTGGCAAATAAATTCAATTAGCCGCTACACTAACATAATAACGAATGAATACAATGGCCGCCGGAATTATGAGGGTCTAAGTTGTGAGCGGCCAGCGTTTCTGAGAGCTTTATTACAGGCCGTACCGGACGCCGTGACAGACAATATGTCAGCGCGTGGTGCAAGCTGAGGAGACAGCGGTGGGATGGAAATAATAAGAATTGATTGAAGATAAAGAAGTTGTAGCTGTTGTAGATAGGCCATCGGACCTCTCGTCCCGGAATGTATTACGTAAAATAATTTTGGAAAATTAAATTTTCTCCAATTGCTTTAACTATCATACAAAATTCAGCACACCCATTGCCAACAGCAGTTTTTTTTCCGACAACATTTTTCGATCACACTTAGATCTTTCCGGGTATACATAAATCGTTTCACTTTATTTCTTTTTTTGTTTCATAACATCACGCCTTGTTTCCCCGAAGGGTTAGGCAGAGGTGTACCTATTTTTTGTTTCATTATCGTTGAAAATAATGACTTGAAAGTCGAAAGATATAATATTCCAATGTGCCTATATATAGAAACAGGGCCTCGTCGCTGTGAAATAAAAAGACACATCTCCTACCTAACTCAGGATTCTCAGCACGGTATGTTTGCAAACACACCCGCTGTCATTCATCACTCAGCCCTCACCCCAGTTGGCACGGCGCCCGCTCACAAGCTAGCTCTTGTAAACGTTGCATCGTTTTGCGCGAATTTATATCAGATACCCGCTGATAGTCGGCTAATTGTATAATTGTGTGCGATGCGCTTATCTGTAGCCTGCTGGACACCGCGTGCCATAAAGTATGTGTTATTTGAAATGGGGAATATTTATTTATTTATTTTCTTCTTACACCTACTATTACAGGATAACCTAAAGCGATAAATGCGCCTATCCTAATTTGATAATTCTAAATACTAACATTAACAAATTAAAAACAATGCATGCCTTGTAAATTCACTCAGAGATCAACAGAATAGAACAGAACAGAAGAGTTTTGTTTATTGCTGTATTGTTTTTGGTTTAGGCTTTATTGAAAAGGTGTTAGAATGGAGAAAATGCAATTGTTTGTTATAAAATGTGTTTAGAGGTTGAACACGAATTTGCCGAAAATTATTGCTCCATTTTTTAAATCATCTACTTTATTGATCATAAATAACTTCTAATCAACTAAGTTTAGGGTAAACAAAGTATTAGTTACCACTATTATTTACTTAAGCGACGAAGATGCAACAACGTATTTTAACAAGAATTTCATAAACTTACAATATTCAACCTTTTTATATTAGCTACCGTGCGGCAGCGGTAAAGGCTATATCCAAGAAACCCTTTAAGATTCTAGACCAGAACCCTTAGAAATGAGCAGACTGTAGACCGCTCGCTCTTCTCAGATAGAAAATTATATATCATGTAATGTATATTTTATCATAACATGCGTTTGCCATTTAAAATAACGAGAGTAAACGTATGTATGAATTTCAGTTTTGCTTGAGAACCAATTTAATACTCGGGAAAAATTTTGATAGCGTTTGTTCTAACAAAAGATACTAGATGGCGTCACTTGTTTACAGTTTATAAAGTTCCAATAGAATGTAATATGCATTATAGAGTTTTCGGAGTTAAATCCTGTATCTCTTATACATCTCATAAATGAGCGATCATATCCTTTGAAACTATTTTAACTTAAAGTAGTTTTAACAAGTATTAAACAGTTGCCAAACTCAAGCTCCGTCCGTGAAAGAAAATATTTAAACAGGCCCTCGAAGTGTGCAGGCGGTGGAAACTGCTCGCGCGGGATGTTGGTGTTCGAAGTGTGCAGGCGGTGGAAACTGCTCGCGCGGGATGTTGGTGTTCGAAGTGTGCAGGCGGTGGAAACTGCTCGCGCGGGATGTTGGTGTTACTCGGAAGAATTAACGAGAGCTTAGCTGCTTGCTACTTTTCGGATTAAATTATTTAATAAAATGTTCTTTTAGTGCAATAATTTCTTGAGCTGAGTTATCTTAATATTTTAGTTAATACTAGCTGTGCCCGCGACTTCGTTCGCGTGGATGTTGTAAGATACACAATATACTAAAATAACAGCCACATTTAAATAAAACTCCCTCTGCGCTCGACCCGCCGCATTGCATCGCCCGCCCGCGCTATTACTTCGTTTTCGCTTAGTGTTCTTTCTGGCTTTTTTCTTTTTGCTCGGCTCCTGAAGGTCGTAGCATAATGTTAAATAGCCTATAACTATCCTCGAGAACTGGGCTACCAAATACAAAAATAATTTTTCAAATCCAACTTTTTGTCCATAATTTCATGGGTTTTAATTTTTTAGCGCGGAACCTTAATTATTTTTCTAAAATAAAAGTAGCCTACGTTACATGCCGTAACAACAGCTATCTGTTAATGAAAGTCCCGTCAAAATCGGTCCAGCCGTTTTGGAGATTAGCCGGAACAAACAGACAGACAGACAAAAATTTTAAGCTTGCTTTTTGTTATAAGTACCGTATATACTTTCAATTATGCATTTAGTAAAAAGTTGTTATTTTGACATTACAAACAGGCAGTCCTGTCCAAATTTCACTAATTCATACAAAATTCCCATAGAAAATGCACTTTCAGTTTTCACGAATTTTCTAATTTTTCAGGCAACTTTTCAATTTTTTGTGTAAGAACCTGATTCGGTCTATTACGAATATTTAAAAAAAATGCCAAATCGTGCCAGCCGTTTTGATGTAATGCACTTACTAACGAACAGCATTTCATTTTTATTATATAGAAGATTACAATCCTAGCTTTATTAAGTAAAACAGTTTCTTTGGTTTAATTTTCGTGTGTTTATATTTAGTGCAAGTGCCTAAAATATAATCTAGACAAAACAGGTACCTCTTTGTCGCTACACTTAATATTTTTATTGTTTTCTATAATTCTAAATCCGACTGCACTTATGAATAGACAATGAAAAAAATACTTAGAAAATTATGTAACGGTTTAATTTTAACACTTCTACAAATAGAAATGTGAAACTATGAAGTTAGACTCACATTTCTATGAAAATCATTTCCATGTTCAATGTTGCAGTTATACACAAACAGTACAATAAAGTTATAATGGTCATATCTCACTGGTACTAATCCAGCTAGTTCGTAAAATATATGACGTCATAGATCGTCTCTATTATTCCATTAGAGCTGTGCGGATTATCCCACGGCCTGACTTATACGCTGTCCGCGACATTACTGCGCGAGTTATGGCCACCATACCTCGCAGTAGGAGGTGGACTTATAGGCAAGTTATTAGTCATGGTGGATGGTGCTTCAGGGGTATGGAGGACAGGTAAGCTGGGAAAAAAAATATCGACAGTAATAATGTAGGTAAGTAGGCAGTCGTAGTACTGAAAGGTACTGAAAGTACTTCCACCAGTGTTTGGCTTTTTCCAGCGTCTGCTCTGTCAGTTTGACTTAAAAAATATTTGTTGATGAAAAGGCATGCTTAACAGCTCGAGTATCACATTCGTTTGTTAGAAAGGAAGAAAGAAAAATAGGTTTATTTATCACAGAAACATGTGCAAAAAAAGATAAGAATAATCAGAAAAATAAAACAAAATATATCCACATTATAATCACGAGCTCAAAACAGTAATAGTCGGCAGCTGCACGTCATGACTGTGACAAGAAGGCTTCCACTCAGCATGATGCTGTGCCATGAGGGACCCACAGCACAGCGCTGATTTTCACCCGAAAAAGACGAACGGAAATCAAGTCAGGTTCAGAGATTTGTACATAAATAGTTACTAAACAAAACAAAACAAACAGTAACTACCTAGAATATGCTGCAACTATACATCCTAATATATGAAGAAATATTATTAATCCGCAGGCATCACCGTGCGTGCATAAGCAATGTACCATTTTACATTCATACTTGTTACTTTCTTAGCTAGATCTGCCCACATTTATTTCCAAAATATTCGCCTCAGCTCTCAGTAGTTCTACGTACCAAGCATACCTACTCCCGTCCCTTTGCAAGCGAATCACAAAATTCCAACTAAATAAGAATGTTTGCTCACTGTGTATTTTTCTGTACATTTCATTAGAATACACAGTGGCTGCAGTGTAGCGGCGCGCAGAGAGCAGGGTTCACTTATCTAAAGCTTAGACCGTCTCCCTGTTCTGCACTCTATTCCTTTACATGAGCAAAACTCTAAAGTACCTGCAAAAGATGCTGTTGAAGCATAAGTTACAAAGCCTTTGTAGTGAAGTAAAAAAAAGGTTTTTACTTGGAAGATGGTGTCTTAATAATGTGGCTAATTGAATTGCATTTTAAGAAGTAGGGGCCTTTTTGAAAGGGCTCCAGAGAATACTAAAGGTGTGTGCTGGTAAAATTTCAAGCACATGAGACGGTTCAACTGAAGCTGGCAACGCATCGGCAAACCTTTTGTTGCTGGTGTCACTCGTCAGAGCCAAGCAGTTTCGACTAAATAAAACCGGATATATAACCGGATTTTACTAAAGATGAATTGACGAATAACTGTATACTTCACAGTAATAACTGCTTTTTATTTCCATTCCTCATGTATTATGTTTCCGTCGAACAGAACAGCGAAATCGCAAAGTTTTTGAAGCAAGCCTTGAATGGGATTACAGGCTCCGGCCGCGCGTATATTTCTTACTTCGTTGTATTAGCGCTGTCAGACTGCATATTTATGATATCGCCTTATTTTTTCCTGGTGCTGCACCTACCAACCATTGACATAGTAATACTTCCATCCATTTAACGGACGTGGGCTAAGTATAAATAAGTAAGTAATGTTGCCCAACAATGAATAGTCATATTTACACAATGCAATTGTAAATAGTTAGGTGATTACAATATGGTATAGCTAGGGATTATTATTTTTTTATAATCATAAAAGACAATGCAAATACAGGCGTCATGTAAGTATGTAAGTTATATTTAAAACAAACGTTGGCAAGTTTCGTTTCATAAACTTCATCACTCAATTATGTTTAGCCCGTACGTTATTCTACATGAGCTAATAGTTCGGCTACAAGATGTATCTATGTACCTTTGCTGGTACATATGCACAGTGGCAGGTTTTGGGTGTGGCATAGTAGACTATGTCTTTGTAGGTCGGGTCCAGTGTTTGATGCTTGCAATAGATCTCACCGAGCGGGAAAATGGACGGGCTCAAGTTGTAAGCTCTAGTTGTTTATATGATTAACTAGCTTTTGCCCGCGGCTTCGCCCACGTGTATGTCGGAATATATCAAATTAGTACCTACCCTACGTGTTAATCCAGGTTCTAAAACATCTGTATGACAAATTTTCTCTAAATTCAATCAACCGTTTTTGCGCCAATCCGGAACATACATCCCGACAAACAACAAACGGACAAAAATTCTAAAAACTATAGTGTGCGCAACAGACTCGTTCAATCACTTCTTTTCAAATAAGCAATGCACAGTTCTGACTTCGTTACTATTTTTAACTGACTTCAAAAAAGGAGGAGGTTATCAATTCGGTTAAATGGTTTTTTTAATGTTTGTTACCGTTACTCCGTCATTTATAAACCGATTTAGAAAATTATTTTTTTATTTGAAAGAATTGGACTTCCAGATTGGTCCCATTTTTATCCAAATCCAGTTCTGATGTTAGGATCCATGAGGAATTGAGGGAACTCCTTAAATATTATTGGCAAAAACATAGTGATTTTGGTATTTTCGTCAATAAATCAAGCATTTGCATTCAGAAAGTATCATTTGGTGAAGTGGAACTGACGAAGAAGACCATAGATGGCCACAGCAACTCATCAATGATAAGTATTTCACGGGTGGTGATAAGATATCTCGATTAAGATAGTTAAACGACTATGACGAAACGGTTCCCCGATTACTCAAAGACGGCTGGACCGATTTGGAAAATTCTTTTTTGTTTGAAAGGGTATACTTTCCAGGTGATCCCATTGTCAGCAGGTCAGGATCTGATGATGGGATCCTGGAGAAATCAAGGAACTCTTCAATATAGGCACACCTATAGCGATTTTGGTATTTTTATAGTAATTTGTGCATTTGCTCTCGGAAAGCAACGTTTGGTGAAGTGGAACTGATGACGAAGACCACAGATGGTAAGTTGGCCACCGGAACAACTCAATAATAAGTATTTCGCGGGTTGCGATTCCATTACTTTAAAATTATTGCTAATCAATAGAAACTCGTCACAATGCATATGGTGAAGTGGAGCTGATGGTGAAGTACCAAGAGAACTCCTCAACAATTAACGTCCCTGCTTCGGGAAAAGCAATGTTTTGTAAAAGGTGATGAGCAGTATTCATTAGGCTATTGTAACTCAGATAAATTACAAACAGACCCACTAAAAAGTGAACAATAAAAACAACCGACTTCCAAAACAAACACTACAAAGTGAAAAGTAACTTTAATTTCGGAAGTCAGTGGCAAAAACCTAAAATACAGATCCAAAGACACTGACTTCCGAAAAAGTATTAGTACCGAGTTTCGAGTTAATATGACAGCGCGTTAAAATTTTTCTTACTGTTCTTAGGGTCCTAGTGTTCCTTACTTGTTATAAAAAACTAAAAGTGACAATTTTTATTATTTCCTGAGGCAAATATTGCAAAGTTTCAAATGTATTAACCAAAAGAATAAGATTTTTCATACAAACTGGATCCCCTCTTTTCACCCCCACAGGGGTGAAATTTCGAAAAATCTTTTTGGATTTTTCCATAACTGAAATCAAAGATTTCTTATACGAATTTTTGAGTTAATCAAGCCATACAGTAAAATCCGACTCTTAAAAATCTATTAAAAAAATCTCACCCCGTCAGGGTAGTTGTGAAAAACCAATAGTAAGAAACTTTATTGCTTATTTAGGCAAATATTCGTGCCAAGCTTCAAGTTTATTAACCAAAGGAATAAGATTTTTCATATAAACTTTGTCCCCTCTTTTCAAAAAAGTATTCTATCCGATAAAGATTAGTGAAATCCTTAGCCAATATAGCCAGATAAAACGCAACACAACAATAACAACAACTCTTCTGCAAACGGTGAATACCAATAGGTATCTGTAATTACTTTCATCCAACTGCCAGAGGAAAACTTTTCAAAGTAAGTCTACATTTCGCTACCGCACTCAACTCGCCCCCGCGGTCACGGCGCGGGTGCCGCCTGGCCGGCCACTTCAGTCATTACTGCTCCCATTAATCAATAACCCGACGACACACGAAATCGCACAGCACTACACCCCGCAAAATTACACCATTGGTAATTACACGATGAAGTGGCCTCCGATTGGCCAATCGACTCTCAAAGGACGTTAATCGACCAATCAGAAAGCAATTTTCGTTTCGAGAAACGAAATTTTTTGGTCCCTGTATTTTGTTTTTGGTTTTTCAATTTTGTTTCACGTTGTCACAAGTGTGTTCTAGCTGACATTCTTAGTGTAAACGGATCGCAAGAAAAAAAAGAACAAAATGTGAAATAATAAATAAATATCTACATAGGTCAACACCACATTGAAAACCTACACGTCCTACACGATTGTGAATGAAGTCTCTAAGTCATCAAATATAAATAAAATAATGTCCTCATCAAATCAAATCAAATCTCATCAAATGGTATCCTTACCATTTCGATTTCTAATTAGTTTATATGCCACTAGCTTTTGCCCGCGGCTTCGCCCGCGTGTATGTTGGAATATATCAAATTAGTACCTACCCTACGTGTTAATCCCGCGAGGCAATTGCGTAACATACTTACAGTAGGAATCGGTTTCATTTTGACAGTTCAACAACATTCATTGCGCTATTTACGTCATTGAGCAGACAAATTTTTCGAACTTAAAAAGCAATGGATTAGCAATTTGCTTCAAAATGATTCAGATTCTGATTGATATTGTGTTACGCAATTAGGGTGCAGGTTCTAAAACATCTGTATGCCAAATTTGCTCTAAATTCAATCAACCATTTTTTGCGCCAATCCGGAACATACATCCCGACAAACAACAAACGGACAAAAATTCTAAAAACTATAGTGTGCGCAACAGACTCGTTCAATCACTTCTTTTTAAATATATGCAACGCACAGTTCTGACTTCGTTACTATTTTTCACCGCCTACAACAAAAGGAGGAGGTTATCAATTCGGTTGTATGGTTTTTTTTAATGTTTGTTACCGTCATTTATAAACCGATTTTAAAAAATATTTTTTATTTAAAAGGATTGGACTTCCAGATTGGTCCCATTTTTATCCAAATCCAGTTCTGATGATAGGATCCATGAGGAATTGAGGGAAATCCTCAAATATTATTGGCAAACACATAGTGATTTTGGTATTTTCGTCAACAAATCAAGCATTTGCATTCAGAAAGTATGATTTGGTGAAGTGGAACTGACGAAGAAGACCATAGATGGCCACAGGAACTCATCAATGATAAGTATTTCACGGGTGGCGATAAGATATCTCTATTAAGATAGTTAAACGACTATGACGAAGCAAATTTAAATAAATGCTTCTGATGAAAATGGTACCATTGAACTCAGAACAGTAATAAAACAATGTATCCTAGCCGTGTTGGGGCTTATTGGAATTGTCATGAGATGCACTCTGCGGGGCAATTGCGTAACATATTATCAATCGGAATCGGTTTCATTTTGGCAGTTCAACAACATTAATTGCGTTATTTACGTGTTGAGCAGAAAATTTTTCGAACTTATGAAGCAACGGATTAGCAATTTGCTTCAAAATGCTTCAGATTCCAATTGATAGTGTGTTACGCAATTAGGGTGCTGGTTATAAATTATTTTTAACCGACTTCAAAACAGAAGGAGGTTCTCAGTTCTTCGGAATCTTTCTTTTTATGGTTCCCGGATTACTCGAAAATGGCTGGACCGATTTGGAAAATTCTTTTTTTGTTTGAAAGGATATACTTTCCAGGTGGTTCCATTCACGGTAGAGCATATGGTGGAGGTCTACCTGGCTTGGGTGGAGCACCGCCGTGTCCTCGCGGAAGCGATCGGCGGCGGCGATCTCTCGCGTCCGGCCCTGGTCCAGGCCATGGTACGGAGCGAGAGTACATGGGAAGCCATTACCTCCTTCTGCGAAGCAGAAATGCTCGCGAAGGAGGAGGCGGGACGCGTGAGGGAGAGGCAAACTTTGCGCCCTCACGCCCCTAGTCGCCGCAGGAGACGCCCTGGGCGTCGGGAATTGGCAGCCGATTCCCGGCCACCGTAGGCGCGGGCTTGCCGACGGCGAGCAATGGGTAGCTCGCCGTCCGGTAAGGACCAAGCCTGAGTCGACGGCGCGTTGTGTTCCATGCGCGCCTCAAAGAGATGTCAGCACTATTGACGGGGTCCGCTAGGGCCGTTGCCAGCTAGGGTCGCGGGATATTCGAAAGAGTTACCGTGGCCCCGGCACAGGCAACAGAAGGAACACGGGTGGGTTTTAGTCAGTAATAGTCTGACACGCCCTCCCGCTCCGCCAAGAGCGGGAGAAGTCGTTTGATGATTTCCCATCCATAAAAAAAAGGTGGCTCCATTGTCATCAGGTCAGGATCTGATGATGGGATCCTAGAGAAATGGAGGGAACTCTTCAATATAGGCGCACCTATAGCGGTTTTGGTATTTTTTTATAGTAACTTGTGCATTTCCTCTCGGAAAGCAACATTTGGTGAAGTGGAACTGATGACGAAGACCGCAGATGGTAAGATGGCCACTGGAACAACTCAATAATAAGTATTTCACGGGTTGCGATTCCATTACTTTAAAATTATTGCTAAGCAATAGAAACTCGTCACAATGCATATGGTGAAGTGGAGCTGTTGGTGAAGTACCAAGAGAACTCCTCAACAATTAACGTCCCTGCTTCGGGAAAAGCAATGTTTTGTAAAAGGTGATGAGCAGTTGTCATTAGGCTATTGTAACTCAGATAAATTACAAACAGACCCACTAAAAAGTGAACAATAAAAACAACCGACTTCCAAAACAAACACTACAAAGTGAAAAATAACTTTAATTTCGGAAGTCAGTGGCAAAAACTTAAAATACAGATCCAAAGACACTGACTTCCGAAAAAGTATTAGTACCGAGTTTCGAGTTAATATGACAGCGCGTTATAATTTTTCCTTACTGTTCTTACGGTCCTAGTCTTCCTTACTTGTTTTAAAAAACTAAGAGTGACAATTTATATTATTTCCTGAGGCAAATATTGCCATGTTTCAAGTGTATTAACCAAAGGAATAAGATATTTCATATAATCTGTATCCCCTCTTTTCACCCCCACAGGGGTGGAATTTTGATAAATCGTTTCGGATTTTTCCACAACTGAAACCAAAGATTTCTTATACCAATTTTTGAGTTAATCAAGCCACACAGTAAAATCCTCCTCTTAAAAATCTAATTACCCTTCTCACCCCGTCAGGGGTAGTTTTGAAAAACCAATAGTAAGAAACTTTATTGCTTATTTAGGCAAATATTCGTGCCAAGTTTCAAGTTTATTAACCAAATGAATAAGATTTTTCATCTAAACTATATCCCCGGTTTTCATCCCCACAGGGGTGGAATTTTAAAAAATCGTTTAGGATATTTCCAAACCTTGACTCAAAGATTATTCATACCAATTTTCGAGTTAATCAAGCTACGCAGTAAAATTCTCCTCTGTAATATTGACAGCCCCTTTTCACCCCATCCGGGGTAGATTTTCGAAAAACCTTGATACAGGGTTAATCTTTATTTTTGTACTGAAGTATAAATACTGAGTTTCGAGTTAATCGGACTGCATGTTAAAATTCTTCCATACATTTTTTGACACCCCCCAATCCCCCTCGTGGGGGTTCTTTAGAAAAACCAAAAATTACAAAGTTCATAATTTATTAAAATAAGTATTTGGGCCAAGTTTCAAGTTTATTAACTCAAGGAATAAGGTTTTTCATACAAACGAAATACCCCCTTTTCACCCCCTTAAAGGTCAAATTTCCAAAAACCCCTTCTTAGTGCTCCCCTACATTATAAAAGGAAGCCGTTTGCAAACTTTCACGTTCCCAGTCCCAGTAGTTTCGGCTGTGCGTTGATATGTCAGTCAGTCAGTCAGTCAGTCAGTCAGTCAGTCATTCAGTCAGTCAGTCAGTCAGTCAGTTTGTCCTTTTATATATAATAGATGAGCACTTCCCGCGCGACTTAGACCGCGTGTATTTCGTACTTTAGTACCTACCCCATTAGAGGTATATTTTCAATAAACCCTGATACACGTTATTGTGTATATTTGGTAGTATAAATGTGGGCTATTTTGTAATATAAGATACTTTAAATCAACAGATTAACATAATCTGTTTATTTAAAGTTTCCAAACAAAATGTAGAGGCATAGACGAAGGGGCGAGAGGTAAGAGGGTTACAAGAAAAACAAAAGGCGGTAGAAAGATGAAAAGTCGATAAAAATAAAAAGCTGATAAAAAATATTTCAAAAGGTGTTTAAATCTGCCAATCCCACTAATTCTTCCATCCTACAACTTGGGGGGCTCGTCCGGGATAGGAAGACCAAGAATTTTGGCAGAAATAATACGTTCGGAACTAGAGTGGTTTCTCACGCATGTGGCGCAATTGTCACACGTCACGTTGTCGGTCGCTGTGGGAAAGTTGTAAAAGTTGTATTTTAAAGATGCAAGACGACAAGACGACGTTTGGCGTCGCGAACAGTTTCGGCGCAGATGGTATTACGAAATTTAATGGCGATGACAAAACGTATTCGTCTTCAAAGTGGGCTCAAGACATTGAGGATAACTCCGAGATCTTCAGCTGGACACCTCAACAGAAGCTAATCATCGCCTGAAGATCTACGGGTCTAACAGGTACGGCTCAGCTCTGGTTGATGCAGATGTGTACCTGTACACATCTGCCTATCCCTACGAGGAAACAAGGCGTGATGTTGTGTGTGTGTGTGTTAAAACAGAAGCCATACATGGATTATAATGGACTTTTGTATAAAGGTGAAGAAGGCAAAATAGTTATGCCAAAAGGAATGCAAATGCAAATTATAAAAAAGTACATGAAAATGGTCACTTTGGTAAAAAGAAAATGATAGAGCTCATTGAAAACGATTATTATAGATTTCACAAGGAAAATTTTAGATGTCACAAGGAAAATAGAAGAAGTTATTGTCAGCTCCATACCATGTTTACGAGCATTGAAAAAGAAGGAAAGCAGGAAGGATTTTTGAACAGTATAGAGAAGGAAGGTAAACCTTTCAGCACTCTACATTGTGATCACATTGGTCCTCTATCAGAAACTAAGAAACAATATAATTATATTTTGACTATAGTAGATGCCTTCACTAAGTTTGTGTGGTTGTTCCCGTCAAAAACTACAAATTCTACAGAGCTAATTAATAAACTGTGGATTCATCAACAAGCATTTGGAAACCCAAGCAGCATGATAACAGATAAAGGAGCTGCTTTCACTAGCAAGGACTTTTCAGAATATTGTCAGGCTGAAGGCATACGACACATTGCAGTTACCACTGGTGTTCCCCGTGGTAATGGACAGGTGGGGAGAGTTCACAGAGTTGTAATCTCCATACTTACCAAGTTGTGTCTGGGAGATGAGAAACAATGGTACTGACATGTAAGCCAGGTGCAAAGATCACTGAATAGTACTTTTCAGCGCAGCATTGGTAACTCCCTCTGAGTTATTGATTGGTACCAAAATGAAACTTAAAGAAAATAACATATAATAATAATAAAATGACCCCATCGCCGTATCTCTACGTTGACGTCGTGGTGGGGCTTGCGCGCTCCGAACTCTAGGTCTGTGCCGGTAGAGTTTACTTTGCCGACACAGGTCTAGGCTGAGAAGCCAGACCAAGAGAGATACAGAAACCCGCAGGGCAGCATGTGGCGAGCTGCTGGGCAGTAGCGACCCCACGTACCTTATCTCTCGGCAGAAGTCATGTTCCTCATCTTTGGCTTGCCTTTATTGGCCGGCTGGACTGAACACTGACGAGAACTGACCTCCCACCTCATTCTTGCCTTTATTGGCTGGCTTGAGTAGAAATTCGCAAGAGCAAACGTGCTCGGAGGAAGGAAGTAGTCCAGTAAGATGCTGGTAGGGATCTTGACCGTACTTCGAGGATTGTCCTGATAGCCGTGGAATACCTCTCCACTCCTCTTAAGCACCTCAAGATATGTTGCCCCCTTGTCGCTACGACACTATGTGCTAGCGACCGTTTCCGGGGGCCCATTGTTGAGTGTGCAAGTCACCCCCTGCCATTTTATCCGTGTATTGTATTTATCAAACATTGGTCAGGCAGGGGCCATGTTCCTTTCATAGTTTTAGATAACCAGTCCACTTTAGCCATCCAAACCCATAGCCCAATATTTTTTTTTTTTTGTCACCATATCCTGCAATAGTCCTACACCAACTGGGGGTTGTCCTTGGGTGCACTTGCATAGTACGCACAGGGATAATCGTCGGTTGGTGCCTCGTTTCCATTGAAAGCGTCTAACGGGCCTCTGCGAGTTGGCTTCGGCCCCTCATATGCCTTCCAAAGGTCCGGAACCCTAGGGTCCCGAGAAATATAAAAAAAAAATTAACTACTTGCATAGGCACAACCTTGTAGCCAGGATTATCCACCAGCAACTTGCTCTGAAATACAACTTTGTAGAATTGGAAGTACCGTACTATAGGTATGTGCCCGACCCAGTTCTCGAAAATGGCAATGTCACGTTGTATTGGGATCGATCTATCATCGATAGTGGTGATAGATCGAATAGAGCGTCGTACAATGATTATTGATATAGCGATTCCGCATGACAAGGATCTCATGAAAGCTGAAAAAGATAAACAGATTAAGTATCTTGACCTGGCTTGCGAGGTTGTCAACATGTGGAATGTGGATACAGCAGTCTTTGTGGCGATAGTCATGACGGCAAATGGCATGATAGCTAAGAATCTCGACCAACATCTGAGGAGGTTCTCGTTAGGCAGCTGGATCAAGGGCTTGATCCAGAAAGCGGTACTTCTCGATACGGCACGTATCGTTAGGAGGTTCTTCTCTCAGGAACCCTGACCACCGTAGCTTGGATCCTATTCCCGATACCGGTGGGCTACTATTTTTAAATGTTTTTTTTATGTTTATGTAAAAATATTTAAAAATGTAAGATAATTATATGTTTATAAACGGAATAAAGGGAATTGAATGAAACTTAAAGATAAATAACATGTTACAGGAAGAGGAAAGGGAAGAGTATGTACAGGAAAGAGATAAGCTAAGAGAACACGCTAAAATACAGATTCTTAAAATACAAGAAGAAAATAGAAAGAATTATAACAGAAAAGGAAGGAGAGTGTGAGTATGCTGTGGGAGATTTTGTAGCTATTAGAAGAACACAATTTGGAAAGACTCTGAAGATAAAAGCTAAATATTTGGGACCTTACAAGGTGGTGAAGATACTTGGGAAAGATCGGTATGAAGTGGAAAAAGCTGTAGTTACTGCTGAGGGTTATAGGGGCGGGGTTGAGGGGGTTATAGGTAAGAACATCAACTGCAGCCGACTACATGAATAGATGTCCAGGGGTAAGCTACTAAGCTTGTTGCTTGTTGCGTTGTTTTTTCTGTTAGACGTACATACCTCAACATTTCAAGTAAAAAGTTAGATAAGGCATTGAATCCCAGGTGTTCAATGACATTTAATTTTAAGATGTTAGATACTAAGATGTTTTTCTTGTTTATTTCTAAAAATGTTATGATACTAGCATAATTATTTAATTTGTTGTTTTAAAATAAGTAAGAAGTGGAGTAAATTCATAGTCTGAGGCCAGACTATGGCAGGACGGCCGAGCTGTGGGCTATTTTCTAATATTATATTATGTTAATCTGTTGATTTAAAGTTTCCGAACGAAATGTAGAGGCATAGACGAAGGGGCGAAGGGTAAGGGGGTAACAAGAGAAACAAAAGGCGGTAGAAAGATGAAAAGTCGATAAAATTATAAAGCTGATAAAAAATATTTCAAAAGGTGTTTAAATCTGCCAATCCCACTAATTCTTCAATCCTACATAAATACTGAGTTTCAAGTTGATCGGATCGCGCTATAAAATACTTCCATACAACACCAGTTAATCCCCCTTTAGGGAGAAATTTAGAAAAACAAAAATGACAAGCTCCATAATTTACTTAGATAAGTATTCATGCCAAGTTTCAAAGGAGATGGAAAACGGTGGGCCAAAATGTAATAAGTTGAGATATGATCTAAAAAATTAGTCATATTTTTTTATCTTAGAATATCAAAAATCAGCTCAATTCTCAATCTGGAAGCGGAGAAATAAGAGAAATATATATAAATAATCGATTACAAAATTACAAAAAAGAAAACCTTCGCACTAGGTAATTAACTCGAGTAATTTAATGCACTAAATATACTTATATACAATATATAGTGCATTTACTTACGTGCCATATTAATAAATTAAATATCAATTAATTACTGAAAAACCAATATAATGAATATCGATTTCATATCGATTAAAATCAGTCTTATATTTTTAGTCTATGTCTCTGGCATGACAGCTGTGACGCTGTGAGTCAGCTCAACATTGACAGTAGGTAGACAGTTGCCGACTGCTCTTGCTTGTTCACTCTTTTCGTGTTTTCCGATGCGTTTTGATTGCTTTTCAGATTATTTCATTTTTAACGACCACTGCGTTGTTTTTCACGGATTCTGACCCTGCCTACCTTGTACGACCCTTGCTTTCACACTGTACACCGAAGATCGCTCACACGTTTGACTTGGAATTGTTATTTTGGATTTTACCGCCGCCTTGTGGATTGGATATTGTTGAAACTATGGATCGCTCTGTGAATTGAGGGATAGTAACTAGTCACTGCAATACACTAGGCCGACGACCCTTAGATGAAATATAATAAACATTAGTGTTTAAAGAACATCTTTTGCACTCCAGGAATAAGTTTTTAGTTAAAGGTTGTGACATAGCCTTACTTTTACTAAACCTCTAATAACTCGGCTCTCAGATTGTCAAAATTAACAGAATTTTCAGCGAGGGACTGATAAGTTTAAATTTATTAATTCAAATCAATTTCATCTCGTTACATTCAGGCCCAAGATTGTATGTAATCGTTTCCGTCTCCTTTATTAACTCAAGAATTTTTCAAAGAAAATCCCTCATTTTTAATCCCCTTAAAGGTCGAATTTCCAAAAATCCTCCTTAGTGGATGCTTACAACATAAAAGACTTCAAGTACCAACATTTTATGTTTGCAGCCCCAGCAGCTTAGACTCTGCGTTGATGAATCAGTCAATCAGCCAGGACAAGTAAATGGTACCTTTAATGTAAGATAGAATACATTTAAGTCCAAATGATCCCTATAACATCATTAGAACAAAATAAAAACAAACGGTAGGAATAAAAGTGATCCCAAAAACACAACGCCGAAACTGGCAAGTCCTAAACAAATACATAGGAATGGCCTTGAACCGTCCATTAATTCCAAATGGACCCTCAGCATGGGACTAAACATTTGTTGAGGAGAATTAATTCCGTAAGGACTATCGAGTTTTTCTGGACCGAAGATAAAATAAATAAAGCTGTTACGGAAAGCAACACATGTTTGGTACTTTCACAAAGACAGAGAGCCACATTTTAAAAAAGAAATTATATAATTCGGGATTTTAGAAAGGAAATATTATTATGTACCTAAGGAGTACAGTGTGTACTCAATTTAGCAAAAATCATCCTTATTCAAAGAGATGCAACTTTATACATTTACAGTTATCTGAAACATTACACACACCAGCTAAGGCTCGTCTTCCGAAGGTGAATTCGAAGAAACAGCGAAATTAAAATAAATACGAACGTTCAAGAGTACTTGTAGAGGTTCTTCTGAACAAAAACATTTCAAGTAGAATTAACACTTTGTGAGTTGGACTAACAATGATGATGGAACTGGGGCGAAACCTGATTAGGGTTCAGGTGTCACCCAAATGTTTCAGGCTGGACTTTACATTTTTGTTGCGAAATTCAATAAGGAATAAATTATGGATTTTGTAATGCATGAGTGACCATAACGGGCCGAATTGAGTGCTCCAAGTGCCACAAACATCCGGAATTGAGAAACATGATTATCTTTCAATAGCCGAATTATATGTTACAGTTTTGTCTCATGACAATATATAATATTATTTTCTCGTGTACAATAAATCTCTCGACATTCACTTCACAGGACTAACAAAATTTTCGTATATTTTTTTTCCCTCATACATTTGGAAAAACATTGAAGTCCTAGTAATATATTGATTTAGGAGTGTGTACATACTGGCTAAACCACGTGTATACACTTGCTTTATTTTTGTGAAGTGCTCTTGGAATGCTCACAGTTCCTCGATCGCTTTATTAAACGTGCCCATTGGCAGATCTAAATGGTGCCTTTAGAGTTTTTTGAACTTATTTCTATTAAATTCATCTTCCTCTTACCTCCCAGCCTTAGTTCAGCAGCCGCCTGCGCGCTGTCCAGGTCCCTCTCTGCGAAGCACTGGTACATCCCTCTGTGAGCCCTGACGACCCCATGGACCCTTAGAACCCGCTCGCCGCCCCCCACTGGGACCCCGTCGTGCAACCATCTAACGCGAGCGTCTCCACCTTCCACCGAGCAGTTGAAGGTCACTGAGCTTCCTGAGTTGGCTACCTGTGGCAGGATGACAGTTTTTGTTTAGAAAAATGGACAGCACTAAACAAATAAAAAAACAATAAGTCAACATTTTTGGAAAAGACAAGTTCCACTATCTGGTTACACGTTCCACTATCTGGTTACACGTTCCACTATCTGGTTACAAGTTCCACTATCTGGTTACAAGTTCCACTATCTGGTTACAAGTTCCACTATCTGGTTACACGTTGCTTTGACGAAATGTAAACCAACAAGGACAAGCTATTGTTTGTTTAGTTTTGGAAAAGACAAGTTCCACTATCTGGTTACACGTTGCTTTGACGAAATGTAAACCAACAAGGACAAGCTATTGTTTGTTTAGTTTTGGAAAAGACAAGTTCCACTATCTGGTGACACGTTGCTTTGACGAAATGTAAACCAACAAGGACAAGCTATTGTTTGTTTAGTTTTGGAAAAGACAAGTTCCACTATCTGGTTACACGTTGCTTTGACGAAATGTAAACCAACAAGGACAAGCTATTGTTTGTTTAGTTTTGGAAAAGACAAGTTCCACTATCTGGTTACACGTTGCTTTGACGAAATGTAAACCAACAAGGACAAGCTATTGTTTGTTTAGTTTTGGAAAAGACAAGTTCCACTATCTGGTGACACGTTGCTTTGACGAAATGTAAACCAACAAGGACAAGCTATTGTTTGTTTAGTTTTGGAAAAGACAAGTTCCACTATCTGGTGACACGTTGCTTTGACGAAATGTAAACCAACAAGGACAAGCTATTGTTTGTTTAGTTTTGGAAAAGACAAGTTCCACTATCTGGTTACACGTTGCTTTGACGAAATGTAAACCAACAAGGACAAGCTATTGTTTGTTTAGTTTTGGAAAAGACAAGTTCCACTATCTGGTGACACGTTGCTTTGACGAAATGTAAACCAACAAGGACAAGCTATTGTTTGTTTAGTTTTGGAAAAGACAAGTTCCACTATCTGGTGACACGTTGCTTTGACGAAATGTAAACCAACAAGGACAAGCTATTGTTTGTTTAGTTTTGGAAAAGACAAGTTCCACTATCTGGTTACACGTTGCTTTGACGAAATGTAAACCAACAAGGACAAGCTATTGTTTGTTTAGTTTTGGAAAAGACAAGTTCCACTATCTGGTTACACGTTGCTTTGACGAAATGTAAACCAACAAGGACAAGCTATTGTTTGTTTAGTTTTGGAAAAGACAAGTTCCACTATCTGGTTACACGTTGCTTTGACGAAATGTAAACCAACAAGGACAAGCTATTGTTTGTTTAGTTTTGGAAAAGACAAGTTCCACTATCTGGTTACACGTTGCTTTGACGAAATGTAAACCAACAAGGACAAGCTATTGTTTGTTTAGTTTTGGAAAAGACAAGTTCCACTATCTGGTTACACGTTGCTTTGACGAAATGTAAACCAACAAGGACAAGCTATTGTTTGTTTAGTTTTGGAAAAGACAAGTTCCACTATCTGGTTACACGTTGCTTTGACGAAATGTAAACCAACAAGGACAAGCTATTGTTTGTTTAGTTTTGGAAAAGACAAGTTCCACTATCTGGTTACACGTTGCTTTGACGAAATGTAAACCAACAAGGACAAGCTATTGTTTGTTTAGTTTTGGAAAAGACAAGTTCCACTATCTGGTGACACGTTGCTTTGACGAAATGTAAACCAACAAGGACAAGCTATTGTTTGTTTAGTTTTGGAAAAGACAAGTTCCACTATCTGGTGACACGTTGCTTTGACGAAATGTAAACCAACAAGGACAAGCTATTGTTTGTTTAGTTTTGGAAAAGACAAGTTCCACTATCTGGTTACACGTTGCTTTGACGAAATGTAAACCAACAAGGACAAGCTATTGTTTGTTTAGTTTTGGAAAAGACAAGTTCCACTATCTGGTTACACGTTGCTTTGACGAAATGTAAACCAACAAGGACAAGCTATTGTTTGTTTAGTTTTGGAAAAGATAAGTTCCACTATCTGGTTACACGTTGCTTTGACGAAATGTAAACCAACAAGGACAAGCTATTGTTTGTTTAGTTTTGGAAAAGACAAGTTCCACTATCTGGTTACACGTTGCTTTGACGAAATGTAAACCAACAAGGACAAGCTATTGTTTGTTTAGTTTTGGAAAAGACAAGTTCCACTATCTGGTGACACGTTGCTTTGACGAAATGTAAACCAACAAGGACAAGCTATTGTTTGTTTAGTTTTGGAAAAGACAAGTTCCACTATCTGGTTACACGTTGCTTTGACGAAATGTAAACCAACAAGGACAAGCTATTGTTTGTTTAGTTTTGGAAAAGACAAGTTCCACTATCTGGTGACACGTTGCTTTGACGAAATGTAAACCAACAAGGACAAGCTATTGTTTGTTTAGTTTTGGAAAAGACAAGTTCCACTATCTGGTGACACGTTGCTTTGACGAAATGTAAACCAACAAGGACAAGCTATTGTTTGTTTAGTTTTGGAAAAGACAAGTTCCACTATCTGGTTACACGTTGCTTTGACGAAATGTAAACCAACAAGGACAAGCTATTGTTTGTTTAGTTTTGGAAAAGACAAGTTCCACTATCTGGTGACACGTTGCTTTGACGAAATGTAAACCAACAAGGACAAGCTATTGTTTGTTTAGTTTTGGAAAAGACAAGTTCCACTATCTGGTGACACGTTGCTTTGACGAAATGTAAACCAACAAGGACAAGCTATTGTTTGTTTAGTTTTGGAAAAGACAAGTTCCACTATCTGGTTACACGTTGCTTTGACGAAATGTAAACCAACAAGGACAAGCTATTGTTTGTTTAGTTTTGGAAAAGACAAGTTCCACTATCTGGTTACACGTTGCTTTGACGAAATGTAAACCAACAAGGACAAGCTATTGTTTGTTTAGTTTTGGAAAAGACAAGTTCCACTATCTGGTGACACGTTGCTTTGACGAAATGTAAACCAACAAGGACAAGCTATTGTTTGTTTAGTTTTGGAAAAGACAAGTTCCACTATCTGGTGACACGTTGCTTTGACGAAATGTAAACCAACAAGGACAAGCTATTGTTTGTTTAGTTTTGGAAAAGACAAGTTCCACTATCTGGTTACACGTTGCTTTGACGAAATGTAAACCAACAAGGACAAGCTATTGTTTGTTTAGTTTTGGAAAAGACAAGTTCCACTATCTGGTGACACGTTGCTTTGACGAAATGTAAACCAACAAGGACAAGCTATTGTTTGTTTAGTTTTGGAAAAGACAAGTTCCACTATCTGGTGACACGTTGCTTTGACGAAATGTAAACCAACAAGGACAAGCTATTGTTTGTTTAGTTTTGGAAAAGACAAGTTCCACTATCTGGTTACACGTTGCTTTGACGAAATGTAAACCAACAAGGACAAGCTATTGTTTGTTTAGTTTTGGAAAAGACAAGTTCCACTATCTGGTTACACGTTGCTTTGACGAAATGTAAACCAACAAGGACAAGCTATTGTTTGTTTAGTTTTGGAAAAGACAAGTTCCACTATCTGGTTACACGTTGCTTTGACGAAATGTAAACCAACAAGGACAAGCTATTGTTTGTTTAGTTTTGGAAAAGACAAGTTCCACTATCTGGTTACACGTTGCTTTGACGAAATGTAAACCAACAAGGACAAGCTATTGTTTGTTTAGTTTTGGAAAAGACAAGTTCCACTATCTGGTGACACGTTGCTTTGACGAAATGTAAACCAACAAGGACAAGCTATTGTTTGTTTAGTTTTGGAAAAGACAAGTTCCACTATCTGGTTACACGTTGCTTTGACGAAATGTAAACCAACAAGGACAAGCTATTGTTTGTTTAGTTTTGGAAAAGACAAGTTCCACTATCTGGTTACACGTTGCTTTGACGAAATGTAAACCAACAAGGACAAGCTATTGTTTGTTTAGTTTTGGAAAAGACAAGTTCCACTATCTGGTGACACGTTGCTTTGACGAAATGTAAACCAACAAGGACAAGCTATTGTTTGTTTAGTTTTGGAAAAGACAAGTTCCACTATCTGGTGACACGTTGCTTTGACGAAATGTAAACCAACAAGGACAAGCTATTGTTTGTTTAGTTTTGGAAAAGACAAGTTCCACTATCTGGTTACACGTTGCTTTGACGAAATGTAAACCAACAAGGACAAGCTATTGTTTGTTTAGTTTTGGAAAAGACAAGTTCCACTATCTGGTGACACGTTGCTTTGACGAAATGTAAACCAACAAGGACAAGCTATTGTTTGTTTAGTTTTGGAAAAGACAAGTTCCACTATCTGGTGACACGTTGCTTTGACGAAATGTAAACCAACAAGGACAAGCTATTGTTTGTTTAGTTTTGGAAAAGACAAGTTCCACTATCTGGTTACACGTTGCTTTGACGAAATGTAAACCAACAAGGACAAGCTATTGTTTGTTTAGTTTTGGAAAAGACAAGTTCCACTATCTGGTGACACGTTGCTTTGACGAAATGTAAACCAACAAGGACAAGCTATTGTTTGTTTAGTTTTGGAAAAGACAAGTTCCACTATCTGGTTACACGTTGCTTTGACGAAATGTAAACCAACAAGGACAAGCTATTGTTTGTTTAGTTTTGGAAAAGACAAGTTCCACTATCTGGTTACACGTTGCTTTGACGAAATGTAAACCAACAAGGACAAGCTATTGTTTGTTTAGTTTTGGAAAAGACAAGTTCCACTATCTGGTTACACGTTGCTTTGACGAAATGTAAACCAACAAGGACAAGCTATTGTTTGTTTAGTTTTGGAAAAGACAAGTTCCACTATCTGGTTACACGTTGCTTTGACGAAATGTAAACCAACAAGGACAAGCTATTGTTTGTTTAGTTTTGGAAAAGACAAGTTCCACTATCTGGTTACACGTTGCTTTGACGAAATGTAAACCAACAAGGACAAGCTATTGTTTGTTTAGTTTTGGAAAAGACAAGTTCCACTATCTGGTTACACGTTGCTTTAACGAAATGTAAACCAACAAGGACAAGCTATTGTTTGTTTAGTTTTGGAAAAGACAAGTTCCACTATCTGGTTACACGTTGCTTTGACGAAATGTAAACCAACAAGGACAAGCTATTGTTTGTTTAGTTTTGGAAAAGACAAGTTCCACTATCTGGTTACACGTTGCTTTGACGAAATGTAAACCAACAAGGACAAGCTATTGTTTGTTTAGTTTTGGAAAAGACAAGTTCCACTATCTGGTGACACGTTGCTTTGACGAAATGTAAACCAACAAGGACAAGCTATTGTTTGTTTAGTTTTGGAAAAGACAAGTTCCACTATCTGGTTACACGTTGCTTTGACGAAATGTAAACCAACAAGGACAAGCTATTGTTTGTTTAGTTTTGGAAAAGACAAGTTCCACTATCTGGTTACACGTTGCTTTGACGAAATGTAAACCAACAAGGACAAGCTATTGTTTGTTTAGTTTTGGAAAAGACAAGTTCCACTATCTGGTTACACGTTGCTTTGACGAAATGTAAACCAACAAGGACAAGCTATTGTTTGTTTAGTTTTGGAAAAGACAAGTTCCACTATCTGGTTACACGTTGCTTTGACGAAATGTAAACCAACAAGGACAAGCTATTGTTTGTTTAGTTTTGGAAAAGACAAGTTCCACTATCTGGTTACACGTTGCTTTGACGAAATGTAAACCAACAAGGACAAGCTATTGTTTGTTTAGTTTTGGAAAAGACAAGTTCCACTATCTGGTTACACGTTGCTTTGACGAAATGTAAACCAACAAGGACAAGCTATTGTTTGTTTAGTTTTGGAAAAGACAAGTTCCACTATCTGGTTACACGTTGCTTTGACGAAATGTAAACCAACAAGGACAAGCTATTGTTTGTTTAGTTTTGGAAAAGACAAGTTCCACTATCTGGTTACACGTTGCTTTGACGAAATGTAAACCAACAAGGACAAGCTATTGTTTGTTTAGTTTTGGAAAAGACAAGTTCCACTATCTGGTTACACGTTGCTTTGACGAAATGTAAACCAACAAGGACAAGCTATTGTTTGTTTAGTTTTGGAAAAGACAAGTTCCACTATCTGGTTACACGTTGCTTTGACGAAATGTAAACCAACAAGGACAAGCTATTGTTTGTTTAGTTTTGGAAAAGACAAGTTCCACTATCTGGTTACACGTTGCTTTGACGAAATGTAAACCAACAAGGACAAGCTATTGTTTGTTTAGTTTTGGAAAAGACAAGTTCCACTATCTGGTTACACGTTGCTTTGACGAAATGTAAACCAACAAGGACAAGCTATTGTTTGTTTAGTTTTGGAAAAGACAAGTTCCACTATCTGGTTACACGTTGCTTTGACGAAATGTAAACCAACAAGGACAAGCTATTGTTTGTTTAGTTTTGGAAAAGACAAGTTCCACTATCTGGTTACACGTTGCTTTGACGAAATGTAAACCAACAAGGACAAGCTATTGTTTGTTTAGTTTTGGAAAAGACAAGTTCCACTATCTGGTTACACGTTGCTTTGACGAAATGTAAACCAACAAGGACAAGCTATTGTTTGTTTAGTTTTGGAAAAGACAAGTTCCACTATCTGGTTACACGTTGCTTTGACGAAATGTAAACCAACAAGGACAAGCTATTGTTTGTTTAGTTTTGGAAAAGACAAGTTCCACTATCTGGTTACACGTTGCTTTGACGAAATGTAAACCAACAAGGACAAGCTATTGTTTGTTTAGTTTTGGAAAAGACAAGTTCCACTATCTGGTTACACGTTGCTTTGACGAAATGTAAACCAACAAGGACAAGCTATTGTTTGTTTAGTTTTGGAAAAGACAAGTTCCACTATCTGGTTACACGTTGCTTTGACGAAATGTAAACCAACAAGGACAAGCTATTGTTTGTTTAGTTTTGGAAAAGACAAGTTCCACTATCTGGTGACACGTTGCTTTGACGAAATGTAAACCAACAAGGACAAGCTATTGTTTGTTTAGTTTTGGAAAAGACAAGTTCCACTATCTGGTTACACGTTGCTTTGACGAAATGTAAACCAACAAGGACAAGCTATTGTTTGTTTAGTTTTGGAAAAGACAAGTTCCACTATCTGGTTACACGTTGCTTTGACGAAATGTAAACCAACAAGGACAAGCTATTGTTTGTTTAGTTTTGGAAAAGACAAGTTCCATTATCTGGTTACACGTTGCTTTGACGAAATGTAAACCAACAAGGACAAGCTATTGTTTGTTTAGTTTTGGAAAAGACAAGTTCCACTATCTGGTTACACGTTGCTTTGACGAAATGTAAACCAACAAGGACAAGCTATTGTTTGTTTAGTTTTGAACCAAAACATTTGAAATCAAACTTGCACTGTATTGTATATTCAGGTCAAACCAATAATCCGATGGTGACAGGTGACAAAAAAGACGAATTAATCCAATTATCGCTATTGTCGGAACTCGATAAACGAGCGACAAATACGACCGAGTCGACTCAAGACGATCCTTCGAGTTCTCCTCATGAATTATTCAAGAGGACATCACCTAGTGCCTACGTCACGCCGCGTGTCGGCTCAAGCTAGATTATTAGGGCTGCTAGCAATGGTAGGCATATCTACAAGTCTTTGAGCCGATGTGTTGGGTTTTCAATACGTTTAGTATTGGTAAGGCAGTTATTGGCTCGAAATGTAATGAAATTCGGTGAGTAACGAGCGTTTAAGTTAAGCATTTGGGTACGTCATGGTAACAAAGAGGCAGGGTTGTCAAGCCGTCCTAGCTACGGTTGAGTTTTGTTTTTGTTTTTGGGGAATGGCATCTCGCAGTTCAACCTATAGGAGGTTGTCGACTGCTTAACCGGACTTTCCTGTGGATGCCTCAATAAATTAAGGCCTCCAGCCAGGCATAAAACTAAAACTAAGCGACTACTCGCTAAGGGCACCCCCTGTGGGGTACGGACCTCGGCTTAGGGCGTCGCTGGGAGAGGACAGCAAGGGGACATGCTGGATCGGATTAAAGCTATGGTTGATGTCGGGATGTTGTGTCTAAGGTAGTCGCGCGTTGAACTCTGATTGCGCGATGCAGGATTTTGCATGACGTCAGTGTGATGCGTTCGTATGTCACGATGTAGATATGTTGCCACACTTCTGATATTTAAATTCTCCTGCTATGTAGGTCAGAAGGTAGATATCACTTGATTGAATTAATCGAACAAGTCACAAAAACCTATCATTTTTATCATTGCCATTTGTCAGTTGAAAAAGTCAGAAAGAACGCTAAGCGAAAACGAAGTAATACCGCGGGTAAGCGATGCAACGCGGCGGGTCGGGGTATGTGGGATTTTATTAAAATGTGGTTGTTATTTTAATATATTGTGTATCGCAGTGGCGAAGCCTTCATACAACCTGATTCCTATCGGCTTCCCTTCGGAACCACCACTCTTCTTAATGTAATGCTGCCCATTCTTTTGATGTAATCCCTTTCATATTACAACATCTTCGAGCTCGAGAGCCGGTGACCGGTGACTCTGTCGGATGCTACACAGCAATAAGGAAGTGATGGGGCGGTCTATTGATAGCTGAGAATGCTCACAAACGGCTTATATCGGTGCCGTGTCCGGTACAGCGACAACCCTATGACAAGAGATAGCTAGGAAAGCAGTTCAACATAGTACGTGAATAATTTATTGTTATGGTCAATAATTTATGTATGTTACGTACTAGGGGAATAGGTACATAATAAGTGGATAAAACATGAGGCTGTGGTGACATATTTATTAGCTGGTTTTGGTAAAAACCAAAAAAGAGAAAAGGTGTCCTAAAATTATTTTCAAACTAGTGACCCGCCCCTGCTTCGCACGAATGAAACTTCGAGATTTCTGTGCTATATTTAAGTTAGATATTAATGGATGTATGTCTTTACTAATAATAAAGCTGAAGTTGGATTTGATAAATTATTTTTGCATTTGATAGCCCAATTCTTGAGGAAGGCTATAGGCTATTTAACATCACGCTACGACCCTTAAGAGCCAAGCAAAAAGAAAAGTCAGAAATAACCCTAAGTGAAAACGAAGTAATAGCGCGGTCAGAGGTCGAAATTTCACGCGGACGAAGTCGCGGGCAGAAGCTAGTGTATTATACACCTAACCTTTCGTAATAAATGCTCTAAATAGTGGTGAAAACCGCATCAAAATTCTTTGGGTGAAGAAGATCTAAGCGGTCAAACACGAAAAGCGGCTTTGTTTTATAACAAGCATATAATATAGATTTTAGAGTACGGTAGAACATAAACAACAGATTTTTGACAAAAGTTAGATAAACATTTTGTTTACAGCATTATTATGTTTCTAAAGAATAGTTAATTAAAAACTGTAGGTACACAATCAAGAGACCAGAAGGCCAATTCCCTTGAAAAAGTTCAAAATCAAGTCGCAAGCTCATCTCAGCGACAATCAAATGTCAAAAATGTAAGAAAACGTTACACAATTTTAGACAGATTGTGGCTGAGATTGGAATGGCAACGTTCTTACAATTACCGGAGTAGCCGCTCAGGGTTCTATATTCATCAGCTTCGCGTGTCAAGAGCTATTAGCAAACTTTTGATCGAAGGATAAACTAATGAAAACACTTTTGTTCAGTTCTTAATCAAATTATGTACAAGCAATATTTACTTGTGAATTAAATTACAGCGAATCAAGCTTGCTTTATTAAATTTGATGAACTGAATCTCAGAATTAATTGAAAACCAGAATAAACGTTTTATGTCTGAAACAATAGCCGTCTGTCTGCTGTCACGGCCATTTAAAGATAGTCTGATTTGGTTTTCATGTAATTAATTAGTTGTCAAAGTGACCAACATTGAGAAAAATGTATTCTTCGAGACAAAATGCCATGTTATCTTTGGTTAAAGAATGTTGAAAAAAGTAAAGCACAGAAAAAAAAGAAAGAAAGAAAGAGCAATGGATAGGTTAAAAATTCTTATTTTGATTAAAATATTATTGCAGTGGTACATTTGGTAACAACAACTCGATTGATATCAATTTTAAATTATACTGAAATATTATATTTTACTGCAGCGTGCAGAGTACAAAAACGTAAAATTATTTGTTCAGTTCCATTGTTAGTGACTCTTTGAATGTTCGTATTAGCTCAGTTACAATTGTTTCCATTCGAAACATTTCCTAGAAAATCTGCTGTAGTAAAGCGTAAAGCGTGTCATTGAATTCCAGTGCAATGCAGCTGACGCAGTCATCCAGCACGCAGTCATCCAGCATGCAGTCATCCAGCATGCAGTCATCCAGCACGAAACATTGAAACATTTAAAATATTCCGTATTTTTTACATGAAAGAGAGGATTTTTCGCTACTATTGTCTCCAAGTTTGCATTTCAGTAAACGAATTTATCACTTAAAATTATTAATTTATTCACAGGGATTGTGATTTTGAAAGTAATATTTGACTTCCACACACTGCTGACGGGTTGTAGAAGGTCATGGCTATGGCTACCTATGGCTTGATATAAAACATTCCCCAAACTGCCGTAGGTTTGTAAGTCGTTATCAATTTTGTATCTCCCACAGAGCAAGTTACTTATCTTGAAATGACTACATTTTATAATCAATTCATTCGTAATGGTGTCAAAACCCAAAACTCTATTTACTATTTATCGTTCTCTAATGGCCGATTCCTAATTTACGGACCGTTAATGGTTAAAATTTAGACTCGTGTATCTGTACCAATAATTATGCAAATACCTCATAGCTTTGCATAGTAGACCCTCCCATATGGAAGTAGCTATCAAGGTACAATTAGCTTACGGATCTATTTATATGTCGAGTTTGTCAATAAATATGCTACCATTAAGCAAAACGATTCGTTTTTGTTTACAGGAACCAAGCATACTCATGAACAGTTCAAATAAGTTTACGCGTGGTGCGATTTCAAGCGATATGATTTATGAAAATAATTTTAATATTTCTACTCACGAATTCAGTAGAATTTCAACCGGAATTTTCGATAAAATTATTATTTCTTCGGAAGTCTGAGCTCAGACATCATAACACATAACATAACACATATAATCAGCCTGTAATGCTCTCACTGCTGGGACACAGCTCTCTGTGAGAGAGAGTGGGCCGTAATCCACCACGAGGGCCCAGCACGGGTTGTTAGGTTCCCACTGCTGGGACACAGCTCTCTGTGAGAGAGAGTGGACCGTAATCCACCACGAGGGCCCAGCACGGGTTGTTAGGTTCCCACTGCTGGGACACAGCTCTCTGTGAGAGAGAGTGGGCCGTAATCCACCACGAGGGCCCAGCACGGGTTGTTAGGTTCCCACTGCTGGGACACAGCTCTCTGTGAGAGAGAGTGGACCGTAATCCACCACGAGGGCCCACCACGGGTTGTTAGGCTCCCACTGCTGGGACACAGCTCTCTGTGAGAGAGAGTGGACCGTAATCCACCACGAGGGCCCAGCACGGGTTGTTAGGTTCCCACTGCTGGGACACAGCTCTCTGTGAGAGAGAGTGGACCGTAATCCACCACGAGGGCCCAGCACGGGTTGTTAGGTTCCCACTGCTGGGACACAGCTCTCTGTGAGAGAGAGTGGACCGTAATCCACCACGAGGGCCCAGCACGGGTTGTTAGGTTCCCACTGCTGGGACACAGCTCTCTGTGAGAGAGAGTGGACCGTAATCCACCACGAGGGCCCAGCACGGGTTGTTAGGTTCCCACTGCTGGGACACAGCTCTCTGTGAGAGAGAGTGGGCCGTAATCCACCACGAGGGCCCAGCACGGGTTGTTAGGTTCCCACTGCTGGGACACAGCTCTCTGTGAGAGAGAGTGGACCGTAATCCACCACGAGGGCCCAGCACGGGTTGTTAGGCTCCCACTGCTGGGACACAGCTCTCTGTGAGAGAGAGTGGACCGTAATCCACCACGAGGTTGACTGGTATTTATATTGAGGAAGTATGTAAATTTACCAAATCTCATCCAGAGATGTTTGAAAAACTGGGAGATAAATGTGTGTTCAAAACTAGATACCCTAATAGACTAATTAATACGAGAATAAAAACGGAACTATATAGGCGAAGTTGTTATCCTATGTGTATTCAAATTTATAACAAGATCCCTAATCAAATTAAAGAACTTCCAATGGTTCGCTTCAAAAGGGCTTTACGTAGGTGGTTAATTGAGAATCCCTTCTACAATATAAAAGAATTCTTTCAGTTTAAATTTTAAGTAATAATATAATTGTACCTACCTATAACAAAAATTTGCATGTCATTATGTTATGATTAAATATGCTAAGCTACTAATATTACCTACCATCTTAAGAACTATTGTAACCATATTTATCTGCAAATAAATCTTTGACTTTGACTTTGACTTTGACTTTGAGGGCCCAGCACGGGTTGTTAGGTTCCCACTGCTGGGACACAGCTCTCTGTGAGAGAGAGTGGACCGTAATCCACCACGAGGGCCCAGCACGGGTTGTTAGGTTCCCACTGCTGGGACACAGCTCTCTGTGAGAGAGGGTGGACCGTAATCCACCACGAGGGCCCAGCACGGGTTGTTAGGCTCCCACTGCTGGGACACAGCTCTCTGTGAGAGAGAGTGGACCGTAATCCACCACGAGGGCCCAGCACGGGTTGTTAGGTTCCCACTGCTGGGACACAGCTCTCTGTGAGAGAGAGTGGACCGTAATCCACCACGAGGGCCCAGCACGGGTTGTTAGGCTCCCACTGCTGGGACACAGCTCTCTGTGAGAGAGAGTGGACCGTAATCCACCACGAGGGCCCAGCACGGGTTGTTAGGTATCACGTCTTCGAATGTTTGGTTCTAGGACTTGCCGGTTTTGACCTCACGATGTTTTCCTTCACCGTTTTGAGAGCAGTGGTGACGAAATATACGTTTATTACACAAAGTAACGCGCTTGACTGCGTTCGAGCCCACGATCTACAACTTGCACGTCGCGGCCGCTGCCACTGCGCCACCACTCTGCATCCGTCCTGCTCTAGATATCATATAGTTTACCATTATTTTAATTATGTGAATATATTACGATGTATTTTAAAATCACGTTTTGATGCAAGTGCTTCTCCTATCATGGTTTTTGAAGTGATGAAAACTTCTTTGCGCGAACTTTACGTTCTTTCTGAACAGTGAACGAAACTGAACCGCCACGCTCGGGTCGGTGACGCTGCATCGGGTATTTTCGGCTGCAGTCGGTCGGTGACGCTGAATCGCGCGTACTCGGCTCCAGTACTAAGTTTTCACTTCTATCGTGTGGTCATAAGCACACACCATCTTTTTAGTCTAACGTTTGACATAAAAAAAATATCAAAGCTTTTGTTATTAGTAGACACAAAGAAAAGTCAAGTTCGCCGGTTCAATTTGATTCGAAGAAATTTCAGCACAAACAGACAGTCTCGCTAACACAACGACCTCGCCCCATCTTGTCTATATTCGATGAGCGCACCGCTAGGATCACATCGCGCGATGTGTCTCGTCGCTATGTGATCTGAATACTTATTTTTCAATTTTTGCAACGTCACCCGCCGCTGACGGGAATTTAGCCGCTCGTCCAAATACTGATGTCGGGGCGTTTGGGACAATTGCGTTTTCTGTTAGCGCTCTTTATGTAATAAAAGAAAACGTTGGGAGGTTATTCTTGGCCTGGAACGTACGCTGTTTATTCTCTGACAAGTTCGGAATAATGCGATCGAGTTGTGCGTATTGGTCACGTTCTTTTGTACGAGGATAACTTTTGAAGGTTGTGTAGAAATGTTCGAGTGCGAGAATAATTGGATGTGGACAGGCTTTTGGAATATTAATATGTGGAAATAAGATAAGTTTAAGTTAGTTATATTCATACTTTGACTGCAAAATTATGTTTTATATTTGCTGTGCAAAAGTTAGTTTTAAGAAAAGCCCACTTCACTAGAATTTATCTATTCATTATTAACAAAAAAAAAAAAGAAGGAGGTACACGCAATCTTCAGTATTGGCTAAAAAAAGTAAATAGAAGTCCTGCTTAAAAATAATGTACGTTAAAAATAGTTTACCTGTAACTGCGGATGCACACTGACAACCAGCCTGGACCTGACCCTCAGCCTGGCGTCTCTTCTCTGTTCGCCGAACTGGTTATGCGCCCTGCAGGTCCACACCCCTCCATCAGACAGCTGCGCGCGTCTGATGATAAGCACCTGCTCTGACACCGAGATTCTGATGCTGTTAGAGACGGGGCTCAGGCGGCCGTTGGAGTGGCGGAACCAGCTGGAAATGGTAGAAAGTTTAATTACGGGTCTTTCTGAAACTTATTTGAAATAAAATGTTGTGTTATCGAATAGGAAGACGTACACAGAAGTTGATCGCCAATGCGAACTTGACCAAAGTTCGTTTGCCATAAACCATCGTGAAATACAATAATTACATAATTTTGAAAGCTTGTACTTAAAAATGTGAAAATCTATTTATACGAAATCCAAAATAATTAAGTACTTCTCCGTTTTGGGTCATTTAGGGTTTGAATCTCATTCCATTTAACGGTATAATTAGTTGGATCAATGGTCGAATAATAACTAGCGAATATTAAAATAGTCTTGTAAAGTGTAAATATACATCAATAGCAATTCGGAAATTACTTGAGTCTGCAAAGTTCAAAGGTTGTATTATGATAGACATGCGAAACAACCAATCTAGTATGAGAGTCAGTTTCAGCCTCTCCAGTGACGAACAAACCCGAAACAACCAATCTAGTAAGAGAGTCAGTTTCAGCCTCTCCAGTGACGAACAAACCCGAAACAACCAATCTAGTAAGAGAGTCAGTTTCAGCCTCTCCAGTGACGAACAAACCCGAAACAACCAATCTAGTAAGAGAGTCAGTTTCAGCCTCTCCAGTGACGAACAAACCCGAAACAACCAATCTAGTAAGAGAGTCAGTTTCAGCCTCTCCAGTGACGAACAAACCCGAAACAACCAATCTAGTATGAGAGTCAGTTTCAGCCTCTCCAGTGACGAACAAACCCGAAACAACCAATCTAGTAAGAGAGTCAGTTTCAGCCTCTCCAGTGACGAACAAACCCGAAACAACCAATCTAGTATGAGAGTCAGTTTCAGCCTCTCCAGTGACGAACAAACCCGAAACAACCAATCTAGTAAGAGAGTCAGTTTCAGCCTCTCCAGTGACGAACAAACCCGAAACAACCAATCTAGTAAGAGAGTCAGTTTCAGCCTCTCCAGTGACGAACAAACCCGAAACAACCAATCTAGTATGAGAGTCAGTTTCAGCCTCTCCAGTGACGAACAAACCCGAAACAACCAATCTAGTAAGAGAGTCAGTTTCAGCCTCTCCAGTGACGAACAAACCCGAAACAACCAATCTAGTAAGAGAGTCAGTTTCAGCCTCTCCAGTGACGAACAAACCCGAAACAACCAATCTAGTAAGAGAGTCAGTTTCAGCCTCTCCAGTGACGAACAAACCCGAAACAACCAATCTAGTAAGAGAGTCAGTTTCAGCCTCTCCAGTGACGAACAAACCCGAAACAACCAATCTAGTAAGAGAGTCAGTTTCAGCCTCTCCAGTGACGAACAAACCCGAAACAACCAATCTAGTAAGAGAGTCAGTTTCAGCCTCTCCAGTGACGAACAAACCCGAAACGACATCGAATTGTCTGTACTTTAGGAATGTATTTGTTTTAGCCGTTAGAATAGCCTGCGGAAGCAGCTCGCAGCATCGGGAACGAAGCCAAGTGGGCTTCCCGTTGCAACTACCCATCACTAATGTTTTTGTGTAATACACTTTCATTCTCTATAATATCAAGTCTTTTCAGGAAAATCATCGTAAGCGCCAAAAATCACAAAACTATTTTTTCTTCGTAACCTCTTAATTAGACAGTTTTACATCTTGTCGCAATTACTCTTAAATTTAATTTTACACGACTTTATTGTTGTTAGAAATTATCTTTGAAAATGACAACATCGTTAATTAGGAAAGAAAAAAACCCTTTCCTGTAAAAAGTGCAAATTGCCGCTTACGATGTTCTTCCTGAAAAGGCTCGATATTTTTTTGAGCAGACGAATGTACAAATTTCGCATCTAGTGAAACTGCAATCAATGGTGTCGCAGAACCAAAACGTAGGCGTCAGTGCGCCAAACTTTCACGTAAGTAGTATGTAAACTCGCATTGGGTGCCATTTTCATGTAAACTGGAAGTTTTGCAAGTACCTGTATGTGGGTGGTGGACTTCCAATCGCACAGCATACTAATCGGATGTCACCACCTTGAGGCACCATTTCATCTTCAGATACCGTCAACATTCTCGGCGCCATGCTTGATGATGCATCTGCAAGAGAAAATTCCATTACTTATGCCTTCTAGCAGTCTCTTTAAAGAAAAATAGGTCGGCGGCAGTTCCATGTCCTCCTAGTGTAAGGGTACCAGCAATATTCTCCACGATAATAACAATAATCTAAGATCAGCTGTTCCATATGCACATTTATGTTAGCATAACTCAGCCAAATATAGGGAACAGCAGATTGTTTTTTCATCATTTTCAAGCTGGTTCTATATACGAGTATATTATAGTTGTCCATAACGATGTGTACAGTGACCTCTTAAGAGATTTTCAGTTATTTTAATTACACTTTCTATTAAAATGAAGATACTAACGTGAAACAGTGACCATAGCAGGTGGACTCCGCCGCTTCTCACCAGTCAACGCGTGCTGAGCCTCACAGGAGTACGAGCTGCCATCATCAGGGTGAGCGTCTCGGACCACCAGGATGTCGCTGCGACCACCTCCCACTATGTAGCGACCACCTGGAACAAGACAATCGCATTAGAAATGTAGGTTCGAGTTATTAGGTCAATAGTAGGAGGATTTACAGTAAGTGGTGGTTTCCTAAAGAAAATTGTCTTTCTCTCCTCTTCCAAGGAGATTAGGGGTCTAAAGAATACCAGACAGTGGACAAAATACAAGGTAGACAGTAGACAAGAGAGAGCGAGAAAAGCGAGTGTACAATATTATGAAAACGCGGCGAACACGTCGCTCACACGTCGCGCACTACTGGCGTGCTCGCTACGCACACGCAGCGAGCACGCTCACAAAACGCTTCGCTAGAAACACGCTCAAAAATCGTCAGTGTGAAGGCCCTTAATGTTTTTGTATTGCATAATGTAGATAATTTTGCTTACTATTGTATAGTTTTTCTATCTAAACAGAGAGCTCTGCTGCTAGGGAGTTTGTTGCGCCACTTCTTCACAGCTAAAGCACTAGGAAGTGGTAAAGGGCGGGCGTGCCGGGGGACTGTCTTATGTAATTTTTGACTTTCGAAAAGTGCTGATTCTCAACCTAGTTTAAATAAATGACTTTTGATGTTGATTTGCGGCTTTGCCAGTAGAGTTTATCTTTTTGTGAGAGTGTTACTTTTATTTTCTTTCAGCTTTCTATGTTTGTAATTAATACTGTTAATTTGCAGCTACTGATTTCACAAGTATTTCCTTAGCTGCCTCAGAAATCTAAAATCTTTTGTCATTCCGATCGAACAACTTTAACAAAAGGCTAGCGCTACCACAGATGTCCACAGATACATTAGAAGAGGACAATCGTAAAGTATTTGTACAAGTAACAACGTTCAATATAATTGCAGACCAAAGCACGGCTGAGCACACAAACAAGCTTTCTATTTGATTGAGCTGCAGCCTTCGCTTTCGATACATCTATCGACATCCTGCTAGGACGTTGAAGTGACAGGCTAGGGTGGGGGGGGGGGGGGGGGTGCAGGTATTAATAAGAAGGTTAGCTCAGAAGTTCTACTTAACTGCAGACGAACACTATAGTTGAAAATTTATAATATAAATATTGGTAATACCTGCTGCTGTTCAACAGCAAACTTTGAATGTGATGATATTCTATCTAAAGTCATGAGGGCAATATTGCATCTACATGATATAATCAACTTCCTACATTTGTATCTCCTTCCCTCGCTATGTTATGTATGAATTTGGGCCACCGGTTTTATAAAATGGTGCTTCTGAAACCATTTTATGTGTGGAGGTAGTGGAACGCTCATGACTTTGAAATTAGGAGACAACTTTGATCGAGTGCACTTACCCATTTATAGCGCGGGGGTGACACCATTTGACCGACGCGACGTACTCTTTGTTTGGACAGTCGGAGCGAAAAGTGACATCATAGAAATTGTATAACGCTTTGCGAGCCACACAGACAAAAGAATTGGAAAAGCTATTTGAAACTTTAAAGTTGAAACCGTTTGTATTTTTACAAGCTTTATTCAGTTTTGATAACATGCAGACTTTTGGTTGATTGTCACAAGAATCATAACAACCGTTTCGCTGTGAAAAATTCTAAATCTGGTAATTCAGGTAACTAAAGAACTTTCTTAGGTTTAATAATGCAATATGATTTTTTGGCTCTAATAAACTGTATTATTCCGACATCTACCAAAACTTTGTCACCAAATAAAGTACACACAAAAACAAATTAGCAGTAAACTCTTCAACACGTTTCACATAAACTTCTTCCGTTTCAAAACGCTCGTGTGTGGAAGCGTACCGCCATGGCGGCAGCGTCTCGCCGGTCGTCACCGTTTACGATCAGATAACTTTCAAGCGGGAGTTTTTCAATGAATTCTAAATGCGCGACTAGCTCGGGACCCCCTCCGCGCTCCGGCGCTTTGTTTCATGAGTGTCGACTGTTAACTGATCCAGTCGATACTATTGTTACTTTGTTTGGGTTTTAAGCATTTTGCTTTATACATGTAAGGGTTCCTACCCTTGGGGTGTTTTTATAAAGGTTTAACATCATACTTTTTAGAAATTTTTGACTTAAAAAACATGACAGACAGAAAATTACAGTTCATTTCTGAAATACAGATAAACCTTGCAGGGCTCCACATCGCTGTCAATGCGATGAAGGAGTCGACTGCCTCGGACACCATGGCCTATCCTGCAGCAAGAGCGCTGGTCGGATGGCACGGCACGCCAGCATTAACGACGTCATCCGTCGGGCTCTTGTCACCGCCGGGGTGCCAGCTGTTTTAGAACCCACAATGGCTTGGCACGCGACGATGGGAAGAGGCCAGACGAAATGACCATACCTAATGCCAAAAAAAAAATGCCTTGGAAGTTGGGTAGGCCTTTGGTGTGGGATTCAAATTATATTGCAGGGTTAAATAACATTTCTATTGAAAAAATGACATCAATATCACTCGATTCATTGATATACTTAACACCTATTTGTCTATTAATAATTTGTCTATTAATCTATATTTGTATTTTCACTACTGCCTACCTTTTCTTTATTAGCGTAGCACCAAAACAATATAATCATTGTCAACAATCACTACAACACTCACAAAACAATTGCATCGCTAGCCTTCATGAGTAACATACAGTTGAGTCGGTTAGGCACCGACTTGGCACCTTGTGACGTCACAATACATGTCGCCTTGCCCGTCGGCGCGGAACAGTTTAACGAAGTTTTAATTAACGCTCTTTTGAGCCCTTTGTGCCAAAATATTGTCGATTGTCAACTGAATAAAATGAACTTGCGAATTGACTACTTATTCTAAAAGAGTTAAAATGTCAGAATAGTTTTAATTATTATAAAAAAAATGTTTTGGTTTTACAATGGGATTTTCTGCACTCTCATACGTAGGTACCTACTTGATTGGCGAGGTTTTATTAAGTACTTCAGAAATGTTAAATCTAGGAATGTCGATACAAATAAAAAGCACGACGTAAGTCACATCACACAGACACGCACACGTAAGTCACATCACACAGACACGCACACGTAAGTCACATCACACAGACACGCACACGTAAGTCACATCACACAGACACGCACACGTAAGTCACATCACACAGACACGCACACGTAAGTCACATCACACAGACACGCACACGTAAGTCACATCACACAGACACGCACACGTAAGTCACATCACACAGACACGCACACGTAAGTCACATCACACAGACACGCACACGTAAGTCACATTACACAGACACGTAAGTCACATCACACAGACACGCACACGTAAGTCACATCACACAGACACGCACACGTAAGTCACATCACACAGACACGCACACGTAAGTCACATCACACAGACACGCACACGTAAGTCACATTACACAGACACGTAAGTCACATCACACAGACACGCACACGTAAGTCACATCACACAGACACGCACAGTCACATCCTCACATTATTAGTTGATGTCATAATTCTTGTATAAAAAAGCTGTCTCAAATTACGAGAATTGCTTACAATTTTAATAGAAAGCAAGTAACGTGGAAATATTGTATTCATGGTATCTGACACCTGTTAAAATTACTTTCTTTAATACTTAAAGATAATCATGAATATCAATTTATTATTTAAATTAGTTTCTTTGAAGAAATTTATTTCAGCAGAGACAGAAGTGGGCAATGAACAACAAGAGAATTCACTCTTGAATAAAATAAGAAAGACTCAGATTTACTTTTAATTTCATTTTGAAACTTGTTAAATTACTTTGGAGAGTAATTTATGGTAAAATTTGTAAAGTATCTGTCTCTAAAGACAATGTCTGCGCTGTAGGATTAAAATTTATCTGCCATTTATCTCCTATAGCCGTTGTTGAGTTAAAACTCAAGTCATTTCGGATTTATTTAAGTAGGTAATAAATTATTTTTAGACAATCATCTACAAACAATGAAAAGATAAAAATATCATGTGCCTGTTACACATACACATATATCTATATTATATATATTTACGTAGGCGGTCCCATAATGAATTGGCCTAACTATGAACCAATGAAGGAAATGAAACGAAACCAATTTTATTTTTCAATATAATCACCATGAATACTAACACACTTCTGACATCTGTGAATCAACATCTCTAAACCTTTATAACAATAATTACAATTTTTATCCTCAAAATGACTGAAGACGGCCGCCTGTAACTCTCCATCGCTTGAAAATTTTCTTCCTCTTAAGTCCCGCTTTAAATTTGGAAATAAATAATAGTCAGACGGGGCCATGTCTGGACTGTAAGGTGGATGTTCAACTTCTGTGAACCCGCATTGACGAACTGCATCCTTCGAAACACCAGCGGTATGAACAGGGGCGTTGTCATGGAGCAACAGGACACCTTTAGACAGCTTGCCTCTTCGTTTTTCCTTTATCTTGTCTCGTAATTTATATATTAAAGAAGCATTCGCCGTTCACGACTGTATTACGTTCTTTAAAATCCACCATCAAAATGCCTTGAAAATCCCAAAAGATTGTGCACATCAGTTTTTTAGTCGATTGTTGCACCTTTGCCTTTCTAGGGGGCTTTTCACCCTTATAACGCCATTCCATTGACTCGCGCTTGCTTTGTGGATCATAATACAAGATCATAGTTTCATCACCAGTCACTAGCCGCTCGATCACAGTCTTTGGGTTTTCGTCACAAAGATCCAAAAACTCCGAAGCGCAGCGCACTCTTTCCTGTCTCTGTACCGCTGAAAGAAGTTTCGGTACCCATCTTGCACTCACTTTTTTCATGTGAAGATGTTCATGGATCGCGCGATGAACGGTACTTTTAGAGAGCCTAAGCCTAGCTGCAATTTCTCTAATCTTCAAACGGCGGTCACTCAGAACCTCCTCTTCGATAAGAGCAATCGTTTCGGGAGTGAGCACTTCCACAGGTCGACCGTCGTGGCCAATGTCTTCGACGGTTTCTCTCCCGAGGCGAAACTCTTTCACCCAATTTTTCACTGTGCTATAGGAGGGGGCAGACTCCTTATACACGCCATCCAATCGTTCTTTTATTTGGGCAGGGGATAAACCTTCTTTAAACAGAAACTTTATGACACTTCGATACTCAGTTTTCGACATTTTGAAAAAATACGCGACTCTCGTTATTTAAATGCCTGTTAAACTAAGACTAAGCATTTCATATCGATGCGTGTTTCTTATATTAAGTGTACGATAAACGTACTATTTATTGCAACACAACATGTAGCGACATGTCGCGTAGAACTATATCAGGCCAGTTCATTATGGGACCGACTACGGATATATACAGGGCGTCCCGCGGATATGCCACACGGAGGGAAAGTACCTTGAATATTGTAGATGGAACATTTTACTGAAAGAAGACATTATTTGAATTTTAAAAACAATTTAAACTGCATTCATAGATATTTAAATAATTACATGGTTGAACCGGGAATCGAACCCGTTACATGAGAAAAATAATCACCCTGTAGCTTTTTCATACCGATCGAAAGGCTTCATCACAAGGATTATTTTTTGCTAAATAATATGGTATCACAAATAAAAGGAGGCTCAAAATGAGGCCCTTCCTGTTGAATACAAAGTCGCACTCTTTTGATATGGTAGGTATGTCCTTACGGCAATGTCAGCTTTTCATTTTTCTGAACAAAATTTCACACCAAATGTTAAAATTCTTGGTCTTCCTTTTATTTGTGATACTATGCTATTTACCAAAAAATAATCCTTATGATGAAGCCTTTCGATCGGTATGATAAAGCTACAGGATGATTATTTTTCTCATGTAACGGGTTCGATTCCCGGTTCAACCATGTAATTATTTAAATATCTATGAATGCAGTTTAAATTGTTTTTTTAATTCAAATAATGTATTTTTTCAGTAAAATGTTCCATCTACAATATTCAAGGTACTTTCCCTCCATGTGGCATATCCTAAACAACGCAGTTTTCCAAAATACACAACAAGGAATCACAATTCACCCGATAACAGATAAGCAGCAAGCAATACATCCATATCGATGCTAATCGGGCCATCGAAAACATTTTCCTTAGGGACCGGAAAATAGCAAAAGGCTCTTAAAGACAAGAACCTCTCCCAGAAATTAACTGGTCCCTTCTCGCGGCCTTAACTTGTTTTATGTCGGCTTTATGAACGGTGCGTCATTCAAGTAACCATGAAAGTGAATGCCGAGGCTGTTAAATAAGTGTACTATAATGTTACAGTCAACAATCTTAAACAGTCTAAACTAGTTTTAACTGGTTTCAGTCACAACCGTTATTAAGTTAAAACGTTTTCAGTTTCCTGTATTAAAAATCAGTTTTTACAATTCGCCTTAGATAAAATCTAGAATCATTACAATATAAATTGTTTATAAAAGGTTCACAAAAAATAGCCTTTCAAACTACATTTACTTATAAATGTCAGTACATAATTTGTTAAAATAGTTTTAACCGGTTCAAAATAGTTTTGACTGATTTTTGCAATCAAAAGTGGTTTTCACTGATTTACAGTTTTAGCTGTGACATTTATATATTATAGTTGGAGACATCGCGAGGTGGTTCAGCTGATGGCCGATGCGAGATAAGCTGGAGGAACGTCTGTCGCAGCTCGATAAGCTGGAGGAACGTCTGTCGCAGCTCGATAAGCTGGAGGAACGTCTGTCGCAGCTCGATAAGCTGGAGGAACGTCTGTCGCAGCTCGATAAGCTGGAGGAACGTCTGTCGCAGCTCGATAAGCTGGAGGAACGTCTGTCGCAGCTCGATAAGCTGGAGGAACGTCTGTCGCAGCTCGATAAGCTGGAGGAACGTCTGTCACAGCTCGATAAGCCGGAGGAACGTCTGTCACAGCTCGATAAGCTGGAGGAACGTCTGTCGCAGCTCGATAAGCTGGAGGAATGTCTGTCGCAGCTCGATAAGAGTCGGCAAACATCCTGGCCTTTTTAATTTGAGTTATGTAAAGTGAGTTAATGGTGGGTGAAAGGGAAATAGGATCTTCAACGTGCTCAGAATATAGGATTAGATAGTTTGGTTGATATAATATTAGAAGAGTCAATAGATTTGTTTTACAAATTATAGAATGCCCAAGATAGAAATAATACCTACTACAGTGCCAAATTAACATATGTAAGTATTTAATCTGTACCTAGGTACAGATTAAATACTCAATAATGTGACTTGAAGGATAACAATAAAATAACATTGTACGGTGTTGCACCGTAGAATGTTTTGAGTTTGTCAAAATTACTTCGTTCGTAAGTGTTTTTAAAAATTTCCGTTTTTTTGCTCTAAAGCCTGGCTTCCTTAATGGCAATATATTTACATGACAATCCGTATTATTCTACCACCGAGAGCGTCTGAGTGGCAATACATGTAGAATACATTAGCTGTTTATTTTCCGGAAAGCAGTAAAACTCAGCTGAGCGAACAGAGGGAACTGAGCGAGCTGAGCTAAATGACGCTTGTGCTAAATGTGCACGCTCATGACGTATTGCCAACTTTACACCACTCGTCTTACAGTGGCGAAATTTATTTGACCTTAATTTAGCTGTGCTAAATGTAACATTTGAGAAGGTGAATTTAAATACAATAATATATATATTTAAAAAAAATTAAATACCTTTTCGAAATATTGGCTGAAATACTTTGTTAATGAGTAAATTCAGTATAGAAATGAGCTACTTAGCTATCCAAGTAAATAAACATGTAATCGACATTAATCTGTGTATATCGAATCTTTACAGATTTTCCGATCGAGGTAAGTTTACGTATCTATTTGTTTTCAGCGAAAGTCTCACTGCACCTCACGCAAAGGAATGCATCCTCAGAGTTACCGTAAACTCAAGACTATATTCAAAACCACAAAATGACAAACATCAAATAAATGTAAAGAATGGTGTGTTTCAGAAGCTGTAACTGTGAGTTCCTCAACCTGGCGGCGGATATTAAATCAAGCGCGCGGGTAATCTGCATAAACGCCGGCGGACTGCCAGCTACCGCCGACAGCTAACTGCATCTGCTGCGGGTCACTAGATGGTGCAAATTAGCCCTTTTTGTTCAACTAAAAGTTTGCGTTAGTTTTAACAAAGAAAAAGGGAAGGGAATTGTTAAGTTTGGCTGGTGAAGACAGTTTAAGAGAAAATTATAATTAAGTTATGCAAAGTAAAAGTGTCGTTAAATTCTTGACTAAGCCGAAAGTTAACGTAAGTTTTGGATTAATTAAAAAAGTAAGACGAAATGAGTAAGACTATCAAAGTTTCGACCGAGTACTTTAGTCGTCTGTGTAATACCAACGTGCCAATTCATCAGCTGTATAAATTACATCTTTGATTTAGGCTCGCTTGCATGTTTAGTTGGGTTAAATGAATAAATGTAAAGTTTGTTAACTCCGAGTTAAGTAACTAACATTTTAACTCAACTTACGCGTTGCGCAACTAAAAAGTAACACCGGTTTAGATAACCTGACAATATTGATTTTTGAGTTGGGAACATTGCAGTTTAATCGACGAAACATAAAATAGGATTGCAGTGTCTATGGCCTGATATATAATCCGACTAAAGATGAATTAACGAACAATGAACGAAAATTGTATACCCATCTCTTTTACACTATATTACGATACGTAATACTTTATTGTCTTTAAATTTTACAACATGACATTTCATTTTAATCGATTGTATGTAGTTTCCGTGGAGACTTAGTTTATTGATTGACAAAAACGTCAGATAAGGAAAAATATATTTTAAGTTTTTATAATTTGTATTTATTTTTATATGAGTTCATGACTATATTGCCTGCTGATATAGTACCAAATTTTCACTTGCTATAACGTCGAACAATATAAAATACAAAATAAGTTATCAGCGGGGGGACCTCATAACGTCAATTTATTTTGACATTACTTACACTAACCCAGAGTTTAGCGACGTAACTCTCCCACATCGGTGGGTTTAATATTCAAAAGTTTAACTCTAGGTTTACCTCTAACTCTTGGTGGCGCAAGATGAATTATTTGATTATCCTTGAGTTAGCTGTTAACTCCGAGTTATATAGGATAACCCATCGACACGAAAGTGGGCCTTAGGAGACAGGTATCTTGCTCTAAACCAATGAAGCCATTCCTTATAAATCACTTCCAGTATAATCTCCGCGAGCTATCTGTTTAAACAAAGAGTGGGAATTCGTCGCAACTGCATCAAAGACGAACATTAAACTTGCATTAGCGACGCTTAACTTTTACGTAAAGTTTGAATCTTATTGCCGCTGCGCACCGACAATTGAGTAAAGTTCCCTATTCAATTTGTACTGTTCTTCTTTATTAAACGACTATGCAAAGAATCCAGATAGAACCGTTGGATGATAATGTTGCAGTAACTGCAGTCTTAGACAATGGATTCTTTGGTTCAGCGAAGAATTAATATCTACCTCAATCTGGAAGAACAAATCAGAGCAAAAGAAAAGAAACAATGATTTGATATGTTTTTGTTAAGGTTACAAGCCGAAACAATAAGTAAATAACGTTTAATAAAACAATCGGACTGCGTCACGGGAGAGTAGGCGACTCTTGTGCATTCAAGTTTACGGAAGAAAAAGCTAACTTATTCGCTGTCTCGGGAGACGGGTTAGCAACTCGTCAGTATTTGCCGTTGGGGTTAAGTTAATTATTGCTGGGTCCTTTGTCTCGACATCACATTATGGTAAACTTATTTCATGTGGGGAGAGTAATGATAAAGTTACAAAGCAGTTTCAAGAAGAAACCCCAAAAGAACTACGTACTTTAAAAGAAGGTTCCGTTGAAAAGAAAAACTTCATAAAATAAAATCAATAATTTCATTTGATCATAACCAGGATTGTTCAAACGATAGATGGACTGTGTGAAAGATGTTAAGGCTAGAAAGCGATTGACTATCGAGATGATGATTGATAGAGAAGTATGGAAGACAAAGACATGTTGCGCCGACCACAAACAAACTGGTATAAGGGCAGGAGGATGATGATGATGAACCAGGAATGTTCAAATCAAGTCATAATTGAATGCAACCACTTTCTAACGTCTCATAGAAGAGCTTACAAACAGGACCACCTCGTCTTCAAGGACCAACTCCACTAAATTCAATGGGCTGTGGGAACAGACAACACGCGTCTGACGCGGTAACGTTATCTCTCGACGATTATTTATTCATCAGTCACACAATTATCCCGTTGTCCGCTAATCCTATACTGTCTGGTTGCGGGATCTGGGGTAGGTATGATGCTGCGGTTGCGGTTTTGAGTAGCAGTTACTACAACTGTCAATGAGTTGCTAATCATTGCAATAAGTCTACCCAAGTGCATCTAAACACAATTATTTTTCACAAATTTGTCAAAGTTGTAAACAACAATGGCCGCTCGAAATTGTGAATGGTTTAGTGATTCATGATATGGTTGTGTTTCATGAATGGCCAACTAAAATTGACCATATCGTTTAAACGTCAACGTTTAATGATATGTCAGTCGACGTTTGGCCATATCATTAACTAGCTGTGCCCCACGACTTCGTTCGCGTGAAAGTCGCTTACGACTTTCACGCGAACGAAGTCGTGGGATCGTGGGAGGCGTGGGGGGCTGGGTGTCGTGGTGGGTGGTAGCTGTTATTTTAGTATATATTGTATCTTAATACACAATATACTAAAATAACAGCTACATTTGAATAAAACTCCCTCGTCCCCCGACCCGCATGCCGTTGCATCGCCCGCCCGCACTATTACCTAGTTCGTTTTAGCTTAGCGTTCTTTCTGACTTTTTTTCTTTTTGCTCGGGTCCTAAGGGTCGTAGCGTGATGTTATATAGCTTATAACCTTCCTCGAGAATTGGGCTGCCAAATGCAAAAAGTTTTTTTTAAATCCGACTTTTTGTTCACAATTTCATGGGTTTAAATTTTTTTGTGCGGAACCCAAATTATTTTTCTAAATAGTAACCTAAGTTACTCCCCGTAACATCAACTATCTATCAGTAAAAGTCCCGTCAAAATTGGTCCAGCCATTACGGAGATTAGCCGAAACAAACAGATACAGACAAAAATTTTAGAAATTGCTTTTTTGTTATAAGTACTGTACATACTTTCATATGCATTTAGTAAAAAGCTGTTATTTTCATATTACAAACTGACACTTCAATTTTATTTATTTGTATAGATGTAGGATATCTGTCGTGGTCCGATCGTGGAAATGGCCATATCGTGACGAAAGCAATATTTTTATTTATTATTCCTATATATCAACATTCCCAGCTGACCGCCGCGCATATCGCAAAGTAGTTGCATTTCACGCCGCTAGTGGCATCCCAACCAAATGGGTTAGTTTAGAACTGTGACTAACCACGCGCGAGCTGAGCGATCGCTACATCCAAGTTGGTCAAAGTTACTTGGCTATTTAGTATTTTTAGGACCCTAAAATATGAATTGTTCGAGTAGGAATCGATGCGCAACAAAAACAAAGCGACATCAACTCTTCTACCGGTGGATTATCTATGAATGAGACTGCCTAAGGCATTAAGTCCACCTTTGTACTTTTTTGAGTGTGAAAAGTTTAAATAAATAAATAATCGAACTATTTTACGATACGATCACTAATGTTTGGATTAATCATGAAGTAGTCGTGCGTTTCACTGTTCATATCGTCTAACAGCGCCGCACCGCCGCGCCGCCGCACCGCCGCACCGCCGCACCGCCGCACCGCGCCGTAACAGCGTCTTTTTGTGTCCACATCGACCTCAGTATGATCGTTCTGTGCCTCGGAACAATGAGTAACTGATGTTTTATTTATTGTTCTGAGACAGCGACACGCTGGCTTTTTTTTTTTTTTTTTTTGTGGATGGGAAATCATCAAATGACTTCTCCCGCTCTGGGCGGAGCGGGAGGGCGTGTCAGACTTTTACTGACTAAAACCCACCCGTGTTCCTTCTGTTGCCTGTGCCGGGGCCACGGTAACTCTTTCGAACATCCCGCAACCCTAGCTGGCATCGGCCCTAGCGGACCCCGTCAATAGTGCTGACATCTCTTTGAGGCGCGCGTGGAACGCGACGCGCCGTCGACTCGGGCTTGGTCCTTACCGGACGGCGAGCTACGCATTGCTCGCCGTCCGCAAGCCCGCGCCTACGGTGGCCGGGAATCGGCTGCTAATTCTCGACGGACACGCCGGCTTGCGCTGAACACCAGCGCCGCGGGTGTCGTGTGTTCGTGCACGCGCCGCGGCATTATGCTGAGCGTTGGCAGTTTCGCGCGGTATTAGCGCATATTTGCGTCTAGGTTTAATTTATTATTTCTTAGATTATATACCCACTTGTTTTGTTTTTATTAGGCTATGTTATACAAAAAAAATATATATGTGCGTCACTTTCATAAACAGCTTTTCTTTCTTTTCTTTCTTTCAAACGTTGAGTATTCAATGATCTGGCCAGACCACATCATGATGTGACCAGCGGTCGATGTTCTATTTCATGAAATACAACCATTTCATGAAATGGTCGAACACTTCATGAAATGACCAAACATTCTAAGATCTGGCTACGACATATACCTACATATATACATACATACTGTAATTATGTCTAAAGTCTCAGCAAAATTGGCGGCACAGTCGTCCGGCCAATCGGTAGACCGGTCGGTCTACTATGCGAAATGTATGTAATACATCTCGCCCTACCCTTTCAGGGTATACAGACAAAGAATTGGAACTTGTTGGGACTGTTTTTTGTTTATACACACATCAAAAAAGTCTATGCAACACGCATCATTTACAGACACTCCATGTTTTATTAATTGATTCTTTATTTTTTTTTGAACACAGTACATTGGTATAGTTGCCGCACGAATCGTGAGCACAAATTCCACATGAACTGTTGTTGCCGTCGTCAGCGGGCTCTTGTATTCTGTTTTCTACTTGTACATAAATAAGCTTGATCTTATATTAACCTCATTACCCCATAAGAAATAGATTCGTAAGGTTTAGAAGTGGAGTTTGGTCTCATAGCTCACGACTCGTGCCGGCAACTATATACTCGTACCTATACTAACATAAACTGGCTGATTTTAAAAATAGAAACTTTTCGATTGTGTTTTGTTGTCATTAAAATAAAAGTTAATTATTTTTCCCGATTTCGTGTGTTTTCGTTGCTTGATAAATTTGGTTTCTCACTTTTATCATTTTGAGATATACAGTTTTGGAAAAATTGAGTGGCGAGTCATTTTTTATGTCATGGAGCGACGCCATTTGACTGCTGATTTAGCCACCAAACCGTGAGAAATAGGCTGCATGAATACGGCCTACGAGCGCGACGCCCAATGAGGTGCCCACCATGGTAATCGCGCCCGTCGAAACGATTGATGTAGGGAACACTTGACATGGACCTGGGAGCAATAGGATAACATTTTGTTTTGCGATGAGTCCCGGTTTGGATTTAGGCCTGATACGAGAAGGGTAAGAGTGTATCGTCGTCCCGGAAATGCTGAATGGCTGAAATGCGTCCAGGAAGTACACCCTTACAGTGGCTCCACAGTGATGGTATGGGCGGGTATTATGAAGAACTGAGCTCGTTTTTGAAGATGGCAATATGAGCGCTTAAAGCTTTGTTGAAGATGCCTCGGGCCTTATGTTCGCCCATTTGCTCAAAGTCTTGGCTCAGATTTCATGCTGATGCAGGACAATGCGCGTTCGCACACAGCTCGGAGGACCAGAGAGTACTTGGCAATAGAAAACATCCGGGTATTGCCGTGGCCTGCACAATCGCCAGACCTCAATCCCATTGAGCACGGATGGGATATGCTCCAGAGACGTGTTCTAGAGAACTTGGACGGAGTGTTGACAACCCAACAACTGAAAGTCTTGTTAAAATTCTATTGGGAGCGATTGCCGTAGAATCGAAAAATTGTTGCCGACAAGTTTTAAACAACAGAGGCGCTCACACTTTGTATTGAATTACCAAATAATTAAAACTGGCCATTATTTTTTTTGGGCCCTAATCAGTTTCCAATCAGCATGTTACAGGCTATATATTGTACCAAAACTATTCCACCTAAGACTATTGAAAGGGAATATATGTTTATGTTCCATTTGCTGGAGCAGTTATGTGTTAGCTATGAAAAAGTTGTTTTAGTAGCTGATTTAAATATGTATTCAACAAATCAAGGTGAACAATGTTATTATGAATACTTTGTCACCTTTTGTGGGCTTCGCTAAAGTAATAATATTCATAATTGCAACAATCGCACGCTCGACGTAGTCCTAACTTTGCCCGTAGGTGATATTGTCGTACATGAGGAACGGGACGAGTGCTTGTCATGCACAGACCCACAGCATCCGCCGTTACGAGTAAGTATAAGTCGTGCGCGGACGACTTCTAGCCCTGGTTACTCCGTACCGCAGGCTTCCATCTCCCTACCACGATGGAATCATAGCAAGGCAGACTTCCATTCTTTGTACTTGGGACTTGCAGGAGTAGACTGGAGCGCCCTATATGAAACGGGTAGTGCCGACGAAGCATATAGAATATTTTATGATATATTTTACAGGGTTCTGGATAATAGTACTCCAAGAAAGAGCTCCAAGAGTGATTGCTTTCGTTATCATTACCCTGAATGGTTCACTGCTGACATTATAGGTCATATCAAGAAGAAGGCTTTGTGGCACAAATGTTTTAAGAAGACTGGTTCAGTCAGCGAAATGTTAATGTCCTTTTGACGGGACAAAAAGAATGTTAGTCATTCATAAGTCGTCCCAGATTTTCGCTATTATTGCTGAATAAAAAGTATATTTAATAGTTTTGTGGTGATCCACAGGATGAAACGTGACTGTGGTAATATGTGTAACTAGCGACGCGCAGATAACGTGTTCTGTTCCCAGGCAAGTTCAATGTTATTGCTGTTGGTCCATGGCCACCATCTTAGGTATGTAATTATTACAAAATCTGTTGTGCCATTTGCAGTTACATCATTACGAGTTACCACTATTTCACATTTCCATAAATGTATTATAATAATATAATCCCTCGCCCCCTATTACATGGGACTTAAACATAACTGGCGAAATGTGGGTGTACCTACTATAGGTACACCTCTGCCTAACCCTTCGGGGAAACAAGGCGTGATGTTATCTATGTTATGTATTATTATAATCATTTATTTGTCAAGTGGCACGGACTCAATCACACAATTCACATTAGTTAATTCACAATAATTATAAACTTAAGTAGGTACGTCATTTCAATCATTATTATTAAATTAAATTACTTAGACATTAATAACACATTTCATCAAATTACAATTTCATCTAATTTTATTTACTTCTGACCCAGGATAACGCGAAATTAGGTAAAAACATTACCAAAAACATCCGTACTAGGTATTAGGAGAAATACCTACAATATTAAATACCTACCTAGAATTTAATTTGGTTAATTTAGTAATTAAGTTAATGAATACCAGTTTAGCCTTGTACCTACATTTCGGACAATATTCTAAGAGGTTTTGTATTAATTAAGTCGTTTGAAGCACCGCTGGATAACGTCGAAGACTGTGTAACGCACCACTCATTCCGCAGTTATCTTAGAACTTCGGCTCCGATGGCTATTTTAGTAGCCTACTTGTGAATCTGTTGTTCATTGCTCATTCAAGATAAAATTAAGTTGATGTCTGTTTAGATTCAAAGATAGCTTCCGTTTTATTAATATCAGGCGGAAGTTGTAACAGCCGTTCAAGTTTGAAGGAAATTGTTTACATTCATAACAGTGCACTCAAGAGATAAGCAAAGATAACAATACTCGTATAATTTTCTTTTGCCCTTTTCAAAAGAAAATATGACAGATGAAGTCAGAAATATTGTTCCTTCAAGGAAAAGGTTTCACGCGTAAACAGCGAAATGCAGATTTTAAGTATGATAAACAGAAAATACCAAAACCACCGAACATTAAACAAGTTCTTCAAACAAATATAAACTTGAGCTTAAAAACAATTTCCCGGAAAAATGTCCAAGAAGTTGAATGAGTCATTACCTCGAGGAGTAATTGAAAAAGAGCGGAAGCGTCTCTAAATGAAAACATTAATCGAATTTTCTGGTTCAAATCGAGAACTCGGAACTCATGAAGCAAGTTCAGCTCCCTTGTTCGTGTCGCCGACAGCCGCTTCCTACACTTGGATTAACGAAAAATTCTTAATTTTCTCCTTTCGAAAGCAATAATCGGCCGTTTGGATCGTTCGCGAAAATTAATTTCGATTTTATAAGACCCAGAGTCGGTATTGTTGGAAACTTTCCAGACGACGTATCTACTGGGACTGGAGGAAGGTTACTTTTGAAAAACATGTTTGACAGAAGAGAATTCATTGTTGGGATCAATAAAAAGGTTCTGGAACTGTAAATACTTATAGGTACATAAAAACTTTTTCGAAGCTGATTACTCAACTTACTTACAATTTTCTAATAAAAATAAAAAGTTCTATCGAGTTAGAAATCATATTTGATGGATTTTTTTGGATCAAATGGTTGTTGACATACTTTTTGTAAGGATTCAAGTTTGGAATCTATTTTTTGTTTACCTACATGCCAAAGTTTCTCTTTGAAATTGAAACATAATGTCAGAGACATAATCTTCTAATTATTATTTTGGATCACTGAAAGGAGAGTTAGAAATAAGTTGATGTTATATTTATAACCACTAACTTATTTGTAACTTATTTATACTGAATTTATTTGGATTTATCGGTTAAATCATTGTTTAAAAACTAATCTTATTAATAACTAGCACTTTCACCACGACTTCGTCCGCGTGGATTTCGTACTTTAGATTTTGAATATAATCCATAGCAATATATATTTAGGGTATGATGGGACTATCATAACCATTGCGATTATAAAAGTCCCTTATTAAATAAAAAACTAGGCTCACCAGCCTCAGCAGCCAGTGGCGCCAGCACATTGCCGTCCTTGAACCACCTGGCGACTGTCACATGGTTCCTCACGATGGAAGGCACGGTGCAGGTCAGCAGGGCAGCTCCTCCGGCCACGCCGTGCGAAGACTGCACTCGCACGTCCCACGGCACGTCCATTACTGCAATAGAAGGGAAAACATGGGCAAAATTTTGTAACGGAGCCAGCAATGTATGCTGAACATGGTTACCTCCATGATTTACCTACATAAATTGTGGAATAAATAATGTTTTGAACTGCTTGATATGCTAGAAGATCTATCTTAACAATGGGATGCCAAGGTTGGATTTGAAAGATTGTATCCAAAACTAAGCAGTAGGTATTATAGGTAGTAGGTAGGGTTATGTTCTAGGTAATGATGTTAATTATATGTCAATTTATCATTTGATTGTAGGATTAGGTATGCGTTACCGGTAATGTATAGCATTTATTTGATTATATCGCAAAAGCTAAAGTTGTAAACATAATATATCGGAAACCAAACATTTTGATCGGCTCATTTGTGAGATTCACAGTAAAATCAATCGTAATTATAAGCTTAACAGAATCACTAATTAATTTCTGGAATGAACCAATCAGTTAATTAGCGTTGCGTGTATCGGTACATATGTCCTTACGTAACAATCCACGCAAATCTGTTCCTGTTCACGTGATTACGTGAGCTAAGTCCTATCGCTGCAATCCGTTTGTTACTTCAGTCGTCGCCAGCGCGACTGCTGCACAAGCGAGACTGTCAGTCAAGTGTTCTTGGGTTTTTCAGCCCGGCGGCGGCGTCTGAATTCTGTTCGGTTAATAACAATAAGCTCGCCCTTATTATAATTAATAGGAAGCTAGTTTATTGCTATTAACCGAACACAAATTCTGACTAGTCATGGGACTTAACGCAGACGATATGTGTATTTATGTACTATATTTTATACTTTCCTCTGCTTACCCCTTCGGGGAATACAGGCGTGATATTTTGTAGGTATGTATGTATTTCATCATAAATCCACGCGGACCCTTTATGCTAAGTCCGTGATGACCGCATTACGTCACAACCATACACAAACTCTATCAGTATAATCCTTCGCTCGATAGCTCTCCTAGATCAGTGTGCCACTCATTATCTGCCCCCCCCCCCCCCTCAACCCATTCCCCCCGCAACCCCCCGTAATGATGACATGACATCGAGTGACGTCATTAATTAAACGGGCCCACGTCCAGCGGAATTGGGTTAGCGGTTACTGCATGCATCAATTATGTGTAGTTTGGACGCCCATTGTACTGGGCTTTGGAGATTCTGTTAGAAGTTTGGGTTATTGTTTAATAGTGGTAGTGAAGTTTGATGGAAAATTAAACTAAAAATTTGTTTTAATTCAATTTATGTACAAAACACTTAGAATTTACACTGTTGTATATAACTTACATAATATATTATATAATACATTCATAATACAATATGTAAAAATACTTAGTGCTTGCTGACAAAGGACCTAAGATAAAACGGTTCTGACCCTGAAAATATATTTATTGGTTGGAAGAACAGGAGCTCGTGGCTAAGTAATAACAGCCGCACGGGTCGATCCATCAGGTTAAGCTACGCTTGCCGGGGTTGTCCGTGGATGGGTGACCATCTTTACATACCGAGACTCCTCCGTGCCTCGGAAAGCACGTTAAGCCGTTGGTCCCGGCTGTCATTCGTAGATCTTTGACAGCCGTTACGGGTCGTCAGAAGCCCGAAAGTCTGACAACCAGTCTTACCAAGGGGTATCGTATTACCCAGTAACTGGGTTGTAGAGGTCAGATAGGCAGTCGCTCCATGTAAAATACTGGTATTCAGCTGCATCAGGTTAGACTGGAAGCCGACCCCAACATTGTTGGGAAAAGGCTAGGCAGATTGATTGGTTGGAAGAACAGGAATATGAGGTATTCCACTCAGAGCACTGATTTCAACAGCGCTTGTCTGAATTGCACCTGAGCACTTCTGCTAACCGCACTGAAACAAAATTAGTAAAGTGCGGTTCAGAGGAACAGTTTATTAATATTATTTTCAGTCCCCGAACGGCGCTTACGTAAATATTTTTTTTAGTGATGGGGTGAATTTTCTGTCCAAGGCATTATCAAATAAAACATGTCGATACAAATCAGCAGAAGTTTATTCTTGTACCGGATAATTCCACCTTGTTCACCTGGAGCAAGGAGTAATGCTTTATTTGTGTCACTGTCAGTAAACAAAAATGGCCGAACTTGTCAGTTTTATTAGCAATTTCGTTCGTTCAAATCATACAGTATTTCAACTAGGAACGAATGGTCGAATGTTCGCACTCACACATACAGACCGCTACACAAATGTTCGCACTCACACATACAGACCGCTACACAAATGTTCGCACTCACACATACAGACCGCTACACAAAATCTAAGTATGTTTGTAGGTACAATAAGCTATTCATAATATGAATTATTATTATTATTTTCCGCTATTTTGGACTTCATCGTGGATTAGTTATACCATTACTCTAAAAGAACTAGTTTAAATTGATCTTAAACACGCCTTAGAGGAGCTCTAGCGGGGCAATTGCGTAACACATAGAGTAGGAATCGGTTTCATTTTGACAGTTCAACAACATTCATTGCGTTATTTATGTTGTTGAGCAGACAAATTTTTCGAATATGAAGCAATGGATTAGCAATATGCTTCAAAGTCATTCAGATTATGATTGATAGTATGTTACGCAATTAGGGTGCTGGTCACCACTGAGATGTCCTGAACGCACAACATAGAACAATAGAACAATATTTCGTTAATGCGTGCGTCAGTTTTACGCAGATTAGGAATATTAGTCAAGTATCAACAGCTACAAAGTTTTCAGTGGTTTCGGAAATAAACAAGACAGAGCACCTTGACCTGGTACTAGACATTTGTTGTTCCGGAGATAAATGATTCCAAACATTGGATTCTGGAAAAATGTTGCTAGATTATCATTAACATTTATTGCCAATACGCAGTGAGCAAGCAATGTGATCTATTTTTAAAACGACTTAAAAAAAAAGGAGTGTGTTCTCAATTCGGTTGTAGGTTTTTTTTAATGTTTGTTACATCGGTACTCCGTCATTTATAAACCGATTTGGAAAATTATTTTTTATTTGAAAGGAAATACTTCCAGATTGTTCCCATTTTTATCAAAATTCAGATCTGGTAATAGGATCCATGAGGAATTGAGGGAACTCTTCAAATATTATAGGCATATACATAGCGATTTTGGTATTTTCATCAACAAGTCAAGCATTTTCTATCATTTGGTGAATTGGAACTATTGAAGAAGACCACAGATGGCCACGGGAATTCCTTAATGATAAGTATTTCACGGGTGACGATAAGATATCTCGATAAAGACAGTTAAGCGACTATGACGAAGCTAATTTACTCAATTCTCAATTATTTATTGCATTCTACAGTGTACATGCTTAGGTAGTAGGTGAAATATTTATAAATCACAATCGTTGAGCCTGTCGGGCGCAGCAAAGGCAATAGAAAGGGTGAAAAGGAGTCACAATCTAACTTATTCTAATTACAATATTATTTTATATAACATTCATCACATTATATATTCTTTATTAATATTATATTATTCTATATTATTATGCGAGCTGTACAATTTTGTCATTTAAATATGAATTTAAGCTATAATAACATTTACTTAGTAATTTTTTTTAAATTTATTTGTGAAAATAGCAATCTTTTCTTTAATTTCGAAGTAGCTCGGGTAATTTATTACACATTTTTATCGACATTACTAGTGGGCCAGATGAATGCATTTTTAATCGAGATGTTGGTAGGTTTAGTGTCGAAGTGTGAATCTTGTTTGTATGTCTTCTCGTTTAGTGTAAAAGTCTTGGTGTGCGTGTGCAAATTTACAGATTTCCAGTATGTAAATATTATAGAAGGTAACGTTAGAATATGGAAATGAAATTATTGTTATTATTTCGTTATTTTGAAATGAGGTTGATTTAAATAAATGGTTCCCGATGAAAATGGTACCATCACACTGATCTGATGATGAAGCTGGAAGGTAGGCACCGGAACTCCGTAATAAAACAATGTATCCTAGCTGTGTTTGAGCTTATTGGAATTGTCATGAGATGTACTGTGGCTATACATGATTTTAATGGTAATATAATATGCTTCAAATTGGGCTACTTGAGTCGTATGTTATGTCCGGTCTTGATTGTCAGAAGACAGATTTCGTCAACGATTTGTCGTTGTGTTGTTGATTTAATCATTTTCTGGCGACGGCATCCAAACCTGATAAAACTAAGCCTTCCAAACTTCTGACACGACTTAGCGCGACATATATTTGCCTTTTTGCAAAATTTTTATTTAAAACGGTAGACTCCTGAGGTGGTCGCATATTTTGGTCAAATTCTGATGAGTGGTTTTTGAGTTGGCTTTAATAATACGTATTTTTTTCCATTTAGTGTATGTTGATGATGTTCAGTTTCGATGATTTAGCAAGTTGTGGTACCTATACGAATTTGGGTGAGGACATACCTCACCCAAATTCTTATAGGTACCAAAAGTTGGTTGTTGGAAGTTGGTTGTTTTTCGTTATCTATCTAGCTTCTATCTGTTTGTAATGTCAAAATAACAACTTTTTGCTCAATGCATAAGAAAGTTACAAGTCTGGATTTGGTACGGTAGGCCAAGTAGTGGTACTTTTATGATGACATGTGTGAAAGTAGAAGAAAGTTCAAGGCAAAATTAAAATGGTGTATGAAAAATCAAGATCAGATAAACATGGATATAATAGCTAGCTATAGATCTGCCAAAAACTTCTCTCAATTTTGGAAAAGCACAAATAAGCTTAACCTGAAACCTGGTCTCCCGATGAACATTGCAGGACAGACGGAACCTAAAGACATTGCGAACTTATTTAAAGACAACTTTCAAGTTGAATCACCTTTAAGTACATGTAAATGACGACACAATGTGCAGGTTGGCATGTCGTGTAATGTTAGGTTTACAGCAAAGGAGGTGAGAAACACCATTAAGAACATGAGTAGAGGTAAATCGCCTGGCCATGATGGTCTTAGCATTGAACACCTGTAGTATGCAGGATCACATCTACCGCGAGTTCTAGCCATGTTTTTCTCTCTGTATATTTCTCATTCTTACCTGCCATTAGATCTGATGAAGACTATTGTCGTATCATTAATTAAGAACAGAACTGGAGATATCTCGGGTAAAGGCAATTACAGGCCAATATCGCTGGCCACAGTTATTGCAAAGGTTCTGGACCATTTGATGGACAACTACCTAAGCAAGCACCTAAATCTGCATGACGGACAATTTGGTTTTCGAAAAGGTCTTTCTACAGAAAGTGCCATTTTAACTCTAAAGCACACTGTAAGTTACTGTGTCGATAGAAAGACTCCAGTGTACGCGTGTCTCCTGGATCTCTCGAGGGCTTTTCACATGGTAGCTTATGATGTGCTAGGAATACTAGTTTACCAAAAAGAGCTGTGTTCTGTTTTTGAGTATTGATATGACAATCAGATTAACTATGTTAAATGGGCAGGGGAGTTATCGAATGCATACGGTTTGAGGTGCGGAGTGAGGCAGGGGGGAATAACCTCTCCTAAACTTTTCAACTTGTATGTGGATGAGTTGATAGGTGGCCTCACCAGCATGCAAGTCGGCTGCTCCATTGACGGTGTCTTTGTCAACAATTTGAGTTATGCGGACGACATGGTGGTGTTGGCGCCATCTGTCGGCGCACTTAGGAGGTTTCTACAGTTGTGTGAAACTTATGCCTTGACCCATGGCTTAGGATACAATGTAACCAAGAGTGAATTTATGTTGTTTTCAAAAGGCAATCTTGGGCCCGATTTTGTACCCCCTGGGATGTTGAATGGGTGCTCTTGGAAGGGTTAGTCGATTTAAATATTTGGGTCACTTGGTGAGTGCCGACCTTAAGGATGACGCAGATATCGACAGGGAGCGCACGGCGTTGACGGTGAGGGCTAATGTTGTTCAGAAGATTTGCGTCTTGTTCAAAACTAGTCAAAGTTACACTATTTAAGGCATATTGTCAAAACTTCTACGGTAGTAGCTTATGGACAACATATTTTCTGAAAACCGTCAATACATTGTGCGTCATATGTAACAATGCTTTCAGAATGCTATTGCGGCTCCCACGTTTCTTCAGTGCCTCTGCCATGTTCATGGAGGCTCGTACGGACGGGTTCGGAGCTATTCTGCGCAAAAAAGTCGCCTCCTTATTGAGAGTTCGTGCTAGTAGCATTCTGGCGGTTATGCGGACAAAGACTGCCCTATTCTAAGGCATCACATTAGGGTTCTGACTAAAACAAGTTAATATCGATGTAATTATTATTTGAAGATGAGTGATACTTAACCACCAAATTTCTTACCACTAACATAGTTTTTAGGTTTCATTCACTAACCCTTGACCTTGTTATTTGAATTAAATAATTATTTGATTTGTAAATACGGTTATATATAGATAGATATTATAGGTTTTCTAAGAAAGTAAATACGGTTCTTTTAACAAAAAAGTAATTTTTAAATATGTCTGTCTGTTTGCTCCGGCTAATCTCCGAAACTGCTTGACCGATTTTGACGGGACTTTCACTGGCAAATAGCTGACAATACGGGGAGTAACGTAAGCTAATTTTATTTTAGAAAAATAATTTTAGTTCCGCGCAAAAAAATTAAAACCCATGAAATTGTGAACAAAAAGTCGGATTTGAACATTTCTTTTTGCGTTTGGTAGGTCAATTCTCGAGGATAGTTATAGGCTATTTAACATCACGCCACGACTCTTAGGAGCCGAGCAAAATGAAAAAAGTCAGAAAGAACACTAAGTGAAAACAAAGTAATAGCGCGGGCGGTGCAACGCGGCGGGTCGGGGGACGAGGGAGTTTTATTAAAATGTGGCTGTTATTTTAGTATATTATGTATCTTACGACTTCCACGTGAACGAAGTCATGGGGCACAGCTAGTATACATATATGATTACTTGTCCCGACTGATTCATCAATGTAGAGCCTAAGCCCCTGAGGCTACAAACTTGAAATGTTGGCAGTAGATGCCTGTTATGTTGCAAGGATCCACTAAGAAAGGATTTTTGGAAATTCGATCTTTAAGGGGGTGAAAAGGGGGATTTAATATGTATGAAAAATATTATTCCTTTAGTTAATAATCTTGAAACTTATCACGAATACTTACCTATATAAATAAATTATGATTTTTTTTTGTTTTTCTAAACAACTCAAAGGAAGATTGGAGGGTGTCAAAGTTTGTATAGAAGAATTTTAACGTGCAGTCAGATTAACTCAAAACTCAATATTTATACTTAAGACCGAAAATAAAAAAATGACGTATATTAGTGTTTTTTGAAAATCTACCCGTACGTGGTACTAAAGTATGAAATCCACGCGGAAGAAGTCGCGCTGGAGGTGCTAGTAATAAATAAATATACAGTTCACTGACCGGAAATTCAACGTCGCAATAGGTGTTCCAAGGAAGATTCAAACATTAAATTTAAAAGCGAGTTATAAAAATCTATAACTCTGGGTAATCCGATTTCTTCCACTGGTTCAATTTTAATCAAATTATTAAGTTGGGGCTCTCGGGCTTTGATTCGGATTTTGTTTTGTTTACTCGTCATTTTAGGTGTTGGATTTTTAATCATAAACGATTTGTTGTAATCACATAAAAGCACAAATTATTTACCAGGTAATAACAATTGAACAACAATAGCGGAAACCTTAACAATTTATTAGCATTCTACACCCAAATTCCAAATAAAAAGACTCGGACAGTGATTATTTTGATAAATGCACAGTCACAGCTTTAAGAAATTGCGAAAACTTAGATTTTCTTATTGTCTTGCCATTGTTTGTTTTAACATTACAATGTGACATTCAAAACCCAACTGTCTTATCTCTTCCCCTCAAACCATAATCAGCTTATCCCAATTCTCTCCCAAACGGAGCAGAAATCATAAAATTAATTAAAACTCGAAATGGAAACAGAAGTGTGTGTTGTGTAGACGAAGTGACAACAATCAGATAGCACATTAGTGGTGACACCCACAGGAACTACCCTCCTCAGGCAGGAGCTCGCGTGAGCAGAGACAGCGAATTATACACGAAGTGTCGCAAGGTGTTGCTAGAATCGTTTCTCCATCTCTCGAATTGTTTCTTTTATCTTCGCGGTGTTAGCGAACTGTGGGTAAATAATATTTCGAATTTGAACTGTTCAGTAAAGTCACTGTACTGTAGTACTAGTTGAACGGCGCCGTGTAGTAAAAAGGCTAGGCTACTGAAGCTAGTCGGCTGCGACGTACAGAGCGTAAGAACTACTATAACACAGCCCGAGGCACTGAGGAAACGTTCCGTCAACGGAGGTACTCTCAAAGCACCAGCTGCACTATACCCACCCAATTATATCCACACTAGCGAATTGCCCGCGTCTTCGTCCGCGTAGATTCCATATTTTCTCCTACAAAATTGAACACCCTATTAACCGGTAGTTTTGGAAAATTAATTATCATGATCCTTTTAATTATTATTACATACATAAACTCACGCTTTCTTCCCATTGGGGTAGGCAGAAACTACAGAATGCCACCTTTACTTAATATTAATTTATTGATGAAAGGAAAAATAAAATTTTCAACTGTTCCTCCCTTTTTACCCCGAAATGGGTTGATTTTTGAAAAATCTTCAATCATTGTGTTTCATCATTTAATGTTTAGATTTAATGTTTTATACAATGGAAATCCGCCTTTTCATCCCTTTTACGGGTCGAATTTCCAAAAAAACCCTTCTTAGAGCTAGCCTACATTATAAAATGAACCCTTGGGCCTTTTGAAAAATTTCTGAAATGTTAGTCATTCAGCATTTTGCCTGCGATTCCTTTTGCGTAGATTCCGTATAAATGTTTTAACGGCATTTTGCGTTTTAGTAATATATTATCTCCAAAACTATTATGACCAATTGAAATCTTATCTTTATGATGTCCTTGTTATCATAAAATAATTTTATTTATTTTGATAAGGATTAATATCATATTTTGTTGTTTATATTACATCCAAACGTAAGTATGTCGAAAAAATACTTTTTTATGACATAAAAGAAGATATATGTATATAAGATATAGCGGACTTTTTTGTAGAATTATTTAAGGCGGACCAGGTCGCCATACATTGTTTTCAATTATATACAACTGTTTAGGCTGCGCATGCAAATCATTCTGTATTAAGAGGTATTTCTTACCGACTGCTAGATAAACATTGTGACAGCTCGGCTAATAAGCACGATATAATTTGTAACCTATAGCACTCAAGAATAATGTAGCTTTCTACCAGCGAAAATTTTTTTAGAATTGGGTCATTAGTTCCGGAGATTACCCCCTACATACAAACTTACAAAGAAAGGAGATGGAAACGATTACATACAATCTTGGGCCTGAATGTAACGAGAAGAAATTGATGTGAATTAATAGATTTAAACTTATCAGTCCCTCGCTGAAAATTCTGTTAATTTTGACAATCTGAGAGCCGAGTTATTAGAGGTTTAGTAAAAGTAGGTAAGGCTATGTCACAATCTTTAACTAAAAACTTATTCCTGAAGTGCAAAAGATGTTCTTTAAACACTAATGTTTATTATATTTCATCTAAGGGTCGTCGGCCTAGTGTATTGCAGTGACTAGTTACTATTCCTCAATTCACAGAGCGATCCATAGTTTCAACAATATCCAATCCACAAGGCGGCGGTAAAATCCAAAATAACAATTCCAAGTCAAACGTGTGAGCGATCTTCGGTGTACAGTGTGAAAGCGAGGGTCGTACAAGGTAGGCATGGTCAGAATCCGTGAAAAACAACGCAGTGGTCGTTAAAAATGAAATAATCTGAAAAGCAATCAAAACGCATCGGAAAACACGAAAAGAGTGAACAAGCAAGAGCAGTCGGCAACTGTCTACCTACTGTCAATGTTGAGCTGACTCACAGCTGTCATGCCAGAGACATAGACTAAAAATATAAGACTGATTTTAATCGATATGAAATCGATATTCATTATATTGGTTTTTCAGTAACTAATTGATATTGAATTTATTAATATGGCACGTAAGTAAATGCACTATATTGTATATAAGTATATTTAGTGCATTTAATTACTCGAGTTAATTACCTAGTGCGAAGGTTTTCTTTTTTGTAATTTTGTAATCGATTACTTATAACTATATTTCTCTTATTTCTCCGCTTCCAGATTGAGAATTGAGCTGATTTTTGAAATTCTAAGATAAAAAAATATGACTAATTTTTTAGATCATATCTCAACTTATTACATTTGGGCTCACCGTTTTCCATCTCCTTTGACCTCTTTATAATACTAGTATAGATAAACAAAGCAGTCAGTTAAAAATAATAAGATGTCACCCCCCCCCCCCCCAACTCGCGGCAGTTCCGCCAGTAATGAAATCCGCGGCGAGTCCGCCTTGAATAATAAACATCCGTCGGACTCTGATTTCCCTCGCCGCCGATGGTTCCAAACAAAATGTTGGTTAACTGAAGCATTAGTCTGTCAAGCAAATGAGTATGATACTGTATTGTAGCCAATTATCGCTGCGGTGGAACTTTCAGCTGTTTCGTTTTACGAGGTAGATCTCTGGGCGGTCGTTGCGAGGTGTACCTACGTAAAGCTGTTGAAGAAGATCCTATTTATTCAAACCGTCTGTTCTTTATTATTTCATCAGCGTTTTAAACTTATCATCTGATATTGTTGAAGGACCGACCACTTGATGTCCAAAAAGGCCCCACTGGCTGTTCACAATGGTGTGCTGGTGCCTACGCTTATGTATGGAAGTGAATGTTGGGTGTGGCAAAAGAAGCATGAAAGTAGAATAAATGCTGTTGAAATGCGTTCCTTGCGAAGCATGTGTGGTGTAACTATGAGTGATAGGCTGAGAAATGATGTGATAAGGTAACGGTGCGGTTTAAAAGAAGATGTAGTGACAAAAATTTAAAAGAGTATGCTTAGATGTTTTGGTCATGTTGAGAGGATGAATGAAAGGCGACTAACAAACTGGTGTTTACACGACAGATGTGAGTGGAAACGTCGAGAGGGGACGCCATAGGAAGACATATAGTGACCTTATTGGTGATGTTCTTCAGAAAGCTCAGGTGCCTAGTACTCGCAACCGGCGTGCGTGTATGACCAGATGTTTGAACGTAAACGAGGCAAAGGAGTATGTAAGGATCGTAGCAGGTGGCGTTCTGTAGTTTCTGCCTACCCCCATGGGATAAAGGCGCGAGTTTACCTTATTAGAATAGGTGCATTAATTATCACCGCAATAGCCTTGCCCCCTATTACATGGGACTTCAGTATGACTCGCGAAATGTGGGTGAACTATTAACACCTCTGGCTACTTCTTTCGGGAATGAAGTCATAATCGGGTGATCGGAGGACTGTGTTCTAAGCATTTCCTTATGTGCAGGCTATTTCCATCTCTAATTATACTCATGGATATACAAGAACCCCGGAACTTCAGGACAAGAGGAAAAATATGATATGAATAACCCCTTTAAAGATGTTCCTTACAACAGTTCTTATCCCAAAAACGGAAATACATACATCACGTTTGCTATAAATTAACGTAATATCAAGCTGTTTCCGTGGTCGACGTTCACGACTGCGACACGTTCGGCTGTGCCGCAGGAGCACCTGGTGCACCTCTTTATTGTGAGCGAAATATCACTCGTCTTTTATCATGGGCAGTGGTGGCCCGGTGGTAACAGCCGTGACTTACGAGTTGAAAGTCGAAGGTTCGAACCCAAGCAGACGCTTCACTTTGTATAAATTATTTCATCACCACTGCTCTCGACGGTGAAGGAAAACATCGTAAGGAAACCGTTTGTCCTAGAATCAAAAATTCGAAGACATATAACCCGCACTAGGCCCGCGTGGCCTGTGTCCCAGCAGGAACATGATACGCTGATTATGCTATGCTATGTTATGTGGTACTGGAACATAGAGGGCCAATGTTTTAACCCTTTCAATGACTATATAAGATTAATGGGCCAAAGTTACAAAAGTACGAACGCAGCAATTGGTTTCTGTCTCTAGCTTGTCATTTAAGGACTCTATTAAAAAATATGCATGTAGAATCATGAGCCGATTAATTGGGACTAGTTTATTTAGGACTAAAGCACAAAGCTCATATAATGTTATACTGGACAGTGCCAATATCTTGAATAGGTGTAGGAGATACTTGTTCGCTTGCTAATGAATAAGAAGTTCTAATAATGTTAAACAAACATAACTTTTTAAAGATAAGTCTTGCAGCGTAACATTGTTTACGACAGCAAATCTAAATATTCAGTAGTTATAACAGTGTCTCATAACAATTTTCATTTGTAAATATGAGCAACGTATCTTATTTCATAAGAACCAGTAATCAATTGATTGGATTACAAATTTTATTGTGGAAGCGAAGTGTTAATCTTTCGCCATCCAAGTTTGAATAAACATCGAATTGCCGCCAGGAAAAAAGAACGAACAGATTTGAAATTGGAATATTCTCTAATCGATTCTTCGCGATTTATTCTTACAGGATAAAAATTCAATATACTTCATTTCCTGAATGGAGCTTGCGAAATCGGTTTTATTAATTAATTTCTTTTTGTGCGACATCGAAGCCGCTTAGTTGTTTGTAAATTAGAAACGTGTTTTCTACCGTACTCTGAAGATTTCTTCCATAAACAGACTCGATTAATTTTTGTGTAAAAAATAAATATATTTGGCAAGAGCAGTTTGCTCGCAAAGTAACAGCGGTTTTTTTAATTATTCATAATATTTATTGAGCTCTGTTTCGGGATAACAATTGGGCGGAAGGAAATTGAATTTGTTGTGGGCGGGAAATGCTTGTTACTAAGGTTTAGAAGGAGTTTTCTTAGAAGAACCGTGTTTTATTTCAAGGTATAATGCTAGCTGAGACTCGTACGAGGTCATGTAGGACGTTAGCTATTAGTGAGAGTGTGTATTGTTACAATAAAGCTCGTAATAAAAATCTTACATTTGTATACCTACACCTGTTTCCCCTATTTCTTGTATCAAGTTCAAAGCTATGTGTATCTCCTGGCCCCGCTTCTATAATGTTATGGGATTGTGAACGTGTATAGCTTGGTCCGCCTTACTTTGTGCAGGTACTCCATTACGATACGAGGGCACTAAGGTTTGTAACGATAAAAGTTCTATTAGAAAAGAAAACGCTTAGCTATTTCAGATAATGCGCAAACAAATAAGTGGAGAAGATAAGTTAACAAACTTTAACAATGTTTGTCGAGTTTTAAACTCGGTTGAGAGCTTTGTTCACTTATAAGCACCAATCTAGAAATTCTTTATTCAAATACCATTTCATATTATAAGTAATTAAATCTAAACAAAATATATTTAGATTTCATCTGTATCTGGAATCTGAACATTTTATGAATCTTGTAGACCTTTCTATCTACACTCATATTTTTGAACCTTCTAATTTTTCCCAACCAACAATCCCTATAGGTCTATAGGAACATAATACATACTCAGATAGTAAAAAACTGAAAACCTGAAAAGATTTCCAATATTTTTGAGGTACAAAGGTTGCATACAAATACTTTAATTAACAACCTACACAACAAAAGCCTAAATAAGGTGCCATACACACAATACTATATTTTAGCTCAAAAACTTGGTCAGGCAAACATCGTTATGTATGTAAAGCGAGCAGCAATAAGGAACATCTGGCGGGGCATTACAGCGGACGTCGACTTTCCGACTAATTAACTTTCCTCGGAGAAGTGTTACAAAAACTCCACTTAACATTCTAATCACATTTTTTTGCACTCAGGAATAAATTTTGTTAAAGTTCAATAGAAAGTTGAAATGAGCGGTCAGTGAATTAAGAGTGTTTTATAGATCCTTTTTATTTTACTTACAATGACTTCGTAATGGCAGCTCCGCAAATGTTTATTATTCCTTCCAACTAGATGTATAATAATTTTGCCAATTCTGCCAATGACGGTATAATAACCTTCACTACCATAAAACTTAATTGCTAGGTTCGTGAACCAGCTGTCAAGGACGCAAACTGTCTCATATGTCAAGGAGGTAAAGACTTAGATACTGTCACTGTCTATAGTTCCCCTCATTTAAGACAAAAAATAACTGACAGTTATCAGTGACAGGTATCATAGACAGTTTGAAAGCTATCTATACCGAACTGAAAATCTGTAATGCTGCTCTTGAGTAATTCCTCCGTCCACTAGTAATCCATTATTAGGGGACGGAGGAATTACTCAAGTTGTTCACATAGAGGTTCATTATAATATCTGCCTTACTCCACCGCCCTAAATACAAAAGGTGTGCGTCTAACTACTTCCACAAATACATTTTTTTCAGTACCCACACATACACACTCACACTCTACCTGAAACACACTCACTCATCCTCCAATCATGCCATCACGACTTACGCTGAAACTATCTATTAGGTTATTAATTCTTGAAATCTTTTTCATTCTCTTTTATTTAAATATTTTAGTTACCGCGTGATCTGATCGTACCACTACATGTCACTTACTGTCACGCCTTTATAAATACCGCGTCAATATTATGGCGACGCTCCTCTCAAAAACTGCTGTCCTGTTTGAACAGATCCTATGGTAGGACACTGACCCCAAAAATACAAGCCTTGGCCTAGTTTAGAAGGTAGAATCAATTTTATTATTTAAAATACATTTAAATTGCAAGATTGTCACTTTGAGTCATCTTCCTGCCCTTGTCCCATGTTACTTGGGGCCGGCGCAACACGTTGCAAGATTGTCACTTTGAGTCATCTTCCTGCCCTTGTCCCATATTACTTGGGGTCGGCGCAACACGTTGCAAGATTGTCACTTTGAGTCATCTTCCTGCCCTTTTCCCATGTTACTTGGGGTCGGCGCAACACGTTGCAAGATTGTCACTTTGAGTCATCTTCCTGCCCTTGTCCCATGTTACTTAGGGCCGGCGCAACACGTTGCAAGATTGTCACTTTGAGTCATCTTCCTGCCCTTGTCCCATGTTACTTGGGGTCGGCGCAACACGTTGCAAGATTGTCACTTTGAATCATCTTCCTGCCCTTGTCCCATGTTACTTGGGGTCGGCGCAACACGTTGCAAGATTGTCACTTTGAGTCATCATCCTGCCCTTGTCCCATGTTACTTGGGGCCGGCGCAACACGTTGTAAGATTGTCACTTTGAGTCATCTTCCTGCCCTTGTCCCATGTTACTTGGGGTCGGCGCAACACGTTGCAAGATTGTCACTTTGAATCATCTTCCTGCCCTTGTCCCATGTTACTTGGGGTCGGCGCAACACGTTGCAAGATTGTCACTTTGAGTCATCTTCCTGCCCTTGTCCCATGTTACTTGGGGTCGGCGCAACACGTTGCAAGATTGTCACTTTGAATCATCTTCCTGCCCTTGTCCCATGTTACTTGGGGTCGGCGCAACACGTTGCAAGATTGTCACTTTGAGTCATCTTCCTGCCCTTGTCCCATATTACTTGGGGTCGGCGCAACACGTTGCAAGATTGTCACTTTGAGTCATCTTCCTGCCCTTTTCCCATGTTACTTGGGGTCGGCGCAACACGTTGCAAGATTGTCACTTTGAGTCATCTTCCTGCCCTTGTCCCATGTTACTTAGGGCCGGCGCAACACGTTGCAAGATTGTCACTTTGAGTCATCTTCCTGCCCTTGTCCCATGTTACTTGGGGTCGGCGCAACACGTTGCAAGATTGTCACTTTGAATCATCTTCCTGCCCTTGTCCCATGTTACTTGGGGTCGGCGCAACACGTTGCAAGATTGTCACTTTGAGTCATCATCCTGCCCTTTTCCCATGTTACTTGGGGTCGGCGCAACACGTTGTAAGATTGTCACTTTGAGTCATCGTCCTGCCCTTGTCCCATGTTACTTAGGGCCGGCGCAACACGTTGCAAGATTGTCACTTTGAGTCATCTTCCTGCCCTTGTCCCATGTTACTTGGGGTCAGCGCAACACGTTGCAAGATTGTCACTTTGAGTCATCTTCCTGCCCTTGTCCCATGTTACTTGGGGTCGGCGCAACACGTTGCAAGATTGTCACTTTGAGTCATCTTCCTGCCCTTGTCCCATGTTACTTGGGGTCGGCGCAACACGTTGCAAGATTGTCACTTTGAGTCATCTTCCTGCCCTTGTCCCATGTTACTTGGGGCCGGCGCAACACGTTGTAAGATTGTCACTTTGAGTCATCTTCCTGCCCTTGTCCCATGTTACTTGGGGTCGGCGCAACACGTTGCAAGATTGTTACTTTGAATCATCTTCCTGCCCTTGTCCCATGTTACTTGGGGTCGTCGCAACACGTTGCAAGATTGTCACTTTGAGTCATCTTCCTGCCCTTGTCCCATGTTACTTGGGGTCGGCGCAACACGTTGCAAGATTGTTACTTTGAATCATCTTCCTGCCCTTGTCCCATGTTACTTAGGGCCGGCGCAACACGTTGCAAGATTGTCACTTTGAGTCATCTTCCTGCCCTTGTCCCATGTTACTTGGGGTCGGCGCAACACGTTGCAAGATTGTCACTTTGAATCATCTTCCTGCCCTTGTCCCATGTTACTTGGGGTCGGCGCAACACGTTGCAAGATTGTCACTTTGAGTCATCTTCCTGCCCTTTTCCCATGTTACTTGGGGCCGGCGCAACACGTTGTAAGATTGTCACTTTGAGTCATCTTCCTGCCCTTGTCCCATGTTACTTGGGGTCGGCGCAACACGTTGCAAGATTGTTACTTTGAATCATCTTCCTGCCCTTGTCCCATGTTACTTGGGGTCGTCGCAACACGTTGCAAGATTGTCACTTTGAGTCATCTTCCTGCCCTTGTCCCATGTTACTTGGGGTCGGCGCAACACGTTGCAAGATTGTTACTTTGAATCATCTTCCTGCCCTTGTCCCATGTTACTTAGGGCCGGCGCAACACGTTGCAAGATTGTCACTTTGAGTCATCTTCCTGCCCTTGTCCCATGTTACTTGGGGTCGGCGCAACACGTTGCAAGATTGTCACTTTGAATCATCTTCCTGCCCTTGTCCCATGTTACTTGGGGTCGGCGCAACACGTTGCAAGATTGTCACTTTGAGTCATCTTCCTGCCCTTTTCCCATGTTACTTGGGGCCGGCGCAACACGTTGTAAGATTGTCACTTTGAGTCATCTTCCTGCCCTTGTCCCATGTTACTTGGGGTCGGCGCAACACGTTGCAAGATTGTTACTTTGAATCATCTTCCTGCCCTTGTCCCATGTTACTTGGGGTCGGCGCAACACGTTGCAAGATTGTCACTTTGAGTCATCTTCCTGCCCTTGTCCCATGTTACTTGGGGCCGGCGCAACACGTTGCAAGATTGTCACTTTGAGTCATCTTCCTGCCCTTGTCCCATGTTACTTGGGGTCGGCGCAACACGTTGCAAGATTGTCACTTTGAGTCATCTTCCTGCCCTTGTCCCATGTTACTTGGGGCCGGCGCAACACGTTGCAAGATTGTCACTTTGAGTCATCTTCCTGCCCTTGTCCCATGTTACTTGGGGTCGGCGCAACACGTTGCAAGATTGTCACTTTGAGTCATCTTCCTGCCCTTTTCCCATGTTACTTGGGGTCGGCGCAACACGTTGCAAGATTGTCACTTTGAGTCATCTTCCTGCCCTTGTCCCATGTTACTTGGGGCCGGCGCAACACGTTGCAAGATTGTCACTTTGAGTCATCTTCCTGCCCTTGTCCCATGTTACTTGGGGTCGGCGCAACACGTTGCAAGATTGTCACTTTGAGTCATCTTCCTGCCCTTTTCCCATGTTACTTGGGGTCGGCGCAACACGTTGCAAGATTGTCACTTTGAGTCATCTTCCTGCCCTTGTCCCATGTTACTTGGGGCCGGCGCAACACGTTGCAAGATTGTCACTTTGAGTCATCTTCCTGCCCTTGTCCCATGTTACTTGGGGTCGGCGCAACACGTTGCAAGATTGTCACTTTGAATCATCTTCCTGCCCTTGTCCCATGTTACTTGGGGTCGGCGCAACACGTTGCAAGATTGTCACTTTGAGTCATCTTCCTGCCCTTGTCCCATGTTACTTGGGGCCGGCGCAACACGTTGTAAGATTGTCACTTTGAGTCATCTTCCTGCCCTTGTCCCATGTTACTTGGGGTCGGCGCAACACGTTGCAAGATTGTTACTTTGAATCATCTTCCTGCCCTTGTCCCATGTTACTTGGGGTCGGCGCAACACGTTGCAAGATTGTCACTTTGAGTCATCTTCCTGCCCTTGTCCCATGTTACTTGGGGCCAGCGCAACACGTTGCAAGATTGTCACTTTGAGTCATCTTCCTGCCCTTGTCCCATGTTACTTGGGGCCGGCGCAACACGTTGCAAGATTGTCACTTTGAGTCATCTTCCTGCCCTTGTCCCATGTTACTTGGGGTCGGCGCAACACGTTGTAAGATAGTCACTTTGAGTCATCTTTCTGCCCTTGTCCCATGTTACTTGGGGTCGGCGCAACACGTTGTAAGATTGTCACTTTGAGTCATCTTCCTGCCCTTGTCCCATGTTACTAGGGGTCGGCGCAACACGTTGCAAGATTGTCACTTTGAATCATCTTCCTGCCCTTGTCCCATGTTACTTGGGGTCGGCGCAACACGTTGCAAGATTGTCACTTTGAGTCATCTTCCTGCCCTTTTCCCATGTTACTTGGGGTCGGCGCAACACGTTGCAAGATTGTCACTTTGAGTCATCTTCCTGCCCTTGTCCCATGTTACTTAGGGTCGGCGCAACACGTTGTAAGATAGTCACTTTGAGTCATCTTCCTGCCCTTGTCCCATGTTACTTGGGGTCGGCGCAACACGTTGTAAGATTGTCACTTTGAGTCATCTTCCTGCCCTTGTCCCATGTTACTTGGGGTCGGCGCAACACGTTGCAAGATTGTCACTTTGAATCATCTTCCTGCCCTTGTCCCATGTTACTTGGGGTCGGCGCAACACGTTGCAAGATTGTCACTTTGAGTCATCTTCCTGCCCTTGTCCCATGTTACTTGGGGCCGGCGCAACACGTTGCAAGATTGTCACTTTGAGTCATCTTCCTGCCCTTGTCCCATGTTACTTGGGGTCGGCGCAACACGTTGTAAGATAGTCACTTTGAGTCATCTTCCTGCCCTTGTCCCATGTTACTTGGGGTCGGCGCAACACGTTGCAAGATTGTCACTTTGAGTCATCTTCCTGCCCTTGTCCCATGTTACTTGGGGCCGGCGCAACACGTTGCAAGATTGTCACTTTGAGTCATCTTCCTGCCCTTGTCCCATGTTACTTGGGGTCGGCGCAACACGTTGTAAGATAGTCACTTTGAGTCATCTTCCTGCCCTTGTCCCGTGTTACTTGGGGTCGGCGCAACACGTTGTAAGATAGTCACTTTGAGTCATCTTCCTGCCCTTGTCCCGTGTTACTTGGGGTCGGCGCAACACGTTGTAAGATAGTCACTTTGAGTCATCTTCCTGCCCTTGTCCCGTGTTACTTGGGGTCGGCGCAACACGTTGTAAGATTGTCACTTTGAGTCATCTTCCTGCCCTTGTCCCATGTTACTTGGGGCCGGCGCAACACGTTGTAAGATTGTCACTTTGAGTCATCTTCCTGCCCTTGTTCCATGTTACTTGGGGTCGGCGCAACACGTTGTAAGATTGTCACTTTGAGTCATCTTCCTGCCCTTTTCCCATGTTACTTGGGGTCGGCGCAACACGTTGTAAGATTGTCACTTTGAGTCATCTTCCTGCCCTTTTCCCACGTTACTTGGGGTCGGCGCAACACGTTGTAAGATTGTCACTTTGAGTCATCTTCCTGCCCTTTTCCCATGTTACTTGGGGTCGGCGCAACACGTTGCAAGATTGTCACTTTGAGTCATCTTCCTGCCCTTTTCCCATGTTACTTGGGGTCGGCGCAACACGTTGCAAGATTGTCACTTTGAGTCATCTTCCTGCCCTTTTCCCATGTTACTTGGGGTCGGCGCAACACGTTGTAAGATTGTCACTTTGAGTCATCTTCCTGCCCTTTTCCCACGTTACTTGGGGTCGGCGCAACACGTTGTAAGATTGTCACTTTGAGTCATCTTCCTGCCCTTTTCCCATGTTACTTGGGGTCGGCGCAACACGTTGCAAGATTGTCACTTTGAGTCATCTTCCTGCCCTTTTCCCATGTTACTTGGGGTCGGCGCAACACGTCGCAAGATTGTCACTTTGAGTCATCTTCCTGCCCTTTTCCCATGTTACTTGGGGTCGGCGCAACACGTTGCAAGATTGTCACTTTGAGTCATCTTCCTGCCCTTTTCCCATGTTACTTGGGGTCGGCGCAACACGTCGCAAGATTGTTACTTTGAGTCATCTTCCTGCCCTTGTCCTATGTTACTTGGGGTCGGCGCAACACGTTGTAAGATTGTCACTTTGAGTCATCTTCCTGCCCTTTTCCCACGTTACTTGGGGTCGGCGCAACACGTTGTAAGATTGTCACTTTGAGTCATCTTCCTGCCCTTTTCCCATGTTACTTGGGGTCGGCGCAACACGTTGCAAGATTGTCACTTTGAGTCATCTTCCTGCCCTTGTCCTATGTTACTTGGGGCCGGCGCAACACGTTGCAAGATTGTCAGTTTGAGTCATCTTCCTGCCCTTGTCCCATGTTACTTGGGGTCGGCGCAACACGTTGCAAGATTGTCACTTTGAGTGTCTGTCATATTTTAATGTACTTATTTCTTTTAGTGACAAATATAAACATTTTTATTTCTATTTTATTTTCACATGAGTTTTCATACAATAATTAGTTGAACTGTAGCAATTGTTACATTTAAAAGGGATGAGCAGCAGCGTCAGTGTACACAAGGGTCTTATTATAATGAACCATAATTCCTCGGTCTACAACTACACTACCCAAAGAGGTTATAACCGGCGCCTAAACCAACAACATCGTTTTGTGATCACTGTTATCCTCCCAAGTAGGAAGTTCCGAGCTGACTCCAATGTGCGACATTATGGGTTGGTACGGCTTAAGAAAGCTTTAAACTATCATTTTATGTTCATGCTATTTCCTCTCTCCGGATATCGTTTGGAATACTTCCAAGCGGTACAATAGGAGTTGTAAAGTGTTGTATTTATTAACCCGTAACCACTGACGTGTCGTAACGTAACACTAACACTGACGCGTCAGTACAAATGACATTTGTCTGTATTTTTAAAGACCTCTGTTGCATAAATCGAGTATTGTTTATGAATTTATTGTTTGTTAAATATTAAAACACTTCATATATAAGATGTAAAGATGAATAAAATATTAAAAATACTCATAAAAAATATTTATTAATCAACATACATAGAACTAGCAAAATAAACACAAACAATTTAAAAAAATCAACATGAGAAAGACCTTTAACTATAGGAACATAATTATTTTCATCATTTTACAACGCAACTAGAATGGTATTTACGAGATCAAAGTCACATTACCACCCAATCACTTATCACTTAATCTAGGCACTTTTTAACGGCAGTTATTGCAGGTCGGTTTTGAACACTGCAAGCAGATTGGTTGACCGCACATTGTGCAACTGTAATGGGTTCTACGTCGTTTCTGCTTGAACCACATGTAGCAACTCTTCAAGATCTTAATTTTTTGTATTTCAATGCTTTGTTAGTTCGATTCAGTAGGCGTATATTTTCCTAAGAGGCACCGTATTACAATGATCTTCATCTGCCAATCATTCGTCAGACTCACAAAGGCAAGATTCTATTATTTAGTGTCCATTACCGCTTCTGCCTTGAACTCACTGTTTTGTCCTAGATGTGGTAGGCCCAGGTGAAGTATTAAACCGCTTACAATTAATTTTATCTACAAAAAAAAACAAAAACGAAAACTCAAAAAGTTACACTAACACCGACCATACGAATGTGCTTCGTCAGGTCGTTGAACTCACCTGTCTAGACCTGGGCCAGGCGGCCACTCTCCTCTGCTGCGCACGCTTCACTGGCGACTAGGAAACTACCAAAACCGACAAACACGTATCCCCGCGCAAAACGAAGTTTTGAACGAATAACTATTTCGGTGACGAATGTCATTCGTTCGTCGGTGGTTAAGGGTTAACTGTAATGGTGCAGAAAATAAAACACTTTTTCTGTCAAACCGGCTTAGCCTTAGGTTGTAGGTACTTCAGTTGTTCAATCGACTTCTCCTTTGTAATAAAGAAATGTAATTAGAACTTAAATAATTGTTTTCTGATGGCACTTGCCGTTCAAATGCCAGAAACAACACGCTTGTTAGACATAGTGAACTTATCACAAAACCGGAGGGCGCTGCTGCCTACTCTGTCTACGAGGAGTCCTTTGGTTACCTGTCGCGACATCCACGATTATTGAAAGTTTAATTTATTATTAGAGGGTATACTCACTAAATTATCTGCGAGAGTTATTTAGAAATTAAAAGTGCTTCTATCAAAACGGTAGGTTGCACCATACATATATACTCTACATCCACATATTGCCTTACCCGAGGGAAACTAGGCCAGTCTCATTAAATCCTTACTCTCATACAATCACGAAATGACTTTTCATCCCCGCAGCCTCCACATCTATACATTAGAGACATCGGCCCTAAGCCCTCACGTGACAGTGGCGTAGTACTCAGTGCGGCTGCCCTTCAGCCCAGCACGGAACAAAAGCCCTTTTTCCTCAACAGCTCGAGGGCCATTAATTCCACTTCTGGTAGAAGGACTTTTGGAAAACGCTCAACTTCATTTGTTTAGTCCCCGTTATAAAGCGGGATTATGTTTTGTGTAATTTCAATAAACTCCCAAGTTAAAGCGCTTTGACTTACTACTGTATTATTTTCGGATACAATTTTGGTATTGTCAATAAAATTGTTCAAGAATATTATGATTCTCGAATTCTTCATTACATTCAGCACTGATGTTAACTAAAGTCTATTTACAGTACCTTGCTTGCTTGGTTTTCGTTTGCCAACTTTTTTAGTACGTTTGTTGATCTATACCTAATTAAGTTTTTAGATTGCTGCACGTATTTTGAACAGTTCCTGAATTATTTATAATAAGTACTCCTGTTTGGCGAAGTAATAAAACTTAATTAACAAAATTCATTAAATTTTCTTCAACCCGTGTATATAAAATCATCGCCACACTCCTTACCACTGAACACAATCCAGATCCCGAAGAAATCTGCACTTGTATAGCCACACACGACAAAACAGCGTTCAATCTCCGATGCGGGCTGTAAAGCGGAGCTTACACCGTATCGTCATTGTGGGCCGCCATTGTTCAGCTGAGCAAAAAGAGCCGTCAAGTGGTCGTCGAGATACCGCGAGTGGCAAATCGGCTGATACAAGAGCCAGCGATAAGTGTTGCGAGAAAGCTGACGTCGGAGATTGTGCCGGGCTTTTGTAGATGATGCTATGGGTGCACCTGCCCTAGCGATGGGTGTTTCTGAGCTGGAGACCGAGTATGGGGCTACACATTTATATATTCGGTAGTATAAATCTTCGGAAGATGGAGATTAAAAAAACGAAGGAAGAGGTGAAAGTGGGTCTTATGTAACCGAAAAAAAATAGAAAACCAAGTCAATAAGTGAAGTGGTTCTCTTGTACGGTTGTACCAATACTTATACAAGTCTGTACCACTTCGATGATTGCCTTTTAATGATTTTTTCAGCTTTAAAAAGCTTTATTGTGTTCTATTTATCTGGTCGGGTTCGAATATAAACCTGTGTAAAAGTATCCAGCATGCAGAATCACATAGGTAGGTACCTACTATACAGGTGAAATATTTGAACGAAATGAGTATTTATAAACTTTACCCCGTGTGGGTAAGGTTATGACGTCATCCAACAACATAAGCCATTATCTCCATCCCATCAACAAAACATCTTCGAATCCGAATCTCGAAGCTGCTTAATTCCTATACCTTAACATCACAAAAATCCCGGCGAAAATTGAACATTCAAGAACCGTCCGTATTTCGCGGGCCTTATTCCATTAACGGACCTTTTTGCGCCTTGCACAAAGCGGGGAAATTGGGGGGCACATACCTCAATCTCGGAGCTTTACTGCGGCGTTCCAAAACTCCTCCATAAAGAATTGTATTTGCATTCCGAAGGCTGAGAGATTGATCCTGACTTTAGCATGTCAATACTGGAGGTCAAGAGCCGCAATTTACATGGGAATTAAAACCGTGTTAGCTGCGGGTAAGGGTGGTATTTGAATAGCAGGCCTGTGTTTGAGGATCGTTTGTAGGCAGTGGTGCTTAGGTCAAAGTTTCGATGTTAGAAGATCTTGATAGTAATCTATATATAAAAAGGAGAAACTGACTGGCTGACTAACTGACTGACATATCAACGCACAGCTGAAACTACTGAGACTAGGAACGTGAAATTTTGCACACAGCTTTCTTTTATAATGTAGGGGAGCACTAAGAAGGCTTTTTTGGAAATTCGATCTTTAAGGGGGTGAAAAGGGGGGATTTCGTTTGTATGAAAAATCTTATTCCTTGACTTAACAAACTTGAAACTTAGCAAAAGTTAGTTAGCTAGTTTAAAGGGGAGGATTATACCTAAACGATTTTTTTTAATTCCTCTCCTGTGGGGGTGAAAAGCGGGGATACAGTTTATATGAAAAATATTATCCATTTGGTTAATAAACTTGAAATTTGGCACGAACATTTTCCTAAGTACGCAATAAAGGTTTTCACTATTAGTTTTTAAAAACTACCCTTCAAAGGAGAGATAAGGGGTGTTAAAGTTTGTATGGAAGAATTTTAACGCGCGGTCCGATTAACTCAAAACTCATTTGGACAGAAAAGAAATAATAATAAGTGTTGGGTTTTTAAATCGACCCCTGACGTGTTGAAAAAGGTAATTACATTATTTTTAAGGGGATAATTACTGCGTGGCTTGATTTGCTCAAAAATTGGTATAAAAAATCTTAATCTTATGGAATAATCCAAAACGATTTTTCAAATTTCCACCCGTGAGGTGAAAAGAGGGGATACAGTTTATATGGGAAAACTTATTTCTTTGGTTAATGCACTTGAAACTTGGCAATATTTGCCTCAGAAAATAATAAAGATTGTCGCTTTTAGTTTTTTAAAACAACCCCTCACGGAGGGTTTATGATGTGTCAAAGTTAGGAAAAATTTTAACGCGCTGTTAGATTAACTCGAAACTCGGTACTCATACTTAAAACCAAAAATAAAAAGTACATTTTTCAGGGTTCTTCAAAAATTAACTCCAAACGAGGAGGAAAAGCGTAATAAATTGTAAGGGATGGATTTTACTGCTTGCTTCAATTAACTCGAAAATGGGTATAAATAATGCTTAAGTCAACATACAATACAACACAATGGAATGGAATGGCATACAATGGAATGGTATCAAACGATTAAAAAAAAAAAAGTCCTTAGGTCTCGTGATGAAATAGGAGGACACAGTTTATTTGAAAAATCTTATTCCTTTGATCTATAAACTTAAGACTTGGCCGGAATACTTATTTATCCAAATAAATTATAAAGATCGTAAACATTACTTTTCGAAAAAAGCTTTTCAAAGGGGGTGGACGGGGCGATAAATTTTTTAGAGAAAAGTATGAAATCCACGCGGACGAAGTCGCGGGTAAGTGCTAGTTGTAGATAAATAAAACTATGGGGCCGAGCGATTTTTTCCCGAACAACACTTATGAATATTCTCCAGTTAAGTTTACTATGATTGAAAATATACGAAGCGTTACAATACGGCATTATAAGTTTTGCTCTAATATAACGTAAAACGTTCTAATGATGCCTCTCACTTTCAGGCTACATTTCATGCAAAATACCTTCTTAAAACTGAACTCTTTGTTGCCATCGTTAGCTAAACTTCAAAGAAAACCAGCAACTGCACCTATCAGCATCTTCTAAACAAACTTGCACTCCATACGACAACCACACAACTTTACTTCGACAAAGTTCCAATGACTGCAGGAATCGCTCCACAGTTCTCAGAAGAGCGCTCCCACAGTCCTCAAGTCAGTTTTCATCTCCCGGGCGACTCCGTTTCACATTCGTGTCACACTCGGTCCCTTTATACGTTAGATTGAATATAAGCATACAAGTCACGTCGCTACGTGTTTTTCTACATGACAAAGAAAGGTCCGAACCGTTTAGTGCACGTAATCAAATATATAAATTGAAGGGAGCTGATTCGATAATACTTGGGAATTGTGTTGCATTTTTATGGAGGATCTCATGGGACGCTTCGGCCCGGACTCTACCAAAGCGGAGCTGTGCGGAGACGTCCGAAGCTGAGACGAGAAGAGATGTTTTTTTTATCTAGGATGTACTGGCGAGACTGGAGTGGAGATGTGTGCTGGCTAGAGCAGAGATGTGTGCTGGCTAGAGCAGAGATGTGTGCTGGCGGTCGCGGCTGGCGGGCTGTGCGACGCGAGGGGAACTAGCGACGCCACTCACTGCACGCCGCTCACATCTCTTCTTGTCTCCGCTGCGCGCCGTCACCAGCTTGCGAGGCACAACTCACATCTTCGCTTTGTACCGCCGCCCGGCTCAATCTCGGCGAGGCACAGCTCACATCTCCGCTTCGATCGCCCATACAAATATGTTACATCTCCGCTCAGTGGTATCCACTGAAGCTGAGTGGAGACGAGATGTGAGAATAACGAAATTCTATTGGTTGTTTAAAATACATCTCCTCACCTCTCGTCTCGTCTCCGCTTTGGTGGAGTCCGGGCCTTAATGCAACATGGTTGTTGTAATGGCTACTAGATTTTTATAGTTTTTTTTCGAAGTGTTTGTGTTTTTCTTTTCGTGTTATGGTTATGAATAAAACGTTTTTTCTGCAATTCCTTTCTGCTATCCAAGACAACATGAAATCACCAAAATAATATATTTGTAACGCAAAAACCACACTCGTGAAAAGAATTACGGTAAAGATTAGCGATTATGATAATATTTCTCCAGGTTCACAAGAAAACATCTTAAACAAAGCGATTTTACATCGCTTATGTGAAAATATTTACACACAACGTATGTGTGTGTGAAAATATTTACGCAAACCCGTGCTAAATATTAAATTCCAGTTCGCAGTCCATTGCCGTTTTCTGTCGGCACCTATTATCGTTAAACTTTGTAGCCGGCAATGTTAACGCTAAACAAAACTAACTTAGCTCTTTTAAAAACACGTTCTGAATACATTAGGATTTCTCCTAGTACCCCGAACTGCTATCGGACATATAATATGTACTAAGTAGAGAGTTGAGTAGTACAGAGTTTTACGCAGTTTTTGCTGCTCTAAGGAGTTCGTAGATTCAATGTAAACGCGTATAAATGATAAAAGAATTGCTCGTACGTCATGTATTTTTACTGTTACATCTAAATTGAGATTAAAAGAAACATTATTTTGTATCGTCACTTTGCTTCTAGGAAATAATACCTACTTTAATATGTTAAGCTTTACTTGACCCAAAACTAATAAAACGCGTGATTTAATTTTTTTATATATTAAAGAGCCTAATCAAAATTTTCATGAAATTCCTCAATTCTGAGTCTCAAAATATTTGACTTCCTGCCCTTAACCTTAACTTGATAGATTAAAATTAAACAGTCAACTTTTTAGAGAAACACAATTTACCGAAGTGCTTATTAAAGTGCTTATTGGGAAAAAAACGTCGCTAATGGAACAGAGAGTGACGTCATGACGGCATGGGGACATAGACTAAGCAGAAAGTGACGCCATGACAGCATGGGGACATAGACTAAGCAGAAAGTGACGTCATGACAGCATGGGGACATAGACTAAGCAGAAAGTGACGTTATGACAGCATGGGGACATAGACTAAGCAGAAAGTGACGTCATGACGGCATGAGGACCTAGACTAAGCAGAAAGTGACGTCATGACAGCATGGGGACATAGACTAAGCAGAAAGTGACGTCATGACGGCATGAGGACCTAGACTAAACAGAAAGTGACGTCATGACGGCATGGGGACATAGACTAAGCAGAAAGTGACGTCATGACGGCATGGGACATAGACTAAGCAGAAAGTGACGTCATGACAGCATGGGGACATAGACTAAGCAAAAAGTGACGTCATGACGGCATGGGGACATAGACTAAGCAGAAAGTGACGTCATGACGGCATTAGTCACTATGGGTTTATAAATAAAATAGAAAGGGGATATTTAGTACTGGTAAATCTGATACAGGGGAAACGATTTAACCAAGGATTTGTATTTCATTAATAGTTTAGTACCCGTACATAAGTAGATATTTTCCTAGCTTTAAACTTGTCATGTCTGCTAAATAATCTGTGTGCGATGAGATTGTGCGAAGTATTCGGTGAACGGTCGGCGTTGGATTACGCGCGTTTCGGCGTGACAAGCGGACGTAAGGCAGGAAGTGCGGGAAGCAGGCGTGACGCGTGACGCGAGACACCAGATTAACTGCGCAGAATCGTCTCAAGTATTCCCATTAACTGGACCCCACACACTTTTGGTGTTGTGTATTATTTTCCAATATTGGAAAGAGGTCAGGGGACGATTGTGATGTTCGATTGTGAATAGCTTTAAATGTGCGACGATAACAACTTCGTATTATATAAGAATTTATATAATCATGATACAATATTTATAAATAGTTTTACCCTTTAGTGTGTAACTACAGGACAAAGCCCTCAGTTTAAATGAGCAAAGAGTTCATGCACATTTTTATAGTCGACCTCGTGATTGCTTTCCTGCTTGTTACAAAAACTTCCATTCATAGCAGTAAATTGAAATTCCACAGGGTTAAAACTATCCAACCTTCACATTGGTCTTAAATCAAAAATAGATCTTGACGATTTATGACTAGCAAGTGATATTCTTTTGGGTGGTAAAACAACGAGGTCAATAAATTATACTAACTAATCAGCATATTTTTTTTTCAAAGCACTTTTGATATGACTTCATTTTTTTTTATTTCGGCTCCGACACACAACAAAGGCTATACCTAACCAAACCAAGAGCCGAAAAACAAACAAAGAGCCGTTGACCATTGAATAAAACAGAATTAATCGCATCGCGTGGTGGCGCGCCGCAGCCGCAGCGCGACCTACATACTACTCTAAACGTGCCCGAATGATTTGTTGTAAACGGACCAAATGTAGGCCATGTGGGCCATGTGGGCCATGTGGGCCATGTGGGCCATGTGGGCCATGTGGGCCTGGGTAGGCCTACCTAACTATGAGGTGACTGTGGCTGTAGCTACTGCCAGGACTGACGTAACTGTAAGGAAACCTGCACTTGCATGTATATTGGTCATTCGCTAACCAGTGAGTAAACAGGTAGTACCTACTAGGATTTTCCAATGAGCAAGTCACTACGTTGGTTAAAAACTCATTTTACTGGCAACACTTCCAAATAGCTTATTGTTCGCTTTCACTGATACTTCGTTTACACATCGTTTGAATTAACCCTTTCCTTTCTGACGCGCTTTTTGCACAAAATAATTTCGAACGCGTAATTCGTCGACGGGTTTAGCATTTATCAATTATTCATCAAAGTACTTTTAGTCTAAGGCTTGTTTGATTGAATTATATATCAAAGGTTGATCAAAGCAATTTTATTTAGCTCTTGTTCATTTAAAAATGACCCTTGCACACTTGTTCATTAGTCAATTATTATTTTTTGGAAATTGTTGACAAAATAAATGTGTACAACTATATACCCACTTTTAGTATACTGTGAGTTACAATTCATTGATTGATAAGTGGCTAGTCGGTAGCCACTTAACTGATTACTACAATAAAAGAATATGAAGATTTAAAGGTTTGACTAAATGTAGATGTGCCATGTCGCAGTGCAGTTGTGCGCACCGCAGCGTTACGCGTGTTTTCATAACAGGATTTATGATTTACCGTGTCAACATATTTTATATTTGTATGTAGTATACAATTATACATGTGTGTGAGAATGTATGTAATAATATATGAGGGTTATGTTTTATGGAGACCGTAAATTGTAAATCTGAACTGGTTTATAGCATCGATATTAATTTGTACGCTGTAAACTCGATGTTACTCGAGATGATTCATGAATACCCTTTAATTTCATCGTAATACCTGTATAATGAAACTATTCACGTGTATGTAGCCAAGGAGACAGTCGTACCTACACGTCAGCGATGAAACCGCAAACGTCACGCTACGAGAATGTCGCACGTCAGAGGTCGTCGCGACACGTCGTACACGCTACTAATTTATTATTTGCTTGCTCATTTACTAATTACGTGTAAAATTATTATGTATTTTATTGTTTAAAAGGAAAAGCAAAAAGTGCCTTTAGCTATAGATACACTGAAGCGCTGTTTATTTATCTAAATAATACCTATAAGACAGGTTATGTAAATAAGATAAAAAAAAAATATCCGTGACAGCGCGATGGTGTATTCGGTAGTTTACCAACCAAGCATAAAAAGTTTGCTTAGTTTAAAGTTACGGTAGGTTTAATTTCACGTTTGTAAAAAGTCAAAATGCATTTAGATCTTATGGAGTAATCTAAGGCACTTACTCCATGAATAAAGAAAGTAATCACAGAACAAGCAGTAGGTGCAGAAACATAAGGCTGCTTTCTTACTTACCCGCTTCCAGGCGCATGTCGCGTGACAGTATAGTCCCTGCGGAGCTCGCGGCGCGGCAGCGGTACACCGCCGCGTGCACGTCGCTGCGGTACTGCGCCGCGGAGAACGCGCCCAGCCACAGCGTGCCGTTCGGGAGGGCGCTCCTGCGGACAAAGTGGACGGGCCTTTAGAATGTTATGAACTGAATGAATGCTTTGTGAATTAAGACTGAATCATTTTTCATCAGAGGAACAAGTCAACTTAAGGATTAACTATCAGTAGAAACGAATGACTATCCATACTTCATACTAACATTATAAATTCGAAAGTAACTCTGTCTGTCTGTCTGTCTGTAAGTTACCTTTTCACGCCTTAAACACTGAACGGATTTCGATAAAAATTGGCAAAGAAATAGATGGCATCCTGGGGTAGGACATAGGCTACTTTTTGTCGCAAAAATAATCCTACAGGGGGTGATATAGGGGATGAAAGTTTGTATGGGAAACCCACCACTTCATAAGTTAGGGATAAGAAAATTCAAATTTATGCTTTTGGTAGGAAATAAAGAATTATGTGGTTCAACGTTTTTGAAAAATCATACCCTACAGGGGTAAAATATGGAGGGGAGTCGATTTTAAACATCACAAATAATATAAAAAAATTTGTGTACCTCTTTTTAAGAGATTTAAGGGATTGGAAATGTAGTCATAGTATCTTGACTTCTTGATGTAACATTTAAGTATTTAAGTTTAACGGACTTTAAAAATGGAGGAGGTTTCAATTCAATTGATTGTTTTTTTTTAATTTTTTAAAATGTTTGTTAAATATTTGTTGGCGACGGCGTCCAAACCTGATACAGCTGCGCCTTCCAAACTTCTGAGACGATTTAGCGCGACATATATTAGACTTTTTGCAAAGTTTTTATTTGTAAGGGTATACTCCTGAGGTGGTCGCATATAAATTTGGTCAAATTCTGATGAGTGGTTTTTGAGTTAGCTTCAATAATACGTATTTTTTTCCATTTAGTGTATGTTGATGATGTTAGAATAATTTCCTGTTACTGTTATTTACTTAGCAAGTAGTGGTATGCGAATTTGGGTGGGGTAGGTACCACAACTGAAAAGTGGAAAATAAAAACTGATTTATAAAAAAAAAAACAACAACCGACTTGCAATAAAAACAGTACAAAGTGAAAAATAACTTTAATTTCGGAAGTACTTTTGTTTCTTTTGGAAGTCAGTTGTTTTTTTTTTATAAGTTTCTCCCGCCGCGTCTGTCTGTCTGAACGTGATAAACTCAAAAACTACTGACCGGATTTTCATCCGGTTTTCACCAATAGACGGAATAATTCATAAGGAAGGTTTAAATGTATAATTCATTAAAATTTTGTATAAATTGGCTGAAATATGACTAAGATGATTGTTGAAGATGTCGGAAAAAATCATGCCAACTGGGAGCTTTCTGGCGTGCGCCGCGCAAACCAATAGAGTATTAGGGAACATAGGGTACTTTTAATACCAGTAGTACATTGCCGTGGTATATTTTCCAACCTCTATAGGGGAGAAGTCGCGGGCAACAGCTAGTAGCACATACAAGTAAAAGTAAAGAACAAAATAAAACAAACATCGGGAAAATATGCGCTACATACACGCAAACACGGCCATCGCTCAGCATAACGCTGCGACTCGTGCGCGAGACAGAGCCGGAGCGCTGGCTTCCAGCGACAGCGTTGAATTGATGACGTCGATTGGTGCGGCATATATAGCACAGTCGAGTTGCTGTCTTCATCAGACTGGATCTTCAACAAGTCAAGATAATAATATGATACTAAACGGGAACACCACAAGGCTAATGGCTATATTATATTCATATCGAATATATTAGTTTATTAAATAGTGACCTGATAGTCATAAAAACCTGGGCTGATAGATTTGGTGTGGCTGTAAGCCCTACGAAGTGTCAGCGATCATCATTGGCAACCCTCGTGGTATTAGCAAGGCGGATGGTACAACCTTGCCACCAGTTCTCTTCAATGGTATGATCGTTCCTTTGGGCACTGACGTGAAGGACCTAGTCTTGGACATGGATGGATAGTACCCTGAACTAGCGTACTCTAGTAGCTTGGGTAAGCCAGAAGGTTACTGGAACGTTGCGGGCTCTGAACCGATTGAAAAATTTATTACCATCGAGTACGAAGACAATGCTTGTGCAGTACTTAATTTTCTCTATCATCGATTATGGTGATGTTTGCTACTATGACCTGAATGCAGATCTCCTCGACAAACTTGACCGTCTTATAAATAACTGCATTCAATTCGATGAATATGTATGATCATGTCTCTGCGCATCGGTCGCTTCTTAAGTGGTTGCCCATACGCCAGCGCAGAGAGCAAAAGGCGTTGAATACCTTGTTTTTATTTCTTGACTTTCCCTCTCCCCCTCCCCCTAGTTATCTTGCCCCCCACTTTCAGTACATTTGCGCCAACCACAATAGAAATCTACGTTCATCACACAATCGTCTTGTTCAATGTCCCACTCACCGCACAGATTTCATTAACTCTTTCTTCTTCATTCAGTCTATCTCTCTGTGGAATGCGCTTCCCCAGGAAATCAGGATGGCTAACAACCGACTATCCTTTAGAGTTAAAGTTCGCGAGAAAATTCGCAAGAAGCTGGCCGTATTTGTTTTAGTATCTTTAAGTGTATGTATTTGTGCTAATATGTGTATATAATTAGGTGTATATATTATATTTAAAGTTTTTAACATGTATATCATTATATTTAAATAAATATTCATTCCTCAATTCTCGCTATTGCACCTACCACTGTTTGTCTCTGCATCACCCAAAGGTTGACTGGTAGAAAATGCCTATGGCATTAAGTCCGCCTCTGTACTTTTGTGGGCTCTAAAGTATTAAATAAATAAATAAATAAGTTAGTAATTATTTCATCAGCTGTGTCGTAGGTTGCACAGTCCCTTCTTAATTTCGTAACTTTTGTGTACTTACCGTAATGCCGCGGCCACACATTGCGTTCAACTTTGCGTCCAAGCTTGGCTTGCAGAAAAACAAGATATTAATGGTTTTATATGCTTTACTACTCTTAACCGTAATAAAGTAAATTTATTAGGCATATGCTGTTAGGGAAATAATCAAATTAACAAGTACACCCTGATACATTACAAAGTTTATTGAAATAAAACTATTACTATGGGTAGACAAACATCAAATATGGCGAGCCACCAAACTTATAGAACTTTCCTAATCTCGTAACAGCTAGGTATCTTCTATAACAACTAGGTATCTTCTATAACAGCTAGGTATCTTCTATAACAGCTAGGTATCTTCTATAACAGCTAGGTATCTTCTATAACACACTCGCCTCTGTTACAAGTGTGCTAAGGAAAATACCAGCATGAGATTGAATCACAATAAAGACTCAGAGTCGCTTGTGAGGGTTCGAGAGATGAACACTTAATAACCTCTAGCGCAATCGTAAAAGTACTGACACGTTTAGGCTGTGCTCATAAAAGAAATATAACGTTTACAACGTGTCCCGAAACACAGCCACACACTTTAATTTGTAACAACTGGTACTATTACCTAGTTCCTACATTTTCAGTAGAAAATATTGTCGTGTCAATCTCACTTTGTTTGGCAATTTACGTTGTAGTATATACATAAACTAGAACTTATACTCAGTGATCAAAAACAATAAATCTCCGTTGTATCAGTTGGAATGAAGACCCTTGGCATGGAATACAGGATAATCCTGGGTTCCCACGAACAAACGCGACCTACGGGAACGTCTGGGAGAGAAGGATGACGCTATCATTATCTTTTTTTTTTCTTTTTTTTTTGGATGGGAAATCATCAAATGACTTTTCCCGCTCTGCGGCGTGTCAGACTTTTACTGACTAAAACCCACCAGTGTTCCTTCAGTTGCCTGTGCCGGGGCCACGGTAACTCTTTCGAACATCCCGCAACCCTAGCTGGCATCGCTATCATTACCTGGATCGGCGACGCTTCTTCGCATGAGGACATTGTGCTTATTATGTGCATCGTATAAGAAAGCAACGAAAGAAAATGCGGTGGTGGATAATTAAATGAGTTGCCACTCGCGACGAATGTAAGACCAATGCGTGGCGCGCGCGCGGCGTTTTGTCCAAGACAGGCGTCTCGGACAAAATGCCGCGCGCGCACTTCCCTTTCAGTCCACTCGCCTTTGAACTTTGTTCAAAAACCGACTCGGTGCGCGTCGGTATTGGACGATATTGGACGGTGATTGAATGCAATTTTCACATTGTGCCCAAAGACTGATCCACACATTGGTGTATAAGCCCCAAACCGTTAGATTGGTGCAAATATGACCAATGTGTGGCCGTGGCTTGATTAAAATCCAAACTTTAGGCGCAATAAAATTCACAGATGTAAAATTAAAGTTAAACCCAACGGTTAAAACATTGGCGTGTTCTTGACGACTTGCTAAGCTACATTTCTTTAGAAACACATGAAACAGGGTCACCTGTTGCAGGATCTTAGTTCGCTTGAACTTAATATAAAAGTTGTGCGACGGGACTAAACGACTGGTTCAGACGTTTTCTGAGCGACAATAGTAGACCATTACAGAAATTTCTGTTCAAGTCTGCTTTTTAACCGACTTCAAAAAAGGAGGAGGTTATCAATTCGGTTGTATGTTTTTTTTTTAATGTTTGTTACCCCAGTACTCCGCCATTTATAAACCGATTTAGAAACTTCTTTTTTTATTTGAAAGGACATACTTTCAGATTGGTCCCATTTTTATCAAAGTTCAGTTCTGATGACAGGATCCATGAGGAATTGAGGGAAATTCTCATATATTATAGGCAAACACATAGTGATTTTGATATTTTCAACACCAAGTCAAGCATTTGCATTCAGAAAGTATCATTTGGTGAAGTGGAACTGATGGAGAAGACCACAGATGGCCACGGGAACTCCTCAATGATAAGTATTTCACGGGTGGCGATGGGTAGCGATATCTCGATTAAGATAGTTAAGCGACAATGACGAAGCCAATTTAAATAAATAGTGCTGATGAAATGGCACCATCGAACTGATCTGATGATGAAGCCGGAAGGTAGGCACCGGAACTCCGTAATAAAACAATGTATCCTTTTGGAATTATTGGAATTGTCATGAGATGCACTCTGGCTATAAATAATTTTTAACCGACTTCGAAAAAGGAGGAGGTTCTCACTCAGTTCGTCGGAATCTTTTTTTTCCCCGATTACGCGAAGACGGCTGGACCGATTTGAAAAATTCTTTTTTGTTTGAAAGGGTATACTCTCCAAGTGGCCCCATAGTCCTCAGATCAGGATCTGATGATGGGATCCTGGAGAAATGGAGGGAACTCTGCAAATATTATAGGTACACCCATAGCGATTTGGGTCTTTTTTATAGTAACTTGTGCATTTGCCCTCGGAAAGCACCATTTAGTGAAGTGGAACTGATGAAGAAGACCACAGATGGTAAGATGGCCACCAGAACAACTCAATAATAAGTATTTCAAGGGTTGCGGTTCGATTACTTTAAAATTATTCCTAAGCAATATAAGCTCGTCACAATTTATATGATGAAGTGGAGCTGATGGTGAAGTACCAGGAGAACTCGTTAACAATTAACGTCTCTGCATCGAGAAAAGCAATGTTTTGTAAAAGATGATGAGCAGTTGTCATTAGGCTATGGTAACTTAGATAAATTAAAAACCGACCCACTAAAAAGTGAAAAATAAAAAACTTTTTTACAAAAAGAAAAAAAAAACAACCGACCTCCAAAAAACACTACAAAGTGAAAAATAACTTTAATTTCGGAATTCGGTGGCAAAAACCTAAAATACAGCTCCAAAGACACCGACTTCCGAAAGTAAAGTTATTTATCACATTGTAGTGTTTATTTTCGAGGTCGGTTGTTTTTTTTTTTTTTTTGTAAGAAAGTTTTTTTTTTCGTAAAAGTTGTAGATTTTTCGTAAACTAAAAAGGTTACGTTTTATTACGTTGTAAAAATAAATACTGTGCCGCAAAAAAAAAAAAACTGTTACGAATTTGCGATACTCAACTTGGAACCGCTAGTGGACGAAGTAATATGTTGGAAGTTATTAAGTATTCGACATTACTACATTACTACATTACTACCCGCCACTTGAATATGATGTTCACAATATCAATTAACTGGAATGAATCTGAATACATAGTTTATTATTAGATTACAACATGTTTGATTACAATTGTGCTCTAATTAATTGTTACTTACCTGAATGATGAACGAACACAACAACATACCATTTATCAATTTAATTGATACCTCTGTGTTTATTTCGTTTATGGTAACCAAATCACTTGTCAGGTAACTGATTCCGAAGTACCTTCCTTCTAATTAACAAAAGATTATCTACTTGAATTTACAGTGGTGTAATTAATTTACATATATTTTAAAACCATAACATTGACTAAAACAGCAAAATACACAACAGAAAGCACTGCGTTTTTACAAAGTTACAGAACTCATTTAGTTAGGTTATTACTCGTAATTATCATTAGCTCAAGGAAACTCACCTTGTCTCGCGTGGCTTCTACCGATAAGCATACTAATAAGTTACCCGCTAGTACCTCGTCAACTTTACGGCTCGTTTTTATGATCATAATCTGCATTTTCCAGTAAAAGGCTTAAATTCTATTTAGGACGAACGTTCTCCTTCACAAACCGTCGCGCATCGCCTATTAAGAGACCAAAGAGAAGAAAATGTTGAAAAATATTTAAAAAAGAAGTTATGTTCGAGAGTTACTACAACCTCAAGATTTCCTGTGAAGTTACTTTCTTTAAAGTATCGCAGCTTCTGGGAACAACGTTGTTCCTAACGAACAGTTAGTTCTGCTGTTAGTTTGTATTGTCTTGTTTGCTAAGTATAGCAAGTTTGTTTATCGTTCCAGTAATTGGCTGAGGAAAGACATTTATGTTACAACTTTATTTAGTAAAAATACACAGTATAAAAATATATATTAATACATATAAATATAATACATATATAGTTCGTGAATAAGTTTAGATCATTATGAAGTTTTGCAAACATCTTGTATCTATGTATGGATGGCAGCACATCAAGCTACTATAATCTGTCAAATTTTTTTAATAGATTTTCAACTTTATCGCTAACGCATTAGGTTTAAGGTTGATTGGGAAAATTTGACAGTTTCGGATAGCTTGACCTGCTGGCGTCTGTACAAGCAAAACTGACCGCTTGTTAGGCAGACAAAGATCTTGATCTATTGTCTTGCAGAGCCTCCCTAAACCAATTCGAATAAACTATTCCTTTAAGCATTTAGTCCTTTGAAGTAAGCTAAGAAAAAACGTTCTAAAGCCAGGCATAGAAAATTTACGAGAGATAAAAAAGGTTGTTACATGAGCGGGTCGCAGTAGGTTCCTCAATCTTGGGTTTAACGGCTATCGTCGACTTTTGAGGTCCAAGAGTTACGATAGACCTTATTTTAGGTAATAACTTGCGATCGGTTCAGACCTCGCTGTGGTAAGTTACTGAGTTGCGTTAACTCATAAAAGGGCTGTCATCAATTTTTATACTTTTCCAGTTAAGCGAGAGTTTATTGAGTTTCTGTTACCATGGTGTATCGTTACTTGATATTAGATCTTATTTTAGCACCTCGTATTTTTAACCGAGGCGACGGAAATATGTTACTTAGGAAAATTACTAGCGATCACACTGAAAGGTTCATAAGTCTGGTTTTAAAATAGGTCGCAGGGGCGCAGTCGATTCAATCCGATCGATTTAGTTTCCCACATAATAGATGAAGAAAGAAAGAGGTTTCCAAATTGTTTGTTCTATAGCTTTGCTAAAGTTATTCGGGTTGCCGTTCTCTACGAGTAGTAGGTACTGTGATCTGATCTGAATGGAACAGATGTTATTGTTTATTGAAGCCGCTTGTATACTTGGTGAAATTTTTCTTTATTATTGAACCAAAACAAAATACGTTTAAAATTACTGACTTCAAATCATAAATGTACTAACGCTTATTACATCAGAGCATCAAATGGAATATTTGCGGCGAGTCGATCAAAGCTACTGACTGCTCAGTTTGGTTCGGCGAATGTCGAATACGATAGATGCGCCATATTGAAACTGAACTCAATCAGTATCCATGCAGTTCGTGGAAATGTCTATTGCATCCCGGACCAAATAGCATTGAAAATTCTATATTCATCAATGTAGGTGTTAAATAGAATTAGCTACTGACGCTTCTTCAAAATTGCTGCTTCTATTCATGACCTTTACATTTATTCAAGGAACTGTTTTATAATAACGAAAGCCAGTCCTTGAACCCCTGTGTGGCGAACCATATCATTCCTACTTTGTAAATATTCCTTTAGTGACCATACACATGTCATACTTTAAAAAACAAAACTGTTACCATTGACGCATGTCAAGTTAACAAAAATTAGTTTTCCCTTTTCACATTATATTTCTCGCCTTCGTATTTCACATAATTCAACATTCTATTTAGCACTACGCTAAACCTGTAATTAAACCAACGACTCTTTTCAACACTACAATTATTCAAATTCAAAACCATTTGTCTTAGCACCCTTCAAACACGGTCCTATTCATAGTGTCTAAACTTTTCATTGAATAATCCCTTTGAATACAAATGATAACTTGAAACAAAACACTCACTCCTGTGACTCTCCTCGTAATTAATCACCCAGATACTGTTCCTTTCCATTTCGATTCAATTCCTTGGCGTTTTTGAATACGAAAATCTTTTTAATAGAATCCGCGGGTTTGTGAATAAGATAAATGAGCTACGATTTTTGGTTTGGATAAAAAATGTCGGTGAATGTAAGAAAAATAACGTTTGAATGGAAGTCGGGTCGGACCGTGGCTCGCGCCATTTATAACCGTCGCGTTTAAAACGATAGTGTACGTTATACTTGCGGGGCTATAGATGTGGCACCGGATTTATTGTAGCTCTTAAATTTTGAGCGCTTATAAAAATAATTTGTGGTGGAAAAGTTACTTTGGGTTTGTAGATAGCCAGGTTAGGTTAGCGGTTGTCTAATTATACAATCTCGTTTCAAACTATATCCGCTCTTGCACGCGACCTGCGCATTAACAGCCGTCTAAGAAATTCGTAAGACAGTGACTGGTTGATGGCGCAAGTACCAAGAGGCAGATTCGATGGTCGCAACGTCGCTTGTACAGTCAGCCGCGCATCATTGGTAACAATTTGACATTGCCAACACCTTTATGACGACGTATTGATACGAATCAGTAAGAGCGATTTCCGTAGTGCAAGTGTTACCACTCATGTGCTTTTATTTCATGAAGACTTCAGAAATAAAAGCACATGAGTGGTTCCTTGTGAAGTGAGGACGATCTCACTGCACAATGAACCTTCTTTATTACACTAGTTTACGCAAATCAGCCTTTAAAGTAAACAACAAAATCATGTTTTGTTATTGTTCACTTGAATAAATCAGTTACTTTAATCACTAGCTTAGCTTGTCAAGTTACAATTACAAATAAAATATTATCCAAAAATAATTATGAACAGAAAATCTGCCTTTGAAACTAATTTATTTAGTAGAGGTCGTTCGGATACCTCGCCCAATCTAACCGTTTATTATACAAACTCTGTTCCCAAAAGAATTTGACATTTTCAATTCCCAATTTGCTTCAATTGTTAACGTTCCATGACTGTTCGATATTGCTAAAATTGTACTCTAATGATGTTCAATTTTGATCGAAAATTTATTTCACAGAACCGACAATAATTCTGAGCTTTCAAATAAATATTTCTAATAACTAAACAGTTGCCGCAATGTAATTTTTGATTACATTTTACGTGAAAATAAACAACATAGATTTAAACGATATAATATAACGTCATTAAAAGTCAAACTGAGCGCTGATTATTACTGAACCGCACTCCTGACCTCGCCGGCCGTTGTTACACACACGTCATTATTATTTGGAGTCTATGATCAATTACAGGAAAATTATACAGATTTATAGGTTACAATCCTTTAGTAATAATATTGTAAACTAAAGTCGTAGTAAGTTTACTTATTTTCACAGCAGCGTTGCAGGTTGGTTGTCTAGATTGCAAAGAAACTTCGATTAGTGATCTTGTTCTCGTACATGGCCTAGGAAAGTGATCTTGTTCTCGTACATGGCCTAGGAAAGTGATCTTGTTCTCGTACATGGCCTAGGAAAGTGATCTTGTTCTCGTACATGGCCTAGGAAAGTGATCTTGTTCTCGTACATGGCCTAGGAAAAACATACTTGCTAAGTTTATGGTTGCTACCTAATTTATTTTTCACAGAACATTATCAATTCAATTGAAATCAATAAACAAACAGCAGACAACAGTCACTCTACATCCACTCAAATATTTCCAGGTCAACCGGAGAGCCATATTGCCGAGTCCACATCAATCTTTCCGGCGCAAGAGTCGTATCTTCCCAATAAGAGTGTAAGGTCACGATATAATCATGGCAGTGTTTACGTGACTCATCGCGCATGAATATTGCATGGCGGCCGGATTATGTCGCGCGCACGGAGGGAGGACTGAAGGCGGATGTGGTATTGGGAAGATTGAAGCGCTTGTCTTAATTGACTAGCACAAACGTTGGTACAATGGAAGTTCTGTATTAAACTGATATCTTTTGTTTTATCTATAAAGAGCGAGAAACAACATTTAAGTTATACGTTTTACTTTCTTAAATTGTTGAATATAAAGTTGCGTCTTCTCAAGGTACTCTTTTACAAGAAATTGTATAGTTTATAAAAAGTTTATAAGCAAGGTTTTAAACAACAGCCACTGTGATTAGCACAAAAACGAGTTAAATATCCTATATAAAGTGCCAACTAAGAAACAACATACATATACGAGTGACTTTTTCGTTTTTGTGTTTATTTCGTGACGTCACTTGACTTATTCTGACATGTCTATCCTTTTTCCTGAACGCAGGTGGCGCGTGGTCACGACGACGGTGCTACTGATGGAGCACACAACGTTCGCGTGACGACATACACGCGGGTTTCATTACGTTGTCAGCAGTACCTACCGACGTAGTATAGTACCCGAAGTCTCCGTTAGCGGTTGTAAAGTGAACTTTGTGGCAGGTAGTCGTATTAGTACCTAGTTAAGGAATTATCCATGATCTGTTCCCATAGACAAACTGTGTCTTTAAGACTGCTGTAAACTTTGTATAAATAAAATAAAATAAAATTGTTTATACTATAAGTAGGATATCGGAATCACTTTTACACGTCATATTAAAAATAAGCTAGATGGAGTCGACATTTCCTATCTGACTACCCCTAAGAAGAAACGGTGAAATGCCATGGTGCCATTTTTAATATTGTACTTATATACACATTTTAGATTTAGGTATTGTGTTTATTCTGTTTCTTTTTTAAATTACATTGCATGCTGCACCGGCTGACGCCATCGCGTCAACGCCAGCTGTCGCTGAAAACTAGCGCTGGGGCTCTGTCTCGCATAGGGTTGCAGCATTATGCTGAGCGATGGCCGTTTTGCGTGGATGTGACGCATATTTACCCCAACTTGTTTCTTTTTGTGTTTGTGTTCTTTTTTGCGTCATGTTTATCGCAAATAAACGTATTTTATTACTTTTCTTTTCTTTTTCTTTCTAAATAATCTCAGGGGTCAAAGTCTTTTTTAAAGTCCAGACATAATCTTGGTCAGATGATGCGAGGACCATGTATCTGAAATGGTTTTTTGAGGAAATAACCACGTAAATTGTCCGACAGTAGGTACAAACATTTGTCAGTAATCGTGTAGCTCTACTCAGAACTTAAGGAGCTCAAAGTAACATAATTTTTCTGGACAAGTTTAGCGAAGAAATGCCCTTTTGGCCGGCAATTATCAACCAATTCTGTCTATCACCGAGCACTGCAGGCTGGACATGGCATCGTCCCAGACACGCCCCAGCTACGCCCCAGCCTGTTTTCTACTGTCCACATCCAGTCTGCCACAGCCACTTTTAAGACTGAGATTTATCACCATCACTCACATCTAGGGACCCAATGGCCCCATGTTTTATATTCACTATCTCAGAGTAGCTCCAACTACTCTTTATAAATATTGAGTATACTCGTAGTTAGCAAACCTGCTTGCGTGTCGGTGCTCGTGTCACTTATCTAGGCTGCTAAGGATGCAACATGTCCTTCCTACGTAGGTACACAAGTACCTGCGCCAGTGATGCTGTCCGTGAGCACGATACACTGTGCGGGCGCATGTGGCATACGGGCAACCGAAAGCGTACGAGTATAAATTATTATCAAATAGATAGACTGACTGTAGTTACTGTACTGCACTGTAGTACTGACTGTAGTCAGACTGATTGTGAAGTTTCTTGCCGGTCCTTATCCATAGGAAACGACCAATTGGAACCGTGCACCTAACTTTTGACGTTTCATAAGTGCCCATGTAGGCTTATGTGAAATAAAATATTTTTGATTTTGATTATTCCCTTAAAAAATGACTGAGTTTGAACCCATGATGTCAACTCAAGGAACTTAGAAAATACCTAAGCTATTTATAATTTTACCAAAAATAAATAATAACTAGACAACATATACAAATAAATGCATTTTAAAATAAAAGTCTCGCTTAAACTGGAGAGTAAGAACATTAAAGATAAATTCTCCCGCCGGTACTGAGATGAAGCACAGCACTGCCACTTAACATTAGTTACTTCGCAATTAGCGCGCGTCAAAGTAACTCTCAGTTGCTGTCACTAACACTCCGAAGGCTTTGATAAACATACTGATAGCGAGCTCAAGCTGTGAGCTTTGCAAATAATTTGCATACCACATTCACCTGTATTATCTTGAAATACAGACAAATCATCCTGTTCTGAACATCGGCAAAAAGTTGTGACGTCACATAACGTTGTCTATGTATTGCTGCTACAGTCATACTGAATTTTAATTTATTCGTGTTTTCAAAAGTTGCTGTCTACACGCTACGCGAATTGCTACGTCGTAGCCGCCTACGCCATTTGCTACGCCGCCGCCGGAGCCGACTACGCTTATTCGAAGTAAGTTGTTATTAGCTACGGAATGTGTACTGTAGGGCCTTAGTCGAGCCTGCCTTCCGCATGAATCCTCTTTGGATTGTGACATTGGCTGATAAGACAAATACTGGTGTTAATTGGAATTTAGAACAGGTGAAAATTATGACGTATAGTCATATTGTTTTATGTCGAGTCAGAGTCAAATACTAGCCCTACTAATATAATGTATTGTGCTTTTCATATAAGCAATTAAATCAGATTGATAGTGCAACCGTGTTCCTATTTACATATTTCTACGTAGAGTCCCCAAACGCACCTCGAAGTCGAGACCCTACAGACAATCTACGTAGTGACCTGCCTGTGTATCGTGGCTGGTCATTACAGTACGCTGCTGAGTTGCCGCTACGCATGTATTTTTTTGTTGTTGTCTATAACATCATAACATCACGCCTTGTTTCCCCGAAGGATTAGGCAGAGGTGTACTTATAGTACATCCACATTTCGCCAGTTATGTTTAAGTCCCGTGTAATAGGGGGCGAGCCTATTGCCATCTACTGGGCACAAATCCAGACTCCGGGCTGCTACTGAGAAATTCTAGATAGAAAAACCCAATAACACTTTGCCCGACCTGGGAATCGAACCCAGGCCCTCATGCTCAGCAGTAGCGCTTGCGACCACTAGACCAACGAGGCAGTCAGTTTGTTGTTTAAATTGTTCTCAATTTAGTCTAATATAGGTACTATTATAGATACTAGGCTGTCTTGGGGATGCGCCTTTTTGGGTCACCACTTTGAAATTTTGTCGAATCGGTTTGATGACTATAAACATTATTTCGTTCTAAACTAAAATATATTTTAGGTTAGTAATAATATTATAAGTAAAACAGTGGAAAACAATCTTATTAACTTCTAAACGAAGTATGATTTCCATCCATTAATTCTGTCAGTAATTTCTCAGGGGCCCAAAACAACAATAGTGCCCTGTCCCACACATATCTAAACTATGATCCTAACATTTGCAAGTGTAATTCGCTTCAGAAAGGGAAATAAAATCTGATGTACATCCTAATCGTATGTCGGTGAGACATGAATAATTCACGACAGAGTATTGAATACGGGTGCGACGGTGCGAAGTTTGGGTTACATCGGAATTAAGGAATTAGACGGCCGGTATTAGGATCGTTCTATAGTTCTGAATGGGCTACAGAATATAGATTCTCCGATAATTGAATAAATGGCTATTTAACAGAATTATTCAGCTGAATTTCCAATTGCTGGGTAAAAATTAAATAAATGACACATAACATTACGCCTTGTTTCCCCGAAGGTTTAGGCAGAGGTGTACCAATAGTACACCCACATTTCGCCAGAAAAAAAATTAAATACGACGGAGGTGACGCTCTACAAAGTGACGGAGGCGACGCTCTACAAAGTGACGGAGGCGACGCTCTACAAAGTGACGGAGACGACGCTCTACAAAGTGACGGAGGCGACGCTCTACAAAGTGACGGAGACGACGCTCTACAAAGTGACGGAGGCGACGCTCTACAAAGTGACGGAGGCGACGCTCTACAAAGTGACAGAGGCGACGCTCTACAAAATGACGGCGGCGACGCTCTACAAAGTGACGGAGGCGACGCTCTACAAAGTGACGGAGGCGACGCTCTACAAAGTGACGGAGACGACGCTCTACAAAGTGACGGAGGCGACGCTCTACAAAGTGACGGAGGCGACGCTCTACAAAGTGACGGAGACGACGCTCTACAAAGTGACGGAGGCGACGCTCTACAAAGTGACGGAGGCGACGCTCTACAAAGTGACGGAGACGACGCTCTACAAAGTGACGGAGGCGACGCTCTACAAAGTGACGGAGGCGACGCTCTACAAAGTGACGGAGGCGATGCTCTACAAAGTGATCGAGGCGATGTACAAAGCTGAACTTCTTGTAAAACTGTGTCATATTTATCGCCGGACACTACTCTACCACGGTCCATTCATTGAACACACAACATACTACTATCGCGACACTACACTCACTCTGTGTAGATGAGTACTACAAGGAACTGTTGGCGCTCCAGTCGCGGCCAGGGGAGCGCTGTTGGTAAACATTTGTACGATGGTTTTGTGAAATATATTGTAAAACAAGATGGCGGCGTTAGTTCCGATCTTGGCCGCGTGCCAATGGATCCTTGTACAACTATATATTGCAAGTTCCCAGAAGTGTATGAATGAAAACATTTATTTGTTAAACGTACCGCACTTACGTCCCATAGTTCTGCGAAAGTGTAATCCTCATGAGACGTAAGTCATTGTGTCGCAGCACATCATCCGCTGAGTTGAGATGCGGTCGCGTCAGTGTGTGTGTATGTCTGGCTGTGTGTGTATGTGTGTGTGCGCGCGCTTTCATTACAATACGTGAATAATGAATAGTAATCAATGTTCCATCAAGCGGGGGTATGTGGAAATGTTTGCGTGTTGTGAGGAATTCCAGATTTTTATACGAATAATATTGGGATGTGCTGATTATATGCGGAGTTGTCGGAGTTTATCCATGCTTTGTCTAAACAAAAATAACGAATATTTTACGCTAAGAGCATGACATGCTTTAGTCATGATGTTGTACTACATATTTGTGGCTATGACATTTCAGTCACTTGAATACTAAAAAATAAAGTATACAAAGCATACTATACAAATAAATAGTTACAAACATTAATGTCTCTTTAATTACAACATATTCATCAATCGATTGGAAGGCATACAAAGAGAATTTTTGAGGTATATTCAATTCCGGTCTAAAATTTTATTTACTCTCCCCCATTTATCTCCTACGATGTAAAAGATTTTATCTACTTCCTCTTTCTGAAGGTAGAAGAATTGCAGACTTGGCGTTTTTATTTAGAATTGCTAACGGTTCAACCGAGCTTCCCGAATTGCTGAACAAAATCGGACTGCGGGTTCCTTCTGCTTTTCTGCGCAATCCTTGTCTATTGCATACTCCTGTGGTAGGAACGAATTACAGACGAAATTCATGCTTAATCAGAGCGAGTCATACACATAATGCGGTCTGCCCGGACGTATTCAACACTAGCATTTCTAAATTAAAAAGGATTCTTTGTGATTTCTTTTTTGGTCATGTAAACACATTTTTTTACATAAGATACTGTCGTGCAAAAGTGTTTAGCTGTAAGTTTTCCAAAAACTGTTAAATAAAATAAAATACCCACTAAACATAAAACCCTCTACTCCAGGAACACAATATACTCGTAAACAAAACATCCGCTCCAACAGAACTATAAAATAAATACTACATATTTAACCCTAAACATGCAAAGTCAAACAAGGGTCCTATATTCAAATCGGCCCAAAAGTTGTTAATGCGCCGTGACGACTATGCCCGAACAAATTCATCAATCGGTCTAAAGAGGGCGGCGGGGCAAAGCTCGGGCAAGGAGTGGGCAAGGCGCAGCCTACCAACTAGCCCGCAGAGCACTGGCAAATATTTGACGGAACTTGGGCAAAGCGTGTTTGTTGTAGGACGCAGCGTGATGGAGTTGCATTGATTGATTATGGGTTGTGTGAGATTATCTGTTTGAGTGTGAACATGTGTTGCTTTATGTCTTACATGGACGGAATATAAGGGAGCCGCGGCAATGTGGCGACATTTGGGTAGGGGGGGGGGGCGAATGTTATGTCAGTTATGTGAAACATAAGCATTGACAGTCGCAGATTAATTACTAACAGTTTTGTGTGACAATTAGATGACGACAGATAGGATTTGGTATGAAATATTTTATGTGGCATTTTAACATAATTAATTTTGTTCTCAATTAATACTAGTGTGAAATATTAATGAAAAGTTTTAATTTATATAAGTATAAAAAGTAAATTCGATTTCTTACGCTTTTCAGTTGTGCCAGCCCTTACCAGTTTCTATACACATAATATAGTGCGTAGGGCACACTGAGGAGGCCGGTTTTATGAGCGAACCCAAAGGGCCGCTTGTTTGCTCGACAAACGCGCACGAAACAATTCTATGTAAAGCCAAACATTATTAATATTAGCCGGAGTTTATCGAATGTAGTCCCGGCTTATAACGTTAGGGCCTTGACGATAATCCACGGATTATTATAGGCCTTCAAGGCTCTCGAATGTGATGAGAAAACGTCAAGTTGAGCCTAGTTGGTACGTGTGATTGTTATGTAGGCAGCTCAAGGTGTCGTTGTCATGAAGGGCTCGAGGATACATAACAGGCACGGAGATCGATCGGGCAGCACGTGTCGCGGAGAACGTTCTTGTGACAGCGAGACTCCTATCTAAACCTGCGTCCATCTCCATTTTCTTTAAGGAAACCAGTGACACGAGATGACGGAATGAAGGGTAGTCAGAATGTCTAGGGATCAAGGTATTAAAAAAATATATTATCCTATTGAAATTACAGAAAAATGTCTATTTAAATTGATTAAATAAAATGTTTTTGTACGTGTAGATCGACGAAGTACTCTCTGCTTTTGAATTAATAAAGACTTGTCGCGACTTTTTGCTTACACTGGATTTTTCACCTTAGTTAATCTATAATAATTAAAATGTGATATAAGATAAAAATAAAAGTTTTTAAAGGTTTTATTGCGTAAAATAAGCAATTAGTAGTTTGTATTTCTAAACCACGTTGTAGAATGGCTGCCCAGGTCCGTTATAACAGGCGAAAAAGACAGTTTGGTGTATACGGCATTCATATTTGGCAGAGCTCTTCTTTGAAGCATATCCCATGCGTGCTCAATGGATTCAAGTCTGGCGATGGAGCAGGCCATGGTAGGTCGTATATAATAATCATATTAGCTGCGGCAAGTGTAAGAGCAACGACTTTCTGTAAGAGCAACGACTTTCTGTAAGAGCAACGACTTTCTGTAAGAGCAACGGCTCTGCCAGTGCGTGGACGTGCATTATCATGCATAAGCAGAAATGAAGCACCATATTGGGTCCCCAAAAGAATAGCAACATCTGATACAATCCTTTCAGCGCAAATCTGTGCATTGAGATTGCGTCTAAACGAAATCAGTTCGGGTCTTCCGCCGATAATACACGCCCATGTCATGATTGTTCCACCACTGTATGCATGGACTTCCTGGCATGATTTTAAACGTTTTTGGCGTCCAGGGGTCCTCCAATATCAGGTACGTCTAGTATCTGGCCTCATACAAAAGCGAGATTCCTCAGAAAAATACACAAAACAGCACTATTTTTCTACCCAATTTCTGGGTTCACAAGCCCATTGTAAACGGGCTCTGCAATTGCGGGACTCAATAGGTGGTACACGTAGCGGCCTTTGGAAATGGAGATTGACCTCAAGGATCAAGGACTCAAGGGATTTATTATTGTTTGATCGCTTCTTAACATCCCTGAAAAGCCATGAAGCCTTGTAACTAACATCATCATTGTACGATTTCGTCGAGCAGTAATTTGTATGTTAACGATCTTGTCTACGTGTGGTGATGCGAGCTCGTCCTCCATGTCGCTCTGCCACGCTGCCAGTGTTGAAGTAACGTGTCCAAAGTCGACTTATAACACTCGAGCGATTGCCACAGCACATTTCCGAGAACCAGCTTCCAACATTCCCACGGCTCTGATCATTTCTTCTCTCCACAATAGCGATCTTTTGTATTGATTCCACTCAGAAGTATGGCAGAAATTTACTGATTTGGCTTCAAATCCTGTACATGAATACGACTTTATAGGAATACGACTTGACAGAAGATTTCATCTTTTGACCGAAATTCAAAAACTGTTCCTTGTTTAAATGACAAAATTTACTAAAAGTCTCGTTAAGAGTTACAAAAAATATAATTCATTAAAAAACCTGATTTTTAGTAACTAGCAAAAACGTGTTCAATCACGTTTTTGCTAGTTACACACACGTCAAAAGTGTCTAGGGATCAGTCTCTAGACACTTTTGATGTGCGTAGTTTGGATCATCATTATCAGACTACAGCAGTCCACTGCTGGACATAGGCCTCCAATTGCACGCCATTCAGTTCGGTTCTCAGCAACTCTCATCCAGCTGCTACCAGCCACCCTGCGAAGATCGTCGCTCCACCTAGCCTGAGGGCGTCCCACGTTACGTTTGCCGATTCGCGGTCTCCACTCAAGAACACGTCTACCCCATCGCTCATCGGTTCTACGGCTAATATGGCCGGCCCATTGCCACTTCAGCTTGCTTATTGCTGTGAGCTATGTCGACAACGTTGGTTCTCTGTCGGATCACCTCGTTCCGGATTTTATCCCTCAGAGAGATTCCAAGCATAGTTCGTTCCGTAGCTCCCTGAGCGACCTTGAATTTATGGACCAGCCGTACCTTGAGTGTCCACGTTTCGGCTCCGTAAGTCATAACAGGCAAGACGCACTGATTGAAGACTTTAGTCTTTAGGCTCTGTGGAATACGCGACGAGAAGACACGATGAAGCTTCCCAAACGCTGCCCAGTCCAGCTGAATTCTTCTGTTAGCCTCTCTCTCAAAGCTGTTCTTACTAAACTGCAGAGTTTTCCCGAGGTAAGCGTAATCTCGAACAACCTCGCGAGCACCGTCATTGACAGCAATCGGTCCCGGAATGATGTGTTCGTTGAACATAACCTTGGTTTTGTCCAATATCATCCGGAGACCAATGCGTACGGAAGAATCAACTAGGCCGTCCAGCATCTGCTGCAAGTCATGCAGTTTGGATAAGGTGAACCAAATGATGAATAATGAAATTGTATATTCATCATCATAACATGACGCCTGTATTCCCTCGAAGTGTAAGGCATGGGTGTACCTTATGTACACCCATGCCTTACACTTATGTACACCCACCCCACATTTCGCCAGTTCAATTAAAAAATTAATATTTTCAAAATAAACGCAACCATGCGAATCAAAATAAAACTTGGCAAAGCCTTTGTAAATAGGATGATTACATTCAGATCGAATATAATTAAGTGTGTAAGGTGGTTACTTTTAGCCTTACATATAATTCTCCAAAATAAAGTATAAAATATAATATTTTAAACGTCAAAATTGTCAAAATAACATTAGTATTTTTTACTGAGAAAAAGGTATTCAAATTGAAAAGCAGGAATCATTAAAATGAAAGAAAAAAAAATAACAATATGTTTCGAATCCGAACAATTTGGCACTGAACAAAAGAATTCTGACGTGGAATAGAAAATTCTTATATTGCAAGACATTATTTTTAACAAACCAAAATCTGGTCCCGAAAACAGGGCGTCCACTTCATCGCAATCAACCCACACACACATGCACAAGAATACATTTCCACAATGACGTCATGCACACATACGTCAGACGATCATTATGTACCCGTGGACGTATGGTTTGCTTTATGCAAATGTACGTGTAGCGCTCAACGTCATTGTCTTACAATGTATCATTACCTCACTCGACCTGAGGATTTAACACACACATGAAATTTTTCAATGTGTGCCTACCCTAACGGTAACCGCCCAAAAATGGTGTGCATGTGTGAGTGAAATTCTTCGCCTCACAAGTACATTGTGAGGCACGGACGGTTTATCCTTCGATACCTTTTGTCCGCACAATTTTCCGTCAGCATCCCTCGGGTACACCGACCATTACCTACCGGGATAACGACAGAGAACACTTTGAATGTATTTTAGGCACAGCCTCGTAATGAAAGGCAACCGTCTTTCATAAAAAAAGATTAGTTTGAACGAGCTAATTTTAATGGAGAATCATCTTTTGTTGGTTCAACAATGTTTCTAGATAACGTGACTATGTTCGCGCGGAAGTGGCGAGATAAGAAAAAGTAAAAGAATTTTAAGTAAGCCTCGTCGAGGACAATATTGAGATTATTTTCGGCTGTTCCTTTATTATGAACACAACGAACTTGAGGCAAGCAATGTATATGCGATGTAAAACCTAAAGGTTGTAAAGGGAAAACATCCGATTTTGATAAACACTTTAGGAGTTTAATATTATAAATTATAGTTAGGCATAAAGTAAATTACTAACGTTAAACGTGAAAATAACAACCAGTAAGTATTATTTCAAGAACATAAAATTGATCGCGGGATCAGTTTCAATGAGGTAAAAGTTAAAAAGTAATATCCAAGTACGACAAAAACGCCAACTAAAACGGTATAAACAAGACACCACGGACAGACAAATTAAAGATCCGGAGTCTCACGTCATGTGATTAAGGCATGAATCAAACAGATTCAGCTGTTCCCTATATTTATGTCCGTATAACTAGGAAAAATGTAAAAAAACAGCTGATTCTTTTTCGAGATTTCAGGTTCGGTCCCATGTCAAAAGTTGTTCATAATGATGAGTACAATGACCCCTTAAAAGATTTCGTGTATGAACAGATAGACCTTATATATTAACCTTAAATATATTTTTTCCGGTAACACTTTTCATTCGCTATAAGCCGCCATGCTGGATTTTTTGAGACGTCATTTAATTTTAGCATATAACCTGCGGAACTACATGACGCTTCCAACGTTACCTCGTTTGACAAAATATGACGAGGAGTTTCGGAGTTATGAAGGAAGATAATTATAAGAACACACATACATATATACATAGCCTGTTAAAATCATACCCTCCTTTAGCTTTACCGTATTCTGGTAAAAATACAAAACAATTCTAAACTTCGACTACTGAAAAATTTAATAGAAAGAAAATCTGAACATTCTACTAAAATAAATGTGGATAAAACTATAATTCCGTAATAAAGTATATAACAATTGCTCTTCAACCATCACACAAAGTAGCAAAATACAAAATTGCAGCAAAGAATGAAACGTAACGCAATAAAATCTTCTTTTATAGAAAAATCAAACTCGAAATTCTTTTATTACGTTCTGGAGGAAGTTCCTCACTTTTACAGCTCTTCAGTGGCGATTTTCAATTACTATTGCTCTGGATGAGACTGCTGCAAATCGCGTTTACATAAAAATCGACATTGTCGCTGTTGAATTGTAAGAAAGAGCAGAATTAATGTTACTTTTTCTATTTAAAACTTATGTAGTCACTCGTCCTAGATGCCACGGAATAGCTCAGAAACCAACTATTCCTATCTTGAGTTTATCTATTCCATGCTGCCACTGGTTGGTGGGTGGTGGTTGGTGGTTGGTTTGTGGTGGTGGATCTTAAAAAAAAACTGCGTTTCTGAACACTTAAATTATGCAAATAATAATAAAGAAGAATATTACAAAGAAACAGTATTCTCATTTCCATCATTCAGAATTACAGATAGTAATCAAATCCTTAATGTCTTCGACCAGTTTAGCTGGAGTTCGTATACCTACTCTTCGCTAGCCTCACAGAAACCCACATAACGTAGCTCCTGTAGAACTTATTTACATTAGCAAAAACTCAACGTCACAGTACTTTAAATGTAAGCAAATAACAAACGAAGCCCGCATGAATTACACGCAGGAAAAGATTTCACAACTGAAATTAAGGCTCGGCGGAGAATAAAAGTTAAATTAGAGGTCCAAACAGGCGTTGTCTATAGCGTGTGGCGGCCGCATGTTTGGGGATTTTTTTTAAATTTATATTCCGCTCATGCCTCTAATGATGCATTATTTTGTGTGGGAAATACGCTGAAGTATAGTGTAAATTACTTCTTATGTTGAATTTTGTAACGAAAATTGTGTTTAATAATTCATTTATTTTTCATTCGTTAGTATTAACTTAGCTCACTTCTAAGAATGAGTTTTTTTTACCAAAGGATAATGAATCATTTAAGCACGATGTCGGGTGGCTATATCTCAAAAATCTTAGTAATGAATTCTCTTAGCTTCATCTTGGAACATTCAAAAGTTTAAAAAAACACAGCTTAAACGTTAACGCCTAAACAATAACAAATATTGATCTCCCACTTTCAGGGATTACGTCGAACATGAAGCGAAGTTTCTCGTAAATTTACATAGGTATTATAAATAGCCTAAGGATTAACGCCAAACTTAACCCCTGACGCGGCGCTGGCGAGCCCCGCCCACATTCCTAAATGTTTAATATAGCAGTCATATTTACTCGATTCGGAAACTAATGAGGTTAGTACCAACTTTTCTAATAAACACCCACATGCTGGAAAATTCATGGCCAATGAAAGATTGTGAGAAATCATAGAAATGTGCTTCGAATTGACATGGGTGAGCACTTTAGACTTTGAACGAACACTTTATATAATTTATGATTTGATTTGATTTGATATGTTTTAATCCTTAATTTTTTATAAAAAAAGTCGTAATTAATACAAAGCGATGACTTTGCCAAAAGTATTTAACGAGAAGGTATTGCGACGAAACGGCAACTGAACCATGTATTGATTGGTCGACAAAAGTGTCAAAGATACAATATCCGCTGAGCATGAGCGTGTAGGACAGCCTTTCCTAAAGTGGGCGATAACACCCTTTTGTGGGCGCTGCAGACCTAAAGGGGGGCAGTAAGAGACCCAGAAAAAAATAGGGGTGTTGTGTAGAGGCTTAGGGGGCGATTTGTAATTTCATCTAGGTAGTGGTGTTTAAGTAAAAAATAATTTATTCTCAAAGTGGGCAGTAGACAAAATAAGTTTGGGAACCCCTGGTGTAGGACAAACTGCGTCCGCCACTAACAAGCGGTGAGTGACCAGCGACCACAGATGCGACCAGTGAAGTGTCACTAACGAGCGGTGAGTGACCAGCGACCACAGATGCGACCAGTGAAGTGTCACTAACGAGCGGTGAGTGACCAGCGACCACAGAAGCGACCAGTGAAGTGTCACTAACGAGCGGTGAGTGACCAGCGACCACAGATGCGACCAGTGAAGTGTCACTAACGAGCGGTGAGTGACCAGCGACCACAGATGCGACCAGTGAAGTGTCACTAACGAGCGGTGAGTGACCAGCGACCACAGATGCGACCAGTGAAGTGTCACTAACGAGCGGTGAGTTACCAGCGACCACAGATGCGACCAGTGAAGTGTCACTAACGAGCGGTGAGTGACCAGCGACCACAGATGCGACCAGTGAAGTGATGACATCAATTCACTACTCTTACCAGCTTCTGTCAACTGGGAAATGATGCAAATGGAGGCTTTGAGAGGCACAGAGTGAATGACGCCAAAGTGGTGGTAAATTAAAAGAGGATGAAATACCTCCTTCTTATTGTAATACATAAGTTATTATCGGAACAGTGGAAACCAACTATATGTACCAGTATAGCTGGTAAATTATAAATGCATGAAATGTCCCGGCAATTTGGACCAAAACTAATCTGGACAGTTTGTTGAAAGAAAGCATTATTTTTCAAATATGCAGCAGCGACTAAAATTTTCACAGAACGAAACATAACATAAATAGTCAAATAATGCTCACAACAAGACTCACTTTAAACCAAAATTACCAGACGACAGCAGTCATATTCCATAGCAGAACTTTGTTAAATTTGCGGTTGATAAACGTTAACTCAAAATACGCGAAAACAAAACTTTTCGCGTATTTTGATTTAATGTTTATCTGCAAAACTTCGCAAGCACGGTTTTGTAGAAAAGCTATGTTCAGCGGTGGAGGAAGATACTCTGACTACCGAGGAACACTTTGTTACTCTGCGCCGCGACGACACGGTGACTAAACTAACAGGGGATCGTTGAAGTGTGTGAAACTACAGGTACGTAATAATGGTTTGCCACAACACTATCGGATAATTTACCATAGGTCTCATATAAAGTAAAAATATCTATTAAAAGTGATAGGGAAACAGGTTGTTTGTTTCAAACGATATTTAGACTTCTGCAATAATCTCATGTATTTAATTTTGTCTGAATATGACTAAAACAGTTGTATCATATTTGATCAACAAATAAATCTTACCAATAAATATAACCTGCTTTACATAACGTGACTAGATACAACGGAGTATCCTGCAGGTCTCTATGCAGTAGCCACGACTGACAGCTAGCAGCTTCAGTCAACCTCGGGAAGTAGTGGCGGCAGTGGCGCTCTGCAGGTTGATTACTAAGTGACGGAGGTAGCTGTACCGTATCTGTCTGACTTGCATTCCTTACTTAAAACCAAATTTCTTAGGAGTATTTCCGGGGCTTGCAGCTATTTCTACCATAGAAAATCGCCTCAAAAATCGTTTTAGTTCTTGAGCGTTTCTATAATTCATATATTATCTACTTGAAAAATAATCTTGACAAAATCCATGTATACCGCGACCTTATAATCTCCTCCGATACTAAATCGCTTCAAATGAAACAAGCGAACAGCAATCGGTTACCAGTTCCCAGTGCCGCGATGCCGGCCTGACAGAGATGTATTGGCCAATGACGTCACGGGACACACTCGTGTTATATTAATGACGTCAGAAGTTATACACGCTACAGTTGCGATGATTGATCGTCTCGGACGAACACACGCTAATTTGTTCCAATGGACTTACTTTAAAATTGGGTTATTGTTGTATAATTCTGAAGGTATTATAGAAATTGACCTTTAAAGTTTCAGGAAATTCGTAAAACTACTAAATGCTACATGCGCCACAAAACCAGTAGTGTATGTTTGAAGGAGAAGGTACATCTCTCTTGTTATCTTCAACCATATTTTAACTACTGTAGGCGTGCTATGGGTAGTGTTGGTTATTGCGCAATAGAAAAAAAAACCGTTTGCAGTTCAAATAAAATTATAATTCACGATCAAATTAATCACACTAGCTATTCGCACACAGTAGGTACACAACACAACTATACGGAACGAGCGACAGTTTCTAAACGTGTTCACTGCTCGATAGCCACCGACAAACTCTGCTCAACTCCGGTCGATGAGCGTTATGTTGTGGACTCTGTCGAGCGCCGCTTGGTGGCGCTGGCGTCCCGCCGATTAGTCAAACGACGACTAACGTATTTCCGACATGTTTATTATTATCTGACCAAAACTTTAATTGGGACTTTTAAGATCCTAGCAATAAATTATTCCTAACAATATTCATTGCATTCAACACGTATTCAAACCTCTTTCTTATCAGCAATCTTCGTTCATTTGAGAAAATATATTGAGTGCCACAAAGCATAATAAACGTCACTATGGGCGCAGAGATGGGACAGCTGACGAAGAAGTTCCGGTGGGCATGCACCCCACAATATCATAATACTAGACGCGGGTGACATGCAAGCGAGAGTGACTGCTGTGGACATATCTGTGAAATGTATTTTTATACTAAGTAAATTGAATAATATGTGTGTTTCTTGTTATAGGTTAGTTAGATTATTTTCAGGAAGAAATAATTATGTCTGGTTTCTCACATGCTAAAATAATCCATATTTTGTGGTCATATTATCAGGGCTGCCGTTTGATGATCTTACGATTAATTTTTTTAAATCAAAAGCAAACACGTGTTTTCTCCGTAGTAGCTGGGAACAAATCACAACCAACAAACTTGGTCTACTTTTCACATCCGCACGACGTTTTAGTCAAATAATTCAGGATGGCGTTCCAAAAAGCGTAGAACAAAAATTTCATGTGACAGCAAGCAAAGCACAGTCCGCTGTCCGTCCGTCCGGCTTGCGACTGGCGTCCAGCGTCCGCACCGATAATTGTGCACACGCGTCAGCGGACGCCAATTTTCATGTAAATTGTAAAAATTGATCCGACGACCGAACGCGTATCAAATTATTGTCTACAAAGAGCTGTGCTAGTGGGTAGATGTGTAATTGTTGGCCCATATCCTGCGAATATTGATGACTAGTACGGCGTGCGGAACGACGGGTGGATTGTTTTTCCTTCCAATGTGTAATAACGTGGAGTGTCGTTTGCTATCGCTCATATCGTAGAAGCAATATTATAGCAACTGTTTCTTTAATCTTCTTTTTCTTCGTCGTATCAACGATTCTCCTTTATTAAGGCAATCTTATGAAAAGTCCAGCTTGACAGATTACCCTATTGATGTTTTCGCCATGAAATTCGCTTCATACAGACGTTCCCTATTTAAACAGTGCAGAGAGTGCACGTCTGTGTAGCTCCAATTGGTTTGTTTGGTAGTGTTCGAGATTAAGGTTTACTAGACACACTTTTTATTGTTCTCCTTTGTCTCTAATATTAGTATTATTTCAATGTCATGCATGCCTGTTATTTGCATGGTTACTGAAATGCCAATTTTAGAAGTTATTTACTTTGAATTGTAAGTGACTGTGCTGTTGGTGTGCTTATTATAAATAAATAAATGATTTAATTTTATATAACCTTCCACCAGAATTCGGCTACTTCGACAGCGTTAGCGTTGGCCTCGCGAAGGTGCATAGAGCAGGTGTTTTTTTAGACAGAGAGCACGACAAGAGGTGAGGCATCGTTTGTGATGTGGCTCCACAGTCGCACTGTGGCTCGTCACCTGGCTTCTTGTCGGTTAAGAGATTTCCAGGTGGGCCATGGTAGTTGGTAGCCCGCTGGGAGGTTTTCTCCAGGCTCAACATACTCAGCTGGAGGGGGACGTTTAAGCAGCCACAGTTGTAATCGTGCCGCACTAGAGCTGCCGTCATTTAGTGGGATGGTCGACTTGAGGAAACTGTTACGGCTCTTCAGTCTGCCCCTCGGCTTCTTTACGTCGTAGAGTGAAAGACGTTCAGAAGCACCTGCAATTTCTCTTGGAACCTCTGGAGAGGCTATACCTGCAAGTGGGTACAGTGAGATCAGTGGTGTTTGTTTGAGACAACCTGTAATTACTCGGTATATTTCACTTACGACTACATCTACTTTTCGGGCATGGGCGGAATGACCACACAGGGCATGCAAATACGCAACCTTTTTTATTAAAACGACGAAGTGCAAGCGTAAAATCTAATTTCCTCAAGGCTACCTATCACTAGACTAGTTTTTTTACGACTAATACTAGTGTTTTTTTAATTAAATACACAATTTTTTACCAAAATAAAAAAGTTTTTTGCACAAAAAAACATTACAAAGTGAAAAATAATTTTAATTTCGGAAGTCAGTGTCTTTGGATCTGTGTTTTAGGTTATTGCCACCGACTTCCGAAATTAAAGTTATTTTTCACTTTGTAATGTTTTTTTTTAAAGTCGGTTGTTTTTTTTTTTTTTTTTTTTTGACTTTTTAGGGGATCGATTTGTAATTTATCAAAATTACAATAGCCTAATGACAACTGCTCATCACCTTTTACAAAACATTGCTTTTCCCGTTGCAGGGACGTTAATTGTTGAGGAGTTCTCCTGGTACTTCATCATCAGCTCCACTTCACCATATGCATTATGACGAGTTTATATTGCTTAGCAATCATTTTATAGTAATCGAATCGTAACCCGTGAAAAACTTATTATTGAGTTGTTCCGGTGGCCATCTTACCATCTGTGGTCTTCGTCATCAGTTCCACTTCACCAAATGGTGCTTTCTGAGAGCAAATGCACAAGTTACTATAAAAAATACCCAAATCGCTACAGGTGTGCCTATAATATTTGAAGAGTTCCCTCGAGTTCTTCATGATTCCATCATCAGATCATGCCCTGATGACAATAGGATCACCTGGAATACCCTTTCAAACAAAAAATAATTTTCCAAATCAGTTCAGCCGTCTTCGAGTAATCTGGGAACACACATAAAAAAAGATTCCGATAAATTGAGAACCTCCTCCCTTTTTGAAGTCGGTTAAAAATCATTTATAGCCAGAGTGCATCTCATGACAATTCCAATAAGCCCAAACTCGGCTACGATACATTGTTTTATTACGGAGTTCCGGTGCCTACATTCCGGTTTCATCATCAGATCAGTTCAATGCTACCAATTTCATTAGAACCATTTATTTAAATTTGCTTCGTCATAGTCGCTCAACTATCTTAATCGAGATATCTTATCGCCACCTGTGAAATACTTATCATTGAGTAGTTCCCGTGGCCATCTGTGGTCTTCTTCGTCAGTTCCACTTCACCAAATGATACTTTCTGAACGCATTTGCTTGACTTGTTGATGAAAATATAAAAATCGCTATGTGTTTACTTATAATATTTGAGGAGTTCCCTCAATTCCTCATGGATTCTATTTTCAGAACTGGATTTTCAAATAAAAAAAATAATTTTCCTTATCGGTTTATAAATGACGGAGTACTGAGGTAACAAACATTAAAAAAAATCATACAACCGAATTGATAAGCTCCTCCTTTTTTTGAAGTCGGTTTAAAATATGTTTATTCAATTATGTAGCCCTGAAATTCATGTATGCTTATTCTAAGAGATGCGGAGATTATCGATAAAGCTTACTTTAAGCTCGCATTGATCTCTCAGACTAGGATAAGCCCTTGTGTTTGAGGATTTTGCTAAAGTTACTATGAATGTATGCTCAAGTGAACGAGGCTATTCTGTCTATTATATTAATTTCTGTACATAATCGATTGTCATGGTAATATAGCTTACTGACTTTGTAGGTTTGTAATAATAATAATGTTGTTGACATGTGGAATGTGAGCTCGGCTGTCATTGTGCCGATTGTCGTAACAGCCAATGGCCTGATAGCCGAAAACCTCGACCAACATCTCTCGAGGCTCTCGTTAGGCGGTTGGATCAAGGGCCTGATTCAGAAGGCAGTACTCCTTGACACGGCTCGTATTGTGAGGAGGTTCCTGTCTCTGCAGTACTTACCACCGGTAACTTGGACCCTGCTCCCGATACCGGTGGAACTCTATTTTTTATATTTTTAAATGTTTTTTTATATCTTTTTATTTTAAGAAATATTTAAAAATGTAAATAATAAGAAAGAAAAATCAATAAACGACATAATGTCGAAAGAAAATTATCTAGAAACAAAACAGTAGGTAAATATTTTTAAATTAAATCACATAACATAACTTATTTAGTCGCAAAGCAGATGTGTTTGCAGATATATTTCATTTTGCTCGAGCGGCGATCTTGTTAAGATTGAAGCTAGTCGGGGCGTGACGTTTATGTATCACTAGCTTATATTCTAACGCTTCCTGCTAGGTGTAGCTGTGTTACTGCTAAAATAACACGTATATTATCAGATAATGCCAGTAAATATCAAAGAGGAGCTAAACACATAATATTAATGTTGATTCAAACGCTATCAAAAAGCACTTTCTCAGGGAAATAACCACAATTTAATTTTGCTAATCACGCACACACTTTAGCAGAAAAAATTATTTTATGGACTTCTGGTAGGTTTAGGGAACAAACGAGATAGACCTCAGTTATGAGCTTTCATTTAGGCAACTGACTTTACACGATCATTTTCCAACGAAAAATAAAAGCAAAACTTCTCCACACAATCATTCAATCCAATTAATTCAATATCCATCTTATCATGCATTTCATCATCCATATGAATGATTTACGCATGTATGGTAATTCGCGTCGCTCCTTCCAAAACTCGTAAAATGTTTTATTGAATAGATGCGCCATCTACGGCGACGTCGCCATCGGATGACACATCTCTGTGTTTTATGACTCCTGCTCAACTTTTGGTATCGCCCACAAAGGACGAGTAGTTTACTTTCTCAGCTAAATCACTCGGAGTCTCTTAGTTTGCTTTAGTATTGGAACTTATAACTAGCACTTGGTACTTCGGCTCAAATGGCGAGAGGACATTATCAGCTATTTATGATACTGCATTGTAAGTTGCGCTGATACTCTTTCTTGTTGCAAGAAAAATATTAATAGTGCATAATTTTAAACTGACTTTTCAACTTTATCAGATCAATATTAATTATAGTCAGATTTGCAATCAGCAGTCAGCAATCAGTATGCTGCTGAGTTGTTTTGTGATTGACTTTTAAAACTTGAGTTTTAAATACTTAGATCCTTTTACATCATTGTTACAACACATAATATAATCCGTGTAACATCAAAGTGTATTGTATCTAATGAAGTGCAAAGTATGCTTATATTAAAGAGAATATCTCAAGGTAACGCCGTTTGAGGAACATCGCAACATTTTGTTCCCAAAAGTGTCGTCAGCTAGTGAGACGTCGGCCTTATCGCGGTTCACGCCTCAATAGACGGCCGCCCACTGAAATATGACGGTATTCCCACCTCGATACCATACACTACGACACAGAGAAACGAACCCTATTCACCCCAATATAAAGTGTTAACGTGTGCACAAATAAAGTTGTTCAGTTCGTGACTTTGAAAGTTTGTTTTGCGAATACGATCAAGTTGAAAATTATTGATAAGTGAATTGTTAGCTGCCTTTGGCTTTAGAATAGAATAGAATATTCATTTATTTTCTCAGAATGTAGGTATTTACAATAAGGTGGTTACAATAATATTAAAGAAGAAACCTTGTACATTTTACCATTTTGGCTTTGTGTGGAGCTTTCGAAGTTTGTTAGGCGATTAAATATTTTTAAGGAAAACTTCACAGGATTAATAGTTGTCGTCCTTTTAGGCACCATGCCTTTGAAAAGGTTTGGGTTTAGACGAGAGAAAAAGGCACTTTCTGTTCTTAGAACTTTGGCTCTCTAATCCCTAACAACGCCTGACTTACTCCTACGAAGCCTAGGTAAAGCAATTTTCTGTAAGGATTTTCTAGAGAAAAAGTAGACGTTGGTTCGGATTTTATTACAAAACTACAATGATTAAATCCTACCAGTTATAAAAATGTCTATAATATTTAAAGCCAGAACTGACTAATACTAAGAACTGCTCACAAGTACTGCAGCTCTTACCGTTTCAGTAAATGTTGAATTTATGAGTTCTTAACTTTTAAGAACTCTTGAGTTCAAAGCTATTTCCTTCAACGCTAAAACTCATTTTAACAGAACCGATGTTAAACTTACAATTACTCCTGAAAAAGCTAGCACTTAACTGAAATGGTTATAACGAATCCTATAATACTTCACCGACCGAAATTTAAATTGCACAAATCATATGAAAAACTGAAATGAAAAACATTATGAAGGACCGTTCACCAATTCAATTTAAGTAGATATGTTTGGTAAGTTAAATATAAAACCACGTTAACGATATCATTGCTCCAGAGCATAATAGACCTTGTTCCATTGGCACAGAGGATGTAGGAGATGAAGGAGTGAGATGGTTAGTAGGTAAATACATCATCCACAATTATTGGCTTGCAGCACGTTATTAGCGGAACGAAGACAAACGAGGCTGCTCCGTGAACTCGCCCCAGCTTGGTTGTAATATTTCGTCTGGAACAATTTTTGCACGCCAACCTCGTACGAGGTATTATGACGGGTAATTTGGTGATAGAGAAAAAATATCAACGGTCAATGGATACTATAATTTGCTGTGTTTTGGCAAATCATGGAAGTTTGAGAAGGCCATGGTCTAAGTATGAATGGTCCTATCCATCAAGTGGAAATATTGATTTCAAGGTTAGGCATTAAAATGTGTACTCAACTTCAATTACAGACCTTTACCAGTATTTCATTTTCACTTCAGTAAATAATGATGCTTCGCATAATCATCGGGAGCCATTATATTTTCCGTGCAACAGCTAATAACACTAAATATCCTGTGTAAGCGTGACATCATCTGACGCAGCCGTATTCTGGAGACGAGGCACGAGGTTATTACGTCAGGAGGTTATTATCGTAACGAAGACAAACGGTCGACATGACGCGAATATGAACTGCATGCGGTAAGGGGAACAAGTCTTGAGAGGCAGCGGAAAGTTGAGGTTGGTGAGATGATTAGGACGGCATGGAGTATGTATCGCCGAAAAGAGAATGTGGAGCGCCGAGGAGCCGGCCCCCGGGGGGTGCCACACGGGGAGGCGTGGCATGGGCAGAGCGGGTCCGTGCCTGCTGAAGACCGGGTTCTGGCCCTGGTGCGGCGGGAATTGGCTGCCTTCCGGAGCCGGATTTCCGCCCTGGAGGACATTATCCTGCTGCGCCCCCCGCTAGTGGCGAGCCAGCCGACCTCGGGCCAGCAAAAGGTGGCATCGTATACCGCCACCGCGACTGCCACGACCAAGCCGGGTTCGTCGGGACAGGCGAAAGGCGGGAACGTGCCGAAATCCGCGAGAGCTCCAGCCCCGGCGGCGTAACGGCCGCCCCCGCCTCTTAAATCTCCTCCGGCTCACGCCGAATGGCAAGAAGCCGGAGAGAAGAGCAAGGCGGGTAAGGCAGCAAGGGCGACCAAACGAAAGGGGAGGCGGCAGCGGCGCAAGGCGAAGCGTCGTGACTAGGCTCCGTGTCCAGAAGTCCGCAGCTGTTGTGATCACACTACAGCCGGAAGCGGAGAAGAAGGGCGTGTCCTAAAAAAAAGCTAAAAAAAAAAGCTATCTCTGTCGCGTAGTCGAGGCCTATTTAACGGACAAGGCCGTCATCTACCCCGGTCACTGGGGAGAGTGGAACCGGCGAGAGATATCGTGCGGTGTCCCACAGGGATCGGTCCTGAGGCCGCATCTGTGAGACATTGCGTACGACTGGGTGCTACGCGCCGACCTCTCTAGCGGCGTCAGCGTGGTTTGCTACACTGACTGAGATCGCACCAGGCGGCGGCGGCGGCCGAATTAGCGACACGCGGGGTTGCGACAATCGTGTAGAGGATCCAGCAATCCCGACTCGAGGTGGCTTTGCACAAGTCCGAGGTCATGTGTTTGCATGGTCCTCGGAACGCACCACCGTCGGGTTCCCAAATAACGGTAGGAGGGGTTCGGAGGGGAGGGGTTCAAACAAAATGCTCATTGGCGTCGAGTCGACGATGAAGTACTTGGGACTCATCCTCGACAGCCGATGGATTTCCGAAGTTTGGCTCCCAGACTGGAGCGGGCCGGGGCTGCCTTGAGGCGGCTCCTGCCTAATCTAAGGGGTCCAAACGCCTCCTGCCGGAAGCTATACGCGGGGATCGTGTGGTCCATGGCCCTTTACGGTGCGTTCCGTGAGGCGGCGACCGGCCCGTCGGCAGCCCGGGGATACCGCATGGTCTCCAGTGAAGCGGCCAACCTCCTTGCCAGATTACCGCCATGGGATCTGGAGGCAAAAGTCTTCGCGCACATGTAGGAGTGGTGCGAGGAGGCAAAACGCTGGGGCGTAACTCCGCTGCCGCGAGAAATCGCGGCACGGTGGACAGAGCTCTGGCTGGATCTCATCAAATTCAAATTCAAATTCAAATTCAAATTCAAATTATTTATTGTGGTACATAGGTAAAAATAAGGTGTTATAGTTTATAACGTGAAGTACATCTATGACCCGCCTTTGGGCATACAATAATTAAAGACTTTTCCAACATTATAATAGTACATAGTCAATAAATTAGTATTTAATTAATATATTAGCAATAATAATAATCATTAATTTAAAAAATAAATGTCAATAATTTAATAGTAATTGATATAGTAGTCATTCATATGTTAATATTTAAAACAATCTGCAATAATTTAATAATACTTAATATAGAGATTACTAATAGCTATTCAACTAAAAGAAAAAATAACAATAATAGTGATTAAAAAACTGAAACTAATAATGATTATGGAATGAAATAATAAATTAAAATCTGTCATCTAGGTACTCATTAACAGAGTAATATACCTTATTATATAATAGTTCTAATAAAGCTTTTTTGAAATGAAGTATTTCATTTAATTCTTTGATTTCTATAGGAAGCTTATTATAGATTTTAGGTGCCATTCCAAGAAGACTTTTCGAAAATAATGCAGTTTTGTGTGGAATGGTACATATCTCTCTGTTGCGACGTTTAGATTTCAATGTTTTAAAAATATGAAAGTTAGATTTTACAAATACTGCCGTTTCAAAAATGTACATACAAGGAAATGTTAGAAGTTTAAGTTTTTTAAAATATGGGATACAGCTGTCAGTAGGTTTAAGTTTAAATACAGAACGCACACATCTCTTTTGAGCTTTGAACACAGTTAACCTCTCTGTGGAATGGCGGCATGGAGAGTGCGATTGTCGCAAATCAGCGCTGGGCACGGCACAATTGTGGCGATAAGTCCCCTCTTTGAGGAGTGGCTGGAGAGGTGCCACGGTGTCCTCACCTTCTGCCTGACGCAGGTCCTCATCGGATACGGGTGTTTCGGAAGGTAACTGTTCCGAAAAAGGCGGGAGGAAACGCCCGGGTGTCACCATTTTGTGTAGATCGCCCGGAGGACACGGTGGAGCATACGGTGGAGGTCTGCCCTGCTTGGGCGGAGCACTGCCGTGTCCTCGTGGATGCACGATCGGCGGCGGCGATATACGCGTCCGGCCCTGGTCCAGGTCATGGTACGGAGAAAGAGTACATGGGAAGCCATCACCTCCTTCCGCGAGGCAGTAATGCTCGAAGGAGGAGGCGCCACGCGTGAGGGAGAGGCAAGCTTTGCACCCTTATGCCCCTAGTCGCCGCAGAAGACGCCCTGGGCGTTAGAAATTGACAGCCAATTCCCGGCCACCGTAAGCGCGGGCTTGAGGACGGCGAGCAATGGTAGCACGCCGTCCGGTAAGGACCAGGCCCGAGTCGACGGCGCGTTGTGTTCCACGCGCGCCTCAAAGAGATGTCAGCACTATTGACGGGGTCCGTTAGGGCCGATGCCAGCTAGGGTTGCGGGATATTCGAAAGGGTTACCGTGGCCCCGGCACAGGCAACTGAAGGAACACGGCTGGGTTTTAGTCAGTAAAAGTTTGACACGCCCTCCTGCTCCGCCCAGAGTGGGAGAAGTTATTTGATGATTTCCCATCCAGAAAAAAAATGGAGTATGTCACAAACAAAGTGACGAGGATATAATATGGTATATTCGTATTTAAAAATAATTATGACATTAAAAATAAAAACAGAAGGAATGTAAGCTATCTATAGGAGTAATGCGTGCACTGACTGGACAGGTCCACTCGATCTGTGTGGTTCTTTCCTCAAAAGACCATTTCAGACACCAATCTACATGGTCTTCACATGATCTGACCAAGATAAGTCTGGACTTTAAAAGAGACTGACCTCTGAGTTTGTTTCGGCCTTCTTCTCAGAGTAGTCAGATAGGAAATACCGACCTCATCTAGTTTAAAAAAAATATTTTGACGTGTAAAAGTGTGTGTATAAACCTACTTACAGAAATAAAATCATTTATCACTTAATATACCTCTGCCTAACCCTTCGGGGAAACAAGGCGTGATGTTATGTTATGTTATGTTTATTTAAATAAAAATTTTAGAACGTTTCTGGCCACACTACCTTCAAACAAAATCCTAGCCCCAAAATCCTCGGAATAATTAATTGAAATCGTGGGACTGAGCAAAACAAGAACTTAATTGCTTGCGAAATTATAACACGTCACACAAATAGAATATTTAAATGTAAGCACGTGTACTGACAGTAAATAAAACAAGGGAAATTATGAAGGACAACGGTTTGTGGTTGATCACTTTGTAACACTTTCCAAGAAAGTACTTTAATTGTATTAATTTAGTTTAACGTTCCACTTCAGTACTAACTGAACACACGTGACTGGCTCATCCTTGTTTAAGCCTACGTTAAGTTATTTTTTCCTACTTCCAATTTTAATTTTGGTTCCTTTTGGAAAAGACATATTTTCCTCTTACAGTCTCAACAATCTCAAAGTCGGTCTGCCGCTGTTCGCTCACTTCTTTCGCCTCACAGCTTTCCATCCACCGTTAATATACATAATATATCAATCATTTAACACGCAGCGACCGCGCCGCGTCTACCCTGTGCGCCCCTACGGAGCGTTGCGTCAAATTGGCCGGACACTAATGAAAATTGAAAATTGGTTCAGAAAACCGATCAGAGAGCGAACTGCGTGATGTGGAAATTATGTGTCAGCTTGTTTTTTCCTGTGTTCTTATTCCGGTTAGGCATCTTTGTGATACATTTCTAGAGTATTTACAAATGTTTACAAAATGTTTTACAAAATTCAAACTAGGCTAGTTTTGAGTACAAATGAGTTAAGCATCTGTAGCCGAACTAGGCAAAACCTGTATTTCGGCTACCAGCGCCCATCCCCTCGGGTCATTTTACATTTATCATCGCCACATTAACTTTTACTAGATAATTGACAGCAGTGTTATTTCACATATCTTATTACATTTTATTATTATACAGGCTGACTTTGAAAATATGCGACAAACTTTAAGGAGGTGTTTTACCCACCAAGATGAACAACTTTTACTATGGGACCAACTTAAAATTCGCAAAAAAAAATTCGACCTTCCCATATAAAAGTACATACCCGATCGGGCCATTTGTTATAAGAAGGTCGAATTTTTTTTTGCGAAGTCTAAGTTGGTCTCATAGTAAAAGTTGTTCATATTGATGGGTAGAACTCCCCCTTAAATTTTGTCGCATGTTTTCAAAGTCAGCCTGTATATAGAGTATCAATGCGTGACCTCTCATTGTGTGGACTGAAGTGTGAGTGTGAGAATTAAGAGAGGGTGTGTGGGGGCGTGTGTGAGTGTGTGTATATGAGAAGCTAAACATTTAGAAGTTTATGCGTGTGATCTGTGTGAATTTTGTAAGTATCAATCAAAGAAGTTAATGCTAACGTGATCATTGTTCTATATGCAGTAGAAGTTCAGTATCTTCATAATTTAGTTTTTGCAAATATTCAGACACCTTTTTTTGAAAATTGTAACGAAAAAGCAAAATGGTAACGAAAACGATAAGGATACACATAATTATCACTTTTTGGGGATACTATGAGGTCGTTATCAAATTTTCGGCAATAGTTAAAAGAGAATATCGTATCTCAAATTAACGGGTCCTCAAGCAGGCGTCCAGTTTATCTTTTAAATTCTAAAACATTAAGTATTTTAGATGAAGTACAGTATCGAAGTATATCTAATGAATGAACCGAAACTGAAGCTGATGAGTATGTATACAAACACCGAACACAAAGTTAATTTTGTTTGTTCACTGGAGCGAAGCTTATAAGTGACGCAGTGATCGGCCCATTGCGCACAGGTTGAGCAGGAGAGGCGGGTGTGCTGGCGGAGATGCCACTCGCGTCATGGTTAGTACTCGTAAAGAGATTTCTTATATTTACCGCATGTATCAACGAAATTTAACTCTTAGTTTGGGTACAGATTTCACTGTATAACACGTAAAATATTTATTTTTTACCAAGTGACAAATCATTAATATCCTACTAAACGAACAGCAATTTTTAACCATAAAGAAATTCAAACAGCCCTTTATCTCAAAAATTAATACGCTTGAGGCAAGCTTCGCTAAAAGCCCATCAGTCTGGGAACGGACGGCAAAGAGCCGATACGAGTATTAATCAGGCCCGCAGGATTACTAGGACAGTGAGTGCTAAACGACCAGCACACGGAATACGATATGACGTCAGGTTCTGATATCTGAGCCTCTTTGTGACGTCATCGCATTTCGCTTTTAATTCTCGTTTCAATTGGATTTCGCTTGTGTGTCAGCTCGTACAGATTTTGTCGTTCTTTTTGCATGGATACAATGCAATAGCAAAGTTTTCGATTCCTGCACTTGAACTGGCGCTTGTCATTATTTTTTAACAGATTTTATATTGAAATTCAACACTACTACGTACTATTCCTATGGCATTAAGTCCGCTTCTGTAAATTTCTGTCATTGAAGTATTAAATAAATAAATAAATACGCAGCTACTGCTTTTATTCACTTTCTACTCGTATACTATAAATCTTTTGAATATAAACTCCATTGCTTCCACACAACCCGTAAGCTATTTGATGACACGGCTAATGTATCAATAGAACCTCCAGGAGTTTATCGCGGTCGAGCAAATGAGGCGGCGTGCGCCATCCGTCACGCAATATTCACGCATCGGTAGCTCCGTACGGAGTCGTTCCGTAGTCAGACAAGCATTGCGCTAATCCCAGGCCGAGGGCAAGCATTAATTCATTCAGAACCAATGACGTGGAAGGGTCAGACAAGATTAACGAGCTATAAATTTTGGTTTAAACCGTTTGTACAGAGATGACCGGTCCGCTTAGTGCGGCGTGCGGCGTGGCAGCCTTCGTGTGTGAACTGGACTTTACAGTAGAGGCATTTTCGAATGCATTTCCGCTTGCCACAACCTCGTTAGTGATGCTTCAGATCCTCTTTGGATTTTAATGTCATAACATGAGATTTCAATCTGTCTGAAATACAAATATTAAACGGATTGTGATATAAATAATAGGTAAACTGATACTGACTTTAAATAGTTTCTACTTCGGAGATGTGTTCAATACAAGTGTTACCTCAGCCCGGCAACATCAGACACCGGTGCGCCATCCTCAGAGAGCCAGGATATGATAGGAAGTGGAGTGCCGTGAGCCGCACACGACACTCTGGCGCCCGTGCTGTTGGAGAACGACAGCCGAGGAGGAGGCTCCATCAGGAACAGCAGCTGGCATGTTGACGGTGACACTGGGGAGAAAGAGCAATCGTTTTATTCGGCAAGTTGACAGTAAGAATAATTACTTCTGAGTTTGTATTATAGAATGGCCGTTAGTTAAAAATATGAAAAACTACTTAATTTTGTAAATAGTTTTAGATTGATATTTTTGATAAATAATTGCGGTTAAATAAAACCATAGGTCAGGTGACATTGAACGCGAATCAGAGTGCGACAATTTAATTCTTGCAGACGACTGTGTTTGAAATTGTTAAAACAAACTTTAAGCGTCCCACATAAAGTTTATTTTGCATTAACAATAGACGTACGAATGGAATGGTCTTGAAAGGAACAATACTGATGGGTAGTGTGTCCCTCTCGCACAATGTGGCACTGTTTATTATTCATCTACTAAATTAGAAGTAGGCATTTTGTCATATTTTGTGTAGGCACATAAAAAATTAAGAATTGGAAACCGTCCACCAATCCCAAATATTAATTTGTCTGCTCTGAATAATATTTTTTTAAATATTTTAAAACGTTGTTAAATAAAACGGTCGAATATTATCGAGAGAAGTCATAAATAAGGTTTGTGTGCGAGCAACACTGTTAAAAAAAAAACTCGCAGATTTGACAGAGTGAAAGTAATGAAGTCACTCGAGCCGACATGACAGAATGCTCCGTGTTGACAATCAAAATTTATTTTGTCGTCTTAAACAAGTTCATATAATAAAATCGAAGCAAAATCAAAACTATACATTGAATATTTTTGGTCTGGGAACGATTCCAAGGCTGAAAATATAGTTTTTAGATGTATTGTCTATTTGTCTGAATGTATGTTCCAGCATCACGCAAGTACTACTGAATTTGCATAGACATTCCTTGTACGTATTAAGTCCGGTTAGTTTTAGGCTATAAATTATCACGCTATGGAGGGTGAGCAATGTTATATGCAATTTAGTTCGTATTCTGCTAGAATTTACCGCAAATTAAAAAAAGACGAGCCACAAGGTTAGAATATTGCAGATCGTTTACCGATTTAACCTTTGAAATGACTATCATCACGCGATACCTTTATGGAGCTAAGCAATCAATCATGACATAATTATGTACATAATATATTATAAGAACAATTTTAGTCAACTTTGAACAAAGCGGTTCGACAAGTGCTTCGCAAACCTATGGTTTTAAGTTCGGTTTCTCACTCGCTAACGTTAATGAGATACCTACTATTATTTAAATGAACACATTATACCAGTGTATGACAACAGTCGCATTGTTACATTACTTCACTGAGCTGAATAGGAAACAAATATAGCAGTTAACTCTGAAAATAATTAGATTTACTGATTATTATCTGGGGGCACAACAGTGCCTCCGCTAAGTCGAGCAAAACCATACAAACAAAGACACAGCCGTACCATCTTCTCTCGATGCCATTCGGGACATTTTCGACCCCCTGTTACTTCGTGGTGGATAAAGCTAGAAGCTTGAATTCTCAGTGACCAAGAGGGCGTAATATAACTAGATATATTCCCAAAGTACATTCAATTTGAAGCTGTAGTTGAAGAACTATTGCAAGTCAAAGTTCCTTAATTTTGTCACTGGCACACTCAGCGATCATCAAAATTCTAAGGTTTACTGCCAAGCCATTCTATTTATTAAAGAAATAAAGATGTCTAATATTGATACGGTCACTATAACAAGTTGTTAGTTAACTAAATAAGTAACAATTATGACAAACATGTTGGATACATGCTCCCATAGACAGGCACTGAATAAATTAACCGACTAGTTTTGTACTAGATCTCGCAACTTCTTGCGGTACAAGAACTGCGGCGCGAGACTTGCGTTTTTTTTACTTGTGTGTTGTGTGTTAGTGTGCTTCTAAGTAAGCATATTGAGAAGCACACTAGCGCTCCAGTGTATTCCGTCAGAAACTCGTGAGGTGCGATAGGAGTACATATACCTACTATTTATTTTTAGTTTACTTTATACCTACAACGAATTCTCATTTTTCAGATGTATTACTTACAATACATATTCCTTTGGCAAAAACTGCAAAATGAAAATTCGCTGTAATAGAAATCAAAATGAAACAAAAGTTTTTACAGCACGTTCTAATATATTTATTTTTGGAACGTCAAAGAAGAATCACCCTTGGGGTTATGTATTGTATGCCCCAGTTTGCGAATTTCACATTTCTCTTTCCTGCCATGGTGGGAAAACAACACAAACGCGTCAATTTCGCACTGAAGTCTCTATCTCTTATAATTGTTGATTTCACAACACAGAAAGCGTCAATTTCGCACTGTAGAGTCTATACAGAAAAGAGAAAACATGAAGTTTAGTTTAACTATGGTTATAATAAAAATAAATATCTGAGGTTAGGTGACTGTTAATGACAAATCCGGTATGTTTACAATCTACTGTTATATTATTTTAGTGATAGCCGTTCGTCGGGTTGTTCGTGTATCTGTAGGAATGCATCAGGTTGTATGAGTGTTGTGCCAGTAGGTAGTATATGCAGGAACTACTCAATACTCAATACTCAATCATTTATTGCATTCCACAATGTATACATATGCTTAGGTGGTAAGTAAATATTTGCTGAAACAATCGTGGACCCTGTCGGGCACAGCAAAAGAAAAATTTGAAGGAAGAGGACTTATTTAGGTGTATATGCAACTAACTTATTCTAAGTATAATCTACTAAGGTAACATTTTATTACTTAATTATTTTTTAATTTTTTATTAATTTATATAATCATGTCAGTTCTATACATTTGTCAATTAAATATTCATTTATGCTATAATAACATTTATTTAGTAATAACTAATAGAGAAGTATGGAAGAAAAAGGCATGTTGCGCCGACACCAAATCGATTGGGATAAAGGCAGGACGATGATGGTGATTAATTCACTAAAACCTAAAAAGTTCGCAATCAATAGGAAATTGTGACTAAAGGCTGCGGGGTTCGACCGCAGGACGAGCTGCTTCTCACTCGGACAACTGTACTTCGCTTGCTCCCGCGTCACCAGTGCTGACTCTCTGTATATTTTAGCTACTGGAAAGCTATACAGGGAAGTTTTACAAAAAATGTGTCTGTTATTTTAGTATATTGTGGTGTCTTACGACTTCCACGCGAACGAAGACGCGGGCAGAAGCTAGTTACGTTATAAAAATAAAAAATCAGTTCTGTTAATGTTAATATTTCTCTGAAGTGTTCATATTTTGAGGTAAATAAACCACAAGGAACATTACTAATTGGTTTTTCAAAAACTATCGAACTAGCTTAATAGCGAAGAATGAATTATTTACATACATTATGATACAAGTGTGCTATCTTGGTCGTTACACTCGAGGCAGTATTATTCATAAACTAAGTACCTAAGTAAAAAAAAAATTAAATATGGCCCGCGGATTCCTTTTATCGCGGTGTCTTCGTAGGTTGAAGGAGAGGCAAAGGCACGAAGCCATTGAACAGTCTAATAGGTATTAAAAGCATAAACACTGAATATTTATTTTGTACGTTATTTGGACGTAGAACAGGAAATAATGTTATTTTTTGACAAAAATAATTTGATGAAATAATAAGACAATTTATCATATTTTATTTATGTACACAGTAGGCATAAAAAGGCCTCTTTGATGAGATTTTAAAAAGCACATATCTTCGACTAGTAAATAGTTATCTGTAGCGCATATTACCGCACTAGTGCGGTAATATAAAGTAATAAGCACGCGTGTTTAATAATACACAGCATTATGAACCTAAATGCGGTTCATTACGAGCCACTTTACGAGCAAGTGTGTTGAAAAGGTTTTTGTTCTCATGGGCATTTGGGTTCACTGGAATATCATATATATAATTGACGATATAGTATCCTTTATCGTTTGCTTGAGTGCTCAGTCTTGCTACCTACTACTGACCAAGGATTTTTTTAAATTCTAATAAAATATCATAGTATGCGCCGATCCAAGAGAAGAAAATAAATGCTGGTGAGACTAAAGGGCATTAATTTGTTTGCACCTGTGTGACAAAATGTAGCGATAACTGATACTTGGTAAGTGGTGATGAGGGCGTCTTTTGTGAGCGTTCTCATTAGTGGTCTTCCATTACCCTTTAAGATTACGTGTGTGAGCTGCTCCAATCTTTACAAAGTGACATTGATCACTTTCAGGACATAATATTGGATAGGCTGATAATGACAGAATGCAAGACGTCGCGACGGCTGGGGTTTGTTCAGTCAGAAGCATTATGATCAGTCCCCACGTGCGTACGTGCTCGACATTCTGACGTTTATTCAAGCCAGATCGAACGTATGGATCGTTATAACTTAGGGTTCCCCGAAACGATCAATTGCGAATGACCAATTGCCATCAATTTCTATTGTAGTGATATTGTCAATTGCTTCAAATGTATTTGGTTGCTCGAAATCGAAGCAAAATGTTCGAAGAGCAAGCTCCACACGGGCCAATTCTTGCTCGACGAGCGCCTTCGCACTTGTATCAACGTGTAGTCTTGTATTTGTCTCTCAGTTGTGTTGGCGCTGCGGCGGATGACACAGTGACATTATACAACGTGTAGTCTTGTATTTGTCTCTCAGTTGTGTTGGCGCTGCGGCGGATGACAGAGTGACATTATACAACTTATAAGTATCCTATGGTCGGCGCAATGGCCGATTTACGCACATATCCACGTAATTTTTTTTTTTTATATCTCGGGGCCCTGGGGTCCCGGACCTTTGGAAGGCATACGAGGGGCCACAGCCAACTCTCAGAAACCCCTTAGATAATTTTAAATGATGAGGAGGCACCAATCGACGATTATCCCTGTATGCACTATGCAAGTGCACCCAAGGACAACCCCCGGTTGGTGCAGGACTACTGCATAACGTGGAAACAAAACATATTGGGCTATGAGTTCAGGGTGGCTATGGACTGGTTATCTAGCACTATGGAAAGACTTTGGCCCCTGCCTGACCAATATATTATATACAATACACAGATGAAATGGCAGGGGGTGACTTGCACACTCAACAATGGGCCCCCGGAAACAGTAGCGCTAGCACATAGTGTCGTAGTGACAAGGGGGCAACATGTCTTGAGGTGCTTATGAGGAAAGGAGAAGAATTCCACGGCTATCAGGATAATCCAGGAAGTACGGCCTAGATCTCTACCTGCATTTTACTGGAACATTTTCTTCCTCCGAGCACGTTTGCTCTTGCGAATCTCGACTCAAACCAGTCGGTAAAGGTAAGAAAGAGGTGGGAGCTCTGTTCCTCGTCAGTGTTCACTCCAACCGGCCAATGAAGGCAAGTCAGAGGTGATGAACAAGACTTCTCCCGGGAGATAGGGTCCGTGGGGTCGCTACTGCCCAACAGCTCGCCATATGCTGCCCTGCGGTTTCACGTATCTCTTTTGGTCTGGCTCCTCACCCTAGACCTGCTTCGGCAAAGTAAACTCTACCGGCACAGACCTAGAGTTCAGGAGCGCGCAAGCCCCACCACGACGTCAACGTAGAGAAAGGGTGGTGGGGCCACGTGATTTTATTATTGGCTTCATTGAAGCAGACAGGCAAGAGTTGCTGTGGCTGTGGAACTACATTATTGGCTATTGCTGAATGATTTAAAAAAATGGTTTGACCCATCGCCGTTGCCGTCTAGGTATTTGAGATTTTCCGTACTTAGGGTAGTTGTAGCAGGCGATCCCCGCCAGACATAGCAATGTACCGTCGACCATGGCTCGAGACGTCACGCGACAGAACGAGCATGTATATTTGAACTCATCGACGTGTGACACGATATCGAGCTCAGCGATGTTTAATGATACTTGCTCATCAAAATTCAAAGTTCAAAGTTCGTGTGGAGCCGCCTTTTTAGAAACTCGTATAAGAATTTTTTTGGACGACGCAGGTTTGACAAGATAATGTTCAACAAACTATAAAGGATTAAAATTATATTTATCCATACAATAATTATTTTCTGAATCCTGCAGGGCCAAGCGTTTATTTCACCATTTTTAGAAGAATACCATCATAATCGTAATCGTAGCAGGTGGCGTTCTGTAGTTTCTGCCTGCCCCCCTGCCTGCCCCCCTGCCTACCCCCCTGCTTGCCCCCCTGCCTGCCCCCATGGGAAGAAGGCGTGAGTTTATGTATGTATGTGTACAATTATAATATATTTTTTTCATGCGCCAAATGTCATCTTTCAAACTCAAACCCAAAGTTACGCTTGAAGTAACATAAATAAGCTCTTGAAAAGAAACTTTCTTTGTGTTCATCTAATTCTGTTCAGCAGGGTGCTAACAGTCACGATCACGCGATGTACTCGGAAACATCTAGTTACATAAATGCTACAACCACTTCCCTTTTAGGAGCTCATAAACTAGCAATAGTAATACGCCTTCATCCTGTTTGCGACGATTGGAACGAGCGTGTAACGGTTACAGCAACACAATTACTTCCAAATAATTTGCACCTTAATTATATGTCAGAAAATTATTAACTCCTACATCTCAAACGTTATATTTATAAAATAAAAGGGGAGTTTCAAACGGTAACTCAATTAATGTGAGTCGTACGGCGTAAACAATTAGACGCGGGAAGGCGCGGCGCGGTGCGGTGCGAGGAGACGCGTGAATGTCAGCATATGTCAGTTGTCGACGACTGTACGTAATTAGCAGCTGCCTACGAACTCGTATGAGTTATTGGATGTGCCTTTTGATTACGGAATCAAAGGGAGTCTCGGTACACTCGCGCACTGCGGTTCATTAGGATGTCAGTATGAAATACCATTTTCTTAATAAGTAAGCGCGTACGGAGAATCACTGTTATCATTTTAACAGCAGTCGCAATAAACGTCAAAGCTATGTTGAAATGCGGTTCATAAATATTGTGGGTGGTTTGTTTGCAGACGGTTGCTTTTTCCAACTAGGTTTTTATAATTTGCACAGAATGGTACTCGTAACATAATTCATTTTCCAAGTTCTTTGGATAGGACTTGTCCAGTTTCTGCCCTCTGGTATCGACAAATGTTCATGATTTAAGGTTTTACAGTAAGATTTAAATTACTATGGATTTATTAATTCAGTATTACTTGCGTAACATAATTCTGAAAAAAAAAATAATCATAGCTTCTGTTTTGCTATTATTAACGGGAAGTACTAAAATGTTTTTGACATTCCATTTTATCCAATAAGAGTGTGAACAATAATACTTACAAGCCGCTTATTTTAGATCAAAGGAATACATTCAAGTAATTGCGTCTATAATACGACAATATTACTAAAATATTATTTTGTACCTACCTACACATCAAACATGTTTTTTTTTAATAAGTACCCACTTCCTAATATGAAGGTAAGTATGTATTATTTCTTTGACATGTCATTGATATTATTTTGAATGGACCAGTTATTTTGTGTTTGCTTTACTTGCAATGCAGTTTTAAAAATGTACTCTGTGATTGGAGTTCCAAGTTGCGTTAATAAGCGTTCCTTGTTTACTGTGCGATTATTTTGTGATATACATAGATATCTTCTTTGAACAACCATACTATACACGGACGGACATAATCTAGACACGATTACTATTGCTGTTCATATAAGATTCTGTTTTACTTTTCGATTTGGATATTATGATGAGGTGCATCAATTGTGGCATCGCTGTGCAGCGGATTCACAGACATATCGTGTCAAGGCTGGCGTTACCCCTGTAAGTGAGACTTGCTCGCCTCCGCCCCTAAGACGACCCACTGACCAAAGTCTTTGAAAGAAAATGGCAAAATGAATTGGACACATCCGTCAAAACTGGAAAGACGACCGACAGAATCGACGATTACGAAAGATGGAAGGAGTGTTCGTTATGTAAAAACATAAACATAACATCACGCCAGCGACCGGCAGTCGGCTGTAATGTTGCTGTCATGTTGCTGTCATGTTGCTGTCATGTTGCTGTCATGTTGCTGTCATGTTGCTGTCATGTTGCTGTCATGTAGCTGTCATGTTGCTGTCATGTTGCTGTCATGTTGCTGTCATGTTGCTGTCATGTTGCTGTCATGTTGCTGTCATGTTGCTGTCATGTTGCTGTCATGTTGCTGTCATGTTGCTGTCATGTTGCTGTCATGTTGCTGTCATGTTGCTGTCATGTTGCTGTCATGTCATGACGCTGGTGTGGTATCTTGGCTGGGCAAGGCATCAAGAATATCGTGCTCGCATCAGCGTCATTTTTGAACACTGTTTTGGTGTCTTTAGAAGAAAGCTATTTTTTATTTTTATTTTATTGAAGTATGTAATATATGTACCTACAATAAAGTAATTTGTTTGACAATATTACATAGTTTTATTTATTATTATCCCAATTCAGTACTAACAACCAGTTAAATATAAATAATTTTATGGGTATTGAGGATAGAAACCAAAATACGGAGATGATACAAATATCATTTTATGTGTAAGTATGTATTTGTACATTAAAGTATAAGAATGCTTTGTGCTAAATAAAAAAAATGTTAAGCACTTAAACCACACTACACACACCAACTAAACTACCTCACTTACTACTCATAGTTAAACAACAGGTGCTTTACATTTTTGTTACACAAATAGAAATATCCAAAACAACTGCAGAATCTCATCTCAGACCAACAAAATATTATGTAAATGTTCCACTAACCTCACAAAGGCGTACCACCAATTAATATCTATGTTCGCTCACAGATATCATTTTATTAATAAATACTAAGAAAATCTGCAGCGTATAAACCATATTTTGACCAGGTTTCGCAAGTTTCTGACTCCTTAAACTTATTAATTGATAAAATATAAAATACGACGATTATAATAACATAACAATCATTACTGAACACTGGCTTTGACTACCTAGACAATCGTCCATTTGTTCACCAGACATGTCCATTGGTTCTCAGTCAAGTAAATAAAAGTATTAACCACTTCAAAATTATATAAAAACTGAGACAAAACACCAAAACCATGACAGATTACTCCAAATATTTCTTTCCAAACACAATTAAGCAAATTAAACAAACGGCACTGGAACACCTGGCCTCAACGTTCCGGCTTACAGATTTATGAGTGTCGCGTGCACAGAACCGCACCTTAATCTCACGACACAACTATACAAAGCGGCGGCACCCTCACAATTCGTTGCTCAGTGTACATAACGCTTTATTAAAATTCCACTGTTGCGTCACTTTGTCGCGACCACGCTAATTGTCGCAAGTCTCGCAACAATTCACGGTGGAATCCTCTTTGACGAAACTCCTTTGATGTTCACTTATTACTAGAAGACGTTGTGTAAATTAGTCAGACTTGATATTTCTGCGTTAACCGCGCCTTCGTGATCATTTAGATTAAGTTTGTTGGTGTTTGAGTATCTACCCAGCTGGGCTCGAGGGAGGTGTACGAACTCATAACAAGACGTGGGTCCATTTTACCTCTTTGGTGTTCACCCTTAATTGCACCTGAGTTATTGTAGTCCAATACAAAATGCTTCTCCTTGACCTTGGCTTTTTTGCTTTAATGATATCTACACTACTGAGGGGGCTTGTGGCTAAGTCATAATAGCCCCACGGGTCGATCGATCGGGTAAAGCTACGCTTGCCACGGTTGGTCCGTGGATGGGTGACCATCCACCCCTCCGTGCCTCCGAAAGCACGTTAAGCGTTGGTCCCGGCTGTCATTCGTGGATCTTTGACAGTCGTTATGGGTCGTCAGAATCCTGAAAGCCTGACAAAATCCAATAATTCTTACTCACACATAGCATTATTAACTTCCCACATATATGTACTAACCACTCTTCTTTTATATACCGTACAAAAATAAAAACACAACAACCGCGCAACAAACAATGGTTACAATAACTAACATCCATATCAAGAGGCTGACTCTAATATAGTGCAGGAGAGGGAACTTAATAAAACGAAATTACACGTAGTGTGGCTTACAGGGGCTTAGGCCAGACACCACTCAAATTTACTGGCCGTCTCCGCGACTATAAAAAGAGCATTTGAGCGTGTTACGCGAACGTAAAATATACGAGCTCCTGGGCTAACGCCTTAAATAGAGATGTGGTGAAAATGATCGACATGTGAACTCTTGCTGATGAAATAATGAGTTCATTATGGATAAATAAGTGATAAATGATTTTATTTCTGTAAGTAGGTTTATACAAATTATTTTACACGTCATTCATATATTTTTTTTAACTAGATGAGGACGGCGTTTCCTATCTGACTATTCTGAGAAGAAAGGCCGAAACAAACTCAGAGGTCACAGTCTCTTTTAAATTCCAGACATAATCTTGGTCAGATCATGTGAAGGCCATGTAGATTGGTGTCTGAAATGGTCTTTTGAGGAAAGAACCACACAGATTGAGTGGACCTGTCCAGTCAGTGCAAGCATCTGTCAGTAATCGTACAGCTCAACTTAAAAGTTAAGGAGCTCAACGATTCGACGAACAATACCAAAGAAAGGACATTTGGGTAGGTCACATAAGTTACTAAAACTGCCAGAATATGATTAAAACTGAGAGAAAAAAAAATACAAGGACCCACATAGTCTTCACATTCAAAATAATTAAAATAATATAATACTTTAACATAACATAATATCACGCCTTGTTTCCCCGAAGGGTTAGGCAGAGGTGTACATATAGTACACCCACATTACTTTACAAAGTAAATATTCATGTCATTGTATATATAAAATTCATCAATGTCAATGTGTATATAAGAAAAAAAAAATTGCAAAAAATGAAAAAAAAAACATTCAGTACGTATGTAAAAAAAAATTGGAGCTGCTCAATCCCACGCATTTTGTCTTTAATATAATATTTAATATATAACGGTATAAAAGGCTTTCTGGCACAACTGACGCTTATGGAATGATTTTAGTTTATTGGTAAACAATGCTTTTGTAAAACTTATGTATTTGCCAGTTGTGATTTTTTATTCAGTTCTAGGTAAAAACTATTCCACACAATTTATTAATAAAAATTCAAAGATAGCTTGTAAAAATAGGTACTATTGAAAATGGAAAAATGCTGAAAAAACCGTTTGCAAATACCTACTTGCACACCAAAACACTGTCACTTCAAAAACAATGAGTCGAGAACGACAATCGATATCGATTCGCCACATCACTAAACCCAATGCCAGGTGTTCCGATATTGTTTTATGGGAGTTTCAGTTTGAGGCAAATTGCATAACTTGGTCTACCTATGTGTTTATTGATGTTATGCCTAACAGAGAAAAAGTAGAGGAAATCAACGTCGTCAGCGAAACTCCATCAGTGGATATTTACGCGAACGTTACGATTAAATGAGCCTTTCGGTTTATATCTCATTTTCTCTTACGAGATACAATAACCTTATACAGTATTGGTATACTTCAGTATCTTTCGCAGCTCAAGGTGACAGTACCTAACATATTGAGTCTATCAACTCAGGGAAGCGGTTCGGGCTGATATCAAGACCATGATCTCTACACCACAGCACCTATTCTGTTGTTATTGACATGAGAAGCGAAGTCAAAATTAACATAAGAACACAAAGCTGTTGAACAGCGATAGGGATATCTCTATCGCTTTTCCTCAGTTAAGGAACTTACACAGCTTAAACTGTTTTAACGCACGAGTTATTGATAGCTGAATTACTGTCATGGATAAGTAGATATAAATAATGTGCTGAATAAGCTCATTGAAATTAGGGTATTGATAGAAACAGTTCGAAAGCATTATTCCAGTTTATGTTTGAGAATATCTTATGTTTAGTGTTTTCCAGTTTATGTTTGAGAATATCTTATGTTTAGTGTTTTCCAGTTTATGTTTGAGAATATCTTATGTTTAGTGTTTTCCAGTTTATGTTTGAGAATATCTTATGTTTAGTGTTTTCCAGTTTATGTTTGAGAATATCTTATGTTTAGTGTTTTCCAGTTTATGTTTGAGAATATCTTATGTTTAGTGTTTTCCAGTTTATGTTTGAGAATATCTTATGTTTAGTGTTTTCCAGTTTATGTTTGAGAATATCTTATGTTTAGTGTTTTCCAGGGGCCAACACTTCTGCTAGTTATAAGTTCGTGTACTAGCTGACTTTAATTATTCAAATTATTTAAACAAACATTTCAACAAACATTGAAACCACAAAATATGCCAGAAAGCCATTTATTTTTTACAGTCGCCAAAAATAAATGACGAAAGGTACTTCAAACAATTCGTCACAGGAATCTCTCCTCATTTGTGTCGTTTAAGAAAATTTCTTAATAGGTAAAGGCTTTCCTGTACGTACACACAGAGCCACGCTTTCTGGGACTTTTCTTTTTTTGTTAATAAAACTGGCGGAAACAAATGAAGTTCGTCTTTGTTAGTGTCCTTCACAAAGTAGACAAAAGACAGGATGCTTACTGCTGCGTCAGTCTCTCGAACGTACTGTGAGACTTTAGTGCTTAGCGGCCAGTTACTTTACTGATAATTTTATTTGTCACAAATTATGTGTTACCTATAACTAATGTGCCAGCTACGCTTGCGTCACACAGTAAAAACTTTAATGCACGATATGTGTATAGTAATTTACTAACGGCTTACGCCTGAATAAGCAGCTTTTGTTTTACAGTTCTACACAGTACCCATTTATCTCACATAAGGGCCAAAATACTGCAAAAGCAAGACATCAGTCCTAAGAAGAGTGATAAATTTGTCATAATATATGTGTGAAAAACTTGTGTAACTTAACTGTTACTTCTGTCCACTCGTCGACGAGTGGCACAACCTGCCATACACGCTGAGGTTTGCTAGAGAATATTACCGGGTTTGCGTAAACGGCAATCACGAAATTATGTAAAGAAGCAGCTGGGCTTACAGCATCTTCTATAGGGAAAATAACAACATGCTAAGGTCAACAAATTGATGGTCGCCCGCAGGGAGAAGCTGAGCAGTGCTTGTTCGCCGTTTGTTGTTTAAGCCTGGCTTTAATTTTAATTATCATCCCATTTTTATCACTAGTTTGAAATTGGCAGAAACAGAATGATTTATATATACATAAATAAAAACAAGCCTTTAACTATCCCACTGTGGAGCAAAGACCACTTCTCATACACAGAAAGCACGAGCATTGATCACGACGCGTGCTCAAGACCGGTTGAAGATTTCAGACTTATATTAACTACATATAAGCCCAGGTTTCTTCACGTTGTCTTCCTTCACCAATGTCAGTAATGTCCAAGGTAAACTCAGAAACTACAAAAGAATTGGAAAAGTCAGTCACATTGGTACTTGCCCGTATTTGAACCCACAGCCTGGACAGAATAATTATCCAATGTTTATCTAGTAATTTGTTGTGTAAGTGGCCCTAAAAATGCTTCATATGTCATCCATGTATCTCCAGCCATGATTTCCGCTTGCAAATATACCTACAACAAACTTTTAAAAAAAAATTTTGAGGCCATACAAGTGTTTTACTGCAAAATCAGTCACTTAACCGCTTCGCTAATTGAGCCGTCAAACTAAAATAAAAACAAGCCACTGCAATAGAAAGAAGCCTCTGTACAGAGCACAGAGGGAAGTAGCTATATGTCATTTCACTGGAATGCTCGTGTGCGGTGTCTTTGATTTAATTTTTTTCGTGCTTTGTGCTGAATGCGATTAATTTTGCGGTATTTTTTCCTAACCAGGAAATCGAAAAAAATCATACGAAGTCGATTCATTTTTATAAGCTGATTGAAAAAAAAACACTCGATCGAAGTTAATGAATGTAGGACAAATTCTAGGGCTTATACTACCAAAACCTCATATTTCGAATTTTCGAGAAGTCTTACAATGGCAGAAAATTATTCGCGCTTGTACACCTCCTCTCAGAATGTAGATTGTTAATTAATACGTGACAGAACCCCAACTCACGCTTCCTTTGAACATTAATAAAAACACAAAATGGTCACACAGAAAACATTTTAGCACGTTTAGAATCCACTTTTAAGAACTTAATGAGCTTAGGTTTAATTCCGCAGTAAAAGAGTGCTGGTCAATGGTCATTGTTATATCCATCTAGTTAAATTTAATCCTTGGTAGCTCATTAATAACTACGTAATTCATTCGGGCGCCGTTTAACCCTTTCGGGCCTTAAACAAGGCAGTAACTTAAAACCGTGTAGGCTATGTGTGTGGTGCAAGTGAAGATCTGGTAGAGAGCGTCTCGTTTTGTGAGAATTGAAAACAAATAGGAGATGATTACCCAGCTGCCTTGGTATTTTGCAATTATTCTTATAAAATATCTGACACATTAAAATGCAACTCCATGATGTAACTACGAATGTCGTACGGAAGTAAGACATTCATTATTGTTTCATTTGCGTGGTTTTAAAGTTTGAACAGAATTTTAACATTTAAAGCCTCGCAAATAGTAGTTCCAGGCTAGTTCGGCATTGAAGGTAGTTAGTAGTTAACTGGGTACCTTGAATGCATTATTAACTTTGTGCTATATTTCTAAAAGTTATTTTGATAAATTATTTAAATACACAATAGCCACGCTGCAAATCGCTGTCGCCTATCACTTGTTCCATGCCAAAAAAGGTCTTTGATATGCCAATATGCATGCACGACGGGCTCCTCCAGGCAAATTGAAATTTGCCAAGACCCACCTCCAGTGGGTCACCGTCACCGGCTGCTGAGCTTGGCGCAAACGGTTATTGTCAGGCGATCGCTTTCATTGCGGACCATGAATGGAACACGACCGAATAATATTTTGATTATGCAAATTCAATTCATGTGGCTGTTACGGGGGAAGGCCGTTTTCTGGAGCATTGTCTTTATATTTCTGTAAGATGATCGGGATCTTAAACTGTTGTGTTATAGTTAACCTCTATTGTTATGTTTTGTTTTTGGCTTTAGAGTTATCAAAAACTAATAAATTGGATTGAACCCAACTAAGTTGTTGTACATAGAAACTACGAGGTCCTATATTAAAATAAAAATTATAATCAGTTTTTGCGAACAAAAAGTTTTCATAGACTCCCAAACCAATACATCAAACTCAAATAAACTCTTTTACCGTTTCTCAACTAAAAAAATAAAGCAGTGCAAAAACGTTCATAAGTTGGCAACTCCAACTGTGTATATGTATAAAACAAGAACTGTTCTGCCGTCTCATAACTGGGTCAGCGGAGCTTCACACAAGTCAAACTAAAGCCTTCCAAACGATCCCCTACAAATTAATAAACGGGTTTAATAAGTACTCGAGAAGTCAGCAGGCACTAGCTTAGCATTCTGTAGAGGAAGGTGCTCGATTGTATTCTTTGTTTTGTTTTCTATTTACATAATCAATGCTTTGAGCCGCAGTTCAAATATGTAAAACAAAACGTGTACCCAGCTAGGTACATGTTTTGTTTACGGCTATCTTGTGCCGTTATATACATAGGTGTGTTGTATAAAACGGCGCCGAATAATCTTTACCTAAAGTGGTCATCGTATTAGAAGTTCAGCATCTTCAATATCATCAGGATTGTGCCGGAGTATAGCAGTTCGTCGTGGACGTGGTGCGACAGTGGCTTCTCTGACATCGTCGTTATAGATAGTATACTTTAAACTAGTCTGTACTAGTCTCTGTCGTCAGAAGACAGTCGCCACGCAACCATCGATGTGACGCTCTGCTAGAGTGACTGTCACCAGACAGTGTCACTCTTATCTGACCTATTCGCTGACTCCAGTAACTTCGTAACAAGACAAGGTGGCGTCACTTGCTGCACCATCGCATATTTAACATGTAGTCAGTTGACTATATACAATTAATTGCCATAGATATGTATACTTATCTCTTTGAACTCAAGGAAAAGGTAAGCGATCAAAACTCAAAGCATTTATTTCAAATAAACCAATTACAGGCACTTTTGCATTTTCAGAGAGTCGGTCAGTTAGTCAGAAAGTTGAAGCTAGTTGCCCATTCCAAAGCGTAGATCTCTATGGAGAAGAACAGGTAAGAAACTGCACGGACTCTCTTTTAAATCAAAATATTGTTACAAAATATTGGTTATATCATTCATATTGAAATTAAGTATGTGAGAACAATGTAAAAAGACGCGCACGTTAAAAGCGTCCGCAACAAAAAGATAAGAGTCAAAAACGATTCAAAAATTAAAATAAGCTGTGGCAGCTAAGGGATGACCAGTCCCTACTGACGGCGCCCGTTCACGAACATGACGCATGGATCAGCACCATTCAGCTCAACCATTTTAAAGGGAACTAAATGATCCAACACACACGCCACCACCAGCGAGACATTGAGTGAGCATGAAATAAAAAAATAAAAATGTAAATATCTGAACCTCGAGATTGTATCCAATAAACATATGTATTATATTGTACATGTATGTTTAGCTTTGTTAAAAAAATTGTACGACCATTGGCCCACATTAGCCCTGGCTTGAAAGAGCTGGAAATCATGGAGAGAGGCCTTTGCTCAGCAGTGGGATGATGCGGGCTGACAGTACACGTAGCAGTAAAGTGGGACGCACACAAAGCCCAACTGGATTACAGACTAACATACCAGCAAGCTACGCAGGAAGGAAATAATAAAGTATCCAATGTTGTACGAACAGAATGATATGTAAGTATAAATTGTCAAAGGAACATTCCTTATTAAATTGTAGGTTAGAATCGCACCCACTTAAAAGTAGTCGAGAACTGCCATCCGCATAAATTCCTCACTTATTAAAATGTAATAAAAATTAAGTTCCATTGTAAATCATCTTTAATATTCTCTCGCGACAGTTTTTCTCATTCGTGAAGTGGATCATTAAGAGAGGCTGGTGACTAAGTGCTGGCGGCTGTCGCCGTTAATGACTGAAGCGCTGCTTTACTTCAGCGAAGGCTGAAACTTAGTTGACCAACAACTACAAGATGTATTTCTTGCTTTAGTTTTGTTTTTGGAAGAATTAGAGAACGGATATGTCATGGATGACAAAATAGTACTATTTTGTATTTTGCCCATACGGGCACATCAACCATTAATTGGAAAATAAGATCAAACGATGGAGAGAACGATACCCATTGACATCGTAAAATAAGAATATTCGGGAGAAGGTTCCTATCTTCCTAGCTGCAGCTCGTGAGGAGGTAAATACTTTCTGTGTATCCCTCTCCCCAATACATCATTTAACTCACCCTCCTAAAACGTCCATTATTTCAATAATAACATTTATAAAAACTGTCAGAGTGTATTACTGGCGCAGTGTGGCCATAAAATGCGACGTAACAGCTACAGGCCGTAAAACGCCCAAACGTTTAAACGCTGAGCAGTAAAGCGGGTGTTCGCTCGTCGATACGACGGATATTAAATTAGTTTATGCGCCCTTATATTGGATAAATACTGTTTGAATGGGAGACATGCCCTGATGGGCTTTAAAAGTGGAGTTATGTGAGATGTGCCTATGAGGTAATCGGCAAATGAACGTACGTACTCTCATTACATATTTTATGAGAACATTTCGTGAGAATTTACTGGCACGGCATCAAAAGTTTCATGATAAGCTTATGCGTCTGTTTGTATTTTGGTTTGCTTAGAATTTCCAGCTTACATTTATTTTCTACTACTACGTTTATAACTATATGAATAGAAAATATTTTTTCAAGACTTGATCTGAAAATTAAACTTCAAACCTTTGGACGAGCAACTGCAATGCTTTCAAAAAGAGTATAACGAGTTCTAACAGTCTGCTTAAAAAGAGTAATGACGAGTTCTAATTGTTTCTAACAATCTGTTTAAAAAGAGTAATGACGAGTTCTAATTGTTTCTAACAATCTGTTTAAAAAGAGTAATGACGAGTTCTAATCGTTTCTAATAATCTGTTTAAAAAGAGTAATGACGAGTTCTAATTGTTTCTAATAATCTGTTTAAAAAGAATAATGACGAGTTCTAATTGTATCTAACAATCTGTTTAAAAAGAGTAATGACGAGTTCTAATTGTTTCTAATAATCTGTTTAAAAAGAGTAATGACGAGTTCTAATTGTTTCTAATAATCTGTTTAAAAAGAATAATGACGAGTTCTAATTGTTTCTAACAATCTGTTTAAAAAAACAAAATCTATCTTCCAAAAATTATCGTAAAACGAGGAAGTGATTGTAAAATACCATAAGCGTGTTATCTCGCAGCCGGACACGGCGCATGAGATGACATAGTTTTATGATCAGTTTTATTATTCACACGTCACGATAAAGGCCGTTTACTACTCTCGAGGGATTGGACACAAGAGAATTGGTTCAAATTATAAGAATAGGCTTGGAGGAGTTCTGCAGATTATTCTGGTTGTAGATAATATAGACACAGAAGGACAGAAGTGTTCAACCTTCTCAAAGCTAAAGTGACTTAATGGGAAGTAAATAAAAATTAAACTAACTATTGAATTCAAAATACATTTTCATGGTATCAGGCATTATGGTAGTTATGACAATAATATAACATTTTAGTAATGTCGAAAACAAAATTTTTGATCGTGCCATTGAATGTTGGTGAAAATAAAGGCAGATGTGGAATTTAATGTTATTGACAAAAGTATTTGGTTCTGACACATTTAGATTAGTATATTGAATTTTAGATAAAGCTTAGTATTTTATTCTGGACTGTTATTTGCTAATTTAAATATATGCCAGATAGTGCATATTGTAATTTAATTTTGTAACTTTTATTTTTGTTATTGGTACTTATTAAATTATTAGTTAGGTATTAGTGACATGTATTTAGTTTTTTTTAGTTGACATTGTTTTGAATTCTGAATTTTTATGAATGTAAATAATATTAATGTAGGTAGGTAATGATATTGTGTTGCACTAATTTAAGTTTGTTTTAACCTTTATTATTTTAATTATTTAGTAGGTATCTTTGTAAAACACTCAGACACAATGTAAATTGTTATTAAATAAATGAAATAACATAAAACATAACATCATGCCTTGTTTCCCCGAAGGGTTAGGCAGAGGTATACCTATAGTACACCCACATTTAAGTCCCACGTAATAGAGGGGCGAGCCTATTGCCATCTACCGGGCACAAATCCAGACTCCGGGCTGCTACTGAGAAATTCCAGAAAAAAAAATCATGAAAGAAAATGATAAGTTTAAATTCACTTCGACGAATATTGTTTTCTGTTTAAGGTACGAACTCATAATTACAGTAATATTGCGTAACATCTTGGCATCTCCAGCAACATTCCTGTGTACACCGAGGCGATGACCTTTAAACCGACCGACCTCGCAACAGCTAGATTATCTCCATCCTGCACTATACACACACACTACATATGTATGTAGGTTGTAGAGCAGCGTGTGTTTGTATAGGACACCGTTTGTCTTCGGGCGATGCGAGCGAGTTCGGCCGAGACAAACACTGTGGAATGCCTTTAACCTAGACGAATGTGGGCCTAATGTTTGGGTCTAAGTAGCTGGTTATTTGGGCTAAGCGACTCAGCACATGAAGATAGTATGATGTAACATCATGCTTGTCCACGCTGAAGAGTAAAGACAAGTGCATTTATAGCAAACCCATATTTCACAGTAGGCAACAGCAAGCTCATTGTCACTAACCCGGGCTGCTACTGAGAATTTCCAAATAGGAAAACCAAATCACACTTTGTCCGACCCAGGATATGAAGCCAGGAATCTGCGCTCAGCCATCGTGATCACTAAACCAACGAGGCAATTAATGATAGATAGCTTATTAAGAACCTCTTATTTCAATTAAGATGTTTCAGGTAGTGTTGTTTAAGGTGTTTGTTTGGTGTTGTTTGTTGTGTTTGTTGGTTTTGATGATTGTATTGTTTGTGCTGTTTGTGGTGTTTTTTGTTTGTTTGTTCCGTGCCTCGGAAAGCTCGTTAAGCAGTTGGTCCCGGCTGTCATTCGTAGATCTTTGACAGTTGTTATGAGTAGTCAGATGCCCAAAAGTCTGATAACCAGTCTTACCAAGGGATATCGTGTTACCCAGTGACTGAGTTGTAGAGGTCAGATAGGCAGTCGCTCCATGTAAAATACTGATATTCAGCTGCATCTGGTTAGGCTGGAAGCTGACCCCAACAGAGTTGGGAAAAGGCTAGCAGATTGATTGATTTGAAATAAGATGTTTATCCCGTTGTAACTATCAATAAGGGACACCTAATTGTAATGCCATATATTATTGCATGTTGGATTTTCAACTCCGGCGCTGAGGCAAACGTTGAAAATTTAACATTGCGCTTTTTTTAGGCATAACATGAAAACATGCAATAATCTTAAGACTATAATCGCAATATTTTACACAAATCTTCTTACAACACAAATATGTGTTACCTCCCACATCGGAGCCTGTTACCGATACAGTGTACAACGTAACAGATGGTCGCGTTGTCGATGTAATGCCGGCCATAATTAACGGTCATTAACACAATACCCGCTTAATTTGCGCCACCCTGCTTTAATTATTGGTAGTTGGTAGTGAGAGTGAACAGACTTCTTCTGAGTAAGTTCGCTCCATCGTCGACTTTGTCTCTGTCATCTCTGACCTAGACTAGGGTCAAGAGCAAACCTATCTCAAATTAAAAAAAAAAATTAAAAATTATTGGTAAATGTAATTATATCGAAATGAACGTGTTTCATACAAAAATTAAATTAAAAAAAAAACAAGAGATGAGCATTGTTTTTTAAATCAAAGTGTTGTTTAAAAAGCAGTTAAATTACATTTATCTAATCACAAAGTTACTCGTTTATTTCTACAAGTTATTGCAGTCCGGAAAACCCATCAGGAGACTATTTAGTAAAATTAAAACATTGTAATGATTTCCCCCGAGGTCACCGACCCCGTGCTTCGATAATAGCGAGGCGCAATTACACTTGCATTTAATTACGCGCCGCCAGAGGTCACCGGCCGCGCGCGTTACTTCCGGTGTCGCGCCGGAAGCTGCGCACACTGACGCTTTGTTCCCAACTCACATTGTACTGCTACGTACAGTATATGTGCTTGTGTAGCTTTGGTGATATTTGGTTGGTTGTGAGAGTATTAAAAATAAAAAAAAGATATATTAACATATATTTATTTTTACTATTTTAAAAGAAAGCTTGCAGACGGAAATAGTAACGCGATAATGACAATTGACAATTGCTAATTACAAGCTTCCACATTTATAATACAATGTTATAAAAAAGCAGATCAAAGAAAAAGAAAGGAAAAAGGACATAACATCACGCCTTGTTTCTCCGAAGGGTTGGGCAGAGGTGTACCTATAGTACACCCACTTTTCAGTAATGTTTAAGTCCCATTTAATAGCGGGCGAGCCTATTGCCATCAACCGGGCACAAATCCCGACTAGTCAGTAGGATTGTACTACCTAAGAACCTTTGTGGAAATTGAAATAACATACTTCAAAGTAATACTGAACTTATAGACATGCATGTAAGCGATGTGTGACATAAGTAATATTCAATCCACAATAGACTACGAGAAAGTAACCACGCAGCGCGTAGCCTCGTAGACCCGTAGCCTCGTCGCGCCGTAGCCTCGTAGACCCGTAGCCTCGTAGCGCCGTAGCTTCGTAGACCCATAGCCTCGTAGCGCCGTAGCCTCGTAGACCCGTAGCCTCGTAGCGCCGTAGCCTCATAGTCACTTAGCTCCTAGCTCGTCATGCGATTGTTATCTACTTGATTTTCGCTTACGTTTCATCCGCAAAACATAATTCCGTTTATGTTTTATTTCCGAGTTAAAATCAACATTCAAACAATAACACTTGTTTTCAGCCAAAACAATTGAAACAATAAAAATATAAAAATGTCTCAAACTTTTAAACAAAACGAAACCGTTCATACATACGCTTTTAATTATCAAAATACGGTAGTTGAACCAAAACAGCGGTCTATCTGGATGGGTCCCATTGTACTTTGCTCGCATACCGCTGTAGGTATGCAGTACGTCGGGCGCGCGGCATGCCAACGTTCGAATGCGGCTCTTTCAAACGAATAAGTATTCAAAATAAAAATGTTTTTCGTGCACACTTTACAGCCACTTTGGTGGAGACTACCGGCTCGGAATGGTGATTACTGTAAATGAAACGGTGGTTGAATCTTAGTAATTAACGGGTTTGGGTAAAATATCAGCTTTTAGTTACAATCGACACATATTAACCTGTAATAAATAATAAATACCTGTGAGTAATATGGTTATTCATATCGCATCGATTGATTATAAATTGTTAACCCACTTATTACTATCGTCCTCTTAAAAGGACGGCGCATAAACAAAAATCTTGTGATTAATGAGGGTAAAGTAAACAAATATTGTTAGTGATATTTGAAAGTTTCATTGTGTGGCAGTACAATATAAGTATTGTGAGTGGTATAACGCATTATTATTAATCAGTTTTGGAGCTTTTGTTTTACGGTAAATTTATCATGACTGATATGAGGTGAGTTATTTTATTATTATTAAAAAATATTTTTTTTTGACAATGAATAATAAAACTTTCACATCTCTTCTAAGTGAATTAGATTAAATATAAGCACCAACTGTTATTTTTGATACTTTTTTTTGGTGCAACATTTGGTGTTCTTTATAAAGCCCAATAGTAATATTTACTACTACTTGATACAAAAAAATGTTTTGTTTTGTTAGGAGAGTTTTTGGAAGTGGATGGGAGTCGCAACTTCATGAAATCATGGAAGAATTGGAATTTGATGAGGAGGCTCCTATTCCTGACAGCATCACATTTTTTCCACCAGAAAATTGTAATGCTGATGTCACCGACGAAGATTCTGGTGACGAAAATCAAGTCCGCATTCAAAATTTACCTGGCACTCAACTAAGGACTCCAGCGCAAGTTCATTATATGAATTTGACAGACGGTAGTGACAGTGAAGACGAAATAAGTCTAGCTCAAGTATCGAAAAGAATGCGCATCAGAATTTCCAACACTCCGATTGAAAATCAGTTACCTGACGTCGAACCAACACCCTCAACTTCCACAAGCATAACAATTCCAAAAACTAAACAGTATAACTGGATTTTAAGAGATATACGTCCAATATTTAGACCATGGGCCGGAATGCAGCAAGTTGCAAGACAGCAAAATGCGTTTTATTATTTTGAGCAACTTTTTAGCGACAGAATTACAGTTTTGCTGACAAATTACACGAATAATTATATAAATCAAAAAAATAAAATTGGAAACATAACGTGCGAAGAGATGAAATGCTTTATCGGAATACTTCTCTTCAGTGGGTATGTGGTAGTACCCAAAAGATATATGTATTGGGAAAATGCTGCAGACTGTGGGAACCCAATAGTTTATAATGCATTGTCGAGAGATAGGTTTACTTTTATAATGTCTCATGTTCATTGCTGTGATAATACAAATTTACTATCTAATGACAAATATGCGAAGTTGAGACCACTCTTTGACGCGTTGAATGAGAACTTCCTAAACTATGCCCCATTCGAAGAAAACTACAGTATTGATGAAGCGATGATTCCGTATTATGGTGGTCACCCTTGTAAACAATTTATAAGAGGTAAACCTATCAGATGGGGTTACAAATTTTGGGTAGGATCGACACGTCTTGGGTACATATTATGGTTTGATCCGTATCAAGGGCAAACGGGAGACGACTTCAATGATTATAAAAAAATAGGACTTGGAGCAAGTGTTATTTTACGTTTCGCAGATGTTCTTCGTACAATCGATGCAAAGGCACCTTTCCACCTATTTTTTGATAATTTCTTCACATCGATTCCATTACTAGATGAACTACGTGAAAGGGGGTTGAAGGCCACCGGAACAATCAGAGAAAATCGCGTATCGAAATGTCCGCTTCCAACAAACAAAGAATTCAAGAAAACTGATCGTGGTTCTCTGAAATACAAAGCAACAAGAGCTGAAGAAATTATTGTGTGTAAGTGGAATGATAATAGTGTTGTAACAGTGGCTTCAAATGCTGCTAAAGTTTTACCACTGAGCAAAGTAAAACGCTTTTCACAACATGAGAAAAGATATGTACAAGTCGACCAGCCAGCCTTGATAAAGGTGTATAATGAAAACATGGGAGGTGTAGACAGGTCAGACCAAAATATTGGTTTATACCGAACATCGATACGAGGAAAAAAATGGTATTTCCCATTGATATGTCACGCACTTGACATGGCAGTTCAAAATGCTTGGCAACTATACCACATCGATGGCGGAGATTGTGATCATTTGCAATTTCGTAGAAATATTGCAACTTCCCTTCTAGAAACATATCGTAGAACGGAAAACAGAAAATCAGGTCGCACTTCACGAAACTATCACCAAAATTCTCGGTATGATAATAAGAAGCACCTTGTAAAATATAACGAAACGCAGTTGAGGTGCGTGATTTGCCACAAAAAAGCCAATTTCTCGTGTAAAACGTGTGAAGTTACATTACATCCAAAATAATGTTTTGAAACGTACCATACGAAATAATGTTTTTTTTTTCAAGTCTAAATTATTATTATTTTTTTCATTATCTTTACTTTTTTCATGATTTTATGTAATAAATAAACGACACTTCGTATTTTCTTTTCATTTACTTGAAGTAGTACATATTACTAATGTCCTTTTAAAAGGACACCGATTTCCCGGTTTCCCAACAGGTTTTAATTTTTTTTTGCATTTTTCCTAATCATCTGATTATACAAGGATACATATATCTGAATTTCATTGCAATCGGATACAAAAAGTCTATTCAGTAACAAGTGGGTAATATTTAACAAATAAAACATTTATGCATGTAAGTGAAAGTTATTATAGGAGTAGTTAACAGAAATATTAACTATAGAGATTAATCTATTTTTAAAACAAAACACTGTAAAATAATGCATGGAAAAATCTGGCAAGTTGAAACGAAAATTCCCGTCTGACCTTGTATTTTAGCTCACAATCTCGCCAGAAGATGGGCTCTCCACTATATTTTCATTAGATTCCCTGCAGCACCGAAAGTGAGCAGCTTGCCGCTCGATAGCGAAGCTATACAAGCTGCTAGTCTGAGCTGGGGATGTAATGGAGGCCATCTTAGCGAAGGCAGAGCTGCCGAGCTTGCTTTTCGTGTAAAGAGAGGTTAACGGAGGCAGAGGTGGAAAAATAAAGAAACAAGAACAAACTAAACATTGTAGTTGAAAAACATGTTCTCCCATACATTCTGACTGCAAATGTAAGTTTGTATGCACAATATTGAGAGATTTACCGTGTTAGTTTAAGATCATAGCCTTCTTATAATCCTGTTTTCCTGTAATCTATAGGTATAGAACCATTTTCTGTATTTTTTTAAAAGTTTTTGGCTCAATAGTTCCGGAGATAAGAGGGGTATGGTCGATTTTCGTCTATTTTCATAAATAACTATAAAACTATTTATTTTAAAATTATAAAAATACTAGTCAGGACCCCCACAGTAAGCCCTTTCATTTGATATGTCACACAGTATAGTTTGCAAAACTTTTTTTTTAAATGTTCTTGTTTGCCCCCAAAAGTTACCCACATATTTAAAATTCATTTATTTACGTAACACGTCCGTGTTTGGGTCATAGAAATTGATTATGTATACCAAAGGAGATGTTTCAAAATGGGCCCAAAATATGTACAATACCTCGAAAAATCGAGAAAAATCCGTGGAATTCAGGAAAAATACTGATAAATTGCATAAATGCATATTTCTCTTGTAATGATTTGATATTTATCAATTAATTTATCGACTTTCAATATGGCGTCTCGCCAATTTAGGTACTCTGTGGTTAAAAACCAATGACAGTAAACCATAGATCGACCATTGATCATAGATCGTGAACTGTGTACTGTCACTTCAGTCGCTTTCGTTGTCGATCGTGTTCTGATGTTCTGTTCTCTCGAGTTATTTTTAACAACCTGGCTTTCGTCTTTTGAATTTTGTGTTTTTGTTTTTGATAGTTGAATCAAAAGATCGCTACATTGTTTTTGTCTGAGTTAATATTTCGACTATTGAATGTTTGTATTCTGTACGTTTATGCTATAAGTAAAAATCTTGGCATATCGCAGGTCAACCTATGAGGTTGTCGTCTGCTTAACTGGACTATACTTTATGTACAGACGCCAGTACATCAAGCTACTACAATCTGTCAGATTTCTTTAATAGATTTTCGACTTTACAATTAGATCTAAAATAATATTGCAAAAGACTAAAAGTACGACAATGTTATGATTCTCTTTGACAATGTAATATGACAGAAGTAAACATGTCAAACGTCAATAATCAATCAACATGACAACTTACCGCCATGATGGGTTTTTGTTCTGTGTTGCAATTTCAATTGTACATTCTTGTACTTTACTACCAAACAAAGCCAATTAAAAGTAATTGGATGATTGGAAACTGTTTTAATTGTGTTTCCCCATTTTTAGTAGGGTGTACCAATACCTGGCCGGGGCTCCATACATTTTGAAACATCTCCTTTCAACTTAATCGGTCCATTAGATTCGGAGCAAATTGGCTGTGACAGACGGACAGATAGACAGACAGACACACGAGTGATCCTATAAAGGTTCTGTTTTTTTCTTTTTGAGGTACGGAATCCTAAAAAATAATAATTGAAGGAAAAGGAACAACCTTTTGGTAATCAAAATTTAGAAGGGGCAAACACGTGATTCATAAATTAAATAGGCACCACTAAACAGTTGCTCACTTGGCAGGTATTGAACTTGGTGCTGGCGGTAACAAGGTGCTCACTTGGCAGGTATTGAACTTGGTGCTGGCGGTAACAAGGTGCTCACTTGGCACGTATTGAACTTGGTGCTGGCGGTAACAAGGTGCTCACTTGGCAGGTATTGAACTTGGTGCTGGCGGTAACAAGGTGCTCACTTGGCAGGTATTGAACTTGGTACTGGCGGTAACAAGGTGCTCACTTGGCACGTATTGAACTTGGTGCTGGCGGTAACAAGGTGCTCACTTGGCACGTATTGAACTTGGTGCTGGCGGTAACAAGGTGCTCACTTGGCACGTATTGAACCTGGTGCTGGCGGTAACAAGGTGCTCACTGTGCAGGTATTGAACTTGGTGCTGGCGGTAACAAGGTGCTCACTTGGCAGGTATTGAACTTGGTGCTGGCGGTAACAAGGTGCTCACTTGGCACGTATTGAACTTGGTGCTGGCGGTAACAAGGTGCTCACTTGGCACGTATTGAACTTGGTGCTGGCGGTAACAAGGTGCTCACTTGGCAGGTATTGAACTTGGTGCTGGCGGTAACAAGGTGCTCACTTGGCACGTATTGAACTTGGTGCTCGCGGTAACAAGGTGCTCACTTGGCACGTATTGAACTTGGTGCTGGCGGTAACAAGGTGCTCACTTGGCAGGTATTGAACTTGCTGCTGGCGGTAACAAGGTGCTCACTTGGCACGTATTGAACTTGGTGCTGGCGGTAACAAGGTGCTCACTTGGCACGTATTGAACTTGGTGCTGGCGGTAACAAGGTGCTCACTTGGCACGTATTGAACTTGGTGCTGGCGGTAACAAGGTGCTCACTTGGCACGTATTGAACTTGGTGCTGGCGGTAACAAGGTGCTCACTTGGCACGTATTGAACTTGGTGCTGGCGGTAACAAGGGTGCAACAACTTGAAAGTTCGAGTTATATCTCCATCACATTAGCTTTGGAGCCGATTTTCTTAATTATACCTCCGTTACAACTGTGGTACGATTTTTTGCCGATGTTCCGCAGTTGCGGAGGCGGAGGCGAGGCTCCGTTACAACCCTAGTCTGACGACGACCGGGACCAGTCCCGGGCGACGCGTACAAAGAAAGCGCTCAACAGTCTGTCTGGTGTGTTGTCCCAATGTACGGGAGATAACGACGGGTATCTCATTGTCATTTAAATTGGTAAATCAGCTATTGTGTTAGGCATAAGCCTTAATTTTGTACAATGGGTAATAGTTGTCAGCTGACCTACCCTAAAAACGAACGAATTTGAACTCTCTGCTTGTAACATTAAGGGTTATCCAATTTGTATGAGTTTATCAGACTAGCGCTACTCGATGAACAAATACAACAATAATATAGATACGCTGATCTTTAAAACTACTTGTTATGCAATTTTGATCTTTATGCTGTAATCCAAAAAGTTTATTACAGTATTGTAATATAGTAGTGTCTTGCTACTAATAGCTTATTTTAATGAATGTTCAGGTAGATGAGGTCTCGTGGTCCGTGTATAAGGCTGAGACGAACAAGATGCGAGTTCAAGTCCTGCGTCGAAGGATTATTGTTTTGCTTTCAATTTATGATTTATTCAATAAGTATTTCTTGCATTATTGTAAAAAAAACTATAAGCGGACACATTCTTCAAATGTAAAATTTCTAAATTGGTAATATTTTCGCCTAACTTGCAATAAGCAATTGGTAGTTGAACGACAAATATGCGTATTCATTATAAATATGGTATTCAAATGGTACTAAGGATATGGGTAGGAAAATAAAAGTGGACTGTGACAATAAACCTAAAGACAGTCTGTACACAATGCAGTGACTACGCGCGAACATATTTTACCTTGCCTTACTAAACTGCGAAAAACAACGTCTTTTTCCAATTTTTACATTTCTATTTTACAGTTTTATTATCATGTCTCAATTGAGTGATTATTTAAAATACAAAATAATCTATTTGCACGAAGAGGATGTTGGCATCAGAGAGATTACTAGGAGACTTTATATAGCAGTAAGTGTATTACTAGGAGACTTTATATAGCAGTAAGTGTATTACTAGGAGACTTTATATAGCAGTAAGTGTATTACTAGGAGACTTTATATAGCAGTAAGTGTATTACTAGGAGACTTTATATAGCAGTAAGTGTATTACTAGGAGACTTTATATAGCAGTAAGTGTATTACTAGGAGACTTTATATAGCAGTAAGTGTATTACTAGGAGACTTTATATAGCAGTAAGTGTATTACTAGGAGACTTTATATAGCAGTAAGTGTATTACTAGGAGACTTTATATAGCAGTAAGTGTATTACTAGGAGACTTTATATAGCAGTAAGTGTATTACTAGGAGACTTTATATAGCAGTAAGTGTATTACTAGGAGACTTTATATAGCAGTAAGTGTATTACTAGGAGACTTTATATAGCAGTAAGTGTATTACTAGGAGACTTTATATAGCAGTAAGTGTATTACTAGGAGACTTTATATAGCAGTAAGTGTATTACTAGGAGACTTTATATAGCAGTAAGTGTATTACTAGGAGACTTTATATAGCAGTAAGTGTATTACTAGGAGACTTTATATAGCAGTAAGTGTATTACTAGGAGACTTTATATAGCAGTAAGTGTATTACTAGGAGACTTTATATAGCAGTAAGTGTATTACTAGGAGACTTTATATAGCAGTAAGTGTATTACTAGGAGACTTTATATAGCAGTAAGTGTATTACTAGGAGACTTTATATTTTTTTATTTTATGTCCGTAGGTGTGTCCGTGGCATCACAGTGGGCCCTGTCAGAATATCAGCGCTGCGGTATTTGTTTTTTCATTTTCAAATATCGCAGCATCATGCTGAGCTAGGAGCCTTGTTGCCCTCGCGCAGGTCTTCTGTGTTTTGTTTTTTTTTCTTTCTTTTTGTTTTATTTGTGTTTATGATATTGTTAGTTTTATTGTTGTATTTCCTGTGCGTGTCCCAATTAAAATATTTTTCTTTCTTTCTTTCTAAATGGTTAAAGTTACCTACACTAAAATCATGTATGACGGGATTGTTCCTCTTAAAAAGTTCTAAAAAAGTTTCTAATAGCATATGTCTATCTTTTAAGGTTGGCTCACTATAACCTTTTTAATGGTTATCAAATTTGTCATAAAACAATGCATTACTTGCGAAGGTGTTTTCATAAACATGGTATTAATCCTTATCCAAACAAACAGTTTCATCATCAAGTTTGATTAAGGACATGTAAATTCCTTTTTGAAATATTCAATTCTGATCTCTCATTTAGAAATTACGACGAATATAAAAATGCTTAAAGTAAGAAAAATGTTACCGACAAATTTTGTCTTTTATTTACTATTTGAACGCACTAATCTCTGACACTGCCAGTCGGATTTGAAAAATTCTTTTTGCATTATAAAGTCCAACTCTTGAGAAAGACTATAGGATATGTAACATTACGCTAGGACCCTCAGAAGCAGAGCAAAAACAAAAAAAAGGAAGACCGAGCGCTAAGCGAAAACGAAGTAACAGCGCGGGCAGGCGATGCGATGCGACGGGGTGGGTCGGGGGAACAACAAATCTATGCTTCTATACTTTTTTTTTTTTTTTGGATGGGAAGTCATCACATGACTTCTACTTCTCTGGGCGGAGCGGGAGGGTGTGTCAGACTTTTACTGACTAAAACCCACCCGTGTTCCTTCTGTTGCCTGTGCCGGGGCCACGGTAACTCTTTCGAACATCCCGCAACCCCGGCTGGATGCTTCTATACTATGAGTATAATTATAAAGAGGAAGAGTTTGTTTGTTTGGTTGAACGCGCTTATCTCAGAAACTACTGGTTCGAATGGACAAATTCTTTTAATGTTAGATAGCTCATTTATCGAGGAAGGCTATAGAGTATATAATATTACGTTACGACTAATAAGAGCGGAGCATCAATGAAAAATGTTGCAAAAACGGGGAATATTTATTCATTTTAAGAGCTTCCGTTGCGTGCGCTGCGTAAACGGTTAAAGTTACATAAAAAAAATGTATGACGGAATTGTTCCTCTTAAAAAGTTCAAAAAAAAATTTTTAATAGCATACATATGTCTATCTTTTAAGGTTGGCTCACTATAACCTTTTTAATGGTAATCAATTTTTATAAAATAATGAATTACTTGCGAAGGTGTTTTCATAAACACGGTATAATCCTTATCGAAATAAATATTTTCGTAATCAAGGTTGATTAAGTACATGGATATTCCTTTTTTAATTATTCATTTCGAACCTTTCGTTTAGAAGTTACGACGGGTATAAAAATGCTTAAAGTAAGAAAAATGCGCTTAGTCTATTAGTTACCTACACATTTTACTTTTTAATGACTGTTTGAACGCGCGAATTTCTGACACTACAAGAACTCAAATGGAGGGGGTATTGGATAGATAGATAATGAGGACGGGTAGTTGCTTGGAACGTAATTCTAGGATAGTATTATTGTTTCAATGATTAAAACAAGAAGGTATCTGAATTTCTGATGCATAAACACATATTTAAAAAAAAAAAAAAAAACGACAGCTTACCATTCATACAGTCAAATAAAGAAATAGTTAAAACACCATGTTTAGGCGACGATGTCTGATGAAGTGGAACGAAACATTATCGCTTTATTTATATCCCAAAACCATCATTGTAATAAAAATGATTTCACTTTGATTTCGGTTGTGTACTTTCAGTTGTGTCATCAGAAAATACTAACCTGATTCAATATCTTCGCGGTAATTATAAAACTTAATTTTAAATCTTTTCAATAAAAAACCTACAATAAACACACTGGGTATTCTCCAATATTATATTAAAGTATAAGGTAATTGATTGCAGTTAGTAACTCGCACGATCGCAGTAACGAGCAGTATGTATGTGTGTGCGCAGTGCTACATAACGAGCAGTACGTATGCGTGTGCGCAGGGCTACATAACTCGAGCGTGTTACAAGCAGCTAATATTTGCACTTTATATGCTAATGTAAGCAGTCAACATAAACTCGATGAATTCATTACGGAACTACGCGAATATTGTGTAACTGAATGATTGGTTGTACTTAACGACACAACACTCCTTGTTATGTCACTGCGTCTGTTGTTGTGTCGCTGCAAAGTAGAGGCATCTTCTCTTACCGAGCATCAACGAACATTGCTAACCACACTTTCGCGTCTTTGTAATAAAGTCTGGTGTTTTCAGGAGATGTTTATTTTTACCATAAACCACGGTAAATTCACTACAAAGGTACCATTATGGAACTGAAAATTCGAATGTGCACCTTTCCGCACGCAATGTTTTGGCAATAAATAAAAATGATAATTTAATAAAGAAAGATATGCGAGATAGTCCAATGACTACCACAGCCTTATTTACTCTAATTATTAACACGACACATTATCTAAAATAATTAGAGAGCGGTGGTGATGCAGGCGCGCGAGTCGAGCGAGTCGAGCAGTTCCGGAGAGGAAACGCGCCAGCACCGTTATTAATGACCCGGACGACGCGAATTAATAAATCAAGCGATTTATTAATTAAACTTAGCCGACCAGTTAAACTTTACCTCTAAATATATTGTTAGTCCTAGGAATTGGAACTTTGAGAGAACTACAAGTACTTGGTGGTGACACAAATATCAGGTGATTTAAGACAACTCATAATATACATATTATGGAATATACAGACTAGGGATGTGCTCGTTAGCGAATAATATGTAATATTTTGCACATAATAATAAACTATGAAAAGATCTGAGCGGCTAAAAGGTTTAGGCAATCGGTAGATGATATAATTATTTTTTCAAAGGGAAGAGGCTTTTCATTCATTTACAATATGATTACCTAGACGGAGAACTAGTTTTAGTTCTAGAATAATACAACCTACATCAAGTACACGTACCTAAATAAATGAAATTACCGTTCCACAACCGTTCCGTTCCGTGCAAACAGAGCACGCGTGCAAACGGAGCACGCGTGCAAACAGAGCACGCGTGCAAACAGAGCACGCGTGCAAACGGAGCACGCGTGCAAACGGAGCACGCGTGCAAACGGAGCACGCGTGCAAACAGAGCACGCGTGCAAACGGAGCACGCGTGCAAACGGAGCACGCGTGCAAACAGAGCACGCGTGCAAACGGAGCACGCGTGCAAACAGAGCACGCGTGCAAACGGAGCACGCGTGCAAACAGAGCACGCGTGCAAACGGAGCACGCGTGCAAACAGAGCACGCGTGCAAACGGAGCACGCGTGCAAACGGAGCACGCGTGCAAACAGAGCACGCGTGCAAACGGAGCACGCGTGCAAACAGAGCACGCTTGCAAACGGAGCACGCGTGCAAACGGAGCACGCGTGCAAACAGAGCACGCGTGCAAACGGAGCACGCGTGCAAACAGAGCACGCGTGCAAACGGAGCACGCGTGCAAACGGAGCACGCGTGCAAACAGAGCACGCGTGCAAACAGAGCACGCGTGCAAACAGAGCACGCTTGCAAACGGAGCACGCTTGCAAACGGAGCACGCGTGCAAACGGAGCACGCGTGCAAACAGAGCACGCGTGCAAATATACGAGAGTCAGTACATTAGGTTGCAGGTCCTCTCAGCCGAGTAGCTCGAAGTCGACGTTGCATGCTCGGGGTTGCGTTGTAAGTACGCGCTTGCGCACGAGGCTCACACGCATACTGTCTGAATTACTGCTTCCAATGTATTAAATGCTTGTGGAACAAACTAATATTTAAGGAGTGGGTTTCTAATGGAAATAAAAGAGCTAATTTGGTAGTCGTAGATCAGTCTGCTAGGTATGAATTTATAATTCAGTATTTTAATTCGGTAGGTTTTTGACCTAATTCTCACACACTTTTAAAACCTTTAGAACATTTTGGTGACATAATGGTTAAGTCGGGAGAATTTATTGTAAATTACTAAATTGACTACACACTTATACTGTCCATATATTCATGACAGTTGTATGAAAGGCAACAGAACGTTGACGTGGTGCGTCAACTTGACAATTCCTCTGAATAACTAACTGACCGACTCTTTGACAATTCAAAAGTGCCTGTAATTGGTTTAATTGAAATAAATGCTTTGAGTTTGAGTTGAGAGTTTGTATGTCAAATTCTCTGAGTTTATATAAATGTAATATTTTAAATGCTTTTCTTGTTCAGTTCGAGGTTAATCTTTTATCAATTACATTTGGAACGCAGATTTATTTATTTATTTAATACACTTCTGGACACATCTATTGGCCCACCTTAGAGTTTAGGTTTCGATGGCCCCTACCGAAATATGATTGCTAGATTGAACAAAAACTGTTGATGCAGTTTTAAACCTGATACATTTTACCATCTTTTTCGATCGTATTGTTTTAAATTTGAATTCAGAATACCATACGACATGGAGCTACGCCTAACAAGTCGGATATGCGCCTTGTTAAAGGCAATTGATTTTTGAATAAAAAACATGTTTTATCAAATAAAGGTTTAATTTAATAACGCGTGTTGCCTCCATGGGCATCTATCACAGCTCTCATACGATTAGGCATAGAGTTTATCAACCGCTCTATGAAATTTTGAGGGATCATCTCCCATTCCTCTTCTATGGCAGTTTTCAACTCCTGCATCGTCTGGGCAACTGGCTGACGAGCCCTAACACGTCTTTTTAGCTCGTCCCACATGTGCTCAATGGGGTTCATGTCTGGGCTTCTGGCTGGCCAGTCCATAACTGTGATGTTCATATCCCGAAGATATTCCCTGACGATGCCGGCCGCATGGGCTCTTGCATTATCATGCATAAAAAGGAAATTTGGGCCCACATAGTCCGCGTATGGTATCACGTGAGGTTCTAAGCACTCACGAATGTACCTTTCAGCATTTAATGTTGGCAGCCGTGGTCCTGTAACAACCTCAAGTTGAGTTTTGCCGCTCACGGATATACCGCCCCAGACAGTCCATGAGCCACCGCCATAAGCAACCCTCTCTTCAAAGCAGCATTGTGCGAAACGCTCTCCCTTACGTCGGTAGACCTTCTTCCTTCCATCATTGCCATGTAACACAATTTTAGACTCATCAGAAAAGAGTACACGGCTCCAATCTTGCTGTGTCCAATTTAAATGACTGCGTGCGAAATGAAGGCGCGCTGTTCGGTGGGCTCGCGTTAGTTTGGGCCCATTAGCTGGCTTGTGTGGTACCATATCGCGTTCTTTTAACCTTCTCCGAACAGTTCGAGCGCTCACAGATACTCCGTGGAAGTCGCGAAGTTGGTTTTGTATCTCAATGGAGGTAAGGTGACGATTTCTCAAGCTGGTCGTCACGATGAATCGATCCTGCCTTTCAGTTGTGACCCGAGATCGTGGCCTTTCTTGGCGACGAACAAAGCCGCCAGTCTCTAGGTACCTCCGATAAACATTTCGGACCGCAGATCGACTTAAATTGAGTTGAGCACTCACGTTTCTCTGGCTGTGTCCGGCCTGAATAAGTGCCACAGCTTGGGCGGCGACTTCAGGTGAAGTATCCATAGATTATTGATAGAACCTCACCTTAATGTTAAGAATAAGTAATGTTTGTTGCATAACCAAAGATATCAATCACTTTTTCAAGAATTAAATCCAAGTAAACCAATAAAACCAAGTTTTCTTAGTATTCGATTGTTTGATATCAACAAACAGGCTCCAAATTGTCTTTTGTTTCTTTAAATTCTGTGTTCGAAATTCAAAAAAAGACTATTGAATGAAATTGTGAATGTGCCAGGTTCAAAACTGCATAAAAACTTTTTGCTCGACCTAATATAAAATTTTAGCTAGGACCAAACGAAACTGAAAATACAAGGTGGGCCAATAGATGTGTCCAGAAGTGTACTTCATGCACAGAAAAGTACAGAGGCGGACTTAATGCCATAGGCATTTTCTACCAGTCAACCTTTGGGTGATGCAGAGACAAACAGTGGTAGGTGCAGTTATGAGAAATTGTGGAATACATATTTATTTAAGCAGATTTTTGCTGCATTACGCTTAATGCTTACGTGTTGTCTATAATTTATTGTATTCAAACTTCAACACAACACACTGGCCTTAAACACAACTGGCGAAATGTGGGTGTACTTTAAGTACACCTCTGCCTAACCCTTCGGGGAAACGAGGCGTGATGTTATGTTATATTGTCAAACTTCAACCCATGAAACGTCCCGATCCATTCATCCTCGTCAACAGTAAACAAAAACAGAAATAGTTTCCAAGCCACTTATCTCCTCTTCTAGGCCTCAAAGAGCTAGTTACTCTAAACGATATACGATGCAAAGCACGTTAGTGGGGGCGTATCGAGCCTCTATTAGCATTGCAAACGCCGAACATTGAGCGCCCGGGCTGCACCGAATGTGGATCGACATCTAACAGGACTGTGTTAAACTAGGACTAGGCTTTGAGGAACCACTTACTGATGGTGGACGATAGAGTAGAATAGTGAGTGCCGTCAAAGTAAAACATTACAAGAAACAAAAAACAATCATTTACCACCATCATTTTGTATTTAGATTTTCTACAGAAATGTCAATCAAATGCTTTAACTTAATTTTCATTTTGTATATCCTCGTGTCTATTAGATTCGATGTTGTGTCAAATAGTCAGTTGTTTTAAGTCATTGATTGCCACCGCGGTCACACGTTGTCCGCAAACAATAGACTTTCTATTGTGTCTGTTGTCTGGCAGTCAACGTGTTGATATTTCTGAGACGAATATTCTGTCATAACTTCAACTAATCAAATAATCTACAATGTAATATCTAGCTGTGTGTTGTAATGTGTATGTGTCTGTGTAATCAATTATCTATAATGTAATCTACTATTGTATATTTGGATGACATACCCATTAGAGTGTTTTTTTTTTACAAAAATCACAGAACTGACCTGCACTCTTAAATGAATCCAGAAAACATTCACCAAATAAAGCCAAACTCGCTACTGGAAAATTATATTAGATCATACGTGAGCGGCTCCAAGCGGGCTCCAAGCGGGCTCCAAGCGGGCTCCAAGCGGGCTCCAAGCGGGCTCCAAGCGGGCTCCAAGCGGGCTCCAAGCGGGCTCCGAGCGGGCTCCAAGCGGGCTCCAAGCCGGCTCCAAGCGGGCTCCAAGCGGGCTCCAAGCGGGCTCCAAGCGGGCTCCAAGCGGGCTCCGAGCGGGCTCCAAGCGGGCTCCAAGCGGGCTCCAAGCGGGCTCCAAGCGGGCTCCAAGCGGGCTCCGAGCGGGCTCCAAGCGGGCTCCAAGCGGGCTCCGAGCGGGCTCCAAGCGGGCTCCAAGCCGGCTCCAAGCGGGCTCCAAGCGGGCTCCAAGCGGGCTCCAAGCGGGCTCCAAGCGGAGTTAAACAATAGCCATACAATATAATCGCTAATAATAATAATACAATCGCTCGGTTCTTTATGTCGTTGACTAGTATAGTAGGCATTTTGTGTGTCAAACACAAGCGTCGGGACGTTATGTGCCAAAACACTGCGCTTGACATCATCGAAACAATATAAATTGAACGAAATTATGGGGTTTGTTTTACTATCAAACAGACTGAGCTTCGAATACCTTGCGAGCTTTGGTGCTATAAGATGTTTCACAGTAGACTAAGAACTACTTAGCATTCACAAAAAAGACCTGAAAAGAAATACGTAACCTACAACAAAAGCGTACAAAGACAAAAGAATTTACTAAATTCTTTTTGTGTTTCATGTCAGCGGAAAATAAATAGCAACGAAATAAAAATAAAACTTAAACTCCGTGCACTTCTAAACAAAGACGTAGCTAATAAAATAAAACCTCCCATATCGTAACACATCGCTTCCTCACCAAAACCCAAAATCCAGCCGCTTAAATCAAAACTAGTACCGCTAACCGTAATTCGATCTCCCGCTAATCAAGCTCAGACAGCGAGCGCACTTCCCCCGAAGTACTTAGCGCCGCAGAGTACTCCCTCCTCTGCAAAGTAGACTGCAGAGCACACTGTGCAAAGGGCCCCAACTTGGGATCCACAGCTAAAGTGCAAAGTTATGATTGCTAAGCGCGCAGTGGCCGTGTTTCAGTTATTTAACTTCGTTATTAGCGCGACATTGATACAGTGTTCCGCTTTGTGACCTAACTTGATGCTGCAAAATGTTCACATTTTAATGCTAGAAGAATATCGTGGAAAAGTTAAGATTCTTTTTCATTTTTTAAAGATTTCTTTTTTTTTTTGTAATAAGGTATTAAGGTCTTGTTTTGATAGGTTTTTATATCTATAGTTTGGCAGAGTTAATATCTTTTTAATTGAAAACTGAAACGAATTGTTAATTACTTAAATACTCACACCATGTGCAATTCGAGTGCAGTATAATAATGCTTTCAGGGTGTTGTGTTGGTATTTCCTGATCATCATTCATCAACAGATGGGGCTGCCTCGCTTCTGTAGCGCATCTGGGATGTTTGCGGAAATGCGTGTTGATTGCTTTTATGCATTAATGCGTAAAAGATGTGCGTCCTTCGTGCGCAGGGTGCGAGCCAGTTCCAACAGCATCCTGGGCATGATTGCTGACGGCTGGACTGCTGCGTTGTGAATCGTTGCTCCAGTGTCTCAGCTGGAATGCGGAGGCTACGATTACTTCGTCGTGTGTTAATGTAATTGTTGTTGTAATTGTATTACTAACATAGTTGTAAGTTTATTTATTGTTACTAACACTATATGGGTTTCATTGTTACTCTCAATAAAGAATTTATTTATTTATTTATGTAAAGTTTACTTGAAATACACGGTACAAAACAAGCGTAACTGTTGACTCAATGTTTCGAGGTTATCCAAGGTCGCCAGAAACAAGATTAAAAAACAGTATCTGCATAAAATCTTGACGCAATTGAATGTAAGCTACAACAACCAATCCGGCGCCACCGCGAACAGCTGAGCGCGCGGAGCAGCTGAGCGCCAAATTAATCCGTTCGCAGGTACAATGGCGGGCGTATTGTTCGCGTACAATTGTTTTCCCCACATATTGCGTCCCCGGCCTTAATAACGCGCGGTTTATGAAAAACTCTCCTTTTGTAATGTTTGCGGCGGCGGCGGCGGCTTCCTGTTGCGCACGCGCGGGCGCGCGCTGTCAACGAATAACCACGAAATACCGTTATATGTCGGTTGATGGCTTAATTTTTATTTGTTTTGGTTTTTGCATTTTGCTTAGAAAATGTGTATATCTTCGTCGTTGATGGAAAGACGTCGAGCGAGCATGCGTGCTGCACATTAAATTTCTTAGCCATTTTCTTTCAATTGAATATAATAAAGTTACAAGTACTATTACTTGTAACTTGCAATAGTGTACTTACAATATTTTTCTTTCTTTCTTCTTCTTTACGTCGGTAACATATTAGGTTCGTTTAACTTTAGTAAATATAAGCACTAAGAACACAAACAGTACTTAGTGTGTGACTACTGATCGCTACATATTCAGAATGTAATAGTACAACTACTTCCCGATACCGCAAATGGCTGATTGACTTTAACTTCTTTAAGCTAATATTAACTGCAGATTGCAATCACAATCCATTTAATTTATCGCAGCCACAAGATATTATGACCATTGCAAAACATTGTACATTTAACTTCAATAAAATCGAGCAGTTCGTAAACACAGGCGCAAATTAATGTTAGCTATCTGGAAATCCAAGTCGTTTCCTTAATGACTGGAGAATTGCCACTAAGCGATGCCACTAAGTGCCAACTAAGGGTGCCACCAACGGAACATGTACATCAGTGAGTGCAGAATGTATTTGTGGTTTTGGTAGACCAGGATAAATAAATATCAAACCGAACGTGGTGAAAAAGCTGTTTTTTCGCATAAGACCTACTACCTACTAACAGCTGATATGGACGGCAATAAGGTTTTGAACAATTTCAACAAAAGAACAGGTCGTTACACATTTTAAAACTAACATTAACGTAATAAAGAGCAGTTCAAAAAAAAAACGAAACCGTTTATCCTTTAAAAGGGTATTAAGTAATTGGTATTTTCAAAGGATCGGTTAGGCAATACCAGAAGAAGTAAATAAACTAACAGACTTTGTTTTGCCTCACGCACCGAACGCACCGAACGTACCGAACGCACCGAACGCACCGAACGCACCGAACGCACCGAACGTACCGAACATGCCAACAAATGTTTGGATATTGTAAGTACTAGCCACTAGTTCTGTAGTATAGCCAGGTCCAATGCATTTAAACTGTTTTCGTCTCAATTAATCAAGCAAAGTTAAATTTTCAGTGTGAACTATTTTGCGCGGCGCCGTCGGGGGGAGTCATTACTTTCATTGTAACCCGGCAAGTTAATTAAAAGTTTCTAGTTTGTTAACTGAAACTCCTTCCTTTTGCTACCGTTATTGTTGCGTTAATTCTAGTGGCAAAATAAAAAAATGAGGTACTTCCAATATAAGATTCTGGGAAGTATAAACACGGTAATGTGGATGCTTTATTTGATTTTTAATTTCTCTATAATTAAAGCTAAAATATCTATAACCAGGAAACAAAACATTCTCTTGTCACAGAGAGTTGATTGTTTACTTTTAGCTCATATTTCTGCTATAACTTCTGCGGGTTATATTTAGGATTACCAATAATATGTTAACTGGACGTCCACTGGTGTGACTGATGATGCTTGCACTCGTCGAATGACAAGCGGGTCTCCCTAATAATAACACACGTAATAACATGTTTAATCAATACATAAGGACACTAAGCCTGTCCACCAGTGCATCAAACTGAACAAGCTGCACTAAGCGGATCCAAATACCAAAGCTTTTCAGATTACTTTTTATTCAGTTTTATCGGAATCGCTCCCTCGTTGACTGCAACAAATGGACAACGGCACATTAGCTGCTCAGCTGTCCGCGATAGAGACCGGTCGAGGTTACTTAGTTGTTTGCTCGAACTGAGATAAGTAATCATATTACATTGCTACATCTAAACTATAAACACCATTGACACAATCCCTTTTTAAATATTTAGTAGTAAGAAATTGTTTTAAAAATATAGTAAATATAATATAACCCCATCGCCGTATCTCTACGTTGACGTCGTGATGGGGCTTGCGCGCTCCGAACTCTAGGTCTGTACCGGTGGAGGTTTCTTTGCCGGAACAGGTCTAGGATGAGGAGCCAGACCAAGAGAGATACAGAAACCCGCAGGGCAGCATGTGGCGAGCTGCTGGGCAGTAGCGACCCCACGTACCCTATCTCCCGGGAGAAGTCATGTTCCTCATCTCTGGCTTGCCTTTATTGGCCGGCTGGAGTGAACACTGACGAGAACTGACCTCCCACCTCATTCTTGCCTCTAATGGCTGGCTTGAGTAGAGATTCGCAAGAGCAAACGTGCTCGGAGGAAGGAAGTAGTCCAGTAAGATGCTGGTAGGGATCTTGACCGTACTTCCGGGATTGTCCTGATAGCCGTGGAATACCTCTCCACTCCTCTTAAGCACCTCAAGACATGTTGCCCCCTTGTCGCTATGACACTATGTGCTAGCGACCGTTTCCGGGGGCCCATTGTTGAGTGTGCAAGTCACCCCCTGCCATTTTATCCGTGTATTGTATTTATCAAACATTGGTCAGGCAGGGGCCATAGTCCTTCCATAGTTTTAGATAACCAGTCCACTTTAGCCATCCAAACCCATAGCCCAATATTTTTTTTTCTCCATATCCTGCAATAGTCCTACACCAACCGGGAGTTGTCCTTGGGTGCACTTGCATAGTACGCACAAGGATAATCGTCGGTTGGTGCCTCATTTCCATTGAAAGCGTCTAACGGGCCTCTGCGAGTTGGCTTCGGCCCCTCATATGCCTTTCAAAGGTCCGGGACCCTAGGGTCCCGAGAAATATATAAAAAAAAAAAATAATAATAATACTTGGCAACACTGGCAAGTCAACAAACGTCTGATTTTTCTTTTATCATATTTTCCATTTATTTATTACCTCAGCCACATTTTAGTATCAGAAAGCACGAAAATCAATAAAACCTTTAGAAATAAATTGAAGAGACAATAAAAAACATGAAAATGAGAAAACAAATAATTAGGTATGAAAAAAGCAAGAATGACGGCTGTCAAATTCGGCCTGATGAATGAATGATGATGAAGAAAATCAAATATAAAACGGAATGTTGACGAGATCAGCAACTCGCCGCGCACGCCTACCACCTCCGGACTCGTCGCTCAGCTCCGCCCCGCCGCTGCCGGTACCCAGCCCCATCGAGAGTGCTGTGATACCGGCCATGGCAGCTGCGTCGAGCTCGAGCGACGAGTATTTTTCCCCGCCGACGTCGCCAACACCTGTACGTCGACAGGGGAGAGGCCTGCCACCGAAGAGCTTGGGACTTAGGGGCCAACCGGCCCCGAGCCGGGTCCCCGCTGCCGGTGGTTGTGTGCAGCGCATGAGATGGACTCAGTCTATGAACGAGAACGTCATGCGCGCATATTACGGGTCTACAGAGGGAGGAACTAACCTCACTGCGTACCGCAATAGGATGCTGTCTCTCTTCCAGGAACTAGAACCAACCGTCAACACTTCGGCCCAACGACTGTCGGATCAGGTGCGGGTCATCCAACGCAATCACAGGTTGGACGATGCTGCACTTGATAGGCTGCGCTCAGAGGTACTGAACAACCATATCGTCTCGACTTCGGCACAAACCGCGATACAAGCGTCACCCATAGATGCAATCCCGCCGCGGTTCAATCATGTTGAAGAAGAATATGATAGGGTTGCCACAGTAAGTAGCCAGTGCAACGTCCGATTGAGGAGCGCACTGGAGGATGCGTTTCGTGAGTATAGGTCAACTCCGACCAAACTTAGGCCCCGATTACCACGCTTACACAACAAAAATAAACACAAAAAAACCACACAAGAAAAATAGGGCGCTGGTGTGTGCCTTGGACTCGCAGCTTAAGAATGTGTTCGAAAGCAGCGAGGATCTTGTTGATACACACTCGATCCTGTATTGCGCGGCTGTTGCTGCATGTCGTTTAGCTAACGTCAAATTTCCAAACTGTGACGGAGCTACTCGACCAAAACCAGCCGTACCAGCCTGGCAGTGCAGGATCGAGCGTCGTATCGATGGGACCAGGGTACTCATCGGCAAACTATACTGCTTCAGGGAGGGCAATACACGACCACGAGTGATGCGCTTTGTAAGGCGGGCATTCTCGGGGACTGGAATCAGCCCTCGAGAATACATGTCCCGTGTCACAGAGCGCATCGACTTCCTGAAGCAGAAAGTTTGTGCATGGGCGAGTCGTATTCGGCGGTATAAGCGGCGGGTTGATCGATACACGCAGAATCGCATGTTCCAGAGCGATGAGAGGTGGGTATATAGAGCTTGGGAGCGACCTGAACAAAATATGACAGACGTGTGCCGCCCGGATGATGCCGCTACGAATGTATTCTGGCGCAGCATCTGGTCGGTGCCCGTCTGTCACACTGAGGATGGCTGGATGCAGGACGTCGAGCGAGTGTGTGAAACAATACCAAAAATGGAAAAGGTCGTAATTACGCCATTTGACGTAGCCAGAGCAGTCCGTCCGTTATCGAATTGGAAATCTCCAGGACCGGACGGACTGCACAACTTTTGGCTGAAATGGCTAACTAGTTCACACACTTGCCTGGCATCTCAGTTCCAGTCATCCTTAGAGTCTGGGTCGCTACCGCAGTTTCTAACAACAGGCATTACCCACCTGCTCCATAAGTCAGGTAGTCCCGCGGAACCCAAGAATTATAGACCGATCACGTGTTTGTCGACAGTCTATAAACTTCTTACATCCATTTTGAGAGCGAAAATTAATATACACATTGAGAGTAACTTGATTATATCTGCCTCTCAAAATGGATGCAGGAACGGGTCCGGCGGTACTAAGGAGCTACTCCTCATCGACATGGCCATTAGCCAACAGGTTCGTCGATCCCGCAAGGATATGTCGACATGCTGGATAGATTATAAGAAGGCCTACGACTCGGTGCCACATACATGGCTCATGAGGGTGCTTGAGTTGTACAAGATTGACGCAACTCTACGCACCTTCCTTGAGTCGTGTATGGGGCAATGGAGGACGGTCCTTCGCTATCCAGGGTGTGGTCAGATCCAGAGGAATGATGAACCTGTATGGATTAAACGGGGAATATTTCAGGGCGACAGTTTGAGTCCACTTTGGTTCTGCTTAGCCCTGAATCCTCTAAGCACACTGCTGGAGGATTCAGGTCTAGGCTATCGGTTGAGGAGAGGTGGTCAGGTCATATCTCACCTCCTCTATATGGATGACTTGAAACTCTTTGCCCCCAACAAATTGCGACTGATGGAGCTACTGAAGGTAACTGAAACTTTCAGTAATGCCATCAGGATGGAATTTGGTGTGGACAAATGTGCAGTCATGCATGTAAAGCGAGGCGAGATTATGAAATCCGAGGGAAGTCAACTTTCGGATTCCATACACCTCAGATCCCTCTCCTCATCCGAAAGCTATAAGTATTTGGGTATGTCGGAAGCGTTAGGCATCAATGTCGCTGACATGAAGCAATCGTTGAAGGAGCGCTTCTTTGGTCGCCTGAAGAAGGTATTAAATAGTCTTCTTTTGGGCGGAAACAAGGTGCGCGCCTTCAACGGCTGGGTCATGCCAGTTTTAATGTACTCTTTCGGCATACTCAAATGGACTCAGACCGAACTAGACGCCCTGGATAGGAGGGTCCGTACATTGCTGACCGCAAACCGGATGCATCACCCACGATCATCGGTGATGAGACTGTACATCCCGCGGAAGTGTGGGGGTCGAGGCTTTTTAAATGCGAAGACCCTCCACAACCGCGAGGTGTGCAGCCTCAGGGAATATTTTTTAAAAGCCGACATGGGTATGCACCGTGATGTGGTCGCAGTGGACAATGGGCTCACCCCGCTCTCCATGGCTAAAGAGAACTGGCGCAAACCTGTAGTACTTACTACAGATGACCGCAAGGCGGTATGGCTAAACAAGGAGCTTCACGGGCGCTTCTACCGGGCTCTTCATGAACCCGGTGTAGATTTCTTAGCGTCCGTATCCTGGCTACGTTTCGGTGACCTCTTTGGGGAAACTGAAGGTTTTGTTTGTGCAATTATGGACGAAGTTATTTTGACGAATAACTACCGGAGATATATTATGAAGGACGGGACGGTTGACGTGTGTCGGGCATGCCACCGTCCGGGTGAGTCTATCAGACATATCATCTCTGGTTGTTCTCGTCTGGCTAACGGAGAGTACTTGCACAGGCATAACCAAGTGGCCAGGATTATTCACCAGCAACTTGCTTTGAAATACGAACTTGTGGACTCTGAGGTACCGTATTACAAGTATGTGCCCGACCCAGTTCTTGAAAATGACCATGTCACGTTGTACTGGGATCGGTCTATCATCACTGACAGGACTATTGTCGCCAATAAGCCTGATATAGTGGTGATAGATCGATTAGCGCGCCGCGCAATGATTATCGATGTTACCATTCCACATGACGAGAACCTCGTGAAAGCTGAGAAAGAGAAACAAATAAAATATCTCGACTTAGCACACGAGGTTGTTGACATGTGGAATGTGACCTCGGCTGTCATTGTGCCGATTGTTGTAACGCCCAATGGCCTGATGGCCGAAAGCCTCGACCAACATCTCTCGAGGCTGTCGTTAGGCGGTTGGATCAAGAGCCTGATCCAGAAGGCAGTACTCCTCGATACGGCTCGTATTGTGAGGAGGTTCCTGTCTCTGCAGCCCTAACCACCGGTAGCTTGGACTCTGCTCCCGATACCGGCCTCTATTTTTTTTATATATTTAAATGTTTTTTTGTTGTATATATTGTTATTAGAAATATTTAAAAATGTAAATAGATAAGAAAGAAAATAAATAAACGAATAATAATAATACCATTTATTTCAGGCGACACAGGCCCATAGAAAAATACCTTAACCTAAACATGCATGTTTTTATTATCAAACAATTGTGTTAGTAAATAAGGCTTAAGACTATGTTAGTAGCGCTTCACTTTGCACTAGGTGGACTTTGTGCTGTCCTGTGGAACTTGTCCGCGGAAGCGACGGAACACCACGTCCTGTGGCCAAAAGTCTTCCTCCATGACGAGGGGCAGATAACAGTTTGGTACACGCACGACGAACGCCTTGAAGTTGACGTTCCTGTGCGATTCCAGTAACTGCACCCTCGGCGTGTATCTCATCTTCTGGCGCACGTACTCCACGATGTCCTCCATACAATGATGTACAATATACAAAGATTTATGTTATCAGTGTTTTCAAAACCTCTCATTTCTTATCTTATACGTAGGTAGTATGTCAGTACTTACTTATTTCTATTAGCAATTTCGTTCGATAAACTAATAATATTAGTTACTTTGCAAAACTGTTCAAGTCCCAAGACAGAACACATGTCACATTATACATACGAGTGGAGTACTTACATAATGCATAGCTTCACATCAGTCGGACGCTGAGCTGAGCCTTCCCCAGAGATGAAATAAAGAACCAGTCGTAGAGAAAAACGTGGTAAACGGCCCAAACGTTCAGCTTGGCAGACGGACGGATGATCGCAATTTGATAATTGATATGAAGTGGTATATACCAACGGCAATTTCCTTGACATAGTTGTATTTTGTGGCAGTCATTAATGACAGTACTGCGACTCCTCGACTCACTACCTACTCTGTCTCGCTGGTCACAGGGTCGCTAGCTCTACTGATGAGGACCCTAGGTTCGATCCCGCGAGGTTATAATTTGGGCCCAGTTAATGGCAACTGACTCGGCTCTGCTGGATGCCTCTGCCTGCACCTTCACTGATTTTGCATTCTGTGATTACGTTGGCTCACACACTGACTTATTACTTGTTAAAATTTTAGGAAAATCGTACACTTTTACAACGCCTGTGAATATGTGAGCACCGTGTATCTAACACATATTTTTATCTGCCATTGCTTCAATTTTAATTGTTTACCTATAGTGGTATAGAAATTTCATTCTAGGTGTATCGTCTTCACATATAATTACATAATAAATGTACTTATACAAAATATTGTAAAACATGTTAAAAGAGTAACGGTGGAGTTCCTTGCCCATTCTTCTCCACACGCAACTACCTTTTGGATGGGGCGACTAGAATCAATTTTTGTAAATGTTGACGTTCAAAAGTACCTTTTATGTGCTCATTTGAAATAAATGATTTGAATTTGACTTTGACCTTCGGGGAATACATGCGTGTAATCTATACAAATAAATAAAATGAAGTGTCTGTTTGTAATGTCAAAATAACAGCTTTTTACTAAATGCGAAAGTACATACGGTACTTACAACAAAAAATAAATTTTTAATTTTTTTGTCTGTCTGTTTGTTTTGACGGCACTTTCACTGACAGATTTTAGCTGATTATACAAGGAGTAACGAAGGGTACTTTTATTTAAATAAAGAAAATTGGGTTCCGCGCAAAAAAATAAAACGTTAATCTCTAGAACTACCAGTCGGATTTGAAAAATCTTTTTGCGTTTGGTAGCCCAATTCTCGAGGATGGTTATCGGCTTTTAAAATCACGCTACGACCCTTATAAGCTGAGCAAAAAGGCGGCATAGCACACAGGTTTTTTTATGTAATATGTTATAAGGACTTCCAAATCTGTAGCCGTTTCAAGGAAGGGATTATGTCTAACCGAATAATAAAAGCCACAAAAGGGATCTATAACAATACTCCTGGAAGTTTAGCTCGCGTAGCATCACTATAGACACGGGTTTTGGCGACGGAAGAATAGACAAAATGACAAATTGTAGAAACATTTGTACCGTCTGAGCATGGCGATGTGACATTCTGTCTATTCCTCCGTCGACAAAACTCGTTTCTGTGGTGGTCATGCTACACGCGCTAAGAGACGGGCTGATGCGGATGGTAAGCTTACTTACTATTAAGGTGCATGCATGTGGAAGATGCGAACAGGCACACTCAGGGAAACTATTGTCTGTATGTACAAGCTTGCCAATTAGGCTTAATGCTTAATTATAATTACGATTGATGAAACACACATGATATAGTATCTGTAGCCGCGCAAAGCAACCACAGATAAGCAATAAGTATTAACTCGAGCCTCGTTTGAGCGGAGTCAAGTTGCTGCGAAACTGTGCAATTAGGTACAGTGCTGTTGTTATGTGACATCAGCGCAATTGATCAATTAGTAATGTGAAGTGCATGTCCATTGAAGGATTAGTAAGAACGATTGTGATGGTGTATATGTGAATGGAGCAATGGATGTCTCAGTAGACAATAATATGAGAGCAGATTATTTTCCGCTCATTTGGAAAATATTTTTGAAGTAAATCTTTTACTATCTTAAAGTTACCTATAAGGATTAACTTAACTAAACTTAACCAAAATACACAGTTAAAACACTCAACCAAACGTTATTAAAAAGTTATTCAATCAAAGCATTCAAAAGAAGACTAATGCTTGTTTATAAACTCGAACACAAACAGGTGACTAACCCGAACTATTAGAATTTGTCGGAGTAAAGTTGTCGAGTTAGACCATCGAACTGTTGCGGCAAGCCAGTTGCCACTGTTACACAAGCAAGATTAGTTTAATCGATGTTAGAATAAGGAACATGAGTAATGATTGGAAGTTGTACAGTTACAATCTGGGTGTGTAACCTAGGGGGGTTACCATCCGGGTGTCACCACTGTGTGGATCGCCCGGAGGACACGGTGGAGCATACGGTGGAGGTCTACCTGGCTTGGGTGGAGCACCGCCGTGTCCTCGCGGAAGCGATCGGCGGCGGCGATCTCTCGCGTCCGGCCCTGGTCCAGGCCATGGTACGGGCGAGAGTACATGGGAAGCCATTACCTCCTTCTGCGAAGCAGTAATGCTCGCGAAGGAGGAGGCGGAACGCGTGAGGGAGAGGCAAGCTTTGCGCCCTCACGCCCCTAGTCACCGCAGGAGACGCCCTGGGCGTCGGGAATTGACAGCCGATTCCCGGCCACCGTAGGCGCGGGCTTGCGGACGGCGAGCAATGGGTAGCTCGCCGTCCGGTAAGGACCAAGCCCGAGTCGACGGCGCGTTGTGTTCCACGCGCGCCTCAAAGAGATGTCAGCACTATTGACGGGGTCCGCTAGGGCCGATGCCAGCTAGGGTTGTGGGATGTTCGAAAGAGTTACCGTGGCCCCGGCACAGGTAACAGAAGGAACACGGGTGAGTTTTAGTCAGTAAAAGTCTGACTCGCCCTCCCGCTCCGCCCAGAGCGGGAGAAGTCATTTGATGATTTCCCATCCACAAAAAAAAAGGGGGTTACCATGATGTACTCTTATAACTAATCGATATAAAACTAAAAGTGAAGAGTAATATGAAACATCAAGGGAGTTTTATCCGTGTGTCGCACGGGCAACTTTTTATTACCTTCATTACATGTTGGCTTCCCAAGTCCCAACAATAAACGTAACCATCTCAATTGCCAAACGAACAGGTGACGGCAGTAGGTTGTCTGTAGTGGATAAAAGTATCCTAAAAAGTCAAAAGTAAATTAAATACCGAAAGTTGATTAAACTTAAACTTATTTTCATGCGCCGAATGCTTTTAGCTTTACGTTAGTTGGTAGTTTGTTGAACTTTTTTATATTTCCCACCGTTGGGAGTGCTCCACGTCCATAGTCGCCGGGGAGCAAGTACGTCGCGAACTACTACTCAAATAAATGTGCTCTCCCTCTTCTGCATTTTTATTTCATGTAAATTAGTAGGTTAAGTTAGAGCTTTATTTAGCACCAAAATCACAAAACTCTAATTATTACTTTTGCATGAAGTAAGGTTCACATTAAGTAAAGCTGTGAACACACAGCCCACGTTTAGTACAGGGAAGTTACACATATTTCTTAACTTTTGTATTCACTCATTTAAGTAGATCTACGCGCATCACAATGTTCTGATCGCTCGTTATTTTAAATGCGGTGGATGGAAAAATTGGCTTAAATTTTACGGGCAAGTTATTATGATGCAAATAAAACAAAAGCTATTCGCCCAAATCAACGAGGATATTTGAATAATAAGAAAAGTTTTATATTTTGCTTATTTGCTTTTGAGTACAATTACACTTATTTACAATATCTTGGATGTTTGTTTATTTACACACAAAGTAATCATTAGATTCCCAAACTACGCAGGATCCAGACTTAACCCACGCCACAGCCAGCTAGTCGTGATGGACGCAGTTGCCCAAAAAATTGACAAATATGAAGGATCCCCTCGGAGTCTGCGCCAGGGGCCCGGGGGCCCGAGGACCAGGGGGCCAGGGGTGTCGCACACACAATTCAATTTACAATGTTTACACACCGTATTTATTTGAGTCCGCTATGTTTATTAAGCAAACATGTGCTGAATATTGTTGGCTAGTACTTTTGTTTCAGGAGGCGTGAAATTGTTTGAAATGTTAAATTCTTCTTGACTCTTGAAAAGGCTCTTACCGTGCTGAAAATATTACAAATGGATATGGTTAGGGGCGAGCATAGGGTGAGGCTGATTGTCCAGGTTTCAAGGCACATACTTTAAATTGATCACTCACACGGAAATTATAGAACTAAAAGACAAAGTAACAGTGTTAAACTTTGATATTCGGCGGTAATCGTGATCATTTAGCATAAGCCCACTGAGTAACACCGTTTTCCTTTATATACAGACACAAGGAATCATTCCGTAGAGATGCCATAAACACATTGCGCTCGGCAGTGGATTGATGATGGCAGATGGATGTTACTACGTTCACAATAGAAGCGACTGACGACACCCTAGAGCAGTGCTCGATCGGTGCGTTTGTAGCCGACACCCAAGGGCAGTGCTCGATCGGTGCGTTTGTAGCCGACACCCAAGGGCAGTGCTCGATCGGTGCGTTTGTAGCCGACACCCAAGGACAGTGCTCGATCGGTGCGTTTGTAGCCGACACCCAAGGACAGTGCTCGATCGGTGCGTTTGTAGCCGACACCCAAGGGCAGTGCTCGATCGGTGCGTTTGTAGCCGACACCCAAGGACAGTGCTCGATCGGTGCGTTTGTAGCCGACACCCAAGGGCAGTGCTCGATCGGTGCGTTTGTAGCCGACACCCAAGGGCAGTGCTCGATCGGTGCGTTTGTAGCCGACACCCAAGGGCAGTGCTCGATCGGTGCGTTTGTAGCCGACACCCAAGGGCAGTGCTCGATCGGTGCGTTTGTAGCCGACACCCATAGGGGTGGGAGTGAATTACTGTAATTCTACAATACAGTTACTTCTTTTTGTTTAATTATTGCATTAATGGCCTCGTACTTCGCAAAGCCCTCTGACCATTTCACTACGTTTCAAGACAAAGGAAGACGTTTCTCATAAAGTTTCGCTTTACTATCTTATTGACGATGAATTTGCAAACAAGCATCAATTTAAACTTTAGCGAAACTTTTTTCACAGTAGATTTAAACTGACAATTTAAAGTTTAAAGTATGCTATGAAACCTACTGTCAAACTGGGTTGCACCAAACTTAATAAGTTAAAGCAAACAATTAACGACTTCCAAACACGGGCCGCAGTTCATTTTACATTGTCGGCGCAACGGTATGATATTCACGTTCGAGTTATAGCCAGCCAGCATTATTACGGCAACACTGTTAGATTTATCGTCCGCGGCATCATTGAAGTTAATTGGAGGTCGGAATTATGGAGGAGTTTTAATTGTTACATGAGGCTTTATGTAGTACAAATCTTGGTGGTTATTCTGGAAATCGTAAGAGCATGCTTCATGAAAAGACTTGGGCCTACAAGGTACTCACAAAGATTTTCGTGAGAAATCTAAAGGTAGCCTAGTTATACAATTTAAACTGAAGAGATAAGAAATATGAAGCTTTGAACACCTGACGCTATATATTACGTAGCTATTGAGAACTCTTGAATGTGCTACTCCGGGCAATCACCTTTCATTGATGTGAATTCATTCACAGTTCGAGTATCCGAGTTCGAGTTCCTGAGCTAGAAGAGATAATGCGGGGATCAGACTTGGATCAAGTTTAACGAGGTAATGAGTAAATGCAGTTTAACTACAGTCGCGGATCTATTAGTCACCTGCATTACATCAACTGAGGCCAAACTTACAACCACCGGACATCTAGACGCTCTGCAGGTTACCATCCCTACCTAGTTGCTACTGCACCAATCCGCACTAAGCGTTTCCAAATGTCTTTTGTGATGCGTACAGAAAACTCTCTACCTGCGTCTGTGTTTCCGGACGCATACAACCCCGATCTCTTCAAAGTGAGAGTGAACAGGCTTCTTCTGGGTAAGCTCGCTCTATCGTCGACTTTGTCTCTGTCACCTGTGATCTAGACTAGAGTCAAGAGCAAATCTATCTCAAATAAAAAATTAAAAAAAAAAAAAACATTAAGCCCTTACCTCGAACCCACTATAATTACAAGCGCTGGGGTTGAGCCTGCATTTAACACGTAACTAACAATCCGACCCCCGCTTTACCTCCCCATAGGGGTAAAACCGGCGACCACTTCACGGATCATTACACCTATTACAACTTTGTGGGGAGAATACATGCTGGATAACTTTTGGGGTTGGAAGCCTAGAGGGCTGACAAAATATTGAATTTGTTGTGGAAGATTTAATTGACTTGATAGTGAGTTTTAATTGTTTTACTGATGTCGATTAGAGCTTTTGCAATGGTGACTACTGCCCAAGCTGAAAAATTCATACAAAAATCAGTTTCCATAATCAGTTTCAATACAAAATCTTAAGACTGCAAAGCAATGCTAAAATAAACAATAATAATAATAATGTGCTATCGAAAGCTCTGCTTCCTTTAATTTATTCAACTACCCGTTCAATATTTTAATTCATCCCATAAATCTATAAAAAAGTGGGTAATAACAGGCAATTATAAATTATTCATCATTCCAAACATTCCCGCGCTACCAAAGTGGAAACTACAAAGAAACTGTGATCAAAGTGGCACATTTCACGAGCCGGGGGACACGCATCCCCCACCGGCGGGGAGTGGGGGGGGGGGTGGGGGGTGAGTAGTCACGTACTCTAGGCTTACTCAGTTACTTTTAATTCATCCAGTCGCTGATCTGTGTGCTTAGTGCGAGTTTTTTTTAACTTCACCATCGCGTTAGAGTATACTCAGATTTGTATGGTGCTGAGTTAGCGCCATCTAGTGCCATACGCAAGAACTAAAAATTGTGAGTGTCAGTTGTTTATTTTACTTTGTAGATGGTGACGATCGATTCCCACTTGAAAGTGAGCTCGTAAATTAGCGTGAACCTGTGATACCGCGAGTGCGAGTTACAATTTTGACAGTTTTGACAGCTCGTATAGGAAACGTGTTCACTTTCGAATAAGTAAAGTGTTCACTGAAGGATTTGTAGTGAGAGCCTTGTAAGTGTGGTGAATTATCAAAGTAATTTTATTTTAATTCGTTGTGTGGATTAAATACAACTATGGCATCACATTTATATTTTGCTTGGATGATGTTTGAGACCGTTAGGGTACAAGATGAGCGTAATTACATGTCCAGTGTTCGTGTAAAAGCCCGTGCTTGTAGCAATCCTATAATAGATCTTCCGGAGGCCGAATTTAAGAGAAGATATCGGCTTCCGAAGAAAGCGATCATTTGTCAGTGGGTAGTTTTAGTATCACCACTACCATCACTGTCAAGGACCTAACAGAGTTAACTCTTCGCAATTCTTTATGCGTGACATCCTACCTCTAGCCAAAAACCAAACAAACTTAGTGTTATTTCTGCAAAGTTCACAGATCATAAGTTTGCTAAACATCAAATAATTTGAATTCCATTTACTGCTCCATAAATGTCACCATCATAACAAATTGGGACGAACATGTCTTCATTTTTAATAAATATAATATTAGAATCCAATAAGTATTAATCCAAATCACAATCTTCAAACAAACACGAAACATAAACAAAGTCGTTATAACCAATACAAGTTTGATAGACAGCCGCTTTCATTAGGAACACTGAATATAAATGTCACTCTATTTGGTCGGTTTATCGGACGACGCGTACGTGACACCAACATAAGAACAATAATGATCACAATTCACGTCACGGTGACCAAACGCGTATCGGATGGTTAGCTTTGATGGTAACTCGCACTCGCTTGCGTACGGTGGTCGATGCGTTTGACGTCAACTCGATTTACTCGATGGTGAAGTCACTCGAACAATGTTGTCAAACTTACACTAAGCATACTGCTTGATAAAGTTTGTGGTGACGTGCGCTAGTGTGGGCGGCTATGGTAATAATATAATGACCGTGGACTGAATGAATTCAAATCCATAAGTATTATCTGTTAGATAGTAGATGTATACTCATATGTTCTGAATGTCTTGAGATGATGTATCACTGGTACTTTTGATAGGACGTCACATTCATATCGCTATTCCAAATGAATATGACTAACACTACATTATGGAGACATCTTAAAAATATACAAAACTTTAGGCTAGGTAAGTAGTCGATCCTAAAAGACGTTTTAATTATAATCACTTTTAAATTCATAACTAGTCTTACAATTTGAGTGGCTTGAATTTGACTTAGCTTTTAGCCACTCAAATAATAAGACACGGTGACTCTAATTACACGTTCCATAGATATTTCGTAGAATTCTTACATCCCGTTAGGAATTAATAAAGGAACGAAAAGAGGACATGCAAGAGGATATTAAAAATTTAATCAAGCAGTTGTTACTCCTGTCATAAAACTTTAACTATCGGACAGACTACGTGTTGAAGGATCAATGCTCATAAACTGAGGACAGTACTAGCTCGCTTTTTACCCCCTGGGGACTAGACAGGAGTCTATTGTGGTGTTGTGGTTCGCCCGCGATGGTGTCAGGTCCCTTGTCTTAATTGAGTTGCAATTTTTGAACACAACTGCAAAAACTGTAAATTACCGTGTCTTGAAAATAGGAGGTCTTATTTTCAAGACACGATAATTTACAGTTTTCTTGTGTTCTATTTTTTTAATAAACATTATTAAATAATTAACTTCTTGGCTGTTCGTTTTCATGTTCTCAGTACTTTATTATTTTGATGTAATTGAAACTCAAATCATCACCTGCCTAGCCTTTTCCCAACTATGTTGGGGTCGGCTTCCAGTCTAACAGGATGCAGCTGAATACCAGTATTTGACATGGAGCGACTGCCTATCTGACCTCCACAACCCAGTAACTGAGTAATACGATACCCCTTGGTAAGACTGGTTGTCAGACTTTCGGGCTTCTGACGACCCGTAACGACTGTTAAAGATCCACGAATGACAGCCGGGACCAACGGCTTAAAGTGCTTTCCGAGGCACGGAGGAGTCTCGATATGTAAAGATGGTCACCCATCCACGAACCAACCCCGGCAAACGTAGCTTAACCTGATGGATCGACCCGTGCGGCTGTTATTACTTAGCCACAAGCTCCTCAATTAAGTAATTGAAACTCAAATAATATAACTAAATTATTACAACCTAAGGCCCTTTGTACGCACATTTTTCTTTCCGTGAAAAACTACGGTTTATTCGCCGTGAGTAGGCACGGTCGTCTGTGTTGTGTGGATCACTATGGAAGCTTGGTGACAGACACGTTATTTCTATGGCGCGGTTGACACGTCGCAAGTACCGTAAAGAAACCGTGCCGTGTTAAAGGGCATAACTAATAGCAATTTAAAACAGTTCAAGCGAATTAGAGACAATAGTATCATCTATTATGGCTGCTCAAGAATTTTGAAACTATTGATAAACAAGAGCAAGTATTGAAAATACTTGTGAACTAAATATTTCATTTATCTAAACTGTAAGTCGGCGCCGAAGTTCAACCGCGAGGTATTGCCCGCTTTACTGCTCTCTGGAGGTTCGCGGGAAAATGTCTGACGACCGCTCTATCTAACTGATCATTTTAGTTTCTGACTACTGAAATTATTGCTAAGCTAATTTAAATATTCTTAATCTATTAATACAGCTGTAACAACCTTCAGTAAGTACCCAATAGAGCAGAAAATACAACTTTGTTGATATTCGCTACAATTTCCTTAGAAAGGTCCTGCCTTCATTAAATTGCAAAGTAAAGCTTCGTTTCCACGAAATAATTATGTCACGCCATTTGTAAAATTATTATGTCGTGTAATTTCACCTCCAGTTCACAATTTACCTCCATTCCAATGGTTGAACTACAAACTTGCAAACTGAATGTTTGCAAGTTTGTAACTCAACCATGCCCATCCTTTTTATCGCATGAAACATTTTTGATACATCTGTCGTTCTCCCAAAAAAGATAGAGGTATTCAGAATATATATTATGTCGTTAATACTCGATAAATAACAAAACCCACAAGTCTTTATCTAGATAATTCCTAATTTCAAATACTCCAGTGACAAGTAACGTCAGGTGGCTTTTAGGAGCACCTGGGGGTCTACTCCCTAAGTCCGTCAACGAAGTAACGGGCCCGTCCGATAGTAGTCCGAAACGTTGGAGCGAACCCTACTCCCTAATGATTTCGGATTCATCAGTTTCGGACGGAATCATAGATAATATTCGTGAACTAAAGACGCATAACGATAGAGTTGCGCTATTTTACCGGTTGATTACCGGTTTACTTATTTTGTGGTTTTCAAGCATATTAAACAAAAATTAATATAGATGACGTTAGAAAATGAACACATTTTTAACAATATACTTTTTATTATGTGTTTAAATATAGAATTGAATTATTTTTGTCATTTTTGTCCGGATAGCGGCTTTATCATGTTGATACCTTTGCTTTTTTCTTTTTGACGGCATTTTTCAAGTGAAGTGTCAAAGTTATTGACACTAACCGGGAAGCTTAAATTATTTTTGTAAAAATTATTAGATTAATTTTGTAAAATGGACACAACCGCACCTGCAGCAACTCACGTGCAAATAGAGGCCCTCCTCAATTTTAAGAGAATCAAGAGTTGCCTCGCGGCTGTTGGGGGGAGCCGACAGGAGAATACGATCAAAACGGCTGTTGAAAAGCCTGTGCAACTGTTTTAATTCAATGGGAAGTTGCACAAAGCTCGTGGACAAGTAGAAAAGGGTGAGTTTAATACATTATCTACTCGTCAATATAATATGATTTTAAGGTCTTGTCATCAGTAAAGTGCATACAATGATAATCAGTCATCCTCCAAATACCTACATTTCTGTAGGAGGACTTACGAATGTACTGATAATAATTGTATTGCACGGAGTCTTTGCCATGGCTTTTTTAAATTAAATAATAATAAATTACAGATAAAAATTATGTATTTGTTGTATCCGTCAATGATATTCAGTTTTTGTTGTACAGCATCCACCTGTAAGTCAAGACCCAGCAGCCATCTCACCCACCCATACATCTGCTGCTACACCTGCCAACCCAGAGTGGGTTGAGCAGCCCTCCACGTCCACTGAGGCACTGGAACTGGAGTTGCTAATGCAAAATCAGCGAAGTACATAAGTAATCAGTAGAAAGTACAGTAATAACTAAATCATGTATCAAAAAATTACTTAAAACTGACAAAAAATGTCTTCTTTTGTTTACAGCATTGAACCCTCGTTGTGCACGTCCACGTGTTCGGCGACATCTCGCTGCCGACTCAGCAAGAAGCTGAATTATCAATCATTTAAGACTACAATAGATAAAAAGAAAATCTATGTTCTGATTGATATAGTGTGTTGTTGATTGTTAAATTTATTCCGATTTAATTGGTGCTAAATTAGAAAAAAAACCATTTTGTTAATAAAAACAATGCTTTTATTATTGTGGAAATAATTTTTTTATACCACAAGCTTCTACCAGTCCCAACACCCATTATGTTCTATTGTGAGCAAAATAAAATACTTTATAAATTATATACTCTAATCAATAATATAAATACAAATACCTACATAATAATGTAATAAAAACAGAAAGGTATAAAGTACCTATAACTCGTGTATAACTGTTACAACAACAGAATTTATGAATGTGTAAGAGTGACAGGCAAAAAGGTTAACCGCTGACAGATGTGAGTTCGTTGAGAAACATACTATGATAGGGGCGCGCGAATCGTCCAGAAACAACGAGGTTAGGTTTATGTTCATATTCCAAAAAATACGCTATGCATTTATTGAAGTTCTATCAGGATAGTTTTCTTGTGAGACTGCATAAGTACCTATTTCTTTCCAGCAATTTCACTAATCTGTCTCTCGCTCATGGCCCTTGCTGAAGAGCTTGATGAATAGTAGACTCATCTTCCTATCTACTGTGCTCCAATTATTGTAAGTCTTCCTCGCTGAGGGAAGGTGTTTTTTAGCCCACCCGATTACACATATTGTGTAAAACGCAGCAAGCAAAAGAGGTATTATATCCTCACAAAAGTCCTCGAATAATTCCCGTGGGTGCCTAGAGTTCCCTACGTATGAACTCAACGTCGGGAATACTCGCCAACCGAAAGTTTTGGCGTAAATATCATCGGTGTCGCCTCCGCTCTTCCAGTATAGCGTCATCGAGCATTTAAAAAAGCAGCCATAGTTTCGAATTCTTCTTAAACTTGTAACTTTCATCGACAGCATGATAATTATTTTGATCTCGTATCAACTGACATAATTAAATATCTGTCGTAACAAGTGTCAAGTAAAATTTTTCGGACGGCAAAAGCACATCGGGAGTAGGGACAACTGTCAAATCGTGTTGTCATTCATTCTTCGTCCGGGCCCCGAACGAATCAAATGTCCGTTGGTGATACGGAGTAGGAAACGCCCGTAACGAAGGCCGAAACAACGGACTTCGTGATTAGGGAGTAGACCCCCGATGTTGTTGTTCCTGGAGTATCAGATAGATAGATACACCATACAAATTACAAATAAATGTACTAATTTTACACATAGGGTAACACAATAGCCGGTCTTATTGCTAAAAGCGATCTTTTACAGACAATCTTTGGATGGATTAAACGGAGGAGACAATACTGTAAGTAGTCAGTGGTGTACCAGTTAGATATACAATAAATAGATACTTATGAAACAAGAGCATGAAACAAGAACAAGGAACTAAAATCAGTTCAATAAAGTTACCAGACTAACGCCAAAAAATACCTCTGTACCCAAAAGTAAGATAATATAACCTTAAAATTGTAAACGAATGACGCTGCAAGCAGTACGTTAATTATAATAGTAGCACATACCGGTGTACCGGTGAACACATCGGATCGTTAGGGAGCACCTCGCGGAGACACTCATTAGGAGGATGCCGCGGCGTGCACACTCTTCTTTAATTTAGGTTAATTACTCCATACGCTGAATACATTATTGAAACAATAAGTGCAAATACTATGTAGTTGTGTAAGTATATTGTAATGAGTGAAATGGAACATATTTTTTCGTGAGACGTTAGAATAAAAATGGAAGGATTATTTTACCATACAGCATCGTACAGTAGATTTTAAGTACTTAAGCTTTAATGTGAAGATCTTTACTAAGCTTATTATCAGCTACCACTTGATCAAAAATAATAAAGAGCTTGGCTTGGCTTGGCTTGAGGGGCTTGTGGCTAAGAAATAACAGCCGCACGGGTCGATCGGTCAGGTTAAGCTACGCTTGCCGCGGTTGGTCCGTGGATGGGTGACCATCTTTACATATCAAGACCCCTCCGTGCCTCGGAAAGCACGTTAAGCCGTTGGTCCCGGCTGTCATTCGTGTATCTTTGACAGTCGTTACGGGTCGTCAGAAGCCCGAAAGTCTGACAACCAGTCTTACCAAGGGGTATCGTATTACCCAGTAACTGGGTTGTGGAGGTCAGATAGGCAGTCGCTCCATGTAAAATACTGGTATTCAGCTGCCTCCGGTTAGACTGGAAGCCAACCCCAACATAGTTGGGAAAAGGCTAGGCAGATGATGATGATGACTTGATCAAAAATAATGTATGTTCAAAGAGTAGGTAAGTAAATATATGTTTTCTCAGCGGTTATTGTAACTTATATCAGGTGGATTTTTAGGGTTCCGAACGTCCGAATGAAAACACGGAACCCTTAAGGGATCACTCGTGCGTCTGTCTGTCCGTCTGTCACAGTCTGTCAAATTTGGTATACAAATTAATTTGTGAGACCCAAATACGGACGTGTAACGTAAATATATGAAATTTGAATACAGCGGTATTCACAAAGGGACTACTTTTGGGGAACAATGTGGTATTGCGCTAAACAGAAACCACATCTTTTAACTTGTTCATTTATTTAGTGATATAAAGGCTGTTGTCTTAACAATAATTCATGCAGCTAAACTGTTTTCATAGGTTAAATCATACAACACTCACTTAACTCACATTGTACAACACTGTTTCCACTTTATAACACATTTTTTATTACCTTGTAACTGTTTTCAGTACCAAAACTGTAATTTACGATAATTTTGTCATTTTTGTTAAAAATCTTAGAATATTTTCAAGACTTTTATGTTTTTATTACCACAAATTGTCATTTGTCAGTTTTCTTTTTCTATACCATAAAGTTAGAACAGTGAGGTTGGTCTACATGATAACTTTAGTGTTTAGGTCGAGACTTCATTGTAAACTGTTATATTATGGCTATGTTTCCACTGTAAGCTAGCTCACTGTAGCCGCCTTAGATATTTCTGGCCGTCAATCAATTAAGAAATATGTTGATTGAGGTTCAAAAATGTTTGACAAGTACTGAGGTGGAACGGGAAAAGGCTTGAAAAGCGGTTCAGTTTTGGGGCTCGAGTCTTAAGATTAGCATGTGGAGTTTTTCTTGAATTGTATGCCCTTTTAGCACGTATTTGTTTAACTATGAGTATATGTTTTCTGTATTTAACTAAATTAACATCTAATATATTATAAACGTGAAGTGACAATTTTATTTCTAACGACTCCCTTGACGAGAGGTCTTCTGACGTCCAACGGCGTGGCAGTCACGTCCCTCTAATAGCGGCGTGCCATAGGATATCGCCGCCCTACACTGGGTCCACTCTAGGACGGAGGGACTCGCGACAACCCTGGGAGCGTGACGTAGCCCGTCATCGCGGTCCTCTGAATGAGCGTGAGGTGTAGTAAAGCACCTCCGCTATTCTTACCTTTTTTTGTAAAGATTGCCTTCCTCTGGGCAGGAATCCCAGAGGTGTCGCCGTTGCCCGTCTGCGACATGGCGTGAGGAGCTCTGCAGCGCCTCTCTGCCCTCACCTGCTGTTCTCTGGACTTCCGGTCATCGAGTGTGCACCACAAGCACCCGCTTCTGCTTCAATCTAACCCTTTTATATTTTTATATTTTTTATTATCTTTGTATATGTGATTTTACAATTTAGCCCTCCGGCTAAATTGTAACGTTACAGTTTTTTGCAAACAAAAAATAAGTTTTGCGAACTACACCGTGTGACTTATCAAATCAAAAAGGCTTACTATGAGGGTCTCAAATACCTATATTTTAATAATTTTAAAATAAATAGTTTTAAAGTTAATTTTAAGAAAATATATGAACATTGAGCATTCCTCGCGATATCGCTAAAATGAATAAGTCTAAAATTTTGAAAAAAGTACAGAACTTACAGCCTACATGAAAACCTATAAAAAGTATATAGTATTCAAATAACACGGTTAATGTCTCAATATTGTGCGGAAAAAACTTACATTTGCAGTTGGAATGTATAGAAGAACATGTTTTCCAACTATGTACAGTGTTAAATTTGTTCTTGGGTTAACCGAAGAACAAATTTAAACGAATTTATATTCATCCTAACTACACCATACTATCCTTCGTCGTGCGTGATCCGACAAATCAATTATTTTTACGCGAATTGTTTTACATTTTGTAGTGTGTGTGTTTAGATGAGTTTCTTTGCTCACTTCCACTTTGTTGCTCGGTGACAAGAAACTCTTTTGTAGTGTGTGTGTTAAGATGAGTTTCTTTGCTCACTTCCACTTTGTTGCTCGGTGACAAGAGACTCTTTTGTAGTGTGTGTGTTTAGGTGAGTTTCTTTGCTCACTTCCACTTTGTTGCTCGGTGACAAGAGACTCTTTTGTAGTGTGTGTGTTTAGGTGAGTTTCTTTGCTCACTTCCACTTTGTTGCTCGGTGACAAGAGACTCTTTTGTAGTGTGTGTGTTTAGGTGAGTTTCTTTGCTCACTTCCACTTTGTTGCTCGGTGACAAGAGACTCTTTTGTAGTGTGTGTGTTTAGATGAGTTTCTTTGCTCACTTCCACTTTGTTGCTCGGTGACAAGAGACTCTTTTGTAGTGTGTGTGTTTAGATGAGTTTCTTTGCTCACTTCCACTTTGTTGCTCGGTGACAAGAGACTCTTTTGTAGTGTGTGTGTTTAGATGAGTTTCTTTGCTCACTTCCACTTTGTTGCTCGGTGACAAGAAACTCTTTTGTAGTGTGTGTGTTTAGATGAGTTTCTTTGCTCACTTCCACTTTGTTGCTCGGTGACAAGAGACTCTTTTGTAGTGTGTGTGTTTAGGTGAGTTTCTTTGCTCACTTCCACTTTGTTGCTCGGTGACAAGAAACTCTTTTGTAGTGTGTGTGTTTAGATGAGTTTCTTTGCTCACTTCCACTTTGTTGCTCGGTGACAAGAAACTCTTTTGTAGTGTGTGTGTTTAGATGAGTTTCTTTGCTCACTTCCACTTTGTTGCTCGGTGACAAGAGACTCTTTTGTAGTGTGTGTGTTTAGGTGAGTTTCTTTGCTCACTTCCACTTTGTTGCTCGGTGACAAGAAACTCTTTTGTAGTGTGTGTGTTTAGATGAGTTTCTTTGCTCACTTCCACTTTGTTGCTCGGTGACAAGAGACTCTTTTGTAGTGTGTGTGTTTAGGTGAGTTTCTTTGCTCACTTCCACTTTGTTGCTCGGTGACAAGAAACTCTTTTGTAGTGTGTGTGTTTAGATGAGTTTCTTTGCTCACTTCCACTTTGTTGCTCGGTGACAAGAAACTCTTTTGTAGTGTGTGTGTTTAGATGAGTTTCTTTGCTCACTTCCACTTTGTTGCTCGGTGACACGAAACTCTTTTGTAGTGTGTGTGTTTAGATGAGTTTCTTTGCTCACTTCCACTTTGTTGCTCGGTGACAAGAGACTCTTTTGTAGTGTGTGTGTTTAGGTGAGTTTCTTTGCTCACTTCCACTTTGTTGCTCGGTGACAAGAAACTCTTTTGTAGTGTGTGTGTTTAGGTGAGTTTCTTTGCTCACTTCCACTTTGTTGCTCGGTGACAAGAAACTCTTTTGTAGTGTGTGTGTTTAGATGAGTTTCTTTGCTCACTTCCACTTTGTTGCTCGGTGACAAGAAACTCTTTTGTAGTGTGTGTGTTTAGATGAGTTTCTTTGCTCACTTCCACTTTGTTGCTCGGTGACAAGAAACTCTTTTGTAGTGTGTGTGTTTAGATGAGTTTCTTTGCTCACTTCCACTTTGTTGCTCGGTGACAAGAGACTCTTTTGTAGTGTGTGTGTTTAGATGAGTTTCTTTGCTCACTTCCACTTTGTTGCTCGGTGACACGAAACTCTTTTGTAGTGTGTGTGTTTAGATGAGTTTCTTTGCTCACTTCCACTTTGTTGCTCGGTGACAAGAGACTCTTTTGTAGTGTGTGTGTTTAGATGAGTTTCTTTGCTCACTTCCACTTTGTTGCTCGGTGACAAGAGACTCTTTTGTAGTGTGTGTGTTTAGGTGAGTTTCTTTGCTCACTTCCACTTTGTTGCTCGGTGACAAGAAACTCTTTTGTAGTGTGTGTGTTTAGGTGAGTTTCTTTGCTCACTTCCACTTTGTTGCTCGGTGACAAGGAACTCTTTTGTAGTGTGTGTGTTTAGATGAGTTTCTTTGCTCACTTCCACTTTGTTGCTCGGTGACAAGAAACTCTTTTGTAGTGTGTGCGTTTTGGTGAGTTTCTTTGCTCACTTCCACTTTGTTGCTCGGTGACAAGAGACTCTTTTGTAGTGTGTGTGTGTTTAGATGAGTTTCTTTGCTCACTTCCACTTTGTTGCTCGGTGACAAGAAACTCTTTTGTAGTGTGTGTGTTTAGATGAGTTTCTTTACTCACTTCCACTTTGTTGCTCGGTGACAAGAGACTCTTTTGTAGTGTGTGTGTTTAGGTGAGTTTCTTTGCTCACTTCCACTTTGTTGCTCAGTGACAAGAAACTCTTTTGTAGTGTGTGTGTTTAGGTGAGTTTCTTTGCTCACTTCCACTTTGTTGCTCGGTGACAAGAAACTCTTTTGTAGTGTGTGTGTTTAGATGAGTTTCTTTGCTCACTTCCACTTTGTTGCTCGGTGACAAGAAACTCTTTTGTAGTGTGTGTGTTTAGGTGAGTTTCTTTGCTCACTTCCACTTTGTTGCTCGGTGACAAGAGACTCTTTTGTAGTGTGTGTGTTTAGGTGAGTTTCTTTGCTCACTTCCACTTTGTTGCTCGGTGACAAGAGACTCTTTTGTAGTGTGTGTGTTTAGGTGAGTTTCTTTGCTCACTTCCACTTTGTTGCTCGGTGACACGAAACTCTTTTGTAGTGTGTGTGTTTAGATGAGTTTCTTTGCTCACTTCCACTTTGTTGCTCGGTGACAAGAAACTCTTTTGTAGTGTGTGTGTTTAGATGAGTTTCTTTGCTCACGTCCACTTTGTTGCTCGGTGACAAGAGACTCTTTTGTAGTGTGTGTGTTTAGATGAGTTTCTTTGCTCACTTCCACTTTGTTGCTCGGTGACAAGAAACTCTTTTGTAGTGTGTGTGTTTAGATGAGTTTCTTTGCTCACTTCCACTTTGTTGCTCGGTGACAAGAGACTCTTTTGTAGTGTGTGTGTTTAGATGAGTTTCTTTGCTCACTTTCACTTTGTTGCTCGGTGACAAGAGACTCTTTTGTAGTGTGTGTGTTTAGGTGAGTTTCTTTGCTCACTTCCACTTTGTTGCTCGGTGACAAGAGACTCTTTTGTAGTGTGTGTGTTTAGGTGAGTTTCTTTGCTCACTTCCACTTTGTTGCTCGGTGACAAGAGACTCTTTTGTAGTGTGTGTGTTTAGGTGAGTTTCTTTGCTCACTTCCACTTTGTTGCTCGGTGACACGAAACTCTTTTGTAGTGTGTGTGTTTAGATGAGTTTCTTTGCTCACTTCCACTTTGTTGCTCGGTGACAAGAAACTCTTTTGTAGTGTGTGTGTTTAGATGAGTTTCTTTGCTCACGTCCACTTTGTTGCTCGGTAACAAGAAACTCTTTTGTAGTGTGTGTGTTTAGATGAGTTTCTTTGCTCACTTCCACTTTGTTGCTCGGTGACAAGAAACTCTTTTGTAGTGTGTGTGTTTAGATGAGTTTCTTTGCTCACTTCCACTTTGTTGCTCGGTGACAAGAGACTCTTTTGTAGTGTGTGTGTTTAGATGAGTTTCTTTGCTCACTTCCACTTTGTTGCTCGGTGACAAGAGACTCTTTTGTAGTGTGTGTGTTTAGATGAGTTTCTTTGCTCACTTCCACTTTGTTGCTCGGTGACAAGAGACTCTTTTGTAGTGTGTGTGTTTAGGTGAGTTTCTTTGCTCACTTCCACTTTGTTGCTCGGTGACAAGAAACTCTTTTGTAGTGTGTGTGTTTAGATGAGTTTCTTTGCTCACTTCCACTTTGTTGCTCGGTGACAAGAGACTCTTTTGTAGTGTGTGTGTTTAGGTGAGTTTCTTTGCTCACTTCCACTTTGTTGCTCGGTGACACGAAATTCTTTTGTAGTGTGTGTGTTTAGATGAGTTTCTTTGCTCACTTCCACTTTGTTGCTCGGTGACAAGAGACTCTTTTGTAGTGTGTGTGTTTAGATGAGTTTCTTTGCTCACTTCCACTTTGTTGCTCGGTGACAAGAGACTCTTTTGTAGTGTGTGTGTTTAGGTGAGTTTCTTTGCTCACTTCCACTTTGTTGCTCGGTGACAAGAAACTCTTTTGTAGTGTGTGTGTTTAGATGAGTTTCTTTGCTCACTTCCACTTTGTTGCTCGGTGACAAGAGACTCTTTTGTAGTGTGTGTGTTTAGATGAGTTTCTTTGCTCACTTCCACTTTGTTGCTCGGTGACAAGAGACTCTTTTGTAGTGTGTGTGTTTAGGTGAGTTTCTTTGCTCACTTCCACTTTGTTGCTCGGTGACAAGAAACTCTTTTGTAGTGTGTGTGTTTAGATGAGTTTCTTTGCTCACTTCCACTTTGTTGCTCGGTGACAAGAAACTCTTTTGTAGTGTGTGTGTTTAGATGAGTTTCTTTGCTCACTTCCACTTTGTTGCTCGGTGACAAGAGACTCTTTTGTAGTGTGTGTGTTTAGATGAGTTTCTTTGCTCACTTCCACTTTGTTGCTCGGTGACACGAAACTCTTTTGTAGTGTGTGTGTTTAGATGAGTTTCTTTGCTCACTTCCACTTTGTTGCTCGGTGACAAGAGACTCTTTTGTAGTGTGTGTGTTTAGATGAGTTTCTTTGCTCACTTCCACTTTGTTGCTCGGTGACAAGAGACTCTTTTGTAGTGTGTGTGTTTAGATGAGTTTCTTTGCTCACTTCCACTTTGTTGCTCGGTGACAAGAAACTCTTTTGTAGTGTGTGTGTTTAGGTGAGTTTCTTTGCTCACTTCCACTTTGTTGCTCGGTGACAAGAGACTCTTTTGTAGTGTGTGTGTTTAGGTGAGTTTCTTTGCTCACTTCCACTTTGTTGCTCGGTGACAAGAGACTCTTTTGTAGTGTGTGTGTTTAGGTGAGTTTCTTTGCTCACTTCCACTTTGTTGCTCGGTGACACGAAACTCTTTTGTAGTGTGTGTGTTTAGATGAGTTTCTTTGCTCACTTCCACTTTGTTGCTCGGTGACAAGAGACTCTTTTGTAGTGTGTGTGTTTAGGTGAGTTTCTTTGCTCACTTCCACTTTGTTGCTCGGTGACACGAAACTCTTTTGTAGTGTGTGTGTTTAGATGAGTTTCTTTGCTCACTTCCACTTTGTTGCTCGGTGACAAGAGACTCTTTTGTAGTGTGTGTGTTTAGATGAGTTTCTTTGCTCACTTCCACTTTGTTGCTCGGTGACAAGAGACTCTTTTGTAGTGTGTGTGTTTAGGTGAGTTTCTTTGCTCACTTCCACTTTGTTGCTCGGTGACAAGAAACTCTTTTGTAGTGTGTGTGTTTAGATGAGTTTCTTTGCTCACTTCCACTTTGTTGCTCGGTGACAAGAGACTCTTTTGTAGTGTGTGTGTTTAGATGAGTTTCTTTGCTCACTTCCACTTTGTTGCTCGGTGACAAGAGACTCTTTTGTAGTGTGTGTGTTTAGGTGAGTTTCTTTGCTCACTTCCACTTTGTTGCTCGGTGACAAGAAACTCTTTTGTAGTGTGTGTGTTTAGATGAGTTTCTTTGCTCACTTCCACTTTGTTGCTCGGTGACAAGAAACTCTTTTGTAGTGTGTGTGTTTAGATGAGTTTCTTTGCTCACTTCCACTTTGTTGCTCGGTGACAAGAGACTCTTTTGTAGTGTGTGTGTTTAGATGAGTTTCTTTGCTCACTTCCACTTTGTTGCTCGGTGACACGAAACTCTTTTGTAGTGTGTGTGTTTAGATGAGTTTCTTTGCTCACTTCCACTTTGTTGCTCGGTGACAAGAGACTCTTTTGTAGTGTGTGTGTTTAGATGAGTTTCTTTGCTCACTTCCACTTTGTTGCTCGGTGACAAGAGACTCTTTTGTAGTGTGTGTGATTAGGTGAGTTTCTTTGCTCACTTCCACTTTGTTGCTCGGTGACAAGAAACTCTTTTGTAGTGTGTGTGTTTAGGTGAGTTTCTTTGCTCACTTCCACTTTGTTGCTCGGTGACAAGGAACTCTTTTGTAGTGTGTGTGTTTAGATGAGTTTCTTTGCTCACTTCCACTTTGTTGCTCGGTGACAAGAAACTCTTTTGTAGTGTGTGTGTTTTGGTGAGTTTCTTTGCTCACTTCCACTTTGTTGCTCGGTGACAAGAGACTCTTTTGTAGTGTGTGTGTTTAGGTGAGTTTCTTTGCTCACTTCCACTTTGTTGCTCGGTGACACGAAACTCTTTTGTAGTGTGTGTGTTTAGATGAGTTTCTTTGCTCACTTCCACTTTGTTGCTCGGTGACAAGAGACTCTTTTGTAGTGTGTGTGTTTAGATGAGTTTCTTTGCTCACTTCCACTTTGTTGCTCGGTGACACGAAACTCTTTTGTAGTGTGTGTGTTTAGATGAGTTTCTTTGCTCACTTCCACTTTGTTGCTCGGTGACAAGAAACTCTTTTGTAGTGTGTGTGTTTAGATGAGTTTCTTTGCTCACTTTCACTTTGTTGCTCGGTGACAAGAGACTCTTTTGTAGTGTGTGTGTTTAGGTGAGTTTCTTTGCTCACTTCCACTTTGTTGCTCGGTGACAAGAGACTCTTTTGTAGTGTGTGTGTTTAGGTGAGTTTCTTTGCTCACTTCCACTTTGTTGCTCGGTGACAAGAGACTCTTTTGTAGTGTGTGTGTTTAGGTGAGTTTCTTTGCTCACTTCCACTTTGTTGCTCGGTGACACGAAACTCTTTTGTAGTGTGTGTGTTTAGATGAGTTTCTTTGCTCACTTCCACTTTGTTGCTCGGTGACAAGAAACTCTTTTGTAGTGTGTGTGTTTAGATGAGTTTCTTTGCTCACTTCCACTTTGTTGCTCGGTGACAAGAGACTCTTTTGTAGTGTGTGTGTTTAGATGAGTTTCTTTGCTCACTTCCACTTTGTTGCTCGGTGACAAGAAACTCTTTTGTAGTGTGTGTGTTTAGATGAGTTTCTTTGCTCACTTCCACTTTGTTGCTCGGTGACAAGAGACTCTTTTGTAGTGTGTGTGTTTAGATGAGTTTCTTTGCTCACTTCCACTTTGTTGCTCGGTGACACGAAACTCTTTTGTAGTGTGTGTGTTTAGATGAGTTTCTTTGCTCACTTCCACTTTGTTACTCGGTGACAAGAGACTCTTTTGTAGTGTGTGTGTTTAGATGAGTTTCTTTGCTCACTTCCACTTTGTTGCTCGGTGACAAGAAACTCTTTTGTAGTGTGTGTGTTTAGATGAGTTTCTTTGCTCACTTCCACTTTGTTGCTCGGTGACAAGAGACTCTTTTGTAGTGTGTGTGTTTAGATGAGTTTCTTTGCTCACTTCCACTTTGTTGCTCGGTGACACGAAACTCTTTTGTAGTGTGTGTGTTTAGATGAGTTTCTTTGCTCACTTCCACTTTGTTGCTCGGTGACAAGAGACTCTTTTGTAGTGTGTGTGTTTAGATGAGTTTCTTTGCTCACTTCCACTTTGTTGCTCGGTGACAAGAGACTCTTTTGTAGTGTGTGTGTTTAGGTGAGTTTCTTTGCTCACTTCCACTTTGTTGCTCGGTGACAAGAAACTCTTTTGTAGTGTGTGTGTTTAGGCGAGTTTCTTTGCTCACTTCCACTTTGTTGCTCGGTGACAAGGAAGTCTTTTGTAGTGTGTGTGTTTAGATGAGTTTCTTTGCTCACTTCCACTTTGTTGCTCGGTGACAAGAAACTCTTTTGTAGTGTGTGTGTTTAGGTGAGTTTCTTTGCTCACTTTCACTTTGTTGCTCGGTGACAAGAGACTCTTTTGTAGTGTGTGTGTTTAGATGAGTTTCTTTGCTCACTTCCACTTTGTTGCTCGGTGACAAGAAACTCTTTTGTAGTGTGTGTGTTTAGATGAGTTTCTTTGCTCACTTCCACTTTGTTGCTCGGTGACAAGAGACTCTTTTGTAGTGTGTGTGTTTAGGTGAGTTTCTTTGCTCACTTCCACTTTGTTGCTCGGTGACAAGAAACTCTTTTGTAGTGTGTGTGTTTAGATGAGTTTCTTTGCTCACTTCCACTTTGTTGCTCGGTGACAAGAGACTCTTTTGTAGTGTGTGTGTTTAGGTGAGTTTCTTTGCTCACTTCCACTTTGTTGCTCGGTGACAAGAGACTCTTTTGTAGTGTGTGTGTTTAGGTGAGTTTCTTTGCTCACTTCCACTTTGTTGCTCGGTGACAAGAGACTCTTTTGTAGTGTGTGTGTTTAGGTGAGTTTCTTTGCTCACTTCCACTTTGTTGCTCGGTGACACGAAACTCTTTTGTAGTGTGTGTGTTTAGATGAGTTTCTTTGCTCACTTCCACTTTGTTGCTCGGTGACAAGAGACTCTTTTGTAGTGTGTGTGTTTAGATGAGTTTCTTTGCTCACTTCCACTTTGTTGCTCGGTGACAAGAGACTCTTTTGTAGTGTGTGTGTTTAGATGAGTTTCTTTGCTCACTTCCACTTTGTTGCTCGGTGACAAGAAACTCTTTTGTAGTGTGTGTGTTTAGTTGAGTTTCTTTGCTCACTTCCACTTTGTTGCTCGGTGACAAGAGACTCTTTTGTAGTGTGTGTGTTTAGATGAGTTTCTTTGCTCACTTCCACTTTGTTGCTCGGTGACAAGAGACTCTTTTGTAGTGTGTGTGTTTAGATGAGTTTCTTTGCTCACTTCCACTTTGTTGCTCGGTGACAAGAAACTCTTTTGTAGTGTGTGTGTTTAGATGAGTTTCTTTGCTCACTTCCACTTTGTTGCTCGGTGACAAGAGACTCTTTTGTAGTGTGTGTGTTTAGATGAGTTTCTTTGCTCACTTCCACTTTGTTGCTCGGTGACAAGAAACTCTTTTGTAGTGTGTGTGTTTAGATGAGTTTCTTTGCTCACTTCCACTTTGTTGCTCGGTGACAAGAGACTCTTTTGTAGTGTGTGTGTTTAGATGAGTTTCTTTGCTCACTTCCACTTTGTTGCTCGGTGACAAGAAACTCTTTTGTAGTGTGTGTGTTTAGATGAGTTTCTTTGCTCACTTCCACTTTGTTGCTCGGTAACAAGAAACTCTTTTGTAGTGTGTGTGTTTAGATGAGTTTCTTTGCTCACTTCCACTTTGTTGCTGGGTGACAAGAAACTCTTTTGTAGTGTGTGTGTTTAGATGAGTTTCTTTGCTCACTTCCACTTTGTTGCTCGGTGACAAGAGACTCTTTTGTAGTGTGTGTGTTTAGATGAGTTTCTTTGCTCACTTCCACTTTGTTGCTCGGTGACAAGAGACTCTTTTGTAGTGTGTGTGTTTAGATGAGTTTCTTTGCTCACTTCCACTTTGTTGCTCGGTGACAAGAGACTCTTTTGTAGTGTGTGTGTTTAGATGAGTTTCTTTGCTCACTTCCACTTTGTTGCTCGGTGACAAGAAACTCTTTTGTAGTGTGTGTGTTTAGATGAGTTTCTTTGCTCACTTCCACTTTGTTGCTCGGTGACAAGAGACTCTTTTGTAGTGTGTGTGTTTAGATGAGTTTCTTTGCTCACTTCCACTTTGTTGCTCGGTGACAAGAGACTCTTTTGTAGTGTGTGTGTTTAGGTGAGTTTCTTTGCTCACTTCCACTTTGTTGCTCGGTGACAAGAGACTCTTTTGTAGTGTGTGTGTTTAGGTGAGTTTCTTTGCTCACTTCCACTTTGTTGCTCGGTGACAAGAAACTCTTTTGTAGTGTGTGTGTTTAGATGAGTTTCTTTGCTCACTTCCACTTTGTTGCTCGGTAACAAGAAACTCTTTTGTAGTGTGTGTGTTTAGATGAGTTTCTTTGCTCACTTCCACTTTGTTGCTCGGTGACAAGAGACTCTTTTGTAGTGTGTGTGTTTAGATGAGTTTCTTTGCTCACTTCCACTTTGTTGCTCGGTGACAAGAGACTCTTTTGTAGTGTGTGTGTTTAGGTGAGTTTCTTTGCTCACTTCCACTTTGTTGCTCGGTGACAAGAGACTCTTTTGTAGTGTGTGTGTTTAGGTGAGTTTCTTTGCTCACTTCCACTTTGTTGCTCGGTGACAAGAAACTCTTTTGTAGTGTGTGTGTTTAGATGAGTTTCTTTGCTCACTTCCACTTTGTTGCTCGGTAACAAGAAACTCTTTTGTAGTGTGTGTGTTTAGATGAGTTTCTTTGCTCACTTCCACTTTGTTGCTCGGTGACAAGAGACTCTTTTGTAGTGTGTGTGTTTAGATGAGTTTCTTTGCTCACTTCCACTTTGTTGCTCGGTGACAAGAAACTCTTTTGAACTAGTTTTTTTCTCCATTTCCTCATTTGTTTTACGCTTGGCGAAATTCTTGAAATATTGCGCATCTTGACCTGTGCACCGGCAACACGGGTACACTCACTTCAGCTCAAAATTCATAATACTTTGGACACACACGTGGACCTACTAGATGACTATTTTTACAACCGAGAAATATTAGTAGGGAAAATGCAACAAAAAAATTTTTATGATGAAAATATTTTCAAATTAATTCAATCTTAAACCATTTACCCATCACGATCTTATATTTACTTGTTTCATTGCTAGCTGAACAACTCAAAGTTTGTAAGGAACACAAAACAAAGTCAATAACCAGAAACTTAGACAACTAAGTTAGTCAAAATTAAGATAAATGTCTTTAATAAACTTCACGCCACTAATATATTCAGAGGTCGCCTTCATATAATTACAAATATAAATTTACTCGAAGCGCTAGGTTAACTTGGTTGTAAATAAATATATATTAAACCACAGCTTAAGGCCAAATTTAATAAAGGGTGCTTAAATCTTTATTAAAAGGAACAAATTTTAAGATCGTTCGGACTGCAGAAAATATTTAAGAAGAATTTCTTAATTAACTCGTCATATTTCGCGAGACTTTCAAGTTTAATAAAGTTGATGTTAATAATTATGGTTGTATATACTATTTTTGACAGATACAACAGAGACGAATACATATACTATTGGTGTTGAGATTGTCTGTTCCTGTTCCACATAGTATACATATATTATACATGACGGAGAAGGTACATCTCTCTACTTATCGTCAGTCATATTTTTATCTACTAACTGTGGGCGTGCTGTGGGTAGTGTTGGTTATTGCGCAATAGAAAAACCGTTTGCAGTTCAAATCAAAATAATATTTCACGATCAAATTAATCACACTAGCTATTATTCACACACTGTAGGTACACGACACAACTATACGGAACGCGCGACAGTTTCTAAACGTATTCACAAACGTATTCACTGCTGGACAGCCACCGACGAACTCTGCTCAACTCCGGTGACCAGTCGACGAGCGTTATGTTGTAGACTCTGTCAAGCGCCGCTTGGCGGCGCTGGCGTCCCGATTAGGCAAGCGACGACTAACGTATTTCCGACATACAGTATATGTCCAGATAAACTGGAAAATACTTGGGATCCAATATTGAATAAGTATAATTTGAGGTCATCAGTTTGGACATAAAAAATACTTGGGATCCAATATTGAATAAGTACCTATATAATTTGAGGTCATCATTTTGGTTATGACTTTGAGAAGCATTAAATACTGTCTGCTGTGGCATAAGGTCTTAAATTCCTATTGTGAATTAATTTGTGATTTCTTCTAGATCTACACACGCATGTTCATTAAAATTTTAAAGTTCTTATGAATATAAAGCTGACACAACACAGCTCCAAGTCACATTACTATCCATTGCAATGATATCCTGTTCGTTGCGGCCGGAGCGTGCGGGTGGGCGACAGCGGCGTGTGCTGGGGAGTTCATTTGATTTGACAGCGGATCTCAGCGCGGCCGGCTGGCCACTACGCCACTACGCCGGCGGCAAATTGGACAAGTAAAGTTTTTGTACGAAGGAATGACATTCATTTACTGAGAGGAATCCTTATTTGAATTCTTTGCTTCAATTATGTAAGTAATTATATTTTTAGTGCCACTTTAAAATCATAATTATACTAAAATAACTAACACTATTGTTGTCTTTGAAATAAACATCTTAACACGGAGTGCTCATATTATATTCACTTGAGCTAAGCTTGCATTTACTTAGTTTGTTGTAATAACAAACATACGAAACTTACCCGTTTAATTGAGCACCTTGTTTTAGTAATTTCACGACAGGAATAATTTCAACGTGAACGACCGTATCATTTATAATTCTCTGACAACCTAGTTAGTACTTAATAAAATCATTCAACTTCAATACTGTAGCTCATAGCACTGGTGATTTACTCTCGGTATCTTGCTGAACGAAAACACTTAGGTAAACATAAACTCCGTTCATAAATCTACCGCGAGTCACATTAAGCGACCTCCAGCGCCAACTTGTTCCGGCGGGAGTTACTTGATGTGACAGCTGATCTCGGACCACCTCCTCCGTGAGGGTACTTTGCATCATTACCGTTACACTGCTGGATAATTGGACAAGCGACGTCTTTGGGTAAGCAAGATAATAAGGTTGTAGATGTTGTTAATCGTTAATGTAGAGAGATGATCTTTTTAGGCTCATTTGAAGAATTTTCCTCGTCCTAATGTTCATAATCATTATCAAAACTGTTTAAACATCAGACTTTATAGAAAGTTAAAAAATATGCGGATAGCAATATCAATAGTTAATAGTTTTGATTGACAAAATAAACAATAAGGAAATTGAGCGCCCGTGGCTAATTATTTTAATAAAAACTTTTCTGCGTTTACTGACATCCTAAAAGATTGTAGCAAAACAATCTCTAGCAAAATCTCCTTAGAAATGCAAATACAAAATGTAGTTCCAGTCACAGTAATCTATCCTGACGCAGACGGCGCGTCGTGACGCGAGCTAGACAATGCCGCCGGTTGTGACGCTATCGAAGCCTACAATGAGACAGCAGCGGAACACTTCCAAAGATATCTGATGCTCGTGTCAGATGAAGGCCTGGTGGTGCTAAGATATTGCACAGTCTTGGAAGGTGGAAATGAATAAGTTGAGATGGTGATATTGACAAAGGTGAGTAGTGAGCTCATTACCTAAGTGCTGATGTTGATATTTAGCTGATTTTGAAGGTAATGATAGATGTTAAGAAGAAAATATAGAAATGTCAGGTAGGACGGAATATTATAGTTAGCTTGAGAATTTATTGAAATTGTATCCATAGGTACCTCCGTAATATCGTTAACTTTACATTATAAATGGAAATGCTTAGAGCTGTCTATATTAAAATATCGTCAAAGAAAAACAAAAAATAGAAGCAAACAAATTCCACAATATGTAACTTTAAACCGGCATTAAACATCCTGAGAGTGTCTACCGCACGCTCTTTTTGATCTTTTAACAGGCTATTGAGGGTGGCCTCTCCCAAACACGGCTGGATATATCCCCATAAGTGGCCGATAAATCCTTTGTTAGAACAAAACACGGGTTCCATTGTTCGTCCCGGTGGTGCGAGCTACTTCCGGCCGCGGGAAGTATCTGAGACGATTATCTTTAATAGGATCTGCTGCTACTTCGACGAGTTTGCAGCTAAGTCTGATTAACTTGGATACTTTTGAATGGGATGTAGTGTAATGTGTGGTACATTGGAGATGGGATTTGTACCGGTATGAAGTTATACCAGTTAGCTTATGGAGCGTAGTAGGAGATACATAATATTTAGATCTGAAAAGCGTGGTCCGCGCTAGTTCTTTAAAAATAAATTTAAAAAAATCCTATTGAACAAAATAATGTCTATAAGCCATTGAAGATTTGTACTTCCTATCTGATTATTGTATTATTTAGAATTATTATTATTATATGATTTATGACACTAAATTAATTTAGATTTTTTTTTAATTAATTAATTTTGTAAAATCAATGTTGTTTGTTTTTGTTTTGTGTGTAATTTAATTTTAAATATTATTTATTTTGTGTAAATTCAGATACAAATTTATTGTCAATGCATAGATGACTATGACTATTTAGAAAGTACGCAAGTGGTAAAGCATGAGAGGTACCTGAAGCAGTACAGAGCATTCTGTACTGTTGACTGTCAGTTGCAGCTGATAACTATGACGGTAACTTTACTAGTCCCGTATTGCCTCACTACTTTTCAGCTTACATTTCGTATCAGAAATTGAATTTGCATCAGAAACATGGATAAAAAGTAATGACCTCATTAATTGAAATGTAATATCAAAATCAAATCACTGAAGGTTATCAATTTACATAGTAAAATTAATATAATTTTCAACAAGACCCAGCTACAACGTGTTTGGTCTCCTAATGGCACCCAAGAGCTCGCAAATGGTAACCAGTAACCATAGCAACACTTCACATTACCTGTTACAGTATACGAGCAACATTTGCTCCAACTGGTTGATCAAAAATTCAGAGTTCACCCTACAAACGCTAGGGTAGGGTGACTACAAACGCTATCAGAATGTCACATCACTAATAGCGCGCGCAGCCAGCATTGAGCAGATTAAATTCAAATGAGATGTCAGATCCAACAGTTGCTTTGAAATGTTAACAATGACTTCCAAATAGAAATTCAGTTCCTATCGCTTGTTCAAATTTTGTGCCGATAAAATATTAAAGTGAAGACTTAAAAAATTGTTCATGTAGCATACTGAATTATAGCATTTATATAAATGTTTAATGCTCTTTGTCGATACAGCTACAATAATACAGCTACAATAATACAGCTACAATAATACAGCTACAATAATACAGCTACAATAATACAGCTACAATAATACAGCTACAATAATACAGCTACAATAATACAGCTACAATAATACAGCTACAATAATACAGCTACAATAATACAGCTACAATAAAGGATTTTGTTACCAAAATGCTTTAAATAACTACGTGTAGTTGGTGGTGGGACAACCCCACACTGAATTATCGCATATCGCAATAAAATATTGATCAGGCAGGTCCTTCCATAGTTCGAGGTAACCAATCCCCTATAGCTACCCAAACGCATAGTCAATATTATTCTGTTCCCATGTTCCGCAACAATCCTGCACCAGCGGGGGGTTGTCCTTGGGTGCACTTGCATAGTGCATACAGGGATAATCGCTGGTTGATGCCTCATTCCATTTAAAACGTCCTAGCTCTGCAAGTTGGCTCCGGCTCCTCGTACAAATTTCAAAGGTCCGGCACCCTGAGTTCCCGAGATATGTCAGACATTTTAAAATAATAAATTACTTATACGTAAACGTTTTTTTTTCGTAAGAAGTTATAACTAAATTTATTTTGAGTCCCGCGACTTCGTTGACATGGAAGTCGTAAGATACACAATATATTTAAATAACAGCCACATTTTAATAAAACTCCCTCGTCCCCCGCCCCGCCGCGTTGCACCGCCCGCGCTATTACTTAGTTTTCATTTAGCGTTCTTTCTGACTTTTTTTCCTTTTGTTTGACTCCTAAGGGTCGTAGCGTGATGTTAAATTATATGCATCCTCGAGAATTGGGCTAACAAGTGCAAAAATAATTTTTAAATTCGACTGGTAGTTCCGAGTTATTATTTTGCACGGTTTTAATTTTTTGCGCGAAACGCTAATATTTGTCTATAATATTAGTAGCCTACATTACTCCCTTTAACATCAGCTATCTACCAATGAAAGTCCCGTCAAAATCAGTCCAGCCGTTTCGGAGGTTAGCCGGAACAAACAGACAGGGCGTCCCACAGACGCCCTGTCTAACCTAATCTGTACAGAAATCTCTAACAATTTTCACAGTATCAGCTCTTCAAAAAACTTGAAGCACAAATACAAATCTTAATTGTGGCGTTGTTTAATGACATCGTGTGACAAGAGGCTCTCGTCTGTCTGATGCAATGCGGTTTCTCAACTATTGGGGCCTTCGGGAATTCGGCTTCGTTTGTAGCGCTCACTAATGAAGCCCAAGTTTGGTGCCACACAGTGCCTGTGTGCTCTTAGTGGGGAACTTAGAGAAAACTGAATGGAAAGTGGTACTGTTTTGATTCGGAATGCATGTGTGTGGCTCGTATGCTTTGGAATGTTAAACTTTGGTACGTTATTATACCTGAGTACTTATGTGACGTGTGAGACGTGAACTTTGTTGGAAAATAAGAACTACAAGTTACTTTTATCTTCTAAGCTGCCGACACACACACGTGCCGTGGCACGTCTCGACAACATGGCCCACGCCCGCCATGCCGTGTGCCGGGACGGCGCACGTTCTACGCTAACTGTGACAAATACGCGCCCACATGTCTACACAAACTGTCGCGGGGGTAACATACGGGGTGTGCAGCGGGGGCGGGGATCCGAAATAAATCGGGGGACTACGTCAAAAATTACATAAGACAGTCCCCCGGCACGCCCACCCGTCACCATTCCCTAGATCACCGGATTTTTAGCGTTAATAAGTATTTAACTTTAATAAACACGAATTACTAGTATCGACCGATAACTTGTATGTATGGTGCAAACTGTAATAATAAGTTGGTTATTAATAAATAAATAAAAAGATTTGTAACACCACAACTAATAAAGCTCCCTTCACAAAGAGCTCAAACATCTCCAACAGCGCAAGTCTGAGTCTCACATCGCGGTCGCGACATCTAACGAACTTACGGAGTTAGTTTCATAACGTGTCTTGCGTCCTTTACTCAGATTCTAGGCGAGCGTTTAAAGCCTGGCTGTACAGCGCGCAGTGGAGTGGCTTGCGAATGGCGGCACGATTAGCAATTCTGATGCGCCAGTGTTTACTGCTCTCCAGGCGCACTCAGACATGGCTCTCGGTACTTCATCTGCTGGCTTCAAGTTACAGCGTCATTGCTTGAGATATGCAGCTGCAACATCCGTGTATTCAATGTAACAATCATAATGTTACTTAATTATTGGATGCCGAAGTATTGTATGTGATTCTTTGTCAATGTTTCTTTCATTTGTGTTCCTTCCTGCTTGGGAGAGCCCTCTTAGCCTGCTCTGTACCTACGAGTATGTTCAAGTTTTGTTTGTCCATAAAACGTGGCGTGTACATTTGAATGCGGCTGCATTAGATTTTCCCTTCTATTCCAGTTTGAGGACTAAAGACTTGTTTCCGGTGCGATGTGCAGGCGTGTTTCTAATTAGTCTCGTAATTATAACGCATGTGTCAGTTCGGTTCCTTATACAGAGTAATTGGAGCTCAAAATCTTTTGAAAACTCGTGCGATGAGAAACTGCAGAACTGGATAAATGCTGCTGCAATGTAGTCGGTTTCATTGCAGATAGCTGTATATTTTGTACAGGGTGAACTCATTTTTCTCAGTCAAATCTCGCTAGTTCCGCGAAGGTAAGCTTTTAATTAAACTTGTAAAGTGTATCGCGAGATAGCACATTAATTTGGATATAATAGTGTGAAGTTTGCACCATGTTTACAATGTGGATACAATTAAAAATCAAAATCTATTTAATCGAACTATGCTGAGAATCAGCACTTTTTGAATGTCAAAATTACAAAGAGTCCCCCAAAAACGCCCACCCTTCACCACTTCCTAGTGCTTTAGCTGCGAAATATAGCGCAACAAACTCCCCAGCAGCACAGCACAGCTGTCGGTCAATACTACGACAATTAATGAACATCTGGCAAATAATAATTGTTAAAAGTACAGTTACTAAAATTCAGGACCACCTTTCCAGGGTTTACATTACTTATAGTTTGTGATAACCCTAGTGCGGGGTTTGATTGTTGGATCATTTCTTCATTACGGATTGCCTTCTCTCCAGCGGCTGTTGATTCAAGAGGCTTTTGTGCAGATGTGGAAGCTTCTTGGTGAAAAGTTGTTGGTTTCAAGTCCATACTTTTGCTGATTTGTGATCTTACTTTTATTTTTAACTGATTCTTGTATGTAACTTTCAGCCACTCCATCAGATTTCAGTACAGTATCAACAAGCAGAGTGGCTGATGATCGTTGGAAAAAATGACCTGTAAATTACTCTAGATTCGGCAAATTTAAGTATATCGCAATAATTTTGAGCATTTAAGCAATTTTTTACCTTCTCAATACTTATTTTGTGCATTTGCAGTTTCTATAATTGAGAAAAAATCTGTCTGTTTTTCCGTCAACGGTGCAGTGCTTGATATTTTTGTACCACTGCAAATGAGGTGTCACGGACGAAAAAAGTTCAATCTATCATGGTTATAGTGTCACGCTGAGTAATCATCGTTAAATTGTTGTTTACAATAATATATATACCACACACACATATACATTTATTGTGATATTAGCAATATCGATACATCTACTAAAATAAGAACCAGCTGCAACAAAAACATAATCTGTAGGTATGTATTAGGACCCACCTACAGATGTTTAAGAGGTAAAGACTGCACTCAAGTTATAGACACTTGCTTTCACCTCCAAGTACTCAGAGTCGCGGGCTTCATCTATAAACTTTCCACATATTGTCCTGTCAAGACTTTTGGCTTTTTACACTTAAATCCGTCTGCCTGTCTTTGCAGCATACCCGTCAGGTTGTGTTAGTCTTTTACGTTCAAATTGTGCTTCACCAAAGCCGTGCACTTCAGCATGGAGTAAGTATTCCAGAGAGACGAGGGCTTCATTTTCTTGAAAGATCGTTAAAATAAGCTAGAAAAACGTTTTCCGATAAAGTCTTTGACTTTCTGTCGATTTCCCATAGCGCAAACTTTTCCCATCGCGCAAACTTTTCGTACGCAAGTTTGTATTTTTCTTTTGACTTCGGTGGCAATAATTTCGCTTGCGTTTGAATGTCCGGCAGTATTAAACACATTGAATTAGAGGATTCGTAGCGTGCAGAGTTCATTGTTACTATTTTATTTTAAACTAGCTGTGCCCCGCGAATTCGTTCACGTGGAAGTCGTAAAATAAACAATATACTCAAATAACACATTTTAATAAAACTCCTTCGTCCGCCGACCCGCCCGCCCCGCACCGCGTTGTATCGCCCGCCCACGCTACTTCGTTTACGCTTAGAGTTATTTCTGACTTTTTTTCTTTTTTTCTCGTATATGCTTTCAAATGCATTTCGTAAAACACTGTTATTTTAACATTACGAACAAATACTTCAATTTTATTTATTTATTATTGATGGAATTTATTTATTGATGGAAAACAATAACTATGGAGAATTGCAAAAAATTTCACCGCGGCGCGCTTTTGTTTCTTCTCCACGCTTTCATTTTTTTTTTAATCAAGCAATGATGATTGTATTGCCTGTACCTCTATAGCCAAATTCTAAATACCTCAATATTTTTGGAACAAAACTCGACAATACTGGATTTTCAAAGGAAATTGCTGGTGACTAAAACACACCAGCAATAAAATTCCATACAATTTTGCTGGCGCCTATTCAAGTAGCGCGGAAAGGTCGACTTTGCTCAAAGAAAGTTGTCAAAATAATGACCACATTACAAGCATTTTTGAATGAAATGTTTATTTCAACAAAAAAAATAGTACCTAACGATGGGCCAATTATATAGGTTTTGCCGATCTTTGACTAGCTATAGTGACTAAACTATTCGACCTTTATTATTTTAAGCAGACTGGAAACGTCATTAAATTAATGTCGTGGCGTCGTCCCCAGATAATGTGCGGATGACGATACTCATCATTAGATACATACATATACATACCTACATAATAATAATTATATCATTGTAAAACGATTGTTTCGAATATTCTCACAATTACGAATAATATTTATGTTATTTGCATGTTCGACATAAACATGTCGCTGATCAAAATGGTTTGTTAATTAAATGATATCATGAAGCTTCCCGAACAATGCTTATTATATCCGCAAACGAAAAAATATTTCTTTGATTTATTAAATTAGCACAGATTGTATCGTGGACATTCATGGATCAGCAGTTTACGAAACTCTGCACATTATGCACAGTTGTTTAGTTTTCGGGATGAAAGTATGTTATCTAATCTTATCTAATCTTATCTAATCTTACAGAATTTTACAGATTTACTGAAAATATGTATGTTGTATGTTGTGGTATCTACTGGTACTTACGTGATACTTGTATGTTGTGGTATCTACTGGTACTTACGTGATACTTGTATGTTATGGTATCTACTGGTACTTACGTGATACTTGTATGTTGTGGTATCTACTGGTACTTACGTGATACTTGTATGTTGTGGTATCTACTGGTACTTACGTGATACTTGTATGTTGTGGTATCTACTGGTACTTACGTGATACTTGTATGTTGTTGTATCTACTGGTACTTACGTGATACTTGTATGTTGTGGTATCTACTGGTACTTACGTGATACTTGTATGTTGTGGTATCTACTGGTACTTACGTGATACTTGTATGTTGTTGTATCTACTGGTACTTACGTGATACTTGTATGTTGTGGTATCTACTGGTACTTACGTGATACTTGTATGTTGTGGTATCTACTGGTACTTACGTGATACTTGTATGTTGTTGTATCTACTGGTACTTACGTGATACTTGTATGTTGTGGTATCTACTGGTACTTACGTGATACTTGTATGTTGTGGTATCTACTGGTACTTACGTGATACTTGTATGTTGTGGTATCTACTGGTACTTACGTGATACTTGTATGTTGTGGTATCTACTGGTACTTACGTGATACTTGTATGTTGTGGTATCTACTGGTACTTACGTGATACTTGTATGTTGTGGTATCTACTGGTACTTACGTGATACTTGTATGTTGTGGTATCTACTGGTACTTACGTGATACTTGTATGTTGTGGTATCTACTGGTACTTACGTGATACTTGTATGTTGTGGTATCTACTGGTACTTACGTGATACTTGTATGTTGTGGTATCTACTGGTACTTACGTGATACTTATGAACTGCTATGTATGTACGAGAATCATTTACTGAAAATTCATGTGAAAATAATATAAGTGCCGAAATTAATGCATTATTGTAAAGTTTGTATTTAATACTCGTAAGATATTCGGCAATTCAAAAGATTTTGTTTACAAAATGTATGCGGTCGATCTAAACCTATGCTTGAAGTAAAGCCACGTTATTGGTAGATTCCAGGCGCACAGCGCCTATCAGATGGTAGGTACGCACTCATGCATGCGATTCTGTTTGCTCTGCGGCCGCTACTCCGATTGATTGATTCATTAGTATCTGCATAGAGCGGGCACTAATCAGAGCTCGCTCGCTGAAGTCGAATGTGAAATTAATTACGTGTAATTTCATATTTTTTAACGTGCTCTATAATGAATCTTGTTTCAATCAAGACCATATTGTAGCACAATATTTTGTTTACTCATGATGCACCTTGTATACTTTCTTATAGAAAATTAAACCATGAAGAACTTCGTTAAAGTTTTATCCTCCAACCTCACCCGTACCACCTTCCCGATCATTTTTGCTGTTTTATTATGTTGAAAACTTTCTATAATTTCTTTCTCGTTGAGTAGTCAATAGTCATATTCCATATAAAACTTCCTGTTAACAGACAAACTAAGCCTTATTACTTAGGAAATAGGTCTGTAAACATATCACTAAAACAAAATCTACCATAAACTACAAAACATTTTATAGTTATCATGCCGCACGAAGCCAGCCAAATAATCAACATTTTTTATAGCCGGCCGTCCGTGCAATGAGCAGCTGGTAAGCGTTCTCGCTATTGTCGTACGAGCCCAGCGCGCAATGTATCGCGTGGCAGGCGACTTTGTTGCAAAATTGATGCGACCTCAGAGCGAGGGCTGGCGCGTGCAAGTTTCATGTCGATGACCAATGAATTATGCATCGCCTCGAATGAGATGTTTTTCGAGGATGTTCTGGTGGCCGAGTGCTGCCAACCACACAGCTTATGTGATTGTGTGACAACCAGTGACTGGGGACCACTGAACTGAATTAAGGTAATTGTATGTACTGTACTGATTAGGAGACGTAATAGGTTTTAATCTAATGATAATTGTAATTAAGTAAGCAAGTGTACAATGAAATACTTACCTAATTAATGAATATTAATCTTGGAAATGATAAGTTAAAGGTCAAAGTAGATAATTATATTGTGGCTAGCCAGTGTTTACAGAAACATTGGAAGTCTTGTATGAACCTTAGAAAAACGACCACTAAATACATTTTAAACCACTAATTTAAAAACATATTTGCGCACCTCGCATGCAAAATGACTCAATTACTCGCTAAACCACACATTTCCCTGCGATGGCGTCGACAAACGAGTGATTGTGTTAAAGTGAAGTATGCAGGTGTATTTTGTACTGCACGGGCCCAGCCCCCGCTGGCGGGGTCAGACCACGTTGGCCCGGAAGGCAATTAGAACAACTGAGACGTGTAATGAGTGACGCGACGCCGCCGCCACGCTGCGTCTACGCTACGTTGACGCTGCGTTACGCTGCGGTGCGATGGGCGATACGCTGCGGTGCGATGGGCGATACGCTGCGGTGCGATGGGCGATACGCTGCGGTGCGATGGGCGATACGCTGCGGTGCGATGGGCGATACGCTGCGGTGCGATGGGCGATACGCTGCGGTGCGATGGGCGATACGCTGCGGTGCGATGGGCGATACGCTGCGGTGCGATGGGCGATACGCTGCGGTGCGATGGGCGATACGCTGCGGTGCGATGGGCGATACGGCCGGAAAGTATAACTTCCTTGTAATACCTAGGTATTGCTGGTTGGTTAAAAATTGTATTAAAAAATTTAATACAATTTTCAAGTTTATTTTACCAAAAAGCTTTACCTTACTAAAACAATGTTGTTAGTGCAATAAAAAAGAATAAAATGGACACAAAGATCCTGCTAATAACTTTCCATAAACTTCGGTCTTGCTCCTGACTCCTGCTTCGCCGAGAGGAGCAAGCGTGTTGATTTTGCAATCAATTTTCCCCAAAGAAGCCGGCAGAGGTCAAGTATGGAGACAGGCCGGGCTCGGAAGCTGACCCCTTTCATTGTGAGATGGTATAATAGCTGCTTATCTCTATATTGGGGGTTAAGATTAATATTTGCTTTTACTTTGAATCGTAATCTTTGGTTTTGATCATCTTTTGTTATGCATCTACATTTTAGAATTGATTTAATAAGTGGTGAGATACATAAAACAATGAAATAAAATAACCATTTTACCTACTGCGGGTGGTATATACCAGTGCTAGCGAGTTTGTTCAACCCACTCATTATAATAACAGGTATGATGCAGCGCGTGCCTGCAGCGTGCCCCCTCCACTATTGCACACACTAATTACACACGGTATAAATCCAAACCGCACCAAAGAGCTTATAACAAAGCTCCAAATTGCTGCATAAACTATTTGAGCGTGGTCGCCCAAAACCTTTGCGAAACTTCCAATGAATAGTCCAGCAGAACATAATGTTACAAACTATTCGAAATATCTTGTTCATTATAACGCTTGCAATTACCATAGCGTAATGATATTATTTCTGAAGTTGAAGAGAAAGGTTGTTTGCGCTGCAATTTTAAATTTTCAGGGCAGGAGTGGAGACAAGAATTAACATGTAAACTGGAAATATTTTTGATGAATCTCCAGGATTAAAAGTTTTCATGATGTTGAAAATAATGAGTGGAGAATTGCAGTCTCAAAGCGAACTGTATTGCCCTGGAAAACGTGGAGAATTGCAGTCTCAAAGCGAACTGTATTGCCCTGGAAAACGTGGAGAATTGCAGTCTCAAAGCGAACTGTATTGCCCTGGAAAACGTGGAGAATTGCAGTCTCAAAGCGAACTGTATTGCCCTGGAAAACGTGGAGAATTGCAGTCTCAAAGCGAACTGTATTGCCCTGGAAAACGTGGAGAATTGCAGTCTCAAAGCGAACTGTATTGCCCTGGAAAACGTGGAGAATTGCAGTCTCAAAGCGAACTGTATTGCCCTGGAAAACGTGGAGAATTGCAGTCTCAAAGCGAACTGTATTGCCCTGGAAAACGTGGAGAATTGCAGTCTCAAAGCGAACTGTATTGCCCTGGAAAACGTGGAGAATTGCAGTCTCAAAGCGAACTGTATTGCCCTGGAAAACGTGGAGAATTGCAGTCTCAAAGCGAACTGTATTGCCCTGGAAAACAACCTACAGATTGTCACAACAACATAAAGATATATGAAGCTGCAGTTTTAAAACTGAAAGTTTGCGTTTAAAACTTAACATAAACTTATAACAAACCAAGAAAATAAACTTATACATTGGCTTTTACTTATGGGTCATATTCAAAATAATTGTATATTTACTACTGTCTTATTGTCCAACCCAATTATTTTTATAACGAGATACAATTGACTAGAATTTCATAAACAAACAGATTAAATGTTTATTTGAGCTTAATAAAAAACAACGAAACATTTGATACAGCTAAACAATTCTTAAAAAAAAATGAAACCAAACATTGCGTAGATTCCGTTTCATACAAGTATTCAATGTCCACGTCTTTGACGGTAAACTAAAAAAAATAATTTAACTATTAACCATTACACAAAAGTTTAAAAAAAAAAAACTATATTCAGAGAATATTGTTTAAACTTTCAACACTTCACTAAACAAAATATAAAATACTATTTATTGTTCTTCAAATTTAATTTATTAATGAGTCTCCTGATTTTACACATATCTGTTATTCTTCTCTGTTATGCTATTTTAATATTATTTCCATGGTAATAAAGAAATTTGATATACTGGCAACATCAGTCCACTACCTGTCACTACACGACGTAAGAATAAATGATCGGCCGTTTTGTTCAATATAGTTTCTCAGCTCGTTTCGTTGTCGAAGAAAATTAGACTTTTAAAAGTAAATATTCAATGTGAGACGTTTAAAATAGCGGTTAGTAAGTTTACTGTTTTATTACTCATACTATAAAATGTCTGTATTGTGCTAATTGTTTTAAATATAAAATATTCGTATAACATTTAAATTAGTGTGGAAATAAATAGATTTGTAGGTTAGACACGTGCAATTAATTCATATACGTTATTTTATCCGTCACTTTTTCTGTTACGTAACAGATATGAATGATTAGGCGTTATTCACATGGTGTCACATATACATTAATGATAATAAAATATTAATTATACTTACTGCACCTCAGGTTAGCCAAAACATTTTTTTTTTACTTCAATTTATTTGAAGTATGTAAAGTTTTCGAATAATGTGCCCTGTATTGCATTGCTGTGCCATGTATTGTCTGTGTGTGCATGTTTTACTGGGTATATCACTGCTTGCGCCGTTTGTACTAACCGCACAGCCTCGCCGACGCGTACCCGGCCTCTCGTCGTCGGCAGTCTCAGAATCAGTTAAGGGGGATGCGCCAAAGTAGCCCGCGAAATTCAAATTATCTCACGTTTTTTACAATTTGTAGGTCAGTGGAAGGTTGTATGTTGATTAAAATATGATTCAAGGCCGTAACAATTATAGTATAGTATAGTTATAGTTTTACATAATTATAATCATTAGAATCCTTTCGCCTTAATATTAATACCTACACTACCATCGTCGCGTATCACATTTTGATCTACATACAACCTACTAGAGCTGCAATTTGCAAAAACCGGCTAAGGGCATCGTCGTCGTGTCGGACCATGCACAATGTAGGGTTCCGTAGTTGGGATGAACTTATCCCAAGAACAAACTTGGGAGATTTACCGTGTTATTTTCAGACCATAGAAACCTTATCGCTCACCTAGCAATATATTGGCACATCTACATTTTTCATATTTTGCAGTTGTCAACAATTGTCAACACTTGCCCTAATAATTCCTTTCTGTTATTTTTCTGTTACAATCAAATAATATTCATATTTGTTTCCTATCCGTAACTTACAATTATTTTGAATATGACCCTTATACTCCAATGTATAAGCATAATCAGCCTATAATGTTTGCACTGCGGGGACGCAGGCCCTATTGCACCACGCGGGCCCAGTGCGGGTCGGTGGAGGTCACATATCTTCGAACTTTTGGTTCTAGGACATGCCAGTTTCTTCACGATGTTATCGTTCACCGTTTTGAGAGCAGTGGTGATGAAATAATGTACACAAAGTAAAACGCTTGTCTGGGTTCGAACCTTTGACCTACAACTCTTAAGTCGCGGCCGCCACTGCTGCAAAAATGTCTGATGCGCAACAAAGCAGAGCGCTGGCTACTTGTGAACTAGCCGAGTTTCCTCCCACTCTCAATAGTTTGATCCAAGTTAAACACTGAAGCGGTTCATTTGAACTCTAAGCTGGAATTGAAATTGCTCGACTTTGACGGAAAGACTGTGGAGAACATTCAACTGTAACAGCAGCTGAGCTCAGGATGTCTGTCTGCTCGTTTGCTTACTGCATCTGTCTGCTCGTTTGCTTACTGCATCTGTCTGCTCGTTTGCTTAATTAGAACTATGATGTCATTTGTAACGATTGTTAAAAGCTGTCGAGTTTTGTTTACATCGAACCATCTAAAAATAAATTCTGTTGTTACATAAACATAACTTCAAGATCTTAGCCTTCTTTTATACATAGATATTTTCTAAAGCCTTCACTTGAGTGATTTTGTTAATGCTTGTAATGTAGCAAACAAAGAGCCGCAACGTTTTCAATCTACCAGCACCAGCAAACAAAGTTATCGTATATTCTGCAAAACGGAAACTATTATTAACATAAAAAAGTTTTTTACAAAAAAAAAAAACAAACGACCTCCAAAAAAAAAAAAAAGTGAAAAATAACTTTAATTTCGGAAGTCGGTGTCTTTGAATCTGTAATTTAGGTTGTTGCCACCGACTTCCGAAATTAAAGTTATTTTTCACTTTGTTTTTTTTTTTGGAGGTCGTTTGTTTTTTTTTTTTTTTTGTAAAAAAAGTTTTTTATTTTTCACTTTTTAGTGGATCGGTTTTTAATGTATCTAAGTTACAATAGCCTAATGACAACTGCTCATCACCGTTTCCCGATGCAAGGACGTTAATTGTTGAGGAGTTCTCTTGGTACTTCACCATCAGCTCCACTTCACTATATAAATTGTGAATCGCAACCCGTGAAATACTTATTATTGAGTTGTTCCGGTGGCCATCTTACCATCTGTGGTCCTCGTCATCAATTCCACTTCACCAAATGGTGCTTTCCGAGGGCAAATGCGCAAGTTACTATAAGAAATACCCAAATCACTACAGGTGTGCCTATAATATTTTAATATTTGCAGAGTTCCCTCGATTTCTCCAGAATCCCATCATCAGATCCTGACCTATTGACTATGGAGAGAGTATATATACCCTTTCAAAAAAAAAAAAGAATTTTTCAAATCGGTCCAGCCGTCTTCGAGTAATCGGGGAACACACTTAAAAAAAAAAGATTCCGACGAACTGAGTGAGAACCTCCTCCTTTTTTGAAGTCGGTTAAAAACAATTTATAGCCAGAGTGCATCTCATGACAATTCCAATAAGCCCAAATACGGCTAGGATATATTATTTTATTACGGAGTTCCGGTGCCTACCTTCCGGCTTCATCATCAGATCAGTTCGATGGTACCATTTTCATCAGCACTATTTATTTATTTGGCTTCGTCATTGTCGCTTTACTATCTTAATCGAGATATCTTATCGCCACCCGTGAAATACTTATCATTGAGGAGTTCCCGTGACCATCTGTGGTCTTATCCATCAGTTCCACTTCACCAAATGATACTTTCTGAATGCGAATGCTTGACTTGTTGTTGAAAATATCAAAATCACTATGTGTTTGCCTATAATAAGTATTTGAGGAGTTCCCTCAATTCCTCATGGATCCTGTCATCAGAACTGGACTTTGATAAAAACAAGACCAATCTGAAAGTATGTCCTTTCAAATAAAAAAAGAATTTTCCTAATCGGTTTATAAATGGCGGAGTGCTGAGGTAACAAACATTAAAAAAACAAACATACAACCGAATTGATAAGCTCCTCCTTTTTTTGAAGTCGGTTAAAAAAGACTTCTCTGGGTACTAGTTTGTAGAGAACCTCACGGCGGCACAAATTGCCCACTCCGCACGAACCATTACATTTTTGAGTGGCTTTAATTGCTCCCGAAGTGTGCTAGTGACGCAATACAACACGGTTACTATAAACTGCACTCAACCGCAGCACAATAATAACCAATGAATTTAATTTATTGTTAGAAATAAATGCTACGCCATACTAACATTGTGCTTCTATTAGTGTTCTTAAAAGTTAGTTTTTTGTGTGGAAGTTTTCAAATCGTTGTTCATCATTAACTTCATAGTTATAGATATAACATTGCAAGTTTTGTATCAATAATTCGTAACTGTTCTACTGCAGGGCAGATGCATATGAAAAGCGATCAAACAAGACAAACTTCGCTCAGTTAATGTTCCAAATAGATAAGCAATATCTTACATATTATTATGTTATACTAGCTGAGCCCCGCGACTTCGTTCGCGTGGAAGTCTTAAAATGCACAATATATGAAAATAACAGTCGTATTTTAATAAATCTACCTCGTCCCCCGACCCGCCTCGTTGCATTGCCCGCCCGCGCTAATATTTCGTTCGCGCTTAGAGTTCTTTCTGATTTTTTTTTTCTTTTTGCTCGTCTCCTGAGGTCGTAGCGTGATGTTAAATAGCCTATAACCATCCTTGAAAATTTGGCTACCAAATGCCAAAATATTTTTTCAACCCCGACTGGTAGTTCCAGAGATTAGCGCAAAATAGCTTAAATTTCATGGGTTTTAATTTTGTTGCGCAGAACCCTAATTATTATTATTTTTAATATAAGTAGCCTAAGTTACTCCTTATAATATCAGCTATCTGCCAGTGAAAGCCTCGTCAATCGGTTCAGCCGTTTCGGAGATTAGCCGGAACAAAAAGACAGACAGACAGACAAAAAATTTTAAAATTGTTTTTTTTTTTGTTATAAGTACTACTTTCATAAAACACAAACATTAACAAACTAATTCACACTTTACAAAAAAAAACAATAACAAGAAGTCACATAGTAAATGTTTCGCCCATAGATGTCTAGTACAAGTCGCAGGCTGCAGCGGTTTCCGTAGCCCCGCGCATCGCGGCCATTATACGTTTGAGTGGCTGTAATTGCTTTCCGAGAGGCTCCACGGCTAGGAGCGTTAGATGCACGCTCAGTCGGTCGGTCGCTAGATGCTGGCGAAACTACTCATTTAGAAAGCGCTGTTTGTGTATCGTTTGAAATGATAGATGACGGTAATTATCATTATGTGCGGTCAAGTGTGTTGGGAGTGTATAGGTACTTCAAATGAACTGTTTGCGCTTACATTTCTTTTGGTGCATGGATAATATTGTGTCAAATATTTTAGAGTAATACAATGTGCCGTTGAGTTACAAGTATTTCTTTCTACTCTTTACATAAATATTGAATTGGTTCTTTATTTAAACGCCTTAGTAGGTACCTAGAGATGCTTTCTAAAAAAGTACTCGCTAGTAATTTACCCTTGTATATACAAACCAATTAGCCTTAAGGCGGTATTACTGATTCTAATGATTATATATATGTAAATACATTTTGCTACGGTCGCGAATCATACTTTAATCAACATACACCCAGACATTGAGCTGAAAATTGCAAAAATCGTAAGAAAATTTGAATTTCGCAGCTACCTTAGCGCTTCCCCCTTGATCATAACAGATAGACGTAATAGTTTAGACACGTAGCACCTAATATTAGCGAAGTAAGTAAGACACCTATTAGCATAACAGCGAGACGGTGAACACGTCACCACAATCATATCGCGCGGGAACATTCCACTTGATATACAATGACAGCTTAGTTGCCGCCATTTGCATTATATTTGTACACACGTGATAATGTGCGCATGACCCGACGATCTTATTACAATCTCATTTTGGTTATCTTTGTACTGCTTTTAAATAGTTTAATTAAATAGTGTCAGATTATTAAGCAAATAATAGTTTGATTTGAAATATTTTCATTACGTTCTTTGAGTTAAGTATAATATTGTAATAAGCAATTTAGCACTGGGTTATATTCTGTATACAACAGGAATCTTCTGTGGAAAAGTTTCAATTTTATGTTCAGACTAGCTATGCCCCGCGACTTCGTTCGCGTGGAAGTCGTAAGATACACAATATACTAAAATAACGGCCACAGTTTAATAAAACTCCCTCGTCCCCCGACCCGTCGCGCTGCATCGCCCGCCCACGCTATTACGAGTACTTCGTTTTCGCTTAGTGTTCTTTCTGACTTTTTTCTTTCTGCTCGGCTCCTGAGGGTCGTAGCGTGATGTTAAATAGCCTATAACTATCCTCGAGAATTGGGCTACCAAATGTAAAAAGAATTTTTCAAATCCGACTTTTTGTTCACAATTTCAAGGCTTTTATTTCTTTCCGCAGAACCCTAATTATTTTTCTAAAATAAAAGTAAGTTACTTATCTGCTAGTGAAAGTCGCAGTGTTGGCCGGAGCAAACAGACAGACAGGCAGACAGAAATTTAAAAAACAAATGCTGTTTTGTTATAAGTACCTATACTTTCTAATGCATTCAGTAAAACGTAGTTATTTTGATATTACGAACTGAATTAAATTGAAGTGCAATTTAATTTATTTGTACAGATTTATAAAAAATACGTTGCAAAACTATGAGGGCTCTGTGCTGTGTCACACGGCTGCATAACTATGAGGGCTCTGTGCTGTGTCACACGGCTGCAAAACTATGAGGGCTCTGTGCTGTGTCACACGGCTGCAAAACTATGAGGGCTCTGTGCTGTGTCACACGGCTGCAAAACTATGAGGGCTCTGTGCTGTGTCACACGGCTGCAAAACTATGAGGGCTCTGTGCTGTGTCACACGGCTGCAAAACTATGAGGGCTCTGTGCTGTGTCACACGGCTGCAAAACTATGAGGGCTCTGTGCTGTGTCACACGGCTGCAAAACTATGAGGGCTCTGTGCTGTGTCACACGGCTGCAAAACACAACATAATGGACGGCGTCCCGCCATTACATTATCATACAACATTGCACTTTAAGAGCCGATACTCTCAGCTAAAATTCACTCTTTATCTCGCTCGCACGATACTGCGCGCGGACTGAGTGAGAGCGGGACTGAGTGCGGTGCCGGGCGGCAGGGAGCGCTGATAGTTTAGGTAATTGCTTTTTACAGTGAAAATAATGGTAATTAAAAAAAAATTAAAACATGAGATCTGCTTTATAGTTAGCTCAGTTAGTATGCAAAGTTTCATGATCTAATTTGAAGTATTTTTGAATACCAGAGGTTTATTGTTCGGTTTGAAGGTAACTTTGGATTTTTTTTTTCATAACATAGTACTTAATATTAATCCTTAACTTTACCATATTATATTTATTTATTTCAAAATGAATGCTGCAGTATTTTCGACATAACGGAGGATCATGCGAAGCCATTGGAGCTAGCATAGTGCGGAAGTAATAGGTGTTAGCTAGGCCATCGCCCACGCTCCTGCTGACCTACTTCCTATATTTTGTACAGGATAATGAAGTACTGATGAAACCTCATGCCACAAGTTAAAAATAGTCAAAGACGTCGTGATAGATAGGTATCTATGTTCGTAGGTACCTACGTGTAGAAGATCAAGCGGGTGTTAAAGTCAAGATCTTGTTACGTCAAGATAGAAATGATATTGCTGAAATTTAGCTAGAAATATACGAGGAGCTCAAAGTGCCACTTTATTGAATAAACCTAGTAATTTTCTATTTTTATCTCACAATTACAATGTGTATACTTTGAAAGATATTTATAGGTAGGTACGCTGCTGGATATTTTTAGTCTATAATAAAAATCTGAGTTTCTATTCGCAATCAAGTAAAATCAATTGATTATTTTTATGTGCTAATTTACTCCCCTATGCTTTTGCTTTTATGCTTTAAAACTCTTCAAGTTGCCCTATTCTCCCACGATGGGGTACTTCCCGACAACTACAATACTTTCCTCATTTAAGTAGCCATGAGCCGAAGTATTGAAAGAAAGTCGCCATAAGCGTCGCTAACGCGGTAATAACACTAACCTCGCGGTAACAGGCCGCTCCGACCAATAACAGAACGTCTGCCGCACTCATAAAGGTATAACGTCCGATGGAATCAGCGGCGGTCTGAGTGAGGAGCGGTAGCGGGAGATAAAAAATTAAAACAGTCGTAATTTGGTACCACAAATAAACACAATAGCAACAACAATTTTTCGGAGTTTTTTTTAAGAAGTAAAATAAGTTTCTTTGCGCCTAATATGACAAAAATTAAACGAGCATGCAATTAAAGAATATGCGCAATACGCCCATCGCTCAGCATAAAACTGCGATCCATGTGTGAAACAAAGCCACAGCGCTGGATTTCAGCGACAGCCATCGGTCACTTGATGACGTTGACCGGTGCAGCTTATTAATTAAAAAGGAATTAAAAAATACAAATTAAATAAAAAGGGAACAATAATGTACAAAACATAATTCTAAAATGGCAACATTCCATTGCGCCGCGATCGACTGTTATGTTATAATATGTGCGCACAAACTGTCATAATGTCCTAAAGAAGAGACTTTTAGGCGTTTATTTATTAATTATTTGTGTGTGTAGTGTTACGCAAATTACGCAACGCATTTTCAATAATGATGTAATAATGGTTTGGTGTGAGTTTTTTGTTTTATCTTTTGAACCTTCTAACACAAAACTAAAAGGAAGGTTTAAAAGATAATTATGTATTAATTCCAGGGGAAAATTTGAACCATAAGTAAATCGATAAATAGTTAATATTACATACATTAATATCTCATTTAATTCACAAATTGAAAAAAAAATAGCAATAAAGTGCTACGTTTATTAAAAAAACTTGCAGATAAGTTTTTGTTGAAGACAAAAAAAAGAAAATTGTTGAAACAGATTTCAACTATTTCCTTTTTTCTGGGTGACAGGTCACCCAGTTACCAAAATTGTTAACGTGGAGTTTTCACCAGACTTACATTTACCGTAGTCAATGTGTATTTTTATAATACTTACAAGACACGAAATCTGTGACAAAAAAAGATTGTCTACCTCACTTTCTTTCTTTAGGGAAGAATTTATTAGGTCCTAAAAGTTGAAGCACGAACTTTCACTATTAAGACCGTCATTTATATAACTGGGATCATTTGTCGCTCTCGCTTGCCTCTTGGCCCGCCCCACAATCCCTTTATAACGCACGTAGTGATAGAAATTGAGTAGTGTTTCATAATTGGTGCGCGCTGTAATTACAGCCGTGGGCTACGGCTAAATATTACGCGTTGAACTCACACTTCGCTACTATACCTCCCCGGGCTAAGCGGGCACTGTGCGCCCTCACCAACTGTAGGTAACTATACCTCCCCGGGCTAAGCGGGCACTGTGCGCCCTCACCAACTGTAGGTAACTATACCTCCCCGGGCTAAGCGGGCACTGTGCGCCCTCACCAACTGTAGGTAACTATACCTCCCCGGGCTAAGCGGGCACTGTGCGCCCTCACCAACTGTAGGTAACTATACCTCCCCGGGCTAAGCGGGCACTGTGCGCCCTCACCAACTGTAGGTAACTATACCTCCCCGGGCTAAGCGGGCACTGTGCGCCCTCACCAACTGTAGGTAACTATACCTCCCCGGGCTAAGCGGGCACTGTGCGCCCTCACCAACTGTAGGTAACTATACCTCCCCGGGCTAAGCGGGCACTGTGCGCCCTCACCAACTGTAGGTAACTATACCTCCCCGGGCTAAGCGGGCACTGTGCGCCCTCACCAACTGTAGGTAACTATACCTCCCCGGGCTAAGCGGGCACTGTGCGCCCTCACCAACTGTAGGTAACTATACCTCCCCGGGCTAAGCGGGCACTGTGCGCCCTCACCAACTGTAGGTAACTATACCTCCCCGGGCTAAGCGGGCACTGTGCGCCCTCACCAACTGTAGGTAACTATACCTCCCCGGGCTAAGCGGGCACTGTGCGCCCTCACCAACTGTAGGTAACTATACCTCCCCTGGCTAAGCTGGCACTGTGCGCCCTCACCAACTGTAGGTAACTATACCTCCCCGGGCTAAGCGGGCACTGTGCGCCCTCACCAACTGTAGGTAACTATACCTCCCCGGGCTAAGCGGGCACTGTGCGCCCTCACCAACTGTAGGTAACTATACCTCCCCGGGCTAAGCGGGCACTGTGCGCCCTCACCAACTGTAGGTAACTATACCTCCCCGGGCTAAGCGGGCACTGTGCGCCCTCACCAACTGTAGGTAACTATACCTCCCCTGGCTAAGCTGGCACTGTGCGCCCTCACCAACTGTAGGTAACTATACCTCCCCGGGCTAAGCGGGCACTGTGCGCCCTCACCAACTGTAGGTAACTATACCTCCCCTGGCTAAGCTGGCACTGTGCGCCCTCACCAACTGTAGGTAACCTGGTGAAAATATTAATGGCCGATTTACTGGTCAGGTGGGCGAGCGTAGCACTGCAATGTGGACGATATTGCTTTTTGGATTTATTCAATGGTAGGTTATGTCTGGCATCCGTTGTTCCTTGATGTTGGAACAGATTGGATGCGTGGATAAACTACTGAAAGAGAAATGTTCATTCTTTGAAGTTTTACAAAATCCTTCTACAAACTTTAACTTGGCAACTCGACATTATAAAGACAACATAAAGTTTTAACACAAATGGATAGTTTATGAAATTAAATTCTCTCTGACTTTAAATCACTTTGAAGTGAAGTCGTACACTAAATAATACGCAATCGTAATTTTCTCTTTTAAGTGACTGCAATACACTCAAGAGCAACTCACTTCCCCAGTGGAGCAGACATATAGGACACACCGACACACGCCTCTTTTGCACAAATTAAATAGATTCCTTTGATCTCTACGTGTATAGGGTAAGCACATCGTTTTGAGCAGTAATCTCTTTGCTCCGGGTGACCTCCAGTGTCCCCGCGCCATACAGTAAACGTGGTCTTATTGTGTGGATTTTTTATGTGGATCAAAAATCCAATTATTATTCCTCAATAATTCTATTTTTGCTGTCTTTTTATTTATGAACGTTCAGCATTTCTAATATTTTTTTGTAAACTTCGTTATGAGAGTGAATAAAATTGGTTTTTAGCTTATTCGATTATGCGAAAATGGCAAACAAACGAATTGTGATTTATACGATAGTAGCCCTTCTATTGGTGCACAAGTTACAGTAAGTTCGTTTGTTACGTTTAAAAAAAAATCTTTATGAATGGCCTGTATGGCCTGCAGTGAAAATGTTGAGCTCAAGTTTTCTTTATTATGACAATGATCCTATATGACATCATTCTCCTGCCCTTATCCCTGTGTACGACTAAGAGTAAGTTTTTTTTGTAAGTTAAGCTATACATGGGCATCCCCTCAGATCCCCGACCACTACGCACAGTTGTGAGATTCAGTTCAGATCCCCGACCACTACGCATAGTTGTGAGATTCAGTTCAGATCCCCGACCACTACGCACAGTTGTGAGATTCAGTTCAGATCCCCGACCACTACGCATAGTTGTGAGATTCAGTTCAGATCACCGACCACTACGCATAGTTGTGAGATTCAGTTCAGATCCCCGACCACTACGCATAGTTGTGAGATTCAGTTCAGATCCCCGACCACTACGCACAGTTGTGAGATTCAGTTCAGATCCCCGACCACTACGCATAGTTGTGAGATTCAGTTCAGATCACCGACCACTACGCATAGTTGTGAGATTCAGTTCAGATCCCCGACCACTACGCATAGTTGTGAGATTCAGTTCAGATCACCGACCACTACGCATAGTTGTGAGATTCAGTTCAGATCCCCGACCACTACGCATAGTTGTGAGATTCAGTTCAGATCACCGACCACTACGCATAGTTGTGAGATTCAGTTCAGATCACCGACCACTACGCATAGTTGTGAGATTCAGTTCAGATCACCGACCACTACGCATAGTTGTGAGATTCAGTTCAGATCACCGACCACTACGCATAGTTGTGAGATTCAGTTCAGATCACCGACCACTACGCATAGTTATGAGATTCAGTTCAGATCACCGACCACTACGCATAGTTGTGAGATTCAGTTCAGATCCCCGACCACTACGCATAGTTGTGAGATTCAGTTCAGATCACCGACCACTACGCATAGTTGTGAGATTCAGTTCAGATCACCGACCACTACGCATAGTTGTGAGATTCAGTTCAGATCACCGACCACTACGCATAGTTGTGAGATTCAGTTCAGATCACCGACCACTACGCATAGTTGTGAGATTCAGTTCAGATCACCGACCACTACGCATAGTTATGAGATTCAGTTCAGATCCCCGACCACTACGCATAGTTGTGAGATTCAGTTCAGATCCCCGACCACTACGCATAGTTGTGAGACTCAATTATAAAATACACAGAGCGCAGGTCATTCACAGAACCATAAAACGCTTTGACTATTCTTTCCTGGTTTCTTGCAAAGATAAATTCAACATAGAACTAAGAAATGGCTTTTCTCTTCTCGCCAAAGACACTGAGGACATAGATGAAGAATATACAAACATCAAAAATACTATAAAAAACCATCCTTAAAATAAAAACTCAAAAACAAAACCATTTTAAGCTTCGTGATACAACTCTTAAGCTGATTGAGGAGAGACAGGCTGCAACTTTTGGATCGAAAACATTCAGAGATTCATTCATTCATTTATATATTTTGTTGACAATCTGCCAGACGCGACCTTTGTTGCTTGCTGCACACTCTCCGACCAAATAAACCTTTACTGTTTGTGAATATTTATTTTCCGATATAATCTATGTATATAAAAATGGATGTATGTATGTATGTTACGAGTACCTATGGAGTTCAAAACAGCTGGAGCAATTTTTTTGAAATTTTCAGGAAATCTTCATATTAGCCTAGCGGGTGGTCCTGTGAAGTTTGGTAGCGATTGGATCAACAGATTTTTTTTATTTTTGGTGGTAATTTTGTGTCATATTTTTCTGAACAGTAACTTAACAAAAAGTACTAGGCTTGCATAAATTCAAGATTGTATTTCAATTATCCACCACAAGTCATCTGGCTATAGATAATTAGTGCTACCCGAGCGAAGCCGGGGCGGGTCGCTGCTAATATTTAAATGCGAAAGTGAGTTTGTTTGTTTGTTACGCTTTCACGCTAAAACTGCTGAACGGATATGTATGAAAGGCACATGGGTAGACCATGACCTGACCTGTGACCTAGGTTAGGACGTAGGATACTTTTTTGTCCCGGTAGCTTACTACCTCACGGAAACGTATTTCCGAGGGATAGTTTCCGCCCACCACGCGGCCGAAGTCGCGGGCAACAGCCAGTAACTACTAAGAAGTGACGGGAAACTAGAAATTAGATTCGAGGTACTCAGGATACTTTGTATGCTTGTCAAGCTATTCTAAGAATTTGTTTTTAAAGATTTTCGCATACAACCCCGATCTTTTCAAAGTGAGAGTGAACAGGCTTCTTTTGGGTAATTTCGCTCCATCGTCCACTTTGTCTCTGTCACCTCTGACCTAGACTAGAGCCAAGAGCAAATCTATATCAAATAAAAAATAAAGTAGGTACCTAAATAGCTTAAAATAGACCATATAATAGTCGTTGTAAAAAAATACAATATATATATATATTTATCGCAAGGAGACCTAAGATTTTTTTTTAATTTCTTCTTCACTACGACTACAATTGAATGAAGTCCATCGGTTATTTGTTGATATAATATTGTACGTTTACTACACCGGCAGAGAGGCAATAAAAAGTGTGAGTATAGTTTGCACAGTATTTTTTTTTTCGTATCGTACTTGGGGTTTATTTTTTTTTGTATTTTTTTAGAAGGTCTTATTATATGCTATTTCAAGGTTATCCATTCTTTACCGGACACCCTGTATAAAACATTTGTCAGACAGGGGCCATAGTCCTTCCATAGTTTTAGGTAACCAGCAATCTTTAGCCACACAAATCCATAGTCCAATATCGTTGTCTCCATATCCTGCAATAGTACTACACCAACCGGGGGTTGTCCTTGGGTGCACTTGCATATTGTGTACAGGGATAATCGTCGGTTGGTGCCTCATTTCATTGAAAGCGTCTAACGGGCCACTGCGAGTTGTCGTGTCGTCGGCCCCTCGTACGCCTTCCAAAGGTATGGGGCCCAGGGTCCCGAGATATGTCAAAGACACAATACAAATTAATAATCCATAACTATCACCCGCAATGATATTATAGACATAAAGAGGTTTGCACTAGTGCGCGCAAATTTTTGCAGAAAAATTGAGACAATTGTTGTAATTTGATTTAGTTAGCTAATTGCACCGAGCGAAACGTAGGGTGTCAAGCGCAACACACTGCAGATAGCTATATTTTTCTGTATTACATTTGTAATAACAACGCAACGTTATCTGAACGCCGCTCAGTATGAACGTAGCGTATCTTTCATCTGCATCAAATACACCTAAATGACTGTTTCACTCAAAACAGATCAGCCAATAAGTAACATTTTAACCAGCAACCAAACTACATAATTAATAGCATTAACACTAACTCGTCCAAGTCAAACACTGGATCAAGATAGACGGTGTTAAGATGACGTCACAACTTGCCGCGCCGAAGCTGAGGCGAGTTCTCAAACTAATTAAAATTATAAACACGGCCGTGTAATCTCGCCGCCCGTGATTTGATTACGTCATAATTCCGCTAAGAAAGGGCTGGATGAATGTAGTACAGTACAAATTTGGACGAGGCGAGAAGTACCAGTGTGTTGATGTATTCTAGGAAGTCCTTCAACAAAGGATACAAGTTTTAAGACAGTTACGTTTCTTAGTGTTCTTTCGCTCTTTGATTTGGTAATTTGTTGGCTGACGAAATATGTTTGCTTCAGTTTTTTCATAAAAATTGTAGTATGTCACGTCATGGAATCAATATCTGGCTACAGTCAGCCTCGATAAGTATTACAATGGATCGGGATCCTGCAAATAGAGGCTCATTTTTTCACATTCACTCTTAATCCTATCAAAGTAGAGTAGAAAATGCCAGAGCAATTAGTTTTGAGTATCCATTATTCTCTCTCGTACAGCAGGGAATGTTCCCGAATGCCCGGGATGCGCCAACACGACAGCTGGGATTAAATATTTGTTTTAATAACAAAACTATTTTTCCCGGAACTGGTCCGACTTTTTGGTACCTCCGTACGCTCTCGTACTTCAAATAAGAATTTTGTAAAGAGATGATTTTTTTTTTGTTTATACCTCTCGCTTATAACAAACTAAAACTCTCTATTATATTCTCAAACGTGCAATTTTCAATTTGTTTATTAAACAATCATGAAAACGTTTGGTTTGCCATTCCCATGCATAGAGTTCTAAAAATATTATTGACCTAAATGATCTTCCATTAGTTACCTGGTTGCGAGAGGCACAGAACTGGTTGAAGTGGGGATGCTTAGGGATGCCCATGTCCAGCAGTGGACGTCTTTCAGTTGAAATGGTGATGATGATGAGTTACCACATTCTATCACTCACAAATCAAAAAAAAAATCCCAAAATCTTTAACCAATATATCTTCAGCATCTCATAACAAACCATACAAGAACATTCCCATCCAGTCATCGATACAGCACCGTGTCCTCACTAGTCACTGTCACAGCGACCATTACTCTTCGTCGCGCGATGGACTGACGGACTGACGGGACACCGGACCCCTTGTAAATCCTTATTATAATTTAGAATTCGTCGTGACGTTATAAATGGAAGTTTATAAGTCGCCTGAAAATCCACGTGTAATGAGGTTGTAGGTACGTAGGTTGTAGGTACGTAGGTTGTAGGTACGTAGGTTGTAGGTACGTAAATACATGTAAGAAGGACAATACGTTTATTGGCGGTATTTTTGGTGTTATGCGGGAAAAGATAATAATTAATGGATTGTTTTCACGCATAATGAAAAAGTTCGGGGGTTTATGAAGGATGGTTGTGGATTCTAACAGCTCCCCATAGACTTGAATTTGGGTTGATTTTAACTCAAACTCAAAGCATTTATTTCAATTAAACCATTTACAGGCACTTTTGAATTGTCAAAGAGTCGTTCAGTCAGAAATATGAAGCTAGTTGTCCATTCCAAAGCGTAGGAGGTACCTATGAAGAAGGACGGTTAAGAAACTCCATGGACACTCTTTTAAATTATATTGTTACAAAAGTATTAGTAACATCATTATCAGTCATTCGGCGAACGCGCTCGCGGACGGGTCAAACATAGGTGGGAGGAGCTATTTCCGCGACAGTGTCTGTTAATACGCTAACAAAAGTGAATTGCAATATTGTAATTTGTGTACATAGTATAAAACAAAGTCACTTCCCGCTGTCTGTCTGTCCCTATGTATGCTTAGATCTTTAAAACTTCGCTACGGATATTGATGCTGTTTTTTTCAATAGATAGAGTGATTCAAGAGGAAGGTTTATGTGTATAATACACGCAAAATATAGTAGAGAAACACTGATAACTTTAGAGGTTTCTTATGTAATGTTGTAAATAAACACATTTTTTTGCGCTTACATTGCAAACGCTGGCTTAACCCTACGAGATAGATCAAAATAATGTACTGCAGTATTGTACACGTTAAAAAGGTATACAACAAAGTCCGCGATGGTATATGTCTATCTCTTAGGGATAACCCACAATAACCATTTTTTATCCTTTACTTTTTACGAGAAATAATGGCTTATTTACGAAGCGATTTTAAGCAATACAGCATAAATCCTTATCCAATTAAGTACCTTAAATACATTGTGCATGTAATATAGATCAATATGGCCCTGTACAGCATGTAATTTAAATGAATATTTTCGAAGATATTACAGATTAAAAGGCCGGCGGCGCGTGCCTATAAATAGCGCGTCGAAGGTCGCGCTTCGCCCTTAATCCGATCCAGCATGTCCCATTGCTGTCCTCTCCCAGCGACGCCCTAAGCCGAGGTCCGTACCCCACAGGGGGTGCCCTTAGCGAGTAGTTGCTTAGTTTTAGTTTTATGCCTGGCTGAAGGCCTTAATTTATTGAGGCATCCACTGGAAAGCTCGGTTAAGCAGTCGACAATCTTCTATAGGTTGAACTGCGAGATGCCATTCCCCAAAAACAACGCGCTTCGCCCTGTAGAACTTTATGATTAGCAGCGATCGCACGCGTTTATCGGAGCTCTCTAGCGAGGAAAATAACAATTATTACTTAATAAAAACGTGCTTTTCAGCGCGACAACGTAATCCGTACTTATATGTACGTTACGATAAATTAAAATATAAATATATATTCGAAATTGTATGTTACTCGTAGTATTTAAATACTAAAGTGAATTCTTTGTTAAGACAAAACGTGCTTTTCAGCGCGACATTTTTTACGAAATTGTATGTTCGTACTTTAGTCGGTATTAAGGTTAATTTTTAAACCGCAATTATAGTAAGTACATTAGGTTAGATAGGATTGGATTAAAACCATAATTTATCAATTGTATTTCTTCTATTAAGACCTTGGTTTGAATTTAGAGTTAAGGCAATTTAGTATTAGGGCAAGTATTTTTAATTATCGAAAATCGTAGTTTAAGGTAAGGTATTTAAGTTAAAAAAAAACTGAATAGAATAAGTATCTTTTGTTGTTGAGAATTTTGGGGTGTAAGGGACAGCCCTCCGCAGACTGATGGGGTGACTTCAGTATATCATACTAAGACGACCAGTATATGAAATTATTTCGGGAACGTTATGGGAATCCAATACACATGATTTGTTTTATTACCTCACACGCAATGTATCGTTAACGTGGCGAAACGCGCGTAGCGAACGGTAGCGCAGCGAGCTTTCGGCCGCCGAGTATTTCAACATCCATTGCTGATTTTTTGATTTTAGTTGTTTTATTTACATACATGGAGTGCTGCATACAGAGAATATAATTTTACATTGAAATAAAGGAATAGTAACTGAAAATACGATTAGAAAAATGACAATTTTCATGAGAATATTTCCGATGGAATATGATTCAAAATAAGGAGCTGAATGCACCCTGTTAATTTGCGGAGGGCTGTCCCTTACACCCTGTATTTAGTATCAGCATTGCACCCATGCGAAGCCGGGGCGGGTCGCTAGTTCAACATAAAACAGACGTGATGAACAATGAATTTGTGACACGGCCTTCACTATGGACGAAGTTGATAACATCACGCCTTGTTTCCCCGAAGGGTTAAGCAGAGGTGTAGGTGTGGTGATGGTGAGGTGTGGGGTGTGGGGTGTGGTGTGGTGTGGTTTGGTGTGGTAGGGGGGGGGGGGGTTGGGGTTGGGGGGGGTGTGTGTGGTGGAATGGGGTCTGTGCGGGTGTGGTGTGTATGGTGGGGGTGAAGTGGTGGTGTGTGGTGTAACGAAGTTGATAGTACTAAGGAATACTGTTTAGTTCACTAAAAACGAGGAACAAGAAAGTGACGAGCCGCAAAGAAGGAAAAATACTGAGAGACTTAGAGGACATTATATGACAATGTGTCTTCAAAGTGACTGAACCAGATCTTATACCGATCTTCGTGGCGCCTGACTTATAAAAATCACCACCCGTTACTTTTGATCATGTTGATGTGACCAAGTTGTTAAAAGATTTGTTGATTGTACGTGCAGAAATCATGAAAAGTAAATATGCAACGGTCACTCAACTGGACGAGATGAAGCTGGAACTGGGATCAAGCAGGCCCTCGTTATCAATATTAACGTGCAATATTACTGCGGAGAAAAGAGGACGGTATTTGCTTGACAGTGGGCCGGTAGGTTTATCGCCAGTGTACGATCACGGTAACTCGATGACAAGGTGTGTGAGTGCAGAGCGCACTAAGTCACGAAAATATCGCTCTCTCGCTTGCACTTATACCGAGGCGATCATGACTGGTGCGCACGCACCAATTAACTCAACGCTATTGGAAAACGAAATGATCCCAGAGATTTCCGAGTCAGCTGTTTATCGTACAGAAAACGACCTACTATGGTGGATGTGACAAGGAGTGGTGAGTGGAAACAGCCCAAGAAACCAACAGATAATTGGGTTTTGGTGCAAAACCTACGGTCTAGGCAATGTTTTGCTGGTCAAACGAGCAAAGCGGCTACGGACCTGTCGGATAAATTTAAAGCAGCGAAACTTAAAATCCCTTTGTTTATTTCGAATGTAAACAAAGAGGCAGCGGTAGATGATAATATCTGCAAATACATCGAAAATAATCGTTTTGCTTGATAAAATTATAATGAAGACGGAAAGGCCAGACGATGCCTTCAAATTACTTGTTATCAAAAACAAGTCAGACATTTTTATGATGTCCAGATACGATACCGAATACGATGTGGCCTGATGGAGTGACATTTCGGCACTTCATACATGTTAAGAACAGAAGAGAAGACAAAAATAATACAAGGGAATAACAAATAATGAATAGTATTTCAAAAATGAACTTAATAACGTTTAATTGCAAAAATGTTAAAAGGTCGGTGTGCTTTCACTTTGCAGAACAGCCGATATTGTTTTATTACAAGAAACGTGGTTATTTCCAATGGTCAGGGCTTTAGTTACATGGGACATTCTTCAGTGGATTCTACAGCGGGCATTTGTAAAGGGAGAGGGAGAGGACGCGTTTATGTTGTATAATCTATCAAAAAAAGTAAATTTACCGACAATATTAGTGGCTTACCATGGTATGGTCTAGTAATTTCCATCTTTATATTTGGCATAATATTTTTGAGTCACTGTAGTGAACGAGAGAGCATTTTCAGGGCTCAAAAGCGGTGAGAGTTATATTTGGTCTTAAAGTGATGGACAGTTGCGTACCTATAATTAAGTCTCATAAATTATTAACCTTCCCATGCCTTTATATTCTTAAATTGGCAATATTTTTAATAACAAATCGATATATATTTACAACTTTAATAGAAAACGAAGTACATCTATGAGATATCAATACCAGAATCTATTATCCACGGGCGTATTTAAAACTAGGTTATTAAAAAGAAATGTGATTTGTATGGCTCCTGTAATCTTTACCTGAATACCTGACCAAATTAAAAACTGACCGTTGCAAAAATTTAAAAAAACATTTCACCTTGTAGATAAATGGTATATTATATGCAGGATTTCTTAAATGATAATTTTTGTAATATCTTTAGTAACCTCTACTTTGTATTACATATGCATGCTATATTAAGGCAGAATGTACACGGATGCTATTTTATAATTTAAAGTCAAAGTCAAAGTATTTTATTTGTTGAACATAGGTAATATGGTACATGGTATAAAATTTGCGTTGTATCACTATGTTTTGCCTTGCAAGGCGTACAAATTAGGCGTAACAAACTACAAACGAAATAAAACTGTTTCAAACAAATAACGTCGTAAACAAGATAGAATAAGAAGTGGATCAGACATTTTTATTTTATGCTTCTATCATCTAAAAACTCATAGTAAGCCTTTTCAATTAAGATTTTTTTAAGTTGCGATTTAAAATGGTTTATGTTGGTCATCCTTTTTAAAGTTTTTGGTAGTTTATTGTAAATCTTTGGACCCATGCCGAGACAACTCTTTGAGAAAAGTGCAGTATTGTGTTTTCTTGATGTTAGTGTGCTTTGGTGACGTCTAGTATTAAGTTTTTCAAATTTAGACAGATTCTCCTTAACAAATATTGAAATTTCATAAATATAGAGGGATGGAAGCGTAAGTATTTTTAAACTAACGAAAAATGGTTTGCAAATTTCGGTGGTTTTTAACAGACATATGGCTCGAAGACATTGTTTTTGGGCCTTAAATGCCATTTCTCTATTGGTAGAGTTGCCCCAAAATATTATGCCGTAACGAAGAGTTGTGGAGACATATGCATGATATGCAGTAATGACAGTATTACGATTTGCAACCTCAAATAGTGTAAAGCATAGCATAATTGATGAATTTTTTTATCGTAGTCTCCATGTGTGTATTCCATAACATGTTTTCGTCTAGCCAAATACCTAGAAATTTGGTTCGTTCCGTTTTAATAATCTAATTTTGGTCATAATTAATGTCAAGAATTATAGGATTAGTTCTTTGTTTAAATGCCATTATTTGAGTTTTATTAAAATTAATCTGTAAGTTGTTATTATTTAGCCATTGAATTATTAGACTTAAGCTACTGTTTATGTCATTTTAATATGAGTCACTATTTTTACCAGAAAATACTATAGTACAGTCATCAGCAAATAGGGTCATAGGATATGGTATGGTTTTCGGAAGGTCATTTATAAAGCATAACAATAATAAAGGGCCAAGCACACTTCCCTGAGGCACACCAAAGTAAATTTGTCTCTCTCTCGATTGGTAATTAATTTCAGTTTTAGTTTGAACATCGACTGCTGAAATACTAGTTACCTGTTTTCTGCCAGTAAGGTATGACTTTATTAAGTTTAAAACTTTGCCCCTAATGCAATATTTATATAGCTTATTTAGAAGGATTCCATGGTCAACAAAATCGAAAGCCTTAGTCATATCCATAAATAAGGCTGTTACAGGTATTCTTTGGTCTGGGCACGCCACAATTGCGGCGATAAGTCCCCTCTTTGAGGAGTGGCTGGAGAGGCGCCACGGCGTCCTCACCTTCCGCCTGACGCAGGTCCTCACCGGACACGGGTGCTTCGGGAGGTACCTGTTCCGGATAAGGCGGGAGGAAACGCCCGGGTGTCACCACTGTGTGGATCGCCCGGAGGACACGGTGGAGCATACGGTGGAGGTCTGCCCGGCTTGGGCGGAGCACCGCCGTGTCCTCGCGGAAGCGATCGGCGGCGGCGATCTCTCGCGTCCGGCCCTGGTCCAGGCCATGGTACGGAGCGAGAGTGCATGGGAAGCCATTACCTCCTTCTGCGAAGCAGTAATGCTCGTGAAGGAGGAGGCGGGACGCGTGAGGGAGAGGCAAGCTTTGCGCCCTCACGCCCCTAGTCGCCGCAGGAGACGCCCTGGGCGTCGGGAATTGGCAGCCGATTCCCGGCCACCGTAGGCGCGGGCTTGCGGACGGCGAGCAATGGGTAGCTCGCCGTCCGGTAAGGACCAGGCCCGAGTCGACGGCGCGTCGTGTTCCACGCGCGCCTCAAAGAGATGTCAGCACTATTGACGGGGTCCGCTAGGGCCGATGCCAGCTAGGGTTGCGGGATGTTCTAAAGAGTTACCGTGGCCCCGGCACAGGCAACAGAAGGAACACGGGTGGGTTTTAGTCAGTAAAAGTCTGACACGCCCTCCCGCTCCGCCCAGAGCGGGAGAAGTCATTTGATGATTTCCCATCCACAAAAAAAAAAAAAAAAAAAAAAGGTATTCTTTGGTCCATACCTGTAACTATTTCATTGATCAATTCATAAATGGCCATGTTAATGTTTTTACACTTTCTAAAACCATACTGCTCTTTAGTTAAAATGCCATTTTTTTCAAGAAACATGTATATACTGTTATAAATAACCTTTTCAATTATTTAGGAAAATATTGAAAGAAGAGCAATGGGTCTGTAGTTTTGTATAATTTGAGGATCATCCTTTTTGTGTAGTGGTTTTATTACGGACAGTTTTAAGTCTTCGGGAAAAACAGCATGTTCTATACATAGGTTAGTAATAAAGGTAAAAACCGGTGAAATTTCAACAGCTACGCTTTTTATTATCTACGTCTCAATGTCGTCAATGCCAGAGCTATTCGTATTTTTCAGAGTCGTAATTATTTTATAAATGTCAATTGGTGCTGTGGGTGATAAGAATAATGAATTCATGTTTGAATTTGTTACTGTTATTTTATGGTCAGAATTGTTTGTTGGCTGTATTTGGTCAAATTTGGAAATGATTATTAAATATTTCTACAATGTCAGTTGGATTTGTTACGTACTTATTGTCAATAAGGAGTTTATAAGGACTGTTCCTTGGAATGTTATTTTTAGATGAGTTTATAACCCTCCAGGTTGCTTTAGTTTTATTTACAGCGTTATTGATAAAATGGCTATTTTGCGATTTTTGGGTCAATTTGATAATTGTTTTTAAACGTTTGGAATAGGAATTATATCTCTGTTTATTGACTACATTTGGATGCCGCCTGAAGGTCCATAGCATCTCACGTTTACGTTTAGAGCACAGTTTAATGCCTTTTGTGATCCATTTCTGTGGTTTAGTAGTTACATTTTTTATTTTCTTTAAAGGGAAACACAGATCGTAAAATAATTTTAATAAGTTATGAAATTCTTTGAATGCATTGTTTGGATCTTTGCAGCTATACCTAAACACTATTAAAACTAAGACTTTGGAGAGCCTCTTTAAATTTTTTGATATTATCCTGGCAAAAATCGCGTTTATAAGAGAACCAGTGTGTGATCGTGCAGGTCTTTTTGACGGGACATTTTATAATTTGAGCTGTATGGTCAGAGACGGCTAGCTCCATTACCTCACATACACTTCCTCTTACATTGTGTATAATATGTGTGTATTTAACAACTTATATTTATGTACCTACAATTCTAAGACAATAAACACCTATTCTATTCTATTGTAAAGAATCGAACACATAGCAGACAAAGGTAATTATAGGCCAATTTCACGGGCAACTGTGATAGCCGAAGTGTTTGACAGTGTGCTTGATACACACCGCAGTAGATACGCAAAATGACACGACACATAGTTTGGTTTTCATGCTGGATTGTCTACTGGGAGGGCAATACTTGCGATGAAGCACATAACAGTCAAATATTATACATACAGAAAAACACCAATGTGTGCTTGTTTCATGGACCTTTACAAAGCCTTCAACCTGATTTCTTATAATGTCTTATGGGAGAAGCTTCGGGAAGGGGGAGTGCCTGCTGCATTAGTGTCAACATTATCTTTCTGGTATGCCAAGCGGGGGAACTTTGTCAAATGGCCCAATGCATTGTCTGATCCGTATAAACTCAAATGTAGTGTTAGACAGGAAGATCTTTCGTCCCCGAGACTGTTTAGCATTAACAAGTTGCTGGTTGAGCTCAGCAGCACACACATCGGATGCCATATAGACGGAGATAGATAACCTAAGCTGTGCATACGATATGGTGCTGCTGAGCCCCACAATCGGTGGAATAAGGAAATTGCTCGCTATGTGTGAAGGTTACGCCGAGCAGCATGGGCTCAAATATAATCCTACAATGAGTCATCATCTGCCTAGCCTTTTCCCAACTATGTTGGGGTCGGCTTCCGTGCCTCGGAAAGCACGTTAAGCCGTTGGTCCCGGCTGTCATTCGTGGATCTTTGACAGTCGTTACGGGTCGTCAGAAGCCCGAAAGTCTGACAACCAGTCTTACCAAGGGGTATCGTGTTACCCAGTAACTGGGTTGTGGAGGTCAGATAGGCAGTCGCTCCATGTAAAATACTGGTATTCAGCTGCATCCGGTTAGACTGGAAGCCGACCCCAATATAGTTGGGAAAAGGCTAGGCAGATGATGTTGGGGTCGGCTTCCAGTCTAACCGGATGCAGCTGAATACCAGTATTTTACATGGAGCGACTGCCTATCTGACCTCCACAACCCAGTACCTGGGCAATACGATACCCCTTGGTAAGACTGGTTGTCAGACTTTCGGGCTTCTGACGACCCGTAACGACTGTCAAAGATCCACGAATGACAGCCGGGACCAACGGCTTAACGTGCTTTCTGAGGCACGGAAGAGTCTCGGTATGTAAAGATGGTCACCCATCCACGAACCAACCCCAGCAAGCGTAGCTTAACCTGATGGATCGACTCGTGCGGCTGTTATTACTTAGCCACGAGCTCCTTCAATGAGCTCCTTCAATAATCCTACAATGAGTGAGGTGTTGGTATTTAGAGGTAGAAATAAAAATCCCTCAAATGTCCCTCTCGTACAACTGAATAGGTCACTTTTGCAGAGGGTAACACTATTTAAATATTTAGGCCACATTGTTACGGAGGATCTTAAAGATGACTCAGATATGAAAAGGGAGCGCAGGGCGAACGTTGTGAGAGGAAACATGCTAACTCGCCGGTTTGCTGGTTGTTGAGTACCGGTTAAAATAACACTTTTTAGGCGTTTTGTCAATTATTTGACACCAGCAGCCTGTGGGCTAATCATACCCAAAAAACTGACAACATATTGCGTATTCAATACAACAATGCCTTCAGGGCGCTGTTGGGGCTTCCTCCTTACTGTAGTGCGTCACAGATGCTCGCTGACGCGCACACTGATGATTATGTCGCGATTATGCGCAAGAAAGTACCGAACGTAAACGAGGCAAAAGGAGTATGTAAGGATCGTAGCAGGTGGCGTCCTGCAGTTTCTGCCTACCCCCGTGGGAAGAAGGCGTGAGTTTATGTATGTATGTATGTATGTCTAATTTTCAAAATTTTCAACTTCGCTGTCTTTGAAGGACGATTTTAGCCAAAGTAGCACATTAGGTAATATTTTTTTAAATGATTATGAAAGCTGACAGTCTAGCGCATTCTTGACGTTTAGGAATCATAACATCACCTTTGTAGATTTTTAATTTAAATTTATGTCATAATTCACAGACCGTAATTTTTTCACTTTAGATCAACATTTTCATAACTTTCATCACAGTTACGAAGCTGATTATTTTATGCATAAAAGTACTACTCATGAAGATTCAGTTGCAAAAAGAAAATCTCGGCAGTCTTCTATTTTTTTTTTTAATTTTTTTACGTTGGTTAGGTCGAAAATTCTCAAAAATTCAGAAAAAATTCATAACTCGAAAACTATGAAAAGTCGCGGAACATAAATGGGCGTGATACCTCTCGATACGACGGAACAAATTTTTTTTTTGAACGTCAATATTCCGGCCACCTTGTATATGCAATAAGTCCAAACACGGTGGTGCTATCTTGTTTGGTTGCGGAGTTCTTATGGCCACCTTCCGGCTCCATCATCAGACTAGCTCCATGGAATCATATTTTTGCGTTGTCACCGAAGTTATGGAGCAGTGGTAACGGCCGCGGCTTACTTGTTGCAGATCGTAGGTTCGAACCCAGACGCCTGCTTTACTTTGTGTAAATTATTTCATCATCGTGAAAAAACCGGCATGTCCTAGAACTAAAAATCCGAAGACACGTGACATCTGCCAACCCGCACTGGGCCCGCGTGGTGGATTACGGCCCACTGCCACACACCAAGAGGAGGCCTATGTCCCAGCAGTGTTATTTAAGTATGGCAAATTTCAACCCAATCGGATGCCAGGAAATTCTTGAAAAATGGATGACAATACGAGTAACGGGAAACACAAGAACGAAGCTAGCTAATACAATGAAGCTTGTATTTATAATGTCGTATCGCGATACCGACGTATTATTAAACGACACTCCGAACAACATTCAAGTCTGAAAACCTGAAAATTAGTCACGACCGATGTTCTACGATTCAAAACTACATTGAAAAGGGGAGTAAAATAATTAATGGAAACTAACTCGAGGAATTTAACTCATTTGAAATAACTTAATGTTGACAGGGGCTTTCCATTGATATAGGTCGCGGGGCCGAACAAAAACACAGCTGAAATAATTGGTAGGAATTAATTGAACCGGCGCGGGTACCTCATTAATGTCTTTTAGTTTATGAGTAAATACGCGTAAATGTGATATCCATTTCTGTGGTGGGTAAATAAACACACACAACGTTATTATAAAAAATGAAATACAATTTGGTAAATACCTTCGTTTTGAGGGCTTGTTGGTTTCGTTTAACCGACTGCTATGGGTTGGGGGATGCTATGGGATACCTACCAACTCAATGTGTTGAAACTAGAAGACGTCTTAAGTTTCCATTATAACTGTTGCAATTACTTTAACTTATTTTTTTGTCTTTTAAAATGTACAAATTAACTTTTTCCAAATTTTACAAAATTGTTTCAATTTCTCTTTGAACATTTTAACTATTAGTAATATTGTAACTTTGTTAGCTTAGTTCTTAACTTCACTGTGCATGCTGTGGTCTCCTAAGTGAGGGAGTACACCTACTTCATATCTGACTTTGCCCTTAATTTATGTGTCATGTGTTGTGTATGTCTTTTGTTGGAGACCCTAAATAAATAAATAAACTTTAACATTTTTAAATTGGAATATTTGTGAAGTAAACTACAAAAAATTTTTTGTATTGGATTATGACATCTTGGCATCCAAGGGAAACCCAAGCACATCAATATGCGAAATTATTCCAATTCATACATACTCCCGAGGGTGCAACCTGTTTATAGAAACGTATCAAAATATTCCTGACAGCACAAGTTTAAACCTTAGTGGTTTTTGGTTGCTATTTATTAAGAATAATCCTGTATTCTTTTGTATAAACGTTAAATAAATAAAAAAATCACGTTCATACCCGTAATGTTTAATATTGAAAAGCAAACGAAAAATCGTCGAAACGTGCAGAAATGTAGCATATTTAGAATGTACCACAAAAGCCCCGCATACTTGTCCTGCCCAATACCGACCACGTTGCCGTCTAGACCTATCATTCCATTCCGTCCGAAATTCCACTTAAAATCCTAATATATCACACAATGGCCGTCTAGGATTCCACGAAAACAATTTAAAGTTAAACAGAGCCAGTAATATTATATGAGGGCGGGGCAGAGTGTCAGCGGCGCGCGGTGCGGCGCGCGGTGCGGTGCGTAGTGCGGCGCGCGGTGCGGTGCGCGGTGCGGTGCGGCGGCGCAGGGACTCTTCTCAATACTTCATTTCAATTTAGGGGGAGATAATTACTTCGAACATTTTGTGTTTTTTGTTAATTACAATAAAAATAAAATTACGTCTTTATGAAGTGTCCTGAGAAGTTAATTATGATTTAATGGAAAAACTAGAGATTATGTAGGTTGTAGAAAATACTGTTTACAAATTCAGTAGTCTAACTAACAATGACACTTTTTGTATGAATTTAAGTAGTATGTAACTTGAAGCACCACTCGTTGAACTGAACAGACTCTCATTCGATGTGAAAATATTTTTTTTGAGATAGGTAGGTATCTAGCTAAACCTCAAACGTTGGCTATAACAGAAATACGCCTCGCTGCGAACGTCAATGCAGAAAAATATACAAGATGTCATTTTAATCACCGTTAACCTCAAAAAGGATCATTGCACTCATCATTATGAACAACTTTTAGTATGGAACCAAAACTGAAATCGCTAAAAAACATCAGCTGTTCCCTACATTTTGACGAGTAATGCGAACATAAATGTAGGAAGCAGCAGATTTTTTTTCGCGATTTCAGGTTTGGTCCCCTAGTAAAAGCTGTTCATAACCATGAGTACAATGACCCCTTAAGAAGTTAACTGTGATTAAAATTACACCTTGTTTATAGAGGATGGAAATACAATCCGACATTGAGCTTAAAACGTCGGCCAATCTGTGATTACAGCGCTGCAGGCGATAAGGCGAATAGTGCCGAGCGATAGCTGCTTGCGGAACAAAACAATGTTTGCCAAATACATAGATTGTTAGAAAAAATCCGGTCACGTGCCTGTCGGACCACGCACGATGAAGGGACAATCCACGACTCGGTGTTTCCGTAGTTGGGATGAATCTATCCCAAAAACAACCATAACATCCCGTAGTTGAAAAACATGTTCTCCCATACATAATTACACGTCACGGTCACTTCTCCAACTGCAAATGTATTAAATAGCCGTATTTTTTATTGTTATATTTGACTTAGAAGCTCGGAGTATAGAAAGAAGCTTAGAAGTTTGATTTTTATAGAGCTCCAGGGACTGTAGATACTAGACTTGATATTCATTTCAATTTGATACCTCCACGCATTCCTGAGGTAAAGGGACAGACAGATAGACGGACAGACAGACCAGGACAGACAGACAGACGGACAACGAAGTGATCCTATAAGGGTTCCATTTTTTCCTTTCGAAGTAAGGAACCTTTAAATTTAACTATATTGTACGCTAACACTGAAGCCTATGCGGAAGGTTGGCAGGACTGTAGTCCGCTAGCGATTCACCAACGTTGGGGCAATCTGCGGGAGCAACGCGCGTGCTTAGTGACGCCAAACAATGTGTGTACAAACTTGTGTGCTTCGAATTCACGACACAATATTCGCAAGGTGGATTGCGGGATACAGACCAACCAATTATTATTGCCGAAAGAAACTACCACTCTCAAAAATCCTGAAGCAAAAAATTATTTAGACTTAATTAAAGTTTTAGTCGAGTTAGATGAGAAATAACAAAGTTGAGCATTTTAAAATTCTGGTTTCGTAACTTTTAATAAAGCGAAAGTTTTCTTTATCTAGCTGAAAGTAAGTTATTCACACATAGCGACCATTTAGCCGCAGACATTTAGTGTTTGTACGCTAGCCAAGAAGCACCATGTGCTCGCACTATTCAGTTGAATGGTAACGGTATGGTCGGCAAAACAAAACATCTCTAACCCATTTGGTGACTGTTGCTCTGTCCTAATATTTCTTCCCCGCTTTATCACCAACCGGATAAAGTCCTATTTAAGACGGCACGATGGTTCTCACGAATACTAACGCATGTTATCATCGGATCATCATTGTCGACATCTCGCAGTATCATTAGTGACGCGAGCGCCTCGTGTAGTGCCCACAACGCTGTCACGCGGCTACTGATAGCGCGTGCCACCGTACACAATGCTAGTTAGGGAGGATCGTGGTACAAGTGTAACACCGACTAGTAAAGCAGACTGAGCCGTTTCATCACTCAGACTTTCCATTGGACTAACTCGTTCAGGATACTCTACAGAAGAGGGTATTCTCAGTACAGCTATTCACACTCTGCGAGCAAACCAAATATGTATCCAGTAAGATGAGGACTGATGTCCGCGACCCGGTCAAAATATTTTGAAACATTTGCAAGACTCAGGACATCGCTCAGACTCCTTTCGAGCAATATCAGTCCGCCGTCAGTGCATCCATTGCGTCACTTGACTATGCTGGCAATGGTATTGGTAATGGTAATTGGCAGCCGAGCACGCCACTCACGTGAGACGCGGAGTGTTGCGGCGCGCGTGACGACGATATTGTGCTGCACCATAACTGAATTTACCCAAATGGCGCCTTTCGGTCGGCTGCCTTACTCATTTAAATTAACTCACGGATAAATTAAATGCCACTCTCACAGACGTGTGTTTACTCGCATTACAGAATTAAATGCTACTGAAAATGTAATATACCTTAACGAGTAGCTGCTGGAGTTTACCTTTAATAAAGATATTAGAATACTATTTTCAGATTCTACACTGAATGCCAAAAAGTTTCACGACATAAACGGAACATAAGCGATTTGAGTGTTAAGTTCAATCAAATATCGTATTTTATGGACAGCAATTATTCGTCTGGCTAACAAAATAATCATTTAGTATCAGCTGTATCTAAATCGAAGGCCTAGGTACTTCAATGAGAGCTCACCTAAACAAGTAATAACACAACCCATCAAGTCGCACAAAGCGTACATCAACATAATAGCAAGCAAAAACGTTTTCCAAAACAACATTTGTAACAGGCGTGCTCCACGTCGACAATGCTATAATGGCTTGTAATCTGGCACCCAGCTACACAGTGTCGTATTGTGTTTGCACTTCGGAACGGTTCGCCGTTCGCAGTGAATTTAATAAAGGACTAAATCCGACAGACATCGTTAATGTCGGAATGGGAGTCTTGAAAGAGGATTAGAGGTCCATTCACTTCTCTAATTTGACTCCTTGTTATAGACGATTGCAGTAGGTCCTGGGATTGGCTCGGCGGCTAAAATTATCAGACTTCTGAAGGGTTTTATTCCCGCGTTGGTAAACATTTGCCTTCAAACAGATCACTTTGTTTTCAAATTTTAATTTTCCGTAAATTATCAAGATGCAACAAGCATATAAACACGTTATGAATAAGAATCTTGTTCCTTATTATAGGCTCGTCATAGTCTTCAAGTTTTGTTATCAAGTGCTTTTTCAGCAGTCTACTGATCCGTTTCATGGTGAAATTCGAATTTCTGTTTAGGATGAGGATGAGTACTGAACATCGACCACAGATTATCAAATGAACAACATTTTAGACACAATTGTTACAGGTTGACCTTGCACTTCCCAAGAACACTTTGTTAGCAGAAAATTCTCAAAAAAATCATTTTCGCGCTCTCGGGATTTTTTCCTCTTTTAACATACGCCTCTTGACCTATTTCTCACAAGGTAAACGAAATCAATTTTACTTCAAGGTGTACACTCGTAAAGCTCTTTGAATTTCCTTATTATTACGTTTGCGACTCACGTGTGTCGTGGGCTTGCGAGCGTCGCCGACGGGCTCGACGCTCCACGAGGCGATTGTTGGGAATCTCGGCTGCATTCGGAAGTGCTCGGCCAGGATCGGTTTTCGTTACATTTATAATTTGAAATCCATTTAGGCTATGCGCTGGGCACGTACGATATTCATTGTGATCAGAAGATTATTTTGGGAATTCAATGGTATTCGAGTAATATTAACTTAAATAAACTGTTCTCCTACTGATTCGGTACTTATTTTCATAATAATAACAAATTACTGGTGCCTCATCGTCATTTTAAAATTGTCTAATGAGCTTCTGCGAGTTGGCTTCTGCCCCTCGTATGCTTTTCAAAGGTCCGAGACCCCAGGGTCCCGAGATATATAAAAAAATTAATTAATAAACATAATTTTTACTATTTATCTAAAATTCCTATGAACCCCTATGATTTTCTATTAGCATGAGGTCCTAGGTTTGATTCCCGGGTCGGGCAAAGTGTTATTGGGTTTTCCATCTGGAATTTCTCATTAGCATTCTGGAGCCTGGATTTGTGCCCGGTTGATCGGCTCGCCCCCATTACATGGGACTTAAACATAGCTAGCAAAATGTGGGTGTACTATAGGTACACCTCTGCCTAACCTTTTGGAGATTACAGGCATGATATTATGTGTATAAAATTCCTATGTAGATTTTTAAACTTTTCAAAAACTTCAACCTATTTAGAAATCAAATCTAATAAAATACACACGACGAGACAGTATCAATAAGACTTATCACATCATTCGTAATTACATTTCATCTTAGAGCCTTTGCTATAGAGCCCCACGTTGTTCCATATCAGAGTGTGGCGCAGGCGCGCCGCGCGCCGACGGCCGATTCCTACCTATCTGGTATTAATGAAGCCCTACCTATCTTCCGTAATAAAGTAAGATTACAGTCATTGTAAAGCCGCTTTGCCAGGATCTGTACCCAGTTAATACTCGTATCGAGCCTCTCGAGCGCCTACATGGGCATCGGAAATCGATGTAATGTGATAGAAGGTATTATTATATTCATGAACTTTTATGGGCTCGTAATTTTACTTATTAAGCTATTTCTCGGAATACTTTCGCAGAAGATCTTGCGTGAATATTTTATTACACTTTATTTATTATCACAAGTTTTATTATGATATGTTCACTGTAGTTTATCCTGGTACATTTTTAATTGGGTTGAATGAACTTCACTTCTCATTGCTTCTCCACTCCGGAGTTCGATTACAGTTACCAAATTGCTGAAAAAATAGCTTAAGTTTTCAGGAACCAAAGTGACTGTGTAAGATCTTTTGGATAATAATATTGTCCGGGTATATAATGTATATCCGTTAAACTACTGCAGAGAAAATGTCAACATGCAACGTTGAAACATTTATGAAAGAACGTTTCTGCGCAGCCAAACGCAGTAAATGTAAAGTGTGAATATTTAATAAAATTCGACGTATCATGTTTGACATTCGAAACGTATGAAAAATACCGGCCATTTTTTCCGGTCGACGTATGACAAGGACGGCGTACTGTTTAAAAGGTACGACAGAAGTTTAACTCCCTACAATTCCTGTAAATAAACTGGCTCGCACGACGCACAATAGAGATTGCTGCGATAACTGACAGCTCATCTTTATTTTAAAGTGGCTAGTTGCCATAAACCTATCATAGTCAGCTGCTGACGATATGAGAGGAATTTAAGCGGATGCCTATAATGCATCGATTTAGGGAATGATGTTGCCCAGCACCACCAGTGGTCAAGTTTGTCCACATTCCATGTTGTCGTGGCCCAAGTTGGTGGGCTTGAAAAAGGCACAGAGCAAAATGTTAAGATTAGAATCTAAAATCTTACCCTTAAAACCTTTTTTTTTTCTATGAAATATTGTAATTCATAGACTAATCAGTGTTCCTCCGGCGCACGGTTGCACGTCGGCACTACCGGCGTGTGGCGCCGCTCGCTGTCGGCGCTGGCTCGGCGCCAAATCGCGCATTGGCCCATATAGGCCATTAGCTACGTACCATTGTCACTAATTGCCTTTATAGCTCGTTGTGACATCCAGCGTACACATAGCTTAAAATTTTCAAACAAACAATTAATTTTATTTTGATATTCAATTTTATTCGATAACTTTACGTATACTTAATTGTTCGTCACGACTAAAATGGTGGCGATATTACAATTCGTTTAACCCAGTTTTTAAAGCTAGTGTTCACTCTTGACCCCTTTGGATTGAATGTTGAACAGCAAACCGCTGTGCATTATGCTATAGCATTTGGTGAGCTCAACAGATTCCATTTGTCGTTTGTAAAGATGTCCCAGAGCTATCTCCGAGCACAACAACTAGCACGGAGCCTGAATGTCTGCTTCACGTTCTATTATGATTAATGCTTACTGAGGAAACGAAGTTCAAAGTATGTAAATCCTAAATAAAAACTATTGAAATTTGAACTATTTATTGCTTAAGTGCTAGCGCAAACTGTGCGTCAAGACGCACAGTTTGCCGAGACAAGTCTCTGCATCTGGTCGCTGCAACAAGACACATGGTCGTCGTTTGCATCTGCGTCTTATCGCTGCTACTAGTCGCTGCAACAAGACACAGAGCAGTCGTTTGAATCTGCGTCTTGTCACTGCGCAGAGCTGTTGTTTGCGTTTGCGAGTAGTCGTTACGACAGAGGTCGTGCAGGACGCGATCATTTTCTTTGAGTATTCGACGCGCTTCCACGTCTGATTTTAAAATCATCGACTTCCATGTTGTGATCCGCAACACAAACACATGTGCACGTTCCTCAACGCTCACAGCAAGACTGACGCTGACCTGCAGCACGCGACTGTCGTCAGGTGTAAGCGTGTACCATCCGTCTAGTTGCTGCGAGAAGTCGTTGCGAATTTTAAACTCGATGCCAAGTGTCCGTAGCTTTGAACAAAATATAGGAAAATGGTCGGCCGCAGCCTGCCGTTGCGTCTAGTCGCCGAGCTGTCGAAGTCCCATGTCGAATGTCACATAATGTGCGTCGTATCTAAAGGTCACAATTATTTGCGTTTGTAATTCTTGTCACCTGATGTTAGAAGGTATGTAATGAATGTACCTTCGCTTTTTTAATGAAAACAGACATAGAGCAGATATAAATTCGATAGGTCAACAAAGCTGAAACTGGCTTCAACAGACATAAACCAATGAAGTGACTAAATCAAATTCGTGACAGCAAGAATCGATAAACTTTAGAAAAATCGGACGATCATCTGAGATTTCAAAAGTTTTCAACACTACTTTCAAACAGGTGCTCCTTAAGCCGCAAGTTGTGAGAGTCAGCTGAAGGCGGTTAGCTGGTGTCTAGTGGCTTGGAGGCGCGCCAACGCAGTTTAGTGCTAGTGCCCGAGCCAGCAGACTCACTTGCAAAGAACCGCGTGAAGGGGGCATGGCGGTGTGATCGATGCATGGATTGTGTGCGTGGCATTTCTGACTGACGATTTGAACTACGTGAGCTTTAAATATTGAATGGCAGTTTACGTTTAAAATGAATAAATTTAAAAAATAAAAATAGCTACAGCGTGAGGTATGTACCTAAGTGAAGAGAAAGCAATGTTTAACGTGACCCTATTAACGATGTGCTTGCTGCGGCGCACATTGCATTTCATGTGTTAACACATAAATTTTATTATTTTAAAATGTCTTTGACATACATACTGTCTTTGACATACTATAAGGTCCAAAAGGACATGAGGGAGATTGGATTTACGGAAGATGACGCACAAGACCGCAATAAAGGGCGGCGCATGATTGGGAAAGCCGATCCCGCGTAAAGGAAAAAGGCGAGGCCAAAGAAGGAGAAGACATACTGCTATTTATTTTGTGTCGGCGCTCGCTGTAGGTCAGTGGCAAAGCGCGATTCAATAAAACTGGCCGCCCGCCACACGCGCGTGCACCCCCAACCAGTCCCGACCTGCTCTCGGCGCGCTGACCGCCCGCCACACGCGCGTGCACCCCCAACCAGTCCCGACCTGCTCTCGGCGCGCTGACCGCCCGCCACACGCGCGTGCACACCCAACCAGTCCCGACCTGCTCTCGGCGCGCTGACCGCCCGCCACGCGCGTGTGCACCCCCATCCAGTCCCGACCTGCTCTCGGCGCGCTGACCGCCCGCCACGCGCGTGTGCACCCCCAACCAGTCCCGACCTGCTCTCGGCGCGCTGGCCGCCCGCCACGCGCGTGTGCACCCTCAACCAGTCCCGACCTGCTCTCGGCGCGCTGACCGCCCGCCACGCGCGTGTGCACCCCCATCCAGTCCCGACCTGCTCTCGGCGCGCTGACCGCCCGCCACGCGCGTGTGCACCCCCAACCAGTCCCGACCTGCTCTCGGCGCGCTGGCCGCCCGCCACGCGCGTGTGCACCCTCAACCAGTCCCGACCTGCTCTCGGTGCGCTGGCCGCCCGCCATGCGCGCGCGCACCCCCGACCAGTCCCGACCTGCTCTCGGCGCGGAGCGCACTCTGCTCGGCTACATACTGCTTTGCTTCTACCCGCTTACTGTTTGTTTATGGTTAAAGTGATTTATTCCGCTAAAGTGTATTCTGACTGACTGTGCTAGTCTGAACTCTTGTAGGTACTTTCGCTTTTGGTTTCTATTCTTGTGAACTTCATGCTTACCGATAATTTATGTGCCTTCAAATATTCTTACTTTGTGCGCGTATTTCTTTGTAACTGAGCTTTGGAACGTAGATATTACAAGCTAGCTACTACACCCACCTACTTGAACTGTCTCCATCGCCCCGCATCACCCGTGTGAGGAAGTATCAACCACAAGAAGGTAGGATGTACAATAATTAAATGTATGATACAATATTTTTTTTGATTACCTACAATAGTGTGATAACAAAACGCATTATCATCCCACCTAAAAAATAAAAAACAAGTTTCGTTCCCAACACACAATTAAACCCATTGACAATGAGGATCGCTCGTGCACAAAAACAAATGAATTTCCTTTATTTACGCAATCAATTCGGGGCGTGTTTCAAATAAGTTAAATCAACATTTTGGGATGTCCCCGTACCCTCCCTGTAACCCGCCGGCAGGTCGCAGGAGGCGTGCGTGCACAGAGCATCACAATGGACCGACACGTTCCCGCGTTCATTAACTGGAAACTGGTGTTTTTTTCATACGACACACCAGGGATTTATAGCTGGAACAAATTAAAACTTCCAATATTTCGATTGATGCCTTCCTGCGCAGAACGTTGTTAAATCGAGTTTTGGGAAACGAATTACTCGTACTGTCGTACATTTTGTATAAACGTAATTAAGCGTAGAATTCTGATAATTACAGCTGCATACGTATTTCTGTGCGGCAGCTGAAATTTGGGTTGGTAGGAAAGTCTTGCGACACAAACAACACTTTCTTTAATACACATAATATTTTAGTAAGATCTTATTATTTACTGATATGCTCTGACTCCCAAGATACAGGCAAATGCCTAGTTTGGGGTCACCGTCTATTCTATTCTTGTACAAATTGTGATTAATAAATAAATTTGAAATTTGAAAACTCTCCTTTTTCATCTACAACTCTTGCCCAACGCCTCGATAAACTTTGAATCCCATCCATTCCAAAAGCCGTTGGTTTTGAATCAACTCTTCTAGGGTATTCTGTTTGGTCATCAAACTGCTTATCACGTAAATAATTTTTCAAAGCCCGAAACAAATGGTAACCAGACGGAGCTAAGTCTGGTGAGTATGGTGGATACGGTAAGACTTCCCAACCTGCTCTGAATTAGCTAAGTGTGTGTTGTCATGAAGAAGACCAACATGTAAACGTTTTCGCCGTTTTTGTTTAATAATTGCAGACAGATTTCGTAGTTGTGATGGTTGGTGGTGGTAGTTGTGGTCTCTGCATTTATTGTGATGTTAGGCGGAAGTAGCTCGTAAAACAGCATGCCTCAGAATCCCACCGACAACAGAATAAAACTTTTTTCTCAGCATGGGTTGGTTTGGGAGTTGGTTTTGGTTTCTCGGCTTGAGGTAGCCACTGGCGCGTTCGTGTATGGTTAACATACAATACCCAGCTTTCATCTCTTCATCTCCAGTAACTATTTCGCTGAAAAATTCCTTTCTATGTGGATGAAGTAACAATGAAAGGCAAATAGAAACTCGCGTCGCCTTGTTGGACTTAGTGAGTTCGTGGGGTATCCAAGATGATAAGAGTTTTCTGTATCCATATTTCTTAAAGTGTTCAAGAATGGTGGGATGACTACAGCCGAGTTCATCTGCTAACTGTCGTGACGCTGCATTGGGTTTCATTCGTAGAAGAGATCGCAGTTCTTCGTCGTTAACGTCTGTTGGCTGGCCGGACCTAGGTTTGTCTTCGAAGGTTATACCACCAGAACGGAAACGTTCAAACCAACGTGCTATAGTCGAATGATGAACCACACTACTGTTACACACACTGCACATATTAGTAGCAGCAGATCTTGCAGAACGTCCCAGTACAAATTCGTATTAGGCAATCGCTCGAAGTGCACTCTGATTCATCTTTTCTAACACTGCCTGATTGAATCGAACGGGCGCTTTATATACCCTTTGACATGGAAGCTTCTCGAACATTTCCTAAGGTCGAATGATCTCGAACTGCTTCCAAGTCAAGGCTTTCTTACCAGCAATATTACAGTACTACTGCATACAATTATCTGTTATACAACCAAAGTTCATTCTGTCCATATTTGTTCAGAAATTGCATTAAAAAAATAAGCTCAAACTAGGGCAAACGTTTATAAAAACAGACGAAAATGGGTTAACCGAATCACCGGACAATACACGAATACGCAAAGCTCGAGTGCAGTGAAGTGCGGTCGTAAAGCGGAATGGTACGACACTACGACACTGCTACTGTGTGCCAGTAACAGCAGAAGGCCAACTGTGTTTGTGTAGGGTGTAGGTGAGGTTGGCCCAACTGTGTTTGTGTAGGGTGTAGGTGAGGTTGGCCCAACTGTGTATGTGTAGGGTGTAGGTGAGGTTGGCCCAACTGTGTATGTGTAGGGTGTAAGTGAGGTTGGCCCAACTGTGTATGTGTAGGGTGTAGGTGAGGTTGGCCCAACTGTGTATGTGTAGGGTGTAGGTGAGGTTGGCCCAACTGTGTATGTGTAGGGTGTAGGTGAGGTTGGCCCGACTGTGTATGTGTAGGGTGTAGGTGAGGTTGGCCCAACTGTGTATGTGTAGGGTGTAGGTGAGGTTGGCCCAACTGTGTATGTGTAGGGTGTAGGTGAGGTTGGCCCAACTGTGTATGTGTAGGGTGTAGGTGAGGTTGGCCCAACTGTGTATGTGTAGGGTGTAGGTGAGGTTGGCCCGACTGTGTATGTGTAGGGTGTAGGTGAGGTTGGCCCAACTGTGTATGTGTAGGGTGTAAGTGAGGTTGGCCCAACTGTGTATGTGTAGGGTGTAGGTGAGGTTGGCCCAACTGTGTATGTGTAGGGTGTAAGTGAGGTTGGCCCAACTGTGTATGTGTAGGGTGTAGGTGAGGTTGGCCCAACTGTGTATGTGTAGGGTGTAGGTGAGGTTGGCCCAACTGTGTATGTGTAGGGTGTAAGTGAGGTTGGCCCAACTGTGTATGTGTAGGGTGTAGGTGAGGTTGGCCCAACTGTGTATGTGTAGGGTGTAGGTGAGGTTGGCCCAACTGTGTATGTGTAGGGTGTAGGTGAGGTTGGCCCAACTGTGTATGTGTAGGGTGTAGGTGAGGTTGGCCCAACTGTGTGTGTGTAGGGTGTAGGTGAGGTTGGCCCAACTGTGTATGTGTAGGGTGTAGGTGAGGTTGGCCCAACTGTGTATGTGTAGGGTGTAGGTGAGGTTGGCCCAACTGTGTATGTGTAGGGTGTAGGTGAGGTTGGCCCAACTGTGTATGTGTAGGGTGTAGGTGAGGTTGGCCCAACTGTGTATGTGTAGGGTGTAGGTGAGGTTGGCCCAACTGTGTATGTGTAGGGTGTAAGTGAGGTTGGCCCAACTGTGTATGTGTAGGGTGTAGGTGAGGTTGGCCCAACTGTGTATGTGTAGGGTGTAGGTGAGGTTGGCCCAACTGTGTATGTGTAGGGTGTAGGTGAGGTTGGCCCAACTGTGTGTGTGTAGGGTGTAGGTGAGGTTGGCCCGACTGTGTATGTGTAGGGTGTAGGTGAGGTTGGCCCAACTGTGTATGTGTAGGGTGTAGGTGAGGTTGGCCCAACTGTGTATGTGTAGGGTGTAGGTGAGGTTGGCCCAACTGTGTATGTGTAGGGTGTAGGTGAGGTTGGCCCAACTGTGTATGTGTAGGGTGTAGGTGAGGTTGGCCCAACTGTGTATGTGTAGGGTGTAAGTGAGGTTGGCCCAACTGTGTATGTGTAGGGTGTAGGTGAGGTTGGCCCAACTGTGTATGTGTAGGGTGTAGGTGAGGTTGGCCCAACTGTGTATGTGTAGGGTGTAGGTGAGGTTGGCCCAACTGTGTATGTGTAGGGTGTAGGTGAGGTTGGCCCAACTGTGTATGTGTAGGGTGTAGGTGAGGTTGGCCCAACTGTGTATGTGTAGGGTGTAGGTGAGGTTGGCCCAACTGTGTATGTGTAGGGTGTAGGTGAGGTTGGCCCAACTGTGTATGTGTAGGGTGTAGGTGAGGTTGGCCCAACTGTGTATGTGTAGGGTGTAAGTGAGGTTGGCCCAACTGTGTATGTGTAGGGTGTAGGTGAGGTTGGCCCAATGATACGACACCGCTCCTGAAACACCCCCTTACTTTTGACGTGAAACGTCTTTCATTTCGGTCAATGGGGGGTCACTTGCAAAAAGCATATGTAACAAAATATATTATGGCAAGATCGAATATTACTTTAGAAGTATACCACTTAGTGACATTATTTTATTACCATAATTAAGAGGATAGAAGCCATTTCTAGTTAGTCATATTATTATGTCACTGGCATAAATGGCGCTGTATTCGCGCGCAGTACGACGCGTTCGGCACTAAATTTACCATCACGCGCTGTTTCCATTTTCTCGGCATTACATGGAACAACTCGTGCGGGAGTGGTCGCGTCTGACATAACTTATGACGTTAACGTGTAACGTATGTGTGAACCATACAACACATACTTGGGACCGTTTGATGTTGTAGAGTTTAAAAAAGGTGTTCTCTAATATGGCGCCACGGCGTGCGATACGTAACGCACAAAACTGGCGTACAAGAGCTCAAGTAGCAAGAGACAGAGGTTCCTGCCCTCGACGACCTGCTTTGTCGTCGGCGGAACGTGCTCGTCTCCACAGGGAACGCGTTAGATTGAGCCAAGCGCAGGAACCTCAGCCATCTACGAGTGCGGCGGGTTTAAGTGGCGTCAGGCAGTCTCGAGCACCGCTATTTGATATAACTGAGGCTGAAATGGTGGCAGAGAATGAGGCCAGCTCATCAACATCTACCAGAAGGAGCCTGGCTGCACCCGACAGTAACAGTACAAGGCCACAGTTAGAGCAGATTGCTCGTACACCTGATTACCGTAGGCGCTGGAATTTGGCTACAGCCCGGTTCAAATCCGTGTTTATCGGGAACAATTTTGGACACAAGTGTCATGTAGGTAACCGGTTGTTATTCAAAAAAGATTTGAAATCAGCAACTGCAGCCATGTCGCGATTTCTAGAGGAAACATTTCCAGGAAAGAATACAGCAAATTTTTAACTCTGTTGGACGCAAATAAACGTCGACGAACGCCAGCTATGAGCAGAAGCAACGGACATAGATATCATCTTTACCCTACCCATGTACTAAAGCTAAGGCCGATCGAGGAGAGGCCCGTCTTCCCAAGGTTGCCATACATGCAGATACGACGGTTGCGACATGCAGGACAATAGAGCATTATGGGCCAACCCTACCCCGTCAGCTAGACGACGACTAAGCGATAAAGGCGGCCACTCATTCACAAGTCTGCGTACTTGAGCGGGCACACAAAGGAAAGGTAAAAATGTGGCTGCAATATCTCGCCAATAAACCTTTATATCATTATAACATTCGCATCGACTGGGAAAGACTGGAGCAGGAATGTAGAGGCCCAGCGCCAGGCCGCAGCACATCTACTGCTGAGGTGGAAGAGGCAGCCATCGAACCACTTGACTACACACGAGCGCCAGAGTCAGAGATCAGCAACAGCATACGATGTTATGGATTAAGTCGAAATGTCTAGGTATCACTCTAAGGCTATGTGTGAGTCCACTTAACATCATCTATGATCGTCACGTTGTAGAATTAAGTTTACCTTCAGGACTTGTACTATGGAGTGCAAGCACTAGTGCTTATTACAGACTCTCTAGCACGCACAAGACGTTTCACGTACTGCGGCTGCGTCCCTGATATGATTCCGAAACAGTTCTCTGAGATTAGTTTTTCCGATGAACGGTTCGCCGATAGAACGTGTCAACGACGAACGATTCGCGCACAGAATGATTTTCCTTTTGAGAAATGTATCGATAGATCCTTTCACCGGCGAATGATTTGCAAACACACAACTTTGTCTAACCCTGCATTTACACCAAGGTTTGATAACCATTTTATAACCAGTACCAAGTCGTGAAATAACTGTTCCTAGAACTTTAACCTGTAGCACAGGGTATGGTACGCATGCGCTACGTCTACCCTCTCTTATTTCAATGTTCTGTCGCTTTTGGTTTTAAATCTTATTCATGTGCTCTTATTTTTTCTCTTTCTCTACTAATAATCCAAAAACGACCATAGTACACCACACATAGTAGACCACAGTCTTTCAAACAAGCGAGCATGACACGTCAGACGTGTCACGGTGGCGCCCGTGCGCAGCAGTAGCGCGGAAGTTCGATCATCCGCTGCGTCTGCCGAGTTTAAGCAGAATATATTGCTCAAGCAGTAAACGAACAGTCAATCATTCTGTCGGTGAACTGTTCATCAGAGAAACGAACGTCGGAGAACTATGAAGGTTCAACTTTGTTGCACTGTATCGTATGAAGTTGAACTTCTGCAGCTATGAGCCCTGCGGTACGACAGCGTCCGGTCGCATCAAAGGGTTTATGCGCGGTCCGGTCGGACGGCGTTATTGCCCACTGGACGGTTTATGACGTCAGAGCGGTACAAACGTTTACTCGTTTATCTTTGATACTTGATGCTTCTCATAAAGCGTGATGTCATTATTAGCGGTGCACTTGACTGAATGAGTCAGTTTGCCAACTCAGCTTTGTAACAAAGTACATAATTTTGTAAAGGAACTGTGGAGATATTGATAAAAATAATTTTGTGTTTCAGTAGGCAAGTCATTTTTATGGAAATAGAAAGGCAATGGAAACTGAAATATTGAAAATAGTTTAAAGTTGTAACTAAAACTCTTTAATGCTTTATAACCGTAAATAATACTGCATTTCTGTATGCAAAGTATTTTTTTTACATCATCACTTCATTGGTCGCAAGTTCTACTGGCAATTCGTAGACGTACGATTTAAAACAAACACAAAATGTTCACAGCCGCCATCTTGGATTTACATTTTGACCTCATTATCGACTTTAGCACCCTCGAAACGACATCCGTGACGAAAAATTTGAAAATTTTCGCAGCCGCTATTTTGGAATTACATTTTGACCTCACTATCGGCTTTGATACCCTCGAAAACTATGAAAACGACACTCGTGAAGCAAAATTTTAAATCCGCAGCCGCCATTTTGGATTTTCATTTTAATCAAATTCACTTCCTCTCTGTTTCTCGATAGAGAGTGTAAATTCGAAAGAAGAAAGTCGCATGAATGGGGCATACAAGTATGAACGCTTTTTCGTGTGACGATTTCTGCCAGTTTACTCCTACCGCAAGCCGCGTAAAAGAACTTCGTTCCAAAAAAAACGTACAAAAATAGTTTTAAAATTGATTCCGTTAACGATAAATCAGACTCATTCAAAAAACCTCTGCCTAACCAAGGCTTCTCAGAAACATCTGCATTACAAAATACTTACAAAGTGTAAGTTTAATCTCGTTTTGCCTCACTTTTACGAGGCGAATAGATTGCATCGTCGCATTGTGTAGAAAACGATTTGTAAACAATCTGTGTCTCGCTCAGCAGAGGTGAGAATATCTCGAATCCTCGATACGTAACAACACTAGTCGGTCGAGGCGCCTTGAGCCCATCCTCCACGCCTCTTTGTGTTTTTCGCTTCAATATCAATTACCTTTTTGTTTTGATTTTTAACACGATACATTTTTCTTGTTAGCTTGTCGATGGTAATATTAGTTGTGTGATTGTGTCAGCCTAGATACGAGTTACTTAGCTATGAGATTAGAAATGATCAGAAATGTACCTTAGTTCCTATAACGTGCATGTATCATTATTTTGCGCTCTACCTATGAATAAACCTCAGTAGGTATAGCGATTTTTGAAGTAAGAACTTCTTTAGGCGCGTTGAGCGCTCTTTGGTAGAGGAATCTCACGGGTTCGCGTCACCGACACGTGACATGTTCGCGTCATCGACATGCTAATGTGACGTGTTGCGCCAGACTGGCGTCGCGCAGCGGCTTAGTTTTTACTTCTGTCGGCAGTCCCTATGACAACTTATTTTATTTTGTCGGATCTCTGTGTGATTGTGATTACTTTTGTGTGTTTATCTGTATTTGAACCATCCTTTGGAAAAAGATACGAATAAATGAAGGACTGCCTCGTTGGTCTAGTGGTCGCAAGCGCTACTGCTGAGCATGAGGACATGGGTTCGATTCGCAGGTCGGGCAAAGTGTTATTGGGTTTCTCTATCTGGAATTTCTCAGTAGCAGCCCGGAGTCTGGATTTGTGCCCGGTTGATGGTAATAGGCTCGCCTCCTATTATATGGGACTTAAACATAACTGGCGAAATGTGGGTGTACTATAGGTGCACCTCTGCTAACCCTTCGGTGAAACAAGGCGTGATCTTATGTTATGTTGTAAATGAAGGTCTGTGACTCAAAACAGCTTTGGATAAATGAAAACAACTCATCGCTCAGTCGTCACAATCTGCAATAATAAGGACACAAAGGATTAACTGGCAACGTTTCCCTATTTGTTCGCCACGCTCGCTGTTAGCTGTGAGCCGATTGCATCGTCCAAACAATCTGTAAACAATCTCTCACGTCGTAGAGGTGCGATCCTGTCGATACCAACGAACGGCAAGAGATCATTTCTGTCGGCTTCATTATTTAGCTTCAGGGACCGTTCACACGTATCACAACCACATCACATCGCAGCGACAAAATGTGGGCAAGCAGGGGTTACGAGTGAATAGTGTTGCTGCACTTCTCCCGGTTGCGTTGTGGCTGCGACGGGATCGGTATCGCCAACACGGTTGATTTTGACGGCAAAATATGACCAGTGTAAACAAATTATTTATTTTCATACAAATTAGCCGTGTTGTCGTTGTGGTGTGGTTGCGGTTCATGTGGTCGGGCCCTTGTTGGAAATTGTACGCGAAATCTTAATGTAAAGAAAGAATTCTATGTTTGTTTTTAGAAAAGTGTTTTCTTACATGATATGTCAAGGTATTTCTTTGAAACACTTATTACACCCACACTTTATTGTCACAGGTATTGTAAGAGTAGCTATGTTTTTCAGTTATAGCTTTCATTTGGAATTCGATAAACCTGTGCTTGTTAACGCGATTGAAGTCTCCTAAATCATAAAAGACCAGACGTAAAGTCAAGGAAATTATTTTTTAAGCAAATTGACTACCAACTTAAACTGTTCAACGATATCTCCAAATGGCTGGTTGACACTTCCCGTGACCCAGGGGCCGGCTTTTACCTTGGCCAGAGGCTAAGTATTGCCATACAACGTGGCAATGCCGCCAGTCTCTTGGGTACATTACCAGTCGACAGCGATGCGAAGGAATTTTTCGACGCCATATTTTAGTTTTTTAATAGTTTTATCATAGTTAGTTTAAGATATTATATTTTTATGTTCTAATCTGTTTTAAATATTATAATCATTAAAGATTTATTTGGATAAGGATAAATATCAAAACTGAACCTGTTCGTATATACAAATCACAACAGACTGTCATACTACTACTAGCCCTACGTCAATTTGCTCAGCAATTAACTTCCCTGACTGTACATTAGAAGTTTTGAAAGCTTCCACCGACCCAGCTGCAGGTAACCTGTCACACAAAATATTGTCACAATACGTATATAGTGTGCTCCTGCTCCGGTGTGAAGGTCTCACTAATAATATTAGGGGACACAACACGTGTTAACATTGAACCCTTTATTTTAAGTATTTTCTTTAATAAAAACAAACTCTTGCATCGCTTTAAATATTTGTAAACAATCTTTCCTCGGGCGCCTTCGGCTAAAGGTGCGACCGTGTCGATGCTGTCGATATCGATAGGTAATAACGTGTTGCTCCCCTCGCCGCGCGATGCGGCTTTGTCGAGGTTTGCATTACCGCCTCGCGCCTGCGCGGGACGTACCGGAAAATACCTGGCTTTTTATCTAACAGAAGGTTTACGTGAAGTGATTGTCGTGTGACAGGAATCTAATGAAATTCCAACCGCCTGTTGCGACGGTTTCCATTATCAGGAGTATGTGTGTTATAGCGAACATCTCATCTAATACTCAATCACATCATTATTATTCTTTTATTTACTTTCTTTCTTATCTATTTACATTTTTAAATATTTGTAATAAAAATATATACAAAATAAAACATTTAAAAATATAAAAAAATAGAGGTCCGCCGATATCGGGAGCAGGGTCCAAGCTACCGGTGGTTAGGGCTGCAGAGACAGGAACCTCCTCACAATACGAGCCGTATCGAGGAGTACTGCCTTCTGAATCAGGCTCTTGATCCAACCGCCTAACGACAGCCTCGTGAAATGTTGGTCGAGGCTTTCGGCCATCAGGCCGTTACGACAATCGGCACAATTACAGCCGAAGTCACATTCCACATATCAACAACTTCGTGTGCTAAGTCGAGATATTTAATTTGTTTCTCTTTCTCAACTTTCACGAGGTTCTCGTCATGTGAAATGGTAACATCGATTATCATTGCGCGGCGCGCTAAACGATCTATCACCACTATATCTGGCTTATTGGCGACAATAGTCCTGTCAGTGATGATAGACCGATCCCAGTACAACGTGACATGGTCATTTTCGAGAACTGGGTCGGGCACATACTTGTAATACGGTACCTCAGAGTCCACAAGTTTGTATTTCAAAGCAAGTTGCTGGAATCACATCATTTATTATTATGATATTCCTATAGTCATCTGTTTAGTTACAGGAACGAAGTGAGCGATGTATTGACCGCCATTCATTACTAATCTTTAATCTTCTTAGCAGTGAGGTGATGAGGAGTTAAACTGTGAATACCCTATAACTTTGTTTACTAGATAGTAAAATATCCCGTGCCTACTTTTGTTGATTGTACTGGCAATAAATATAGCTTTAATGAAAGTCATGGGATCGTATTCCAAGTTAGGCGAAATGATATTGGTTTTGCTAGTAATTTTTACAGTGTTTCCAAAAACATCTCGTTCTAAAATGGCAAAAGATTCACCTTTAACTTACCTATTGCATGGTTTTGAATACCATCACTACCGAAATGTATGGAGATAATGTGTACATTAAGTAACCAAGACTTCTATACCCTTCCAGTAGTTCAGGTGTCATAACATTTATTTCGTTCCCAGTTGAATGCAAACATTCCCTGACAAACCTACCTAACTCTATCCTATTAGTCCCAATGTAATTTAATAGTGAATTTCCAGTAAATCTTCTTACAAACTGTAACCCTGTCAGCGCCGGCAAACGGTTTGAATGACATTAAACGGCGAGGCGCCCGTCGGACAGGTAACAATGGGTACCTTGAGCCCGGTCCGGCGACCCGCACGGCGCACGTCGCCGTCCGCCGGTTGCGATGTGACCTATGTTTTATTTAACTATGCTGTAGTAACTAAAGGGTGTCTCAGTAAGAGTGCACTTTTTCATTTTAAAATAAAAACAAGTATTTTATGACAGAGTTGTGATATTTTTATTGTATTGTAAAGAAGACATGTTCTGATTAAGTATGGAATAAAATATCCGGCAAATGACCCCCACGGCTCCGATGACAGGCCATTACCCTTTTCATGAAATTTTCCATGACTTTTGCACAGAGATGTGGCTGTATCTCACCGATGACGCGTTGGATTTCCGATTTGAGCTCAGGAATTGTTTCGGGTTTATTCGCATAAACCCGAGATTCCACAAAGCCCCGAAGAAAAAAATCGCACGGCGTTAAATCGCACGATCTTGGTGGCCAGTTGACATCAGAATTTCGTGAGATAATGTGTTCTGGAAATCGTTGCTGCAATAAGTCGATTGTTTCAAGCGCGGTGTGGCAGGTTGCGCCGTCCTGCTGAAACTACATGTTGTCCAGATTCATGCCGTCCAGTTGAGGCCACAAGAAGTCCGTTATCATATTCCTGTAACGAATGCCGTTCACCGTTGTAATGAGTTTTCACAATTATAACGCGTTGTTCTTTCGAAAAGCGCTCCATTTATAATAATCGGAATAAACAGAGGTGACAGCTGTCAAATTTCAGAGTTGCCACTTGTATGAAAAAAAAAAATTCCAATTTTAAAAAGTGCACTCTTACTGAGACACCCTTTAGAACAAATTATAAGTCAACTGGAATCTAGTTGACTGATAGTTTGGTACAAATGACTTCTAATGCCAGAACTACATATCTAATTAAATAAATTATTTTTTATTCAGGTTTTAAACTGATACCAAATACTTTATGAAGATTTATCTTAATATCTCTTAATACAAGGCAATAGCTGTGCTTTTTGAAAGTCAGTTTAAAGTAAGAATGTGTGTTTAGTATACTTCATAAGCTAAGACTTGTTAATCTAGGCAGAAGTTAGATTAAAGCAAAGTTAAACATGACCCTTACAAAACGCAAATATGCCGGGAGACCCTATTTCTTTAGATCTCTAGATTCTGGGTTGAAGTTAATTACAATCTTATAGAATGAACGATCAAAAAGTTTCCTCAAGATCTAGGTCATGCTGTGTGACAAGATATTTGTTATAGACGGTATTATTTCTGCGTTTTAACGTTTGCCAAGTTTAAACGTGTGGAAGATGAAATAATTTACGAATTTAAGCAGGCACTTATTTCTAACTAGCTGTGCCCCGCGACTTCGTTCGCGTGAATGTCGTAAGATACACGATATACAAAATAACAGCCAAATTTTAATAAAACTCCCTCGTCCCTCGACCCGTCGCGTTGCATCGCCCGCGCTATTACTTCGTTTTCGCTTAGTATTCTTTCTGACTTTTTCTTTTTGCTCGTCTCCTAAGGGTCGTAGCGTGATGTTAAATAGCCTATGACTATCCTCGAGAATTGGGCTACCAAATGCAAAAAGAATTTTTCAAATCCGACTTCTTGTTGTCAATTTCATGGGTTTCATTTTTATTTGCGCGGACCCTTAATTATTTCTCTAAAGTAAAAGTAGCCTAAGTTACTTTCCGTAACATCAGCTATCTGCCAGTGAAAGCCCCGTCATACCAAGCCAAGCCATTCATTTATCGGTCAAGCCATTTCGGAGATTAGCTGGAACAAATAGACGGATAGGCAGAAATTTTAGAAGTTGCTTGTTGGTTATAAATACCGTGTATATTTTCTTATGCATTTAGTAAAAAGTTGTTATTTTGACATTACAAACAGACACTTCAATTTTATTTATTTGCATGTAAATGTATAGATAAAAAAAAACGTGTGCGGTCGGGGGACCCCCGTCAGGAACGAAGTTCCTTCTCACGTATGATTTAAAACAAAAACAAAATTTTCACAGCCATCATCTTGGATTTACATTTTGACTTCACTATCGGCTATAGCACCATCAAAAACCATGAAAACGACACCCATGACGAAAAATTTGAAAATTTTCGCAGCCACCATCTTGGATTTATATATTGACCTCACTAGATAGTGAGGTCTAAATGAGTTTTCGAGGGTGCTAAAGTAAATGCTGTAGCACCCTCGAAATTTATGAGAACGACAGCCATGACGAAAAGTTAAAAAAATTTCGCAGCCATCTTTGATTTACATTTTGTCAAAATTTACACTTTCTAGAAAGTGTGAATTCTAAAGAAGAAAGTCGCATGAAAGGGACATAAAAGTATGAACGCTCTTTCGCGTGACGATTCATGACAGTTTACTCCTACTGCAAGCCACATAAAAGAATATCGTTCCAATAAGGACAATTTTTCTGACAATAAATGTTTATAAATCGCGGGAATAGTAAGAAACACAACACTCTTTTTCTGCAGTTGTAAAATACAATGCCAATACTTTTGAAATGTAATAGAAAAAATCGAATCGTTCTTCTACTCGTAGATGCTCTTTGAATCTATTCCGTCTGATTGATCGCAATCCGGTTTTATTTGGCGCCTCACCTCGCCACCCGGTCCAGAACGGTCCGGAACAAACAATTGCTAAAATCCAATCAACAGACAAAGGGACACTTTTTCTCGGCACCATTGTATCCGGCGGCATCCGCAGGGTTGCTAAGAGATCGCCTGTACACTCACCGTTTGCCGCTTTATTTGGAAGAATGTGTTTTTAGTTTCATTTCAATTCACTCAAGTGTACGGCTACACACAGAGGCTGCTACTTATATTCCGTTATCTAAAAGTTATTACCTAAATCTTTTCCATCTATAACAAGCTAATTTCACCAAATTCGGTTATGATGAAGTGAAAGAGAAAAATGCATTGAAGTAGTCCTCATACAACAACTACTGAGCAGGATCGGATGCTGCGCGGTGCTTTTAAGATTTTAATTTCTGCTAAAGCTGCTAACCCTATAATCTCGATCAAGGCAGCCGGCGGCAATTCGTCAAAGGACGTCGAGCGCCGCGTCAGCGACGCCATTTGAATTGCAGCAGGAGCTGAGCATCGCCCTCAAGATATATTTGATACACTTGACACACGGCGACTCGCCTTATAACGTCGTGTCGCTCAGGCGTGAAGTTGGCTTCCATATTGTAGGATATGCTGTAGGAATGTTGCATGTTGCATGTTGCTCCAGGTATGCATTGCACTGTGTCAGGCAGTTTGGAGTTACGTTTTTCTAATTTATAATAGTCTACATAGGATGATGGTTTGTCAATTTAAATTAAATTGGTTTGTGACATTAACTAATATGCTAGAGTACGATAGGTACTCTAGCATATTTAAAGAGGAAATATGAAATAACGTAAGGGACAAACCTCAGACTTTCAGGAGACCCAAAATAAGATTTTTTTTTACAAACTGGTCGTAACTTTTCTTACAATAAAGTAAAATAGTATAAAGTTTGTTAGATTTCTTTAGTCTTTTTAGCTAAAATAGCTAATATTAAATAAAGTTTTTAGTTTTAAAGATAGCATGTCCGTTACGTTACAAAATAATTAATAGTGGTGCCTTACGATAAGGAAATTTTAGGCGAAAACTAATAGCTTAGATGTAAGGCACATTTGAGAAATAAAAAACTTGAATTTTTCAAAGTAAAGGTCTTTTCATGGTGTACTTTAGAGTGTACATTACTATGAACAAACTAAATTAATTGAAGCAATCATAATTATGACCCACAATGTCTATGCAATATAGTTCAAAATGACATTGCTGACACATACAATATGTACTTAGGATAATAATTATGAAAGCAGTAAAATAGATAAAAACTTTTATTTGTGCACATGCATCTTCTTTTATCGTGCTTTCCGATGCACGGAGGGGTCTCGGTATGAACTAGACGGTCACGTATCTACGGACCAGCCGATCAATTCGGTTGGTTCTTTTTAATGTTTGTTACCTCAGTACTCCGTCATTTATAAACCGATTTGGAAAATTATTATTTTTTTTTAAAGGACGTACTTCCAGATTGTTCCCATTTTAATCAAAGTCCAGTTTTGATGACAGGATCCATGAGGAATTGAGGGAGCTCCTCAAATATTATTGGTAAACACAGTGATTTTAATATTTTCAACAACAAGTCAAGCATTTGCATTCAGAAAGTATCATTTGGTGAAGTGGAACTGATGGAGAAGACCACAAATCGCACGCTTAATCATAATACTGACATAACTCGAAAAGACGTTTTTCAGGAAATCGCAAAAAACGCATACTGATATCTGTCTCTGTCTCGTAAAAACGTTTGCGTGTGAAAGAGACAGATATAGGTTTAACTCCGCCTAGAAACAACATATCAAAAAAAAATCCGAGATCGGCCGAAAGAGGGCGTTAAAATAAACTTCTTGTTATACTTAATTAAATTCTGACCGAAACACTAATCGGTCAGTATATGATTAAGCGTGTGAAATGGCCACGGGAACTCCTCAATGATAAGTATTTCACGGGTGGCGATATCTCGATTAAGATAGTTAATCGACAATGACGAAGTCAATTTAAATAAATAGTGCTGATGAAAATGGTACCATCGAACTGATCTAATGATGAAGCCGGAAGGTAGGCACCGGAACTCTGTAATAAAACAATGAATCCTAGCCGTGCTTGGACTTATTGGAATTGTCATGAGATGCACTCTGGCTATAGATTATTTTTAACCGACTTTGAAAAAGGAGGTGGTTCTCACTCAGTTCGTCGGAATCTTTTTTTTTTAGTGTGTTCCCCGATTACTCGAAGACGGCTGGACCGATTTGAAAAATTATTTTTTTTTTGAATGGGTATACTCTCCACGTGGCCCCATATTCATCAGGTCAGCATCTGATGATGGGATCCTGGAGAAATCGAGGGAACTCTGTAAATATTATAGGCTATATCGATTTGGGTACTTTTTATAGTAACTTGTGCATTTGCCCTCGGAAAGCACAAATTGGTGAAGTGAAACTGATGACGAAGACCACAGATGGTAAGATGGCCACCGGAACAACTCAATAATAAGTATTTCACGGGTTGCGATTCGATTACTTAAAAATTATTGCTAAGCAATATAAGCTCGTCACAATTTATATGGTGAAGTGGAGCTGATGGTGAAGTACCAGGAGAACTCCTTAACAATTAACGCCCCTGCATCGGGAAAAGCAATGTTTTGTAAAAGGTGACGAGCAGTTTCATTAGGCTATTATAAAATAGATAATAATTTTAATTTCGGAAGTCGGTGGCAAAAACCTAAAATACAGATCCAAAGACACTGACTTCCCAAAGTAAAGTTATTTTTCACTTTGTAGTGTTTCTTTTGGAGGTCGGTTGTTTTTTTTTTTTGTAAAAAAGTTTTTTTAATTTTATGACTAAGTACACTGATATAAAATTCACATACTTTCAATTATATATTTAGTACTAGCTTTTTCCCGCGGCTTCGCCCGCGTGGATGTCGGTTCACCGGAATAAAACGTATTCTATGTGTCAATCCAGGTTATAAGCTATCTGTACGCAAAATTTCATCCAAATCCGTTCAGCCATTATTGCGTGATTGAGTAACAAACTTCCAAACATCTTCACAAACTTTCACATTTATAATATTAGTAGGATTTAAAATCACTACAAATTTATTAATATTTAGAAATCATGACAGTATCAACAGACGGGCTGATTGATTACCTACAGGGGTAGGTAGACTAACTGCCACAAGCTCGTCAGCAGTACTAGTAGTACTAGTTCTGGGTCTCTATTAACACTAGAGGATGCATCTTGGTATTTCCCACACATTTTGTGCGAAGCACGGTATTGCAGTCGTCCACCGTTTAGTAGTGGTGCCATGTTTTCGATTTATCAAACACGGAAGTAATATTTTAATGTTGTTGTGAAACCATATTTATTGTGAACTACCTACTTTTTTAATAATACAAAACTTTGCTTTAGACTCTCGGATCATTATAACACAGTGTTATTCTCAAGTCGCAGTCCGTGTTTAGATTAGCCAGGTTAACAAAGAGAATAATAATGTTTGGGACTGGTTGCCTATAACTTTTTGGTTGCCTATAACTTTTGGTTGCCTATAACTTTTTGGTTGACTTACACTGATACACGAGAAGATGTCATAGGAAAATCCTAGCTTCTTGGTTATTTTTGTCAAAAGAAGCGTTGTCAAAAATCAAAATCAAATATTTTATTTCACACTAGCTGTGCCCCGCGACTTCGTTCGCGGGGAAGTCATAAGATTATAATATTATATACTAAAATAACAGCCACATTTTAATAAAACTCCGTTTTGCCCGTCGCGTTGCATCGCCCGCCCGCGCTATTACTTCGTTTTCGCTTAGTATTCTTTCTGACTTTTTCTTTTTGCTCGGCTCCTAAGGGTCGTAGCGTGATGTTAAATAGCCTATGACTATCCTCGAGAATTGGGCTACCAAATGCAAAAAGAATTTTTCAAATCCGACTTCTTGTTCACAATTTCATGGGTTTCATTTTTTTTTTTTGCGCGGACCCTTAATTATTTCTCTAAAATAAAAGTAGCCTAAGTGACTTTTCGTAACATCAGCTATCTGCCAGTGAAAGCCCTGTCATAATCGGTCAAGCCATTTCGGAGATTAGCTGGAACAAATAGACGGACAGGCAGAAATTTTAAAAGTTGCTTGTTGGTTATAAATACCGTGTATATTTTCTTATGCATTTAGTAAAAAGTTGTTATGTTGACATTACAAACAGACACTTTAATTTTATTCATTTGTACAGATAAACCTACATGAGTACTTATGAAACGTCAGAATCTAGGTGAACGGTAATTCCAATTGGTCGTTTCCTAACGAGCAGAGCCGGCAAGAAACTCCACGATTGTTCTTTTAAACCTACCTACAATACTTAATTGTTATAATTGATCAAGATCATACCTAGTGATGGTTATTTACTGGATTTGCGTTTAGAACGCGAACTCTTACTCAACGTACATTGTATGTCGGGGGAAGGTTGGCCACAAGTCAAGGGTAGGTTGACCTAAACAGTAATTAAATTAAAAGTAATTAAATAAGTGTAAAATCATGTGATTGGACAACTAACACATAGTATATGGTTTGCCAAGGGAGCAAACAACAATTTTAAAGGAATTAGCTGTCCCCCGACGCGACGACGCTTGGATCAAAATATTACCTACAACTTATATTAAACTACAATAAAAGGTTTTTGAAGCTGTCAACTTGACAATGAAATAATTATTTTTTCCAAATTAAAATATAAATAATTATAATATAAATTTTTTATCAAGATTTGATAAAAATTGATTAGCATGTGAATATTAGCCATTCCACTATTAAATTGAACTCAAAAACAAAATATGGAGAATTAAACACGTCACGCTGCTACCAGTATAAGAGCGCATTGAAAAAATCTGTGCGATACAGAAGCGGATCAGTATCGGCATTTCCTGCCGATTCCTACAGTTCCACACCATATACCGTGGCACTAAGTGCAAACTGCGATTCTCGAAGCTCAGTTGGAGATCCAGACATAATTTAAAGCAACGCCAACTGACTTTTTGACGCGACGCCGACGCTGTCTCACGGCAACGGTTGCCGGGGCTGCGCCAAAATGACATACGGCGGCGCGGCGCCCCAGGCCGCCAGCGCGACTGCGCAGCTGTCATCGTGCTTCAGTTGGCTTTTGACAGATTTCTTTATTACGTCATTTTTGTTATTTTTGTGTTGTTTTGCTAAAAATCGTGTAAGTAGTCTTTTTTATTATTAATGCTGAACAATGACGACAGTAGTAACGCCGTACGAAGCGCCAGTCAACCTGCCACATCGTTGGATGTCCTAGTAAGATGCCCTCATTGCCCCCAAGCACGCTTTTTTAAAGGTGAACGTGGCTTGAAGGTACATTGGGGTAAGAAACACAAGCTCCACAATGTGCCTTCATCCTGCCCGACAATACCCACTTCCCTTACACCTATTTCACCCGCTCAACCCTTTTGGAAAACACTTGCAAAATTAAAAACTTCAACCCCAGTTTTAAAGAGAGTTCCTCGTGGCGCGAGACCATCCGTGGCTTCAAGTTTAGCGCGTTGTGTTCGCCTCGCCGCCCGAGAGAACTCTCAAAGTGCTTGGGAGCAACTACTCACCTTCCCGTTTAGAATTCTACATGTGCAAAAAAATTTGGCAAATAAAAAATCTTTAACAGCACAAATCAAGGATAATTGTAACATTTCGGCCCAAAGTTTCGACTCTAAATTAACAGCGCACCTCCCCCAAAGAGGCCTATTGCACCATGTGGAATCTAAACTAGGCGAAGGTGATATCAGTGGTGCAGCTAGGATCATCTTTAGCAGCGATGTGGTTGCGCCGTACTCTCCAGAGACACTTACAGCCCTGGAGAGCAAACATCCCGCCCCGGCAGATGACCTCTCCTTCCCTGTCCCTCCCGATCCGGAATCCAACACACTTGAAATTACAGCTCAACAAGTGTGTGCGGCCGTGTGCTCCTTTCGAAGTGGCTCCGCCGGCGGTCTCGACGGCCTGACACCTCAACATTTGAAGGACCTAATGTGTTCAGGCGCCGGGGAAGCTGGTGAGTCTCTTCTGAAGGAGCTGACGGCCCTCATCAATCTCATGCTCTCCGGCAATGTGAACGAATCCGTCATTGATATCTTGTATGGGGCAAGTCTGTGTGCCCTGCGCAAGAAGGATGGCGGCATTCGTCCCATTGCCGTAGGGTCCACTTACCGTCGTACCGCAGCCAAAATTTGCTGTGCTTTCTACAGCGAAACACTGGCCAGCAAATTCCAGCCCCTACAGCTGGGCTTCGGGTCGAAAGGGGGCTGTGAGGCTGCGGTACATGCATTATCGACTTACCTCAACAGCGGTAAAGGTGAGGTCATCCTTAAGGTTGACATTAAAAATGCCTTCAATTCCGTAAACAGGGACACCTTGTTGACAGAAGTCCAAAAAGAAATACCCAAAATTTACAGTTTCCTATATCAATGTTACAGGCACCCCTCTAAATTACTTTATAAAGACAACCTTTTGAAATCAGCCGTTGGATGTCAACAGGGTGACCCTCTTGGGCCTGTCATTTTTAGTTTGGCAATAAATCCAATTATTCGACAACTAAATTCTGAATTCAACGTATGGTATTTGGATGACGGAACCCTAGGAGGTAATGTAGACACAGTCTTAAAAGATTTAGCTTTTATAAAAGAAAAATTTAGTTCCATCGGCCTAGACCTTAACCTTTCAAAATGTGAAATTCATCTTCCCCAAACCACTGACAGACAGACTACCATAGCAAAATTTAATACAATAGCACCAAATATCAAAATTACGGAAAGAAACTCTCTTCACCTCCTAGGGTCCCCAATTTTTGACGAATCCTTTCCAACGTTTGTTGAGGAAAAAATTCAAAATTTTCATGACGTCTCGGAAAGACTATTCAAAATTAACATCCATTCGGCCTTCACACTAATTCGATACTGCTGCTTTGGACCAAAATTTACGTATAGCCTTCGCTCCTCCCATCTATGGAAGCATCCACAACTTTTAGAAAAAGTAGACCAAATTATTAGAAACACACTAACTTCTATTCTAAATGTGGCCCTGGACGACCGAGCGTGGCAGCAAGCTACACTTCCCATTCGCCTGGGTGGTCTCGGCGTCCGCAAAATTTCAAGTATAAGTTTACCGGCCTTCCTCTCTTCGGTCCACGGTACCGACAAATTAACCAGGAAAATTTTATCTTCCTCACTGGTCGATTTTGAGGTACCGTGTTTGACCGATGCGTTGAACGCGTGGAAGATGGCTTGTCCCAATACGGATTTACCTGACAACCCAGCCTCCCAGAAACGGTGGGACGTGCCGCTCTGCAGTATTATACGGAATACCCTAGTAAATACGTCATTTAATACTGCTGAGCGTGCCCGTCTGCTGGCTGTGGGAGAATGGGAGTCAGGCTTGTGGCTTCAAGCGCTTCCGTCATCCACCATAGGCACTATGATGGATGACTCTTCGTTTCGGCTTGCTACGTGTCTCCGCTTAGGCGCACCTTGTGTTGCTCCGCATCGGTGTCACTGCGGTGAAGCTGTCGACAACCTCGGACACCATGGCCTGTCCTGCTGCAGGAGTGCAGGCCGCATAGCACGACACGCCAGCATTAACGATATTATTCGTCGAGCTCTTGTCACCGCCGGCGTACCAGCGATATTAGAACCAAGCGGCTTGGTACGTGACGATGGGAAGAGACCAGACGGCATGACGTTGTTGCCTTGGAAGGTGGGTAGACCTCTGGTGTGGGACGCAACCTGTGTCGACACCCTTGCGCCATCTCATGTTCCAAGCACGGCGAGCTGTGCTGGCGCCGCTGCTGCGGCTGCTGAGACCCTTAAGCGGCGCAAATACTGTAACCTTATCGGTAACTACAGTTTTGAGCCGTTTGGGGTCGAAACGCTCGGGTCATGGGGCCCGAGTGCGCGTCTCCTTTTTAAGGAAATTTCTCGCCGACTGGTCGACACTTCACGTGACCAGAGGGCTGGCTCGTTCTTTGGCCAAAGAATTAGCATTGCCATTCAACGTGGCAATGCTGCCAGTCTTCTGGGCACGTTTCCGGATGACAGCGATGCGGACGAGTACTTCGACGCCTAAGTTTCCTTTTGTTTTGTATATTTATTTGTATAGTTAGTTAGTTCGTTAGTTAGTAGAAAAAGATATTTTAAGTTTTTTTTAACATATAATTATTATAATAACTTCCTAAAATTAAAATAATAAAAGGGCCAATACTTAATATCTTTTTACTTTTTATATGTTTGTCTCGGCGGTTTTTAATTTTTTTAATTTTCGTCCCTTTTTATGAAGAATAGCTTTTTTGGATGTGATTAAAAATATATGTGGTTTAAAATAAGAAACTAAAAAACGCATTTATCACGCACAAAAAAATAAAAATAATTAAATTAACTTGTATTAGTTCAGATATAAGTACCTGTGCAGCTTGTTGCTTCATTAATTCATAAAGCGTGGAGCGCTTTTTAGTTGAGTGTAGATTTAATTAATTTAAACAAAGCGCTTTCTCTCATTGGTTTTTATGAAAACATAAATTTGAAATGTCACATACAACAAGTTTTTAATAAAAGTATTGTCTACGCCCATGGAAAATATGTGATGTAAGGGATATTTGTTTTTAGATATCGGGAATACACCAATCGATAGAGCAAGAAATTCTGAGTCGAACGGTATATATAACTCATTTTCTACAAAATGTCCCTTACGTTATTTCATATTTTTCCACTATCGATATTTGTTAATTTCACAACATCAATATCATTTTGATGACTGAATAGAAAATATGTAATTATTATTTATGTTATAACATTATGATTGCCTGTCGATCCGTTTTGAATGAGGGTGAGACATCTAGCAAGTACGACTAACAGACTCGTAAGTTAGCCGATTTCGCATAAAACTTCAAGTTACTAGATAGTAACTGGAGAATCCAGAGAACAGTGTGAATTGTCTCCAGACACCCCACACATTACATTCAATACTCCACGAGCCCATTGACTGCAACTTTGCGACTAAACAATTTGCAAGCCAGCAGAAGTCGCCGATACAAATGTTGAATGCTGAACACGTAGAAGGACCAGCGTCCGTGGTCCTAAGAGTCGCATTCAAATGGAGTCACAATACGTTCGCAGCATCTATTGTACGGCGCTTCAATGTGCAGTCAAATTGCGGACGTCCTGACTGCGTGCTTCTTGTTGCCGCTTTGTGAGCATTTAATATCGTTCAGGTGTCAATACGGGATTTGAAAATGTTTTGATCGGATTCTAGTACCCACCTGCCAATGTATTTTTCATAAGAATATTTCATTTTAAATGGTAAATGTATATATTCATTTGGTTCTTCCTGTGGTACGTTAATTCAGCAGCTGGTCTGTGATACGGTCTGTATATCCGTGTCTTGCACAATTGCACATAATTGTGGTTTAAATAAATAAATAAATAAATAATCCGCCTTTCGTACCTTTCAAGTTTCATATTGTGACCTCAGCTTGTGATACTCGCATCCCCACCATCATCCGTGCATCATCGTGCAACATCACCCGTGGTACATCGACCCGTACGTAACTTCGTAATACAGATATATCGCTTGGGTCAGTCCACAATAATTCCATATACGAGTGGGCATCACATTAAACACAGCACTCGTGTTCGATTCGAGTGGGCTTATTGATTTTAGATTAATTACCCGCGCTCTCCCGGCGACCGAGATTTGAGCCATCCGCGATCCTTTTAATTTATTCGATATTTTGATTAAATCTAACCCGGTATGTAATCGTTGGGGATTTTCGTGTCATGTAGGTAAACATACATGGGTCGTGACGTGTTTAGACGTCTGTCAGGTGTGGCTCGTGCTTGGCGATCCGTGAGTCGTGGTAATGTAGCGTGAGCAGTGTACAGGTGTAATACCTTTTCTTTTTGGGTAATAAAGCAAACGGAATTCTGCTGCTCAGGATGTCTTAGTGAGCCGTCCTTCTGTACTGTTATAAGATAACGTGGCATGACGATTGCTTGTAACAGTATATCATTTACAATGTTATCTAAAGCGCTAGGTACTTATTTCTCATGTGTATTTCATCTTTCAACACTTTCAAATAACTTGACTCCAAATTTATTGAACCATTCATTCCCAACAAAACAAACCGAACAAAAGTGTGAACTTAATTTTTTATTTTTTTATTTGAGATAGGTTTGCTCTTGACTCTAGTCTGGGTCAGAGATGACAGAGACAAAGTCGACGATGGAACGAGCTTACCCAGAAGAAGCCTGTTCACTCCCACTTAAAAACTAAACTTTAAAGACCAAATAAATATTCAACATTTTTTTAAATTCATAATATTGTCCGGACCAGTAAAGTGTCCCTGTCTGAAGCATAAATATTATTGTACAAACAAAATAATGTAATTCGTTTCGTTAGAAAACCATACGTTCAGAAACACAAGGCCCGGGATAATTACAAACCAGTCTATTGCAGACATATCGCAATACATAATAATTCAACAGACAAACAGTTATTTGCCGCAAACGTAAAACAAGCTGATATCTCGTTTAATTTCGTTATGAAATAATTTATATGCGGGCCGCCGCAGACCATATCGCTACGAACGAATTTATTTGTATAATTGTTAATCCGAGCTCAACACAAATAGCAGATGCAGTCGGAGGTACATAGCATAGGTATTATTTACACTCATTAGAAGCGGAATAAAACGTACTGATATGCTTTTATTCCAATAGCAACACACAAAATAGTAAAATATGTACTTTGCGTGATGCTATTGGAAATATTGGAATGAAACCGTAAGGTAGGACATATGCAAGTGACGTTAAACCATTTGTCAGTCATAAAGTCGGCACAGATTCCTGGGGTTTGTTTAATTCATCAAATAAATACGTGTATATATAATTATATAAAATAAGAAACTGACTGACTGACCGAATGACTGCCGGACTGACATATCGACGCACAGCCCAAGCTACTAGGACTAGGGACGTGAAATTATGCACAATTCAAAGCAATTCTTGGAAATTCGACTTATAAGGGATAAAAAGGGGTATTTCGTTTGTATGAAAAATCTTATTTCTTGATTTAATAAACTTGAAAAACTTTGCAGAATACATTATTAAATAATAAAGTCATTATTAGTTATTCAAAACGCCTCAAAAGGACTAGGCGTTGTTAAAATTTGTATGGAAGAATCTTATCGTCCGGTTTGGTTACCTCCAAACTCGGTACCTTAGGTAGGTACTGACTTTTGCAAGAAAAATACAAGTTTTTGTGTTTTTCGATAATCGACCTATTGGCACAAGAGGACCTCCTCTTGTGCCAATAGGTCAATTTTCGAAAAACCACTTAATCAAGTTTTTATTGTATCAAAAATAATCCAAACATGAAATGATGAAAAACATGATGGATGAGTTTTCAAAAATCATCCTCTTTCGGGGTGAAAAGGAAGGGATACAGTTTATAATGTAAATTATTTTCCCTTTGATCAATAAACTTGAAAGTTGACTGACATACTTTTCGTAACAATTTAAAAAAATGCTCGCAATCATTATTTTTCGAAAACTACCTTTTAAAGGGGGTGGAGAAGGTGTTAAACTTTGTAGGGGAAATTACGAAACCCACGCGGACGAAGACACGGGTGAAGTGCTAGTTATATTACAGGGATATTAAAGTAACGCATAGTGTGATTTACGCATCCAACTCTGAATAATAAACGAGAAAGCAATAAAAAGCAAGGGGATGGACTATGTCGTGTGGTGTGAACGTCGTCGGACTACACGCGGCAATAGCTTGTATATTTGAGTAGCAATGCACCACTGCAGAGCACAGTGCGTCGCTCGAGAGGGCAAATACTGATGTCGATGTCATCGGGCTCACTACGCATCGTACGAGTCCTCAGTCCTGACGGTACGGGAAAATAACATGTAAAGCTTTTAAATTGACTGAAACTCTTATAAAGTAAGCATGCAAGGACCTATAGTTTTTTTTTTCTAAGCGGGCAGTAGGTAAGTCCTACATACTGGGTCTTAGCTTTCGGGTCGGTGCGCTTGGACGTGGTCAACGTGATGTGGCGAACAGAAGTGGGCGGTGCAAGATTCAGGTCAATGTTGTTGATGGGCTAGTCTAGTTTTAATGTAAACTTAATTTTGTAAAACGCGATGCATGCTAAGTAGCTAATTTCACTACAAAACGTATATTTTCTGTCAATGATAATTACCACATTGTGCTACCAATGCTCATGCCTTCTCTGTATGAGCACTTGAGAGCCTCTCTGCCTTTGCGCTGCAGTGGGACCGAACGGGCCGATATTTTGTTTGTGCTAGTTACCAACTTGATTCAAACATCGATCTTAGAATTAGTACGAAATATTTGAAAACTTAGGTACTTCAAGAAATAAATAGCCTGCCGATACCTGTTTTCTACTTAACCCACGAACATACATTAGCGTCCGCAGTGCATACTGAACATGGCACCGCGTGCAGGCCCGGTACACTTCGGTTAAGGCATTGTATACACGAGCGAGTGCGCGCTGCGAACCGTCATTGTTGCCGCGTACCATTGTCCTTGCGAGCATAGTTATTTTGGGCAAGGTCTGCACTCTGCCTGTCTACCTGAAAAGCATAAAACTCGTGGGTTTCTATGGCGCAGTCAAAGACTGGTAGGTACGTGTAACATGGTTTTTTGATTAATTTTCGCCATGGAGAAATTGTTTCCTGTAACCGCTAAGCAAGATTGAAAATAAACATATTATTTCGATCAAAATTATTCTTGGAGGTAGGATCGCAATCAGATACTACGAAATGCGTGAAATGATTACAGGGAACACAAACGACACTTCTTGGAATAGGATAATAGAAAGATAGAATAGATTTTATTATGTACAATATAAATACCCTACATTTATGTTCACCTTACTCGTCAAAATGTAGGGAACAACTGATTTTTTTCGCGATTCCGGGTTTGGTCCCATAGTAAAAGTTGTTCATAATGATGAGAACAATGACTCCTAAACAGGTTAACAGTGATTAAAATTATACCATGTATAATATAATATATATATTATTGTTCCTTTCATCCGCAACCCTTGAGCCTATATATTTTATTCAAAGAACTAATATACATAGCTCTGGTAGGGCACTAGCATCAATGTAGATGGTCGTGAGTGCAGTCACAATGCAAGTTGGGTTGAACAAGAGTGAGCACGCTTGTCAGCGCGGTGTAATCCGGGTTTGATTGCGGCGGGATCTTTCCATCGCCTCATTAATATTGGCGGGCCAGCGTTTTTTATTGCAGACCTTCCGTCAATATGGCGGAATGGGAGGCTAGCATATAGAACGTTATGGTTACGTTTAGAAGTTCGGTTTTGAGTTTTTAGTCCTGTAAGTATTGATATGTATAGCTTTAGGAAGTAGGTAGCACTGACTAGAATAAAATACTTCATATAATCTTCAGTTTTTTTTAAAGAAGGAAAACATATTTCTTTCTTAAGTTTCGCGATTTGTTGTCAGTTTTGTGAGACTGCCAGTTTGTTTCAGCCGCAATAAAATGCATTTAAACTTTGTCCTGAGTCAGTCGAGCGAGATATAGAAGCAAACCTGCTATTTAAATAAAATATCTTGAGATTCATAGTGAAGGTAGCAACAGCGAATAGAGCAGTAAATAAGCAGTAATTGTCCATCAATTGTTCGCCTATAGTGGCAGCCTCTAAAACAGCAATATTAATGTTGGCAGTGTTGCCAGCCGCACGACCACACATAGGATAAACACTACTTGTTAGTACTGCGTAGGCTCTGTTTACGTACTCAAAAATTATACAACAACGCCATTTACATACATACATATACGAGCAACTCATTTACCCTAAAATAACATTTATTATACAACGTGTTTCTGGATGTACGACATTAAATGAAAACGAGCATAGTACTAATCCATTGAAACATTTTAAAACACGAAGATTAGTAGTTGATGAAAATTAAAAAATTGCAGTTTTCAAACAAAATAAATAGTAGAATCAATTGCATAAAAAGTAAACACGCTTTATCTACGTAAAGTCACTGACCAACGGTGCGGTGTGGGGCGCGGGGCGCGGCGGCGGTAACGCTTACCTATTATTACGGACTCAGATCTACATCATGTTGAAAAATAAGAAAATTAAAAATAATTTCCTGTGGCTAAAGTATTCATTGGATTTGATTGATTTTTTGTATACGGGCAAAGAACATGATTCTCTTCATGTGGTATAAAGGAATGTCAATCCTCCTGTTACACGTGGTATACTGTCAGACTATAATGCAATATACTGTCAAAAGCACCAGGGAACGTGCAATGACTGACGTGCTTGCGTAGGTCCTGTCTCTTCGTTCTATTACTTAATCAATTGACCACGAAACAACCTGTATCATCTTTGACAGCAACTTAATTCTTTCAGTCAACATTCATTGTCGTAAGTCTAATTTTAGTTACTTTCAAACCCTAATGTTGTTATAACTAAAAACGTACTCATTTCAACTATCACAATCCGCATACCATCCCTGTACCCAATGATTACCCAACTCTCAATTACCAACATCACATCTTCAACCCTAAAGCGCTATCTGCGCCATAACCCGTCAGTGGCGCAACTTTACCCACACTCCCAATAAGGCAACTATCTCAGATCGAAGAGGTACTAATGCACGGATCGCTCCGTACGGCACTCCCGAGGCCAGATATTGTAAAGATCCCATCAAACTAATCTTGGTATCAGCTAGTCAAATATAAGGGAGGGCCCACAGTGGCAGGAGCGGGCTGCTTTACATAACGTTAATGTTCTTTGTGCTGCGGGACTTGTATGTGAATATATTTACAGTTACGATGTATGTTTGGGTTGAGTTGTATGAATCAAATTGTAATGGAGTATGGTCTAACGGAACGTAATTTTAATTTTAACGCTAACCAGCAAGTTACCTTAAGCATTACCTTAACGCTAACCAGCAAGTTAGCTTAAGCATTACCTTAACGCTAACCAGCAAGTTAGCTTAAGCATTACCTTAACGCTAACCAGCAAGTTAGCTTAAGCATTACCTTAACACTAACCAGCAAGTTAGCTTAAGCATTACCTTAACGCTAACCAGCAAGTTAGCTTAAGCATTACCTTAACGCTAACCAGCAAGTTAGCTTAAGCATTACCTTAACGCTAACCAGCAAGTTAGCTTAAGCATTACCTGAGTGTAATCTAGACATGTTCTTCATGCCTGTCATGTCTGAGGTATGTAAACTATCTGTCTGCGCTGAAACTTCTTATTTTACACAGCGCTCTTACCGAATGAAGTTACATTTCGCGAATCAAACTTACGACCTCCTAAATCGCTCTCAATTCCGCTCCCGCCTCTCAGCACGCCCCAGAGTGTTATCACGGGAGGTCCTCAGGGACGCATCATCGTTACACTTGCCGGAATAATTTCCATTGTAAAAGCAAACAGAAAGCGGCGGGAATACGCCCACCTGCCCGCCTGCCCGCCCGCCTACCCGCTTAGCTGAGAATATCTAATGTAAACATGTATGGAACACTGACCGATGGGTTTTTTGGATTATGTATTATAAAAAAGAATTTTAAGGCTTCGATACTGATTAACATGAGTCGCGAAGTAGGTAAGCAAAATTTTTATTTAGGTGTGAATTTGCTATCGCGGGACAATAATTATTTATGCAGATAGATTCAATGGGGAATCATAACACATTCGTATTTTTATTTACATTTTATAACTGGTTTATTTTATGTATTATATATTTATAAAAGTTACGCATGCTTATATACATGTCGGAAATACGTTAGTCGTCGTTTGACAAATCGGGACGCCAACGCCACCAAGCGGCGCTCGACAGAGTCTACAACATAAAATTCGTCGACCAGAGTTGAGCAGAGTTTGTCGGTGGCTGTCGAGCAGTGAACACGTTTAGAAACTGTCCCGCGTTCCGTATAGTTGTGTCGTGTACCTACAGTGCGTGAATTGCTAGTGTGATTAATTTGAACGTAAATTATAATTTGAGTTGAACTGCAAACTGTTTTTCTATTGCGCAATAACCAACACTACCCACAGCACGCCCACAGTTAGTAGATAAAAATATGGCTGACGAAAAGTAGAGAGATGTACCTTCTCCGTCATACAGAAATACAACATGTGCTGGAATAAACGCACAACCTCACACATCATTATGAAGAACTTTTACTATGGGACCAAACCTGAAATCGCGAAAAAAAAAATCGACTGTTCCCTACATTTTGATGAGTTATGCGAACATAATTTCACATTTCCTCCACTCTGCAATCGACATTTTGTTTTGTTTGTTTGTTGTCATTTGCCAGTGTCGCCAGGCATAGTAACTACGCAATGTGTGTTACCTTTGGTCTTGGTGTTAGACCATTACATTGTGACCCGCCCTGACATCAAGCAATAGACAACATTGTCAAAGTTTTACGTTTTAAGGTTTTGAATACGAGGCGCTACTTCGTATTAGTGTGTGCAATGATATTATTTAGTAAAAAGTAGTGTCACACGCGCTCCGCAAGAGATATGTCAAAACTTTACTGATTAGCCAAGTTTTCTTCGTCTTGTTTCTTTTTCGCTCCCGATCATTACATCATGCCGTCCTGCTTCCACGTGTCTTCTAATAATGTAACATCATAATGTTAAACGGCATACCGTTTTTGAAGACCGCATGTTGGGTAGGTAACCTATCTACATACTCACATACCCAATCAGCCTATATTGTCCCCACTGCTGGGACACAGGCCTCCTCTCTGTGAGACGTAATGGGGAATCTACCACGCTGGCCCAGTGCGGGTTGTTGGATGCCACAAGTCTTCAAATTTTTTGGTTCTAGAAAAAAAATTCCGAAAATCGTTCATCTGTAGTTTTATCACATATTTCTTTTGTGGTTAGTGATTACAAACTTACATTTGCAGTTGGAGAATTGACTGTGACGTATATCGATGTATGGGAGTACATGTTTTTCAACTACAATGCTATATTTGTTTTTGGGATAAATTCATCCCAACTACTGAACCTTCATTGTGCGTGGACCGACACGCATTTGTCCGTTTTTTTTTTTGTAACATGCGTGTTGTAACATGCGTGTTGTAACATGCGTGTTGTAACATGCGTGTTGTAACATGCGTGCTGTAACATGCGTGCTGTAACTCGCGCAGATTAAACAATTTAACTTTCTTTCTCTCTTCTTTCTATCGTCATATCGAAAAATGTGAGCTTCTTAAGTTCGTTTCAAAATTCAAATCAAATCTAGCACATACATATTACTATGTTATAATTTCGTAGTAACGAAGACTGAATGCATATGTACTTACGATAGTAAAGAAAGGGGACGCAGAGACTGCTAATCCCTCTCACACCTAACGAAGCTAAATATCTTTCTTGGGACCAAGGGAAGCTAAAACTTGGCGACGGCCAATCAAAATTAATATCATTATCAAACAGCAGAAGTGCGTCGCATTCAACATGATAATCCGGGGGCGCTCGCCGGGCGCCGGGTATCAGCCGGCCCGGAGCCCGTCGCCGGGCGCCGGGCATCAGCCGGCCCGGAGCCCGTCGCCGGGCGCCGGGCATCAGCCGGCCCGGAGCCCGTCGCCGGGCGCCGGGCATCAGCCGGCGCGGAGCCCGTCGCCGGGCGCCGGGCATCAGCCGGCGCGGAGCCCGCTCCACGCCCAAAGCCGTCTGCTCGCAGTCCGAGCACGTGGCTAGCTGAATTTCTAATTAATCCACTGATCTAAGGATTCTGCTTAGTTTTCGTTTATCGTCGTGTGCTTGTGAGAGATTTGGGAGTTGTGTCATCTTCTTAGTCGTTCTCGACTCGTTGTTCACAGTATTGTAGAAATGTAATGTTCTGATACTGCTACGTAGATTTTTTGTACATATTTTAAGAAAGAGTAAATCTTTTACAACAGCAACTTGACATTTTGTTAGATAATTAATCTAGCAGTGTCTTTTCAGATGTTTCTCTATAAGATAAATAGATTATGTAGGAAATGTTTTCCAAAACCATGAATTACTCTGCGGTCATATTTTAGCCATTATTGATGTATTATAAATCATAATTTATGACGTCCAGCTCTGAGTGTGCACACGACAGCCTGGAATCTGATAGCTCGGCAGTGAAACTCAAAGCATTTATTTTAATTAAACCAATTATTTACATGATATTAATATATCATTATCACATCAAAACCAGCATGACCCAACCGTTGAAGGTGCACACCTTGTTTCTACCCGATAGAAGACTATTAAATACTTTCTTCAGGCGGCCAAAGAAGCGCTCCTTCAACGATTGCTTCATGTCAGCAACATTAATGCCCAAAGCTTCTGACATACCCAAATACTTATAGGTTTCGGATACGGAGAGGGCTATAAGGTTAATGGGATCCGAGAGTTGGATTCCCACGGATTCCACAATCTCCCCTCACTTTACATACAGGACCGCAAATTTTTCCACACCAAATTCCATCCTGAAGGCGCTCCTGAAAGTTACAGTTACTTTCAATAGCTCTATCAGTTGCAAATTGTTGGGGGCAAAGGGTTTTAGATAATCCATCTAGAGGAGGTGAGGTATAACCTGACCACCTCTCCTCAGCCGATAGACTAGACCTAAATCCTCCAGCAATGTACTTAGAGGATTCAAGGCTAAGCAGAACCAAAGCGGAATCAAACTATCGCCCTGAAATATGCCTCACTCGAACCTTATCGGCTCGCTATTCCTCTGGATATTTCGACATCCTGGATAGAAAAGGACCGTCCTCCATTGCCTCATACATGACATCAGGAAGGTGCGCAGAGTTGAATCTATTTTGTACAACTCCAGCACCCTCATGAGCCATATATGTGGCACCGAGTCATAGGCCTTCTTATAATCTATCCAACATGTTGACAGATGCTTTTGGGAAGGACAAACCTGTCGGCTAATGGCCATATCAATAAGAAGTATCTCCTTAGTACCGCGGCACCAGTTCCTACTTCCATGTTTAGAGGCAGACATGATGAAGTTTGTGTTTGTTAATTATTAATAATAATAATAATCGTTTCCCCATCGCCGTATCTCTACGTTGACGTCGTGGTGGGGCTTGCGCGCTCCGAACTCTAGGTCTGTGCCGGTAGAAGTTACTTTGCCGGAACAGGTCTAGGGTAAGGAGCCAGACCAAGAGAGATACAGAAACCCGCAGGGCAGCATGTGGCGAGCTGCTGGGCAGTAGCGACCCCACGTACCCTATCTCCCGGGAGAAGTCATGTTCCTCATCTCTGGCTTGCCTTTATTGGCCGACTGGAGTGAACACTGACGAGAACTGACCTCCCACCTCATTCTTGCCTTTATTGGCTGGCTTGAGTAGAGATTCGCAAGAGCAAACGTGCTCGGAGGAAGGAAGTAGTCCAGTAAGATGCTGGTAGGGATCTTGACCGTACTTCTGGGATTGTCCTGATAGCCGTGGAATACCTCTCCACTCCTCTTAAGCACCCCAAGACATGTTGCCCCCTTGTCGCTACGACACTATGTGCTAGCGATCGTTTCCGGGGGCCCATTGTTGAGTGTGCAAGTCACCCCCTGCCATTTTATCCGTGTATTGTATTTATCAAACATTGGTCAGGCAGGGGCCATAGTCCTTCCTTAGTTTTAGATAACCAGTTCACTTTAGCCATCCAAACCCATAGCCCAATATTTTATTTTTGTCACCATATCCTGCAATAGTCCTACACCAACCGGGGGTTGTCCTTGGGTGCACTTGCATAGTACGCACAGGGATAATCGTCGGTTGGTGCCTCATTTCCATTGAAAGCGTCTAACGGGCCTCTGCGAGTTGGCTGCAGCCCCTCATATGCCTTCCAAAGGTCCAGGACCCTAGGGTCCCGAGAAATACCCAAAAAAAATAGTACGCACAGGGATAATCGTCGGTTGGTGCCTCATTTCCATTGAAAGCGTCTAACGGGCCTCTGCGAGTTGGCTGCAGCCCCTCATATGCCTTCCAAAGGTCCAGGACCCTAGGGTCCCGAGAAATACCCAAAAAAAAAATCGTTTATTTATAAAATTATTAGCATACAAACTTTATCACAATATCCCGTCTTTAAGAAACCATTTAATGAGTGAGTAATGAGATCACAAAAACCATTGATCACTGTTAGTCACCAGCGTGATAACGCCTCCGTATCTGCTAAAATTCGTTGCTTGGCGCGCTCATTATAACATTACTTATTCTAATGTCACCCAACCTTATGTCCAAAGTGACGTGCCGACACAGTGTCGATGCCATCGATCACTGTAGCCATCAGCAGGAGAATGTCGCAGTGACTAGAAACGTCCCCTGTGTGGCTATTCATCATTAATGCTTGGCTTATCGTACTAGCGATATATCGCGTTCTGTTTATATCTTTGTGGATCCGTATTACTATAAATTACTTCCTCAAATTCAGTACAGTGCTAAGTTAGCAATGTCGACATAAATTCTTTAATAGTTGTTGCTTTGGTTCAGAATTTTTTAATGTACTAAAGACCGTTGGGGCGTGGAGTGCAGATACAAAAAACAGTTGAAATAACGTGGCGGCAACAGAATGGAATCTCGTTGATATCTAACATCGTTGCAGGGATGAGGTTCACAGAAAATAGCATCGGAGACCAGTTCGTTAAGTCCGTCACGAAAGACACGCTATGTGGCGATGCATGGATGAAGGGACAATGCTTCATGCAATATCCAGCGTCAAATTGTGGAAATTTCTAGTTTGTAGATTATAACAGAAATGTAATATTATTTTTATATACTACTAGCTTCCGTCCGCGACTTCGTCCGCGTAAAATGTCTTGTTCCCCCGACCCACCCCGTCGCATCGCATCGCCTGCCCGCGCTGTTACTTCGTTTTCGCTTAGCGCTCGTTCTTCATTTTTTTGTTTTTGATCGGCTTCTAAGGGTCCTAGCGTAATGTTACATACCCTATAGCCTTCCTCAAGAATTTTTATAATGCAAAAAGAATTTTTCAAATCCGACAGGTAGTGTCAGAGATTAGCGCGTTCAAACAGTCAATAAAAAGTAAAATGTGTAGGTAACTAATAGACTAAGCGCATATTTCTTACTTTAAGCATTTTTATACCCGTCGTAACTTCTAAACGAAATGTTTGAATTGAATAATTCAAAAAGGAATTTACATGTACTTAATCAACCTTGATGATGAAACTATTTATTGGGATAAGGATTAATACCATGTTTATGAAAACACCTTCGCAACTAATGCATTATTTTATAACAAATTTGATTACCATTAAAAATGTTATAGTGGGCCAACATTAAAAGATAGATATATGCTATCAAGGACTTTTTTTTTTGAACTTTTTAAGAGAAACAATTCCGTTATACATGATTTTTGCGTAACTTTAACCGTCTACGCAGCGCACGAAACGGAAGCTCGCAAAAGGAATAAATTTTCCCCGTTTTTGCAACCTTTTTCATTGATGCTCCGCTCCTATTAGTTGTAGCGTGATGTTATATAGCCTTCCTCGATAAATGGACTATCCAACACTAAAAAAATTTTCAATTCAAACCAGTAGTTCCTGAGATTAGCGCGTTCAACCAAACAAACAAACAAACTCTTCAGCTTTATAATAGTAAGTATAGATTACATTCAAACATTCAGCAGTATCTCACAAAGCATTCGATAAGACACGAAACAGTCTCGAACGAATCACGCCGCGTTTGTGAAATACGATAATATGATATACACTCACGGCCATTTTGTTTAGCTTAGGTTTTAGCTTAGGTTTTAGCTTAGGTTTTAGCTTAGGTTTTAGCTTAGGTTTCTCTCGCGTTCTATATAATTGTAATCGTTTTACATCGGTTTAGAGTCAAGAAGTATAAAACTTTTCGTAAAGCGTATCGCTCATAATATACCACGACATCAATCACTCTATGTCAGGAGACACTGCCGTGACTCGTGGCATCCTTCACGCCATTGACCCTTTACTAATATTTGTTCAGTTTTCAAAACAACTAGCTACTGATGAGATTATTACGTTGAGAATATTATGAGAAAAGGTTGCCGTATGTTTATTCCATTTATTTTACCGTTATTTTACTATAATTCTGTTATTTTTTAAACTGAATGCTTTTAACCCTTAAATTAAAATGTCTACAACGCGGTCATGGCATCAATCACGGCGAGTCAGTGGTCGTGTCGCGAATCTCGGCGCTGATCCGTCGCGCCGGTGACCCTTCGAATATTTGCTTCAGTTGATTGAATATGACGAGCTACCTGATTATATAGGAGATTAGGTGACCGTTGAAGCTGGACACTGGGAGTGAGGGCAGTCAATATGCAGGATTAATATTTTATTATAGTTACGGAAGAATTAGGCCCAATAAACCGAAGTGTTAACATGGATGAGATGAAGAAATCTGGAACCTTTACCAAACGACAAAAATAAGGAAAACAAAGGAGTAGAACCAGTCAGAACCAATCTCATAATGTAAGAAAATTATGAAATTCATTACAACTTTGTCTTGCAATGACAATTACAATCTCAACGTACTGAAGAATAAGAAGATGATCCATATTACAACATACAACAAGGAATTATCAGCTACTCGGCATCGATCTGTCCACGACCACAGCGTGACGCTGAGGCGAGACACTGACGTCTCGCCTCAGCGCTCCTGATCTATCACGCTGATTATTAGCTTAGCTTGGGTCCGCACAAATTTTGTGCCCACAGATTGAATATGACTGACCAAAGGATTGCTTCGGACAATCTTATAGCGAACATTACACAACAACAGTACACTAGGAGTCTCCAACCTACGGTCCGCGGGCCAGCTCCGGCTCGCGAGCACCAACAATCTGGCCCGCGCCGTCGATATCTTACTCGCCGACTAGTCCCAAAACAAAAATTTGCGCGTAATTCAAAACTACAGTATGTTGCTATGATATGCTAGCCAGGAGTTAGTCTGGCCCTTGGGCAAAAAGTTTGGCGACCCATGGCTACACGACAACATTCACGTCTAAGTTAATATGGTGTGTCTTCTATTTAAGCTAAACTAGCGTTATTATTTTCTGAACTATAACATTGTTGTATGAATGCGACACGACGGCAGACAGCGACAGGCCGACGTTATATCAGCAGGGAGTCAGTTCCGTGTAAATATTTCGGTTCCATCATACGTCCGTATAACTTTAGTGCTTAGTATCGGAATGGGTTACCTATTCCAGCATAGTTGAAATAGCTGGAATTCCCAAACACGACGTTTGGGAATTTCAGCAATTTAGTTTGTTTATTGCAGTATGTATGTTATTTATGATACATACTACACTCGCATGTTATAACTGTGTGGTAATTATGTGCATCCTTTTTGCTTGGTCGTGTGAAAAGGGTCACGTTCATGTTGCGGCCATATCAGTGTTAGCGACATGCGCTCACGTTGTACATTACATTCTACTGCACCAAATGACGCTACTTAATCATATCAGTGTTAGCGACATGCGCTCACGTTGTACATTACATTCTACTGCACCAAATGACGCTACTTAATCATATCAGTGTTAGCGACATGCGCTCACGTTGTACATTACATTCTACTGCACCAAATGACGCTACTTAATCATATCAGTGTTAGCGACATGCGCTCACGTTGTACATTACATTCTACTGCACCAAATGACGCTACTTAATCACTATAAAAATTAAGTAGGTAGATACATATCTATGGCAAGTTATATTCTTAATTAATTTACACATTTTAATGATGGATGTAAATCTTCTTTAAAGGACATTGTTCTGCGTCAATACGTCGCTTGCCTAAGAAGCAACAGAGACGTGAATTTACTTTCTGTGATTTAGATAATGCATATCGACGCTTTCCGCTACAAAAGGCGTAACTCCAAATCCCATAATTTGGCAATGAACAAAAAATCATTAAATAGCCTGGTAACAGACGTCTGCAGTGACAACTAGTTAAGCACATACAAATATGTGCTTAACCGGCTGGACTTGTGCGTTTGTTACCAGACAATAATTATTATTTTTGTGTTTTTGCCCATTGCCAAAAGTATGGGATTTGGAGTTACGCCCTTTGTAGCGGAAAGCATCGATATATTTAATTGAAACTAAACTAAAATCACGGACCCTTCTGAGAATTGTAAAAAATCAAAAACATTTTCGGCTTTTGAGGTTATAAAATTAGGCCAATAGAAACATACTAACTTAGCGTTTATTAGTGAAAATACATTGGATTTTATCTTCAAATGTTTCATTACATACTATTAGGTAGTCAGAACTATTATTTCTTTATACTCATTTATTTGTAGATATGACTAGATTAGGGCTATGGACTGTTTCGTTTTTGTGTGACTTAGGAGTAAATATTTCATTTTACTAGGAATACTACATAAATAAAATCTCGCTTGTTTACCCAAAAGGGTTAGGCAGAGCCCCAATCTATATTATTATACTCTATGGGCAGAACACCAGAGGTATACTGTAATTAATGTCAAACTGTCATCTGTCAATTATTTTTAAAACAATGACCGTGGAGTTTCTTGCCGGCTCTTCTCCATAGGAAACGACCAATTGGAACCGTGCACCTAGATTTTAACATTTATGTGCCCATGTAGGTTTATGTAAAATAAAAAAAAATGATTTTGAATTCAATGAAGACACTGACATGTCGATGTTGCTCGTTTCACACGGCGCTGAAATTGCTGAGTCTTATAATTACGATGCACAAGACTTGGCTGAATAAGCTACAATACCTTTTGCCTATTCAAAACGTCAAATTGAAACAAAAAATAATGGCGTCGGGGAATAATTAAAATGTTTTTGAAATGCTGAAGTGTCCATTCTATTGTAACAATGTAATGTAAATGGTAAAAAAAAACTAGTAATTATTGTAAAGGTTTCAGACGTGTTGATTCAGAGGCCATTTTAAACAAAGTTCTTTAGTTGTATACTGAATGTAGATGTTAATCTACTCGTGATTCACAATTTAAAACTAACTCAAAAGCAAAACGTTATCTATGATGAGTTTTAGAAAACAAAATACGCTTTTACTACTGTAATTGGATTTCGTTCAACAATAAACATAGCACTGCATTTTTAACCCCCAACGGAAACAGAGAGTTTATTATAAGTTTAACATGTGTATTTGTGTATCTGTGAGTCTGTGTGTCTGTCTGCGCCATCGTAGCTCCCCAACAGCTGAACTGATGTTGATAATAATTTTTTATTTGAAAGGTGACTTGATCGAGAGTGTTCTTAGCTATGAATCAAGAAAATCGGTTCAACCGTTTGAAGATTATCAGCTCTTTTATTTATTTAAACTTTTCACACTTAAAAAAGTACAAAGGCTCTTCAAAGCTCTTTTCTAGTTGATGAATGGATATGACCATGTTCCATGTATTGTGTATTGTGTATTGTGTGTGTTGTATGACCATGTTGGTCTGATCGATTCGAAATTTGGTATTCTGTTACTTCAATTATATTAGAAGAACAAAGTAACCTTGAACTGATGCTGCAGCATCACCTGGAATTTGCAGGATACCCAACTGCCTCACCAACTTACAGCAGAGGTATCATCTTTGGGCTTTGGAATGGTCTCAACAAACAGGTTATAAATAGATGGTGTTTAGGGTCTGATAATGAAGTGGGAAAGAGATATGAGGATAAATTAGTAACTAGCTTCACTGTGGGAAAAATACCTACAGCTGCGCATATTTCGGTGAGGCGCGTGTCGATAGTAGCGTGTCTACTAGTAATATACAGGGTGTAAGGGACAGCCCTCCGCAAACTAACAGGGTGCATTCAGCTCCTTATTTTGAATCATATTCCACCAGAAATATTCTCAGGATTTTTTCTCGTATTTGCAGTTGCCACCTTTATTTCAATGTAAAATTACATTCTCTGTACGCAGCACTGCATTTATGTAAATAAAACAGCTAAAATCAAAAATGAGCAATGAATGTTGAAATACTTGGCGACTGAAGGCTCGCTGCGCTGCCATTCGCTACGCGCGTTTTGCCCCGGTAACGATACATTGCGTATGAGGTAATAAAACAAATCAGGTCTATTGGATTCCCATAACGTTCCTGAAATAATTTCATGTACCGGTCATCTTAGTATGATATAATGAATTCACCCCGTCAGTCTGCGGAGGGCTGTCCCTTACATCCTGTATATAAAGTTTAAAAAGCAGGATATAAAAGTTACATTAAAAATGTAAAAAAACCCCGACACGAACAAAAACCTCTAAAAAGTAAAAAATAATATAGCGTCGTCGGGGGACGGCGAATGAAAACGCCAAACAGACGAGGCTTTTATCTGGCAATAATCAATGTATGCTGTTGTAGAAAGGTTAACTTCCTATTTTCATTAGCCGTGCTCCGACGCGACGCGCTTGGATCAAAATATCACCTACAACTTAAAGTGCTAATACATATTATTTTTTACTTTTTGCAACTCGGTTTGCAATTCATATAAAATCATAGTGAAGTCAAAACTGTGCATTGAATTTTTTTTTGGAACGAAGTTCTTTTACGCGGCTTGCGGTTTATGTAAACTGGCAGAATCGTCACTAACGAAAAAGCGTACGCCGACCTGTATGCCGACCCCCATGCGACTTTCTTCTTTTGAAAAATTAAAAATACAAATGAAATTCCAGGGTGTCGTTTTCATAGTTTTTGAGGGTGCGAAAGCCGAGAGTGACGTCAAAATGTAAACCCAAGATGACGGCTGCGAAAATTTTCAAATTTTTCATCATGGGTGTTGTTTTCATAGTTTTCGAGGGTGATAAAACCGATAGTGACACAAACAAATCCCTTTAAAAAGTAATAAAATGAAATGTATTGGCCCTTTTAGTTTAATATAAGTTGCAAGTAATATTTTGATCCAAGCGTTGTCGTGTCGGGGCACGGCTAATTAAAATAGGAAGTTAAGGGGGAAGCTCCAAGTAGCCCGCGAAATTCAAACTTTCTTATGTTTTTTGCAATTTGCAAGACAGTATTAAGTTGTATGTTGATTAAAGTGTCATTCGCGACCGTTACAAATATGAACTTACGGAATTGTATCATCGAAATCAGTAATACAACTCCATAAGTTTGTATAATCCTAATTGTCAAGATTTCATGAAATAGTCATTTAATAGAGTTACCTGGTCTTAAAGATAAGATTGTATTGATGACTTTAATTATTATAAATCTGTGAATACACATTTTTTACGGTCGCAAATAATATTTTGATCAACGTATAACTTAATACTGACTTGCAAATTGCAAAAATCGTAAGAAAATTTGAATTTCCCGGGCTACCTGGAGCTTTCACCTTAACAGCAGCTATCCTTTGTACAATAACATACATACATAGCTGCCAAGTATAAGCTTCGTCTGTTTGGCGTTTTGAGGCCTATGTCCTGCAATAGACTGCGATAGCCTGAGTTGAGTGTTGTTTAACTCCATCGTTAGACTCTGATTACCACATTTATGTTCGCACTCGTCAAAATGTAGGGAACAGCAGATTTTTTTTTTCGTGATTTCAGGTTTGGTCCCATAGTAAAAGTGTTCTTAATGATGAGTACAATGACCCCTTAAGAGGCTGTGCGTTATTTATGTTATACATTGTATATAACGGCGCAGGATAGCCTTTACCAGAAGTGGTTATCGTATTAGTGGTTCAGGAGCTTCAATATCATCAGGTTTGTCCGGAATATAGCAGTTCAACGCGGACGTGGCTGGTGACTGTCACCAGCCAGTGTCACTCTTATCCGATCAAACTCAAATTCAAAATATTTTATTTCACATAAGCCTACATGGCTACTTATGAAACGTCAGATGCTAGGTGCACGGTTCCAATTGGTCGTTTCCTATGGAGAACAACCGGCAAGAATCTCCACGGTTACTCTTTTAAAAATAATTGGCTTTTACAATGTATTCTGTCAACAAGTACCAGGTACTTAACAAAATAGAAAATGGTCTACAAATCTAACTTTTCGGTGATTTCAGTAACTTTGTAACCAAACTAGATGGCGCCCTTGCTGCGCCGTCACATATATGTAAATCATTTTCGCTAGTAAAGTTTGATTAATACAGTACGTACATATTTTTTAAAACCCGAAGTTGCAAGTTGTCCTCTGCAAATACCTAAATCTAGAACGTTACTAAACACACACAAAACATTTTAAAATAATTATTTCCAAACGAAACAAAGAATTGAATACAATGTTTAAAACATACAACCTCGAAATCCTTTTTAAAAATGCACTCGGGCGGTATGATGCATGTAATTAAAAAGTGGAGCAATGTTACATACGGGTACCAGTGTTGCTGGAGCTCCAGCTGCGGCCACGTAAGGCGAGAGGAGGGTTCTCTTCACTGTGGTTATGTGGAAGTAGGGGGTGCAGGGTGGTGGGGTACCCGTCGATGAAACCGCGAAGCTTTGATATTCGCGCCGGCTGCCCGTGATAGATATGTTGATGCACGGACGGAATGTCGGAATTAAAATTTATATTTAAAAAATCTCGTGCATTTTTTTAATGAGAGAAAAAACATTAGTGGTTCTCTTTTTTAAATATCGTCCAACGATTGGTATCACGTCAAATTTAGTCGACGGTACTTATATGGAAGGTATTACGGCAGTTTGGGGTGATTACACGAGACCGGAATATGTAGCTGAACGAAGTGGTGCATGATTGCGCACTGGGTTTTCAAGAGGAGCCTTTGGCGATTTTTAATTATAAGTACTTTCGAGTATCCTAGCTTCCAATATGCCCAGTAACCAGGATGCTAATTAAGTGTCAGTACATGGTAGTAAATGGTGATGGTATTGGGGGTGCAGCTGCGGCTGCTACTGAATTCGTGACGGTTCATTGCAAATGATATTTCTTTTGAATATTTCCTTCGCAACGTTTTATTTGCTCATAGAGAATTAATCACTGAAGAAAGCTTTGGAAAAAAGTGTAATTTTGTGATACAACTATGATATTTCCGGATTTTCCAGAAAAAGTTTAATTGGTTCTTTAATAAAGTGACTTTATGACATGTCTTCCTTTTGTTTACTTTTCTTACAAAGCCAGTTTTCACCTCTTAGTTGCAACATTTCTAGGAAACGAAACCTGGGCAGGAGTTATGACTATGTGTTCAAACGTTATGACTCGAGGAACGGCTCACTTTGAACAATAAGGCGCTGTGGAGCTCGCTAAGTGTGTGTAACAATAATTAATTAGTACTGTTTCTGAACTGTTTTGCTGTAACTTCATACATAATTATTTTGTTACGTGATGCAATTACATAAATTGCTGGAAATAGATACCGGATTTAAACTACTGGGAAGTTTGTATAGGATTTAGAATCAAATAAACTGGCAAAACTGGCGCATTGATGGCTAGTCGTCCATGTGCTTACAAAGTGAAGTTCTTGACTTTGCTTTGGCGTTTGTGCGACTAGTGGATGGAGATTACGTTCTCAAACGATCTTCATGCGTGCTACCATACATAATCATAAAAAAGGGAAAGTATTTTTTTCTAAGCTGCTTGCGTTTATCTAAAACAAGGCGGATGTGATGGATGAAGTTTCCCTCACACGGATGTGCAGTGATAGTTTTACGGACAGTAAAATCTTGGCGCAGAAAAAACTGCTTTTGACTCAATTCTCAACTCAAAACGTAAAGTTCGTAAAAGCAAGGGAAAAAGTGTTCGAGATATTAACGACATCATATGTCTCATGAAGCAAACGGATCCTGAGTTACTCCTCATCTACGTGGCGCGAGATCTTCAAAAGCTGCCACCGGTTACGTTTGATCACATAGACGAAACAAAACCCTTAAATGGTATTGTCGTGCTACAATCAGAGATTAAAACCCTTAAAAATGGCTATGTCACAACGAGTCAGCAGCAGGAGTTAAAAACTGAAATAAACAATCTAAAGAATGCATCAAAGTCCACAATAATTTTGAGTTTGTGAATAGGAGCGCCTTTATTGCAGATTTGGATAATTTTGACAGTGGTCCCATGGCATTACAACAACACTCAAATTCAGGAAGTAAGGATAAATCTCCTAAATCCGTGTCACAATCAAATATCAGCGACTACTTTCCAAAATATGTGGGTGTGCAGAAAAAAACGGTTATCGACTCCGGAAAGTACTAGCAGCGGCGCGGAGCAATCAGATGATTGCGCGCACGCTGTTGACAACTTGGATTCGTGTGATGCTGCTTCGCTCGCACCACGATAGAGCAGTGATGAGGCAGAGCGAGAACTGGCCGGTCTAATGAACAATGCAAAACCCCTACCGCGTGTTCAAATCTCATTAACTCGAACGTATTCAATAATTGTTCGACCATTGTTAGTGGTACTGAACGAAAGTCGATGGCGGATGTACTTAAAACGAGTAATGAGTGCAAGGAAATAGTAGAGGAAAATTGGAAGCTTGTGACTAAGAAGAAGCAAAAGAAGACAATTTGTAGTGGAAAGATGGGCAAAGCTGACGTCGGTCCCGATTTAAAGCTTAAAGCAGCTAATAACAGAGTACCACTATTTATCTCGAATGTGTGGAAACAAACAAATGAGAGCGATATGATTGCATACATAAAAGACAACACAGGAAGATGTAACTCAAAAATTAATAGGAAAACGGAAAAGACATAATATAACTCTTTTAAGTTGTATGTCCTTATATTAAAACTGGAGCTGTTTCTCGATAATGAGTTGTGGCCCAACGATATTACTTTTCGGCGTCTTATAAACGAAAGCTATAAAGTCAAAGACGAAATTGCCCTCCAAGCTCTCAATTTACTTCATCTGAAATAGTTTTGTTTTACAAAGGGACGTTCAGCTACAGACGCGGGCGTGGAATTACTGAAGAACATATTCAAGGCCTGGGAGTAGTCGCAGGATGCTCTTAGCATTTTCTGCGACTTGTCTAAGGCTTTCGATTATGTACATCATGTTAAACTCATCAGAAAACTGTACACTATGGTCTGAGGGACAGGGTTCTCGACCTTTTGACTTCTTATTTAAACAATAGAATTCAGAGGGTTGATGTTAATGGAAAGAGATCTGCAGGATCTGCGGTCAGTATGGGCGTTCCGCAGGATTCAATTCTATGTCCTTTCTTGTTTCTAATTTATATAAATTACTTACTTTATCATATAAAGGATAATCACAAGTTTGTTAATATTATTCGCAGATGACAGTTCCTTCATTTTTAAAATCCAACATTAGTTAGTCAACTGTGAACAAGTTAACGATGCACTCTCAAAAGTTGTCCATTGGTTTAATGCAAATAATCTTCTGCTGAACGAAAACAAGACTAAACTCATCAAATTTTAATGCCAGATATCAGGCTAGCTATCTACCAATGTTAAACTTAATGAAATAGAGTTGGACCCTATTGAGTCTTTTTCTTAGAATTACTATTGACGGTAAATTACAATGGGGCCCACACATAGAAAAATTGTCAGGGAGGCTTAGTTCAACCTATGCTGTTAAAAAAATCGTCAGATAACTGATATAGATAAAGCCAGAGCTGTTTATTTACTTTCATAGTCTTATGTCATATAGGATTCTTCTTTGAGGAACCTGTTCGGACATTAATACTATATTTGTTTTACAGAAAAGGGCTGTTCGAGCCATTTACAACCTAGGTTCAAGAAATTCTCTTCGAGAAAAATTCAAGAAAATAGATATACTAACTGTAGCCTCTCAATATATATTTGAAAATCTATTGTATGTGCACAAAAATATATCAAATTTTAAGAAAATATCCGATATTCATAGTTTAATACCAGGAATAAACACAATCTTGCTGTACATCGCACTCGCCTCCACAGAGTAGGCAACTCGTTCATGGGCCAATGTTACAACAAACTTCCCATCGACATTCAAAACTTACCCATTAAACGATTTAAAAGCTGTATCACAACCAAACTTTGTAAAAAACTATAAAATTTCTGAATATTTAGAAGACAAAAAAGCTCGGGATTGAGCTGCTCGCTCTGCTAAACCTTGCGATAAAACCGTAAAAATTGACATTTTAATTATTATGCAAAATCCTAATTATATAGGTACCATTTTATATATATGTTGAATATTATATACAAACTGACATGAATATTTACTTTGAAAAGTATTTTATATAAGTGTACTTTAATTGTCGTGAATGTGAGCACTATGTGGGTCATCTATTTTTTTTCTTTCTCAGTTAATTTTAATGATGGTTTGGCATTTTGAGTGCCTAATGCGGCCTACCCAAATGTCCTTTCCGTGGTATTGTTCGTCAAGTCGTTGAGCTCCTTAAGTCCTGAGTTGAGCTACACGATTACAGACAAATGCTTGCACTGACTGGACAGGTCCACTCAAATTTGTGTGGTTCAGACACGGATCTACATAGTCCTCGCATGATTTGACCAAGATTATGTCTGGACTTTAAAAGAGACTTTGACCCCTAAGTTTGTTTCGCCATTTCTTCTCAGGGGTAGTCAGATAGGAAATGTCGACTCCATCTAGCTTAAAAAAAATAAACAATTAATATGACGTGTAAACGTGATTCCGATATCCTATTTACAGAATAAACAATTTCATTTCATTTCAAGAAACTTGTCTGCTTGCCCATGACATATCCTACCTTGGTCAAATATATGCTGATTTTGAGTACAGAAGAAAGCCGTTGATACGATAGCTGAAGTTCTGAGAGGAAGGAAACCACTACTTTCTTTTGTGATGCGCACAGCAAAGGAGTGGAACTCTCTACCTGCATCTGTGTTTCCAAACGCATACAACCCCGATCTCTTCAAAGTGAGAGTGCTTCTTCTGGGTAAGCTCGCTCCATCGTTGACTTTGTTTCTGTCACCTCTGACCCAGACTAGAGTCAAGAGCTCTACTCACGAGTCCTATGCTCAGGCGCATGGCCTATTGTACAATGTCGCAAAAAGCGAGAGTTCCTGGTCTTCAAGGCCGACGGTGGCAAACGCCCAGAATCCATGCCCACAATAACCCTGAACGGTACCGAACTTAAACGGGTCCATCAATTTAAGTACCTGGGGCATTACGTAACTGACGATCTTGGTGACCACGGATATTGAGCGTGAGCGTAGGGCACTGGCGGTCCGGTGTAACATGTTGGCACGCAGGTTTGTACGGTGTAGTGAACAAGTTAAAGTAACTCTTTTTAAAGCTTACTGCCAGGTGTTCTACACGTGCAGCCTGTGGACAAATTATACCCAGCGGGCCATAAGCGCCCTACGAGTGCACTATAATAATGGTTTTAGAATGCTGTTGGGGTTGCCCCGTTTCTGCAGTGCATCTGCTATGTTAATATTAATACTAATAAATAATATTAATACTAACATAGTCATAATATCTCTGCTTTTAATATTAATAAATTATATTATAGAGGCATGAGGAACAGGGTGTAAAGTTCACTCATCCTCCATAGAAAAGGGAGGATCCTCCGACCAGACGGGTGTTGTGTCTGGTGGGCTACTGCCCGACGGTTGATGTCGGGATGTTCTATATATGCTAGTCACGCGGTAAACTCTGATTGCGCGATGCAGGATTTTGCGTGACGTCAGTGTGACGCGTTCCAATGTGGCGATGTAGATATGCCGCTACAATATTAATACTAACATAGTCATAATATTTCGGCTTACTAACCTACTATGGATGTTATTTGTCCGAAATAAAGGTTATTTCATTTTTATTATTATTTATAAAGTTGCAGTGGAGAAAAACAATGCCGTGTGAGTCCCTGGCGAATTGTTTATATGCCACTAATTTTAGTGTTTCTCACAAAGAAATGGTCATATCTGGTTGCAAACGATAAGTAGTTAATTATTAGGTATAAAAGGAAGAATATGTTTTATAAAATATACCTTTTTTAAGAAACCCACACCTAATTGACATGAACGAAAAACGACGGAAAAACGAAAGTCAGAAGCAACAAAAGTCTGTTCCTTATTATGTGAACCGTAACGTGATACCCATCAATTTAATTTATTTGGAAGCTGTCTTCATCCTTAAAGTAAATCCATTATTTTCGACTTCAAACATAACAGTGCATCTCCCCGGCTTTGAGTAACAAGCGCACGTAACACGCTTGGTTCAACAAACGCTTTAAACTTAAATACGACCATGTACTCTCTTAGGAAACACATTGAGAAGTTCCACTCCTAATAATATGTATTACGTATTCTTCATCACCTGCGCAGCCTTTTTCCAATCTATGTTATGATCGGCTTCCAGTCTAACTGAATACCAGTATTTTACGTGGTCTATCTGACCTATCTAGTTACTCGATAGTTCTTAGCACTTTATGGCATTTTTGGTTGGACCACTATCATAATGGCGCAGAGGAAATGCGTTATTTCGACGTCGAACTTTTAGAAAGTGTGGGATCTATCCAAACAAGAGACACATATTTGTAGGGGCCTACAGAATATTTACTCAGAGTTCGGATGTTTGTTCGTTTGTTTTTAGTTCCTTTCGGCCGTCTCGTGACGAATATAGAAGCTTGTATTGTGCGATCGTATTTGTTTTGTCTGGCTCGTTGGTCTGTTGGTCGCTAGCGCGAGTGTTGCGACGCCTTGGGTTCGATACCAAGGTATAGCAAAGTGTTGTTGATTAGGATTTTCTTAGCAGCAGTTCGGAGTCTTGATTCTAGCGTTGGTGGCAGAAGAGTTGCCCCATATTACATATTATGAGTCTTAAACTTAACTGCAATATGTGTGTGTACTAAACACTTTTGCTCACCACTTTGGGGAGTACAGGCGTGATGTTGTGTTGTATTTTTCTGTTAAAGTTTGCGCTATCTTGTGACGTATCGTTCAGTGTGTTCAGTGGTCCTTTTGTACGGATTTCCGTATTAAGCGCATGTAGAGCATTCCGTTCACCGGAGAACAATCCGAGCGCCTCGGAGGCGGATATAAGCCTTTAATATTAAAACCAATCTCTCTCGCGACACGTTCAAACTACACGATTGTGACATGAGTTAAGAAGTATTCTTAGAAGATATGAGCGGTAGGAGGTTACGAAATGCAACCGCAAACTTCAGTCTTTGGTAAATTAAAAGGCGCGTCGTATACTTGATTGTTACTAAAATGTATCTGGCGCCCGACAAATGAAATTACTAATATATGGTTCTCAGATATTAAAGCTTTGTATAATGATTTTACCACCAGTGACAAGTTAATCTAATTACCAACATAAATATTACTCTCCCAAAAAGTATACCTAACTAACCACCACGAACCATCTGCTAACTCTAATGACTTATACCAGTTTATCTAACGTCAGTCAAAACCAAAAAAAATTCTCGACCGCCATCTTGGATTTTCATTTTGACTTTACTATCGGCTACCTCGAACTATCTTCCTAGTCCCCGCTGTCGCTCCCGCCTACGCTCGGGGCCTCCCCCACACTATCACGCACGCGACATGAGTCGCGCCGCCGACACCTGCTTTATATACTAATGCACATGCAGATTGTCCCCTCGCGCCTCGGCTTGTCATGCCAATATTTATTACCGCCACATATTTTATTCACGCGTCCATGACTTTGCACTGATGTACCCTATGAGTGTGTGATGTGATATCGGATACCCAATGTCGATTTGCTCTATGACTTTCGAATACAAGTTGTGGAATTTTATGAAGACTTACTCGTAGTTGAAATATATTTTTCCTTTCCTTGTTATACTTTGATTTATTTTTCTTGAAGGTATTAAAGATTATTAATATAAGATTATATATAGTCTCTAACGATATACGATCTACACGTAATGTGCAGATCGGCGCCACGATACCTGTACCAAGTGGTTGTTATGTTAGAGCGTCCTTGATATAAATACGGTTGGTTTAGATAATTGATTTAGACTATTTCTGACATAATGGATTAATCAATAACCAACCCACTACAGAGGCATGAGGAACAGTGTGTAAAGTTCACTCATCCTCCATAGAAAAGGGAGGATCCTCCGACCAGACGGGTGTTGTGTCTGGTGCGCTACCGCCCGACGGTTGATGTCGGGATGTTGTTTATATGCTCGTTGCGCGGTAAACTCTGATTGCGCGATGCAGAATTTTGTGTGACGTCAGTTTGACGCCTTTTCATGTGGCGATATGTAGATATGGCACCACACCAGTATTGATACGTTGTAATAGATTTTGAAATAAGCGAGATAGAAAAATAAGATTTAAGGTTGAATGGGGTCGTTTAGCACTCAAAAGATGATGTTTCGATACAGCTGGAGTACCAGTAGTACCACAGTTAGACAGAACTTGGCAATAAGCCCTAAAAATAATTTCATGGTACCCAAGTAAGTAGTTTTATGTTAAAGTATCCAACTTATTAATCGTTTCGTTCCAAATCTCACAGAAATGAGCTGAAGCAGCACTCAAACTTTAACATCTACTATGATGTAAATTGGATGACCAGATCATTGTGATAGCGATTACAAAAGTTATGTAAATCGCTTCGTTGACAATATTCCGGCTAATACCACGTCCATTACTAACTGAATTAACAAAAACCATTCCAAGTTATTACAATATGAAAACGCTGCTTTAATGCCCGCAATAACACCCCAACACTGCAAATCGAACCATATTGGTACGCCTTTAAAGCTCTTATTTCTTTGTCGATGATACAGCAAACTCTTTTCATGCCATCGCATTCGTTTTTATTGGTTGACATTAAGGTTGATTACCGCTTGCGGCAGTTTTGTAAAAGTTTGTTTAGTTATGCGTGTCTAACTATAAATCAGAATTGATGAATGAATTCGTGGATGCAACGGAAATGTGATGTTATGTGTTTGTGACCGCTGCAGGAGAGTGGAAGCTGAGAGGCTTATAGCGAAATGTTAGAATATACAACCAATAAACGTAGCGTATACAATATTTTGTGATACGGTTTTCTTCTTAATCAATATTTTCAGTGTGGAATTGATAAAGTTATAGGTTAATGGAAGTTACTCGTATTTCGTTACGAAACAATATTGCTTTTTTATTTTAGCTTTAAGCTTTAAAGGACATTTAACCAGTAACAGCTTAAGATGAGGAAATAGATAATAATTAATTTAACTCACGACAAACATATTTACTGTAAATTAAATTTATTTTTATCTTGAAGACTTCTATGGTAGTATGTCCATACATAAGGTGGGCACGCCTCACAGTTACGTTCACAAGTGTTTGCTTAACAAAACTTAAGCTCCGCACTTCATTGCCATCCGCCGATGAACTAATCAATTAACTCAAAAGACCACTCGAAGCTCTCGACTGGTCCGCTGCCCTACCTTCATCCCATTTAGTAATTGTGTAAAGAGCAGCCATCGAGGCCTGTGACGCAAGCCCGCTGGTAACTAGCCCACTCGGTCCGACGGACCAAATGACGGCCTCAAGGGGCTAGCTCCGCAATTTGGGTAATGTGTCAAAGTTATCATGGAAAAGTTTTGAAATTATGGTGTTAGGGAGGTCTACTGATGTCGTATTTCATTATCAATATCTATTACATATAATAAAATCGTAGCGAAGTCAAAACTGTACATTGAGTATTTCAGGTGAGAGATTTTTTTTAAGATTTTGGTATTCTCACGGTGGCACCACAATTCATCTTCGCCAACATTATACAACGTGTATCTGGATGTACGACATTAAATGAAAACGAGCACAGTACTAATCCATCGAAACATTTTAAAACACGAAGATTAGTAGTTAATGGAAAATTAAAAAAATCGCAGTTTTCAAACAAAATAAATAGTAGAATCAACTGCATAAAAATTAAACACGCTTTATCTACGAAAAGTCACTAAAACGGTGCGGTGCGGGGTGCGGGGCGCGGCGGCGGCAATGTTTACCTGTTATTACGGACTCAGATCTACATCATGTTGAAAAATAATAAAATGAAAAATAATTTCCTATGGCTAAAGTATTCATTGGATTCGATTGATTTTTTTGTATACGGGCAAAGAACAGGATTCTCTTTACGTGGTTTAAATGAATGTCAATCGTCCTGTTCCACTTTGTATATGTACATATATTAGGCAAAATATACATTTATACACTAAAAACAGTGATATTCACAATATAAGGACAAATTACGCGCACCATTTCACCGGCTTCATAAGGTTCATAACTCATTTGTTGGGCTTGGTATAACCTTTAATAACAAGTTTCCCTCTTCCTTGCTTGACTTGCCCTTTAATGCGTTTAAAGCTAAAGTAAAATCCAACCTCTGTTCACAGGCATACTATTCTATCAACAACTACATAAACGATAAGAATAGTAGGTCGCTGTGATTAACTGAAGACAATGGCGCCGATTCTCTTGTACACCGAACAACGAACTAAACTATCACTAAAATTCCTTACGTTTGCCTATGAGAATCTTAAAGTTATTCTGCAAAAAAAATTCTCTAAATCTAAAAATAACGTTGACACAATTAAAATTGAATTTGACAATCGCGACTCCACGTGGTACTTGTTTGCGCTACCTCGTGGTACTTGTTTGCGCTACCTCGTGGTACTTGTTTGCGCTACCTCGTGGTACTTGTTTGCGCTACCTCGTGGTACTTGTTTGCGCTACCTCGTGGTACTTGTTTGCGCTACCTCGTGGTACTTGTTTGCGCTACCTCGTGGTACTTGTTTGCGCTACCTCGTGGTACTTGTTTGCGCTACCTCGTGGTACTTGTTTGCGCTACCTCGTGGTACTTGTTTGCGCTACCTCGTGGTACTTGTTTGCGCTACCTCGTGGTACTTGTTTGCGCTACCTCGTGGTACTTGTTTGCGCTACCTCGTGGTACTTGTTTGAGCTACCTCATGGTACTTGTTTGCCCCCTACCTCGTGATTTGTTTTTAGAGCCGGAGGTGCACAGGGGGGCAGCCTCGACGTGTTTTGTATGGAATTTTTCACTTTTTGTATGGGTTTATGAGTTTAATAAAGGGGTCAAAATTTTCATTATTTCAAATCAAATCAAATCTTTTTATTGTGAGCAGACAGATGTTAGGTAAAATACAGTTCCATTATGTCCGGCCTAATAAGCATACAATAATTATGTCAACATACAATTTTCTAGTTTAGACGCATTTGTGACAAGAGAATCGGCACCAAAGTTTATGTTCTGTCTCCAGAATAGCTTACCTACAGACAGGTTATATGAGTTCATTTATTTAAATCTAAATCCGGAACGAGGTGATCCGGCAGAGAACCAACGTTGTCGACATAGCTCACAGCAATAAGCAAGCTGAAGTGGCAATGGGCCGGCCATATTAGCCGTAGAATTGATGATCGTTGGGGTGGACGTATTCTTGAGTGGAGACCGCGAATCGGCAAACGTAACGTGGGACGCCCTCAGGCTAGGTGGAGCGACGATCTTCGCAGGGTGGCTGGTAGCAGCTGGATGAGAGTTGCCGAGAATCGAGCTGAATGGCGTGCAATTGGAGGCCTATGTCCAGCAGTGGACTGCTGTAGGCTGATGATTATTAATTGTTAATTTTATTTGGCTGTATTATGTCAATTTCTTTTAATTTTATTTTCATTTATTTTGACATAATCCAAATTTACCCATAGAACTCGTTAACATCTTCAAGTTTTGGTATGGAAACCAGATCAACACTGTGGTATGGGCTGGGTCGTTGTCTCATCCGTACGGGTTGGAGTGTAGGATGAGGCAGGATAGATTGAGCTCACCAATACTCTTCAACATGTATGTGAACGGGTTGATTGGCGAGCTCAGCAGTACCAGGCTCGGGTGTTATATAGATGATATCTGCGTCAATAATATCAGTCAAAAGTATATGAGTTACGCGGACGGCATGGTGCTGCTGAGCGCGTCAGTCTGTGGCCTGAGAAAAATTGTTGCTCAGTGTGAGGCGTATGCGAAGCTGCACGGCTTGGCATATAACACCAAAAAGTCGGAGATAATGGTCTTTGAGGCTGGGGGTAAAAGCCCATATAGAGTACCACCTGTGTTTCTCTCTGGAACGCCTTTGCAGAGAGCTCACAGGTTTAAGTATCTTGGACTGCCCCGTTTCTGTAGTGCTTCGGGGATGTTCGCAGATGCGCATGTGCATTGCTTTTACACAACGATGCGTAAAAGGTGCGCTTCCCTGGTGCGCAGGGTATGGGGCAGCTCCAATAGTGTCTTAGGCATGGTTGCGAGTCACCTGGACTATTTTATGTAGGTCGCTGTTGTGCCGTCTCTCATCGGATGTCACAGCAGTGATCGGCCAGTATTTAATTTATTGTGTTGTTTTCAACTTTTTTTTTGTTTGTTTAATGTCTGTACTTATTAAAATAGTCATACGTTTTACTAACAGTTTTGTTGAATCCTGGTGACTCAAACAAAGAGAAATTAGCTAGTGACCTCGACAAATGAACATATTATTCTTGCCCGAGCAACCGGCAGCAAGTTCGTCATGCTCACTTAGAAGTCACTGCTTGCGGTAGCGTCGGGGGTCGGGTTGCTTTCTTCCCTCGAATATGGCGAGGGGGGTAATGGCTGATCTTTGTGTTATGCTCGTGAACGGGTGCTGCTTGTGGTGACTGGTCGTCTTGCTGACCTTGGTTTTGTTAATGTTATAAGTAATTAACTGTTTATTTATTTCATTTCGATGGTCTTAGTTTATCATTTGTAACTTCGAGTTACAGCTATATATTAGGAAAATGTTAAAATATAAAAATTTTGATATTTTTTTTTTATTTCAGCTAAACAAAGTACTGGCCCAAATTATCTATACAATTTTGCTATTTTGATGGCGGTATGCTTATCTCTTTACTGCAGAAGTCTGCCAGACGGGAGGCGATGAAGTCAGCGAAAGCGTTTTGTACTGCCTCTCGGGTGTTGAATTCTTTCCCACTTAAAAAATTGTCTAAATTTTGAAAAAAGTAGAAATCTGTTGGGGCAAGGTCCGGTGAGTACGGTGGGTGACGGAGAGCTTCCAGCTGTAACTCTTGTAGCTTTGCGATGGTCTGACGTGAAGTGTGAGCTCGCGCATTGTCGTGGAGAAGCAATGGGGAAGAGCGATTGACTAGTATTGGTTGTTGAATTGCGAGCTTCTCCATCATTGTTTGCAATTCTTGGCAATAGACATCTGCCGTCACTGTTGTGCCGTTCAGTAAGAAGCTGTGATGTACAATTCCGGCACTGGTCCACCAGACAGTCACCATCATCTTCCTATGAGTAATCTTTTTTTTAAGCGCACTGATCGGTGCAGTGCTGTACTTGGGTCAACCCACTGAGACGAACGCTTACAGTTGTCGTACAGGATCCACTTCTCATCGCAGCTCGCAGGTAACAATTCGATTTAGAATTCCCTCGTTTCTATGCTGATTCAGTAGTTCGTGTGGCATCCACTTATCTAGCTTTTTAATATTTCCAATTTGACGCAAGTGCTTCAATGTTGTTTTGACACTAACTCCGTGGCCCACAACAAGCTCAGCCGTAGATTGAGTTGGATCTACTTCCACTATCGCCTTCAATTCGTCGTTATCGACAAAAGTTACCGGCCGACCGCGAGGCTCGTTCATCAACTCAAAATTTCCAGATTTAAAAAAAATATTTAAAAAAATAAAAATGTTTATTGCATCATCTTACATAACTTATTTTGGTTACAATGGGGAGAATCCTTTTAAACAAATAGTTTGCTTGTGTTAGGATGTTCCGTACTTCCCCAGGTTATATAATTATAAATTAGGTTACAAAGCCTGTTCAAGATATGTAAACTATACAAATAATAATAAAAACAAAAGAATTAAAAAAAAACACAATTTTTTTTTATGAAAGACAAAAAACGCTCTGGGATGTGTGTTGTGTGAGTAAGAGATGGTGTGGAGGTGAATGTGTGTGTGAGTAGCGAGTGTAAGTGTGGGAGTGAGAGAGTGGATGTGGAGGGTTATACCTACACATTATACATGGTGGAGATTAATTATCAACTGTAATTTCAGGTAAAGTGCAGATTTTTTTTTTGCCAGCTACCCCTACGATTAGTCTTGGGATCGGAAAATACTGAAGAACATTATCTACCAATAGCGGCAAAATATCATAGCGTAATATAATGATGTGTATATACACACAACAAACAAACACTACAACAAACTATAATATTATAGTTTCATCGATTGCACCATATTTTCCACTTCCTCATAGGTTTTTGACTTAAGCCAATTAGACATAGCGTTTTTGCATTCGCGGTACGTAAGTGGGTTTAGGTCGAGGTCTTTATTAAAAAGATTGTATAAAAGGGGTGATTGCCTAGGATACTGTCTTTTTGCGAATGTAGACTTTACTGAGACCGTAGGAGCTACGGTGTTTTTTCTTCTGCCTTTTGTATTATGTGGGTTGAACGATAGTGTTTTATTCAATTCAATTCAATTCAAATTCTTTATTTCAGACGTAAGTCCATAGTGTTAGTAGCAACAAAATAACTTAATGACTAGTGTTAGTAATAAGGAGGAGATAATAGAATAAAATATCAATATCAATTGGTATGGATCCTCACCCAGTGGCGCAACAGAGGGGAGTCCCACCTATCTGAGAACACGCTCAGGAGACTATTGGTGGCGGTGCGTAGCCGGCCGGCTATGGAGGCGGTCCTTTTTCTTATAATGGCGTAAAAATCGTCTGTGCGCGCCTCCGCAAACATACCGGACGCACTACAACGCCACGACAGCCCCAACAGTATCCTGAACGCGTTATTATATTGGACACGCAGGTCGCTGTATGTCCTCTGCGTAAAGCGGGTCCAAAGACTGCACGTGTAGAATGATTGACAGAAAGCTTTGAAAAGAGTGACTTTAACTTGATTTGTACAACGTGCAAATCTTCGAACCAGCATGTTACATCGAACAGCCAACGACCTGCGCTCCCTCTCTATATCCATATTGTCCTTAAGATCATCAGTGACCCAATGACCCAAGTACTTGAATTTAGTCACCCATGCTAAAGGAGTGCCACAGAGCGAAACACCAGGAATATCAGAGTAGTTTATGGCACTCGCCTTAAACATAATAAGTTCGGTTTTTTTAACATTGTACTTGAGCCCATGGGACACTGCATAGGACTCACAAATAGCCACCAGTTTCCTCAAAGCGCCGATCGATGGGCTTAGCAGCACCATGTCATCCGCATAACTAATATTGTTCAAACAAACGTCATCAATGTGACATCCAACTCTGGTGCTGCTAAGCTCACCGACTAGCCAGTTTATGTACAAGTTGAAGAGGCGTGGTGAGCTTAACCCCCCCTGCCTCACCCCGCACTCCAGCTCGTACACATCCGATTGAGCCTCCGCCCATCTGACACTATTCCTCTGGTGGTAGTACCAATAACGAAACAAGGATGTAACTTCATTTGGTAGTGTGGTTCATTTGGTTTTGGTTTTGGTGTGGTTCATTTGGTTTATGCTTAGTTAGAGTTATATTAAGCACGTAAAGCTTTCTAACGATCAGAAGACCTGAAGTCCGGTAAAGGTTCTCAGTTGAAACTCTAAAGGGTTTAAAAAACATGACTTTCAGTAGGGACCTCTGTGCCCTCTCGAGGTCTAGGAATTTAATTTTAGTTGCACCTCCCCAGACCGGTAGACAATATGCCAGGACGGACTGAGCAAGTGAGATGTAAATCTGTAACAGGAGTTTTTTCGAGGTTACATGACGTAATGTCTTGAAAGTCCAGATTAGTTTCCTTATTCGCTTCATTATTAATTCCGTGTGATTGTGCCAAGATAAACGCTGATCAACCATAACACCTAGGTATTTGATGGATTCCACTCTAGTAATTTCTGTGCAAGAACAATTTGGGTTTACAGGATAAAGGCATTTATGAATTGTTTGAGAGGTTTCGTACTTTGTGAAACAGAGATGCAGTGTTAGGCCCGTACACGTCGTTAATGTGTCATATTGTTTGCGAAGCGGTATTTCCACGTAGGAACTCATATTCGAAAATTGTACAAATTTTCAGTTTATCCATGGCGCCAAAAACTACCACAATTTCACAAAAACAAAAAACTATCTAAAAACAAATGACTGACTTTGCAATTAAAACACGGCTTTCGAATAAAATTTATTTGAATTTCGAATTGCGCGCCAATCCACAGATAATTAAATCTGAAAATGCTGATTATAGAATCTCCAATTACATAGGTAAAAACCTATTATTATATTATGTAATCGGGCACGCCCGTTGTGCCTGGAGGCTTTTATTTAGGTATAAAGCTCTATTTGCGTTTTTATTTATCTAATTCTGCTTGATTATAGTATTTAATGTTTTTTTTTTGTTGGTATATTGGCGTGTGCTAGCTGACATAAAGCAAACAATTTTATTTAATGTTTTTGTGTTGCGTAATGTAAATTATTTTGCATACTATTGCATAGAATCAAGTTTTTCTAACTGAACAGACAGTTGTGCTGCTGGGTAGTTTGTTACGCCATTTCTTCTTCCCAGCTAAAATACTAGGAAGTAGTGGAGGGTGGGCATTTTGGGGGACTATCAGTAGTGTACTGTCATAAATGACTTTTGATTTAACCATTGTAGCTACACTAAAACGGTTTTAGAAGACTGTCCTTAACTTTTGAGACATTTTGATCTAAATTCACAGATTTTGAAAAAAAATACAGTCTGCAAGAAAATGGGCAATTATCACAAAAACTTTTTTTGATGCCAATATATCCTGTTTCTTATAAGGATCATAAAACTCTATACATCTTATTCCAAAACACGATCTAAATTTAATACTGGTGTTATTGCTAGGTTTAATCCATGACTAAATAAAACGTTATTATAAAATGAAGTTTATCACTAGTTCATGAACGATGTAAGGTACTAAAGTTAGTCTGCCGAGACCCCTAGTGTATCTATGGGACTAACTTCGGTACTAATTTATTTGAGGTTAGCGTTGATTATTTTTGTGTCTTTTTATTTGCAAATCTTTAAAAATGGATAATAATATGATTGACTTGATGGATTTGCAAGATTTGGAATGCTGGAGACGTCTCGGCGATCTTACCGACATGCATCGTCATCGTGTGAATCCTTTTGAATTGAGTGACGAAAATTTTAGATATAAGTAGGTATAGGTTCACAAAACGTTTTGGTGACGTCATATTTCCTATAATATGAACATTCGCGTTAAGTAAACGAAATAACATCTGAGCGCTCTAATTATTAATTTTAGTTTTAGATATTGTTTCTCAGTAAGTGAATTATGTATGCAATTCTTATGAGAAATAAAGTTGTTCTTAAACCTAAAAAATAAGATGATATAAATAATTGCTCACTTACCGGCCACGGCGAGCAGAAGCAACGCGGGGAGCTTATTGGACCACATGTTGGTTGTACGCTGGGCGAACATTGGGCCAACCTGCCAACAAATGATATCAACATAAGTTTACTAAATGAATGTAATTATCCAACATGTTCGATGTCTCCGGCTGGAGGTGGACCTTGTGTTCGTTGTTACAACACATATCTCCGGCTGGAGGTGGACCTTGTGTTCGTTGTTACAACACATGTCTCCGGCTGGAGGTGGACCTTGTGTTCGTTGTTACAACACATGTCTCCGGCTGGAGGTGGACCTTGTGTTCGTTGTTACAACACATGTCTCCGGCTGGAGGTGGACCTTGTGTTCGTTGTTACAACACATATCTCCGGCTGGAGGTGGACCTTGTGTTCGTTGTTACAACACATGTCTCCGGCTGGAGGTGGACCTTGTGTTCGTTGTTACAACACATGTCTCCGGCTGGAGGTGGACCTTGTGTTCGTTGTTACAACACATGTCTCCGGCTGGAGGTGGACCTTGTGTTCGTTGTTACAACACATGTCTCCGGCTGGAGGTGGACCTTGTGTTCGTTGTTACAACACATCCAACCATTGTCGCCCCAGCATGTCGGTTTCTAAGTTGCAGCTTTAAAATGATCCCAATTTGGCAGAATATTATTATAGTTGAGCTTATTTCTAGTGGCAAAATATAAATAACCGAGATTTTAACGGAATTCGGTAATCCAGTGAAATATTTGAGCAGATTTAAGTATTTTGGATAAAATAACGACTACAGTCATTCGACCCTCGATGTTATTTTATGTATTTATTAATACATGAGCCGCAGTCTTTGTACTGGAGCGTATTACATTTTTTTCTGTAACTAAGACACGTCTCAGAAAATTGAGATAAAGTGTGACGGCTAGAAGCAATAAGGTTCATTATGCAACGTTACATAGCGTTGACTATTGGCGGATACTTTCTTAAGTCATTTGTAAGTCTTGGTGAACATTTGAGACTTTAAATAGTTTTTTGACTTTTTTAAATTAGGCAAGTAGGCATTTGAACTGTCATAGGATCAATTTAGCAGTCTTGCCAATCCTGTTTGTCATTATATAATTATAGGTTGAGCAGTAAATATCCTCTGAAGAACATTAAACTGTCTAGATTGATATAATTAGACAGTTAAAAGAAATATAACTCGTCACCAAGGTGTGTTTAAATATAAACAATCTCGTAATTAAAAGTTAAACATAAACATCTCCAACTTAACACGAGTCTAATCAACTTCAATTAATGTCATGTTAAGTTCAAACTGACGCGTATTCATAGTCAAGACTAGAACAACGTTTAATGTGTCAAGTATCATGTCACGTGGCACGATACGAATTGTTTCTATTGTGTCGTTTCCTATCGTTTCGGTAGAGATCATTGATTGATACGTGTATAGTTTCGGCAGTCCGAACAACAAGCGCGTGAGATTGTTGTAGGTAGTTTGTTAGCTGTGTACTGTGTGTGTGTGTTGTAAATTCAATATTTCATCTATAGGTATACATCTATACAAATAAATAAAATTGAAGTATCTGTTTGTAATGTCAAAATAACAACTTTTTACTAAATGAATTATAAAGTATAAAGGGTACGTTTAATAAAAAAACAATTTTTAAAATTTTTGTCTGTCTGTCTGTATGTTCCGGCTAATGTTTCAAACAGCTGGACAGATTATGACAGGAGACATTCACTTGTAGATAGCTGAGGTTACGGGGAGTATCTTAGGCTACTTTTGTTCTAGAAAAATAATAAGAGTTCCGCACAAAAAAATTAAAACCCATGAATTTCTGAACATAAAGTCGGATTTGAAAAATTCTTTTTGCATTTGGTAGCCCAATTCTCGAGGATAGTTATAGGCTATTTAACATCACGCTACGACCCTTAAGAGCCGAAATAAGTCAGAAAGAACACTAAGTGAAAATGAAGTAATACCGCGGGCGATGCAACGCGGCGAGTCGGGGGACGGGGGGGTTTTATTAAAATGTGGCTGTTATCTTACGACTTCCACGCGAACGAAGTCGCTAAACACTAGTAGCAAAAAGGTTTATTAAAGTTTTTTGGTTTTTACTTCCCATGTTTAATTTATCTATTAGATGCTAGAACTTTTGTGGGTTGTTGTTTTTCTTGTTCTAACCGTTTGACGGATTAATGCCCTTTAAATTCATAAATCAAAAAATAATTAAGGTGTAATTTATTTAAATAAGGTAGGTGGGTTTCGGTTTTTTTTTGTACACGCATGATATGAAGAAAGTTTCGACGAGGGGCAATAATAATCGATGACCCGAATTATCAAAAACAGCTAATGTTTTGAAATAAAGTGAAATAAAGCCAAGGAACTTCTGTTTCAGTCGCTACTTTGTAATTGTTTTATAACGATTATTAGTACAAATAGCGTGTATGTGTGTAGTATTGACCAATTTACCTACAAATGATTTTTCTTTATATTTTTGTTAAGTACGGAGGACAGTGATCAGACGTCGGTCCACAACATAACAACACACTTACGACTACGTGTTGGTATCGGCGCCGCAACGCAATGTTCAAGTTCCTCGAGCTAACATCCCGTAGCACTCAGTCTTAGTAAACTATTCAACACAAAAGTTCACCCGCGAAATACTTTCCGATGGCGTAGCCGTAGCCGTAGCGCCTCTACGCCGTAGCGGAGGACCGCGCGCCTACACAACGAACTCGCGAATGGCGGGAGATGCCGTATACCGCTCCGCAACGCAACACAGACTAGAATGTTCACACCACAGATGTTCCGATAAACCAGTGGGACAATTGATTCTCTGCTGCTCAATGTTCGTGTTAAACTTTTATAGGCACACTCGTATAGGTAAGCGCCTCATTTCGTATTCGCTTGTTTCGGACATAATTGAATACGAGACCGTGTTTTGCACAGATTAACGTGGCTTTGTTTCATTCCTATTGTGCGAATTTCGATTAATAAATTAAATTAGGCAGCCGGGTTGTAGGTGCTTATAAATGTTTGAAATTAGTTTTCGGCCGTTCCAGGAATATTGTTGCTGAAGACTTTTGATTAGCCGTTTTTGGAATTATAAACCGTAGCACCGTGCAATAAGAGCAATTATTAATTGCACGAATAAAACTACCGCCATAATGAGAACGGTAGTGTTTTGATAGTGGTCCTTTTATTAAAACGGTTTATATTTTATAAACGTTGTTTGTTAATTGAACTTCGCGTAGTTTCTCGCATACACGTGTTTTATATTTGTACTATTTGCTCATCTCGCTGACAGGAAGCTGAGTGATACCTGTGTATGTAAGACTCAGATAATTGCAGTTTGCACTTGATAATTTAAAAGCAAATATTGTCTCTTACTTTCATCTCTACTCGCTACGGTTCTTTATTGTGTCACCTAACTTTTTTATCCATAATTTAAAGTGCCATAACTTTTTTTGTCATTTGTCCGAATGATAACTTACCCGAACTTAATATCACATAATATCACATGCCATAAAATTGAAATCCCTAAATATAATATGTCCTAAATCAGTTTGTCATAAATATTACAATCAATAATATACAAAAGACATAAAATCGTTTCCAATAAAAGTTATAAGTCCGAAATTCAAATTACATAATGTTTATTTATAATAATGATATTCTTAGAACAAATTTGTTTAACAAAGCTTTTGCTATGAACTTCTCTCAGGCGTTACGTAGATACGAGCGGGCAATATTTTTTCTTCTACCGACTTGTTTTGAGATAGTTCACTTGTTATGTAGTTCTGTTTAGTAGCAGGATAAATACGTCTTTGTTTTATAATATACTCGTTTCAAAAATACGTTATTGAATCACACTCAGAATATGCCAAATGTGATTTTTTGAAGGCAATCGCAGCTAATATAAAATTAGCTTAGAATCTGTCTACGAATTGAAATTAGTCATTTTAATTAAGACTACTCAATAAAGCAGTTGATTGTGAACATGTGGTTTTTGTAAGCAAGCAAGCACGCAGCATGCAACATGCAAGCAAGCACGCAGCATGCAGCATGCAAGCAAACATGCAGCATGCAAGCAAACATGCAGCATGCAAGCAAGCATGCAAGCAAGCATGCAAGCAAGCATGCAAGCAAGCATGCAACATGCAGCAGGCATGGTTTCTGTCACGGCTCCGGCGCTGCGGGGCTCCGGCGGTCCCACGCGAGTTTATCGTCGCAGATGGGTTTAACGCTCACCACCGCAGCTTCGGCTTGCTGGCCGGCTTCGCCGGCCAGCCTTAGCCGCGGCGGCGAGTGTTACAACCACCTGCTCCTTAACTCGCGGGCCGCCTCACCCCTCCGCGCCTACGCGATTTTAAATTACACTCTAGGGGTAGAGCAGACAAGACTGCGTGGAGTCGGATTTACAGCGATTCGTTTCTGCGAACCTAATTTTTAGCTAATGTTTTAGGACTAAAAAAAATATTATAAATGAACATTCGGAATAATACACATTATTTAACACAATACTTAGGACATATGACTTTAGGTCATGTAAAATTAGGGGATTCAATTATTATAGTACTCGATATTATGACAGAATACTTTTAGAACTAAAGATAATTATGTTAAACAAAATTTCGGGATTTTGAACATTATGGTTACTGAAGTTTATAGCAAACGTGTTATGGATAATGATTTTCGGACAAACAATTTTAGGAGAAGAAATGGAGTACCGTAAGAACCACATCTGATTATTTGATCGGAAACTTGAGTCTTTTTTAGTTATTATCTGCGTAAACAAACAAAAACGTAGAACCGTTTAAAACTCAATTTTAACCTCTCGAAAAACAACTACGTCACTTTTAAATAAATTAATATGCAAATCCACGGAGCCGTCGCCGTCGATACCTTACAACCCAATAGAAACATAATCGTTGCGAACTGGATCAAACTTGAAGTAGTTAGAATTCGGAGCTTTTCAAAGGAACGCGCTTCAACTTTCATGAATTTCATTCAGTAGCGATCGTCCACGTATTTGTGTGGAAGAATATTTTATATTGTTCGGGTGTGATCCCATTTGATTGCGACAGTTTGTAGTGTTCTTGGGTTCGAGGCACTTCAGAGGTTCTCAATTTAACGCGTAGGGTAGGTTACTGTATTGTAGGTAGGACTGAACTCTTTACTTAATTAACTAATGCAAATCAGCCTTTGGAAAAGCACTTGCTCCTTTCGTTTCAGGGGTTGGAGTACTGCCCCGGGCAGCACAGAACAGCTGTGGTCCAGGTGGGGGTCGGCGCAAGCAGTCGGCGCGGCTTTTAGGTGCAATTCATTTCAATATAGAAACAAAACACTGTGTAAATCTTAATGTTTAAGTAGGTAGTATTTGTGATACACACGCACATACGAGTACATCTTCACGTAACAACATGTCAGTTTTTTGTCGAATCAAGAGCCAAGGAACTCACACGTGCCAATGACATCTATAGTAATTTTACAAACACAATACAACTTTCTTTATTCCCGTAACAGTTGGTAACTTGTTATACAATGTTACAAAACACAATAAAATGATAATCGTCGATCGCAGCGACATCTGACTAAGGGTCGCACAAGCTCTCCGTCTCCCGCGGGTGCGCCAAGTTCTCACGTACCTACCTACTACCCACAGAGTTACAGAAAACTTAACACAGACTCGACAAAATGTTCCCGTAACTTTCACGATATTTTAACAGTGTATATTATTCGAAAATTGGGCTCTTTTTACCCGACTGCGGCGAAGCCAAAAATGGAGGGTTATGTGTTTGACCTGTACCTACGTATCTATGTATCTACCTAAGTATATATGTATGTCCGTCCCTATGTTCCCTCGTAACTACTAAACATTATACATACATTAAAATAAACATTAAAACAAAATGGCGGATTTTGGCGCCAAAATGTATATTTAAAAATATCGCCCAAATCTATCGAGTAGGGCATCAAAATGAAGGGTTTTAAAAGGTGATTACAAAAATATGTACCTCTTATATGTTTAAATGTGTTTTGAAATGAGAAATGATAGAAAATCAATCCCGAACGTTTGGAGTGAGTGAGTGAGAGGAAGAACGTTTGGAGTGAGTGAGTGAGAGGAAGTTATCACCTGATTATAAGCGGGTATTGTATTTACGACCGCTGCCTAAAGCGTAAATACAGTGAGAGAAAAATAATCGTAACTAAAAAGTGTAAAATAAAAAAAGTTCATTTAAAAAATCTAAAAACCCGACTGCGTAAAAAGTGAACTTTAAAATGAATGGAAACAAGATAACCTTTATTTATGTCTCCAAACAATCTCATGCAGTCGGAGCCGTCTTCTTACATAGAACAATAAAGACCTAATTATTGCCTCCGACTGCATGAGATTGTTTGGAGACATAAAGGTTATCTTGTTTCCATCCATTTTAAAGTTCACTTTTTACGCAGTCGGGTTTTAGATTTTTAAATTTACTTTTTTTGTATTGTAAATATTCATTTTACATTAAGCGTAAGCTTTGTCAATAGGCTTATAAAGGTTCATTTAATATTTTATTAATAATACATAAGTTTATTTCATGGCTGGTTGTCTTCTTTTGTGAATATTATACTAGTGTACAATATATATAATTATTCATAGACACTGTTTTGCGCCTAACAATACTTACCCTTTTTGCTCGAAATGTAAGTTTTTTTTTTTGGTACGAAGTGCTTTCATGTGGTAGGAGTAAACTGGCAGAAATTGTGACGTAACGAAAAAGCGTTATGTCGTCAGTTTCAATTGTCAAAAGCAAGTCAAAAGTATACTACCTAAGCATGCTATCTAGTATACTTTTTAGCAAGCTAAATACTACTCTAGACAGCACTGTATTAAAAAAAAACAAAACTATGGTCACTTGAAAATTAAGACCATACTAGATGGATCTATATTAATACATAATACACAACGAAAGGAACTTTGTTCCCACCTGTCTCTCGACACCTCTCGACTGTTTTTTTTTTTTATTAGTAAAATGACTGTATACGTGAGTTCTACACTACCAACTTAACTCACTGCCCGCCTCACAGAAGCTCGAACACAAAATGACTGTATACGTGAGTTCTACACTACCAACTTAACTCACTGCCCGCCTCACAGAAGCTCGAACACAAAATGACTGTATACGTGAGTTCTACACTACCAACTTAACTCACTGCCCCGCCTCACAGAAGCTCGAACACAAAATGACTGTATACGTGAGTTCTACACTACCAACTTAACTCACTGCCCCGCCTCACAGAAGCTCGAACACAAAATGACTGTATACGTGAGTTCTACACTACCAACTTAACTCACTGCCCGCCTCACAGAAGCTCAAACACAAAATGACTGTATACGTGAGTTCTACACTACCAACTTAACTCACTGCCCGCCTCACAGAAGCTCGAACACAAAATGACTGTATACGTGAGTTCTACACTACCAACTTAACTCACTGCCCGCCTCACAGAAGCTCGAACACAAAATGACTGTATACGTGAGTTTTATACTACCAACTTAACTCACTGCCCGCCTCACAGAAGCTCGAACACAAAATGACTGTATACGTGAGTTCTACACTACCAACTTAACTCACTGCCCGCCTCACAGAAGCTCGAACACAAAATGACTGTATACGTGAGTTCTACACTACCAACTTAACTCACTGCCCGCCTCACAGAAGCTCGAACACAAAATGACTGTATACGTGAGTTCTACACTACCAACTTAACTCACTGCCCCGCCTCACAGAAGCTCGAACACAAAATGACTGTATACGTGAGTTCTACACTACCAACTTAACTCACTGCCCCACCTCACAGAAGCTCGAACACAAAATGACTGTATACGTGAGTTCTACACTACCAACTTAACTCACTGCCCCGCCTCACAGAAGCTCGAACACAAAATGACTGTATACGTGAGTTCTACACTACCAACGTAACTCACTGCCCCGCCTCACAGAAGCTCGAACACAAAATGACTGTATACGTGAGTTCTACACTACCAACTTAACTCACTGCCCGCCTCACAGAAGCTCGAACACAAAATGACTGTATACGTGAGTTCTATACTACCAACTTAACTCACTGCCCGCCTCACAGAAGCTCGAACACAAAATGACTGTATACGTGAGTTCTACACTACCAACTTAACTCACTGCCCGCCTCACAGAAGCTCGAACACAAAATGACTGTATACGTGAGTTCTACACTACCAACTTAACTCACTGCCCGCCTCACAGAAGCTCGAACACAAAATGACTGTATACGTGAGTTCTACACTACCAACTTAACTCACTGCCCCGCCTCACAGAAGCTCGAACACAAAATGACTGTATACGTGAGTTCTACACTACCAACTTAACTCACTGCCCCGCCTCACAGAAGCTCGAACACAAAATGACTGTATACGTGAGTTCTACACTACCAACTTAACTCACTGCCCCGCCTCACAGAAGCTCGAACACAAAATGACTGTATACGTGAGTTCTACACTACCAACTTAACTCACTGCCCCGCCTCACAGAAGCTCGAACACAAAATGACTGTATACGTGAGTTCTACACTACCAACTTAACTCACTGCCCCGCCTCACAGAAGCTCGAACACAAAATGACTGTATACGTGAGTTCTACACTACCAACTTAACTCACTGCCCCGCCTCACAGAAGCTCGAACACAAAATTCAGAAAACTGAGAGCAAGCTTAACTCGCGCCGTTTACTTGTGGACTAGCGAGTCTCCCAGTTTTAACACACAACTTATAGAAACAGAAGAACCATTCTACTTCATACGCGAGTTCAAGCTCACGCACTTGTTTATTATGGTCAAAATTAACAATTTAGGATAAAACATGCGCAATTTACAACTCCAAAGGTTTGAAACCGTTTTTATCTAACTAAACCGTAGTGCCTATTAATGTACAAGTTATTTGCTTGAATGGGTCTTCTGTATTTTTTTGTGTGGTGGTTATCAGTGCCTGACAGTGCCTGCCGGCCGCAGATACCGCGCTAACCGAGCGGATTCAAAGATATTTCAACTTTCAACACTTATTTTATACACTGAAGGATTCGCGCGCTCATTCTTACTGACGACCTGGTAAAGCGATTAACTGCATCAACTATGAGGAGTTTTTTAAAAATAGCTGACGTTCTGAATTTTTATGAGAAGTACTTTACGTTTTCACCCAACTGCGGCGAAGCCAAAAAAAGAGGGTTATGTGTATGACCTGTATCTATGTATGTATGTCCGTCCCTATGTTCGCTCGTAACTACTAAACGGCTGAACCGATTTTGATTAATAATATATAGTTAGATTCGTGTTTGTTGCGCAAGAGTCACTGGGTATATTAAAATTGTAAAAAAAAGTCAAATTGGTGGATTTTTGCCACCAAATTGAATGTTTTCAAAAAAAAAATCTCCCAAACCTATCGAATAGGGTATCAAAATGAAGGGTTTTACAAGGTGGTAAAAATATATATACAAGTTATATATTTAAATGTTATTTACAAATGATAAAAAAAAACAATCCCGAACTTTGGGAGTGAGTGAGTAAGAGCACGTTATCACCCGATTATTAGTGGGTTTTGTATTCAGGACCGTTACTTAATACAGTGAGAGAAAAATAATCCTAACTTAAAAGTGTAAAATAAAAAATGTAAATTTAAAAAAATCTAAAAACCCGACTGCGTATAAAGTGAACTCTAAAAAATATGAAAACAAGACGACCTATTTTGTCTCCAAACAATCTCACGCTGTCGGAGATCTTTATTGTTTTTAAGAAGATGCCTCCGACTGCATGAGATTGTTTTCGGACAAAACAGGCCATCTATTAATAAGCCTCCGCTGCCCTTCCGTCCGTCCATCCGTCCGTCAGTCCGTCCGTCAGTCCGTCCGTCAGTCCGTCCGTCTGTCAGCATATTTATGAACTGTAATAGGTAGACAGTTGAAATTTTCACAGATTGTGTATTTCTATTTGCGCTATAGCAACTAGTAATAAAAATAAAATAAATTAAAAACTAAAGGCTGTCCCCCGAGGTAATCAACTGGCTGTCCCCGAGGTAATCAACTGGCTGTCCCCCGAGGTAATCAACTGGCTGTCCCCCGAGGTAATCAACTGGCTGTCCCCGAGGTAATCAACTGGCTGTCCCCGAGGTAATCAACTGGCTGTCCCCGAGGTAATCAACTGGCTGTCCCCGAGGTAATCAACTGGCTGTCCCCGAGGTAATCAACTGGCTGTCCCCGAGGTAATCAACTGGCTGTCCCCGAGGTAATCAACTGGCTGTCCCCGAGGTAATCAACTGGCTGTCCCCGAGGTAATCAACTGGCTGTCCCCGAGGTAATCAACTGGCTGTCCCCGAGGTAATCAACTGGCTGTCCCCGAGGTAATCAACTGGCTGTCCCCGAGGTAATCAACTGGCTATCCCCGAGGTAATCAACTGGCTGTCCCCGAGGTAATCAACTGGCTGTCCCCGAGGTAATCAACTGGCTGTCCCCGAGGTAATCAACTTTTGATCATGATTTTTTTTCTTACCCTGACATGTGGGGTGTCATATTCTAGAACTCCTCGAGTAAACAAGGACGATTTTCTGCAACAGTAAAAAATAATTTTGTAATTCACAGTATCATTATGAAATACAAAGTTATCTTTGCGATTGTTAACATTCAACGCGAAAAATATTCTTCATATATACTATTTTTTTTAAAATAAGTAGTGTAAATTATATAAAAATATTGTTCGGTGGTACGGAAACCCTCGTGTGCTTGTACGACTCGCACTTGGCCGGTTTTTTTTTAACCACAACGGGGAAGCTCTGGGCTTGTATCTCACCTGATGGTAAGTGATGATCAGGCCGAAGGTAGAAGCGAGCTTCACGCGGAATCCTCAACTATAGAGGAACTGGCTATCTTACCTCTAACTGCCGAAACACAACATTGCGGTTAACATTGTTGTTATGGCGACAGACTTAGATAAGATGGTGGCAGCTAGCCAGGTGGACTTAAAACAAGCCATACCACCAACTAAACCAAGCAGAAAATTTTGCCCCCGCTGGGAATCGAACCCGGGACCTCTGGGTCTGAAACAGGTGGTCTTACCACTAGACCACAGAGGCAGTTAAAAGTATGTATAAATTATGAAAGTTATTTTTCAATTTACGTTCACAAACAGACTTGAATCATTAATGACAAAGACAAAGACATTTATTCGTCGGATATGGTAGGTACAAAGTTGGTGATTAATATAAATAAGTGCAGGACACATCCACGGCTAAAAGCGGCGTACGAATATTTACAATAGGTACTACGTAATGGCATGAAACCTTATTTATATATTACATCATACACTCTGATACAATACAAAACACTTAGACATAGACAAAAGATACATTTACACTCTAATAAACAATAAAAAAAACACAACAATAACAACATTTTTAATAGAAAAACTAAATAAATCTTCTAAGTAATACCCTTATACTCTAAAAACTAAATAAATCTTCTAAGTAATACCCTTATACTCTAAAAATTCTTTGACCGTATAAAAAGTATTTTGGAGAAGCCATGTTTTCAGATTTTTTTTTTGTAAAAATTAAATGGTAATTCTCTTATTTAATTATAATAAATTTAATTAATTAAAATAATAATATTTACATTTATTGTAATAAATGTAATTTTCATTTATTGTATATGGTTGTAAATGTTATGGAGGAGGAGGAGCTCGTGGCTAAGTAATAACAGCCGCACGGGTCGATCTATCAGGTTAAGCTACGCTTTCCGGGGTTGTCCGTGGATGGGTGACCATCTTTACATACCGAGACTCCTCCGTGCCTCGGAAAGCACGTTAAGCCGTTGGTCCCGGCTGTCATTAGTAGATCTTTGACAGTCGTTACGGGTCGTCAGAAAACCGAAAGTCTGACAACCAGTCTTACCAAGGGGTATCGTATTACCCAGTTACTGGGTTGTGGAGGTCAGATAGGCAGTCGCTCCATGTAAGGTACTGGTATTCAGCTGCATCGGGTTAGGCTGGAAGCCGACCCCAACATAGTTGGGAAAAGGCTAGGCAGATAGATTGGTTGTAATAATCAAATAAGCACTTTCCTCTCCAAAAATAATCTCCTCAACCCCTTCCAGTCTGGCTTCCGTCCTGGTCACAGTACCACCACAGCGCTTCTGAATTCCATGGCCCTTTACGGAGCTCCGGTGTGGGCGCGTTCCGTGAGGCGACGACCGGTACGTCGATTGAACGCGTCCCAGAGGGTCATGGCCATCCGGTTAGCCCGGGGATACCGCACGGTCTCCGGGGAGGCGGCGAACCTCCTTGCCGGATTACCGCCATGGGATCTGGAGGCAAAAGTCCTCGCGCACATGTGGGAGTGGCGCGAGGAGGCAGGACGCCGGGGCGTAACTCTGTTGCCGCGAGAAATCGTGGCACGGCGGACAGAGCTCCGGCAGGATCTCATGGCGGCATGGAGAGTGCGATTGTCGCAACCCAGCGCTGGGCACGCCACAATTGCGGCGATAAGTCCCCTCTTTGAGGAGTGGCTGGAGAGGCGCCACGGCGTCCTCACCTTCCACCTGACGCAGGTCCTCACCGGACACGGGTGCTTCGGGAGGTACCTGTTCCGGATAAGGCGGGAGGAAACGCCCGGGTGTCACCACTGTGTGGATCGCCCGGAGGACACGGTGGAGCATACGGTGGAGGTCTGCCCGGCTTGGGCGGAGCACCGCCGTGTCCTCGCGGAAGCGATCGGCGGCGGCGATCTCTCGCGTCCGGCCCTGGTCCAGGCCATGGTACGGAGCGAGAGTGCATGGGAAGCCATTACCTCCTTCTGCGAAGCAGTAATGCTCGTGAAGGAGGAGGCGGGACGCGTGAGGGAGAGGCAAGCTTTGCACCCTCACGCCCCTAGTCGCCGCAGGAGACGCCCTGGGAGTCGGGAATTGGCAGCCGATTCCCGGCCACCGTAGGCGCGGGCTTGCGGACGGCGAGCAATGGGTAGCTCGCCGTCTGGTAAGGACCAGGCCCGAGTCGACGGCGCGTCGTGTTCCACGCGCGCCTCAAAGAGATGTCAGCACTATTGACGGGGTCCGCTAGGGCCGATGCCAGCTAGGGTTGCGGGATGTTCGAAAGAGTTACCGTGGCCCCGGCACAGGCAACAGAAGGAACACGGGTGGGTTTTAGTCAGTAAAAGTCTGACACGCCCTCCCGCTCCGCCCAGAGCGGGAGAAGTCATTTGATGATTTCCCATCCACAAAAAAAAAAAAAAAAAAAAAAAGCGCTTCTGAATATTACGGACGATATAAGGACAGCCATGGAAAATGGTAATTTAACGGTCTTAGCTTTGCTAGATTTTAGTAATGCTTTTAATACTGTTGATTTCGATGTTTTGCTTGGCATTCTATGCTCTCTTAATATATCTCCATCGGTAATCGACTGGTTTCGAAGTTACCTGTTCGGTCGGCGGCAACGTATTTGCATCGGAGAGACCTTGTCTTCCTGGAGTAATACTTCTGCCGGTGTACCACAGCGTGGCGTGCTATCCCCTTTACTTTTCGCAGTTTTTATTAACTCAATCTCCAACGAACTAATTTCTTCCTACCATTTTTATGCAGATGATTAAGAAATTTACTCTTGTGCTCCTCTTGGAAATCTGTCAGAGGCTATCTTAGCAATTAATCGAGATCTGGCCCGTATATGCGACTGGAGCAAGAGGTATGGACTTAGGGTCAACCCCATAAAGACGCAGGTTGTGGTGGTGGGCAGTTCTAGAACGGTCTCAAGAATCGACTGGACGACTCTTCCCCAAGTTTCTTTCGACAACTCAGTTATTCCCTTCAGCGAGAAATTAAAAAACTTGGGGATATTCATTGACAAGAAGTTCTCTTGGACTGCCCAGCTACAGGAGGTTAGCCGCAAGCTTTTTGCTTCCGCTGCGTCTTTGAAGAGACTGCGTAATTTACTGCCGACTGCCACCAAGATTGCGCTTGCACAATCGCTTCTTCTACCCATCCTTGATTATGCTGATGCCAGCTATTTAGAGCTTACTCAAGACCAACTCGATAAACTTGAGCGGCTTCAAAATTTTTGTATAAGGTTCATATACGGTTTGCGCAAATATGACTATGTTTCCGAATTTCGCATGAAGCTCAAGCGGCAATTCGCCTCCGTCGGAATGCTCATATTGTTTCCCTTTTGTATAATGTGCTCTTTTCCCCTTTCACCCCTCTCTATCTCAAGAAACGCTTCCAGTTCCTTTGCGACTCCCACACGAAATCTTTAAGGTCATCAGATAACTTGAAGCTTAAAATGCCTATGCATTCCACAACTTTTCTTGACAAATCCTTTACTGTCCAGGCCGCTCGTTTGTGGAATGCATTACCAGTTCCAATAAAGCGCGCGCAATCGCTGCCTGTGTTTAAACGACTCGTGAAGGAACATTACTTGTCGTTGTGATTTTGTTCTCGTTGCTGGCTGACAGTCTTCTTTTGTTTTCGTCTCTTATATATTTAGTATGTATGTATCTATGTATATATTATACGGCATATTTATCTACTATATAGCATATGTATGTATCTGTGTATCTATTATAGTATACTGTACTTATATACTTTTTATTTGCACCAAGAACATGTTTAATGTCCATAAAATCACTGTCCATTCCAAGGTTACCTGGAAGAGATCGCAGTATGCGATAAGGCCGCCAATTATATGTTTTGTAGTTTAAGATGTATCTTTATGTAATGTGTAATCTGGTGTACAATAAAGTATATATAAATAAATAATAAATAAATGTTATGGACACAAGGTAGCTGGTTTTGTAGTGGAGAGTGCTGTTACAAAATTGTTTTTTAACTTGGTGGGGTCTCTTTTTTTTAATAGTCAATAATCAGTCATAAACAGAACCTGTCGTTGTTTATCGTTTATAGCTCGGCTCTCAATCGGCGCCACATCGGCCGGCTGCGCGGCGGCGCGTGGCGCGGCATTCGGCGGCTTAGCGCGAATTATGTTCAATTTAAAGTTTAGCGCGATTAAGCCCCCTCACCCCTTGTGCCTCCCCGCCGCACGGATATCAGCTCTAATGCAACTAATTGTTTTTTTGTAACAAATCCCTGTAATTGCGATGTTCATACAGTAGAGTTTATACGAATGTGATTTCATTAGACATAGCTAATATTTTTTCTGGCATTTTAAAAAATTTAATGAATGAATGAATGAATGAATGAATTAATGAATGAATGAATGAATGAATGAATGAATGAATATTTATTTGTAAACACAGGTACATACATTTGGTCTTCAGTAATAATTAAGTTGATTCTCTATGTTTTGCCAGCGGCGTACAAATTTTACAGTAGGTAGGTAGGTACAATAATAATAATAAATTGAAATAATAATAAATTAATATAAATTGAAAAACATTATAAATGATTAAATTAGGTATTCACAAATTCAGTCAGGTAGTTTAGATTAATTAATATTAAATTCAGTAAACAAATTACAACAAAAAACACACATTCATTACGTCCTGGTCAATTTATATTAATATTATTGTCATTAAGAAATTCATCTACAGTGTAATAACATTTACGCATTAGAAACTGTGATAATTTCTTCTTAAAGCTCGTAATCTTGAGTTGCTTTAAGGAGTCAGGTAACTTATTATATATTCTGGGCGCCATTCCCAGTAAGCTTTTGCGCATTAGAGCTGTCTTACATTTCCTGACACATAAAATGTTTTTATATTGAGCACGTATAGGACCTCTACGTATTTGAGACAGTTTAGTAAAAAGCATTGAATTTTGTTTGACAAATGTTGCAAGTTCTAAAATATACATGGATGGAAAAGTTAATATTTTCAGAGATTTAAACATTGGTACACAGCTATCTCTTGTTCTTAGATTGCACAAAGCTCGAATGCACCGTTTTTGTGCTCTAAATAACATAAGTCTTTTAGTTGAGTTTCCCCAGAATATGATTCCATAGCGTATAACAGATGCTACGAGACCATGGTATGCGGTTAGAACGGTATCACGGCTAACTACTTTTGACAATTTAAAAAGAGCATATGCTGATTTGCTTATCTTTTTACATATGTTATCTGTATGATCTTTCCAAGTGAGTTTGTTGTCTATCGTTAAGCCTAAAAATTTTGTAATGTTTACTTCTTCTATAGAGATTGCCCTATAATTGATATTTAGTTTTCTAGGTGTAACTTTTTGATAAAATTGCATAAATTTTGTCTTCTGTAAATTAATTATTAAATTATTTTTATTTAACCATGTGATTATGTCATTCAGTGTATTATTAATGTCGTCTTCGTACGTAGCTATATCATTACATTTTATTATGGCTGTACTATCGTCCGCGAAGAGGATCATAGGATGGCGCACTGCTTTTGGTATGTCATTTATATATGTTAAAAACAATGGGGGACCTAATACGCTCCCTTGTGGGACTCCGTATTTTATAACTCTAGGTTCCGACAAGTGCTTTACCTCCATTTTTGTCCTTGGGCATATGCAAGATATTTCAGTACGTTGCATTCTGTTTTTCAAATAAGATTCGAGTAATTTAAGTATGTTACCCCTGATTCCATAATCATTTAGCTTGTTCAATAGTCTGTCATGGTCAACGTAGTCAAATGCCTTTGTCATGTCTGTATATATTGCACATATTGGTGTTTTGTCATCCACATTATCCAAAACAGTATTTACTAAATCATAGATTGCCATATTAATGGTCGTATTCTTTCTAAACCCTTTCTGTTCATTACATAATATATTGTTTTTATTTAAATATTTGTGAATGGCATTATATATATATTTTTCAAATACCTTTGAAAATATGGGAATTAACGCTACAGGTCTATAATTTTTCATATTGTCTTTGTTATCTTTTTTATGTAACGGTTTTATTATAGTAATTTTCATGCCATCCGGATATACTCCACTGGATATACACGCGTTTAGTATATGTGTTAGGATGGGTGATATTGTTTCGGCTACGAACTTAACAACTATAGTTGCAATGCCGTCATGCCCAACGCTTCTTGTGTTTTTTAGTTGATTGATGGCTGAGACTATGTCATTTGGGATTGCCGGGCTCAGAAACATGGATTTTAAATGTCTATCAGAATTAGTCCTATATGTTCCAGAATTAATGTCATTGTTATTATTATTATTTTTGCCTGTAGTGTCAATTGATTTTGCTTCCGAGACCTCATCAATGAAATAATTATTAAAAGCTTTCGCTATGTCACTTGGAGAGGAATACGTCGCTGTTTCTGTTTTGATATATCTTATTTCTTGTGCTGGTCGGTTATACTTATATTTATTTATTATTTGCCATGTGGCTTTCGATTTATTAGCTGATGTCTGTATATAGTAGTTATTTTGAGCCTTTTGTGTTAAATCAACGATTTTTTTATAGACTTTACTATATTTTTTAAGTTCTAATTTCTTAGTTGTATTTTTAGGATCTAATCTATGTTGCCATAGTAGCTTACGTTGTCTTTTACTGCAATGTTTTAATCCACGGGACAACCATTTAGGTTTTTTTAAGGGTTTGATGATAATTAATTTATACGGAAAGCACAAATCATATAACAATGTGAATGTTTCCATAAATTTATCATAAGCATTGTTCGGATCATTTATTTTATACACCTCCGAGAACGAAAGACTCTGAAGGTGCTTGGAAAATTTTTCAAGATTTTCATCCGAGTAGTCCCTCCTTCTAATCCTCCAAGACGCAGCGTAAAAAACTTTCTTTACAGGTACTCTTAATATTTGAGACGTATGATCCGATAATGCTAGGTCTATAACTTTAGCTTTGCATGATGTGTCCGACAAATTGTGTGCAAAGTTATCAATACACGTATTGCTGATTAGCCTAGTTGGTTGGTGTAAGACAAGATTTAAATGGTAATTCAGTAGGAAGCACTCAAACTCAAGCGTTACATTATTCTTTTTCATAACATCTATGTTGAAATCTCCACATAACACAATTTTAATGTTAGATCGTGTCGAGATTCTCTTTAAAATAATATCAAGTTTATCATAGAAAATGTCAAGATTATTCGCCTTAGGTACCCTGTATACACATATGATTATAATGCGATAGGCAGGCAATTCAACGGCACAGCACTCAAATATACCTGATATTGATTGTTTCCCGATTTCTGATAGTTCTTTGAACTGTATTCCCGACTTTACCAGGATGCATGTTCCACCTCTTTTAGTATCCCTCGAATAAAACGCTGCTTGGTTAAAGCTATTAATATTTAAGAGGTCACAATATCCCGTCTTAATAAAATGTTCAGTCATGCAAATTACGTCCACGTCTATTCCTTTTTCTTTTAGTACCTCTAACTGTATCATAAGTAAATCCTGTTTGTTTATTAACCCGGCTATATTTTGATGTAAAATATTAATGTGTTTGCTAAAGAAAAAAATTATGTTCATTCATCAGCATGTCATTTTCAATGTCACTTTTGTCTTCGTCATAATTTTTTGATCTACCATACACGTCAATATCACCGATTAGGTAATAGCTATTATACATACTACATTCCTTAATGAGTTCCGTAAGGTCTGATAATATGACTTTCAATGCTTTATTATTTAATCTCCCGGTTGCTTTACTGTACATATCATAATCATATGAAAGATTGAGGTTGCTGTCCAAAATATACGCATAATTGTGTGATGCATTATCTAAATATAGCAGACTATTAAAGGTTTCAACTCTATAATTGTACACTATACTATAATTATTAACTTTAAATGTAGGTAGACATATAATAATATTAGTATTCTGTATTCTCCTAAGTTTTTCTCTAATATACAAAATTAACTCTACGTAATTATTAGTTACCTTAAAGTCGTTTTCACCTATAAACATTATACAATAGTCCAACAATGTAAAGAATCTTGTATGTTCCTCTATTCCATCCAAAATTTGTTTTATTCCAGTTTTCGGTTTTCTGTAGTGACAAATTTCATAATCGTCTAAATATGTCCCGGCGGCTAGATTATGGATTCTATTCTTTGTTTCGCTGCTCATGACGCTAATTTTATTCTGTCTGGGTACTGATGGATAAGTTCCCGATATTCGATTATGTCTTTCTGGAGCAATTCGTGTCAGCTCAGTAGCCACACAATCGTTGGAATTTTCTTTGCGTGGCTGAGTTCCAATTGTACTGTCCCCCTTAATAGTAGAATTGAGAATACGTTCGGCATCTGCGTTTATTGACATATTTTCTGTGGGTGAAGCAATGTCTGTTACATTTGATTTTTGCTGAGAAGGTATCAAGTTACTATTTTTCCTCATTAATCCGCTCCACTCTATACGTTTATTATTAGCGTCCTTCTCCATCAAAAATACCTTTGCTTTTTTACGCTTTCTTGTACTCATTGATGTCGTGCTTAATGTTGACAAGCCAACTTTTTTTATAGTATTGATTGTTTCATAGCATTTATTTAAATCGCATCTCAACGATGTGATCTCTAAGCTTAAATTATCTATTTCCTTATTCGCTGACGCTAGTTCATTTCGTAATTTCTCTATCTCTGCACTGTTGTCATCTTCTTGACTTGGGCAGTAGATTGTGTCACTCAGTGCAGTCATTTCGTATAAGGATTCATTAGTCAATATAGTGAGTGAACGAGATTTGCGTTTTGTTCGACGCTGTGTGACGTTTTCAAATCCCTCCATATTGGGTGTATTTATTATGGTATTATTAATATTAGCACATGAATCCTCCTCTCTAGTAGTTTGTAGTCTCAATATTCCTCCGGTACAAGACCCGTCTATTTAAATTTGCAGATGAATTACGATTTTTAGAACACACTAAAAGAGCACCGGTCGCTGGGATCGAACTTGCTACGTCTCCGTATAACTGGCGAGCTGCTTGCGTCCCGAGCCAACCGCACAGTTAGCAAACGGCTCGAAAATATAGGTCTGTTGTTTTGATGATGTTAGAAAAAGTTCGTTATGATTAAGTTAAATGTAGGTAAAAGAATTATCGTGTCAATGTTCTTTGTTTAATACACTTTAACATTTCTTGTGTCTAATTTTTTGCACTTTTTGTAGTTTTATATAAAATGTAACACAGATTTGTTTATGTTTGTTTCTATTAAGTTTAGGGTTTTGTCTTATATTACATTGGCGTCACTCAAAACAGTGTTATTACAGTTTATAGTTCACGTACATTAACATGTTGGTATCTTTGTTGTTTATAGATTTCTGGCTTAGATAACACTTGCACGGTCAGTTCCCACTTAATATTACACTTTATTAACAAAATTGAGAATAAATTTCACTCTAACATTTTTTTTTTTTTTTTAAATAACGTATGTACAGACGACAGTCAGTGACAACGAACCAATTTAATACCAATAACGTTATCGGATCCGCTTTAATATTAAGAGCGAGAATTAGAAACCTACCAAACCCTCACACATTTTCCACTTGAACCAAATCACACCACGACGCGAGACGTGTCGGTAAATACGTAAATAAAATGCTGTAGGCTTAAGGTCTGCCGCCATCGGCAAAGTGCCTGTACTCAAGTGTAGTGTATACGTGGGCACTGCGCGTTAGGCTGTGCACACACTGTAGACCTCGGGTTGCTATCAGGACACAGACGGCACATAGGGTAGGCTACCTACTCTTACTGTAGACCTCGAGTTACTGTCAGGACACAGACGGCACATAGGGTAGGCTACCTACTCTTAGTGTAGACCTCGAGTTACTGTCAGGACACAGACGGCACATAGGGTAGGCTACCTACTCTTAGTGTAGACCTCGAGTTACTGTCAGGACACAGACGGCACATAGGGTAGGCTACCTACTCTTAGTGTAGACCACGAGTTACTGTCAGGACACAGACGGCACATAGGGTAGGCTACCTACTCTTAGTGTAGACCTCGAGTTACTGTCAGGACACAGACGGCACATAGGGTAGGCTACCTACTCTTACTGTAGACCTCGAGTTACTGTCAGGACACAGACGGCACATAGGGTAGGCTACCTACTCTTACTGTAGACCTCGAGTTACTGTCAGGACACAGACGGCACATAGGGTAGGCTACCTACTCTTACTGTAGACCTCGGGTTGCTGTCAGGACACAGACGGCACATAGGGTAGGCTACCTACTCTTACTGTAGACCTCGGGTTGCTATCAGGACACAGACGGCACATAGGGTAGGCTACCTACTCTTACTGTAGACCTCGGGTTGCTGTCAGGACACAGACGGCACATAGGGTAGGCTACCTACTCTTACTGTAGACCTCGGGTTGCTGTCAGGACACAGACGGCACATAGGGTAGGCTACCTACTCTTAGTGTAGACCTCGGGTTGCTGTCAGGACACAGACGGCACATAGGGTAGGCTACCTACTCTTACTGTAGACCTCGAGTTACTGTCAGGACACAGACGGCACATAGGGTAGGCTACCTACTCTTACTGTAGACCTCGGGTTGCTGTCAGGACACAGACGGCACATAGGATAGGCTACCTACTCTTACTGTAGACCTCGGGTTGCTGTCAGGACACAGACGGCACATAGGGTAGGCTACCTACTCTTACTGTAGACCTCGGGTTGCTGTCAGGACACAGACGGCACATAGGGTAGGCTACCTACTCTTACTGTAGACCTCGGGTTGCTGTCAGGACACAGACGGCACATAGGGTAGGCTACCTACTCTTAGTGTAGACCTCGAGTTACTGTCAGGACACAGACGGCACATAGGGTAGGCTACCTACTCTTAGTGTAGACCTCGAGTTACTGTCAGGACACAGACGGCACATAGGGTAGGCTACCTACTCTTAGTGTAGACCTCGAGTTACTGTCAGGACACAGACGGCACATAGGGTAGGCTACCTACTCTTAGTGTAGACCTCGGGTTGCTGTCAGGACACAGACGGCACATAGGGTAGGCTACCTACTCTTACTGTAGACCTCGAGTTACTGTCAGGACACAGACGGCACATAGGGTAGGCTACCTACTCTTACTGTAGACCTCGGGTTGCTGTCAGGACACAGACGGCACATAGGGTAGGCTACCTACTCTTACTGTAGACCTCGGGTTGCTGTCAGGACACAGACGGCACATAGGGTAGGCTACCTACTCTTAGTGTAGACCTCGAGTTACTGTCAGGACACAGACGGCACATAGGGTAGGCTACCTACTCTTACTGTAGACCTCGGGTTGCTGTCAGGACACAGACGGCACATAGGGTAGGCTACCTACTCTTAGTGTAGACCTCGAGTTACTGTCAGGACACAGACGGCACATAGGGTAGGCTACCTACTCTTACTGTAGACCTCGGGTTGCTGTCAGGACACAGACGGCACATAGGGTAGGCTACCTACTCTTAGTGTAGACCTCGAGTTACTGTCAGGACACAGACGGCACATAGGGTAGGCTACCTACTCTTACTGTAGACCTCGGGTTGCTGTCAGGACACAGACGGCACATAGGGTAGGCTACCTACTCTTACTGTAGACCTCGGGTTGCTGTCAGGACACAGACGGCACATAGGGTAGGCTACCTACTCTTAGTGTAGACCTCGAGTTACTGTCAGGACACAGACGGCACATAGGGTAGGCTACCTACTCTTAGTGTAGACCTCGAGTTACTGTCAGGACACAGACGGCACATAGGGTAGGCTACCTACTCTTAGTGTAGACCTCGAGTTACTGTCAGGACACAGACGGCACATAGGGTAGGCTACCTACTCTTAGTGTAGACCTCGAGTTACTGTCAGGACACAGACGGCACATAGGGTAGGCTACCTACTCTTAGTGTAGACCTCGAGTTACTGTCTTTTTTTTTTTTTTTTTTTTTTTTTTTTGTTTTGGCAGGAGTGGGAAATCCTCATGGACGCCCAGACTGCCTCACTTATGAGACAGTCTGGGCAGTGCCGGACTCTTACCGGCTAAAACCACACTCCTGCCCTTGCTCAGTGTCCCTCTGACATGATCAGAGACCTTGTTTGGCAGTGTTCTAATTAGTCTCTTTTTTTTTTTTTTTTTTTTTTTTTTTTTTTTTTTTTTTCATCAGTCCTGTTGCAGGAATTAAGGAGTTCCTGGAAGCAGTTGCCTTACTTCTAATATTTCAAAACTTAAATCTAGTGTTATTATTTTCTAACGGGTTTCCTAACAAGCTTATATCTTACGTTTATCTAACAACTTATTTCTATGTTTGTTTTTGTATTTTTCCTTGAGTCTACTAATGCTAATACCTATAAAATATTATATTTCTATCTATACTATGTTTATAATATGGCTATCATAATATATATACAATATATCATATAGACATAATTTCTTATCCTAATTGTTTAAATTTATCCTCTATCCTATGAATTTTAGCTACTAATTTTAAACTCAATTTTCTATATTTCTCTGAATTTACAATTTTGGCCTGTTTTCCACTACTTTTCATGGTGTTAACCCCCTTCTTCTCGTCAAGGAGCTCGTTTGACCACAACGGTAAGGTATGTATATTGCGAATTATATCTTTAGTATCTGTATTAATTTTACTATATAAACTATTTACTAAATCTATTTTATGGTAAGTTAAGTCAAGTTCTAATGAATTTAATTTAGAGTCTAATTTTAATTGGGCCAATTTCTCATGAAATTGGCTCCAATTCGTTTGTTTTTTATTGTAACATCTTGGGGTTTTGAAACTGAATATCATTTTAGGTTTTTGAACATTAATTTTGTAAGCAGTACCGTTACGGTTGTGGTCCGTTCGGGTCCCACGTCTAGGAGAGGCCGGCTCCACTTTAGCAATACGCCACCGATAGGCGCGCCAACGCGTCCCATTTGAGGCGTATCGGGCACTCCTTGTCGAAGGCGTTGTGGTCAGTCCTGTCCATTTTGGCAGATAGGCAGTTGTGACACTTAGGCGCTTCCGCCGCCAGCCGTGAAGGGCAGTCCGCCCGCAAGTGGGGATCACCGCAGTGGATGCAGAGATCAGCGGGCCGCGTGCATAATTTTCGGCTGTGGCCAAAGCACAAACAGCGATTGCACTGCACCAGTGGGGACTGGTCCTGTACTCGCACTCGCTGTAGGTCAATGTGCACTCTACCCGCCACAGTCAGCCTCTGCCATACAGTAGGGGACACCTGCAGGATGACGTGGCCCATATGGGGGTTCCTTGTTCTCCGACGGTACTTCACCACCAACCTCAAATCCCCTGCAGGTATATCACCGATCAGGTGGGTATTTTGTTTCTTCAGGGCTTCGATAATCTCCACATCTGAGTGGCAGGAGAGGACGTCCTTGATAATAATTAGCGGATCTTTGTTTTTTACCTCTTCTACCACCAGATTTCCCGCTTTCCTTATTTTGTCGGCAACTTTTGTGAGCTCCTCTGTAGTCCTGAAGCCGACCACTACCTTTTGGTCCCTAACCTTGCGCAGCCTTTCCACTCTCGTGCCCTCATTCCTGGCATCGACCGCCCTCCTGAGCTTCTCAATAACCTCTTCACTGGTGTCCTGATCATTGACAGATGATACGAGCACCGAGTGAAGAGGCTCTTGGATTTGCTGCTTCGGGCCAGCGGCCATTTCCGCGAAGGTTGGACCCTGACCTGCGACGTAGCGAGGGGCCTGCTGAAGATGCTCCGACAGAGTCTGGGTATGGTATTGGCACTCCTGCAACGCCTGCTTGTGCTCCTTGAGGCCTTCCACAAGGCTCCTCATCAGCTCCGTCGGTTCACCCTTTGTCTGCCCCGATTGCTCAGCCGTCGGTATAGCTGCTGGAATGACCGCAGGTGCCGGCGCGACAGGCACTTTACCTCGCTCTGCCTCTTTCACGAGCTCATAGAGTCTGTTTATTGCGTTGACTACCTCCGTCTTTATCTCTGTTTTAAGGTTGCGAGAGTTGCCCAAATGAAGCTTAGCTTTATTTAGGCAAGCTCTCGCCTCCGCTGTGAGATTGGGGTAGCCAGACTCAGAACTCTTTGGCTGTTTCGATTTGTCCGTGGGCACGCAGCGCACCCCCGAAGTGCCGGGAGCCGGCAGTTTGTCATCCTGCTCTGTGTTGGCCGGAGACTTGGCCTGAGGCTGAGATTTTCCGGCTTCCCATTCCCCGATACTGCGCCTCACGCTAGGAAGCGAGGGTCCAGCCTTCTCGGTTGAGCGAGGCGAGCCCCCAGAGGCCGGCGAGCTCGCGTTTTTCTTCGTCGGTGTGCGGATCATATTTCCAGCAGAAGTGAAGGTGATATTCATCTAATAAATTAATCAGAGGGCACTGATGATACTTCCGGATCCCTGTAAAGGGGGGACAACACAGAGAGTATCTTAAAATTTTAATGAAATAACTACTCCTACGGTTGCACGACCGTAAGGTCAATAAAAGTAAAAATGGATTTAAATAAAATAGAGCTTGAAATGAATTTTTAATTTTTCCCAAGATCGTAAGGTTACCTGCCCAGTAGCAAAAGGGTGGGCGGGCGGGCAATTTTTTGAGTTTCTATATTCGCTAGGCGCACGTGCGAGGTGTCAAAAGACGCGTCTCCGCGCGGGCCAGCGATCTGTGCAGTTGCTGAAAATTATGCGGAACAAAAATTTTGAATTTCAGGCAAAAACGTGTTTTTCGACCGAAAATTATGTAAAAACCAAGAATTTGAACCACCAAACGGGACTCGAGCGCGCGGATCGCGCACCAGAGTACAGGTAAGGCAGGTATGTATCTATTGAAACTAAAAAGAATGACGATTTTTTGGACAATTTTGAGAAAAAATTAAAACTAGGATTCCGTAAAGAAAAATATTGAGAATTTTTCTAAGTCGATGGGCGGAAAAAATTTTTCGCGTTTTCGTCAATTTTAACTAGTCAAAAAGTAGTACGGAGCCTATTAAAGATCAAATTAGCTGAAAACAGCTTCAAAATGCGTCACCTGGATGCAAAGTTATAACGATTTTATGTATTTACTGAACGGCTAAGGTGGATTCGGTAGGTATATGAAATTATTGAATACAAAGTTTTTTGAGTTTCTATATTCGCTAGGCGCACGTGCGAGGTGTCAAAAGACGCGTCTCCGCGCGGGCCAGCGATCTGTGCAGTTGCTGAAAATTATGCGGAACAAAAATTTTGAATTTCAGGCAAAAACGTGTTTTTCGACCGAAAATTATGTAAAAACCAAGAATTTGAACCACCAAACGGGACTCGAGCGCGCGGATCGCGTACCAGAGTACAGGTAAGGCAGGTATGTATCTATTGAAACTAAAAAGAATGACGATTTTTTGGACAATTTTGAGAAAAAATTAAAACTAGGATTCCGTAAAGAAAAATATTGAGAATTTTTCTAAGTCGATGGGCGGAAAAAATTTTTCGCGTTTTCGTCAATTTTAACTAGTCAAAAAGTAGTACGGAGCCTATTAAAGATCAAATTAGCTGAAAACAGCTTCAAAATGCGTCACCTGGATGCAAAGTTATAACGATTTTATGTATTTACTGAACGGCTAAGGTGGATTCGGTAGGTATATGAAATTATTGAATACAAAGTTTTTTGAGTTTCTATATTCGCTAGGCGCACGTGCGAGGTGTCAAAAGACGCGTCTCCGCGCGGGCCAGCGATCTGTGCAGTTGCTGAAAATTATGCGGAACAAAAATTTTGAATTTCAGGCAAAAAACGTGTTTTTCGACCGAAAATTATGTAAAAACCAAGAATTTGAACCACCAAACGGGACTCGAGCGCGCGGATCGCGCACCAGAGTACAGGTAAGGCAGGTATGTATCTATTGAAACTAAAAAGAATGACGATTTTTTGGACAATTTTGAGAAAAAATTAAAACTAGGATTCCGTAAAGAAAAATATTGAGAATTTTTCTAAGTCGATGGGCGGAAAAAATTTTTCGCGTTTTCGTCAATTTTAACTAGTCAAAAAGTAGTACGGAGCCTATTAAAGATCAAATTAGCTGAAAACAGCTTCAAAATGCGTCACCTGGATGCAAAGTTATAACCCTCGAGTTACTGTCAGGACACAGACGGCACATAGGGTAGGCTACCTACTCTTAGTGTAGACCTCGAGTTACTGTCAGGACACAGACGGCACATAGGGTAGGCTACCTACTCTTAGTGTAGACCTCGAGTTACTGTCAGGACACAGACGGCACATAGGGTAGGCTACCTACTCTTAGTGTAGACCTCGAGTTACTGTCAGGACACAGACGGCACATAGGGTAGGCTACCTACTCTTAGTGTAGACCTCGAGTTACTGTCAGGACACAGACGGCACATAGGGTAGGCTACCTACTCTTAGTGTAGACCTCGAGTTACTGTCAGGACACAGACGGCACATAGGGTAGGCTACCTACTCTTAGTGTAGACCTCGAGTTACTGTCAGGACACAGACGGCACATAGGGTAGGCTACCTACTCTTAGTGTAGACCTCGAGTTACTGTCAGGACACAGACGGCACATAGGGTAGGCTACCTACTCTTAGTGTAGACCTCGAGTTACTGTCAGGACACAGACGGCACATAGGGTAGGCTACCTACTCTTAGTGTAGACCTCGAGTTACTGTCAGGACACAGACGGCACATAGGGTAGGCTACCTACTCTTAGTGTAGACCTCGAGTTACTGTCAGGACACAGACGGCACATAGGGTAGGCTACCTACTCTTAGTGTAGACCTCGAGTTACTGTCAGGACACAGACGGCACATAGGGTAAGCTACCTACTCTTAGTGTAGACCTCGAGTTACTGTCAGGACACAGACGGCACATAGGGTAGGCTACCTACTCTTAGTGTAGACCTCGAGTTACTGTCAGGACACAGACGGCACATAGGGTAGGCTACCTACTCTTAGTGTAGACCTCGAGTTACAGTCAGGACACAGACGGCACATAGGGTAGGCTACCTACTCTTACTGTAGACCTCGGGTTGCTGTCAGGACACAGACGGCACATAGGGTAGGCTACCTACTCTTACTGTAGACCTCGGGTTGCTGTCAGGACACAGACGGCACATAGGGTAGGCTACCTACTCTTACTGTAGACCTCGGGTTGCTATCAGGACACAGACGGCACATAGGGTAGGCTACCTACTCTTAGTGTAGACCTCGAGTTACTGTCAGGACACAGACGGCACATAGGGTAGGCTACCTACTCTTAGTGTAGACCTCGAGTTACTGTCAGGACACAGACGGCACATAGGGTAGGCTACCTACTCTTACTGTAGACCTCGGGTTGCTGTCAGGACACAGACGGCACATAGGGTAGGCTACCTACTCTTACTGTAGACCTCGGGTTGCTGTCAGGACACAGACGGCACATAGGGTAGGCTACCTACTCTTACTGTAGACCTCGGGTTGCTGTCAGGACACAGACGGCACATAGGGTAGGCTACCTACTCTTACTGTAGACCTCGGGTTGCTGTCAGGACACAGACGGCACATAGGGTAGGCTACCTACTCTTACTGTAGACCTCGGGTTGCTGTCAGGACACAGACGGCACATAGGGTAGGCTACCTACTCTTAGTGTAGACCTCGGGTTGCTGTCAGGACACAGACGGCACATAGGGTAGGCTACCTACTCTTAGTGTAGACCTCGAGTTACTGTCAGGACACAGACGGCACATAGGGTAGGCTACCTACTCTTAGTGTAGACCTCGAGTTACTGTCAGGACACAGACGGCACATAGGGTAGGCTACCTACTCTTACTGTAGACCTCGGGTTGCTGTCAGGACACAGACGGCACATAGGGTAGGCTACCTACTCTTAGTGTAGACCTCGGGTTGCTGTCAGTACACAGACGGCACATAGGGTAGGCTACCTACTCTTACTGTAGACCTCGGGTTGCTGTCAGTACACAGACGGCACATAGGGTAGGCTACCTACTCTTAGTGTAGACCTCGGGTTGCTGTCAGGACACAGACGGCACATAGGGTAGGCTACCTACTCTTAGTGTAGACCTCGGGTTGCTGTCAGGACACAGACGGCACATAGGGTAGGCTACCTACTCTTAGTGTAGACCTCGAGTTACTGTCAGGACACAGACGGCACATAGGGTAGGCTACCTACTCTTACTGTAGACCTCGGGTTGCTGTCAGGACACAGACGGCACATAGGGTAGGCTACCTACTCTTAGTGTAGACCTCGGGTTGCTGTCAGGACACAGACGGCACATAGGGTAGGCTACCTACTCTTAGTGTAGACCTCGAGTTACTGTCAGGACACAGACGGCACATAGGGTAGGCTACCTACTCTTAGTGTAGACCTCGAGTTACTGTCAGGACACAGACGGCACATAGGGTAGGCTACCTACTCTTAGTGTAGACCTCGGGTTGCTGTCAGGACACAGACGGCACATAGGGTAGGCTACCTACTCTTACTGTAGACCTCGGGTTGCTGTCAGGACACAGACGGCACATAGGGTAGGCTACCTACTCTTACTGTAGACCTCGGGTTGCTATCAGGACACAGACGGCACATAGGGTAGGCTACCTACTCTTAGTGTAGACCTCGGGTTGCTGTCAGGACACAGACGGCACATAGGGTAGGCTACCTACTCTTACTGTAGACCTCGGGTTGCTGTCAGGACACAGACGGCACATAGGGTAGGCTACCTACTCTTACTGTAGACCTCGGGTTGCTGTCAGGACACAGACGGCACATAGGGTAGGCTACCTACTCTTACTGTAGACCTCGAGTTACTGTCAGGACACAGACGGCACATAGGGTAGGCTACCTACTCTTAGTGTAGACCTCGAGTTACTGTCAGGACACAGACGGCACATAGGGTAGGCTACCTACTCTTACTGTAGACCTCGGGTTGCTGTCAGGACACAGACGGCACATAGGGTAGGCTACCTACTCTTAGTGTAGACCTCGAGTTACTGTCAGGACACAGACGGCACATAGGGTAGGCTACCTACTCTTACTGTAGACCTCGGGTTGCTGTCAGGACACAGACGGCACATAGGGTAGGCTACCTACTCTTACTGTAGACCTCGGGTTGCTGTCAGGACACAGACGGCACATAGGGTAGGCTACCTACTCTTAGTGTAGACCTCGAGTTACTGTCAGGACACAGACGGCACATAGGGTAGGCTACCTACTCTTACTGTAGACCTCGGGTTGCTGTCAGGACACAGACGGCACATAGGGTAGGCTACCTACTCTTACTGTAGACCTCGAGTTACTGTCAGGACACAGACGGCACATAGGGTAGGCTACCTACTCTTACTGTAGACCTCGGGTTGCTGTCAGGACACAGACGGCACATAGGGTAGGCTACCTACTCTTACTGTAGACCTCGGGTTGCTGTCAGGACACAGACGGCACATAGGGTAGGCTACCTACTCTTAGTGTAGACCTCGAGTTACTGTCAGGACACAGACGGCACATAGGGTAGGCTACCTACTCTTAGTGTAGACCTCGAGTTACTGTCAGGACACAGACGGCACATAGGGTAGGCTACCTACTCTTACTGTAGACCTCGGGTTGCTGTCAGGACACAGACGGCACATAGGGTAGGCTACCTACTCTTAGTGTAGACCTCGAGTTACTGTCAGGACACAGACGGCACATAGGGTAGGCTACCTACTCTTAGTGTAGACCTCGAGTTACTGTCAGGACACAGACGGCACATAGGGTAGGCTACCTACTCTAAGTGTAGACCTCGAGTTACTGTCAGGACACAGACGGCACATAGGGTAGGCTACCTACTCTTACTGTAGACCTCGAGTTACTGTCAGGACACAGACGGCACATAGGGTAGGCTACCGACTCTTACTGTAGACCTCGAGTTACTGTCAGGACACAGACGGCACATAGGGTAGGCTACCGACTCTTACTGTAGACCTCGAGTTACTGTCAGGACACAGACGGCACATAGGGTAGGCTACCTACTCTTAGTGTAGACCTCGAGTTACTGTCAGGACACAGACGGCACATAGGGTAGGCTACCTACTCTTAGTGTAGACCTCGAGTTACTGTCAGGACACAGACGGCACATAGGGTAGGCTACCTACTCTTAGTGTAGACCTCGAGTTACTGTCAGGACACAGACGGCACATAGGGTAGGCTACCTACTCTTAGTGTAGACCTCGAGTTACTGTCAGGACACAGACGGCACATAGGGTAGGCTACCTACTCTTAGTGTAGACCTCGAGTTACAGTCAGGACACAGACGGCACATAGGGTAGGCTACCTACTCTTACTGTAGACCTCGGGTTGCTGTCAGGACACAGACGGCACATAGGGTAGGCTACCTACTCTTACTGTAGACCTCGGGTTGCTGTCAGGACACAGACGGCACATAGGGTAGGCTACCTACTCTTAGTGTAGACCTCGAGTTACTGTCAGGACACAGACGGCACATAGGGTAGGCTACCTACTCTTACTGTAGACCTCGGGTTGCTGTCAGGACACAGACGGCACATAGGGTAGGCTACCTACTCTTACTGTAGACCTCGGGTTGCTGTCAGGACACAGACGGCACATAGGGTAGGCTACCTACTCTTACTGTAGACCTCGGGTTGCTGTCAGGACACAGACGGCACATAGGGTAGGCTACCTACTCTTACTGTAGACCTCGGGTTGCTGTCAGGACACAGACGGCACATAGGGTAGGCTACCTACTCTTACTGTAGACCTCGGGTTGCTGTCAGGACACAGACGGCACATAGGGTAGGCTACCTACTCTTAGTGTAGACCTCGGGTTGCTGTCAGGACACAGACGGCACATAGGGTAGGCTACCTACTCTTAGTGTAGACCTCGAGTTACTGTCAGGACACAGACGGCACATAGGGTAGGCTACCTACTCTTAGTGTAGACCTCGAGTTACTGTCAGGACACAGACGGCACATAGGGTAGGCTACCTACTCTTACTGTAGACCTCGGGTTGCTGTCAGGACACAGACGGCACATAGGGTAGGCTACCTACTCTTAGTGTAGACCTCGGGTTGCTGTCAGTACACAGACGGCACATAGGGTAGGCTACCTACTCTTACTGTAGACCTCGGGTTGCTGTCAGTACACAGACGGCACATAGGGTAGGCTACCTACTCTTAGTGTAGACCTCGGGTTGCTGTCAGGACACAGACGGCACATAGGGTAGGCTACCTACTCTTAGTGTAGACCTCGGGTTGCTGTCAGGACACAGACGGCACATAGGGTAGGCTACCTACTCTTAGTGTAGACCTCGAGTTACTGTCAGGACACAGACGGCACATAGGGTAGGCTACCTACTCTTACTGTAGACCTCGGGTTGCTGTCAGGACACAGACGGCACATAGGGTAGGCTACCTACTCTTAGTGTAGACCTCGGGTTGCTGTCAGGACACAGACGGCACATAGGGTAGGCTACCTACTCTTAGTGTAGACCTCGAGTTACTGTCAGGACACAGACGGCACATAGGGTAGGCTACCTACTCTTAGTGTAGACCTCGAGTTACTGTCAGGACACAGACGGCACATAGGGTAGGCTACCTACTCTTAGTGTAGACCTCGGGTTGCTGTCAGGACACAGACGGCACATAGGGTAGGCTACCTACTCTTACTGTAGACCTCGGGTTGCTGTCAGGACACAGACGGCACATAGGGTAGGCTACCTACTCTTACTGTAGACCTCGGGTTGCTATCAGGACACAGACGGCACATAGGGTAGGCTACCTACTCTTAGTGTAGACCTCGGGTTGCTGTCAGGACACAGACGGCACATAGGGTAGGCTACCTACTCTTACTGTAGACCTCGGGTTGCTGTCAGGACACAGACGGCACATAGGGTAGGCTACCTACTCTTACTGTAGACCTCGGGTTGCTGTCAGGACACAGACGGCACATAGGGTAGGCTACCTACTCTTACTGTAGACCTCGAGTTACTGTCAGGACACAGACGGCACATAGGGTAGGCTACCTACTCTTAGTGTAGACCTCGAGTTACTGTCAGGACACAGACGGCACATAGGGTAGGCTACCTACTCTTACTGTAGACCTCGGGTTGCTGTCAGGACACAGACGGCACATAGGGTAGGCTACCTACTCTTACTGTAGACCTCGGGTTGCTGTCAGGACACAGACGGCACATAGGGTAGGCTACCTACTCTTAGTGTAGACCTCGAGTTACTGTCAGGACACAGACGGCACATAGGGTAGGCTACCTACTCTTACTGTAGACCTCGGGTTGCTGTCAGGACACAGACGGCACATAGGGTAGGCTACCTACTCTTACTGTAGACCTCGGGTTGCTGTCAGGACACAGACGGCACATAGGGTAGGCTACCTACTCTTAGTGTAGACCTCGAGTTACTGTCAGGACACAGACGGCACATAGGGTAGGCTACCTACTCTTACTGTAGACCTCGGGTTGCTGTCAGGACACAGACGGCACATAGGGTAGGCTACCTACTCTTACTGTAGACCTCGAGTTACTGTCAGGACACAGACGGCACATAGGGTAGGCTACCTACTCTTACTGTAGACCTCGGGTTGCTGTCAGGACACAGACGGCACATAGGGTAGGCTACCTACTCTTACTGTAGACCTCGGGTTGCTGTCAGGACACAGACGGCACATAGGGTAGGCTACCTACTCTTAGTGTAGACCTCGAGTTACTGTCAGGACACAGACGGCACATAGGGTAGGCTACCTACTCTTAGTGTAGACCTCGAGTTACTGTCAGGACACAGACGGCACATAGGGTAGGCTACCTACTCTTACTGTAGACCTCGGGTTGCTGTCAGGACACAGACGGCACATAGGGTAGGCTACCTACTCTTAGTGTAGACCTCGAGTTACTGTCAGGACACAGACGGCACATAGGGTAGGCTACCTACTCTTAGTGTAGACCTCGAGTTACTGTCAGGACACAGACGGCACATAGGGTAGGCTACCTACTCTAAGTGTAGACCTCGAGTTACTGTCAGGACACAGACGGCACATAGGGTAGGCTACCTACTCTTACTGTAGACCTCGAGTTACTGTCAGGACACAGACGGCACATAGGGTAGGCTACCGACTCTTAGTGTAGACCTCGAGTTACTGTCAGGACACAGACGGCACATAGGGTAGGCTACCTACTCTTAGTGTAGACCTCGAGTTACTGTCAGGACACAGACGGCACATAGGGTAGGCTACCTACTCTTAGTGTAGACCTCGAGTTACTGTCAGGACACAGACGGCACATAGGGTAGGCTACCTACTCTTAGTGTAGACCTCGAGTTACTGTCAGGACACAGACGGCACATAGGGTAGGCTACCTACTCTTAGTGTAGACCTCGAGTTACTGTCAGGACACAGACGGCACATAGGGTAGGCTACCTACTCTTAGTGTAGACCTCGAGTTACTGTCAGGACACAGACGGCACATAGGGTAGGCTACCTACTCTTAGTGTAGACCTCGAGTTACTGTCAGGACACAGACGGCACATAGGGTAGGCTACCTACTCTTAGTGTAGACCTCGAGTTACTGTCAGGACACAGACGGCACATAGGGTAGGCTACCTACTCTTAGTGTAGACCTCGAGTTACTGTCAGGACACAGACGGCACATAGGGTAGGCTACCTACTCTTAGTGTAGACCTCGAGTTACTGTCAGGACACAGACGGCACATAGGGTAGGCTACCTACTCTTAGTGTAGACCTCGAGTTACTGTCAGGACACAGACGGCACATAGGGTAGGCTACCTACTCTTAGTGTAGACCTCGAGTTACTGTCAGGACACAGACGGCACATAGGGTAGGCTACCTACTCTTAGTGTAGACCTCGAGTTACTGTCAGGACACAGACGGCACATAGGGTAGGCTACCTACTCTTAGTGTAGACCTCGAGTTACTGTCAGGACACAGACGGCACGTAGGGTAGGCTACCTACTCTTAGTGTAGACCTCGAGTTACTGTCAGGACACAGACGGCACATAGGGTAGGCTACCTACTCTTAGTGTAGACCTCGAGTTACTGTCAGGACACAGACGGCACATAGGGTAGGCTACCTACTCTTAGTGTAGACCTCGAGTTACTGTCAGGACACAGACGGCACATAGGGTAGGCTACCTACTCTTAGTGTAGACCTCGAGTTACTGTCAGGACACAGACGGCACATAGGGTAGGCTACCTACTCTTAGTGTAGACCTCGAGTTATTGTCAGGACACAGACGGCACATAGGGTAGGCTACCTACTCTTAGTGTAGACCTCGAGTTACTGTCAGGACACAGACGGCACATAGGGTAGGCTACCTACTCTTAGTGTAGACCTCGAGTTACTGTCAGGACACAGACGGCACATAGGGTAGGCTACCTACTCTTAGTGTAGACCTCGAGTTACTGTCAGGACACAGACGGCACATAGGGTAGGCTACCTACTCTTAGTGTAGACCTCGAGTTACTGTCAGGACACAGACGGCACATAGGGTAGGCTACCTACTCTTAGTGTAGACCTCGAGTTACTGTCAGGACACAGACGGCACATAGGGTAGGCTACCTACTCTTAGTGTAGACCTCGAGTTACTGTCAGGACACAGACGGCACATAGGGTAGGCTACCTACTCTTAGTGTAGACCTCGAGTTACTGTCAGGACACAGACGGCACATAGGGTAGGCTACCTACTCTTAGTGTAGACCTCGAGTTACTGTCAGGACACAGACGGCACATAGGGTAGGCTACCTACTCTTAGTGTAGACCTCGAGTTACAGTCAGGACACAGACGGCACATAGGGTAGGCTACCTACTCTTAGTGTAGACCTCGGGTTGCTGTCAGTACACAGACGGCACATAGGGTAGGCTACCTACTCTTACTGTAGACCTCGGGTTGCTGTCAGTACACAGACGGCACATAGGGTAGGCTACCTACTCTTAGTGTAGACCTCGGGTTGCTGTCAGGACACAGACGGCACATAGGGTAGGCTACCTACTCTTAGTGTAGACCTCGGGTTGCTGTCAGGACACAGACGGCACATAGGGTAGGCTACCTACTCTTAGTGTAGACCTCGAGTTACTGTCAGGACACAGACGGCACATAGGGTAGGCTACCTACTCTTACTGTAGACCTCGGGTTGCTGTCAGGACACAGACGGCACATAGGGTAGGCTACCTACTCTTAGTGTAGACCTCGGGTTGCTGTCAGGACACAGACGGCACATAGGGTAGGCTACCTACTCTTAGTGTAGACCTCGAGTTACTGTCAGGACACAGACGGCACATAGGGTAGGCTACCTACTCTTAGTGTAGACCTCGAGTTACTGTCAGGACACAGACGGCACATAGGGTAGGCTACCTACTCTTAGTGTAGACCTCGGGTTGCTGTCAGGACACAGACGGCACATAGGGTAGGCTACCTACTCTTACTGTAGACCTCGGGTTGCTGTCAGGACACAGACGGCACATAGGGTAGGCTACCTACTCTTACTGTAGACCTCGGGTTGCTATCAGGACACAGACGGCACATAGGGTAGGCTACCTACTCTTAGTGTAGACCTCGGGTTGCTGTCAGGACACAGACGGCACATAGGGTAGGCTACCTACTCTTACTGTAGACCTCGGGTTGCTGTCAGGACACAGACGGCACATAGGGTAGGCTACCTACTCTTACTGTAGACCTCGGGTTGCTGTCAGGACACAGACGGCACATAGGGTAGGCTACCTACTCTTACTGTAGACCTCGAGTTACTGTCAGGACACAGACGGCACATAGGGTAGGCTACCTACTCTTAGTGTAGACCTCGAGTTACTGTCAGGACACAGACGGCACATAGGGTAGGCTACCTACTCTTACTGTAGACCTCGGGTTGCTGTCAGGACACAGACGGCACATAGGGTAGGCTACCTACTCTTACTGTAGACCTCGGGTTGCTGTCAGGACACAGACGGCACATAGGGTAGGCTACCTACTCTTAGTGTAGACCTCGAGTTACTGTCAGGACACAGACGGCACATAGGGTAGGCTACCTACTCTTACTGTAGACCTCGGGTTGCTGTCAGGACACAGACGGCACATAGGGTAGGCTACCTACTCTTACTGTAGACCTCGGGTTGCTGTCAGGACACAGACGGCACATAGGGTAGGCTACCTACTCTTACTGTAGACCTCGGGTTGCTGTCAGGACACAGACGGCACATAGGGTAGGCTACCTACTCTTAGTGTAGACCTCGGGTTGCTGTCAGGACACAGACGGCACATAGGGTAGGCTACCTACTCTTACTCTCCTTTCAGCAGTCAGGTGTCTCATAATAATTTTATTATTTTATTTTAAACAATATAAATATATATATACAATATAAAATTGAAGGCTATTTACAAGTTTCCACTGATAAACAATCTAATCTCTATTATTTTCATCTAATTCTGTGATTTCTAAGATATAAGTTACCAAAACGCGTAGTTTTTACTTTATTTTATGATTCTATCTCTGTTCTACGAAGCATATACATAATTGTCTCATCGTGACATCTCTGCTAATGCTTGTCTTCTTTATTTATTACAGCTGACACGAGCCTTCCATTTCTTCTTCATGACTTTTCTTTCCGCCAACAACGACGCCGGAAAGAGAACTTGTTCTTCTTACCAAGTCCCTCTGGCGACACTATCACGTGGGCCCGCGTGTACGAATAGAGGTTCCAGTATACTCTGGCGCCTCCTTCCTCGTCCGGCTGCTGGTACATGCGGCGACTCGTATTTGTCTATTGTTATTGTGAGTCGCGTATTGTTAGAGCACACAGCGCCGCGCCGCGCTGAGTGAATGCTGAATATTCATGTTTTGTGGCTACGCCGCTAGGTAGCGCGATGGTGACAGCGGGGATATCTGAGACACCATGAGCCCTCTCTGTAAGTCTTGAAGTTATGATCAGGTGTTATAATTTTATGTTTTTTGATAATTAAGTCCCAATAGTAAAGTATTATTAGTTTCCTTGCATATCACATACCAGTCACAAAACACTCAACTTCCACGTTTTATAACTTAAGTCGACATGGTAACGCACGGCCGGCTCGCGCGCAATTTTATGGCACGCTTTTTAGAAATATTTATTTTAAAACTCTACATGCTCTGTTACATTGAAATAAACCCATAATCCCCTAATGTCTTTAATGGTAAACGTGTAAATGAAATTTTATTGAAATTGCTTTAATGATAATCAAATAAAACAGATTTTTCTCCTATTGAACGTATAAAAATGATAATTTTGAGGAAACTTGGCAATTTTTTTTGTATCAGGCCAAATTGTGTCAATAGTGTTTTGGCCGTCATAATTTACTAAAGACAATCTTAAATTTTTATAATCATGAAAAAAATAAGGCGTAATTTTTGAGGACAAAAATTCTCGACATCGTCGGAGCCATCTGGTCCGATATCCATTTTTACATATTTCAGGACAGCAAAAATAAACATGGAAAATGAATTATTGTACTATAATTTTGAAGATTGAAGAGAACACGGCTATAATTATTTATGCTTGGTTATTTTAGATTCGAAGGAGGCCAATTTTTAAGCAATTCCTGCAATAAATCTAGAAAAAAACTACATTTTATATCCGAGGGTAGTTCAATACATCAGAACTAATTGTTAAGCTCCAGTTGCAATCAATTGTTAAGCTCCAGTTGCAATCAATTGTTAAGCTCCAGTTGCAATCAATTGTTAAGCTCCAGTTGCAATCAATTGTTAAGCTCCAGTTGCAATCAATTGTTAAGCTCCAGTTGCAATCAATTGTTAAGCTCCAGTTGCAATCAATTGTTAAGCTCCAGTTGCAATCAATTGTTAAGCTCCAGTTGCAATCAATTGTTAAGCTCCAGTTGCAATCAATTGTTAAGCTCCAGTTGCAATCAATATTTCATGGTGTTTTTTTTTTTTGTTATTGTTGTTTTTGTCCTTTTGGTCCAAACATGTTACTATTTGAATTAAAAAATATGCTAGATGATGTATAAATCCGACCATTTGGTTCAAAAATATAAATAATGTGTGTAAAAATATCTATTATGCATGTTAACAATAGACCCCATGGTTCGGGTAAAAGATCATTTCAATGGCTATTTACATATGTTGCGTATGTAAAGATACGATATCAGGTACTTCCTCTTAAAAAAATCTATTAAATAGGTCCTAATTATTATTAATATTAAGGTATTAAATAGGTCGATTTCCCTTAGTTAGGTCTTGCAGTTAGCCAATGAATGTAGGGATGAACGTATGTGTGTGTGTGTGTTGTATGTATGTGCTCTTACCATCAAAAGCAACTTCTACGTTCATGATTTGAATGCAAGTATAGATACCTTCGATGGCCTAAAATCCGCTTGTCGCTCCCATATGAAATGTTTGGATGTTTGTTAATCAATCACGGCGTAATAGCTGAACGTGTTTTGGGTTAAATATGGCCCACGGGTAGACCATGATCTGGATTAAAACATAAGATACTTTTTATTCTGGTTCCCATGCGATAATCTGTCCTTTACGCGGATGAAGCCACTAGCAAAAGCATGAAAGCACATTAATAAATGCGTAGAGGAACACGTAACTCCACATGCATGCCTCTGCGTATGCCTAGGAGGAGTCGTCCTCAATAATTTAATCTCGACACCGAATCTTTGGAACCTTTGATTTCAGTAACGAAAATAGTGTTTTGCATAACTGCTCATTTAAAGTTGATTTGTAGTAGTTCTTCTTGGACTTAGAACTGTCCCCTCAGATTGCAAAAACGTCAGTGATATTGACAACCTTGATAGTTGTTGACCCCCTCCCTGGTGGGTCATAAACTATTTATGCTATGTCCATGCATAAATTTAGTAAGCCTTGTTTTAAAACCAGTGATCTTCTAAGCTTGACTGAGACGGTCCTGTGACAGCAGATTTCTGTAAAAGATAGTAGTCTGGTAAAATAATTTTCAATTTTAGCCCTAATACAGATTCCTTGGAGGGCTTTGTGTCAAACCCCTCGCAACAGAACCTCGTAGACGCCTCTCAACGAGCTTATGCGGCTTGCGTGTATTTGCGTTCTATGAATCGGTAGGACCAAAGGGAGGAAGAAGTGAGGTTATTGTATTTAAAACACGAGTAGTTTAACATAATTATCTAGTACGTTATTAGGTGCTCGTCAATGTTAGATGGTTTAACAGTCATTTAAATGTGATATTAGTCAAAAATACTTGTAGACTGATACGGCAGTTATCTTGGGATGGTTGAAGGCTCCTCCAAGAGATTTCAAGCTCTTTGTAGGGAATAGTGTGAACTATATTAATGAAAGTACCGTAGTGATTACTTTCCGTCATTTTCCAACTGACCAAAACCCTGTGGCATCTCGAGGTGTAAGACCAAAACAACTGTGTTCTTCTTCCTTGTGGTGGGAAGGGCCTTCTTTTCTCGTGAGAACAATTCCAATGGGCTACTCTGCCACACACGAATACGTGATTGTAATTGTAATATTAATTTACAACAAAATAGTCATCATTTACACAGCAGAATTATAAATTATTCTAGCTTTCACAAACCCATTTAAAGCTGCGCAGAAAAGTATTCGTTATTTCGCATGAAGTTGAAGAATGTCTAATTCTTAGCTTAAAAACAAATCATAAAAATCAGTTTATTTTTACTTCGCATTTTGTGTTAATCTCGATAAATTGAGTACATCGTCGTAATGATAGTAGTGTTGGAGGTAGGTAAGAAAAAAACACAAATCTATCTAGATTTCGATTGTAGCTGGGCGCTGTTTAGTAATTGCTGATGGGGCATTGCATTAAACAAAGATGTCTATCTATGTTCAAAACAAAGATGATTCTGAGATCAGGTTGCATATACAATCAGTGGGGAATCAGATGGTTGGCTAACCCTGGTATAAAAATTATATAATGTAATGTTTGTAATATTGTATTGTAATATTTGGTTGATTCAGAAAAATCAAAACAATAGACGTCCTTTGACTGGTCAAATTACGAAAACAAAACAAACACGGTGCGGCGACGGCAGTGGCGCGCGGGGGGGGGGGGGGGGGGGCGCCGGTCATATGTTTATGTTTTTCACTTATGTCCCGGACCATAAGGACTGTTGTTGATAAATTACTTTTCATAGGTGAATAGTATCCAAGCCAAAGAGTAAGTTGTTAAAACAAGACCTTCAAAGCACATTTTTTTAGAACTGATCTTTACACGAGACCACAAAAATAGTCTTGTTTTGTTTATCTCACGACCATACTAAATAAAGTTCATATTGTTTGGATATAGTGGAATATGAATATTTCCACGTAAACGAAATTTTGAACTAAGTGAGATGCAAATATATCGCCTAAAGAGAAAAATGAACTACATTTATAAATTAGTGAAAAAGTGATTTGTGCAAAAAATGGACATCGGACCAGTGTTGATTCTGAGTGCAGCCGAAATGCGTCAAAACATCTTCTTTGGGACCTACTTCACTATAACCGGAATTAACTGACCGCACTCGTCCTAACTAGGTACTGGTATAATCAAACAGTATATGCAGAAATCAAATGTTAAATCATACTTTTAGCAACATCATCCAACACTCCACAGTCCGCTGTCACTGACGCCGCACTCACTTCGGTAGGAGTTTGAATAATAGAGGGAGCGCGGAGCGGTTGTAATCCGCGGCGATTCGTGTCGCGAGATTCAATCTAACCGATATTCGATCCGAGCTGATCCGCAGTGATTGGACCACTGGACAACCGTGCTAATCACTATTGTACCGTTGTTGGGATCAAGCGGACACAATTCATGTTATAGAACAAATTGAAGCGGTCGGACCACTGACCGCTTCCACAATTTATTACTACCCAGTAATGGTTAGAGTCAAAAGCATTTATATTGTTGGAACTTCATAACAAAATTTGTTGCTACAATGATAATATTTGGCTACCACTAAATATACTTTTCACACCACCTACTCGACAATGTCAAATTATATGTCATGCAAACCTAACATAAAGTAAGTCGTTAAAGCCCTGCGGTCTAGCCGGGCATTAATACTACTACTAGTGGATTTCATTATGACCCGCTGGTCATTAATGTGATTTGAATTTGGAACCTCAGGTAAAAACTGCATGCAAACATTTACCATACATAGTACATACCAATTCCATGCATTTGCCACTAAGACTTGCACCAAAAAGTAAATTGTTCGAAAATCAAACTGGCCACCACGAGTAGAACACAAAGAAAGATAGAACATAAATAAAAAAGCGCCAAGTTCTTGTCGGACCACGCGCGGTGAAGGGTCGACAGTATACATAGTTGAAAAACATGTTCTCCCATACATTCCAACTGCAAATGTTAGTTTGCACGCACAATATTCAGAGATGTACCGTTAATTTAAGACCATAGACTTCTTATAGGTTTTCTTGTAATCTGTAAGCATAGAACTATTTTCGGATTTTTTTTTTCAAAATAATAGACTGTAGTTTCAGAGATAAAGAGGTGTGATCAATTTTCGTATATTTTCTTAAATAACTTTAAAACTATTTATTTTAAAATTATAAAAGAATCTGATCGAGACCTCCACAGTAAGCATTTTCATTTGATATGTAACACGGTATAGTTTTCACAACTTTTTTTTAATTATCTTATTTGCCCCCCAATATTGACCCCCATATTCAAAATTCATTTATTTACGTAACACGTCCGTGTTTGGGTCACTAAAATTGATATGTGTACCAAATTTCAACTTAATCGGTCCATTAGATTCGAAGCAAATTGGCTGTGACAGATGGACAGAAATACAGACCCACGAATGAGGGTATAAGGGTCCCGCTTTTTTTTTTGAGGTATGGAACCCTAAAAAGGCGCAAAATACTGTAAATCGCTTTGCTGCTAAACAACAAATTAAACTAGAAATTCTCATAAAAATGTCGAGTGACGATAATGATTTGACTCCGGAATGCATTAAATCCGAAGCCAATGGCATTGCCAACAATCTATTCCCAGAAAAGTCCAAAGAATCGTACATGAAAGCCTACGGCGATTTTTACAAATGGAAAACTATAAAGGGCGTCAAGTCTGTGTCTGAATCAGCGTTTTTAGTCTACTTCCAGCATTTATCATGTACAAAGAAGCCTATGGTGCATCTATTCGATGCTCAAGTCAACAATAAATAAATAGAAGTTCAAAAATGCTTAAAACTTTGGCAAAGATCACTAATAAGCATCAAACATTTAAACATAGATACACCAAATTATTGGCATTTTTTGAAAGGAAATCGGTAGGACACCGTGCTAAGAATCCAAAAGTTTTCACAGCTCAAAATGTGGAAATGTTTCTAAATGTGTAATTTTTTCTGTGTTTTTAATGTTTCTAATGAAGTCCCTTACCACAGTTTTCTAGCCACAAAAGTGATGATTGAAGTTTTAGATACTAAAAAAGCTAAGTACATACATACTTACGAGTGTAGATAATTTTGTGTGCTAGCGAGCAGTGCGCCGACCGGCTGGTGCTAGCGAGCAGTGCGCCGACCGGCTGTGTGCAATCTACTGTTGTGGTGTTTCGACATGTCAAAACGTCAAGATGTCTGTGCTTTATCTAAGATAAATATATAATTATAACCTTCGTTAGGTTTATGTGTAAACTAGCAATTTGCCTGCGACTTCGTCCGCGTGGACTTCGTACTTTCCTCTAAAAAAATTATCTCTATCCACGTCTTTGAAAGGCTTTATTCGAAAAGTGATGTTTACGATCTTTATAATTTATTTGGATAAATAAGTATGTGGGCCAATTTTAAGTTCAAAGAAATAATATTTTTCAAGGCTTTAGGGCTTGTTTTTTTATAAAAAGCGTTTGGTACCATTCCATTGTATGACTTTAACATTTTATACCCATTTTCGAGTTAATTGAAGCAAGCAGTAAAATCCATCCCTTACACTTTATTACCCTTTTCCACCCGGTTAGGAGTTAATTTTTGAAGAATCCTGAAATATGTACTTTTTTATTTTTGGTTTTAAGTATTAGCACAGTTTTTAGTTAATCTGACAGCGCGTTAAAATTTTTCCTTACTAACTTTGACACCCCCTAAGCCATCCGTGAAGGGTTGTTTTAAAAAACTAAAAGCGACAACCTTATTTTCTGAGGCAAACATTGTCAAGTTTCAAATGTATTAACCAAAAAAATAAGATTTTTTGTATAAACTGTATCCCTCTTTTCACCCCCACAGGATTGGAATTTTGAAAAATTGTTTCGGATTTTTCCACAAATTGAATCAAAGATTTTTTAAACCAAATTTTGAGTTAATCAAGCCACGCAGTAAAATTCTCCCCTTAAAAATCTAATTACCCATTTTTATCCTATCAAGGGTCGATTTAAAAAAATCCCAAGACTTGTTATTTATTTTCTGTCAAAAGTATTAATACTGAGTTTTGAGTTAATTGGACCGCGCCTTAAACATTATTTCATATAAACTTTAACAACCCTAAACTCCCCTTTGAGGGGTAGTTTTTAAAAACTAACAGTGAGAAACTTTATTGATTACTTAGGCAAATATTCGTGCCAAGTTTCAAGTTTACTAACCAAATGAATAATATTTTTCCTATAAACTGTATCCAAACCCCAAAGAGGTTAATTTTTGAAAAATCTTTTGTGGTGTTTCCATTATTTGACTTATAGGTTATTTTTACCAATTTTCGAGTTAATCCAGCCACGAAGTGAGATCCTCCGCTGTAAAATTTACTACCCCTTTTCACCCCGTTGGGGTTGATTTCCGAAAAACTTTTATGCACGGTGAGTTTCGAGTTAATCGGACCTTGCGTAATTTTTTTATCATAAAAACTGTATTCGTGCCAAGTTTCAAGTATATTAACTCAAGGAATAAGATTTTTTATACAAAAGAAATCTACCCTTTTCACCTCCTTTAAGGTCGATTTTCCAAAAACCCCTTTATATAGATTATTACAATTATACGTTTGTGTCAATCAAATTTAAGAAAATGTATAACTTTTAATACATAGAATTTATTTAAAGTACGGAACTTAACTTCCTACTTATACTAACCTACCGCATATTTTTGTTACAGGTGGCCTTGGTTTTTAAATTCTATACAGAATAAGGATAAAATAAGCTGCCGCATTGATGACAACATCAAACTAAAAAAACACCGTCGATAGCTGATCCTTGGACACCTTTGTCACCGCAACCACCCACATCAAAACACTATTCCTCTCGCCCGCTAGCTCAAGCACCACTGTCATCAACTATCACGATCCAAATGACCCTCAGCAGACCCAAGTTTCTGAAACTGTAGACAACAGAAATACTCAAATAAACTCTACCTCAACTTCAATTTTACCGAATAAAAACATTGTCTTTCCACTGCTGGTACAATGTATCAAATATTACCTTTAATTGTTTTAAATAGGTCTTTTAACTGAAATTGTAATTTTAATCAATATTTTGATTAAAATTACCAATTACTTAAATATAATTATTATGTCGTTTATTAATTTTTGTTTCTTAGTCTTAGTCGTTTATTCATTTTAAATATTTCTTAAAATAAAATGATATAAAAAAACATTTAAAAATAAAAAAAATAGAGTTCCACCGGCATCGGAAGCAGAGTCCAAGCTACTGGTGGTTAGGGCTGCAGAGACAGGAACCTCCTCACTATACGAGCCGTGTCAAGGAGTACTGCCTTCTGAATCAGGCTCTTGATCCAACCGCCTAACGAGAGCCTCTAGAGATGTTGGTCGAGGCTTTCGGCTATCAGGCCATTGGGCGTTACGACAATCGGCACAATGACAGCCGAGCTCACTTTCCACATATCAACAACCTCGTGTGCTAAGTTGAGATATTTTATTTGTTTCTCTTTCTCAGCTTTCACGAGGTTCTCGTCATGTGGGATGGTAACATCGATTATCATTGCGCGGCGCGCTAATCGATCTATCACCACTATATCAGGCTTATTGGCGACAATAGTCCTGTCAGTAATGATAGACCGACGTGACATGGTCATTTTCGAGAACTGGGTCGGGCACATACTTGTAATACGGCACCTCAGAGTCCACAAGTTTGTATTTCAAAGCAAGTTGCTGGTGAATAATCCTGGCCACTTGGTTGGCCTGTGCAAGTACTCGCCGTTAGCCAGACGAGAATACCAGAGATAATTTATGTCTGGTGGACTCACCCGGACGGCGGCATGCCCGACACACGTTAACCGTCCCGTCCTTCATAATGTGTCTCCGGTAGTTATTCGTCAAAATAACTTCGTCCATAATTGCACAAACAAAACCTTCAGTTTCCCCAAAAAGGTCACCGTTATTTGATTATTATTATTTGTATTAATTATTATATTAATTGACTATTACTTTTTATTGTCTCGTAGATGGTGATGATGGGATGGTATTGGTCGTAGATGGTGGATGATCTTCTCGGGGATAAAGATGCCTTCGTTTTGGGCGAGCTTGAATTCCTCGCTACACTCAAGATCTACCTCCCTAACTGCCTAGCTCCACTCGGGAGTTAGCACTAGAATCCTTTGTTATGCGGGCAGCGCCTGCGACATATGACACTGCTTTATCCCCTTGGTGCATATTCTACTATAAACTAATCAGTACTATAATATAAGTGAACAGTGACTTTGAAGCGTAATGATATTCATACCGATTCCTTCACAGAAAACGTAATTAAAGCACTGCACGGTTTCTATAATACAACCGAACTTAATATTTAAGTTCGGTTGAGCAGTGCTTTTTATTAAAAGAATAAATATTATTTTCAGGCTCGCCCCCTATTACATAGGACTCAAAACAAAACTGGCGAAATGTGGGTGTACTTTAGGTTTACCTCTGCCTAACCCTTCGAGGAATACAGGCGTGATGTTATGTTATGTAAATATTATTTCACGATACCTATAAAATGAGAAAATCCTCAAAGTGGATTTTTCGTTCGATAGAATAATGAATTCGACTGAAGTGGTGTACAATACTTTTGTTAATCAGGGATCCCAGTAATCCGTAAGCAATGTAACCATATACGATTGTATACCATGTACAATTGTACAGCTCTGTTTCACTTGGCAGCACGCAGCCGACGCTCTGCGTATTGTACAGCTCTGTTTCATTTGGCAGCACGCAGCCGACGCTCTGCGTATTGTACAGCTCTGTTTCACTTGGCAGCACGCAGCCGACGCTCTGCGTATTGTACAGCTCTGTTTCACTTGGCAGCACGCAGCCGACGCTCTGCGTATTGTACAGCTCTGTTTCACTTGGCAGCACGCAGCCGACGCTCTGCGTATTGTACAGCTCTGTTTCACTTGGCAGCACGCAGCCGACGCTCTGCGTATTGTACAGCTCTGTTTCACTTGGCAGCACGCAGCCGACGCTCTGCGTATTGTACAGCTCTGTTTCACTTGGCAGCACGCAGCCGACGCTCTGCGTATTGTACAGCTCTGTTTCACTTGGCAGCACGCAGCCGACGCTCTGCGTATTGTACAGCTCTGTTTCACTTGGCAGCACGCAGCCGACGCTCTGCGTATTGTACAGCTCTGTTTCACTTGGCAGCACGCAGCCGACGCTCTGCGTATTGTACAGCTCTGTTTCACTTGGCAGCACGCAGCCGACGCTCTGCGTATTGTACAGCTCTGTTTCACTTGGCAGCACGCAGCCGACGCTCTGCGTATTGTACAGCTCTGTTTCACTTGGCAGCACGCAGCCGACGCTCTGCGTATTGTACAGCTCTGTTTCACTTGGCAGCACGCAGCCAACGCTCTGCGTATTGTACAGCTCTGTTTCACTTGGCAGCACGCAGCCGACGCTCTGCGTATTGTACAGCTCTGTTTCACTTGGCAGCACGCAGGCGACGCTCTGCGTATTGTACAGCTCTGTTTCACTTGGCAGCACGCAGCCGACGCTCTGCGTATTGTACAGCTCTGTTTCACTTGGCAGCACGCAGCCGACGCTCTGCGTATTGTACAGCTCTGTTTCACTTGGCAGCACGCAGGCGACGCTCTGCGTATTGTACAGCTCTGTTTCACTTGGCAGCACGCAGGCGACGCTCTGCGTATTGTACAGCTCTGTTTCACTTGGCAGCACGCAGCCGACGCTCTGCGTATTGTACAGCTCTGTTTCACTTGGCAGCACGCAGCCGACGCTCTGCGTATTGTACAGCTCTGTTTCACTTGGCAGCACGCAGGCGACGCTCTGCGTATTGTACAGCTCTGTTTCACTTGGCAGCACGCAGCCGACGCTCTGCGTATTGTACAGCTCTGTTTGACTTGGCAGCACGCAGGCGACGCTCTGCGTATTGTACAGCTCTGTTTCACTTGGCAGCACGCAGCCGACGCTCTGCGTATTGTACAGCTCTGTTTCACTTGGCAGCACGCAGCCGACGCTCTGCGTATTGTTTAAAACAAGAACATTTAACCATCATTGCGATTGTGAAGCGGCTAGGGCTGGCACGCGGATCACAAATCCTAATTTAATAGTTTAACCACAGAAGCAATAGTCAATCAAACCAATATGCATTTAGCATCCGAGCGTTTTTTTCATACTGTATGGCTCATAAGTTGTCTGACAGGTTCAATGTATCGCGGTAGACCAAACAACCTGCAATAACCATGATTACAACTGAAGAAACAATTGTGTCCCGACTATCTTCTGCTAGCGCCTCTAGTGCGGCAAGCAGGGCGTCAATAATTCACGCGTGCTGTACTCGCTCAATGTTGAGCCACACAGTGTGCTTGTTGGTGGAATGTATCGTATCGTTGTTCCATGATTGCGGCCGCCCGGCCGGTGCGGGTCGGCTGCAGTCGCTGCCAACATTGCGTCCTGCGGCCGCCCGGCCGGTGCGGGTCGGCTGCAGTCGCTGCCAACATTGCGTCCTGCGGCCGGTGCGGGTCGGCTGCAGTCGCTGCCAACATTGCGTCCTGCGGCCGGTGCGGGTCGGCTGCAGTCGCTGCCAACATTGCGTCCTGCGGCCGGTGCGGGTCGGCTGCAGTCGCTGCCAACATTGCGTCCTGCGGCCGGTGCGGGTCGGCTGCAGTCGCTGCCAACATTGCGTCCTGCGGCCGGTGCGGGTCGGCTGCAGTCTCTGCCAACATGGCGTCCTGCGGCCGGTGCGGGTCGGCTGCAGTCGCTGCCAACATTGCTACTTTTACTTCGACTTTACACTAGTTTTTATTAATATTGCTGTTGGTTTTCACGATTCTGTCACATCTTGTGTGTTGGTCTCGGTAGTACCTGGCACTTCAATGGCTTCATTAACTAGCTGCTGGTTGATATCTGCAAGACACGTAACAATGTGACTATAAAAAGGCTGGGAACGAAAATTCCCAACTACACTTGAGCGGTCCTGCGGTTGACTGTACCTAATTGAAAAGAAGAATCAATTGGCTGCCTAAATCTGTCTTTCTTTCACTGTAGCTAGGCGACAATCGCTCTGGGTTGTCCTGTTCTTTCCTCTGCCGGTATCGACGCGGCCAAAACTAGTCTATTTTCATACATGTATTTCGATGGTTTATGTTGAATTTGGTATATGTTAGCGAGTGGGTGGACGACCCTCATTAACATAAACGATATTGAATAATTGAGCCCACTCACTAAACGATACCTTCCTATAGAATGTACCGGTATTACTCGACAGTAACAACCGCCGGTAGTGGCAAACTAAAAACTGAATTCGATAAACAAAGTATTACTTTGACAGCGCCTCCATGAAGTTTCCAGTATTCTCGTTTATAAAATTCATAATAACATTTTATTTGACTGGTTACCGCTCCAATTAGCAGGTACTAGCTACTTAAAATATTTTTGCTCCTAACCGAAACAACCCGCTAAGAAGTTAATTTCACTCGTAATTCTATTTATTCTATCGCAACACAAACTTGTAACATCTTCTAGAATAATCGGCCAACTTTGCTGTTATAGTGAGAATTTTAACTAGCACCTGTTTAAGGAGTGACGTAATAGAAGTGGCGGAAAGAACCGAAGTTTGGCGAATAATCAGCGCTGTTATGCGGGTTGAGTCGTGAGGATATGTCTTAGTCTGGAAGCGAGTTGAGTCGTGAGGATATGTCTTAGTCTGGAAGCGAGTTGAGTCGTGAGGATGTGTCTTAGTCTGGAAGCGAGTTGAGTCGTGAGGATATGTCTTAGTCTGGGAGCGAGTTGAGTCGTGAGGATATGTCTTAGTCTGGGAGCGAGTTGAGTCGTGAGGATGTCTTAGTCTGGGAGCGCGTTGAGTCGTGAGGATATGTCTTAGCCGAGGAGCGGGATAATTTGACATTAAATGATTGGCGTGACTTCTGAACATGAAAAGGAAAGTAAGTTTAGCATCTCCTCATATACGTCACTCGGAAATACTGATGAATTTATGAAATGGGACCGCAGGGACCCTTAAAATCAAAATCAAAAGTTATTTATTCAAACTAGGCTAAGAATCAACACTTTTCGAACGTCAAAAATTACATAAGAAAAAGTTAGAAAAACTTGACTCTATACAAAAGTATGCAAAATTATCTACATTATGTAACACAAAAACATTAAATAAAATTATTTTCCATGTGTCAGCGAGCGCACGCCAATGTACCAATATACCAATATACCAATGTACCAACATCGAACAGGTGTACTTAGCTGCGATAATAGTGGTCAAAGGCGTAATAGATATGACTTTGGCATTAGGTACTCCTAGCGATATTTTATCAACATCCGAAATGGAAATACACCGCTTGAAACACTTTGCAAAGCGATGCGAAGCGCTGCGCGCCTGGGACACACGACTGTTGAGCTGCTGGTAGGTACTGCACACTGCGCCGCGGAGACACGAGCTGATGCGCTGAATAGTGTAACTGAAGTTATTCTTGTTCGGTCTTTCCTAAGACTTTTTGTCTTTGTTAAGTGTGCAACACAACTGGCTACATAAAGCGATGTTTTCTTCCGAGAATGTGCGATATGTTCTCCGAAGCGGGACACAATATTTTTAATTAAATCGTCCTTTCACAGTGCCAATCATTTCAGATATTTTAACCCAAATCATATTTTTTATTTACGTGAACCTCATATAAATTTGCTTTATAAAGGTTAATGAATAAATGAATGGGCATTCAATGCGCATTAATTCCTCAATTCGAACCCGTATAGAGCTTTGTGGTACACGCCTTTAATTCTTTTGTCTATCGGATACGCAATAATACCGACCTGTGTACGCCACTATCGGTTCATAAAAAGCTATGTGCTGTGAATAGATAAATACCGCGGGTTCAGTTATACTCTTATAATTAACTAGCTGTGCCCCGCGACTTCGTTCGCGAGGAAGTCGTAAGATACACAATATACTAAAATAACAGCCACATTTTAAATAGCGTATAACCGTCCTTGAGAATTGGGCTACCAAATGCAAAAATATTTTTTTAAATCTGGGTTTTTGTTCATAGTTTCATGGGTTTTAATTGTTTTGCGTAGAACCCTAATTATTTTTCTAAAATAAGAATAGCTTAAGTTACTCCTTGTAACATCAGCTATCTGCCAGTGAAAGTCCCGTCAAAAGCGGTTCAGCCGTTTCGGAGATTAGCCGGAACAAACAGACAGACAGACAGACAATAGAAATAGTTTTTTTTTACAAGTACCGTATATATTCATATACTTTCATATGCATTTTGCAAAAGACTGTTATTGTGACATTACAAACAGGCACTTCAATTTTATTTATTTGTATAGATATACAGGGTGGCGATTAGGTTATCACATTAATTGAAACCACGCATTCAGTACATGATTCTGGACCCCGCTGCGTTGAAATTTTTCGTCGGTTATTAAAAAAAAATTTGCTGCTCCATACATTTTGAGCTCGTAGGTAGGCAAAAATGTATGGAGCAGCAAATTTTGTTTTTTGAAAACAGACTAAATTTTTTAACGTAGCGGGGTCCAGAATCATGTAGTGAATACGTGGTTTCAATTAATGTGATAACCCTGTAGATTAAGTGACAAGCTGCTAGCTCGCTCTTCATTCGGTTTATAATCAATATTACATAACTATCTATTGCACCTAGCTTCTGACGTTTCATAAGTGCCCATGTAAGCTTATGGGAAATAAAATATTTTGAATTTGAATTGATTACATTTAATATTATTAATCATAAACAAAATAACAGAATTAGGCCTCAAATTTTTCTAGTTTTGCTTTCAATCGCCACAGATCTTTACGTCTGGCTCAATGATAGGTGGGTACCTATAGGTATTATCCTACTGCCTATTGACTATTATAACATAAAGTGTGTAAGGACACTCACGGTCAAGGACGCTCAGCGTCATCAAGGTTAGCTACTTTTAGGGTTTGTGACGTCGGGCTTACCACCGATTCGGCACTATAGGTACAGTCAGGTAAATTCATTGTTAAGCAAATTGACAACCAACTTAAATTGACCATATATTCAAATCAGAGCTATCATTCTTTGACAGTTATATTTAATGTGTCATTTCGCTTAACAAATAATTTCCTTGACTTAATTTCCTTAATTTCCTTAATTTCCTTTGATTTCCTTGACAAAGACGTAAAACAATGTTACAAAATTTACCCTGAAAAATAAAATTCTGAAAATAGATTTTAGAAGTTGCATCGTCCTTTTTGTCGTAGTTTATTCAACACACGTTACAGCCTCCAGCAGCAGCGTGAATCGTCGTCCAATCCGCGTCGATTGCGTTCAATCCGCTCTGTCTGTGCACGCCGCACGCCTACCTAATGTGGGATTGCGTTTAATCCGCTCTGTCTGTGCACGCCGCACGCCTACCTAATGTGGGATTGCGTTCAATCCGCTCTGTCTGTGCACGCCGCACGCCTACCTAATGTGGGATTGCGTTCAATCCGCTCTGTCTGTGCACGCCGCACGCCTACCTAATGTGGGATTGCGTTTAATCCGCTCTGTCTGTGCACGCCGCACGCCTACCTAATGTGGGATTGCGTTCAATCCGCTCTGTCTGTGCACGCCGCACGCCTACCTAATGTGGGATTGCGTTCAATCCGCTCTGTCTGTGCACGCCGCACGCCTACCTAATGTGGGATTGCGTTTAATCCGCTCTGTCTGTGCACGCCGCACGCCTACCTAATGTGGGATTGCGTTTAATCCGCTCTGTCTGTGCACGCCGCACGCCTACCTAATGTGGGATTGCGTTTAATCCGCTCTGTCTGTGCACGCCGCACGCCTACCTAATGTGGGATTGCGTTTAATCCGCTCTGTCTGTGCACGCCGCACGCCTACCTAATGTGGGATTGCGTTTAATCCGCTCTGTCTGTGCACGCCGCACGCCTACCTAATGTGGGATTGCGTTCAATCCGCTCTGTCTGTGCACGCCGCACGCCTACCTAATGTGGGATTGCGTTTAATCCGCTCTGTCTGTGCACGCCGCACGCCTACCTAATGTGGGATTGCGTTTAATCCGCTCTGTCTGTGCACGCCGCACGCCTACCTAATGTGGGATTGCGTTCAATCCGCTCTGTCTGTGCACGCCGCACGCCTACCTAATGTGGGATTGCGTTTAATCCGCTCTGTCTGTGCACGCCGCACGCCTACCTAATGTGGGATTAGCGCGCTAAATAAACGAGTGCCTAATGAGAATTAATAACGCAATGCGAACAGTAATTAACATAATGTTTTTGTTGAAAATAATTGGAATAGTTACAGAAAACTGTTTTCGTACTTTATACGTCTTTAGTCCTCATATTGTGGCTTTATTGAGTTATAGGTAAACGAAAGGAGAGGTTATGGAACAGTTCAAATCTTTATGTAAAACTGGGCTACACACTCAGGTAGGTTTTAATAATACTACGGAAACACAGTGTTGGAATGCGCTCAGATATTGAAGCTCATTGCGTATTACAATGTTGACAGTTACGATCTCGTTAGCGCGTTAGGGCCCCTTCGGATCGACTGGAGCCGAGCCATTTACATAATGTTCGCCCCGTTTGAATTGCAACATTTGCTTTAGAGAAAACAGCATTCAGTTATTTGCAGAACGTTGTACAATGATCCCTAATGTGCAATCATAATTGTAAGCAATTACCTGTTTGCGAATTCTAAAGGATAACTAAGGGCAGTAAAGTTCAGCAAACGTAATATGTAACATGTGTTTTTGCCAACAACCAGTGAAAGTGGACACTACCAGTCACCTTGCTTGACATGCCTCCAAATTAATGATTGTAGAACAAGTATCTTGTCATTTCAGCATAGCACGGTTTGTTCCCATGGACATATCGAATCTTTTCAGGAAAATCATCGTAAGCGCAAAAAATCTGAAACCTATTTTTCTTCGTAACCTCTTAATTAGACAGTTTTACATCTTGTCACGATTACTCTTAAATTTTATTTTTTTACACGACTATTGTTGTAAGAAATTATCATCGTAAATGAAAAACTTGTTAGTTAGGAAAGAAAAAACTGGCCAAGTGCGTGTCGGACCACGCATAATGAAGGGTTCCGTAGTTGGGATGAATTTATTCCAACAACAAACTTAATATTGTAGTTGAAAAACATTTTCTCTCATACATTCCAACTGCAAATGTAAGTTGGTACTTTTACTCGTAAACTTGTAAAGCCTACTTAGCTGTGATAGTTTTTCTTATAATTTCGTTGTATACAGCGTGTTACGGAAAGGGTAACATATCAAAGGCACGGATTCTTTTGGTGATAACAAAGTACATGGCAACCTTTTTTTGATAAATATACCTACATAATTATACAGCTAAGAAACATTTAACTAAAAATCAAATGTTGCGAATTGAATTATTCACATCACTAGACCAAGTCAGCTGATCGATGTCAATAAACTACACACAAAGGAACAGCTCCGTAAGAGATTTGCTTCTCCTGTACTATTTGCGAAATGGGCTCCGCATGTTAGTTTTATTCCAGAAAATATCAAACACTTGAACACAAATGAGAAACTACAAAAACCTTATTGTAACTTATGGAATAGTTTTTGTTTTTTAGTAAAAACAAAACGTACTGCCCAGTATGTAACTAATAGTACAGTACGAGTAATTTCTTTTCTTTCATAAAATCATACTTTAAATATCAGATACTATGGACTCCTAAAAGCTATAGCCCAAATTTTCTATGAATTAAATGACTACACTCAACAGTTATCCAACTAAATTCAACATTTTCTAGCTCAGCAATTAACATTTTTCGTGTAAATGTAAATATTTGAATTTGAATTAACATAATCATCTTTCTTTTGTATTTTCGACAGTGTAACTAACTGAGATAAATGGCTGACAAAAGTGTGTTAAAATTGCAATAATAGGAAACTACAAATGTACTCAATACAAAAAAAGGTTTTAATTAATTTGAAAATTAACCATAGAAAACTTTTAAAACGAATTAAGTTTATGTTTGGATAATTCTAGCTACAAGGTTGTGTCTATGCAAGTACTCTTCGTTATCTAGACGAGAACACCCGGAGATAATGTATCGGATTGATTCTCCCGGACGGTGGCATGCCCGACAGATGTCAACCGTGCCGTCTTTCACTATAAATCTCCGATAGTTGTTCGTTACAATAACTTCGACCATAATTGCACAGAAAAAACCTTCGGATTCCCCAAAGAAGTCACCGAAACGCAGCCAGGCTACGGATGTTAGAAAATCTACATCGGGTCCATGTAGGGCCCGGAAAACACGTCCGTGAAGCTCCTTACTCTGCCATACCTCCATGCGATCGTTAGTGTCAAGGATTACGGACTTGCACCAGTTCTCTTTAGCTAAGGAGAGCAGCGTGTGGCCTTTGTCCACTGCAACTACATCTCGATGCATCCCCACGTCGGCTTCTAAGAAATATTCCCTGAGACTGCATTTATAATATCTCGCGATTGTCTTAACGTTTAAAAACCCTCGACCTCCACACTTTCGCGGGTTGTACAATCTCATTACCGATGATAGTGGGTGATGCATTTGATATGCAGTCAGCAGCGTACGGACCCTCCTATCCAGGGCATTGAGTTCAGTCTGAGTCCTCCTTCGATGATTGCTTCATGTCAGTAGCATTAATGCCCAAAGCTTCCGACATACCCAAATACTTATAGGTTTCAGATGCGGAGAGGGCTCTAAGGTTTATGGAATCCGAGAGTTGGGTTCCCATGGATTCCATAATCTGCCCTCGCTTTACATCGCACATTTGTCCAAATTCTATCCTGATTGCATTTAGCTCTTAATGGATGTAAGATGTTTATAGACCGTTGGTAGACACGTGATTGGTCTATAATTTTGGGCTCTACAGTACTACCTGATTTATGGAGCAGGTGGGTTATTCCTGTCGTTAGGAACTGGGGAAGCGACCCTGACTCTAAGGCAGATTGGAACTGGGATGCCAAGCGGGCGTGCGACCTTTGGGACCACTTTATCCAAAAGTTGTGCAGCCCGTCCGGCCCTGGATATTTCCAATTAGATAACGTCATTTTTTATTCTTATTCAATCTCCTTTGTATTATATAAACGTATAGCACATGTGTGATAAGTACTATAGAGCTACCATTTAGCTGGTAATATGTTTCTCATTGACTTGAATGTGCGCTGGCGGCTGAGAATATGTTATGCTCACTCTGGATGCTTTTAATGTGTACGTCTTTTTTACATCGTTCTCTCATTTAATTATAAATTTTACACAATGATGTAACTAATATTTATGTAACGATATAATTTTAAAGAGTGTCCATGGAGTTTCTTGGCCGTTCCTTTCCATAGGTACTGTAACAATCTGCCGAGGTACAAGGGGGCCGAGCAGATCGCTACGTGTATTTGTGTGCTGACTCGTTAAGAGGTGTGTTTGGTGAACGTATAAATTAGACACACAGGAGCATCGTATTATTATTTAATAGCTTACAGGAAGCCCGTTATATTATCTACGTAATACTAGCACCGACCCAATACAAAACAATATTTCTATCCTATATAGAAGCAACAAGAACAATAACAATGTACCCAGGATTTTGTAACAATTTTGATTTAAAAGAGTGTCCATGGAGTTTCTTGCCCATTCTTCTCCATAGAGATCTACGTTTTGGAATGGGCGACTAGCTTCAATTTTCTGACTAACTGACCGACTCTTTGACAATTCAAAAGTGCCTGTAATTGGTTTAATTGAAATAAATGCTTTGAGTTTTGAGTTTGAGTTTGATCCCGTCACATTCAAACCTATTCTATTCTCCACTTGGTGTTCGAATGTATCCATAGGCAAATACTTAGCGGCCTGTCCCACATGAGGTTGCCACCGGCATTGAACCTCTACAGTACCTACTACGCTTTGGTATGGCAACTAGTTTCATATTTCTGACTGATCGACTCCAAGTTTAAGTCTATGGTTAGGTGACTGTTAGAGTCTGACCACCGAAAGCTGTCCAAGAAAAAAGGCGGGAATTTAAAATAACAAGAGCTGTCAACCCTGGCTATACACTGCTTAAACGGACTTGATACTATTTATTATTCAAGATATTTATGCAATATTTTTTTTTTAATTACCAAAAGGATCTTTTATTTATATGTAGGTACAAGATAACACTAATATATATATATATATATATGTATTATGTACAAGTATACAATAAAAAATAAAAAGGGAGAAGAGCTCATTGGGCATCAAAAAATTTGTCCGCATCGCTGTCAATCGAAAAAGTGCCCAAAAGGCTGGCAGCATTGCCACGCTGAATGGCAATGCTGATTCTTTGGGCTAAGAACCTAAGTCGACCAACCGCTTAGCGATGTCCCGAAATACTCGATGAGCACTCGGACCCCACGGCCCAAGTGTTTCAACACCAAACGGCTCAAACATATAGCTCCCAATGAGGTTGTTATATTTGCGCCGTTTGAGGTTTTCTGCACCTGCAGCAGCCGCCCCAGCACAGCCCGCCGTGCTAGGAAGATGGGATGGCGCGAGGGTGTCGACACAGGTTGCATCCCACACCAAAGGCCTACCCAACTTCCAAGGCATTATGGTCATTCCGTCCGGCCTCTTCCCATCGTCATGTGCCAAGCCGTTGGGTTCTAAAACAGCTGGCACCCCGGCGGTGACAAGAGCCCGACGGATGATGGCGTTAATGCTAGTGTGCCGTGCCATACAACCAATGCGTGCAATATTTAGATCAGTATTTCATATTTATGTACCATGTATTTATGTATGTGTGTATTTATGTGACCATAATAACCTTATTACCCTTGATATTTACTTGGAACTGTTAAATCACCATTATGTATTCGCGCAATGGTGAATAAGCAAGTTAGCGTTACAATATTTCGCCGTGAGGATGATCATTATCAGTACCAAAGTTAAGCTCTAAACGAAACTAGCTTAGCATTTTTTAACTTCTGCACATTGAAGTTCACAGCTCAACTTTCCTGGCACAGCCTTATACAGAAAAGGTTGAATTAAACAAAAAAATATTACTATACATTTATTTAATGGAATAGAGACCATTGATGTGATGAGGATGATGCAACAAAATCAAAACAAAATATAGGGATTATTGAATCATAGTTGAAATCGGATTCCAAAAACTCTACACCTGGTAATATTTAATAAGCTTCATTGCTTTCTTCGCTGCTACTGCTACTGTCCCCAACATGTATTATGAATCGTTCAAGTTCGTTTTCAACAATACGGTCCCTTAATTTGTACTGATGTTCAACATTTAGTACATGATCTGTGTACTTCTTCCAGTCATCACACTTATGGATAGAAAACATTATTTTATTAAATTTTGCATTTCAGACCCTGGTATTCCTATATTTTTGCTTGCTACTTTTCTCTTCACCTGACTCCATACAAGCTCAATTGCATTGAGGTCGCAATGATACGGTGGCAGCAACAAAATTTCGTGATTGTGGGTATGACTATGTGTTTTTAGAAGTAATTCTGCTTCGTAAACAACTGCAGGTTTATTATCTTTCACCAAACACATTAATTCAGCATTGGTATGATATTCTGCAAAATGAGTAATATTCTCTTGAACGCATATTTGGATATTAGCTTTAGAATCAGACATAATACGGGGTTTGTTTACTTGTTTCACATGGTAACTTGCATTGTCCATCATAAATACACTAGGTTTAGTGAGATTTGGTATCAACATTTCCTCAAACCATTTCATAAAGTTGGTAGCATTCATATCATAGATTTTGTGCTGAATACCAATAATGCACTGGCACAAATCCTTCCTCCGAACCTGCATGCACAATAATATGTCTTTTTCATGACGATATATTAGTAGTGACACCACTTGTCACGATCCTGTCCTTGTCCTTGCCATGATTTTTTAACTAATAATATTTTTCAATAATGATTTTTTTTAATAAAGTTAAAAATACATATTATGTGTCATCAAGGTAAACAATATGTTTACCTTCTAGCCTCTTCTGATTTATTGTCCTTAAGAATCTGTGTCTCCATGCCGCAATATCATATTTTTCTGTAAGTAAAGCCCGTTCATTTTTATTGTTTTGAAACTCAAACCCGTTCTTGTGTAAAATTTTTCTAAGGATTTCACGGCATCCCGTAAATTCAATTGCTTCCTTCAGCTCATTGTGCAGGCTTTTCAGTGTTGGGACTTATGTTTCACTCCATAAAAATCGTTCATTTTGTTTCTTATAGCCGAAATATCAAAATTATCCAAATTGGAAACTGTTGCTGAATGTGAACGATTTTTCCCCGGAGTGTTCCACTGTCCTTGATTTTTAGACCCTTCAATTTTATTTCTTTTTAGGATTTTCACACTTACATCTGAAGAGAACAAATAAAATAAATTATGTAACAGTATATTAATACTAATCAGTCATTAAAGTAAAAAACCACACTATAATACAAAGATAGCATATTATTTAATTTAGCCATCCATACACATTATCATAAATGTATAAACCCTTCAAAGTAACTGTTAAAAATCTATCATTTCTGAAGTAATACCTGTCATTGAGGATATCTTTTCTAAATAACGTGTTTCACAAGTTGACATTTATTTTTTTTCGACAGCTTTCAATTTCTTTACTGCTTCCACAATTTTAAGTTGTGTCACCTGGTTGTTAATACATCCTGAAAAGCAGATACACCGCGAAAAATATTGTGAATTTTTCTAAATAGTCGAAAAGTATCTAGTTGTTGTATTAGAAATTCAAAAAACTAACCTAAGAGTGAAATGATTGAATCCAGTCGTCGTATTTGCTCTGCAGATTTCTGATTCAAATCACTTTTTACGTCTTTATATTTGTCAATCATAGTAAATAGAAGCTTCCTCGTCGAACTTCTGATTGTTTTCGGCATTATTTTAAACAGAACCAACGAAAATATGATGCACGTAAACACAAGATGATTCAAATACGAAACGTCAATGTGACAATTTTGACAGTCCTAAAATAATGCCTTAGTAAAACTTTTGAAAATAATTCGTGGTGAACTTTCGTTGGCCAAACTCTAATAAAAAAAAATTAAAAAAAATTGTTTATTGGAACCAGAAAAAAAAATCATTCATAATATTATTATTTCTAAATAAAAGGTACGTTAATCGCAGGAGTTGGTGATACTGGTTCCCAAACTAAGCCATCGCCTGTATTTTGGGACACAGCGTTCAGCCGTGGGTACTGTTACAATTTGGTGTCTTTAGGTATATATGTTGTGAATGTGAATATGAATGCATATTAATAAGAAATCCGGCGTGGTGACAATGTACTATTGTTTTATAAATGAATCAGTCAGTGTATCAGTGTTGTGTAGGTAGGTAGGTAGGTAGTATAGTATACAGGTCAGTTTTATAAAATTGTGGCTGTTATTTTAGAATATTGTGGTGACATAATATGATTCCCGCGCGAATAAAATCGCGGGTAGAAGCTCGTATTTTATAAAGTGCATGTATCTAAAACATCCCTACCTTACCCCTACCTACCTTTCAAAATTCAGAATGTTTGAAATTGCTAGACCAAGACATGCCAAACTCGGGAGAAACTTAAACATTTTGTAATACAGACATTCTTTTATATCTACGTATTCAATTTATTCAATATTCTTTTATATCTACGTACGGTAGGTAATGGCGCAGTGGCCTAGGGTCGCGACTCGGCAAACTGGTCTCTTTATGTACCATTTATACAATTGACATGATACGATGAAACGTTTTGGAGGATTTAAGTCTTTGAAAATATTTCAGGAATAGAATGGTTGTATTTCCATTCTATTCCTGAACTATTTTCAAACGACTGTATATTCATTTGTTAGTATACGCTTTTGTGACAGCTGGGCTGCGCTCGCTGAAATTTCTCTCGATAAACCTATGAAAATTGGAGTTCTTTTTTCTGTAAATAATAGGTAATTTTCGGTAATAATACCATTTTATGAAGAAACTACGTATATTTAATAAAATAATAGTATTGGCAAGAAATACACCCTCGCTACGATCGCTACAACGGCACCGCAAGGGCAAGGCCGTCGCAGATGCTGCGTAACATTCTATTAACATCATTATGTAGGTACGTTTGCAGTTTTACAATAGTTCCAACTAGTAGCTACCTACTGGTCATCACGTGTATGCGATTGTAACATTTTTACAAATTTATTGTAGTCTCCGAATGCACTAGCTAAAGTAATGCAATAATTCATTGTCTCAAGATTTTCTAATTTATATTCCTAAAATCAAGTTCAAACCGTGACTTCCCCTAATTTCAGTCACTTTAAATCCGTCCAAAAGTCGCAGCTTCCTATAATCCTCACGACGCGACACATCTCTTCAAACAGGCCTTGTCTTATTAACAAACTTGTTAATTCCAGCAAACTGCCACTCGATGAGTAAACAATACCACCCCACCGTACCCCTCTTCCCACACGTATGTTAATTTAACCTAGTTTCACAAATTAGACCATTTTGGAAGCTCCGAGTACGCTGGAGCGTTCTTGCGATAGTATTTTCTGTGAAAACAGACAGACAGGCTGCAGTCTGCAGTCTCAGTGGAATGATACGAGGTAACTTAGTGCAGCTGTGAGGAGACAAGTCTAATCGTTGTATGCTAATGACTTCCATAAGAACGCTTATGAGGCATAGCTGCATAGTGATGAGACATTAATTGATGAAGAGTTTAGGATTAAGTGAAGTTGGATGTGTAGAATGGAAGTGGAATTGTTCAGCGACAACAGTACGGGTCGTGATGTGTACTAGCTGTTCAGCGACAACTGTACGGGTCGTGATGTGTACTTGCTGTTCAGCGACAACTGTACGGGTCATGATGTGTACTTGCTGTTCAGCGACAACTGTACGGGTCGTGATGTGTACTTGCTGTTCAGCGACAACTGTACGGGTCATGATGTGTACTAGCTGTTCAGCGACAACTGTACGGGTCGTGATGTGTACTTGCTGTTCAGCGACAACTGTACGGGTCGTGATGTGTACTTGCTGTTCAGCGACAACAGTACGGGTCGTGATGTGTACTTGCTGTTCAGCGACAACAGTACGGGTCGTGATGTGTACTTGCTGTTCAGCGACAACAGTACGGGTCGTGATGTGTACTTGCTGTTCAGCGACAACTGTACGGGTCGTGATGTGTACTTGCTGTTCAGCGACAACTGTACGGGTCGTGATGTGTACTTGCTGTTCAGCGACAACTGTACGGGTCGTGATGTGTACTTGCTGTTCAGCGACAACAGTACGGGTCGTGATGTGTACTTGCTGTTCAGCGACCACTGTACGGGTCGTGATGTGTACTTGCTGTTCAGCGACAACTGTACGGGTCGTGATGTGTACTTGCTGTTCAGCGACAACTGTACGGGTCGTGATGTGTACTTGCTGTTCAGCGACAACAGTACGGGTCGTGATGTGTACTTGCTGTTCAGCGACAACAGTACGGGTCGTGATGTGTACTTGCTGTTCAGCGACAACTGTACGGGTCGTGATGTGTACTTGCTGTTCAGCAACAACTGTACGGGTCGTGATGTGTACTAGCTGTTCAGCGACAACTGTACGGGTCGTGATGTGTACTAGCTGTTCAGTAAAAACGCTTCTGTAGCGACAGTAACTGACAAAGCACAAGCAAGTCGCCCAAGAGATACCCCTTCAACAAAATGTGGTGACTGCCCCCTCTGCCTTATCAACATGTATACACAATCATTGCTAGCGTAAACACCAGTCTATGGTTTAATTTAGAAACATCTCATTTAAGCATCATGTTTCTCATGATCATGACACATGTGTGTCGCCAGGTGCTGAGCGACTGGAGTATGTACCAAGTATTTGTATACCGATAGTACTTACAGCTACAGTAAGTACATCGATGTCACGTCACTGACGACAAAGTTAATTCGCTCAAATTCTCACAATACGAGGATCTATCCAATTCCCAGGGCTACTTGCAAACGTTTCCGTAGAGGTAGCTTAGATTGTATGGTGCTGAGTAAGAAACCCAATTTAAATAATAATTCCTTCTGCCACTAATATCCTCGTTATTATTTGATGGATTTCGTTTACCTTAAAGGTATTTCTCATTGAATAGATCTCGACTTATGTTAATAAAATCATCAAGTTTAGAAGGGAAAAAAGTGATGGCATTCATTTAATTAGTCTATTCCCACTGATAAGAGACGTTGTTATGAGATGAATCCCACTGTTAGATTTTGCTACAACCACCACATCTAAAATTCTCATCCAGTCTTCACATAATCTAAGCTCAGAGTAAACCTCTTTGAATAACATAAGTGTTCCGCGAGCGCTCGGCCGCTTGGTGTCCGAGAGCAGAGGGGGTGACGGGGTGAAGAGCAAGGGGGTGTCTCCAAATATGTCGGCCATAGTGTTGCCTCACACATCCGGGCTCTTGCATCTTGAGCAAGACTCCTGTGCTGTCCATCTGGGAATATAGTAGCCAGTAGCATGGCCTAGAAGTTGTGAAAGTCATAAAAAAACGGCCAAGTGCAGTAGGACTCGCTCCGTACTTCCGTACAATATTTAACACGATATATTTTAAAAAAATACTTCAGTTTAAAAAACACGTTTCTTGTATGTAAAAATGAAAGGGGCACCCCGTTCTTTTTTAACTTTATTTTATTTGTAATATTTCTTGATAGAGTGGCAATAGAAATACACATTCTGTAAAAAGTTCTACTGTCTACCTATTAGGGTTCATGAGATAAAGCCCGCTGACAGACAGAAAGACAGACGGATGGACAGCAGAGGTTTAGTAATAGGGTTCCGTTTGGCACCCTTCGGGTACGGAACCTTAAAAACTGAAATAAGAATTGACGACAGTGAGTCTAAATGTAACTTCAGTAATCTCCCATACATTGTGGATTGGTTCCTTCATTTGAAAAAAAAACAACCGGCTTCCAAAAAAAAAAAACATTACAAAGTGAAAAATAACTTTAATTTCGGAATTCGATGTCTTTGGATCTGTATTTTAGTTACTTGCCACCGACTTCCTAAATTAAAGTTATTTTTCACTTTGTAATGTTTTTTTTTTTGGAAGCCGGTAGTTTTTTTGCAAAACGTTTTTATTTTCACTTTTTAGTTGTGATACCTACCCCACACAAAGTTGTATACCACTACTTGGTATGTAACAGTGACAGGAAATTGTTATAACATCGTCAGTATACACTAAGGGCCGAACCCAATAACCTATTTTCAGTAAAAGACAGATCGTTATTGATGGTAGACAGTATAATTCTATCTGTCGTTATATCAGGCCGGTAACATTCCATAATTTCTTATTGATTATTGAGACGTTAAAACCATAGATAGATAGGTTTTTCTATCTCCAGTATGCCAAAACTGGTGATAGATAGGTTATGGGGTTCAGCCGTAAGTGGAAAAAATACGTAAGCTAACTCAAAAACCACTGATCAGAACTTGATCAAATATATATGGGACCAATCTGGAAGTATATCCTTTCAAATAAAAAAGAATTTTTGAAATCGGTTTACACATGACGAAGTTCCGAGGTAACAAATATTATTAAAAAAAATACAACCGAATTGAGAGCCTCCTCCGTTTTTGAAGTCGGTTAAAAAATTAAAAAGGTTATAAATCATCGACCGAGACTTGTATTTCTTCAGAAATACTTATCATAATTATTATTTGTCTCGTTGGTAAATCTTCAACACGAAACAAAAAAACTATTATTTATTTCGTCTGAGCACGACACGACACAATATTTCGTTTTTTCGCGAGCATCGTACGATACACAACCTTACTAGTAACTTGCATTACAATCCTTAACAAACAAGGCTCCTTTATGATCTCCTATACTATCTATACAGCTCGGAGGCTTAAACTGGTGCGTGTGCGGCGAGCCTGTCCAAGGATCTGAGGCGTCTCACGAGCCCAAAATTGAAGTAGTAAACACACAACAGTGTCTGATAGTAAACATTGCCATAATCTTTATCAGCACAATGGCTTCTCTGCTAGGGCTTGAAGGTTGATATCCTCATGGAAATGATTAGATCAAAATAGTAAGGAAACACCACTCTTGTTCCGGTATCTTGTTATAGCGGCGAGTCAGGAAGGGACCGTCTTATAGCGGCGAGTCAGGCAGGGACCGTCTTATAGCGGCGAGTCAGGAAGGGGCCGTATAAAAGCGGCGAGTAAGGCAGGGACCGTCTTATAGCGGCGAGTCAGGAAGGGACCGTCTTATAGCGGCGAGTCAGGAAGGGACCGTCTTATAGCGGCGAGTCAGGCAGGGACCGTCTTATAGCGGCGAGTCAGGAAGGGGCCGTCTTATAGCGGCGAGTCAGGCAGGGACCGTCTTATAGCGGCGAGTCAGGAAGGGACCGTCTTATAGCGGCGAGTCAGGCAGGGACCGTCTTATAGCGGCGAGTCAGGAAGGGGCCGTCTTATAGCGGCGAGTCAGGCAGGGACCGTCTTATAGCGGCGAGTCAGGAAGGGACCGTCTTATAGCGGCGAGTCAGGAAGGGGCCGTCTTATAGCGGCGAGTCAGGCAGGGACCGTCTTATAGCGGCGAGTCAGGCAGGGACCGTCTTATAGCGGCGAGTCAGGAAGGGACCGTCTTATAGCGGCGAGTCAGGCAGGGACCGTCTTATAGCGGCGAGTCAGGAAGGGACCGTCTTATAGCGGCGAGTCAGGCAGGGACCGTCTTATAGCGGCGAGTCAGGAAGGGGCCGTCTTATAGCGGCGAGTCAGGCAGGGACCGTCTTATAGCGGCGAGTCAGGAAGGGACCGTCTTATAGCGGCGAGTCAGGCAGGGACCGTCTTATAGCGGTGAGTCAGGAAAGGACCGTCTTATAGTGGCGAGTCAGGAAGGGGCCGTCTTATAGCGGCGAGTCAGGTAGGGACCGTCTTATAGCGGCGAGTCAGGCAGGGACCGTCTTATAGCGGCGAGTCAGGAAGGGACCGTCTTATAGCGGCGAGTCAGGCAGGGACCGTCTTATAGCGGCGAGTCAGGAAGGGGCCGTCTTATAGCGGCGAGTCAGGCAGGGACCGTCTTATAGCGGCGAGTCAGGAAGGGACCGTCTTATAGCGGCGAGTCAGGAAGGGGCCGTCTTAGAATTCAATTAAAAATCACAGTTGGTATCATGACAGCTTCCAATCTATTATTACCAATTTGATTTCCATTTTATCGCAAATATAGTACAACGTTTTCAACGTATCAACGTATCGTACATGAAACATTTTAATGCATTTAAAATGTAAAATGTTTTTTCTTGTTCTTCAATACATGAAATAGTTTTAACACGTTTTATGGTTCTGTTGCGTTTTTGAAATCCCAAATATCTACAATTTTCAAAATATATTTAGATAAATAAAAAGCCTAATATGCAACTGAAGATCGGTGTATAAAAAGCATAATGATGATATAAAAACAGTTTTTATTCTGAAGACCAAGCTCGTACTAGTTTTCATGAAAACTAAATTGTGTTTAGCATCCTTGTTAAAAATGTTTTGCGTCAACTCATTGCAGCTAATACCGGTCTGAAGTCTCACTCATGCGAATGTTCCGGTAAACGATTAAAGTATTGGCCGGTAGAAAGAAGATCTTTCTTTTCATCTTTAAAGTCGGGGCTTTAGATTCTCTTGAACTTGTCCCATGTTCTAATAAATTGTTTCTGTCGCGTCTCCGTAGATGCTGGATAGTGTAATGCGATCGGCGACGGTATAATTAGGTTAGCACTGCGCTACACTCATGATACGAAGCAATCACTGTGATATTCTCCATGGGATTTTTAAATTTAAGAGTGGGTAAAACTTCGCTAACATTTCCTTATTTTTTGTTTCATTTCGTTTTAGAAATATTTGTTGACAAGTTATAAGAAGTTCACCCAAATCAACTGTGAAAGTCAATTTACACAATCTTACTAACTTAGTTACACCATACTTAGCTTAATAATGAAGAAAAAAGAAAAGAATCTGACGATGCAGCAAGTGGCGCCATCTAGTTTTGTTACGAAGTTACTGAAGTCACCGAAAAGGTCGGATAAGAGTGACACTGGCTGGTGACAGTCACTCTAGCAGAGCGTCGCATCGATGTGTATGACGGCGCAGCAAGGGCGCCATCTAGTTTTGTTACGAAGTTACTGGAGTCAGCGAAAAGGTCGGATAAGAGTGACACTGGCTGGTGACAGTCACTCTAGCAGAGCGTCGCATCGATGTGTATGACGGCGCAGCAAGGGCGCCGTCTAGTTTTGTTACGAAGTTACTGGAGTCAGCGAAAAGGTCGGATAAGAGTGACACTGGCTGGTGACAGTCACTCTAGCAGAGCGTCGCATCGATGTGTATGACGGCGCAGCAAGGGCGCCGTCTAGTTTTGTTACGAAGTTACTGGAGTCAGCGAAAAGGTCGGATAAGAGTGACACTGTCTGGTGACAGTCACTCTAACAGAGCGTCGCATCGATGTGTATGACGGCGCAGCAAGGGCGCCGTCTAGTTTTGTTACGAAGTTACTGGAGTCAGCGAAAAGGTCGGATAAGAGTGACACTGTCTGGTGACAGTCACTCTAACAGAGCGTCGCATCGATGTGTATGACGGCGCAGCAAGGGCGCCGTCTAGTTTTGTTACGAAGTTACTGGAGTCAGCGAAAAGGTCGGATAAGAGTGACACTGTCTGGTGACAGTCACTCTAACAGAGCGTCGCATCGATGTGTATGACGGCGCAGCAAGGGCGCCGTCTAGTTTTGTTACGAAGTTACTGGAGTCAGCGAAAAGGTCGGATAAGAGTGACACTGTCTGGTGACAGTCACTCTAACAGAGCGTCGCATCGATGTGTATGACGGCGCAGCAAGGGCGCCGTCTAGTTTTGTTACGAAGTTACTGGAGTCAGCGAAAAGGTCGGATAAGAGTGACACTGTCTGGTGACAGTCACTCTAGCAGAGCGTCACATCGATCGTTGCGTGGCGACTGTCTTATGATGACAGAGACTAGTTTATTAGAGTGTTTTATCTATAACGACGATGTCAGCAGAGCCGCTGTCGTACCACGTTCATGACAAACTGCTAGTTTCCGGCACAATTCTAATGATATTGAAACTACTGAATCACTAATACATACGATGACCACTTCTGACAAAGGCTATCCTGCGCCATTAAATCTATAGTAACACGTCAGTATCCGTACGGTCAGTGACCATCGTAGGTATATTGTGGTGGTGTAATCGTAACGAGGTCTGTATCCGGTCTCGCAAGCCCGCATCGCCGTCGGCGGCACTAAACCAATTTGGCCATTTTAATACGGTTTGCAGCAGGACCAGCCTTTGAACGAATACACCTTCGGTTATTGTGTTACGGAACATCGTACAGTTTCCTGCGAAAAATCTTGTTTGCGATAGCCTTAGGATAATAATATTTGTTATTAGCTCAACATTTGAGCTTAGGGACGGTGTAATTTTATCAGGAGTGTCTTTAAACATGCAAACATTTTGTGCTGAGCGGTATATGAAAATACCATATTCAATATTGACCATAATCTTATGAATATATTAGCACACGGAACAGATTCGGTGCATTACGTGAAACTCTGTGAAATGTAGCGTCAAGTCATCAGTAGTCTGAAATAGGTCAAGTTATGACTTATTGGCCATCACTCGACCTATTTCAAAAACATGGCACAAACATTACGATGAGTTACAGCCAGAAATTCCCCAAATTTGTAATTGACAAACAGAATCAACTTCAGCAAACTCACCGAACGCTTCCAATCGCGTTTATTTGAACATAGAATATTGTCGGTAAAAACACACAGGTATATTATTATATTTAGTCTAAACAAATAAATACACATTCGTTTGAAAGCCGGTATCGGCACGAAGCATTAATTCCGTATAACGTTATTTGCATTGGTCTGATAATAAGCGCCTGCGTTAATATTAATGTATCGAGTTATGACGCGGCTCACGACACGTGGTAATACGACAACTCCTCGTATAGTAAAACGACCTAAAAATACTGCAAAATGCAAAGAGAACAAAGATACAAGTAAGTTTGTATACATTTCCCTGCCGCTTGACTGATACTAGACTTATTTCCGTGTAAGGTTCTCTTCTTGAAATTATAACATTTTCATTACCAAGAAGTCGCGACCTGTTTGTGTACTACTATGCTTCAGTAAGTAGATCGCTTGTCAAGTGCGATAGTGGAAACATTTCTCGTACCCGTTTTTTCGAGCTGTTTGCAGGACTGGGCACTACTCTACACAAATGTCAAAGGACAAATAATTAACAACCTGTGGTCTACTTACTACTAGTGGATTTTATGGAAATATACGATACCATAATTGTGGAGATTTTTTATTCCCCCACTTTCATACCGCGTGAGCTTATAGTGTAAATCCCGCGGCGAACAAACAAGCTGCAGGATATATAATTATAAATCGAAGCGAAATAATAATAATTCCACATTTCCATGATTACTTGTTGTTTTCATTTGCCAGCAGGTATTGTTTATGCATAATAGTTAAGTAGGTCACGACTTAAGCCCTTTTCTAGATTATGACGTAATAAATAATGCAGTACAAAGCTAACTTTCCCTTTTTCAGCACGGACACCTAAACCACCTATCTCTAGAATCAAACAAACAATGGGCTGCGCCAACTAGCTGCACCACTGACAGAGCGTCACGTCGCGCCACACCTCGCTAGCATCTCGCTTGGTCATAGTAAGTAATTGGGAGATTATTCTATGAAACACGTCAAGCGCCTGGCGGCGGGATCTGCCATAGATTTGCAATATAGTTGCCCCATAGGCGGGGTAAGGGGTAAGGTACCTAGCTCATGAAATTCTACATCACAGGCAAACGTTCAATCATTTAAGGCCACAAAGCTATTGATACATGTGTGAATAGATAGAACACAGCTTATCTTAGGGAACAAGCAGTCGTGAACTCGTGAATTAGATTAATGCGCTGTCCGTAAGCAAGCATCTCGTGACGTCACACATACGGGCGAGTAAAACGGAAATTATTATAGTCTACTGACACAGATTTGCAATCTTTAAGATGGATGAGTTCCGTTGGTCAGAGTCACAGCTACCCTGATTTAGCAGGATTGCCAAAGGTTAGGTGTTTTAGAGGGAAAATTGGTTCCCAAGTGGTCAGGCGGCACCATAGTACACGTAGAATTGTTTCAGAAAACATTATTTGTGCTCTTAAAACAAGTACACAGGCAGTGCTGGTCAAACTAATTATCTTCGTCACGTTGACGAACATACAACAAACGAAAGCGTTGTTATGTACGCGAGGTGGCGCCCGCGTCGACTGTTTGTGTCACTCACACGACGCGGCGCTTCATCGACAACTTATTGTTGTTCTAAAAAACAATGTATTTCAATGTATTGTAGTTTTCAATAAAGTACCTACTAATTATTGAAATCGTAGGAAATTAATAAGGATGTTTATTCAGAATTAAAACGGAATGTAGGTACACAAATAACAACTTATACCTAATAAAAAAACAAATAAAAAAACTTTTCACAAAAAAAAAAACAACCGACAGTGGCCATCTGTGGTCTTCATCATCAGTTCCACTTCACCAAATAGTGCTTTCCGAGAGCAAATGTTCAGCACGAGTTACTATAAAAATACCCATAAATTATATGTTATAAAATAGGATTTTATAACATATAATTTTTAATATTTTTTAGTTCATGTTTGGTTTTGTTTTATTGTTTGTTTTATTTAGTTTTTGAAGTATTTTAGTTTTTAATTACATTTTAACATTTGTAGGCCTTCACAGCAAAACATAGCGCTCAAATGTGTTAACCTAACACCTTTATGTAAATACCTATGTTTTTCAAATAAATACCAGTGGCGAAAGCACCATATAACACGATTCCTACCGGCTTCCCTTCGGAGGTACGCATCAGCAACTGTACCGCTATTGGAAAATGGCACAGTCAATAGTATCTACTATTGCCAAAAAAGTTGAAACCGGCTTCACTTCGGCTTCTCTCTTACAAAAATTGATACCTCGCCACTGATAAATACCTACTATGATTCTGATTCTGATTCTTAACTACGAAAAAGGACATGCTCGGCGTCCATACATCGTCCGCCTAAGAAGCAACAGAGAAGGGAATTTACTTTCTGTGATCTAAATAATGCTTATAATCAATTGAAACTAAATTAAAATCACGGACACTTCTGAGCATTTAAAAAAATCCAAAACACTTTCGAATTTTGAGGTTATATTAGGCCAATAGAAACATACTAACTTAGCGTTTATTAGTGAAAATACATTGGATTTTATCTTCAAACGTTTCATTACATACTATTAGGTAGTCAGAACTATTATTTCTTTATACTAATTTATTTGTAGTTATGATTAGATTAGGGCTATGGACTGTTTCATTTTTGTGTGACTTACGAGTAAGTATTGCATTTTACTACGAATATAAAATCTCGCTTGTTTACCTAAAAGTCAAACTGTCATCTGTCAATGATGACACTGACATGTTGATGTTGCTCGTTTGACACAGCGCTGAGAGTGCCGAGTTTTGTAATTACGGTGCACACTATAGGTACCGCTGCGTACAAAGACTTGGCTGTATGAGCTACAATGCCCTTTGCCTATTCAAAACGTCAAATTGAAACAAAAAATAATGGCGCCGGGGAATAAGACGGAAGTGAATTACTTTTTAAAATGTTTTCGAAATTCTGAAGTGTCCGTTCTATTGTAATAATTGTAATGTAAATTATAAAAAAAAAACTATTAATTTCTGTACAGGTTTCATACGTGTTGATTCATAGGCCATTTTTAACAATGTCCTTTGTAGTTTTTTACCGACATACTTAAAAATGTAATTTAAACATGTTTCAGTACCTACCAATAAATATTGTGCATCCTCTTTTTGAACTATCCAAATTGACGGACCCTCCACTGCTTGCGTTCAGTTTGCTAAGTGACAAAAACTAACTCACTACCGCCCACAACGACGTAACAATATTAAGGCAAACTGCATCACAGGATAAGTAGAGAAGGCTCACAAAAGCTCACGCACCCTAGAGACGCCATGCCAAAGCAAAATACTCGGATGCATCTCTCAGTTCTTCACTATTAACTTAACGAGTTTATAATTGTGAACTAGTTTTCCAAGATGGTACCTATAAACAATATATTTTTCTGGTAGACCTTTTCCTTAACACAGCTAGTGAAATAGAAAATCGAAATTCAAAGAAATCATCAAAAACGCCTTGATCGTCATCAGTTTGAGTCTGCTGTGCATTCCTGTACAACACACGTGTCAGGTGCGGGTGTGTGCGTGCAGTCCGTGTGTGCGTGCGGAGGCTCGCGTCATGCCGGCGTCATCGATCCACTCGCATCCAATTATTCATGTATGTACATAGTTATGTGCAGTGCTGCTGCCATGGGATTGCTCCGTGGGAGACTGGATTCAGGATCTGAGAACTTTGGCTTCACTTGAATTTGAAACTTTAAACCCGGTCGGTCTTGCAAGAAGAATAAAATATTGTATGTTGTTGCACTCCCCAGGTGTTTAAAAATGCATAACTAAGCAAACAAGCAAACTAAGATAATTACGTCAGCACCTACTCCTTAAGTGCCATGGAACAGACGGAATCTGTGTTAGGACTTGCTCTTAAAATGACTTAAAATATCTGACTGCATTCTTACCGACTAAAAACGTACCTTACAACGGTTTTAATATTTTTGTTTACGTAAATACTAGCTTTTGCTCGCGGTTTCGCCCACGTGTATGTCGGGAAATGTCCCACGGGAACGTACTACCGGGATTAAAAGAAGCCTATGTGTTAACCCAGGTAGGTAAACAATGTAATAATTCTGTAATACATTGTTTTCATAGAACTCTATTGGTTAACGCGGCGCACGCCAGTAAAGCTCCCAGTTGGCATGATTTTTTCCGACATCAATTTCAAATTCAAAATATTTTATTTCACATAAGCCTACGTGGGCACTTATGAAACGTCAGAAGCTAGATGCACGGTTCCAATTGGTCGTTTCTTATGGAGAAGAGCCGGCAAAAACTCCGCGGTTTCACTTTTAAAAATAATTGGCTTTTACAGTGTTTTCAAATTACAGTGTTATTAAGTATGAGAGGATAGTGTAGGCCTGGCAACAAGTACAGGGTACTTAACAAAATAGAAAATGGTCTACAAATCTACAGTCTATTAAGCCTACAACGTTCTCACATTCACAAAATATAAAAGAATCTATTTAAAAGACAAGACTATGTAATGTAAAATAATGAAAAGATTATAGAATACCATGGAAGCATGTAAAAAAAACAATAAATTAAATTCAAGTAACTTGGGGGCAGTTAATAGACATTTACATAAATACATAGTTGTGCTGTTAATGAGGTACCAGGGAAGCCACATGTGCAGAAGGAATTAGCGCCAAACTTGCCTGTCTTCAACGTAGTCTTTAATCTTATAATATGATTTTTTAATAAGGATACGTTTGATGTGATTTTTGAACTTTCCATCGCTAAGTTCTGTGACCGACTTTGGCAACTTGTTATAAAAGCAGATACTGTTTATAAGAAATGACTTGCTTGTTTAAGTTAATCTAAATTTGGGTATCACAATTTCATGTTTACTACGTGTATTGAAAAGTCCGAAGTTTTTGCGAGCATACAAAATACTTTCTAAGATATAAAGAGAAGGCAGAGTTAGTATATCAATTTCTTTGAATTTGTTTCTAAGGGACTCACGAAGACCCATTTTATAGTTCCCGCGGATTACCCTCTTCAACAATCTTCGTCGTATTCAGCCAATTTACACAAAATCTTATTGAAATATACACCTAAGCCTTACTCATGATCACTCCGAACATTGATGACAATCGTTTAAAAATCCGTTTTGTAGTTTTTGAGTTTATCGCCTTCAGACAGACATACGCGGTTGGAGGACTTTGTTTAGTTAAAATCATGCCGATCACGCTCTAATGACAAATAATTGTGACCGAGTGGACCGAGTTTAATGAAACAAAGACTAAACGTTACCACAAGATACGAACTATGACTACATTTCCTATCCTTTAAATCTCTTAAAAAGGGGTATGTACCTACACAAAATTTTTAATGTTTCTTGTGAATTTTAAAATCTACCACCATTTAACCCCCTTAGGGTATGATTTTTCAAAAACGCTGAACCACATAATTCTTTATTTCCTACCAAAAGCATACATTTAATTTTTGGGTCCTTAACTTAAAAAATGCTGATTTTTTCATACAAACTTTCGTCCCCTATATCACCCCTGTAGGATTATTTTTGACACAAAAAGTAGCCTGTCCTTTCGCAGGACGCTCTCTGCCGCCAAGTTTTATCGAAATCTGTTCAGTGGTTTAGGCGCGAAAAGGAGACATACAGACAGACAGAGTTACTTTTAAATTTATTATCCTACTATATTATAGATTCAAAATCCACCCATTCTTCCATAAGTATGGATGGATTTTTGTAAAACTAGTTTTTAAGATTGTAAAGGCTATTAAAAAAAGTATTTTGATACGTTATTGGCTTCAATTTCCTCAATTGGTAACTTACTTTGAAGATCTAAGTCTCCCATAAACGGGAATATGTATAAATATTGCCAAAAATTCTGTAGTAAGAAAGCTCTAAAATGTGCAAATGGTAATGTGATTAGATAAATTGTAATGCGCTGTTCTTTTCCAGATGGTAGCGAGATACACCGTACACACAACACATCTAGAAATGATTGAAGCACAGACGAAGCGACGCCATAGTATGTTGGAACACCAAGCATTATCATATGTTTTAATTTGAATAAATTCTATTCTGCAGCACTATGTAACGCGCAACCCTTACATGGTCACCGCAGCAGTGCATGCAGTGTGGGCGCAGCACGCCAGCGTAGCGCGCCACACACGTGCGCGGAACAATGTGCGGCGAACACTCTACCTTCAAGTCTGGTCCGAAAGAGCCGGGCTGTCGGCCCAGTAGCGTGTGTCAGAATATGTAGAATCACATTAAATTAATATTTGATTTTTTTTTCCTAAATTGCATGGAATTAGTATATAATTGCCGACACGAGTCGTGAGCACAAATTCCACCTTAACTTTAACTGCCCTCGTCAGCGTGCTCTTGTATTCTGTTTTCTATCTTTATATAAATATGCTTGATCATGTATTAATTTCATTGCTCCCGCCCGTGTGCAACCTGCCATAATAGAAAACAACGATTCGTTAGGTTTAAGAGTAGAATTTGTGCTCACGACTCAAACCGGGAACTATATTATAATTGTTGCTAAACTGTCAGAGTATTTCTAGCACTTCTAGACGAATCAATTCCGAACGAAACCGGTGATCTGTGAGTCGGTCTAAATAAATACAAAAACTTAATTTACTTTACCTTAAATGTTAGAATAACAGAATTATAAATTGTACGTAAAATATTTTCTTAATTTTTTGTGCTATTTTTGATATTTAAGTTGTTATAAATAATAAATGTAGTAAACGCAGTTGACGTGATGTTTAGGGGACTTCATCTAAATAAAATCAGATAAATTGTTATTACATTAAATATCTTATAATGTTTTAAAACAGTTCTGCTAAATTAGATTTACATGAGACTGTCAATATTAAAAGTTATTTGGTCAAAATCTATTATTGGTTTGAAAATGGCGGGAATGTTGGAGTTACTTGGGTATTATGGAAAACCTATAAAAGGGTACCCGCCAAGGCTAAGGCTGCCAAGGCTGGGGAACTTTGAAAGACAAAAAAAGCGATATGGTGAAAGAAGGACTACATAAAATGTTCACGTAAGTATTTGATCATATTTCTTGATGGTTGCTGATAACTATGTTTTCTGTACTTAAGTGTTTTATTAAGTCTCATGTGTGAGATCTTCGAGATTAAGGAATATTCATGTTCTGTTTCTGTACGTTGTTAAGTTGATATAAGTTTGAGAAATGATCCAAGAGAAACAATAATTAATGCTAATGTAAAAATGTGTTGATAATATGTTAAAACAAGCTGCGGGAGTTTGTTTGTCTTTCTTCTCCATGATGACCTAGTCTTGGAACGGACAACTAGTTTTCGCATTAACGTATTTAATTGACAAGCCTAATTGAAATAAATGCCTAGTCTTGTCTCTCTGTGCTTTTCTTCATAAAATCCTGTCCCTACACAACATAATCTTAGGTACTTTCATACACAGTAAATAACTAGTAACCATTCTGACACTCAAAGCTTGCTAATTAAGTGGATCATTACCTAAACATATAGTTCTCATCCTCTTTCTGCCACGCGCTTGTTGGTGGGTTACACACTCATGTGGGTCAGCCATCATGCGCCCTAAGAATTGTGCGGGAGAAGAGTAAAATGTATCGATTCGTTTTCAAAATTACTTATCAGCTTTCTAAAGGGCTTCGTCAAAAATTCTAGATGGGATCTTGAACCTACCTGCACAAGTAAATAGGCAGAACGTTTTTCCTTAAATCTCAAAATGTTCTGAATGAAACTGATAAATCACGAACAACGGACAGAAGAACTTTTGAAGAAATTGTTGAAATAAGTTCCTTCCTTAACACACAGTAACGTGATGTTATTTTTGTATGTCTTGGTTAATTTAAAACAATGAAGATGACAACTATCCAGGAGATTAGATGATGAATCATCCTACTTCGTCTATGTTCGTCCATCTTGGTAAGGGAGTTCATCTCATAGGCTAACAAATCAAATCCCATATCGAGTGAGGACCATTTGTAAGTAACATTACAAATTACTTCAGACCATCCATCTATCCTTTGTCTGGTGGCAGAGTTATGCTACGGGCAGGCTTTACTAATAGATACGTATTGTCTGCAAATGTATTTTTTTTTTTTTTTTTTGCTATGGGTATGGTGATTATTACTCCTTGAGATATATTTTTCATATCAGCGTTACGTAGCTAAGAAACTACACCCTTCGGTTGTGCTCATGTTCTTCACAACTGTTTCTTTCTGTCTAGTTACCATCACCACCCACATTCTTTTTTGCGCCATTTTATGACATTTACGTCGCTCTCCCAAGTCTTGTGCCAGTCTTGCGTACTTGCGCTGCCCAACGCAACTCTTTAAACTTCACCAATGCCAAGAGTAAACTCCTTTTAACCCTTTAGCTAAGCTTAATTCCTGTGATGGGTGCGGCTTGTTATCAATAATCATAGTGCAACAGGCGGAGTTTAAACCGACCTTGCGATAGCCGTTGAGCCTTTGCCCCCGCAGTCTGTGTATGGAATCCCATTTACACACAAGCATCACATATGTAGGTGAATACATTGAGTAGGTAGCTCTACATAGCATGTAGGTAGTTATATTTATTAGTGTGTAATTACATCGCGGCGGCTTTGACAAGCGAGCCGCGTAATTGTGTGCCGCTCAGTTGGAATCATTCCGGATCATATCCCCGCAAGTATCGGCCAGCACTCGTTTATGCTTGATATCTATGAAACTACTCGATCGATCTTGATGCCATTTCCTGTATGGGAGTGGCGGAAATGTCTTTCATATTTCTTATTTGTATGGACTTAGACTTTCTCCAGATTTTCGTACCTGTAACTGTAACTGTAACTGTACCTGTAACTGTAACTGTAACTGTAACTGATATATCAGTATTATGTTTGCTCTAGTTCTGGCGACCCTTGGCTTAGTGAAGAGAAACATTGAACTCATGACGCGGCCTCTTTGTTCGTACATTTGGTTCTCTCTCACGTGATACATTACTGCCTCCGTGCCACATGTGGCTGAGCCGTCGGGAACTTCGTTGCTCTAGGAGTTGTGGCCACACCAGTGGCGAGGCTTGACATTTCGTAGGAGGGAAGCCGAGGTAGAAATTGTTCAGTTCCATATATACCATACAATTACGTCAAAAGTAATAATTTTACGCAGAAATTAAAGTAATTCTTTTATTTTACTGAATTTAACATCATCAGTCGTCAAGTAGCAGAACCAAAGAGACGCTATCAATACACAAAAAAACAACTTTCAATGTTTTACAGAAATAAAGACAATTTTTGATTTTACTAATCGTTTTAAAATTAAAAATGGAACATAACGAATCGAATAAAATGCAATTAAACACGTGAAAATTAAATAAAATGCGTAATACTCCTCTATCTCGTTCTCGTCGACACATGTTTCTATTTCGTTCTCGCCGACACATGTTTCTATTTCGTTCTCGCCGACGCATGTTTCTATGTCTGTCCCGGTCATAACTCGATAGATAGCGAGTTACTGTCGTCCGTATCAAGCCGTGCCACGTATCTGACGTCATGACGGGCTCGCTATTGTATGACTATTTATTTCGCGATGATCCCGTTGCGGCGCCGGCTTATTTAGAACAATTTGTGTTGTTGTAGGAATTTAAGGCTAAGAATAGGTGCTTTTGTTGTTTGAATATTATCTATAGGTACTACTGAATGTGCCATTTTTAATGGTGGTAGGTGAAGTTGCTCTCCCAATCATCTGAAGGGAAGCTGGTAGGAAGAGCTGTTAGCGCGCTACTTCTCTGGGCCACAAAATGCAAAAAACCTGGGCGATAATAAAGGGTGCCCTGTGATTTGTGAAATTATGCTTTAGTATCAGTATTTGCCATCGGTTATGACCACTTATTATTTTAATTGTTTAATTTCGGGAGACGGTAACCGATAAAGTTGAGTGGTCTCTGGTAAATGGCCAAATGCATTCACTATGGTTGATCATAATTATTATTTCGTTTATTAATTTTTCTATCTTCTTATTTACATTTTTAAATATTTCTTAAAATAAAAAGATATAAAAAAACATTTAAAATATAAAAAAATAGAGTTCCACCGGTATCGGGAGCAGGGTCCAAGCTACCGGTGGTTAGGGCTGCAGAGACAGGAACCTCCTCACAATGCGAGCCGTATCAAGAAGAACTGCCTTCTGAATCCGGCCCTTGATCCAGTCGCCTAACGAGAGCCTCGAGAGATGTTGGTCGAGGCTGTCAGCCATCAGGCCATTGGCCGTTACAACAATCGGCACAATGACAGCCGAGCTCACATTCCACATGTCAACAACCTCGTGTGCTAAGTCGAGATATTTATTTTGTTTCTCTTTCTCAACTTTCACGACTCTTTCTCAACTTTCTTAAACAACATGGCAGTATTTGATACCGTTAATGATCAGGCTTAAGTATGTAGTACACAATATCCTTGCAACGATACTACGTCGTAATATTTTTTCCTACAGGTACATGTCATAATCGTAAAGAAATCACGAATTTGTAACAACAAAAAGCAGTTGCGTTCGCCCAAAATAAAATCACGTTTCTTCAGGATGTTCACGTCATGGTGTGACGTCATGGTGTGACGTTATGGTGTGACGTCATGGTGTGACGTTATGGTGTGACGTCATGGTGTGACGTTATGGTGTGACGTCATGGTGTGACGTTATGGTGTGACGTCATGGTGTGAACAGATCGCTAGGTACTAGTTATCTCTACTAGTTAAAAAAAATGACAAAAAACTACAAAGTAAAAAATAACTTTAATTTCGGAAGTCGGTGTCATCGGATTATATTTTAGTATTTTGCCACCGACATCCGAAATTAATGTAATGGGAGGTTAATTGTTGAGGAGTTCTCCTGGTGCTTTACCATCAGCTCCACTTCATCATATGTATTGTGAAGAGCATAAATTGCTTAGAAACCATTTTAAAGTAATCGAATCCCAACTCGAGAAATACTTATTATTGAGTAGTTTCGGTGACCATATTGGTCTTCATCATCAGTTCCACTTCACCAAATGATGCTTTTATAGAGCAAATGCACGAATCACTATAAAAAATACCCAAATCGCTAAAGGTGTGCCTATAAAATTAGATGGTTTCCCTCGATTTCCATGGGATCCCCTTATCAGATTCTGACTTGGTGACAATGGCACCACCTTGAGAGCATACCCTTTCAAATAAAAAAAATATTTTCAAAATCGCTCCAAAATTAACGGAGAAATCGGTGTTTAAACATGATTAACAAAATAAAAAATATATACGCGACGAATTAAGAATCTCCTCCTTTTTTTTAAAGTCGGTTAAAAACAATGCCACACTGCTAAACAAACTCAAAACAAGACACATGGCAACTCGTTACCGGTTTACGTAACCCCAAAAGAAAATCAAATCCAATTTTCTTGTTCACAAATTCCGTTGGCATTCGTATTGAAATTACGTATTACGTTGTTTAATACATTTCAATAAGCGCGAACTTAATATCATTATTGTATCAAAATAAGAAAAAGAAGGACAACTTACAAAGAAGGCATAAATGTGTGCACAGCTTGACGCTAAACTAGCAGATGTATTGCTACTGCAGCTCAAAGCATCATTGCTCGGCAGCAGTTCAATGGCATAAGTCATCAGTGATGCGAGTATTTCTTGTTGCTGTGCGATAACTAATCACATAACAATATCTCGGGATACTACTACCACCGTGATTAGCAAGTTTCAAACGAACTCATTTAACTTTTAAGATTAAACTACGTCTGGGTATGACGGACAGTCGACCCAAATGTAGTTCTGCAATTCTTCAGATTCAAAGTAGATTATAAGTAGGTATATAATAACAGATTTATCGTTCATTAACCTGTCTGCAACTTCTGTACCTTCCTGTTCAGTTGTATGCTTCGTGTTGGTAATCTTCAAACACACATAATGTAACAAAATATTTCTTTTTGATTACGTGGCACGATCGCACACTGAATACTAATCCGGGGCCCTCCGCTGATAGCTTTGACTGAGGGAGCGCTGTACTTCGCGTACTCGCTTTATTTAGATCGAAATAAACTGAGGATGTCTCAAAATACTTGTAGTATAAGGTTAGGTAAATAAAAGACACCATTAACATAGTTGAAGTTTGTGTTTAAACAAGCTTGTTGACGTTTGCGTCAAAGGAGTCCCGCCGGACCGCTTTATGTAACAAAGCTATCTAATCCAACATGTCTAATGTTATAAGAGGAGATTTTACACGATAAAGGAATTATGAAAGTCTAGATTTATATTCATAAATGTTTAAATGCTATGCCGGTTGAAAGTTGAGTAAATAAACTGTACAAGATAAACATGTTTCGTACTAAATAATAGTATTAAATAATATTCATACGTAACCACTTATCACGCAGCTCACCGTCCCGCAGGTACCAGCTGTAAGGATGCTTGTCGCGGAGGGTAGCATCCAGTGGCGTACTAGTGAACTACTAGTACCCTTGAACTTAACGTGTAGTACTGCACCAGTTTGGGAGTATCTAACCTGCTCTGAAGTAAAGCATATTATGTGCATATAAGTGCAGTTGAGTGTCAAACTGAAGTTAGATGCAAATAAAGTAAAATAATACAGTTCGTGTTGGTTCTTCTCCGAATGGTACGTGTAGCCTCTTTAGTACAGTTTTATTATGATCGTAAATATCATTTCAATCTCTTTCACACGCAAAGCAAAACACTCATGCCAGTGTTCTTTAAATCTTAGAGAACCCAAGTAACAGCCGCCTACCTCCACAAAACACCTGAGTTAGCTTTAGCGGCACGCACGACTAACTCCGACGTGGCACTTGTCATCCAGCGCCGAACCGTAATAATATTCAAATTGAAGTTTCCTAATGAATCCCATTTGCAAATTGGATATGAGTGTCGGAGTGTCGGTATCAAATCATAATGTACTCACTAATTATATCGGCGGTGGATCGCAGCCGTGTCAAATTGTTAATTAGCTACATGGCGTATAAGCTTGAAATTTGACCAAAATTGCTACTGAAATGACGAACTTCATAAGGCAATTTTCAAGGTCATGTACAGGACCTGGATGGTTCGCTTTAAATAAGTAGCAACTGGGACTGTCCCTACATTACCCTCGGCTGATAACATTTTCGTTTTCGTAATTGTGATAATATCAGTGCTTAGGTCGGTTTCCCCTAAGGGGAAAAGGCCGCACCCTGCCCCGTACGACCCTGTAGAGCTCGTCTCCAGACTGGACATTGTCCCACCGACTATAAGAAATGAATTCCCAAACAATGCCTTGTCCCATTAATAAGGCAAGGAAAAGATTGATGGAAATGGTAATTGAGACTTAGAATTCATATTTATGAAATACACTAAATGTGGTTTTAGAAAGTTAATAAATAATAGAGGGATACGAAGTATATTATTATATAAACTGTGAGTAACCCTTACGCTGGCGTAACAGGTAAATGATCAGTCTTTACTCACACGATACCTCGCATCTACATTCGGAGTACTCAGAGCTACATTTCCATATAAGTGACGCAAGCGGATTTTCAGCGGCATTGTGTCGGCATCATGCTCTTATGGAGACATGGTCCCTAGCAGTTCTCTCGAACCGATAAACGTGACGAAGCGGCTTTCCCTGCGGCTACCGTGTGACCGCCCTTGTCTACCAACGGTGCGGCTAGTTCCAGCGGCATTTCATCGGCATCATGCTTCTTAAGAGACATGATCCCTATCAGTCCTTGGACTGGATATGAGATATACAGTGTGAGTCTTTATAATGTGCACATATCGAAATGAGGGAATCTATGCTTAATTTTATCGACGGAAAAAATGTTAAAAAAAATCTAAATATTTATTTATATTTTTTATGGATTTTTAAAAAGAATTGTTTGCTTTTGTGACCCCAGTGTATACAAAACTGTGTAACTTTTAAACTAAACGATTTATCACGATGAAACAAACTCTATAATGTTTGGAAGTAATTAGGTGTCGTCATAAAATAAAAATTATGGAAAAAAAATAGCCACATTTAAAAATAAACATTTTTGTTTGGCAAAAATCTGATTTTTTTTCATTAATTTTTACAAAAATTGTAAAATTTCTCAATAACATGCCCCCATCACCTTCTTTTTTTATAACTTTAAGTTATTCTTCATTGTATTAGGAACCTAACGGTAAAAATTGCATGTTTTTAACTCAACCCCAACATTTTTTATCAACTGTCAAAGAAAGGCCCAACGCATAGCTATTGTTTAGCAGGTAGATAAACTTTCTTTTGAATGTGCGCAGGTCGGGGAGGTAGGGCCAGCCAAAGGAACTTGAATTATGACAGATGTCAGACTGGCAGTCGCTCCGAATTATTCGCCGCTGCTACATGTGTTTCGGTACTTTCGTTCGCTGGACTTTCATAACTTTCGTTCGCTGCTACATGATGCCGCGTTTAAGTGAATTTTCCCCGGCACACATCGCCGACATACATTTTTATTATGGAGTGGGACAAGGAAGTGCCAGAGCTGCGCGCGCGGCTTACATAGCTGCGTATCCTAACAGGCAACCAGTGCCATCTGCCCGAAACTTCCAGGAAGTTCACAGAAGGTTGTCGATCACTGGACTTGGATCAAGTAGAGATCGTCGCGAGCCACCTCAAGTAATTATTGATGCGGATACTGAACAAGCAGTATTAAGTGATTTGTTTGCTGATCCATCCATAAGTACTAGACGACTGGCTCTTCGTCACGGAATATCCCAAAAATCAGTGTGGCGTATTTTAAAGAAAGAAGGATTGCATCCTTATCACTATCAAGGGGTGCAACATCTACATGAAGACGTAGACTGGCGTCCAAGGTGTGTGATGTCCACATGGATTCAAAGAAAAACCAGAGCAAACCCAAACTTTCCAAGAAAAATACTATGGATGGACGAAGCGACATTCACTAGAGACGGTATTACTAACTGTCGAAATTTACACAGATGGTGCCGCGCAGGTGAAAACCCGAAACTGAAACGGTCATCTACTTTCCAAGTAAGACTTTCGATAAATGTTTGGGCTGGTCTTATCGATAACATGTTGATTGGACCAGTCATATTGCCGAGAACGTTGACTGGTGAAAGATTTTTAAGTCTATTGAGAGATGATATGCCTCAGTTATTGGAAGATGTCCCACTGGCTGTGCGTCAAAGGATGTTTCTTCAGATGGACGGATGTCCTGCCCATTACGCTACAAATGTAAGAAGATTTTTAAACGAAAATTATCATGACAAATGGATCGGCCGGCAAGGACCTGTAGGGTGGCCTGCGCGTTCACCCGATTTGACGCCCCTTGATTATTTCCTATGGGGGACCATGAAGCAACGCGTCTACAGTACCCCCATCAACAGTGAGGCCGATTTGCGTGACCGCATAATAAACTGTGCGAATGATATTCGCAATGATCCCGAAATGATAAGGAGAGCGACACACCAAATTCTAATTCGCGCGGCTTTGTGTTTACAACAACGAGGTGGACATTTTGAGAACCTGATGCATTAAATTTTGTATTTAATAATAAATGGGTTTCAATTGAACTCTTTTGCATTAATTATCATCCCAAACAAACCACCCTTATGAGAACAATACGATTCCGCGTTCGGAGTGCCATCTTTGAAACGACCCGCGCGCATTCACAACAAAGTTAACAAAAAAAGTTTATCTACCTGCTAAACAATGTGCGTAGCTATGCGTTGGGCCTTTCTTTGACATTTGATAAAAAATGTTGGGGTTGAGTTAAAAACATGCAATTTTTACCGTTAGGTTCCTAATACAATGAAGAATAACTTAAAGTTATAAAAAAAGAAGGTGATGGGGGCATGTTATTGAGAAATTTTACAATTTTTGTAAAAATTAATGAAAAAAAATCAGATTTTTGCCAAAAAAAAATGTTTATATTTGATTATGGCTATTTTTTTTCCATAATTTTTATTTTATGACGACACCTAATTACTTCCAAACATTATGGAGTTTGTTTCATCGTGATAAATCGTTTAGTTTAAAAGTTACACAGTTTTGTATACACTGGGGTCACAAAAGCAAACAATTTTTTTTAAAAATCCATAAAAAATATTAATAAATATTTAGATTTTTTTTAACATTTTTTCCGTCGATAAAATTAAGCATAGATTCCCTCATTTCGATATGTGCAGATTATAAAGACTCACACTGTATATGGTCACCCAAACCCCTGGAAGCTCACCCTTTGCACAACAAGCATATGTGCAAGACACGTGTTCATGTCAGTCTGACCGAATTATTGGTCTAAGATAAAGAATACAACATTCAAGAATTACTTGATAAAAGAGTTGAGAATCGAAACTCAAGAATCATTGTATAATATAGTTTTGGATTAACTCTCTTAAAAGCCTACTAACTGGTCGGAGGCAAAGAGTATATTTCAAAAATAATAAATTAATAGACTTGAAGATCTATAGACAGCCCCAAAGCGTCCATCCTTCACCACTTCCTAATGTTTGAGCTGGGGAGAAGAAATGCTGCAAAAAACTCCCTAGCAAAACGTATCTGTCTGTAATATTAATATTTAAGCCAGTTTCACCTCGGGCATAGCTCCTCACAGTTAACGTAGTCTAGCTTAGACTACGTTTACCGCTATTTCAAGTGGTCTTAAGCCCACTACCAACTTTAACTCAATAAATCCTACTCGGCCCATTACGAATAGTCTCCTAACTTAGCTTACCTGGACTATGGACGTCTGTAGCGTATCATGGTCAAAAACCAACTATACTGACATTTCGCACATCCTCCAAATGAACACGCTCCTCAGCCCATCTGCCAACACTTCAGTCCGACAGATTTATGGCCGTTTTTGAAACATGGTACCAAACAGTTTTTGTTAATTTCTTGTTTCTAATCGGTTTGCCTGAACTTAACTTATCGTTGCCAGATGTGGCCCCAGCTTTGTTATTTGAAATTAGAAATATTATATATCTCACTAGTTTCTTATAATTTGTACAAAATATCGCATCTTAAGTGACGGTCGGTCGCATTGTCCCTAGTAGGTAGAGTGTTTGCCATGGAATAGAGAATTTATGTGTTTCTAAGTGGGCCGTTTCCATGATTGTGCTTGTTTTAAAATAAATATAATACTCTGTTATTAAATTGGGATAAGTGACAGATAGTCACACAGCGTAGCAGCACCAAGTATACTAAAAAAGTTACCACGATAATGATTTTAGTTTTATGCAAAATACTAATCGAAAAAACTAAGACCGTGGACTCTGTTCATAAGACAATATCCTGACTATGAAGTTTAGTAGTTAGAAGATTCGCTGCAATAATTATATTAACTCCATAAAAAACGTGGGAGGTAGGTGAGTGACGTAGGTGAACTCGCTGGAACGCGGACATTATCGATCCAAAATGACAACATCCAGTGAAGCATTCACATCGTTGATTGTCGCACGATCAAAATCCTTATTTAAGGCAATTTAATAGTTATTTCCAAAGACTGTTTGAATAATGACATATTTTTAACGGACTTCAAAAAAAAGGAGGAGGTTATCAATTCGGTTGTATATTTTTTTGTTAAAGAGAATTGAATTGAATTTTTTTATGAGGATATTTCATGAGGAGTATGTAAGGATCGTAGCAGGAGGCGTTCTGTGGGTTGGAGTGTACGTAACGGGGCACTGAAAAAAAAGACTTAGAAAAATATACGAAACGGGGTACTATGCCTTCTGCTCACCCCCATGGGAAGAAGGTGTGAGTTTATGTACCTATGTATGTGTATGATTCAATTTCAAACTGAAGATTTCTGAATGAAGCGCTCCAAGTACAGTAGCGGTCAGAACTCCAACACCAGCATTACAAAACTATCGCATTGTTACTCGTCGCATTTGAGACCTTCTTCTATTTAGGCATTTCACACAGACATACACACCCGTATATTGCACTCTTTCATCACGAACCAAACAGAAAAAGCGCGGTATATGGTCATCATCATAGGCCTATCGCGGCACGCAGTATTTTTAACCGACATCAAAAAAAGGAGGAGGTTATCAATTCGGTTGTATGGTTTTTTTTTAATATTTGTTACCTCAGTACTCCGTCATTTATGAACCGATTTGGAAAATTCTTTTTTTATTTTAAATGACATATTTCCAGATTGGTCTTATTATTATCAAAATCCAGTTCTGATGACAGGATCCATGAGGAAATGAGGAAACTCCTCAAATATTATAGGCAAACACATAGTGATTTTGATATTTTCAACAACAAATCAAGCATTTGCATTCAGAAAGTATCATTTGCTGAAGTGGAACTGATGGAGAAGACCACAGATGGCTACGGGAACTCCTCAATGAGAAGTATTTCACGGGTGGCGATAAGATAAATCTCGATTAAGATAGTTAAGCGAAAATGATGAAGCCAATTTAAATAAATAGTGCTGATGAAAATGGTACCATAGAACTGATCTGATAAAGAAGCTGGAAGGTAGGCACCGGAACTCCGTAATAAAACAATGTATTCTAGTTGTGTTTGGGTTTATTGGAATTTTCATGAGATGCAATATGGCTATAAATGATTTTTAACCAACTTCAAAGATGGAGGAGTTCTCACTCAGTTCGTCGGAATCTTTTTTTTTAAGTGTGTTCCCCGGTTACTCGAAGACGGCTGGACCGATTAAAAAAAAATTTTTTGTTTGAAAGGGTATACTCTCCAGGTAGACCCATAGTCATCAGGTTAGGATCTGATGATGGGATCCTGGAGAAATCGAGGGAACTCTGCAAATATTATAGGCACACCAATAGCGATATGGGTATTTTTTATAGTAAATTGTGCATTTGTCCTCAGAAAGCACCATTTGGTGAAGTGGAACTGATGACGAACACCACAGATGGTAAAATGGCCACCGGAAAAACTCAATAATAAGTTTTTCACGGGTTGCGATTCGATTACTTCAAAATTATTGCTAAGCAATATAAGCTCGTCACAATTTATATGGTGAAGTGGAGCTGATGGTGAAGTACCAGGAGAACTCCTCAACAATTAACGTCCCTGCATCGGGAAAAACAATGTTTTGTAAAAGGTGATGAGCAGTTGTGATTAGGCTATTGTAACTTAGATAAATTAAAAACCGACCCACTAAAAAGTGAAAAATGAAAATGTTATTACAAAAAAAAAAACAACCGACCTCCAAAAAAATCACTACAAAGTGAAAAATAACTTTAAAAACCTAAAATACAGATGTATTTTAGGTTTTTTGTTATTTTTCACTTTGTAGTGTTTTTTTTTGGAGGTTAGTTGTTTTGTTTGTAAAAAGTTTTTATTTTGATTATGCTAATGAGAAAAATACAGCGAATATTTTAAACTAGTCACATACAAGTTGAGGGTAGATTTGGAACAAAATCAATTTTCTGACTACAGTCAGAAAATTGATTTTGTTGCATAGCATTCTACCTGCAGTTAGAATGGAGTGACGTTGTTGGTAGGTGAACTTAGTTACGAGCGTTTGTGTTATTGATAGTAGAGGTGTTGAGTTAGAAGATTTTTATTGAAAATGCAAGCAAATATTAATATTGAAGCCAGGGCGAACGTTGCAGGCTTGTAGATCAATGGGTGTAATATATCTGAAATATCCAATGAAACCGGATTTTATGTAAGTTATTTTGTTGTTTTTGATTTTACTAGCTTTTGCCCGCGGCTTCGCCCGCGTGTATGTTGGAATATATCAAATTAGTACCTACCCTACGTGTTAATCCTGGTTCTAAAACATCTGTATGCCAAATTTCCTCTAAATTCAGTCAACCATTTTTTGCGCCAATCCGGAACATACATCCCGACAAACAACAAACGGACAAAAATTCTAAAAACGATAGTGTGCGCAACAGACTCGTTCAATCACTTCTTTGTAAATATATGCAATGCACAGTTCTGACTTCGTTACTATTTTTAACCGACTTCAAAGAAAGGAGGAGGTTATCAATTCGGTTGTATGGTTTTTTTTAATGTTTGTTACCGTTACTCCGTCATTTATAAACCGATTTAAAAAAAAATATTTGAAAGGATTGGACTTCCAGATTGGTCCCATTTTTATCCAAATCCAGTTCTGATGATAGGATCCATGAGGAATTGAGGGAAATCCTCAAATATTATTGGCAAACACAGTGATTTTGGTATTTTCGTCAACAAATCAAGCATTTGTATTCAGAAAGTAAGATTTGGTGAAGTGGAACTGACGAAGAAGACCATAGATGGCTACAGGAACTCATCAATGATAAGTATTTCACGGGTGGCGATAAGATATCTCGATTAAGATAGTTAAACGACTATGATGAAGCAAATTTAAATAAATGCTTCTGATGAAAATGGTACCATTGAACTCAGATCAGTAATAAAACAATGTATCCTAGCCGTGTTGGGGCTTATTGGAAATGTCATGAGATGCACTCTGGCTATAAATTATTTTTAACCGACTTCAAAACAGGAGGAGGTTCTCAGTTCTTCGGAATCTTTTTTTTTATGGTACCCCGATTACTCGAAGACGGCTGGACCGATTTGGAAAATTCTTTTTTTTTTTAAAGGGTATACTTTCCAGGTGGTCCCATTGTCATTAGGTCAGGATCTGATTATGGGATCCTAGAGAAATTGAGGGAACTCTTCAATATATGCGCACCTATAGCGATTTTGGTATTTTTTTATAGTAACTTGTGCATTTCCTCTCGGAAAGCAACATTTATTGAAGTGGAACTGATGACGAAGACCACAGATGGTAAGATGACCACTGGAACAACTCAATAATAAGTATTTCACGGGTTGCGATTCCATTACTTTAAAATTATTGCTAAGCAATATAAGCTCGTCACAATGCATATGGTGAAGTGGAGCTGTTGGTGAAGTACCAAGAGAACTCCTCAACAATTAACGTCCCTGCTTCGGGAAAAGCAATGTTTTGTAAAAGGTGATGAGCAGTTGTCATTAGGCTATTGTAACTCAGATAAATTACAAACAGACCCACTAAAAAGTGAACAATAAAAACAACCGACTTCCAAAACAAACACTACAAAGTGAAAAATAACTTTAATTTCGGAAGTCAGTGGCAAAAACCTAAAATACAGATCCAAAGACACTGACTTCCGAAAAAGTATTAGTACCGAGTTTCGAGTTAATATGACAGCGCGTTAAAATTTTTCCTTACTGTTCCTTACTGTTCTTACGGTTCTAGTGTTCCTTACTTGTTTTAAAAAACTAAGAGTGACAATTTATATTATATCCTGAGGCAAATATTGCCATGTTTCAAGTGTATTAACCAAAGGAATAAGATTTTTTATATAATTTGTATCCCCTCTTTTCACCCCCACAGGGGTGGAATTTCTAAAAATCGTTTCGGATTTTTCCATAACTGAAATCAAAGATTTCTTATACCAATTTTTGAGTTAATCAAGCCACACAGTAAAATCCTCCTCTTAAAAACCTAATTACCCCTTCTCACCCCGTCAGGGGTAGTTTTGAAAAACCAATAGTAAAAAACTTTATTGCTTATTTAGGCAAATATTCGTGCCAAGTTTCAAGTTTATTAACCAAATGAATAAAATTGTTCATTTTTCATCCCGGTTTTCACCCCCACAGGGGTGGAATTTAAAAAAATCGTTTAGGATATTTCCAAACCTTGACTCAAAGATTATTCATACCAATTTTCGAGTTAATCAAGCTACGCAGTAAAATTCTCCCCTGTAATATTGACAGCCCCTTTTCACCCCGTCCGGGGTAGATTTTCGAAAAACCTTGATACAGGTTATTCTTTATTTTTGGACTTAAGTATAAATACTGAGTTTCGAGTTAATCGGACTGCGTGTTAAAATTCTTCCATACATTTTTTGACACCCCCCAATCCCCCTCGTGGGGGTAGTTTAGAAAAACAAAAAAAATATGAAGTTCGTAATTTATTAAGATAAGTATTTGGGCCAAGTTTCAAGTTTATTTACTCAAGGAATAAGATTTTTCATACAAACAAAATACCCCCTTTTCACCCCCTTAAAGGTCGAATTTCCAAAAACCCCTTCTTAGTGCTCCCCTACATTATAAAAGGAAGCCGTGTGCAAAATTTCACGTTCCTAGTCCCAGTAGTTTCGGCTGTGCGTTGATATGTCAGTAAGTCAGTCAGTCAGTCAGTTTCTCCTTTTATATATATAGATTTGTTCTCATAAGTGACGCATTAAAATATGTAATAAGGATTCCTTTTTTTTTCGAGATACAATGCGACGTTGGGTGAGGAGATTTGAGGAAGAGGGGAGTCTTAAGAGCCGTGTAAGAAGTGGTAGGCCGCCACTTATTAACCAGTCTCAGCGACGCTTCATGGTTGGTGAATATGAAACGAATGGTTTCAGGCTCCACTGTACATTAACACCCGCGCGTCCGAAGCTTCACAGTTTTATACTGTGTAGATGTCTTTGTGTAAATCACTTTCGCAAAATTTCACTTTTTTTTTTATTTGAGATAGGTTTGCTCTTGACTCTAGTCTAGGTCAGAGATGACAGAGACAAAGTCGACGATGGAACGAGCTTACCCAAAAGAAGCCTGTTCACGCTCACTTTGAAGAGATCGGGGTTGTATACGTTCGAAAACACAGACGCAGGCAGAGAGTTCCACTCCTTTGCTATGCGCATCACAAAAGACATTTGGGAACGCTTAGTGCGAATTGGTGGAATAGCAACTAGGTAGGGATGGTAATCTGCTGTGCGTCTAGATGTCCGATGGTAGAAACGCACTTAGCGTAAACGCCTAGTTTTTGAGAAAAAAAATCCTTAAAGTTTCCGAAAATTCAACTAAATAGAATAAAATGTCTTTCAATTTTATTATTTTTGTGTTTTTTTTTTACGCTAACCTATTACACAGTCCACTGTAGTGTATTGTATAACACTAAACACTAGAATGCAAGAGCGAGCGAAGCGAGCTCGGGATTTGGGGCAGTCCGACTCGGGCAGGTTAGGTTAGGTTACTTCGCGGTTATGTTTTTTAAACCATAGAGCCCCGCGAAGCGGGGCTCCGTCTACAGAGCTTTACTGGTTTTTTTTTTTCTCAGCCCCTATGGTTTTGCGCACTTTGGGGTTTTCAAATATACACTAAAAAGGGTCTATTCTACCCAATAAAAAATGGCTAGTATAAAAAAACTAGGTTATATTTTTTTTTCTCGGCGCCTATGGTTTTGCGCACTTTGGAGTTTTCAAATATACACTAAAAAGCTACATTGTACAAAAAAAAGTCAGCTACTACAAAAAAAGCGACGGGTGTTAATGTAAAGTGGTTCCTGGTTATATACCTATTGTAGCGAAAAAAAAAATAAAAAGACGGAAAATTCACTTTTCTGCTACGACACGTTTAATTTAGTTTTTAAAATAAAAATAGAAAATAACATTAAAAAGTAAAAAAAAATTAATATTATTGTATCAAAAAGTTGCAGGTTGTCTTGTGTGAAAGGAATAAAATAGAGAACTTTGGTCCGATAGGTACGCGAATAACGAACGAGAAAATAAACGTACTACCTAGTCGATTGCAATCTCTAGGTAGTACGTTTATTTTCTCGTTCGTTATTCGCGTACCTATCGGACCAAAGTTCTCTATTTTATTCCCTTCACACAAGACAACCTGCAACTTTTTTATACAATAATATTCATTTTTTTTACCTTTTAATGTTATTTTTTATTTTTATTTTAAAAACTAAATTAAACGTGTCGTAGCAGAAAAGTGAATTCTCCGTCTTTTTATTTTTTTTTCGCTACAAAATGGCGCCCGAACTAAAGTAAGTAATTTTGATGGTTACTTAATATATTTTTTTCTGTTATTTTGTGTGTGATGCTCTTCGAGCAAATATAATCCATATTTTTTTCCTTTTGTCCTTTTTCCAGTGTCATGGATGGAGCAGAATATGCATTACAATACAATGATACCATTGATGATCACCTTTTAATGTTGGATGTTGTGTGTGATTGTACTTTAATTCCATAATAATACTAAATTAATAACTCTTTCATTTCTTCCCAACAAATATATTTTAATCCCGAGTTTTATTTTAATGCCTGTATTTGTAGTTCCCTGTAGAGAATGCTTGGTGTGTGAATGTATAGGCGTCGTGTTTCAAAGGTAAGCTTTTTTTGCGGTTGTGTGCTTGGTTTCGTTTTTTTGGTATTCTATTAGCCCAAAGCGTCCTCTTTCACGTTTTGTTTTTCTAATAGGTTCCTATCTTTTTTTGACTCCTAGCCTGACCGTTTAGCTTGCCGAATGCGTGTCTTTCTATTCATCCACCAGCCATATTACTCACTAAATAACTTTTTCCAACTACTGGTAAACATGCTCGTGGATTGTTTTATTCTGTTTTGTTTTTTTTCATGATTTAATATAGCAGATGGAGGAATTCAATGTGTGTGACACTCTATGTGGAAGTCTTTTTATTTGCAGGCCTCTACTTATTTCATTCAGGGTTACTCCGCATTTGATTTTGTTGAATTCTTCCTTTCCAATTTGTCCTAGGAACTTTATTATGTAATACTTTCTAATTCTATGCCTTTGACATAAAAGCACAAAACATTTTTTCAACAAAAGCACAGACAACATGATCATACAGCCTAAAACATTTCTTCGCATCTATTTTCATCTGGTTTCCCTCCTATTAGTATTAAATTATCCTTTTATCTTATTAAACAATAATATTTGACATATTTTCATACATTTTGGTTTTGTTAAACATTAACTCAAAAAATGTAGCTCTGAACATTTTTATTTCACTAATTCCCTTTTTGAGCTTTTATTTTTCATAGATGTTTATTCTTATATCCCTACAATTTTGATTAAACTATCCCGTTTTCATATTAAACTATTTGTCCTATATACAAACAACAACTTTCCTTCTATACATCCTGGTGTCACAAATCCTACCTTAAGATCAAGGAGATTTTTTATTGGCCAAACATGATGTGATGTTTCTGAAACTTTGAGGCAGTGTGAGGTTTGTAAGGCTCATAAAATTGCAAACACTCAACCACGAGGCCAAATGATTTGTCCGAAAGATGTTTCATTGCCCCTACAGGTAATTTCTATCGATGTCATTGGACCTTTGCCTGTTGCTTACTATGGTTTTAAGTATATTCTGTCCATGGTAGACGTTTTTTCGAAATATGTCTGGTTATTTCCCCTTAAGAAGGTTGACGCTGGTTCTGTTATTAGAGCTCTGGAATCTGAATTATTTTTCAATTTTGGTGTACCACGTGCTATTCTCTGTGACAATGCTACTGTTTTTCGTAGTAATATGGGTCATATTCAAAATAATTGTATATTTACTACTGTCTTATTGTCCAACCCAATTATTTTTATAACGAGATACAATTGACTAGAATTTCATAAACAAACAGATTAAATGTTTATTTGAGCTTAATAAAAAACAACGAAACATTTGATACAGCTAAACAATTCTTAAAAAAAAATGAAACCAAACATTGCGTAGATTCCGTTTCATACAAGTATTCAATGTCTTTGACGGTAAACTAAAAAAAATAATTTAACTATTAACCATTACACAAAAGTTTAAAAAAAAACTATATTCAGAGAATATTGTTTAAACTTTCAACACTTCACTAAACAAAATATAAAATACTATTTATTGTTCTTCAAATTTAATTTATTAATGAGTCTCCTGATTTTACACATATCTGTTATTCTTCTCTGTTATGCTATTTTAATATTATTTCCATGGTAATAAAGAAATTTGATATACTGGCAACATTAGTCCACTACCTGTCACTACACGACGTAAGAATAAATGATCGGCCGTTTTGTTCAATATAGTTTCTCAGCTCGTTTCGTTGTCGAAGAAAATTAAACTTTTAAAAGTAAATATTCAATGGAGACGTTTAAAATAGCGGTTAGTAAGTTTACTGTTTTATTACTCATACTAGAAAATGTCTGTATTGTGCTAATTGTTTTAAATATAAAATATTCGTATAACATTTAAATTAGTGTGGAAATAAATAGATTTGTAGGTTAGACACGTGCAATTAATTCATATACGTTATTTTATCCGTCACTTTTTCTGTTACGTAACAGATATGAATGATTAGGCGTTATTCACATGGTGTCACATATACATTAATGATAATAAAATATTAATTATACTTACTGCACCTCAGGTTAGCCAAAACATTTTTTTTTTACTTCAATTTATTTGAAGTATGTAAAGTTTTCGAATAATGTGCCCTGTATTGCATTGCTGTGCCATGTATTGTCTGTGTGCGCATGTTTTACTGGGTATATCACCGCTTGCGCCGTTTGTACTAACCGCACAGCCTCGCCGACGCGTACCCGGCCTCTCGTCGTCGGCAGTCTCAGAATCAGTTAAGGGGGATGCGCCACAGTAGCCCGCGAAATTCAAATTATCTCACGTTTTTTACAATTTGTAGGTCAGTGGAAGGTTGTATGTTGATTAAAATATGATTCACGGCCGTAATAATTATAGTATAGTATAGTTAAAGTTTTACATAATTATAATCATTAGAATCCTTTCGCCTTAATATTAATACCTACACTACCATCGTCGCGTATCACATTTTGATCTACATACAACCTACTAGAGCTGCAATTTGCAAAAACCGGCTAAGGGCATGCACAATGTAGGGTTCCGTAGTTGGGATGAACTTATCCCAAGAACAAACTTGGGAGATTTACCGTGTTATTTTCAGACCATAGAAACCTTATCACTCACCTAGCAATATATTGGCACATCTACATTTTTCATATTTTGCAGTTGTCAACACTTGCCCTAATAATTCCTTTCTGTTATTTTTCTGTTACAATCAAATAATATTCATATTTGTTTCCTATCCGTAACTTACAATTATTTTGAATATGACCCATATATTTTTAAACTTCCTTAGTTCTTTTCACATCGATTCAGGTTTTACTCCAAATTTTCTCATGTTCGGCAGAGAGATCTTTATGAATTCTTCTCGTGCGAATAGTCAGACTCGAAGCACGAATTTAGCCGAAAGTCGGGCTCAGCACGCGTCGAATCTTTCCTCTTGTTGAGGTTTATGCGAAAGTAGCTGATAATCTTTCTATGGCTTTCCTCCGTAATTCTCGGGCTTATAATACGAACTGCACGGCTGTTACTCTTAACGTTGGTGACACGGTATGGAGACGTAACTTTGCTAGATCCTCTGGAGCAGATTATTTTTCGGGAAAGCTTGCTCCTCGCTTTATTAAGTGTCGTGTGACTAATTATTTCTAGAACCACCTATGTCCTTCAAGATTATGATTCTGTCCATTCCGGAACATATCATATAAAAGATATCCTTAAATAATTTCTCACAACTTCAAAACGCGTTGTCCGATTTACACGAATTCAATTGGAATATTAGTTTTACATAAATTTCTTTCCTTTGTAACCAAGAATTACAAAATTATTTACGTAAACAAAAAAACTCATTTTTAAATTTCGTAAATATTTCGACAAACTACCATTTCTAAAACCATCCACAGCGACATCTAATTGTCACAAGTGGAACCTTTTGATTACGTCTTATTTACAGCTTACCTCTTGTGTGTAGTGATGTACCATTGTCGATAATTTTTTTCGATAAAACCAAGTGGTTTAACAGTCTCGATCATCTTGTTTTTTCAATGGAGCAATTAATCATAATATCGTTTCTATTTGATTAATGCAGTTGGTAACTCCAATGATTTAGCAGGGAAGTCCTTATAGATTCAACCTGTGCTTATGGTCAGACTCGAAGCATCCATTTAGCTGAAAGTCGGGCTCGACAGGCGTCGAATCTTTCTTCCTTTGCTGAGGTTAAGGCGGGATTGTCAGACTCAAAGCGTTAATTTAGCTGAAAGTCGGACTCAACTCGCGTCTTACCTTTCATTCATTGCTGAGTTTTTGTGTTAATATCGCTATTAATCCCTCTATTGCTTTACCCCTTATTTACCCGAGCGTATGAGCTCGCTTAATTTTTTGGCTGTGTTACTAGTAATATCACTAGGACCACTTAGTCCTACGGACTTTCTTCGACTTCTGTCGACATGTTTCGACTGAAGTCTCTTTCGACAGAAGTTTGTGTTGACTGACGTCGCCTTTTTTTGACTGATGTCGCCTTTTTTGACTGATGTCGCCTTTTTTGACTGATGTCGCCTTTTTTGACTGATGTCGCCTTTTTTGACTGATGTCACTTTTGTTGACTGATGTCACTTTTGTTGACAGATGTCACTTTTGTTGACTGATGTCACTTTTGTTGACAGATGTCACTTTTGTTGACTGATGTCACTTTTGTTGACCTGATGTCACTTTTGTTGACTGATGTTACTTTTGTTGACTGATGTTACTTTTGTTGACTGATGTCACTTTTGTCCTTTTTTTTGACTGATGTCACATCATCTCTGGCTGATGTCGTATCGTCTTTGACTGATGTTGTATCGTCTTTGACTGAGGCTATTTTCTTTCGCCAAGGTTGTTTCATGTATATTATTTTTTTTTCAGGGTTCCTTTCATATTTAAGTTAGTTAGGTACATATAGTTTTAATTAGTCTCTAAGGTTTTTAGTCTTTGTCCTTAGGATTGTTAGTTTTTAGTCTTTTGCTCTTAAGTCTCTAGGTTACTCAGATTTAGTGGACACATCTGGAGCTCGCGCTGATAACGTCTAAGTTGAAGGATCTTTCGATTTTATTCTGTATCTCCTGCACTCCAATGTCGTCTATTATACAGGGTGTGGCGTAAATAATGGATAATCCTGTATCTGGGAATGGAGGACCCCAAGCCCTATAATATAAAAAATTCTCAAACCCAAGAGTAATTTATTTTTCATTGCCACCTTTAGTCACTTCCTCGGCCACCGTATTCACAAATGAAGGAATTTTCACTATCTGATTTCTGCAAATAAATTACTCTCGGGTTTGAGAATTTTTTATATTATAGGGCTTGGGGTCCTCCATTCCCAGATACAGGATTATCCATTATTTACGCCACACCCTGTATGTATTTTAATTTTCTTCTAGGTTTTAGATTGCGTCATGTAAGTTAATTAATTTTCTCGTTCTATCGTTTATTTTATAGGGTTGTCATTTGTTTTAGGGTTGCCACATTTCGGTTATATATATTTTTTCTTTTTTTTGTTGGAAAGGGGGTAATGCAGCATAACTCTGCATGTCAAAACTTTTTGGTTCTTTATAATCAACCTTTTTTCCGTTTGTATTTGAGCCTGGTCGATTTTTATCTTTTTATTTCGTGATTCGAATTATTTTTCTTCTGACAGATGGGTCCCCATTTTTTTCTTAGTTGCAAAAGTTGAATCAATTGACGGACCCAGTTTGTGGAAAATTATCGAGTTTTTTTCAAGTGAACCACACTTTCTCTGCCGTCCTATTAATACCTTATGGAAAAACTATATTGAGAATGGTATATTAAGTATTATTCTAAGCATTCATCTTTATTTTTTCTGGTACGTATCTTTTAACAGTTTTCCTCAATCGGAAGTTCAGTCTGATCACGCTGGTCTAACCCTAATTCATTTTGTCTTAGGATTGAACAGCTTTGAACAGGCCGCCTTTCGGCCTCCAGGTTTTGGCCTAAAATTACGCTGGACGTCCTTGGCCAACGTCGAGAGTTGGGTCGCATTTAGACCACTGAAGGTTTCACAAACAACGCCAGTTCCTGAACCTGCGACAATCTACAGTCTACGTCACCTCGCCGGACGCAATTACTTATGCCACGGTTTTTTTTTATGATAATTTTACGTACAAATTTAATAGTGTAGATAGTACGAGATTTTTTTAATTCATTAACTATTTAATTTTATTTGTAAAATGTGAGATACTTTGGTTCTCTAATTTTTTTATAACGATATGTTTTGGTAGCGTTACTTACTAGAGATTGCAATCGACTAGGTAGTACGTTTATTTTCTCGTTCGTTATTCGCGTACCTATCGGACCAAAGTTCTCTATTTTATTCCCTTCACACAAGACAACCTGCAACTTTTTTATACAATAATATTCATTTTTTTTACCTTTTAATGTAATTTTTTATTTTTATTTTAAAAACTAAATTAAACGTAACGTAGCAGAAAAGTGAATTCTCCGTCTTTTTATTTTTTTTTCGCTACAAAATGCATTTTGTAGCGAAAAAAAAAGGGTCTATTCTACCCAATAAAAAATGGCTAGTATAAAAAAACTAGGTTATATTTTTTTTTCTCGGCGCCTATGGTTTTGCGCACTTTGGAGTTTTCAAATATACACTAAAAAGCTACATTGTACAAAAAAAAGTCAGCTACTACAAAAAAAGCGACGGGTGTTAATGTAAAGTGGTTCCTGGTTTTATACCTATTGTAGCGAAAAAAAAAATAAAAAGACGGAAAATTCACTTTTCTGCTACGACACGTTTAATTTAGTTTTTAAAATAAAAAATAACATTAAAAGGTAAAAAAAATAATATTATTGTATAAAAAAGTTGCAGGTTGTCTTGTGTGAGGGGAATAAAATAGAGAACTTTGGTCCGATAGGTACGCGAATAACGAACGAGAAAATAAACGTACTACCTAGTCGATTGCAATCTCTAGTAAGTAACGCTACCAAAACATATCGTTATAAAAAAATTAGAGAACCAAAGTATCTCACATTTTACAAATAAAATTAAATAGTTAATGAATTAAAAAAATCTCGTACTATCTACACTATTAAATTTGTACGTAAAATTATCATAAAAAAAAACCGTGGCATAAGTAATTGCGTCCGGCGAGGTGACGTAGACTGTAGATTGTCGCAGGTTCAGGAACTGGCGTTGTTTGTGAAACCTTCAGTGGTCTAAATGCGACCCAACTCTCGACGTTGGCCAAGGACGTCCAGCGTAATTTTAGGCCAAAACCTGGAGGCCGAAAGGCGGCCTGTTCAAAGCTGTTCAATCCTAAGACAAAATGAATTAGGGTTAGACCAGCGTGATCAGACTGAACTTCCGATTGAGGAAAACTGTTAAAAGATACGTACCAGAAAAAATAAAGATGAATGCTTAGAATAATACTTAATATACCATTCTCAATATAGTTTTTCCATAAGGTATTAATAGGACGGCAGAGAAAGTGTGGTTCACTTGAAAAAAACTCGATAATTTTCCACAAACTGGGTCCGTCAATTGATTCAACTTTTGCAACTAAGAAAAAAATGGGGACCCATCTGTCAGAAGAAAAATAATTCGAATCACGAAATAAAAAGATAAAAATCGACCAGGCTCAAATACAAACGGAAAAAAGGTTGATTATAAAGAACCAAAAAGTTTTGACATGCAGAGTTATGCTGCACTATGTACAAGACGATTTGCTGAAGAATTTGATAGGTCATTGAGCACTGTTCGCCGTGCACTCCATGCCGAAGGCCTCCATCATCGAACTCCAGCGAAAAAACCATTTTTAGTGCAAAGGCATAAGGAGGAACAGTTGCGTTTTGTACGAGAATATTTAGACTTTAATTGGGAGACTACTGTATTTACTGATGAGTGGACTTTCAAATCGTGTCAAAAAGGAAGACTTTGTGACCCAGAGACAATACACGTTGGTCTGACAGTAACATTATAAATAATACGGAGAAGAAGTCAGGAAGAATTAGTGTGAATATGTGGGGGTGGGTTAGTGCTCAAGGACCGGATGTGTTGCCATTTATACCGACGCGGGCCAACAGCTCCAATTACCTCGAGGTTTTGAGCGATATAATGCTACCTACTCTTCGCAATGTATCCAGCGGATGAACTTGGTGAATTTTATTTGGTTAAAGATAATTGTCCGATACATCGTGCCAGTGTTGTTCATGAGTGGTTTAGTGAACATTCGGATGTTAAATTTATTCGTGACCAGCGCGATACCCTAATTTAAACCCTATAAAAAATGTATGTCGTTTAATGGTGCAAAGTTTGGAAGCGCGAGACGGAAATATGTCTCGAAAAGCTGAAGTCCCATTGCATAGAGTTGTGTGATAGTTTACGTGGCACAAATGTTTGCAGTAATATTGTGGCCCCCACAGAACAGAAAAAACAGGTGGCCCCCATGCGTCGACGTCTTCTTGACTGCATTCGGTGTAACGGAGGTCACACATATTAATAAAAGAATATAATATTAAATGTTATCTACGGAATTCAGGGGATACACCAGCCATAATAGTAAAATATACGGATTGAGGTTAAGTTTCAAACTTCTTTTCCTTGAGAAAATTAATAAATACGTCTATAACCTCAATAAACCAAAAACATCCCATTTTAGTAGCAAACAAAATGATTTACGAACAAATTAGGTATTTTATTAATTTCAAAGTTTGGAATATGTTTATGTTTTAAAGGTATAAATCAATAAATTTTCCTATGAAAAATAGTGTTTTTATTAATCTAATTGCCTATTATATCAGGTTGGCACAAAAGTAATGATACGCTCTATAAAACTCTATACATTCACTTTTTCAAGTTAATTGTTTTCGATGATATGCTAGAATGTTACAGAACATTCTAGGTACTTGTGATGTGGGGGTATATAAAGCCGCCCTCGCGATTGGTTTAGTCAGTTTGAACACAACGACAAGCGACAAGTTGAACACTATACTTATACGAGTACTTGTTAGGCCACAGTGCGCGGGCTGCGGCTGACAATATCAACACTGCATTGGGCGCTGGAAGTACAAGCCATGCGACGGAGTCCCGATGGTTTGACCGTTTTAAATCAGGAGACAGGAGCCTTGATTGTCAGCCACGCTCAGGACGACCATCCGCAGTGAATGATGACGATTTACGCAGCGAACTGCAGTCGAATCCGGATGCTACCATTTGTGAATTAGCGGAAGCACTTAACTGCAGTCACCACGCTGTGGAATACCATCTGTATGAGCTTGGGTATCGAAAAGTTTTGTCTCGGTGGGTACCGCACATCCTTACAGACGCCAGTCGTGCAGCCCGTGTCGCTATCTGTCAATTACTTTTGTTGCGACCCCGACGTAAAGAGTTTTTGTCTGATCTGGTTACTGGAGATGAATCATGGATTCATTACGAGAACGATACACGTTGTGCTTTTTGGTTGTTTCGAGAAGAAACGCCACCAACTCAACCGGAGCTGAGTCAAAAGAACCACTTAAAAGTTCTGCTTTACTGTTTCTGGGACGCGCAAGGCATGCTGTTTTATGAACTATTAACGTTCACAGTCTGATCTCAGTCTCAATATGTCAAAAATACCTATAATTTCCTTACATTTTTGTTAAGTTTTTGACATTTGATTGTCGCTGAGTAGAGATTGCGACTGGATTTTGAACGTTTTTAATTACGGGAATGGGGCTTCTGAGATAGCATTGAGGACCCAATAACTGACACAATAATGACTGACAATGACTTCCACTACTTTTGTTTTAAATATAATTTTAAAGAAAAATCTTAAGAGAAAAACCCCTCAGCTGTCGATCGACCGGCTAGTAGTCGATAACAATAGAAAATTAAATTGTGTCCATAGATACAGTAGTTCTATGATTGTGTCTCCTAGCATGCCAGTTGAAGGTAAAACAGTACAAACATAAAATGGCACACTGGAACTTATTTTAAAGTCTGAATAAAGTCAGTCCCGGTACCAGTACAGAGTACAGGGCGTGCACCCCACACCCGCAGAACTATTGCACAGCATTCATTTTATGAACTGCAATAACAAGTTTGTATTTCATAGTATTCCTCGAAAAAAAAAACTATGAAAAACAATGTTAATTCTGCGGTTTACCCGAACATATCCCGTACCTCTAAAACCACTGAACCAAAAATTTTGAATAAAATACGGTAAATAATTCTTTGATTATAGATTCCAGGAAAACTTATAAGTCTATGGTCTTACTCTGAACAATACAGTGCGTACAAACTTACGTTTGCAATTGGAATGTATGGGACAATACCTTATCTCCAAATCCACTGAGCCCAAGATTAAAAAAAAACATATATTTTTTAATAAAAAATATATATTTTAGACCCTCACAACAAGCTCTTTCATTTGATAAGTTACACGGTACAGTTTGTAAAACTTTTTTTACATACATAAACACCTGCCTTCTTCCCATGGGGGTAGGCAGAAACTACAGAACGCCACCTGCTTCGATCCTTACATACTCCTTTTGCTTTTGAACTTTTTTTAAAATTTTATAATTTGCCCCCCAATAGTGACCCCTTTTTCAAAATTCATTTATTTACGTTACACGTCCGTGTTTGGGTCACAGGAATTCATATGTGTACCGTATTTCAACTTAATCGGTCCAGTAGATTCGAAGCAAATTGGCTGTGACAGACCGACAGACAGACACAGGACACGAGTGATCCTATATGGGTTCAGTTTTTCATTTGCACCTACGGAACCCTAAAACGTTACACCCCTTTCCACACTGTACGTGTATGTACTTATTAATTTCAAAAATAAAATAATTCATGGAAAATATACCAATGAGTTTTTGTTCAATTTCGAAAGCTCAAAGTTCATATAAATTCCTGAATTTCTTGACGTAATTCGCTACACCCCGTCGAGTCAACTGGTGTGTCACTTGTCAAAATGCTGTCGAGCAGAGAGGCTAAATGTGGATTTATTGTGTATTTTACAACTTCTACGCGAAGGAAGTCTCGGGGCACAGCTAGTATATTCATAAACCTCATATGTTACTGTTGAATTTTTCCAAAGCAACGCAGTGGGTAGGTGTACCCTCAATGATCCCTAACCCCAAAATAATTTAACTAAAAATTAAAGTTAAAAACTAAAACCCAACTACGACAAAAACGCCAACTAAAAAGTTATGATCAAGACATCATCAATAACAGACAATTTGAAAATCCGGAGTCACACGTAATCTGTTCGATTTATGCCTTAATTACATGACGTGACGCCGGACTTGTAAATGGTCTATGATGATGTCTTGTTTATAACTTTTTAGTTGTCTTTTTGTCGTAGTTGGATTTTAGTTTTTAACTTTTTTTTTTTTTTTCATTCGAGTTCCATGATAGCAAGATTTACTAACAATCGGGATCGATCATAGAGAAGCAGCTTTCACTTTTAATAGATTATATGTTGATTAATGCTCTTGTAAATATTAAAAAATCCAAAAATATTTTCTAGTTTTCTCTAAATATCGTCTAATCTTTAGCAATACCTATTCAAGACACGCTTGACCAACCCCAAATCTAGCTCAGGTCTCCACGAATCCTATTATATGTCTACGTCTAACATGGCTGTAGTGGTCACTCGGGGCCACTCGGGACTCGGGGACATTCGGACACGGCACGACCGCTGCCCGACTGTCAGTGACAGAACACGGGACTCGGGCCGTCGGCACAGCAACGCGTGTGGTATAATGTGATACTGTTGTGGACCTAAGAATTTAATTATGGATTTAGGTCACGAAAATTGTTGAATGGTTACAAATACTTGAGATGCTAAAGTTTAATTTATTTAATACGGAATTCTTATAACTTTTATTACAAGAAAATTATTAATTATTTTCTCGATTCTTCATAATCTTGTTGTAAAACTTGAGCACATGAGAGTCCAACTACCTCCGAGGTGAAATACCTCACCAAGTTGCAAGCCCGCTCCTGTGACCTAAATAAAGAAATAAGTAGACAGCAGCATGTGTACAGCTGAACGTGTTGGGGAATGGAAACAGGAGGTTTCAGCACAAACTGGAATGCTGACTGAATTCTAAGGCTGGAACAAAAGCGCCCCTCGCGTTATGTAGAACTGCAGGGCGGTGCAAAACGACCACGGAATACAAGTTGACGTTCTGCACTAAACTGAGTTATACAAGCAAAATCATTTCGGATTTGATATTTGATAGTGGTGGATATTTGATAGTGGTGGATATTTGATAGTGGTGGATATTTGATAGTGGTGGATATTTGATAGTGGTGGATATTTGATAGTGGTGGATATTTGATAGTGGTGGATATTTGATAGTGGTGGATATTTGATAGTGGTGGATATTTGATAGTGGTGGATATTTGATAGTGGTGGATATTTGATAGTGGTGGATATTTGATAGTGGTGGATATTTGATAGTGGTGGATATTTGATAGTGGTGGATATTTCTCAAATGAATTTTACTTTTATATCATAAACGGTCATGATTTGATCAGGTTTCTATCCCATTTTTAAATAATAAGTGCTTAGGTGGAACTTCAATAGCGGTTGTAAGGAACAGATAATGATGTTTTAATCATTAAACTGCAATTAAACTCTCAAATACTTTGTACACTTTATAAAACGTGGCAACATACTAGATATTTGGTCTTCAAGCAACAAAATGGATTCAATTGAATCTCGTCACGAGCGTCCAGCGGCGAGCGAGCGCCTCGTTTGTCACCGTCGCGTCGCTGTCAAAGCGGACGCGCTTTAATTAAAATTTATTCATTTCACACCAGCATTTAACTTTACTTTTTCATTCGGAAGGCTTTATGTTACGTCATAGCGATAAAACTACTGAAGTTATGGAGAGTAGTCTGCGCCACACGTGTCAGTTATCTGGAATATAGAAGCGGAGGTGAAACGGTTACCTGCTGCCCGCTAGCAGGCTTTAAACTGTAACATAAAATTAGCTAATTATGTTTCCTTTAAATTCTTTTATATGCGCTTGCCACTAATGAAAGAGTTACTCGATGGCAGCCACCGAGAAACAGAAGCACGTCATTCATAGATTTTCGTGGAAAAATTTATTTATAACGGAATTTAAATTTAGCAGTTCTTAATTCTCAGAATTTGGGTAGACGTGTGTACGTGGCATGTCCATCGCAAGGGAGTGTGCCGGACACGCAGCCCGGACACGCAGCCCGAACTGACGCCAACCCGGCCGGCGCCGCTCCGGGCCGTCCCACACTATTTTATTATTCTACTGAACACAGATCACATTGGTACAGCACAGACTTCAAATATTCGTTGTCTACACACGCGCACCGAGACAGTGGCCGATTTCATGAAAAGTAACGGGAACTCGCAGGAATTGGACAATAACGGCCGAACCCAATAACCTGTCTATCACCAATTTTGGCATACAGTAGCTCTACCATGAGTTTATACAAACAAAACTCGCTAGCGTCTCCGTAACTGATATGTATGACATATTGTACAGCGCCCCTAGCGGTCACAAAAAGAATTAAAGTTCTTACCATGAGCACTATAGATTTCGATAGGTAAGACACCTAACGTAATCTATTCGACAGTCACTGACGTTTTTCAGCTGTCACCATACAAAACTACACCATGAGTCACTAATTCGACAGACGCTAGCGAAACATACGCTTGCGATAGTAGTTACGTAGCTCACTAGCGTTTTGAGGTGTGAAACATATGTTTACATTATAATTATATATGTTTTTCAGTCTATTAAAGTGAAAATAACGTCTGGAAGAGCTTGTTTAGCATGGAATATGTTAGTGGCCGCTGAATTTTAATACCAACAACGTAAATAACGTGAATTGAAAGCCAAAATGAGAATTAATGTTGGATACCAATTGGAAAATATACCTAAGTGAAAGAAAGTTTATCAAATTTTACAGACTCGCTAAAGAAGCATTTGAAGATTTGTGCATATTATTGAATAATGTTGCATTTTATTACCTACGACACTTGAGCTTAGCTAATTTATTACACTTTTAAAGTTTCAAGTGGCTTGGCTTATCTAAGACAAAAACGCCGCGAACCACACAACGTAAACAAAATTACAAATTGAATAGACGACATGGGAGCCTCTCTTCTTATTACTGAGAAAGAAAGAAACAAAACATAAGGAGTGAAGTTAGCTAGACGACACGATCTATCGAGCTTACGCGAGCGCCTGCGTATGTCTCCGTAAATCTCATGGTGCAAGCATTATCGAAATCTATTCGATCCACGTTAATACGCTAGCGACTTTAACGCTAGTGAGTAGGTTTTCGATAACAACTCATGGTAGACGTACTGGAGATAGAAAAACCTATCTATCTATGGTTTTAATGTCCCAATAATCTATAAGAGATTATGGAATCTTACCAGCCTGATATAAGGACAGATAGAATTATACTGTCTACCGTCAATAGCGATCTGTCTTTTTCTGAAAACAGGCCGGCCATAAGTCCGACCGGTTCCGGCCGTAAGTCTGTCCGGTTCCGGCCGTACGTTCGGCCAGAAGTCCGTCCAGTTCCGGCCGTAAGTCTGTCCGGTTCCGGCCGTAGGTTCGGCCAGAAGTCCGTCCAGTTCCGGCCGTAAGTCCGTCCAGTTCCGGCCGTAGGTTCGGCCAGAAGTCCGTCCAGTTCCGGCCGTAAGTCCGTCCAGTTCCGGCCGTAGGTTCGGCCAGAAGTCCGTCCAGTTCCGGCCGTAAGTCCGTCCAGTTCCGGCCGTAGGTTCGGCCAGAAGTCCGTCCAGTTCCGGCCGTAAGTCCGTCCAGTTCCGGCCGTAGGTTCGGGCGTAAGTCAGTCAACTTAAACAGACCGTAAATTCTTAGCCCAGCTGACAGCTGTCAGCCGAATGAAATGGATTTATTATTTTCAAATTTTCTTTCCCATATAGCGGTTGCATATTATTATTACCTTTTCGAACTAAAATACAGATCCAAAAGGAATTTTCATTTGAAA